>CM022944.1:68279577-69633561 GCA_012931725.1 Litsea cubeba | reverse complement strand
ACCAACTTCGAGAGCTTCTTGAGAAGGGTCTTCGTTTGGAAGATTGTCTTCAGGATCAAGAGGCTGTCGTTTTTCATTTGCTGAGGATGCATCAGCAGCAGAGTTACCATCCTCAGTGATTGTGTTGCATGGAGCATTTTCCGGGAACAAGTCCTGAACAGCATCCAGCAATCTTTCTTCTTCGTTGACTAATTCATCGTCCCAAGCATCAATGGCTGGGAATTCTTCAGTCAGGAAGGGTGTGAACTTTGAAGTCACAGTCTCAGGAGAAGAAACCTGAGAGGGTGTCATCTCAGTGAAAGTCACGTGAGACGAGGTGGCTCCAGAAGATACATTGCTAGGCGTCGCCGGAGTGTAAGTGCTCTCATCAGACGATGCTTCGGAAGAGCTATAATCCCGAATTATCACATTACAGGAAGCTCTGACGGGAGACGTTGCCTGATCGGAGTCAGACTCATCCTCGGATGTGAGAGGATCGTCTATCCAGCAATTTTCTCCATTTTCAGGAGTTAAGGGAGGATGTACCTGGTGGTCTTCAGGGACTTCAGGCTCTGGATTGCGAGGAGGCTCGTTGACGCGTTTCTTGCTCTTGTTCTAGAGCGAGTCGCTGACAAGATCCTTGCATATTCTTCAAGATCAGGCATGGGAGCCGGATCTTCTTCTTCATCGTCTCTTTGTGGCTCAACATTGTTGATTTCCACTGGAGTAATGAGAGGTGCTGGTTCAGCAGCATTTACAAGCTTCTTGGTCTTCTTCATCATCAGACCAGGATCCTTGTGGCTGTAGGGGGTTATACCAGATTACTGGCATAAGATGAGACTCAGGAACCCATTCTTCATCGGAGAGATATTCTCCTGTTTCAAGGGACTCCTCCCACTCATCTGTGTAGTTGGATTCGAATCCATCATCGGTGTCGCTGGACTCGTATCCATCAATGGAGAATCCAACTACCGAATTGCAAGAGTATGATGCCTCCTGCATGGCTTCTTTAAATTGAGGTGGCATGAAATCACTGAGAGTGAATTTCCTTACCCCCTTTGAAGTCTCTGGAAGGGATGTTTTTGTTACCTCCAGTGAAGCGGTAGAGGAAGCCTCTGCCTTTTCTTTGACCTCTGGTTTTGGCTGGATCTTCTCTTGCCGTTTGAGCTTGAGGAGATGTTTCCTAGCATGCCTTCGCTGTTGAGCTGTAGGCTTTATTTTCACGACCTCCCAATTTTCATCTTCTAGGAGATCGGGATGTACCCATATCGGTTGTCCGTCTGGTGTCGGATAAGGAACCAGTTCTTCGGACGCTTCGATTGAGTTTATCACCTTGAAGGAAGTAGTGATCTTCTTCTTCGTGATCTTGATGTTGTCCACATGTCACCATGTTGACGGAGGCAGACCCATAGTTTTTGTCAAAGGTGATGACTCCGTTTTTTCCACATCTCATTTATTTTCTCTCTCACAATGAAGCATTGATTGAGAGGATGCGAGATCATCTGGTGGTATGGACAGTACCGAGGATCGTTGGTTTTGCCAACATCACCCGGTCTTTTTGGTTCAGGCAAGGTGAGCTTGCCGTTTGCCACAAGAGCTCCGAAGATTTCATCAACATCTTCATCAAACGGGTATTTCTTCTCTACTCGTTCTTTGAAGGCATCAGAGAGTTCAGGTCTCTTACCAGCAGCTTTGTTTTCAGCTTTCTTTGGTGGCTGAGGAGCTGGCTTGGTTTGCACATTGAGGACCTCTTTTTTCTTTGGTTTAGAGGTTGCAATGGCGGTTGGCTCTTTCTTTGATGATTTCTGACTGTTGAGGTCTTTAATCACCGTTTCAGCTTCCATGGAAGCTTCTAGGAGTTCTCCCAGGTTTTTTGATTTGTTGCCGATGATCATGGAGCGGATTCTGGCTCTCATGTTGTTTCGGCAGATGTCGACTAGCGACGCTTGTGGCAATACATCAGAGCATTTGTATGCCATTGCTTTCCACTTGTGAATGAAGTCATATGTTGACTCATTCTCCCCCTGTTTTAGGCTGCACAGCTGAGCCATAGTAGCGGGGTGATCCTCACCTTTGAAGTGGGTCAGGAAGCGTGTCTCTAGCATGGCCCAGTTTTGGATTGAGTCCTCCGGCAGAGTGGAGTACCAATCGAAGGCCGTACCTTTTAGGGTACTTGCAAAGAGGCGGATCTTGAGTGCATCTTGATCCGCGATAGCTCCCGTGAGGATCTTGAAGTGGATGACGTGCTGTCTGGCTGATCCTTTCCCCGTATATGTTTGGAGAGTAGGATGCTTGAATTTGGTGGGGAACGGGACCGAGTCCATCCATAAGGGATATGGTGGCTTGATCCCATGCTCTTTGAGTATATCCTCTTCTTTTGCTTTGGCGAGGATACCGTCTACGTCCTTTTTGGTAAGGGCGCGTGACTCATTTTCTTCTCTATTTACCTCGTCGTCTTGATGATTCGGAGGAGGTTCATTGTTCGCCTGATTTTGGAAGGCGAGGAGAAGGTTTTCCATCAGAGTTTCAATCCTCTGCTGGCCCTGTTCCAACTGCTGGATGCGGGTGATCGCATCTTCTGGAGGTGGATTGTGGGGTGGTGGCTCAGAATTTGTAGCCAAGACATTCATCCTTCGTGATTCGAACGAAGAAACTGTCCTGGTGACTGAGCTGGGGCTCATTCTTTTTGAAGAAGAGCTTGAGGAAGGATCACTCTGCTGTCCTTTGCTTGAAGGAGCAGGGGATTCTTCTGAATGTCTTCTTGTCCTGGAGACGCTGCGGGTCATTGGACGTCGGACATGGATTTTTGTTGCTGATTTTTGACGCCTTCTGGTTTTTCCAACCATATGGACGGCAGCAACATGGTTGGGTCTTTCCTTTTCGACCCATTTGGGAGAGACTTGAAGTGTGGGAGGCTGGGTCCTTTGCTTCTGTAGTCTCTTTTGTCGGTACGACGCGCGGCGGCGTATACGACGAGCAATTTGAGCTTCGGTCAGCTCTGACTGGGCTCTGACGATGAAGGATGTGCTCCCTCGGGCGCAGCAGCCGAGCCTGTCTTCTTTGTAGCTGGGCAAGGACAGGATGCGAACCCTATCCTTCGCCAGTTGCAGCGAAGCTTTGAATTTGTGAAGTTCGGCCCCTGTAGAGATAAAGGGTCGAACTGTAGATTTGCAGGCCTTAGCAGGTGCTTGTGGAGGCCTTGTGATGCATGACTTGATTTTGGGCTTGTAGGAACAAGCCGGCTCATGCTGGGTTGACTTTGAAGTCGGGTTGGAGATGGGTCTCTCCTCTTTCATGTAAGCGAGAGGATAGAACTGGTTCTCCTTGAGTGGGGCCAGGAATGCTGGCTTAGTTGATGTTTGGGACCTTCTTTGTTTTGGTGAAGGTCTTGGGGACCAAGTCTTGGGGTAGACCTGGTTGTTTGCAGGTTGAGGCTTCGTGGGGTTGCCACGGGCTTCAGGCCTTCTGGTGCTCGCCTTTGGTGTCACGGTAGTGACACGTTGAGAGGCGAGTTTCTGCTTCTTGGAGGGAGCAGCTTGTTCCTCAGGAAGTGGGAATGGTCCCAGCGTCCCGAAGACGATAGTCCGGGGAGTCGAGGTCGACCCGGAGTTCACAGAGTTGCCGAGGGAGTTGACGCTTCGGCAGCTGATGGGGCGCTTGTAGGTGCGCGTGGTTTGCTTCTGTTGAAGCATGAGTTGGTGCTTGCTTTCGTCGAAAGTAATGGTTAGTGAAGCTGCCATTGTTAGTTTTTTTCGAAAATTTCTGAAACAAGACCACATCCATTAGTAATCACAAGAATATAATGATCATAAATGGGAAGTTCTATGGTTTCGTCTTTTCAAATTGCTCGAGGTAGATGACCCAAGCAATATGAGGAAGACAAAATGCCATAGAAGGTACAATTGTTCTGATCGCAGGTATGGTAAGCCCAGAATGGGCATCCCAGTGACTGCTAGAAGCAATTGTGAACTTAAATTCGACTTATCGAGAAGCAGAGCTTGCTCGAGGTAAGAAGAATATAAAGTTGGAGTTACAAATGTGCCGGTCGCAATACAGTAGACCCTGAAAGGGCGTACTAGTACCGCTAGACACAAATGTTTTGAGACCGCATCTATGAGATGAGATTCTCTGTTTTGAAAGGTCAAGATTGGATTCATCAAAGAGAGCAGATGGTATTCCAATCTGAACACGGTCTCGGCGATTTCCGCGAGCGCCAGTGCTCAGAAAGAAATGAACCATGATTTCTCGGATCTGAATCTAAAAATGACGAGTTTTTTTTTTTTTGAAAAGCCAATATCGGGTTTATCAAAGAGAGCAAAAGGCACTCCAATCTGAACACGGTCTCGGCGATTTCCGCGAGCGCCAGTGCCCAGAAAGGAGAAGACCAAGATTTCTCCAATCTAAACCCAAAATGACGGAAGTTTTTTTTTTTTTTTTTGAAGATTTTTTTTTTAAAAAAAAAAATTTTATTTTTTTTTATTTTTTTATTTATATTTTTTTTATTATTTTTTTTTTTTAAGATTTTTTTTGAAAATTTTTTTTTATTTTTTATTTTTTATTTTAAAATTTTTATTTTAAAAATTTTATTTTTAAAAAAAAATTATTTAAAAGACGAGAGAGTACACATAGGCCTCCTAACCCGGTCTTATGAAACCTTGATTGATAGAATTGCCCCCAGGTAAGGGTAGGATTACTTAATGAACCCGTTTGGAGGACCCTTGCCTAGAACAGTCAAGCTGTCTCCACACTCTGGACAAGGCTTTTCTTTGAATCAACCATGATCAAAGAACACAGTTGGTTTAACCTTAGTGGTCTATGTCTTTTTTTTTATATATTTTTTATTTTATTTTTATTTTTATGAATTCATCGAAGAGAAACCATGGCCCAAAACCTTAGTCGAACAGGCTCAACATTTCTGCAAGCGCGATGAACGATAGGAACAGATCAAGGTTTCTCAATTTTGAATCCAAATTAAGAAATCTAAAATTTTTTTTTTTTATATATATATATTTTTTTTTGATTTTTAATGAACTCATCGAAGAGAAACCATGGCCCAAAACCTTAGTCGAACAGGCTCAACATTTCTGCAAGCGCGATGAACGATAGGAACGGATCAAGGTTTCTCAATTTTGAATCCAAATTGAGAAATCTGAAAATTTTGTTTTTTTTTTTTTGAAAAGAGAAAGAGTGGAAATAAATTCAAAGAATTAGAAATTTCCAAACAAAGAATCTCATCTCATTTTTTTTTTATGCGGAATTCAACATAGGCCACCAATTATAAAGTAGCCAAGGAATCGAGAAAAGAAATATAAGCATAGAGCAAAATATATGATATGCAAATATTTCATTTCTAGCATCGTGTTCTCAAATAAACGAGTCCCACCGGGTGTGCCAGCTTGATGGACCGCGCTCCAATGCTCGGTTCCTACCGAGGTCGGCGGACGTGGGAGTCCGTTTGGTTCCGACCCTTTCGTAACCGGGGGGCAAGGGGCGTGCATCAACATTTCTTTTTTTTGTGTGGGTGTGCCAGATTTTCTATTTTACTTGGAATTGCAAATGGTGATCCGGAGATCAACCTTCGCAAGTAAAAAGGAAATCAACTTCTTTCAAGTTTTCCATTGCACATATATTTAAGAAAAGAGACATTTTCTTGATTTGCCGTGAAAGGCGATTTTTTTGGCATTTATAGCCGATTTTGGCGTTTATAGCCGATTTTTGGCGTTTATAGCCGATTTTGGCGTTTATAGCCGATTTTGGCATTTATAGCCGATTTACAATCCTTATCAATAATGAAAGACAAGAATTGTGATTTTTGTCTCTTTTGAAAAATACAAACTACAATGAAAAGCAAGAAAAGGAGGATCTAACTTCTCAGGAGATTGTGGGGGACTCGTTTAGATTGACGGTCGCAAGCCATATGTGGGCTTCGCCATCATCCATGCAGATGAGAACAGAGGATGCTATTTGATTCGCTTGGCTTGGCTATAACCTCGGGTTTTTAGAAGACAAAGACCAAAGGAAGGTCCTATGTCCAATAAAAAACCGAGTAGACGGGCTGAAAAGCCATATCTAAGCCATTGGAGGCAGGAGGAGAAGGCAAGGACCTTGGGGGGGGGTACCCCCCAAGGGACTTTTGTCACCTTGTTGCGGTGGCCGGTGTAGAACTTCCGCAGAGTTTTCTCTCTTTTTCTTTTCTCTGGATTTCTGACTGCTGTCTGATGTTTGTTGTGTGTTTTTCCGATGATCTGGATTCCTTTGGAGTGCTCTCCTATTTATAGGCTCTTGGTAGCCATTTAGGAGAGCTTATGGGCTTTTAATGTCATTAAGCCACATAATGGGAGGAGTTACAAAATTGAATTGTTTATTTTGTAACTCCTTTTTCTTGGCTTCTGATTGGCCGGAGGAGATTGAGGGCATTTAATCGCCTTTAATCGCCATGATGGGAGGAGTTTCATGGGTTAAATGCCATGAATCTCTTGACTTGTAACTCCCAAATGCTTGCTTCTGATTGGGCCGTCCAAAGAAATGGATTAATGACTGTAATAAAGCTAGTCAATTAATCGCATTAAGTGGTCGCCGAGCAGCTGAAGAGTCGCGGGCCGTGCCACGTCTTTTGGAATCTTCTGTCGATGATCATCGATGGATCTTCATGTAGATCGACATCAGATGACCATGTAATTTCAGGTGTTTGTTGCCAACAGCAGGTCGGTGCCATCTGTCTTGTCGATTTCTCGATCGGTCGGGTGGAAAGCACACTTTTTTTTGGTTGACCGGGTGGCGATCAATACTGTCTTCGATACTCTTGATGTTTTACCCGTGTTTTGGACGGATATCAAAGGACTTGGTGTCTCAAAAGCATGAATTTTGGAAAGTACCAGAGGCTGGGTTCCTCGAATCGCGAAAAAACGGCGAAAACCGGGGTTTCCGGGGCTTTCCCGGCGACCCCGGGGTCCATGGTCGCCGGCGACCCCTGGCCCAGGGTCGCAGGGGTCTGCGACCCTGGGGGGGTTTTCCCCCTTTCTGGTCCCGTTTTGCGTCCGTTTTTTGCTTTTTTCTGATTCTTTTTTCTTCTGTACTTTTCCTTGACATTTTGACCATTTATTGGCCTGATTTCTTTGTAGGAAACCTGATGAGAATCCTTGCATTTTATTTTGCAAAGTTTCCAATTTCCTGAGAAAGCCGAAGACTTTGTCGCGCAGAGTTGCCGATTTCCCGTCAGAAGCTGAAACTAGGTCAAACGATGTCGGAATGACCTGAAATTTGGTGTGAAGTCTCCTGAACAATAAATAAGACCAACCATAGGCTTTTGTTTGAGTTTCGAAGCCGTTTGGGGTCCTATCACCTGCAGACTTGCTTTTTATCGCGATGAAGATGTCGCGGTTTGATGTGTGGTCAACCGATGTCCGATTGACTTGAAATTTGACAGGGAACCTATTGGAGTCATTTTAAGATGATCCATAGGTTCTGTCTTGGAAACCATGGTCCCGGAGAGCTTTTGTCGCCGAGAGCTCCTTTTCGGCTGTCGGAGAAGCGAAGTTAGGCCAAATGATTTTGAAATGGCCCGAAACTTCTTGTGTACTCCTCTTTTGGCTGTCTGGAAGAATCTTGCAGTTTTTGTTTGATTCTGACAAGATTTTATTTTTGGAAGCAGCATTGCCTATTTATGGCAGGTTGCGACTTCATGTAGCTCTTTGGATCTTGAAAAGGCAAAGTGACATTTTTGGTGTCAACAATTAGGATTTAGTATTCTACCAAATTCATATTGGAATCCTCATAAGCACTGAATTTAGAATACATCGGAATCCCAATCCCCTAGGGCATGCCTCCTTGGGGAGTGCAAATGCCCCATAGATTGGTGCGGATCAAAGTCGTCAATAATCAAGATTAAGACTAACTATCCTTGATCCCCAATCATTCATTATCATCTAGGTATCTCATACCAAATAATGTATGACTCCCGATTAGCTTTGGTTTCTAAAATACATGAGGCAAATCCTTGGGGATACTACATCATTATTTTAGTTAAGTGTGACCCACCAACTAATATTGCATGACAACCGCGATAGGCAGCTCCTCCTTGGGGAGTGAACCCCCACCACGTCTCCCCAATACTATCCATTGGAGATCCATATCTAGTAACCAGACAAATAAAAGCCCTCCGTGGGGAACGGCCACTCTCTTGGTGGCTCGAGGCTAATACTTTCCTTACAATGGACCTATGGTGGAAAACCATGGGAATTTCTCAATTTAAATACCCCGCTCCCACTTAATATTTTGAATTATGGATTTCCTTTTAAAGTATTAGGGCCCACATATATATATGAATCATCGTATCATCTCATGATTTGATCCAAGATTGATTCCAAGTCAAGTTATTTTAAGGAAAGTCCAGTTTCTTAAATTAGTGTTACCAATGTGTCCATCTCATGGGACATCAACACTAATTAGAACTCTTTCCAAAAATTAATTTGATTTGACCAATATTAGTAACTTGTTATGTTTGGATCAGATTTGGAAACATTCTAAATCAAACATTCAACTATAAATAGAAAATGCTAAAATTAGAAACTAGTCATCTCCTCCACAAGGCCCAAGCGGAATAGACTTCTTGGACTTTTAGACTTTCCAAAAATTTGGAATTCCTCAAACACTTTGGGAAACACCAAAACACCTTTGGTAATCTTCAAACTCTTTGATTAAGAGTCCAGCTTCCTTTCCTTCTTCGTCTCAGACATCGCCAAAATTTACAAATTTAAAAAGTTACATAAATTCCTATGTCTCTATGATGAGACTTATATGATAATCTATTAATGGAAATAAAAGGCTCATAGGGAATTTCTCCATGCCTTGCCCTAAACTGGGAAACCAAGGAAACCATGATGCCCTCTACAACTTGCCAAAAATAAATATTCATCCATAAAGAAAATAAAAGACTTGTGGGCCATATGGAGAGAACATGATAACCTGCATGTTAGTATCTCATACTAGCAAAGTAATTCACAAAATCGGGTTACCAAACAACAATGGAATGATAAGATGCCAAAAATTTACCACAGTAAGTGAAGAAATAGTAACTCACAAGAATAGGGGGTGCCTGATAGGACTTATCCAAAGAACTGATGAAGATCAGCTGCCTGGAACCTGAAAGGGGAGAAAAAAACAGAGAGGGGATCAAAGATCCCTGGCCTGGGCAGCGCAGGGCTCTCCAATGCCTAAGTCAGTGTGGGAACTAAGCATTAGGATGGAGATTTTGGGGAAGAAGATTTACCAGCAGTGTGGTGTAATTGTTGGCCCTCCCCTTGCTCTGGAGCTATAGCTGTGCTTATATAGAAGAAGAGAGGAGAAGAGAGGGGACAAAAAGGTAGGAACTTGTCCCATAATAGCCCTCTTTGCCTTAATTGCAGTCCCATCGGCCTATGGCTTAGCTCCTTGGGTGCTGTAGGAGCCGCTTCTGTCAGAGATATGGGCGGCTATGATATTTCCGTACGCTTGACGGACTGTCCTTGGAGGTACAGCTGTCATATTCTCTTTGGTTAACCTTCTGGCACTGTCGCTGGATGCGTGGCCGAGGCTAAGAGATGGTGCCGAGCTGGAGTGACTGAGCTCAGGAGAGGCCTTGACCTGTTTGGTGATGTGGAGTTGGTTTAGTTGAAGTAGGCCGAGACCGAGTCCTGCCGAAATCGGGAGGCTGGCCGAACTAGAGCAGTCTAGCACTGCTGGGCTTGCACTGCTGAGGTGGAGGAGTTGTGCACAGGAGGCGTGGAGCTCTCATCCGAAACCAAGGTGGGAGCACGAGACCGAGCTTGCCGGGATGGACTTGCTGGTGCGGGGGCCTGAGATGGAGCATCTTGGCCAGGACTCCGATGAGTTCAGAAATGTCCCTACACAATAGCCCCCCAGCTTCTGAGCTCATTAGACTTCTCTTTGAGGTCAAAAGCTAAGTAGACAAGGATACTTGCGTCTTGGAGCTGCTTTTGTTTGGGATGACTAGCCAGTGCGGGACCTGGAGCCAGTGCAGCCTTGATGGCACTATTACCGAACTAGATGAGCCAGGCACTGTTGCCGAACCGAAGGACGATGCTTCTGCTGAGCTTGGGTTGAAACGGAGAAGCCAGGGTGTACCAACCCGGTGAGAATCTCTGCTAGATGGAGAAGCGAGGGTGTATGAACCCGAAGTTTTGAGACCAACTGGGTGTATGAACCTGAAGTCAGTCCCAAAGTGTATGAACCCGAGATAATTTGAGGCCGAGACAGAGAAGCCTGGGTGTATCAACCTGATGACAGTCTCTGCTGAGGTCGAGATGGATGTGCCTAAGACCTGCATGAGGCTGAGCCAGCGTAAGACCGTAGCCAGCACGTGGACGGACCAGCATTAGGTCGTGAAATGCGGTCGAGACCAGCATGAGGCCGAAACCAGCGTGAGGAGGAAACCAGCACATGGACGGACCAGCATGAGGTCGTGAAATGCGGTCGAGACCAGCATGAGGCCGAAACCAGCATGAGGCGGAAACCAGCACGTGGACGGAACAGCATGAGGTCCTAAAATGCGGTCGAGACCAGCATGAGGCTGAAACCAGTGTGAGGCAGAAACCAGCACGTGGATGGACCAGCATGAGGTCGTCTAGAGGCCAAGAAGCCTGGGTGTATCAACCCGAGGACTTGGTGGACCTGTTGCCGAACGCGAGTCACACCTGTGTGTATAAAACGACCCCAGGGTGAGCTCGGTGGCTCTGATGCCGAACGCGAGACACGCCTGAGTGTATAAAACGACCCTAGGGTGAGCTCGGTGGCTCTGTTGCCGAACGCGAGTCATGCCTGAGTGTATAAAACGACCCCAAGGTGAGCTCGGTGGCTCTGTTGCCGAACGCGAGTCACGCCTGAGTGTATAAAATGACCCCAGGGTGAGCTCGGTGGCTCTGATGCCGAACGCGAGTCATGCCTGAGTGTATAAAACGACCCCAGGGTGAGCTCGGTGGCTCTATTGCCGAACGCGAGTCACGCCTGAGTGTATAAAATGACCCCAGGGTGAGCTCGGTGGCTCTGTTGCCGAACGCGAGTCACGCCTGAGTGTATAAAACGACCAAAGGGTGAGCTTGGTGGCTCTGATGCCGAACGCGAGTCATGCCTGAGTGTATAAAACGACCCCAGGGTGAGCTGGTGGCTCTGATGCCAAACGCGAGTCACGCCTGAGTGTATAAAACGACCCTAGGGTGAGCTTGGTGGCTCTGTTGCTGAACGCGAGTCACGCCTGAGTGTATAAAACGACCCTAGGGTGAGCTCGATGGCTCTATTAGGGATTTTGTGTATTGCAATTTGATGGATGCATTATCATTTTAATCATCATTTGAATTTTCACACATGCATTGATTTAGAAAATCTTGAAATCTTGATTTACACATGCATTGTTTTTAAGACTTGTACAAATAATGTTTCATGCATGTTTTGGATTTAAATCTTGGATGCATTTGTTTTTTAAAAGAATTTTTACAAATCAAGCTAGCCAATGATTTAAAGTTTCAAATGATATTTGGCTTTTAATGTTTCATGATTTTAAAAGCACTTAGATGATTTAAAATCATGTTTCCAAGCTTGGTTTAATGGCCCAAAAATCCCCACAAGAAAATACTTTGAAATATGTAAAGTTGGGATTTTTGTCTAAGGCTGTCGGTCAACCGACGTTAAGCAGTCGGTCAACCGACAGTGGAACCGAGGCCAACCAAGAGGCTCCATCGGTTCCAAAACCAGACAGCTACATTTTCAACATTTTTGTGCTGTCGGTTCAGCCATCGGTTCCATGTCGGTCAACCGACAAATGAGGGTCAACCGATAGATGTTTAACGGTCAGAAAACTTTCGAAAACATGACCGTTGTCTAGTGACCGTTGAGGTGTCGGTCGACCAACAGGTATCCGTTGGCAGCTTTTTTCTATAAAAGCAAGCTCATTCCTTTGGCCAAGATTGATGATTTTTAAGCCATTCTTGAAGAGCTTTGAGGCCAAAAGAAAGGGGAAGAGCTAAAGAAGGCTAATGGGTCATTAGGAAAAGCTAAAGCTTAGATTAATGAAGTTAAACCACCAAGTAAGCTTTGCCTTTTGTTAATCATATGTTTTATGCTTTGTCTAAACTATTGGTAAATGTTTTTAAGCATATTAACTATGATGTGTTGAATCCATTCCTTTCTTAATCTTTGATTTGAGTTATTGGATTCTTCACCCTTGATTTCAAACCAAGTTTTGTTTTAAGCTTTGTCAATCATGCTTAGCCAAAATCTTTGATTTCTTTATAGCATGATACATTAACTTGTTTGAAACTCTCTTTGTTGTTTTCAATCTATTTAAACCTTAGTTAAATTAGTTTTTGAAAACAACATTGCACATGCATCACTTGATTAGTCTTAATCATTTTCATACAACTTGTGATCTTTAGATTTTCATATCATTCACAAGTTTGTAATTGTTCAAGTGATTTGCATTTGACTTCAATCATATCTTTTATGTGCTTTAAACTTTGAAATGCTTTAAGCATGAAATTCATTAGACTTAATTTTATCTTGATTGAAGTTATTCACACACACACTTCATGAGCATTCATCTTTGCAGTACTTAGAGTGTTGTGTGAGGTAGCTTTACATTTTCATATTCGCCTATTTAGAGGCAATTTTATTTAAGCTTAATTGTAATCTCTTAGAGTGTTTTGTGAAAACACTTTCTTTAGAGAATTTATTTGATTATAAGGTTATTGCTTAGCCATTGAAAAGCATCTTGTATAGGTTGTTGTTTAGCCTAGAAAAACAACATTGTAAGGTTATTGCTTAACCTTGGAAAGCATATTGTAGAGGTTATTGCTTAGCCTTTTGAAAAGCATGATAGTGGAAATCCGGTGGGGTGTTGGATACACAAGCCGGTAGTGGATGTAGGCATTGAGGCCGAACCACTATAAATCTTTGTGTAGTGGTGATTGTTTTGTGGTGATTGTTTTGTTTAAGCTTCCGCATTTTGTATGTTAATCATCACATGCGACTAGTTAATTGTAAAGAAATTAAAATTGGTCTTAATTAGTCATTAAGGGTAGATCACCCTATTCACCCCCCCTCTAGGGTTAGGATCTCCCGGACTTTCAATTGGTATCCGAGCAAGGTTACTCCATTTAGGGCTTAAACACCCGGAGTTGATCCTCACTATCTAGATCAAAACCCTAGTGTTGTTTTTCTATGAAAATCATTAGAATGGATTCCACTATGCTTGACCTTGTAGATTCTTGTGTAGATTCCTCTAGACCCCTTCTTCTTCCATCTATTGGAGATTCTAACATTAAAATTAATGAATCTATATTTAATTTAAAAGAAGAAGAATATGATGAAAATAAAGCTTATGAGGAATTGTACACATGGTCCTTAGAGCTTTCTAAGACGAATAAAAGATTAAAAGAAGAATCTAAAAGGCTAAACCAAGAATTAGTCTCTTCTAAAAATGAACTTAAAGAAAAAGATGAATTAATAAATTGTATAGAATCTAAGTTCATGATCTCTTTACATAATCTATCTAATATTAAAGATGACATAAGAGAATCAAAGATAGATTGTGATAATCTTAATAAGGAAAATTCTAAACTAAGAGATCAATTAAAAAGGCAAGATGAAAACATTAACAATTTAGAATCCAAGTTAACCATTTCTATGGAAAATTTATCTAATGCACAAATTAAGATAAAAACTCTAGAACTTGGATCTAATGTTATCAATGAAGTTAAATTTGAATTAAAACTTGCCCATGAAGAGCTAAATATATTTAAGGGAATTGAACTTGAACTAACAAAAGTAAAAAATAAAAATTCAACCCTTAAAACCCAAGTCACTCAACTTGAAACCTCCAAACAAAAGTATGAGTGCAAATTTACCCAAAGTAAAGAAAGATTTGAAAAGTTATTGAACTTGGGTAAATCTAAAAGAGATAGGACGGGTCTTGGTTTTGATAGGAATATTTCACATGACCCTAAATTCACCAACACATTTGTGAAAGGTGAGTCCTCATTCTCTAGCACTCACACTTCTTTGCCCATGACTAAATGCAATTATTGTGGCATTGAAGGACATTTTAGGTTTGAGTGCAAACAAAGAAGAAGCAATGTGTCTAAACCCATCTTTGAACCAAAGAAAGTAAAATCAAATTCTATGATGGTTAAGACACTAAAAACCAAGGAAGACTCCAAGAAGACTAAACAAGTAAAACCTATTAAAAAGGAGTCTCCTAAAATAGATTCTAAAAAGTTTAAACAAGTTAAACCAACTCTAAAAGAATCTATTAACAAAAAGCTTCTCAATCTTCCTCCCATAACTCAACAAATGAAAAAACTTTTGAATAAAGTTGCTAAGTTAAATCTAAAATTCAAAAGTCAAATTAAGGGAGGAAATAAGAAGAAAAGAAAAGAGAATTCATCCCCTAAGAAGAAAAGTCACCAACCTCAAAAGACTAATCACCAACTTAAGCCAAATTTAGTTAAATCTAAACATCATGGTGATAAGTCTAAATTGAAAATTTATCAAGTCAAATCTCCAATAGTTGGTGAGACTTTTAAAATGGACCTCAAAGACCATCCCTCCCAAGACCTTAGGTGGATTCCTAAAGTTATATATATTTAGTAAAACCTTAAGGCCTTGGACCTCTTTGACCAACCTACTCCTTAATAGTTAAATCATTTTGTTGGTCATGTTGCATTTGCATTTTGTTCTTTCTTAGTTACATTTTATTAAAATGCATTTGTTTCTTTTTAATCAATTGATTTTGTTTTCATGTACTTCTCTAGTTATATATCATGGTTTTCAAAATTAATTGATTATATTTCCATCATGTTAGATTTGCTTTTTGATCCCATTAAGTTATATCACTTGTATTGCATTTCTACATGTTCAATTTGTGTGAGCCCTTGTAGTTATATTCTTTGGAATACAAATTGAAAAATGTTTTATCTTCATTTTCATACTCATTTTGTCCATTGTTGGATTTTGTTTATGATTTGAAGATTGTTTGAATGGAATTGCTTTAAAACATCATTAGTTATATTCTTCAAAGCATATTCCATGTTGTCATTTCCTTTTGTATTTGATTATGCCATTTCAAATGGAAATGAATGTTGTTTTAAGCTATTTGCATCTTTGCTCATTTAGTTACATTCTTTATGCAAATGCTTATTTGTTCCATGTATGGTTGTGCTCTTTAATTATTTTTGTAGTTACCATACTAGAACCCAAAAATCCATCCTCTTGCTTTCTAGTTTTAATTTTACTTGGATGGCTATGATGTTGATTCATGTGTAATTTTCTTGTTGGTATCATTCATTATACATGTTTCAACTTCATAGTAGTGTGCTTGATCATATGAACCTCCTTGAAATCCATTCCTTGTATCTCATAGTTATATCTTTGATGGATTTCTTAGATGTTGAATTCTTATGATCTTGACACTTTGGAAATTGCATGTTCTACTAAGTTATATCTTTTATGCAATTTCTCTTGTTCATCACTATGCTCATTAGTTATATTATTCTAAGTGATGAATATCATTTTATGATGCTTGTTGGAATTTTGTGTTTGTCACATGCTTGCTCTTAATCATGCTTCATGTTCAATTGGTATCATTTTCAATTAGAATCTATATCCAATTGGTATCATATCTTGAGTTTGTGATAGACCTTGTGTACATTGGATTGAACTAGATAGTTATATGTCTTTTGTTCCATGTCACATTCCATGAGCATCATAATCTTCATGATTGCCACCTCTCTTGTACTTATAGGTAAATCACATGACCACCATGTTTAAGTTTTTCATAATTTTGGTTGGTTAATGGTGGGGTTTTGGCTTCATGATTGAACTTCGTTTCATTCATCTTGTGCGTGTTAGTTATATCCAATGATTGTATGAAATGAATTCAAAACCTTACATAGCATATGATTTTCATAGTTATAATGATTTGTGCTATGTTTAGTATATCCTTTTGACCTTGCTCTCTAATTATCCAATAGCTTATCCGTCAATTGGTATATCTTTATATTGGTAATTTGATCAATTTGAACTTTATAGTCAATTATCATTATCAATTGGTATCTAATTCTTCTCTTGAAGTTAACCCTCAATTGATTAAACCATCTTCTTCTTGTACCTATTAGTTAAATCCTTGTCAAAAGTTTGACAAAAGAAGAGTATGGATTGAGGGGGAGTAAACCTTCTAAGGAAGCATTAGAGTTGATCAAATTCACCCTTATATTGGCTCTGTACCCTTATAAGCTTACTACCCATGCATGATAACCTGTTATGTATTTCATTTTCAATTACTTATGTTAACAGGTGCTACTGAAAGGTATTTTCCTTGTTTCATGTGTGTAGGTACCCCTCCTCAATTGATACCTTTGCAATTTAATGTCAAAGGGGGAGATAATTAAGGGGGAGCAATTTGAGAGAATAAGGGGAAGAGAGTGCTCAAGTTGCTAAAGGGAGAGATGTGCAATTCAATGTCAAAGTGGGAGAGACATTGTGTGATCTTCTACCCAAAGCGAGAGAATGCATTGGAGAGAATGCATGGTCATAGGGGGAGAAGGTGATAGAAGAAAGAGCTTGGGAGCTAAAGAAGATGCTTGGTCTAAAGAAAGGAAGATGAAGAGAAAGCTTGAAGATTGATCAAGCTCCAAGCATCAAGAAGAATGAAGCTAGAGCCCAAGCTGAGTGAAGAAGCATCCAAGAAGATTTCAAGGAGTGTCCAGCCAAGGAGGAGCTGAAGACTGTGTGAAAATTTGGTGTTGAGCAAAGTTTGCCAACATATAAAAGGTTTGCCATCAAATTGCAAAGGGGGAGATTGTTAGGGATTTTGTGTATTGCAATTTGATAGATGCATTATCATTTTAATCATCATTTGAATTTTCACACATGCATTGATTTAGAAAATCTTGAAATCTTGATTTACACATGCATTGTTTTTAAGACTTGTACAAATAATGTTTCATGCATGTTTTGGATTTAAATCTTGGATGCATTTGTTTTTTAAAAGAATTTTTACAAATCAAGTTAGCCAATGATTTAAAGTTTCAAATGATATTTGGCTTTTAATGTTTCATGATTTTAAAAGCATTTAGATGATTTAAAATCATGTTTCCAAGCTTGGTTTAATGGCCCAAAAATCCCCACAAGAAAATACTTTGAAATATGTAAAGTTGGGATTTTTGTCTAAGGCTGTCGGTCAACCGACGTTAAGCAGTCGGTCAACCGACAGTGGAACCGAGGCCAACCAAGAGGCTCCATCGGTTCCAAAACCAGACAGCTGCATTTTCAACATTTTTGTGCTGTCGGTTCAGCCATCGGTTCCATGTCGGTCAACCGACAAATGAGGGTCAACCGATAGATGTTTAACGGTCAGAAAACTTTCGAAAACATGACCGTTGTCTAGTGACCGTTGAGGTGTCGGTCGACCGACACCTACCTGTCGGTCGACCGACAGGTATCCGTTGGCAGGTTTTTTCTATAAAAGCAAGCTCATTCCTTTGGCCAAGATTGATGATTTTTAAGCCATTCTTGAAGAGCTTTGAGGCCAAAAGAAAGGGGAAGAGCTAAAGAAGGCTAATGGGTCATTAGGAAAAGCTAAAGCTTGGATTAATGAAGTTAAACCACCAAGTAAGCTTTGCCTTTTGTTAATCATATGTTTTATGCTTTGTCTAAACTATTGGTAAATGTTTTTAAGCATATTAACTATGATGTGTTGAATCCATTCCTTTCTTAATCTTTGATTTGAGTTATTGGATTCTTCACCCTTGATTTCAAACCAAGTTTTGTTTTAAGCTTTGTCAATCATGCTTAGCCAAAATCTTTGATTTCTTTATAGCATGATACATTAACTTGTTTGAAACTCTCTTTGTTGTTTTCAATCTATTTAAACCTTAGTTAAATTAGTTTTTGAAAATAACATTGCACATGCATCACTCGATTCGTCTTAATCATTTTCATACAACTTGTGATCTTTAGATTTTCATATCATTCACAAGTTTGTAATTGTTCAAGTGATTTGCATTTGACTTCAATCATATCTTTTATGTGCTTTAAACTTTGAAATGCTTTAAGCATGAAATTCATTAGACTTAATTTTATCTTGATTGAAGTTATTCACACACACACTTCATGAGCATTCATCTTTGCAGTACTTAGAGTGTTGTGTGAGGTAGCTTTACATTTTCATATTCGCCTATTTAGAGGCAATTTTATTTAAGCTTAATTGTAATCTCTTAGAGTGTTTTGTGAAAACACTTTCTTTAGAGAATTTATTTGATTATAAGGTTATTGCTTAGCCATTGAAAAGCATCTTGTATAGGTTGTTATTTAGCCTAGAAAAACAACATTGTAAGGTTATTGCTTATCCTTGGAAAGCATATTGTAGAGGTTATTGCTTAGCCTTTTGAAAAGCATAATAGTGGAAATCCAGTGGGGTGTTGGATACACACGCCGGTAGTGGATGTAGGCATTGAGGCCGAACCACTATAAATCTTTGTGTAGTGGTGATTGTTTTGTGGTGATTGTTTTGTTTAAGCTTCCGCATTTTGTATGTTAATCATCACATGTGACTAGTTAATTGTAAAGAAATTAAAATTGGTCTTAATTAGTCATTAAAGGTAGATCACCCTATTCACCCCCCCCCCCTCTAGGGTTAGGATCTCCCGGACTTTCAGGCTCTGTTGCCGAACGCGAGTCACGCCTGAGTGTATAAAACGACCCTAGGGTGAGCTTGGTGGCTCTGAATGACTGATGGCGGTAGAGGACCGTGCGATCAAGGCTGACAGCAGAGGACCGTACCGTCTAAATGACGGTAGAGGGTCGTACGATCGAAGCCGACAGTAGAGGGTCGTGCCGGTGTCATTGAAGCTGACAGTAGTGGACCGTGTGCCGCCAGAAATTACGGTAGAGGGTCATGCAATCGAAGCTAACGGGCGGTCGAAGCTAAGTGATGATAGGAGACATCTAGCTGCCTCCCGAGCTGGAGGAGACTTCTGCCGAGCTGGGGGCTGCTGCCGAGCTGGAGGCTGCTGTCGAGCCGGAAGCTGTCTGGTCATTTTCGTCGAGGTTGAAATGCTCCTGAGCTTGGGCTTCGTCTGCTTCTTGCCTGACGAACTGGTTCACCCTGGCGATAAGTGCATTCATTGAGGCCACAAAGTGCAGGACCAAGTCTCTCTGAAGCTCGTTGCCTGGCGGAAGAGCTTGTTGGAAAGACATGACTGCTATTGTATCTGCTGCTGAAGTTGGCGGATCAACTCGTCCTGCGCTTGTATGGTAAGGCTTTGGGCCTTGATCTTTGCGAGAAACGGGTTGTCGTCGTCAATCTGATGATGTGGTTCGTCTGGCTGGGATTCCTTTTGCTGGGAAACCCTAGTCGAAGGCCATCCCAACGGGAAGGTGCTGTCCGTCCCGTTGAGGATGAACCTGGCTGGGATTCCTGCCTGTGGATGCCCGCTGAACCAGACCTTGCCCTGGAGCTTCCCTGGCGGGGGACCGGCGACAGCTGCGTTGCCAGTGCTAATGGTTCTTTCCCTTTTTTAGTTCTTCGAGGCATGATGTTTGGGAAGATGACTTTTTGATCTTTTTCCCATAAACGGCGCCAATTGTAAGTGCAGAAATAGTAACTCACAAGAATAGGGGGTGCCTGATAGGACTTATCCAAAGAACTGATGAAGATCAACTGCCTGGAACCTGAAAGGGGAGAAAGAAACAGAGAGGGGATCAAAGGGCCCTAACCTGGGCAGCGCAGGGCTCTCCGATGCCTAAGTTAGTGTGGGAACTAAGCATTAGGATGGAGATTTTGGGGAAGAAGATTATACCAGCAGTGTGGTGTAATTGTTGGCCCTCCCCTTACTCTGGAGCTGTAGCTGTGCTTATATAGAAGAAGAGAGGAGAAGAGAGGGGACAAAGAGGTAGGAACTTGTCCCATCATAGCCCTCTTTGCCTTAATTGCAGTCCCATCGGCCTATGGCTTAGCTCCTTGGGAGCTGTAGGAGCCGCTTATGTCAGAGATATGGGCGGCTGTGATATTTTCGTACGCTTTATCACGTGACAGACTGTCCTTGGAGGTACAGCTGTCATATTCTCTTTGGTTAACCTTCTGGCACTGTCGCTGGATGAGTGGCCGAGGCTGTGAGATGGTGCCGAGCTGGAGTGACTGAGCTCAGGAAAGGCCTTGACCTGTTTGGTGATGTGGAGTTGGTTTAGTTGAAGTGTTTAGTTGAAGTAGACCGAGTCCTGCCAAAATGGGGAGGTTGGCCGAACTGGAGCAGTCTGGCATTGCTGGGAGTGCACTGCTGAGGTGGAGGAGTTGTGCACAGGAGGCGTGGAGCTCTCATCCGAGACCAGGGCAGGAGCACGAGGCCGAGCCTGCCGGGATGGACTTGCTGGTGCGGGGGCCTGAGATGGAGCATCTTGGCCGGGACTCCGAGGAGTTCAGAAATGTCCCCACACATCCACTACTATAATTCATGCGCTACGTAGAGGGGGTCCGGGGGTGTCCCCCTGTGGGGTTCGAGCTGCCCGGTCAGCTCGCGGGGGCCCAGGGGGCAGCGCCCACGAAACAAAAATAAAAACTGCGATCTGCTGTGTCAGTGTCTTCGGTCGACCTACCAGAGGGTTCGGTCGACCGACCTTAGTGTCTTCGGTCGACCGACCAGAGGGTTTGGTCGACTGACCTGACGAAAATCTGCAGGTTGGGTTTTTTTATTTCGTGTCCAAACATCTCCAGAACTCTTCTGAAGACTCCCAATGACTTCCTACCATCATTCCATCATTGTTGAACCCTTTTGTGACTATCCAAACATGGATTCACTAATTATCCAAGAAAAACCATCAAACTGATCCGTACATAGCCCTTGATCTATCCTCTTCACATCTCATGCAAAGATTAGATCAAGCTTACTGATCTAACATGATAAGAGATGAGGTAAGGCTCTGATACCAATTGTTGGAAATAGGGTGGGCCTCTAGGATAGGTTTCAAAAAACTTTTGACCCACTTGATGCGGGGATCAATTATCCAGAAGGCTCTAAAATCCAATCCAGGAAGAAAACCCTCAATCTCAGCCATCATGATCAGTAAATACAATCTATCTAGAAGATAGAAATAGCAACTAACAAGCATCCATAATAATCTACAACGTGTAAGGAAGTGGATTATACCTTTGGAGCTCGGTTGTGCTCTAATGAAGAAGTTGCGTCTTTCTTTGATGATGAAACGCTTTCACTAATCAAATAGGGATCTCCAAGACCTCTTGATCTTCCACGCTATGATCCATATCAGATTCTCCTTTTCTCAAGAAGATGGTGGGAACTCCAAGAGAAAACTACTAGGAACTCTAGGGAGGAACTACAAAGAGAACTAGAAGAGGGAAGAGAGAAAGAACTCGTGCAACTTTTGCACTAAAGAGGTCTGGGCGTGAATCCCTATGTATGGAGCATACATGGACGTCCAGCCCTCCTCTCCTCTATTTATAGCTTTTGCAAGCCCTGCTTACTAATTTCCATTAGAAGGCTTACTTCCAGAAATTAGTAAATATCTCTTCTTAATTAAAATAGAAGTCTTACTTCCATTAATTAATTAGTAACTTACCATAACATAATTAGAAGCCTCACTTCAAATATGATTAGTAACTTTCCAATTCCTTTCTAATTAAAATAGAAGTCTCACTTCTACTAAAATTAGTAAGTCTACTATTACCACTATTAGAAGTCTCACTTCAAATAAAAATAGTAACTTTCCTTTTAGAGTTCAACTAGAATTAGATACTTTCTAATAATAGGGCTAGCATGGGGACCACTAGGGATTCCTTAGAAAGCTGGCTCCAACTGGAACACGCGACCCCACATCTCATGTGTAATCCGGGCCCACAGTTAATTGCAAATAACTCCACTATATAAATGCAATTGAACTCTAGTCTTAGGAATATTACATAGAAAACCCTAAACTTCCACATTACCACAAGTAGGCCCCTGTATCAATATTCATGAATCAATTGGACCTGTCTTCCAAACTTAGATCCATATCTTATTATCCTTGAGCCCCAATTAATTATAATGATCATAGGTACCTTTCCAATTAACTCTTAATCGGAATGGGTGCGCACTTACCAGTGATAAATCCATTAATTGGCACAAAGGGATATTAGAGATAGATTCCATCTTGACCATTGATGTGTCCACAGCTCTACTACCACGTACCCAAATCACCAAGGTGTTGACCTACAGTTGGCCTCACTCATTGGTGACTCAAAGCAAATGAATAGATAGAAACTTGAGTTCATTAATGTCTCAGGATTGAGAGCTTACTGCTAGGGAATTATGACAGCAGGCCTTAAAGTAAAGACAGTGTTTATAAGGTGCTTCTCATGGTTCTTCAATACATCCAATGTACCAGCACTATGATCCAGAATCTTCCATTCTGATGATCGAGACAAATCACACTATCTCATAGTGATCAAAGTGCTGCAACCTTGTCAATATGAGATGCCCAGTCTCATCACTGGTTGTGAAGATATTTAAGTATAAGATTTGTCACACATGTCTCTCATATGTGGATCTCATCTATACACATGTGTTACATCTAATATACTTGTGGACTCCGGTTCATCTCATGAACCATCATGTCATTCGTATTGGTTATGTGCAAGTATATAATAAATCACCATTCATCTCATGAAAAGTAAGCATGAATATATGAATAAATAAAGAAATTAATCAATTTATTATATCATCTACTGGATTGAGTCCATAAAACTAACAGCAGATATATCTTCTGTTAGTGCCAATGATAGGGTAGTTGTCTTAGAACCGCGGGTTAATTAGAGCCTTGCACTCAAGGCCCTAAATACAACATGGACGGAGTTATTTTGGCTCATTTGTCAAAATATGTAATTTTGAGATGTATCTAAATCCCAAAATACAATAGGCCCCAACGTGACAGGACAGGAGAGGATGTTATTTCTTTTTCGGTTTAAAATAGACAGTGATCAAGAACGGTCGTTTGGTGTTCGTCAAAAAAAAAAAAAAATGATCAAGATTAGCGGCAGCAGCAACTGCTGGAGAAAGAGGACACAGACCAGAAAATACATTGTTCGGTGGAAGCTAGTTTCCTACCCAACATGGCACGTGCTCTGGTCAAACAACCAATAAAGCTAACTGCCAAATGCTTGGGAAAAGCTTTTACAACCAATCCACGTTGCCATAATGTAAGTCGCATTTGTAAGATAAAAAGTAAGTGATTATGCGTATTGATAAAAGAATCTAGGTGGTTATATGTAGTTTTAGAAAACTACTAGGAACTCTAGGGAGGAACGAGAAAGAAAACTAGAAGAGGGAAGAGGAGAAGAGCTCGTGCAACACTTGCACTAAAGGGGGCTTGGGCGTGAATCCCTAGGTGGATTTATGCATGGGCGTCCAAGGCCTTGTCCTCCTCTATTTATAACTTTTGCAAGTTGTCTCTTCTTCACTAATTATAATAGAAGTCTTACTTCCATTAATTAGTAACTTACCATATCATAATTAGAAGTCTCACTTCAAATATGATTAGTAACTTTCCAATTCCTTTCTAATTAAAATAGAAGTCTCACTTCTACTAAAATTAGTAAGTCTACTATTACCACTATTAGAAGTCTCACTTCTACTAGAAATAGTAACTTTTATTTTAGAGTTCAACTAGAATTAGATACTTTCTAATAATTGGGCTAGCGTGGGGACCACTAGGGATTCCTTAGAAAGCTGGCTCCAACTGGGACACGCGACCCCACATCTCATGTGTAATCCGGGCCCACAGTTAATTGCAAATAACTCCACTATATAAATGCAATTGAACTCCAGTTTTTATGGACTCAATCCAGTAGATGATATAATAAATTGATTAAATTATTTATTTATTCATATATTCATGTTTACTTTTCATGAGATGAATGGTGATTTATTATATACTTGCACATAACCAATACGAATGACATGATGGTTCATGAGATGAACCGGGGTCCACAAGTATATTAGATGTAATACATGTGTATGGATGAGATCCACATACGGGAGACATGTATGACAAATCTTATACTTAAAATATATTCACAACCAGTGATGAGACTGGACATCGCATACTGACAAGGTTGCAGCATTTTGATCACTATGAGATAGTGTGATTTGTCTCGATCATCAGAATGGAAGATTCTGGATCATAGTGCTGGTACATTTGATGTATTGAAGGACCATGAGAAGCACCTTATAAAAACTGTCTTTATTTTAAGGTCTGCTCTCATAATTCCCTAGCAATAGGCTCTCAATCCTGAGACATTAATGAACTCAAGTTTCTATCTATTCATTTGCTTTGAGTCACCAATGAGTGAGGCCAACTGTAGGTCAACACCTCGGTGATTTGGGTACATGGTAGTAGAACTGTGGGAACATTCAATAGTCAAGATGGAATCTATCTCTAATATCCCCTTGTGCCAATTAATGGATTTATCATTGGTAAGTGCGCACCCATTCCGATTAAGAGTTAATTGGAAAGGTACCATTGATCATTATAATTAATTGGGGCTCAAGGATAATAAGAAATGGATCTAGTTTGGAAGACAGGTCCAATTAATCCATGGATATTGATAGAGGGGTCTACTTATGGTAATGTGGAAGTTTAGGGTCTTCTATGTAATATTCCTAAGACTGGAGTTCAATTGCATTTATATAGTGGAGTTATTTGTAATTAACTGTGGGCCCGGATTACACATGAGATGTGGGGTCGCGTGTCCCAGTTGGAGCCAGCTTTCTAAGGAATCCCTAGTGGTCCCCACGCTAGCCCAATTATTAGAAAGTATCTAATTCTAGTTGAACTCTAAAAGGAAAGTTACTATTTCTAGTAGAAGTGAGACTTCTAATAGTGGTAATAGTAGACTTACTAATTTTAATAGAAGTGAGACTTCTATTTTAATTAGAAAGGAATTGGAAAGTTTCTAATCATATTTGAAGTGAGACTTCTAATTATGATATGGTAAGTTACTAATTAATGGAAGTAAGACTTCTATTGTAATTAGTAAAGAAGAGACAACTTGCAAAAGTTATAAATAGAGGAGGACAAGGCCTTGGACGCCCATGCATAAATCCACCTAGGGATTCACGCCCAAGCCCCCTTTAGTGCAAGTGTTGCACGAGCTCTTCTCCTCTTCCCTCTTCTAGTTTTCTTTCTAGTTCCTCCCTAGAGTTCCTAGTAGTTTTCTCTTGGAAATCCCACCATCTTCTTGAGAAAAGGAGAATCTGATACGGGTCATAGCGTGGAAGATCAAGAGGTCTTGGAGATCCCTATTTGATTAGTGAAAGCGTTTCATCATCAAAGAAAGACGCAACTCCTCCATTAGAGCACAACCGAGCTCCAAAGGTATAATCTACTTCCTTGCACGTTGTAGATTTATTTGTTGCTTATATGTTGCTGTTTCTATCTTCTAGATAGATTGTATTTACTGATCATGATGGCTGAGATTGAGGACATAGATCTTGGATTGGGTTTTATAGCCTTGTGGATAGTTGATCCCTGCGTAAAGTGGGTCAAAAGTTTTTGAAACCTATCCTAGAGGCTCACCCTATTTCCAACAGTTTTTCCATAAAACTAAATTTCAAGTACAAAGGTGGGGCTTTCATCATTTTTCAGCCTTCACTCATTAATTTAGGATTGGTTAAGTAACTCTTTCAAACTTACTTGTTAGATTTTATGTTTTTATTTTTGTAACAACGAAGTGAGATTCATCTCTCTCGTTGCTGAAACGAATGAGTTTAGATTTTTACTGCAAATGAAGATATCTTTTTGTTGGTCGATGATTTGTTTATATTTGTCTAAATGAGATATTATTTTCCCCTTTCCTGAATTGGAGCTCAGCTGATTGTAGCAATTAAAAAAAAGAATGTTAAGGTTTCGGTCTCCTTAATCCTGCATGGCATTTGTACGGGATTTTGTGACCCGCCTTTGATTCAGTATTGCCCTTGTTCAGGACTCTTACAGATTAAAAATTTTCCTTATTTCTATATTTAGCCAAATATATTGTGCAATGAGAGCCTTTTAAAAAAAATTGAAAGATTAGAAATTAGGAATTAAAAATCAAAGGTATTTATACGTAATCCTAATATAAATGAGTGTAAGTGCACAAAACACTATAAGAATCTGCACTTTTGGTGACGAAAATTTTCGTCGCCAAAAGTTACCTTTTCGTCGGTAAAAGTCTTTACCGACGAAATTTTTTTCGTCGCCTAGAAGTCGGTAAAAATCCGTCAGCAAAACATTTTCTCGACGAAATTATTTTTCGTCGACAAAAATTATATTTTTACCGACGATTATTTGACTTTTACCGACGTTTTTTTTCGTTGGCAAAAGAATTTAATTTTTTTTTTCATTTTTACTTTTGCCGACGTTTTTGTTTCGTCGGCAAAAATAATTTCAATTTTTTTAATTTTGGACGTCCTCATTGGGCAGTCCGATTTTTCATTTTTTTTAAAATCAACTTATGGAAAGTGCTTAATGTACGTGTACAATAGAGATGGGGTTTCAAAACAACATCCACTAGAGGAACTGGAGGTGGAATCTGCAAACTAAATTTTAATTTACACTTGATAAGAATTATATACTTAATTACTGTGATTTGCACTTGATAAGAATTATATACTACTTTCGCTCTTTGTGAGATGGCAATTTCACTCTCCCTTTATAGAATTAACCCCTAAGATGGGAAACTTACTTACATCATTTTCATTAAGTTCATCATACGACTTCAATTTTGGAGAGAGAATTATAATGGTAGAATTTCAGTTAGTGAAATACCTCCAGCAGAACTGACTTACAACAAGGAATCATAACTTCTTTCTGTTTTATGGAGCAGAGCGAATAGAGTGCATGCCAACAACTTTCCAAGCATGCCAACAACTTTCCAAAAAGACAAGAAATCAAAAGAGGGATTAACTTACAGCAATTGTTGCAATCCGGCTACGATCCCCCCATTCAGCCAAAAAGGTTAAAATAAATGACTGCAAAGAAACATCATAAATAAAATGAGAATCCATATAAATGCTTGAAATGTTCTACCTTCTGAAAGCCTTAACTATGATGATATTAATATATACAAGGAAAATTTTCTAACAAGAAGGTAGAACTCAAGCAGAGACTTAAGCACAAAATGGTTCCGAGATCACGTGTGGACCAAAAGTCTGTCCTATGACCAAATTCAGATTGAATTGTTTGAGAGTCGGTTTGTTTCCTTTCATATATTTCATTTAGAATTAAAAAACAGATGAAATGGGAGGTACACCTAAAAACTGAGGAAATGATGCATCTTCTGGAATTACCTGCTTATATTTCTTGTAGATTCGCTTGGTTACTATGTTCTTGGATTCATCATTAATCGACATGGCATTGCACATCTTAGCATGGTACTCATCATAATGAGGCTCCCATTTCTTCAAACAAACGGCTGAAACTATTGGGCCAAAATTCATATTCCAACAACTACTAGCACCGATTTTTTTCTTTTACTTTCTAAGAGAAGAATGCCATAAACCTAGATCTAGATCTCAATCACATTCACACCACATCCTTCAAGGCCTCACTCTATCATCCATGTCAGAATAGTTTTACCGAAGTAAAATAAAAATCAAATAGAATTTTCTAACAATTAGGAACGAAAACGGCCCGCCGGTGGTCCGAAACATGAAACGGCCATCGAAAAATTTGGAAACCGGCGCGAGCACTTCGCTCGAGGATAAAGTAAATTGACGGAACCGACGGTTCGCAAATAGGACTCCCGGTTAGAGAATTAGAAGCAAAACATAGGATTTTCCAACACTTAGGTTCGAAAACAGCCCGCAGGGCGTACGGAACGGGAAAAGGCTCCGAAAAAATTGGAAACCGATACGAGCACCTAGCTCGAGGCGAAATTAACTTGTAAGAACTGACGGCTCGTAAATCGGACTCCCGGATAATGAATTAACCCTTACAACGTTGGATTTTTAACACTTAGGTTCAGTTTGGTATCTCTACTTTTCTCTTCTTATTAGCTTAAAACTGATGGAATCCGATTTTAGCATGTTTGGATGAAGCTTCTACTATGTCCATTTCAAATGGCACTAAGACAAGCATTTGTGATCCAAACCGTTGATCATGTTAGGGGGGCTAAAAACGGCTATGATACCAAAAGTCAACCATTGGATCATTATAGATTGTGATGTATTGATGAAAAAGTACAGACCATTAGATCATCATTTATGGAATTTTGTATGCCCTATTTTCGCAATCCGAATTTTTAGTCCTCTTCAAAAGGTCATTTATAGTTATAGGTCCCAACCCCAAATGTTGATTCAATATGGATCATGAAATATATTTGAAATAAATATCAATCGTTGGATTAATGCATGGTTACTACAGTGCATTCACGAGTTAAGACATGCAGTCTGTTTTTTCTACATTTCTGAACAATCTGGATCTCTAATGCAAGATATGGACCATAGACTCCCCTTTATATGGCAAGTAACGTTTACTGGATCAAATTCCAACGATTGATCCTTCATGTATTGTGAGATATTGACAAAAAGGACCAAAGGGTTAATGGTTCAATTTTAATTTTTGTGGGCCACTTTTTCCCGATCTAAATATAAAATCCTCTTTAGGAGGTCAACAATGATTATTTGGTCAAATCTTATCGCTTGATTCATCATGGATATAATTATTTTATTTTCCTCGGTAAAATGAATATGAAAATAAATAAAAATTAATAAACAGATTTACCGACGTTTAATTTCGTCGGTAAAAGTAAAAAATAAAAATTTTAAAAGATATTTACCGACGTGTTTATTTTTGTTGGTAACATGATCGTAAAAATAAATGAAAATTAATAAACATATTTACCGACGTTTAATTTCGTCGGTAAAGGTAAAAAATAAAAATTTTAAAAGATATTTACCGACGTTTTTATTTTCGTCGGTACAATTAATATAAAAATAAATAAACATATTTACCGATGTTTGTATTTTCGCATGTAAAATTAATATACAAATAAATAAATGTTCATAAACATATTTACCGACGTTTTATCTCGTCGGTAAAATTTAAAAAACAATTTTTTTTAAAATTTAAGAATGGCCTTTGCCGTTGTTTTATTAAAAGACGTTGGTAAAGGGTAAACTTTTGGCCACGTTTTTTAGAAACGTCGGTAAAAGTCTGTACTTTTGCCGACGTTATTAAAAACGTCGGTAAAGGATGCACTTTTGGCCACGCTTTTTACGAAACGTCGGTAAAACTCATTACTTTTGCCGACGTTTTGAAAATGAAAAACGTCGGCAAAAGTCTACCCTTTGCCGACGTTTTTTAAAAACGTCGGTAAAGGTCTACCCTTTACTGACGTTTTTCAAAACATCGGCAAAAGTATACCCTTTACCGACGAATTTTTAAAAACGTGGCTAAAAGTGCAACTTGTTGTAGTGAAAATTCACAGATCCGGTGGTAGTGTTCGTGAGACTCACTGAGGAGGATGAAGGCTGAAGCTCCTCGTCTCCTCGCTGATGATGGAAGAACCGATGCCTGAGAACCTGGAAGAGGAAGAAGAAACAGGTCAGAGGACCCTGGCTGTGGGCAGCGCAGGGCTCTCCGATGCCTAAGTCAGTTTAAGAACTGAACAGTAGGAGGAGATTTTGGGGAAGAAGGTGATACCAGTGTGTGGTTCTCTCGGACCAGAGAGAGCCCTTACTGTTCTGGTTTGGCTCTTTTTATAGAGGAGGAGAGGAGACAAGGAGGTGACTCTGTCAGGGAGCTGTCCCATCGTAGCACGTCGTGTCGCATCGGGCCATACCCGGGCATCTGTGGACGCCACTCTGTCAGTGGACGTGGGCGGCAAGGATGGCCCTGTTAGAAGATATGGGCGGTGCCCTTGTCTTGTCGCACGTGCTGTAGCGTGCTTAAGAGTCCAAGGGAGGACAGCTGTCAACCCCTGCCTTGGCTAGCTCTGGCATCCTGACTGAGGTCAGAGTGTGTTGCCGAGGTCGGGGGCCGAGGTCGGGGGGCGACCTTGACGTGGCCGGAGACCTTGCAGGGACGTCGAAGTGGAGGACCGGGATGAAGTCCCAAGCCGGGCTGGGGACGCCCTGGCCGAGGTGGAGCTCTGCCGTGATGGAGGAGTTGTGCAAGGGGCCAAGATGGAGCTCATGGCCGAGACTAAGAGGTCCAGGCTTGACAGAGTTCGGTTGGCGCCCCGGTGTTGAGTGCGCGTGGCCGAGGTGAGACTTCGACCAAAGTTGGAGCACTTGGCCGAGCTGTTGGAGGTTGAGACGAGCCTTGCCGAGATGGACTAACTGGTGCTGGAGCACGAGATGGAGCATTAGGCCAGTATTCCAGTGAGTTCAGAAATATCCCCACACAATGAGAATTATTAGATCATACTAGATTTTTCAAATGAGGCTTTAGTTTTACTAGAAACTTTACTTCAGAATGTTGTCAAAATTTGAGATTAAGATTTTCTAACATTTTCTTTATAACAAGGAGAATTTACAATACTTATATAATTAATAGGAGAAATCAAGTGCCGCCCACATACAATCTGTAATTTCAGGAAAAGAGTATAACTTGGCACTGTTAAAAGAGCTCTTCTTTTCGTTGCACATGAAACATAATGAATCCGGATCCTGTTGCAGCCTGTACATGTTACCGTGTAATACATATCTGAAATTCCATCGTATATGCCCCTATGTAATGATAATTGCGACAGTCTCCCTCATCGTCCACCGGTCGGTCCCGAAGTTTTAGTTCAAAATTAGTGGGTCTGACCATTTGATTAAGCACTATAATGGAAATATGACTAGCACTCATGTCGAATTGGTTAAATATGTTTTTATCCTAATATTTAAATGGATGGTGGGACCCATTATTTTAGAACTTGAACTTGAGGATCTATTATCGAGGATACGAAATTCATTTTTTTTTTCTTATAGATAGGAAATTCATCTTAAATGTCCGACTTATCACTACAGAGGCCCCGCAATGGAGTTCCAGACGGCCCCGCAATGGAGTTCCAGACATGTATCCCATGTAATAGAATGCACTAATGCAGAGCAGTAGAGGTAAGTTTGATGCAGACAGAATTTCATTCGAGGACACAAAAGTAACATAAGAGAGTATCTTATCTTTTTTAATTTGTTTCAGCAAATGTGAAATGATGAAAGATCATCCTATCATCCATCATCTCTTGTCCCGTCAAGAAAAGATAAGATCCATGTAAAAACAGCAGCACGAAAGCGAGAGAAAAAGTGGTCTCCTCCATGTCTACTATATTCATTCTAACCTTGACATCACGGTTGTCTTGATGCGGGAAGCCGGGAACGTACCGAGAAAAAATTCATATATAAATCATGTTGTTCATCCTTTGGCCAATTATATATGGACCAACTTCCATTAGAGATAATTTAGAGACATTATATGTGGAAAATTTGGTGTTGGTGAAATCTAAGGGGTCCCAAACTTTTAGATTGAGCCCTTGCCTCTTTCAAATCGGAATCGTCTGGATTAAGATGTCCACATGCATACATTCCATAGAAAAATATTTCACCATCCCATACTGTTAGTTTTATGGACTCAATCTAGTAGATAATATAATAAATTGATTAATTTCTTTATTTATCAGTATATTCATGCTTTCCTTTCATGAGATGAATAGTGATTTATTATATACTTGCACATAACCAATACGAATGACATGATGGTTCATGAGATGAACTGGAGTCCGTAAGTATATTAGATGTAACACATGTGTATGGATGAGATCCACATACGGGAGACATGTGTGACAAATCTTATACTTAAATATCTTCACAACCAGTGATGAGACTGGACATCTCATACTGACAAGGTTGCAGCACTTTGATCACTATGAGATAGTGTGATTTGTCTTGATCATCAGAATGGAAGATTCTGGATCATAGTGCTGGTACATTGGATGTATTGAAGGACCATGAGAAGCACCTTATAAACATTGTCTTTACTTTAAGGCCTGCTCTCATAATTCCCTAGCAATAGGCTCTCAATCCTGAGACATTAATGAACTCAAGTTTCTATCTATTCATTTGCTTTGAGTCACCAATGAGTGAGGCCAACTGTAGGTCAACACCTCGGTGATTTGGGTACGTGGTAGTAGAGCTGTGGGAACATTCAATGGTCAAGATGGAATCTATCTCTAATATCCCCTTGTGCCAATTAACGGATTTATCATTGGTAAGTACGCACCTATTCCGATTAAGAGTTAATTGGAAAGGTACTGTAGGTGCAGAAAATAATGACCCACAATAACTGGGGTGCCTTAGAGGACTTATCCAAGGTGATGAAGATTAGGTGCCGCCCGAAAGCCTGAAAGAGAAGAGCAAACGGTCAGAGGACCCTGGCCTGGGCGGCGCAAGGCTCTCCGATGCCAAAGTCAGTGAATGAACTGGAACAAAGGAAGGAGAGGAAGAAGAGAGACAAGGTAACGGCTCTTTCTGTTGGATTGTGCGCACCTTGTATGTGGAATGAGGCTCTATTTATAGAGGCTTGGGTCGTATCTTTGGGTGATATCTTGGCGCGGGTCCCATGACTCGACTAGAAGTCATGATCAGCCCACAAAGTAATTAATGCGGTCCAATCCAGCCCGCTTTGCATTTAATGCCGGTCGGATCAGCCCACATCGCATTAAATGTGCGTCTTGTTGGGCCAGATCGTGTTGGACGCCTTTGGCGGTAGGGGTACCATCGGATCCGCCCTCGGGCCTCGCCCTGATTTGGCTTCAGCCGCTGGATGCCGCCCTGTCAGTGATCTGGTGAAGATTGTGGACGGCTGGATGTCGCATCTATCTCACTGGCTCGCGCCCCTGTTCCTCCACGTGTGTGATGACGTGGGGGGCGAAGGGCGCGAGTGGAGATTCTTTCCTGCTTCGGCTCCTTCGGCCGAGGTGGAGCTTTCAGCCGAGGTGGGCTCCTGGGGAAGCCGAGCTCGGCGCTAGCGGCCCGGACCTGCTTGACATCGGCCGGGGCCCCTGTCCTGGTAGCCGAGGTGAGTCTGGTGCCTCGTTGGCGGCACGCGGATGGCACGTGAGAATGCTTAGTCTCATCTGATGGCTGTGATTAGCGTAATCCTGGAGCTCTGGAAATCTCCCCACACAATTGCCCCCTAGCTTTTGACCTCTCAAGCGTCCTAGCCTTTAGTGGTCGAAAGCTAGAAAATCTGTCTGGGGATGCGGCGATCATTGCCTGATGTCGCTTCAACTTTTCTGAAGCAATAAATGCTCTGAGAAGCGAACCGACGGCTACACGTGTAGCTCCTCTACTGATTGTGTTGTCTCATTGATGGAACGGGCGCGGATCGCGAAATCCGTCCCTTCGAATTCGAAAGTGACGCGCAACGAGGGTTCCCTTTCCATGAATAGGGTCGTCTTCTTTCTTTCCTGTTTCTGATTTCTTTTTGCCTTCGCCTTCACCTTCGATTTCTGCTCTGCTGCTCGAGATCTGTCTAGCGCGGACGACCGTAGGACACGCCCGGACCTGTCTTTGACTTGCCCTCTCTTCTCTGTAAGTAACTTCGTGCCTCTGTCTGGTTTTTTTCTTTCTTTAGGGTTTTAACTCCGCCGTTTCCCCTCTTTAGACATGGGCACCCCTAAGTTTCGGTTAGATACTGACAAGGGCATAGCTAGGTTTAGGGCCACTTACAGTATCCCGGAGGGAGTCCGCCTCAAGCCGGCGGATCCCGTTGACTATGCCGCGCGTCGCTTTTCCGGCGGCTAGATGCCATTCCCTCTGATCTCTGTGATCGAGGGCGGGGTCAGATTCCCTCTGCACCCCCTGCTTAGGGCTTGCATTAGCGCCTGGTGTATTACCCCGTGCCAGCTGATGCCCAATGGCTACAAAGTCATCATGGGCACGGCGAAGCTGAACGAGATCTTGGGGACCAACCTGGGTGTCCATGACATCGAGGACGCCTATGATATCTGCAAGGCTGGGGAAGGAAAGTATTATCTCCGGGTGAAGCAGCAACGAAGAGGCTTCGTCCTGGCCTTGGAGGATTCTAGTAAGAACGCTGAGGAAGATCTCTTCTGTGTGTCGGGGGACTGGGAATTCGGCGCCGGCGAGAACAGGAGGCTGATGGTCCCTCGTCGCCTCGGGACTGTCCCAAGTAAACACTGCTTCTTTTCTCCTTTTGTTCTGCTTGATTTTGACAATGCCGAGCTGACACTCTTACTGATTGTGGCGCAGAACTTGGTGCGAGGCGACGCCGGGCTGCGAGCGAAGGCTGGAGGAGGAACGCTGACGACATCAACAAGGTCGAAAGATACAAGGGGCACGAGACCAGATCGGCCTGGAAACTGCTAGGGTACACGCCGAGGTACCGCGGCCACTATAGGAGAATCGGAGCAGCCCCGGAGGACGAGGCGCAACCTGATCATCCTGCTATTACCGTTGCCGTGCCCGCCAGGATCCCTTTGAACGACCCTACCGCGAGCCGAGCTGCGTCCGGCGCTGAGGCATCCACCTCTAGTTCGGAACCGCCGAATCTGACGGAGGTAGTGGACGCCTATTCGTCCGGCTGGGAAGAACGAATGGAGGGAGGTTCAAGGGCGCCCGGTGTCAAGGATCTGGCGGCCAAGTTCAGGCAGAGATCTTCCTCCTCTGCGACACCATCGTCCGCCAGCACCCGCGCGCCTTCGGGCTCGGGGGGTGCTGGCGCCACTTCTGGTCCTGCCCCTGCTCCGAGCGAGGGAGTGCGGCGACGCTCTCGGATCGCCCGAGGGAGGGGTCCCCGCCCAGGAAGAAGTCCAAGGTGGGGGAGAAGGACTCGGGGGCTGAACAGCCTCTGAAAGGTAAAACTCCTGTGCGGGCCCCCGGAATCAAGGCTCCGTCTGAGAAAAGTGCGCCGGACAGCGGGGCGGCACGCGAGCTCACCATCTTGGTGGGGCAAGGATCCGTACCGGGCTCCGGACCTCGAGTTGCCCCTGCGGCATGGAGACCCAGGATGGAGACTCAGCCTGGGAAGCCTCTGAACGTCGAGGACCGGCTGATGGGGAACGCCAACGTCATTGGAGCCTTCGCAAAAGCCTGTGCCTTGCCGCGAGACATGGAATTGCACAGGAGGTACGACAATGAGAGCCTGATGGTCTCGTCGATCCAGGCCAATCTTCTGGTGAGTATCTTCAATGCTTTTCTTCAAGTGCCTCAGCTTGGCTGCTTTTGTTTGACATACTATCTCTTTTTGCAGAACGTGCAAAGGCTCCTGACTGTGATGGAGAGGAGTGACAGGAATGTCACAAAGATTGCCCAGCTAGAGTCTGAGGGAGAGAGGTTAAAGAAAGAGCTGGAAGGGTTGAGGAAGAGCAGCGCTGAGGCGACTACCCGGCTGGAGGACCTCACATCGCAGGCTCACCAACTGAAGGGTGACATTTGGACGAAGACTAAGAGGATCGCCGAGCTTGAGTTTGAACTAGCCAGGTCGAGGTCTGAATCGGCGGCTGAGGCGACGAAGCTGCGTGGTGAAGTGCTGGCTGGGCGCGCCGAAATTGAGAAGCTTAAGTCGGAGAATGCCGAGCTGAAGAAAGAGAAAGCTTCCTTGCTGTCCGAGGCACAGTCTTCTTTCCAGAGGGGGGTGGATCAGGCCACCGAAGAGTACGAGAGGCAGGTGGAGGAAATTACCTCCATCTTGTTCGAGGAAGGGTGCTTGGCCGCGCTGAGGCGCGCGGGGGTTCCCGAGGACCACCCGGTCTATCGGAATCTGCCGAAGTACTCGGACCCAGTTCCTGAGCCGAGCTCCACCCCGGTCGCCGGCGATGCTGCCCCAGCTGCTCCTGCCTCGGATGCTGCCCCAGCTACCCCGGCCCCGAGCGACGCCTCGGTCGCCAGCGATGCTTCGGCCATGCCTCAAGGCGAGGCCTCTTCCGTCCCTGCTTCTGGTGAGGTACTGGCCAAAGCCTCCACTGCCGGCGACACTCCAAGCGAGGTTACGGTCGCGGCCGATGCTGCTGGTCCATCAGATACGGTGATCGACCTGGTGGAATCGCCGAAGCCACAATAGTCTCGCCTCTTCTTGTTTTTGGCCTTTTATATGTACTGCTTTCAGCCCTGTAACATCTTTTGCTTTTAATGAGAACAGAGCTCCTTTACTTCTCTTTTTATTTCTGGGTGTGGTATTGAATGCCTTTAATGTGATGCGCGAATGCCTTTAATGTGATGCGCGACCCTCGAGTCAGAGAGAGTCGAACGGTCTTCACAGCTATCTGTGCCGATTCTCCGTATTCTGGAGAACATAAATAGCAGTAAGCATGGCGATACGGCCGATGAGGGAAACGGGCGAACGGCTCCACGTGGCGCCATAGGGATCGCTGGTCATCAAACAGGAAGACGTGCTTCCCGCGTAATGCATGGGAGACTTCGCCCCATAACTTCCTTCGGAGACCGGGCCCTTCTTCCTCCTATAAGTAGAAGTGGTAGGCTCGCCATGGGAGAGGAAAAGAAAAGAAATCAGGATAGCTTAATTCAAATAGACGTAGGAGCCATGTCTGGTAGACCTTTAGAGATATTCGATCCAGGGGGAACCCCTGCGCCTGAGGATGGCTCTCTTTTAGAGGGGGGAAGCCCGTCGTGGTCTGCGCGCTCTCTGAAAGCGTTCCTCGTGGACCACGCGCTCTCTGAACGCGGGTCCACGGCCAACCCTCCCCGGTCCGGTTGCATGGGAGTCTTCTGCAACCGTGGGTTGGTGGCGCCCTCTGCGTCTGGCGGTCCTGCAAGGTCCTGCGTGAGAACGCGCCCCTTGACCGCCGAGCGGAGGGTAGGATCGAGGCCCCGCTGGACCGAGGGGCTCTTCAAACTTTGGTCTTACTGAACGAAGGGTGTTGAAGAGCTCAGCGAGGTCCAGGGCCTCCGAACTGGAGGGGCTCTCGAATGCTTTGGTCTGACCAACCAAAGTGTATTGTAGAGCTCGGTGGAATTCAGAGTCCCTTAAAGCCTCCAAACAGCGGACCGGAGTCTTCGAGCTTGCATCCTGAAGAGTCGGTGAAGATCAGAGCCTCCTAGTCTTTATTTCTTTTTCTGTTTTTAGAGGACTGCGAGCCTCCTTTCTGTACTTTGTTTTCTTTTCTGTAACCCTTGTAATGAAGTAATTACAGTGAATAAAAAGGATGAGTTTTGTGATCGCTCAATATGTGTACAGTGTTTTTGTATTCTTTTTTACTTTCTTTCCACTGTTTTGTAACACTTGTATTTTTGTGCTGCTTTTTTGTACTTCAGTGCTTGCACTGCTCTTTCCTTCTTAAAAACTGACATTGGCCGAAATGGGCTATCATTGGCCGAGACGAACTGCCTTGCGCCGAGGTGAACCCAGAATCCTGTTGATCTCGGCTGTGTGAGCATGAGTTCGGCAACGGTCTCGAGGGGTGTATAAACCCGAAACTTTAGGAAACGACTGAGTGTTTGAACTCGAAGCCTTTTCCAGGGCGGTAGACCCAGGGCTTTAGGAAACGACTGAGTGTCTGAACTCGAAGCCTTTTCCAGGGCGGTAGACCCAGGGCTTTAGGAAACGACTGAGTGTCTGAACTCGAAGCCTTTTCCAGGGCGGTAGACCCAGGGCTTTAGGAAACGACTGAGTGTCTGAACTCGAAGCCTTTTCCAGGGCGGTAGACCCAGGGCTTTAGGAAACGACTGAGTGTTTGAACTCGAAGCCTTTTCCAGGGCAGTAGACCCAGGGCTTTAGGAAACGACTGAGTGTCTGAACTCGAAGCCTTTTCCAGGGCGGTAGACCCAGGGCTTTAGGAAACGACTGAGTGTTTGAACTCGAAGCCTTTTCCAGGGCGGTAGACCCAGAGCTGCCGGAGTCAGTCAAAGAGAGATGACAGATTGATGACAGGGCAAAAGCTGCTTTCATTGATTCTGAGACTCATTACATCTTTAGAAATAGAACTTCTTCAGGTGGGATGCATTCCATGGCCTCGGCAGTGGTTTGCCCTCTAAGTCCTCGAGCTTATAGGATGATCTTCCCGCCAATGAGACTACCCTGAACGGGCCGTGCTAGTTCGGGGCCAGCTTCCCTTCGTTTGGTTCTTTGTCAGCTAGCAGGGTCTTTTTTAGATCGAGCTCTCCCACGGAGAAGCTTCTTTCTCTGACATTTTGATTGTATGCCCTGGCCAGCCGCTGCTGATAGTCGGTTAGTCGCAGGGCTGCTGCTTCCCGGCGCTCGTCTGCCAGCTCCAGCTCCATTGCCAGGTTCGTCTCATTTCGGCCTTGGTCGACCAGCTCTGTGCTCAGGGTGGGTAGGCCGATTTCTAAAGGAATGACCACCTCCATCCCGTAAGCCAGAGAGAAAGGTGTCGCCGAGGTGGAACGTCTTGGAGTCGTTCTGTATGCCCATAGCACGCTCGGAAGCTCCTCTACCCATCTTCCCTTTGCCTTGTCCAGTCGCTTTTCAGGCCGTCCAGGATCACTTTGTTAGAGATTTTGGCCTGGCCATTGCTCTGTGGATATGCCGGAGTGGAGTAACGGTTTCTGATGCCGTGCTCTTGGCAGAAGTCTTTGAAGGATTTGGAGTCGAACTGAGTCCTCGTTAGGATGTTTTTCCAAACGAAGTTCCTGGAATCCCTGTCCGTGATGGAGGACAACGGCTCAGCTTCTATCCATTTTGTGAAGTAATCCGTGGCGACTATCAGCCATCTCTTGTTTCCTGGAGCTCGGTGGAGAGGCCCCACAATGTCCAGGCCCCATTGAGCGAAGGGCCATGGACTAGAAAGGGGACTCTGATCTTGTGCTGGCTGGTGAAGAGAGTGGGAGAACTTCTGGCACTTCTCGCATTTCCTGGCGTACACCTGCGCGTCCTTCTGCATGTAGGGCCACCAGTAACCCTGGCTTATAGCCCTGTAGGCCAGCGATCGACCTCCTATGTGACTGCCACAGATTCCTTCGTGGATCTCATACAGGAAGTTATCCACCTTGCTCGGGTGTACACATTGGAGGTATGGTCCTGTGAAGGATTTCCTGTAGAGTTTGCCTTCGGGAGAGAGCCAGAATCGAGCTGCCTTGAGTCTGATTCGGTGGGCTTCAGTCTTGTCCTCGGGGAGCCGGTCGTCCTTTAAGTAGGCGATGACTGGATCCATCCAGCTCGAGCCGAGATCAGCATAGAGGATTAGCCGAGGCGAGTGGAGTTCTAGGCTTGATCTTGTTATCGATCCAACCTCGACAGTCCTCTTCTTTCCTGCTTCGACAGTAGAGGCCAGGTTTGCAAGCGTGTCACCGTGCGTGTTGGTATCCCGGGATATCTGCCTGACCTCGGCTTTCTGGAAATGAGACAGCAGTTTTTTCGCGAGGGCTAAGTAGGCTGCCATCCTTTCGTCCTTGGCCTGGTAGTCTCCAGCGAGCTGGCTGGTTACCAGTTGGGAATCGCTGAAGATCACCAGTTGCTGGGCTCCGAGGATTTGGGCGCTGTTCAACCCTGCTATCAGTGCTTCATACTCTGCCTCATTGTTTGTTGCTTTGAAGTCCAAGGTGGAAGCCTGCTCTATGACCAGACCCTCTGGCGATTAGAGGACTATGCCGGCGCCAGCTCTCTTGAAGGTGGGCGAACCGTCGATAAAGATCCTCCATGCCGAGGTGGGAGACTGTTCGACCTCGGTCACTTCGGGTTCCTGCCCTATGCCCCCCAGTTCCGTGCAGAGCTGGATCGGAGCCGAGTTTGGCGAGATGAATTCGACGATGAAGTCTGCCAGAATCTGGGCTTTGATCGCAGTTCGGGGACGAAACTGTATATCATACTGCCCCAGTTCAACCGCTCACTTCGATATTCGCCCTGAAAAGTCAGCCTTCTGGAATATAGAACGGAGTGGATGCTCCGTGATCACCACAATGGAGTGGGACTGAAAGTAATGGGAGAGCTTGCGGGAGGCACTAACGAGAGCCAACGCGAGCTTCTCCAATAGAAGGTACCTGGTCTCGGCATCGAGCAGGGTCTTGCTCGTGTAATAAATTGGTTTTTGAATTCCCTCGTCCTCCCTGATGAGGACGGAGCTCACTGCGTGATCCGAGACCACAAGATATAAATACAAAACCTCCCCCCGAGTTGGGGTGGAGAGTAAGGGTGGTGACGACAAATAGGTTTTGAGCGCGGCCAACGCCTGGTCGCACTCAGGAGTCCACTGGAATTTTAAATTTTTCCTTAGAAGCTGAAAGAAAGGCCTGCACTTATCTGATGACCGGCTAATGAAGCGATTGAGTGCCGCAGCCATTCCCATGAGCTTCTGGACTTCTTTTGTGGTAGTGGGGCTCAGGATTCCCTGGATCGCGGTGATCTGGTCTGGATTGGCTTCTATCTCCCTCCGCGTTACCAAGCTGTCGAGGAACTTACCAGAGGCCACGCCGAAGGCGCACTTGGAAGCGTTTAGCTTGAGCTTGAACGCGCGAAGGATGCCGAAGACTTGGCCGAGATCCGCCAGGTGGTCGCTGGAGTGCACTAATTTGACGACCATGTCGTCGATGTATACTTCCACCGTTCGGGCCGAGCTGAGCATGGAACATCTTTGTCACGAGGCGCTGATACGTTGCCCCCGCGTTCTTTAGCCCGAAGGGCATCACCTTGTAGCAATAAGTGCCGCGGGGGGTTATGAATGACGTTTTCTCCTCGTCAGGCTCGTACAGTGGAATCTGGTGGTAGCCTCTGTAGGCGTCGAGGAAGCTCATTCGGTCATGGCCAGCGGTGGCGTCGATCATTTGATCAATCTTTGGGAGGGGGAAACTATCTTTAGGGCAGGCCCTGTTTAAGTCTGTGAAGTCCACGCACACCCTCCATTTACCAGTTTTCTTTTTAACCACCACCGTATTAGCCAGCCAGACCGGGTACTGGACTTCCCAGATTGCTCCTGCTTTCAGCAGTTTGTCGACCTCTTCGACGACCGCGTCTGTCTACTACAGCCCTGTCCTTCGGGCCCTTTGCACCACTGGCTTGTGGCTGGGGTCCACATTTAGCTTGTGGCACATGACCTCGGGGTCGATCCCAGGCATTTCGCTTGGGCTCCAAGCGAAGACATCGACGTTCTGCATCAGGAACCTTGAGAGTTCGGCTCTCTCTTCGTCTGGTAGCTGGGTGCCAATCAGGAAGAACCTGTCTGGGTCCGCCGAGTCGAGCCTGATTTCGGCCAGATCCTCAATACTTTTCTTCTCGGGATCGCGGCCGATTTCATCTAGCCCTTTCTCGAACTCGGCGAGGTTGACGCGTTCTGGCTCTTTCTCTGCTGGGACCGCGGCCAGCATGCACTGCCTAGCTTGCTGCTGATCTCCCTCCACTGTGACCACTTCCATCTTGCCCTCCTTGTTCTCGAGGACGAACTTCAGCTTCTGGTGGAGGGAAGAGGGGACCGCTTCCAATTTGTGGAGCCACGTTCTGCCCAAGATGACGTTGTAGGGAGAAGGGGCGTCCACGACCAGGAACTCGGCCAACATGGAGGCTCCACCGACTCGGGTTTCCAGGGTGATCCTGCCCTTGGGATAGACTGGCTTGGCGAATAACCCTAGCAAGGGCACGCGGACTTCCGTGAGGTCTACTTCCGAGAGGTTCATTTTTTTGAAGCACTCGTAGTAGAGGACCTCGGAAGAGCTGCCGGAGTCGACGAGGATCCTCTTCACGGTAAAGTCCCTTAGCTTCATTGTGAGGAGCAGGGGGTCGTTGTGGGGAAGCTGGATTCCCTCTAGATCTTTATCTGAGAAGGAGATCGCAGGTCGGTCGCGGCGAGCTCTTTTGGATGCCGGTCCGAGCTCGGCTTTCATCACCTCCTTCCCGTGCGATGCCCGCCTGGCCTCGGCACGGGCCTGCGAGCCTCCGTGAGACGAGGGAGAGGGAGCTGAGGATGCCAGGTGGATTACGTTAATGATTTTCTCGGAGTCATCGCTGTCTGGATCCCGAGCCGTGCTCTGGTGAACTCGGCCCTCGCTGCCGCCGGCATCTTCTGCCTTGACGAACTCTGGAATGCGGCCTTCGCCGGCTAGCCTCTCCAAGTACCACTTCAGAGACTTGCACTCCTCGGTCTTGTGCCCGTTACCTTTGTGGTAGGAGCAGTAGAGCTTGCTTCGGCTGCCGGATGTGGGCTCACTCCTCAAGGGCGGAGGCCACTTGAAGAACGGCTTGGTCTTTATTTTGTTCAGGATCTGGTATATCGGCTCCTTGAAGACGACATTGACGCCCTGACTGGCGTTGGTGGGAGGTCTTGGCCTCCAGGTGCCCCCAGATCTGGACGACATAGGCTTCGCCAAACTAGCGACCCAGGCCTGCTTGGGCTCCAGCTTCTGGAAGGGCCTCCCGCCTCTCTGCCGAGGCTGGCTGCTCTTCTACCCGGGCCCCGGGCTTTCGTCCTCTTCCCCGGGCCTAGATTTCATCTTCCTCCCGGGCGACAAAACGCTTTATCCGGGACAGTAACGCCGGCATGGATTTTGGGGTGTCTCCGACCAAATCCTTTCGGAGGTCGTGGCCGGGGATCAGGGCATGTTGGAAGGCAAAGATTGCTATTTCCTCCCTAGTGCCTTCGACCTGGCTGTAAACCGCCCAGAATCGTCGGGCGAACTTGGCGAGGCTCTCGCCCTGCTTCATTCTCAGGGCGAGAAGGTCCCCCTCTGTCTTGGGGACGGCGTTGTAAGCTTGGAACTTCTTTAAGAAGGAGAGCTGGAGCTCCTTCCAACTCGAAACTGACTTCTCTGGGAGGGCGCAGAACCACTTCAGAGGGAGGTCACCCAAACTAGAGGAGAAGATTTTGCAGTTGAGGTGGCCCTCGTTTCCCCAGATGCACATCTTCTGGGAGAAGTGTCGGAGGTGAGCGGATGGGTCGGACAGTCCGTCGTAAGGGACGAACCGCGGGACTGAGAACTTCTTGGGCAAGGGGGTGCGTTCGATGTCTCGCGTGAAGGGCGAGGCCCCCAGGTCGGTATGGCCACAGATTTGTTTCTGGTCCCGCACGTCCAGGTTGTGCTGAAGAGCCAACCTGACGCGTTTGTCGAATCGCTCCTGCTCGTCGTCCTTTTCTGGTGTCGGCACTCTTGGCCTTCGCCTGGAGTGGTTCGGGCTGCTACGGCTATGGGCTCGGCCATCGCTGCTATGATGACTTCGGCTGTTGCTTGAGCCTTCATCATGGATCTGGCTTCGCTTGTGGTCCAGATGGTCTCTCAGATCCCCACGAGGAGGCTGGGCTGCTCCGCTCGGGGCGTCCCTCCTCTGTCCCTGAGGATTAGAGACCTGCCTCAACGAGGCAGTTTGCGCTGCCCTCAGCTGCTGCTGGAGCTCGCGGATTAACCGCTCCTGCTTCTGGAGGAGAGCATTTTGAGCTGCGACATCTCCTCCAGCGGCAGGAGGTTGAACGCGGCGCGTCTCTTCAACGGCCACGGCTTTATCTTTGCGAGGACGCTCATGCCGATGCTCGTCGCATCGGGATGGTGTGACTTCGTCTGCTGAGAGCGAGGCCTCGAGTCCCTCTTGGAGGGGGACCTCGACGTAGAGCTGCGAGCCTAAGCGGCCCTCGCCTGCAGATGTGCCATGCACCGTTCGGGACCGTCCTTGAGGAGGGACGTCCGTCGACGGTCCTGGCTGCTCGAGCATCGCTCTCAAGGATTCTCCGCCCTTCCTAGCTTTCGGAGGCATGATTTCAGGGATGATTGAGAAGGTTGGGATATTACTTTCCCACAGACGGCGCCAATTGTAGGTGCAGAAAATAATGACCCATAATAACTGGGGTGCCTTAGAGGACTTATCCAAGGTGATGAAGATTAGGTGCCGCCCGAAAGCCTGAAAGAGAAGAGCAAACGGTCAGAGGACCCTGGCCTGGGCGGCGCAAGGCTCTCCGATGCCAAAGTCAGTGAATGAACTGGAACAAAGGAAGGAGAGGAAGAAGAGAGACAAGGTAACGACTCTTTCTGTTGGATTGTGCGCACCTTGTATGTGGAATGAGGCTCTATTTATAGAGGCTTGGGTCGTATCTTTGGATGATATCTTGGCGCGGGTCCCATGACTCGACTAGAAGTCATGATCAGCCCACAAAGTAATTAATGCGGTCCAATCCAGCCCGCTTTGCATTTAATGCCGGCCGGATCAGCCCACATCGCATTAAATGTGCGTCTTGTTGGGCCAGATCGTGTTGGACGCCTTTGGCGGTAGGGGTACCATCGGATCCGCCCTCGGGCCTCGCCCTGATTTGGCTTCAGCCGCTGGATGCCGCCCTGTCAGTGATCTGGTGAAGATTGTGGATGGCTGGATGTCGCATCTATCTCACTGGCTCGCGCCCCTGTTCCTCCACGTGTGTGATGACGTGGGGGGCGAAGGGCGCGAGTGGAGATTCTTTCCTGCTTCGGCTCCTTCGGCCGAGGTGGAGCTTTCAGCCGAGGTGGGCTCCTAGGGAAGCCGAGCTCGGCGCTAGCGGCCCGGACCTGCTTGACATCGGCCGGGGCCCCTGTCCTGGTAGCCGAGGTGAGTCTGGTGCCTCGTGGGCGGCACGCGGATGGCAGGTGAGAATGCTTAGTCTCATCTGATGGCTGTGATTAGCGTAATCCTGGAGCTCTGGAAATCTCCCCACACAGGTACCTATGATCATTATAATTAATTGGGGCTCAAGGATAATAAGATATGGATCTAGTTTGGAAGACATGTCCAATTGATCCATGGATATTGATAGAGGGGTCTGCTTGTGGTAATGTGGAAGTTTAGGGTCTTCTATGTAATATCCCTAAGATTGGAGTTCAATTGCATTTATATAGTGGAGTTATTTGCAATTAACTGTGGGCCCGGATTGCACATGAGATGTGGGGTCGCGAGTCCCAGTTGGAGCCAGCTTTCTAAGGAATCCCTAGTGGTCCCCACACTAGCCCAATTATTAGAAAGTATCTAATTCTAGTTGAACTCTAAAAGGAAAGTTACTATTTCTATTTGAAGTGAGACTTCTAATAGTGGTAATAGTAGACTTACTAATTTTAGTAGAAGTGAGACTTCTATTTTAATTAGAAAGGAATTGGAAAGTTACTAATCATATTTGAAGTGAGACTTCTAATTATGATATGGTAAGTTACTAATTAATTAATGGAAGTAAGACTTCTATTTTAATTAAGAAGAGATAATTACTAATTCTTGGAAGTAAGACTTCTAATGGAAATTAGTAAGTGGGGCTTGCAAAAGCTATAAATAGAGGAGAAGAGGGCTGGACGTCCATGTATCTATCCTATTATTGGGATTCACGCCCAACCCCTTTGGAGTGCAAGAGTTGCACGTTTTTCCTCTCTTCCCTCTTCTAGTTCATCCCTAGAGTTCCTAGTAGTTTTCTCTTGGAGATCCCACCATCTTCTTGAGAAAAAGGAGAATCTGATACGGGTCATAGCGTGGAAGATCAAGAGGTTTTGGAGATCTCTATTTGATTAGTGAAAGCATTTCATCATCAAAGAAAGACACAACTTCTCCATTAGAGCACAACCGAGCTCCAAAGGTATAATCCACTTCCTTGCATGTTGTAGATTATTATGGATGCTTGTTAGTTGTTGTTTCTATTTTCTAGATAGATTGTATTTACTGATCATGATGGCTGAGATTGAGGACTTGGATCTTGGATTGGGTTTTATAGCCTTCTGGATAGTTGATCCCTGCATCAAGTGGGTCAAAAGTTTTGAAACCTATCCTAGAGGCCCACCCTATTTCCAACAATACACTATAGAGTGTTTATCCTGGACAGGTCGAATTCTTAATAGTTGGTCACCACTTCAGCGTTCCACTTTAAACCAAGGAATTTTCTAAGTCAGACCCTCACAAGATACAGGGCCATATCAAAATGCCCTTCTTACTTGGGGCTCCTTTTGTGTACACACCTTTTTCGCGTAAAAAAAATTACCATGTTATAAAATTCCATAAAAATGAAAATTTCATAAAAGGATTCTTGCAGAATTTAAAAATCCATGTTTGGTGGGAGATTTTTTTCCTCATTGATTTGAATTTGGTACTAATATTGTTTGGTGCGGCTGTGGATTCCTTATGCAAAATCAAATTTTCATGTTTAGTGCAACAATTTTTCGAAGGAGAATAACATAACATGTATATAATTTATTCAACATCAAATAATAATTTATTTAAAAGAAATAAAAAATGAAATGGGCTTTTTTTTTGGGGGGGGTGGGGGTGGGGGGGGGGGTGGGGGTGGGGTGGGGAGCGGCTTCGGATTCAAAATAGGGAAGTGAGGAAATGAGATTGAGGATTGAGATTATATAGGAGGGAGAAGTTTTCCGAGGAAATCCATTTTTCATTTTCCCATTTCCCCCATAGGAAACCCATTTCCAGTAATTAGCTAGGAAAATGCTAATAAGGTAGAAAAGCGTTTCCGTGAAATTGTTCCGCACCAAACGCATGAAGAATGAGTTTTCTGTGGAAAACCGCCCACTTTTCTACAGAAAAGTGTTACACAAACATGCGTTTTGTTCTGATGTGTATTTTCTTTTCCCCCTTATGCGTCCACTCCTTTGGTAGGACCACTACTCTTTTTTTGGGGGGGGACCACTACTCTTAGTTTGGCACTCATCAGGTTATTGTTCAGCCACTTGATTGTTTACAAACCGCATCTTCACTAGATAAATTCTAGCAGTGGATAATGGTAGTATTAGGTTTAATTTAGATCTAATGCCATTTAAAGGGGGTTTAAGAGTGTAATTGGTCATATATCCTTTAAGCAAAGGATATGAACATGGGAGTTACATATACAAGTGAAACATAATACCATGTATGTCTTTGGAAGCACCATTTTCAAATGAGTCAATGTTTGAGCTATTCATCTATCTCAAACTCCATTGAGATATGAAACTAAACATTTTAAGACATAATAGATAAAAAACGAATTGAATGGTTTAGATTAAAAAATTAAGGCCCACACGAGTCACAAAAATCAAAGATGGGGAGGAGATTTGATACCACGATCATTCTGGGCATCCTCTGAACATGCCTCAATGAAGGTGTATGTATAAGGGTACAACTGTTTCACACTTTCTTAGGTGTAAGAATTTCATATAAAAATGTCCTTTTGCGGTCCTGTAAGGACCGTCCTTACGGTCCTTACGGTTCGGAACGCCCACTGAGGCCCACCTCATGATCAATCCAAATTGACCACTCATTCATAACCCCCCTTATAGGCAATGAATGTCATGAATTTGCATGGATTCGGATGAACTAGAACGTTGGATTGAGGGTCAATTTTTTTTCTTTGTTATAAAGCTATTAAACTTGTGGACGTTGGATGAAGGGGTTAGAAATATTAGATTGACTTCAAATTTGATATGTAAGTTGACCCCACTTGGATCTTTCAATCCCCCCTTGTCCCATGACTAGTAGGGTCTCACGATGGGCCCCAATAGGCGGTCCTTACGGTAAACCGTAAGGACGGTCCTTATAGGACCGCCTCCCTTATTTATATATTGAAAAACTTTATATAAAAATAATTTCATTTACGTACCTGTTTCACATCTCAAACTCTAATAAATTTGACCATACAGTGAATGTTATGCATGAGCATCATTTATACCTACCATACGTATATGTGACATATGTGCAATAATTAAAGAGGTAAATGTTTTTTTTTTTTTTTTTTTGCTATGGTAGGGTTCCAACCCTTTGGGCTGGACTAATTCCTCCGGGCCTAGAAGGAAGCCGGGCAAACTGTCCTGTAGCCCCAGTGTGGTAGTGCAGTTTGGAACCTGCATCCTCTGGGTGCAAACCGTGGTCCTAAGCCAATTGAGTTATCCTTAGGATTTATTAAAGAAGTAAATGAGTGCAAACAAATAAAGAATTCAGTTCATCCGAGTAGGCCTCTATGGCTAAGTTTTTTATAGTTATTCATTGTCATTTGATAAATTTAGCGGCACTTCCTGAATTGTCAGGTGCAGCAATCCATATCGTCCGATCAATATGGTAGTTTAGGGTTTGGATCAGCCCTCTATTTTCTTGTTCATTTTTAATCAACCTTGTCATCCCACAACCAAAGCCCACTTCGTCCTCGGGTGTCACGACCCGGTCCCGAGATCTGATTAACTCAAACAAACCCCGAGTTCCGATCTCATACTTACTCCCGTAAACTCCGAATTAATATAAAGTTTAAAACGAAATCCACAAGGGATATCAAATACAAATACCTATCAAATGTATAAAATTTGCAGAATATATACATTGACGAAAACATTATTAATCATATGAGTCCCTTTACCAAAAGTAAAGTTCATATATACATATTCGTATTGTAATAAAGTCAACCACTGTACACTTAAGTACAATGCATGGGACATCTAAGTTCATTTCAAACCTATGAAACAAAAACCTTACAAAACATTTTCAAAAGGTTTCTATTCGATTCGCGCTCCGATTTCACATTCATTCGATCTAACCTCCAAGCGGCGCAGCCTCTGTAAGACCGATACGGGTAACTAAACCTGCGATGTCATCAATAACACCGTAAACACGATGGTTCACCAATGTACATATAGTTCTATGATAATACATGCTATAATACTATGAATCGGTAAATTTAAGCATATATGAACCTGTCAATTTATCAATCTATCAGTTCTATACAATTCAACACAATTTAGTAGTGAACAGTTCTAATAGTAGAGTCAAGTAATAGTAGAATACATTTCTTCTCATTTCATGCTTTCAAACGGAAGCTTTTCAGTATATTTGTTAACACCAATACCAGTCAGTTATGTATTTATAATATTGTCCTCTTTGGCTCATGGGCTGGCGCCACCTGGCTCTGGCCTACATGTTGCCTCAAGGCTTTATTTCTCTTTCTATTACATGAGTTGTGTCCTCCTTCGATCATCGGCTCCGCCAACTGGCTCTGGCCTACATGTTGCCTTGGCTCATGGACTCGCTGTTAGGATTGGTGTATACCCAAAAGCCCACTAGCTGCACTCTCATCTTTTGTTACTGGATATTTACTGGTTATTTAATGGAATGACTATTTTCTCTTTAAAACAGTATATATGTTGGTTGTATAAGGCCCAATTGTTGCTAGTAAATGAATTAGGTGTGTAGTGGCTACGCACAGATAGGTACTGACTCATGGACACTGGAAACAATAAAATTGGTCATAAACTGAAAGATGGAGTTGGGCACTTCATCTTGGTATAAGTTATAGTGAGAGACTCTCCTGTATTCAGGGTGATTTACCTAGTCATGAGAGGACATTCCCCGGATTTATCTCATTAGTGCAATAGCAATGCATTGAACAGGACCATTGAAGGTGTGATCTCTAAAATAGTACTATCACTGAGAGAGATCAAGTCACCTCATGCTACTGAGTGACCAGTGCTCTTAATCTTGAGCATTTGTGGATGAACTGACGAAGTCAAGTTCTTGTGCTTTTAATTCACTATGGGTGAGATTCTTTTCATGGGTCAACAGCTCTGTGTTTTGGGTACTCGGACTTGATCAGTTGGGACGTGCAGATGCAATAAAGAATCTATGCCATCTAATGATGGAATGATCATCCCCTTAGAATTATTCGATTAATCATCAAAAACTAAGATCTTAGTATATGGATGTTCCATCTGGATATTGAACTTGTGGGTCGCTCCCTGGACCAAGAAAATGATATCCGGATGATGAGTAAGTTAAGGATATGAAGTTCTAAGGTTTAGAATGTAATCAAGAAGGTTGATAGTACATCTGATAACCTGACTTGATTATGGATGTTACATAGAGGGGCATTTAGGTCATTTTACTTAGTAGGTCGAAGACAACTGTCATTTTCTGACGAGCTTATTATATTAAATATTTGTCCCTGAAATTCAACCATAACTCTTTAGTGGAATGAGTTAAGGTTAAATGGTCTTAATGTTGCTATGGTTTAGCATGGACATTTTGGTCATTTTGGGAGCCAAAGGGAAATATGTCTTTGGTCCCTTCTCTAGTCACTTTTCAAGATTGGCATGATTTCCTAAGTTGTTTAGATGACATATGGTTGAATTATTTTAGTGGAAAAAATAATTTTGAGTTTAAATTCAAATAGGCCTTTGATGGCAGACATGAATTTAATTCTAGATAAATTATTTGTGGGCCATGGTGTGCATTATTATGTGGGACGTCCATAATGGGAATTCCATAAGTGAGGTTCCAACTTTGAGTAGGTCTCTCTACTTGGAAGGTTGGACTCCTCTTTGGATTAGTATTCCTATAGTAAAGTTTCCTTTTTGAATAAGAAACTTAAATTAGTAAGTGTTGTGCAACTAGGATTACTAATTGCCAAGGTTTGTGGGATGTTCCTTAGTTTCCTTTTCTAATTGGAGTGTTTCTAAAGGAAATAAGTCTTTAGATTATACTTTCCTTTTAGGACATCTATAAGAATTAGAAGAGATAACTTTTAGGAAAGCAATCCCAAAGTTCTCTATAAAAGAGGAACCCCCCCCCCCGTGGACGTTCATAACCAGGACCATCCCTATGCTACAAAAATCCCACACGTCCAGCCCTCTTGTTCTTTCTGCTAGAAGTGAGCATCAGGTTTGAGATTTTTTCCATAGAAAAAAGTTCTCAAAACCCATCTAGAAATCTAGATTAAGATCCCACCATCTTAGCCAATCAGATTTGGAAGTGAAATAGAGAAGAAGATCAAAGGTTATTCTACTGCAAAAATTCCAGCAAGTTGTTTGCTAATTGCAAGTCTGAGTTCAGCCCTTTGGATCTTTTATTTAAGAGATTTGAAGTCTACAAATCATCAAGGTAATAGTCTTCTTGAATCTCCTTTAATTATACACTTGTCGATCAATATGGCTGATTGGCGCTGCCCAGATCAGATTTTTTAAAATCTGTTATGTTACAAATCAGCCATGGAAGTCCTTCCTTAGTGATGTCCAGATCTGAATCGCAGTTTCTTGCAGTGGTATCAGAGCCAGTCCATGTGAAATCATGATCCCATGTTGTGTTTAATTAATCCTAGATTGATTATGGGCATGGTGGCACCCTACTGAAGTTATATTCAAATTTCTTTATGTGATGCATGTTGTGTGCAAGTTTCATTAACAATGCTGGAATTTATTTTCCAGATTTGTTTAATGATGTACATAGTATTTTGCATGCACTAACCTCTTTGCTTGCAGCCATATATTGCGTCCTTGATGGTTCGCATGATTGTTATGTGGATTTGGATGTTTTTTCATTAGTTGGAAAGTGTACAATTGCGCGTTTAGCAATCATAGGAAGTTGTAATTCTTTCTTTACTTTTATTCCAACTAGTCTTGATGTAAGCTTTCTTAAAAGGCATAGGCATCTCCAATGTAATTTGGGGTTTTGTTTTTTTATGGACTTGCTTGTATAAATTTAATTTGTTGGAACAAGCAAGAAGAAGAAAGTTTCAAGCAAGATAAGTTGCAAGTAACCGGATTCCTTAGTGGTGGAGGAGACAAGACTTCTTGGTGCAAGATGAGATCTATTTTTGATGTCCTAGTTCGATAAGGATTAGAAGTCCGAAGAGCAGGGAGCCATCAAGGATTGCATACTTTTATTTGCTCTTATATATGGAATGCATGGATGAATGCTTTATATAATTTGCTATGATTGTCACCTAGAAACATGGCCACCATTAGGTTCTAAAATTGGCATCTTTTTATATTGGATTATTTTTAGTTTGGCAAATTGTTTTAAATAGAACTTAGACCAGCACCTTCTATTTTGTCTAAGGTTTAAAATTGGATAGGGTTTAGTTTATCTTGGTACCCTTGGTTTCCAAAAGAGGCTAAACTAAAATCTAATTAGATGCTACCTATGGGTTCCCATAACCCAAGTTAGGTTTTTGATTCTTTAAAGGGATTTGCTCAAATGTTTTAAACCAAAGGTTATTTATTTTTAAGATGACTTAAATCATTGAGTCATAAATTTAATTAACTAAGTTTGCTAGATTTAAAAGAGTTTTTGAGTTAACAATGTAAAGGTCAAATAGTATAAACCCTAGTGATAAATAATCAAGTGGGAGAGGGGTTTTTGGAAAGACCCAACAGCCTTCCATTTTCGGTTCATGTTATCTCATTAAGGTGTTAGTAGGAGCGGCCACCCCTTCGGTAGAGTTCTTTACTAAAGACCGCTTTGATGGGTTAATGGATGAACTAATGTGAATATTCGTAATGAGGTGTTAGTAGGAGCGGCCATCCCTTCGGTAGAGTTCTTTACTAAAGATCACTTCTATAGAATGTCAATGAAGTGTTGGTGGGAGCGGCCATCCCTTCGGTGGAGCTCTTTACTAAAGTTCACTTCTAGAATGGATAAAAGTCTCTTCCCTTCGGAGGACTTAAATTATAGACATTCTGGAAAATTTCATAAGAGATGGTAAAACACTTGACATAAGACGGTAATGACCTCTCCCTAGGAGTTAAGAGTTATTTGTCATATGAGGTCAAACCAATCAGTGATTGGACTACCACTGGATATGTGTATCCAGATAGTGATAATCCAAATAAGCATACCTTAATTCAACGTGACTGTAGGCTCGGCCATCCCTTCGATGGAGGGTTTATGAGGAGGTTGAAACACTTATACATTATGATTAGGGTTAAATAATGTAAAAAGTTTTGTGCTTTGTTTTTCCTTTTATAACAAGCACCATATGCATATTACATATATACTGCCTATCTAATTATAAACCGTTTTATATCCAGAGAGAGATGGGTAAAGATTCTTTTAGTCCGTTGATGTGCATTCTTCGTGAGAACAAACTGACTGGACCTAATTACGTAGATTGGAAAAGAAATCTTGACATAATACTCACTGCTGAGGAGTACAAGTATGTCTTGTTGGAAACATGTCCTGATATTGATGCTAATTCTACTGATGACCAGTTAGAGGCTGAGAGGAAATGGAAGAAAGTGAATAGCATGTCTAAATGCTACATGCTTGCTTCCATGTCCAACGTGTTGTAAACACAGCACGAGCAAATGGACACAACCTATGAAATCATGATGTCCTTGTCTGAGATGTTCTCAGACAAAAACAGGCCAGCTAGGCAAGCTGCTATAAGGAATATCATGAATACTAGGATGGCTGAGGGAACACCTGTCAGAGAGCATATGCTCAAGCTGATGGATTGTTTCAATGTAGCTGAGATTCTAGGGGCTGAGATTGATGCAGAGAGTCAAACTGATATGATTCTCAAAACTCTGTCGGACTCTTTCAATCAGTTCAAGCTCAATTTCAATATGAGCAAGATGGACATGACTCTATCTGAGTTAATGAAAGAACTCCAGGCGGCAGAGGCTATCATGAAGCCCAAAGCCCAAGCTCACTTTTTCCAGTCTTCCTCTAAACTAAACCCGAAAGGGAAGAAGTTCAAGAAGAAGCAGAATAAGGGAAAAGGACAGAAAAATGACAATACTAGTAAAAAGAAGGACAAGGGTACAGATGGAAAGCCCAAAGGGAAATGCTTCAAGTGTGGCCTCAAAGGTCATTGGAAGAAAGATTGTCCCAAGTTGCTAGCCTCGGTTAAGAAAGGTACATCTTTTTCATACTACATTGAAATTTGTCTGGTGGTTGATTCTACTGATTCATGGATAGTAGACTCAGGAGCCACTAATCATATCTACAATTCATTGCAGGGGTTTCAGATGATGCAGAAGATTGAGAAAGGAGAGTTTGCCTTTAGAGTTGGAACTGGAGCTAAAGTTTGGGCAGTTGCAGTAGGAGTTGTTTCCTTACATTTTCCATGTGATAGGATATTAGTTTTAAATAATGTTTTCTATGTTCCAGACATGAGGAAGAATTTAATTTCAGTTTCCAGACTCATTGAATTTAATTATTCAGTTTCCATCCATTCTGGTGTTGATATCAGTAGAGATGGAAATATTATATGTTCCGGTATAATGCATGACAACTTATTTTATATATATCCTATTGCTCCCACACTGCATAATGTACAACAAGAAAACTCAACTTCCCTTAAAAGGAAGGTATCTTCAATCAATGACACATATCTTTGGCACTTACGTTTGGGTCACATTAACCTAAAATGGATTCAGAGGTTTGTAGAAGATGGGCCTTTGAGCTCATTAGATTTCGAACCTTTTCCTCAGTGCGAATCTTGTCTCAAGGGAAAGATAACCAAAAGGTCATTCTCTAGAAAGGGACTAAGGTCAAAGGAGTTGTTAGAATTGATTCACACTGATGTGTGTGGTCCTATGAACAAACCGGCTCGAGGAGGGTATGAGTATTATATCACCTTCACTGATGATTACTCTAGGTATGAATATGTGTACTTAATGCGACGCAAGTCTGAGGTGTTTGATAAATTCAAGCAATTCGAGACTAAGGTGGAGTTACAACTAGGGAAACATATCAAAGCCCTTTGATCTGATCGAGGTGGCGAGTACCTCCTGGGTGAGTTCAAAGAGTACCTCACACAACATGGGATTGTGTCTCAGTTGTCTGCACCGGGTACACCCAGGAAAATGGTGTAGGAGAGAGAAGAAACCGTACCCTTCTTGATATGGTAAGGTCCATGATGAGTCATGCAACCCTACCTATATCTTTTTGGGGATATGCCCTAGAAGCAGCAGCATACATTTTAAATCTGGTACCTTCTAAATCAGTGCCTAGGACACCGCAAGAAATGTGGACAGGTCGAAAACCCAGTTTAAGACATATCCACATTTGGGGTTGTCCAGCCTATGTGCTGAATGATAAAGCTACCAAGCTAGAACCCAGATCGAAAATGTGTTACTTCATTGGGTATCCTAAGGGAACGAGAGGTGGCATCTTTTATCATCCAAAGGAGCAAAAAGTGCTTATCAGCACTCATGCTAGATACTTGGAGGATGATTGTATGATGTACCAAGAGCTCTGTTGTAAAGAAACCCTTGAGGAGATTCTTTCGGGATCTCCTATAACGTCTATACCAGATCCTGAGACAGTAGATGAACGAGATATTCCTTTTAACACTCCAGAGCCTCGTTGTAGTGGGAGAATTTCTAGACAGCCTAAAAGATATCTAGGAGTGTCTTTTAAGACAGACTCTGAAGATCTGGTTGAGGATCCTACTAGTTATGATGAAGCAGTAACGGATATAGATGCTGACATGTGGCAGCAAGCGATGAAATCTGAAATGGATTCTTTGTATTCCAATCAAGTCTGGGAACTTGTAGATGCACCTAAAGGGATTAAACCCATAGGGTGCAAGTGGATCTACAAGAGGAAGAGAGGAGTGGATGTGAAGGTGGAAACCTTTAAAGCAAGACAGGTGGCGAAAGGATATACTCAGAAAGAGGGTATCGATTATGAGGAAACCTTTTCACCGGTGGCTATGCTTAAGTCCATAAGGATTCTCTTGGCCATCGCATGTCATTATGACTACGAGATATGGCAAATAGACGTCAAGACAGCTTTTCTTAATGGAAGTCTTGACGAATGCATCTATATGATGCAACTAGAGGGCTTCATTGCTAGTGGCCAAGATAACATGGTTTGTAAACTTAAGAAGTCCATTTATGGACTTAAGCAAACATCTAGAGCATGGAACATCAAGTTTAATCAGGCAGTCAAATATTTTGGCTTTGATCAAAACATTGATGAACCATGTGTGTATAAGAAAGGAAGTGGAAAAGCGGTTGCATTTTTAGTTCTGTATGTAGATGACATATTGCTCATTGGAAATGATGTAGGTATATTGTCATCCACAAAGATTTGGTTATCCTCTCAATTTCAGATGAAGGATTTGGGTGAGGCCAGCTATATCTTAGGGATCAAGCTTTTGCGTGATCGCAAGGATAAGATGTTAGCCTTATCCCAATCTTCATATATTGAGAAGATATTGGTCAAGTTTAACATGCATGACTCCAAAAAGGGCTTGCTACCTTCTAGACATGGAGTACCACTGTCTCGAGATCAATGTCCAAAGACATCTGAAGAGATAGAGAGCATGAGGAGAGTTCCATATGCATCCGCTATTGGAAGCCTCATGTATGCTATGTTATGTACTAGACCAGATATTTGCTTTGCCATTGGCATGGCTAGTAGATATCAATCAAACCCTGAACCTATGCATTGGACAGCTGTTAAGCATATATTCAAGTATCTTCGGAGAACGAAAGATTATATGCTAACCTTTCGAGCAGATGATCTAACGCCTTTGGCGTATACCGATTCTGATTTCCAATCTGATAGAGATGCCAGAAAGTCTACTTCAGGATACGTCTTTACTCTGTCAGGAGGGGCTATACAATAGAGGAGTGTCAAGCAATCCTGTACTGCTGATTCTACCATGGAAGAAGAGTATGTGGCGGCATCGGAAGCAGCGAAGGAAGCAGTATGGCTCAGAAAATTCCTATTGGAATTAGGAGTTGTTCCTGCAGTGCAGAAACCGATTGTCATGTACTGCGATAACACTGGTGCTGTAGCACAGTGCAAAGAGCCCAGGAATCACAAGAAAAGCAAGCACATTCAGAGAAAGTACCACTTGATCCGGGAATTCATTCAGGATGGAGAAATAGTGGTGGAGCAGATTGCCTCAGCAAATAACTTAGCTGACCCATTCACCAAGACTCTTACTGAGAAAGTCTTTACTTCTCATGTTGAGTCTATGGGTGTTAGGTTAGGAAGTAGTGATCTTTAGTGCAAGTGGGAGTTTGTTGGGATTAGTGTATGCCCTAAAGCCCACTAGCTGCACTCTCATCTTTTGTTACTTGATATTTACTGGTTATTTAATGGAATGACTATTTTTTCTTTAAACATGTATATATGTATGGTTGTATAAGGCCCATTGTTTCTAGTAAATGAATTAGGTGTGTAGTGGCTATGCACAGATAGGTCTGACTCATGGACACTGGAAACAATAAAATTGTTCATAACTGAAAGATGGAGTTGGGCACTTCATCTTGGTATAAGTTATAGTGAGAGACTCTCCTGTATTCAGGGTGACTTACCTAAGTCATGGGAGGACATTCCCGGATTTATCTCATTAGTGCATATGCAATGCATTGAACAGGACCATTGAAGGTGTGATCTCTAAAATAGTACTATCACTGAGAGAGATCAAGTCACCTCATGCTACTGAGTGACCAGTGCTCTTAATCTTGAGCATTTGTGGATGAACTGACGAAGTCAAGTTCTTGTGCTTTAATTCACTATGGGTGAGATTCTTTTCATGGGTCAACAGCTCTGTGTTTTGGGTACTCGGACTTGATCAGTTGGGACGTGCAGATGCAATAAAGAATTTATGCCATCTAATGATGGAATGATCGTCCCCTTAGAATTATTCGATTAATCATAAAAAACTAAGATCTTAGTATATAGATGCTCCATATGGATATTGAACTTGTGGTTCCTGGACCAAGAGAATGATATCCGGATGATGATTAAGTTAAGGATATGAAGTTATAAGGTTTAGATGTAATCAAGAAGGTTGATAGTACATCTGATAACCTGACTTGATTATGGATGTTACATAGAGGGGCATTTAGGTCATTTTACTTAGTAAGTCGAAGACAATTGTCATTTTCTGACAAGCTTATTATATTAAATATTTGTCCCTGGAGTTCAACCATAACTCTTTACTGGAATGAGTTAAGGTTAAAATCGTCTTAATGTTGCTATGGGTTTAGCATGGACATTTTGGTCATTTTGGGAGCCAAGGGCAAATATGTCTTTTGGTCCCTTCTCAGTCACTTTTCAAGATTGACATGATTTCCTAAGTTGTTTAGATGACATATGGTTGAATTATTTTAGTGGAAAAATAATTTTGAGTTTAAATTCAAATAGGCCTTTGATGGCATACATGAATTTAATTCTAGATAAATTATTTATGGGCCATGGTGTGCATTATTATGTGGGACGTCCATAATGGGAATTCCATAAGTGAGGTTCCAACTTTGAGTAGGTCTCTCTACTTGGAAGGTTGGACTCCTCTTTGGATTAGTATTCCTATAGTAAATTTTCCTTTTTCAATAAGAAACTTAAATTAGTAAGTGTTGTGCAACTAGGATTACTAATTGCCAAAGTTTGTAGGATGTTCCTTTAGTTTCCTTTTCTAATTGGAGTGTTTCTAAAAGGAAATAAATCTTTAGATTATACTTTCCTTTTAGGACATCTATGAGAATTAGAAGAGATAACTTTTTAGGAAAGCAATACCAAAGTTTTCTATAAAAGAGGAAACCCCCCCCCCCCCTGGACGTCCATAACCAAGACCATCCCTATGCTACAAAAATCCCACACGTCCAGCCCTCTCGTTCTTTCTGTTAGAAGTGAGCATCAGGTCTGAGATTTTTTCTATAGAAAAAAGTTCTCAAAACCTGTCTAGAAATCTAGATTAAGATCCCGCCATCTTAGCCAATCAGATTTGGAAGTGAAATAGAGAAGAAGATCAAAGGTTATTCTACTGCAGAAAATTCCAGCAAGTTGTTTGCTAATTGCAAGTCTGAGTTCAGCCCTTTGGATCTTTTATTTAAGAGATTTGAAGTCTACAAATCATCAAAGTAATAGTCTTCTTGAATCTCCTTTAATTATACACTTGTTGATCATGAAACCATGGAGTTATTATGCTATCAATATGGCTGATTGGCGCTGCCCAGATCAGATTTTTTAAAATCTGTTATGTTACAAATTAGCGATGGAAGTCCTTCCTTAGTGATGTCCAGATCTGAATCGCAGTTTCTTGCACTCGCGCCACCTGGCTCTGGTCCAAATCTTGCCTCGAGGATCAATTACTTACAAAGGGTGGGATTTCCAGTGTCTTGATCAGATATCACTGGTATCACCACGGAGCTCCGGAATGCTCCCATATTGTCGCGACCCCGGACCAGGACTAGGGGAAATTAGGCCAAGTCCGGGATCGGTACAGTGATGATGCCGCGCCACGTGCATCTCTTTGGCTAAACCGCACACGGAACTGAAAGAACATTTATCCGTGCACGTGATTTCCCACAGGGTTCCGCGATGAGGATTATCTTTACACATCATCTCACATACAACCATATCGTACACATTCTCAAGATTGCGGAAGCGTGTAGCAAATCATAATAATGTTATTCCATCCCATAAATGAGATTGACCTATGATTAACACGATAAGATATCAGAATGAGCAATGATTATAAGCATATTCCCCAAAAGTAACTTTAAGTGTAATTACAAAAGATCAGTTGATTAATGCCCCAAAATAACGGTCAACAAAGACCGTACAACCAAATGGAATCCAAAATTAAAGATATCATAAGTTCCCAAAATGTGATGTTCTCAAGGCAAGGCCGAGTGTCTACATGACATCGTCGGCTTGCCACTCAATCACTCGCTGTGGTTCACCGACCGCCTCCTCAGGCTCCTCCTCAATGGCAATAAGCTCGGGACCTGAGTACCAAAATAAATGGATCAGACACGACGGTCTGGAAGGTGGGTGAAAAGATATAACAATAATTTCAAAACAATGATGCCTTTAGAAACATAGTATAGCCTGGATAAATAATGAATTTCATAAAAGAGGTATGCATCATTTAAAAGAGGTATATATGCAAATAAAACATGTAAGGTAACAAGGATTCGGGACTAACAAAGTGGCAACCACACAAAGCTAAATCCTCTCTCACAAAAGTGATGAGAGCACATCGGGACATTGACCTCAGTCACACGAGGTGAGGAGAATCAACGACATTGACCTCAGTCACACGAGGTGAGGAGAATCAACGATTTTTATATAATAAATACATATAATACTCTGCGGGACCACGGTAGCGAACCGGGTATATCGGGGCGAGGCGGGAACCATGCTGCAACGGGTGTAACAGAAGGGGGATATCCAAACCAGTGGATCAAACCGATAAGGTTATCCAAGCTTAGTGGTGCCGACTCATAAGTAATATGCGAAAATCAAAACAAATGAATACACAGAACGGGCGGGGTACCCATAGGTACAAAAACGCATAAATGTCGGGACAGGTCTCCACAAAATAACAATATGGTAAAACAATGCTCCCGGGTCAAGTATACTCACATATCATGGATTGGATTCCACGAGTAAAATTTCAGTTAAAAATCCAATACGAGTGGTTCCTCATACATTTACAGACTAAACACTGAGGTTTCCAGAATTGAATCAGTATGAATAGGGTCCCGTATGTCGGTTATGATGAAATTTTGGTACTCTTTAAGAGTTAGGGACATTCCGGGTCCTTATACACATTGGCCAATCTAGAAAACCTCATGGAATCTCCATGATGAGATTCCTCCTTCCTCCGGACTTCATGTAATGCCTTACGAGTCCTTAAATAACTTTGGGGCTCCAAACAATACCTCCCCACCACAACCCATCACAATTTACTCAAATCTTTCATGGGTTCAAATGCATCATTACGGGTTCAATGCCTTCAAATAAGAAGAGAAGGGATAGAGTTGAATTGGACTTGAGCATGGGCTTAAATGAATCTGGAGAACAGTCCCACATTTCCCTTATTTTGTAGTTCACCTCAATTCAGTCCAATCGATTGGACTCATTGGCCGATCGATCGGTCCGGAAACGTTCACAGTTATTTACAGTCCGATCGATCGGACCTGATGGGCGATCGATCGGTTCTGGGACGAATCTCAACCCATTTGGTTGAATTCCTCTCTTGTCCAACTCATATCCATTTCCTTTCTTTCCCCTTTCTTCCAAACATAACTTCATGAATATTTAGGCCCTTCCTTCACCTCCTCATCTCATCAAATCATCATTTAAAATCAATAATACCAAACCATCAAGCATGATAAACCATTAAAACTATCAATAAAGGTAAATCAAGATTTTGCATAAAACATGATAAACACATGAGAATCATTTCATCCACTTGCCTTGGGTCCAATGCCAATCAAATTGAGCTCTAATCACCTCTTAAGCCCACAATCAAACACCTATACAAAAACCCCCAAATCCAAACCCTAAAATATCAAAATCCAAGTAAAACAAAACGAGATCTTCCAATAAACGAAATGGAGCTTCCCTAAGGCTAAACAAACAAGATTCCAAAACTTTTAGGAAGATCACTTACAAAGAAGTTCTTCAAAAAGCAAGGTGTTATCTAAAGGAAGTCTTGGAGTGGGCGGTTTTCTTTAAAAATGATGTCAAAATGAAGCCCTTGAGACGAGGAAGAAGATTGTAACCTCTATTTCTCCATAAGCACTAACTTGGTGAAGGATTGAAGATGAAGAAGCAAGAAAAAGGCAAGGGAAAACCCTAGGGCTGGAAATCTCTTCTCCTTTTAGGGTTTTTGCCAGAAATGGAAAAAAAAATAAAGAAGAAGCTTCCTATATATAGTAAGTGGGAATGGGGCCCACAACTTAAAAGACTTCTCGGGCTCAAAACATGATTTTCGGGGCTTCAAACGAATTCGACGAAGAAGACAAAGTTGATCGGCGAAATTTCTAGTTTCCAAAAAGTATATATTTTGCACATTTTGGTGATATTGAAATCGGTGTCCAGATTTTGGGTAAAAAGACCATTTTGCCCTCAAACTGCAAAAAACCTGGTTTAGGGCTCTCGAATGGGAACGATGTCAACATGAAAGTTGTAGGGATTAACAAAATAAGTCCAAATGGGGTTAAAAATAGAATTTTTAGAAATCATCGGTAAACCCCCAATCTCACACAATTCGTAACAAGAACCCCCAAAGGGTCCCACAAGTAAAAGGCTCTCCAAATTCGCCAAAGCTATTATAAAAGCTATTCTAATCCCCAAACTAATCCAAAAACCACTAGACACACTTAAAACTAAAATACACTTAATTAACTCTAATCGAGGTCTCTCGGGGTCGGGGTCTTACACATATCATCTACTGCAGTAAGGATTATTTGTTTCATATTACCTTTAGTAACTGTTCATTCAATTCAATATCATTACATTGTACAAAATTAGTCGAGTTCTCTACGAGCAGTAGCTCGATTCAGTTTAGCTCTATACTAACTTTTCATTCAATAGTTCAGTACCTTATATTAGTATAGCTCCATAATGAGCTTAAGGAACTACAACACAATAGTACTTTGCGGAAATCAAATCTAATTCCTTTCTATTCAATACTCTTGAGACCTCTAGACCATTGTCAAGTAGCTCAATGATGAGCTTAGGGAATTACAGTCTAGTATTAGGCTATTCATTCACTTCATTTATTCAATGTAATTCATTAGTTCTCAGTGGAGCTCGATCAACATGGAGCTCAAGGAAAACATTATGTTAAAGTAGCTCACTAATGAGTTTAAGAACTATATAGAAGTAACTTCTATGCGGAATCTAGTCAAATCCTATCTAGACTTCTAAACCAATCAAATGAGTGAAAATTTGTAATCCAATACACGGTTATTCTTGATGAACATCACTTTATAAATATTATTGTGTATTCGGAGAACTTAGTTTACACCTATGAGGGTTTAGACATTAACAAGAATCAGCATGCATGAATTAGGCTTCAAAATAGAAAAACAATCAGAACTCACTCTGCATTTTCTACAGTGTCGGTCAGATTGTCGGTCGACCGACAACCCTATGTCGGCTGACCGACCTCACATCGGTCAGAATTCCAAAGACCTGAAGACACTGAAAAACTAATCCCTCATGTCGTCGGTCGATCGACCTCTCTATGTCGGTTGACCGACATCACATCGGTCAGAATTCCAAAGATCTGATTATATGGAATCTGGTCTCGGACTCTATCGGTCAGGTCATCGGTCGACCGACCTGCGCCCAGATTTCAGTTTTGAGCTTCAAATTTTCTGAAGCTCATTTCTGTAACTTTTACCCAAATGAGTTTTAACAACTCTAAAAAATTATAAATCATAAGAAGAGTATGTACTTGCCTCTAGTGAAGATCAATTGAAGAGAAATCCCTTTGATAGCTTGATTCCAATAAGAAAATCCCTTAAGCCCAAGCTTCACAACTTCAAAAATTGACAACAAAGTTGGGGAAGATGAAGAGGATGATGAAGGCTCTTCAAAAATCACTTACAAACTTCACGTTGATACTTGGTTGAGAGATTATAGAAGAAAGAAGAGAAAAGGAAGAGAAGAAAGAGGAAAAGGGGCTAGGGTTTGGAGAGAAGGATTTAATGAAATCTTCTTAGCTTATATAAGCTAAGATTTTTCATTTTGGCCCTCCACCTCAAAATGCCATTTCACTTTGAGTCAAATGAAGGATCACTTGGCTCATTTATCGTTGGACGAGATCAAGTCTATTATGATAATCAACGTACTCATCGAAATATGCATGTTGGTATCAAGAGTTTCTGTATTCGACAAAATACGTAAATATTCGTATTTACACAAAAGTCCTTCGATTTTTTTTTAGTCTAAACTCCAATTCAATTCATATAAACTTACTCAAAGTTTCATTATCATGTCATTCAGCCTAAATCATTCATTTTAGGCTAAAACAATATCATTTGGTCATAAACCATTGTTAGTTTAATTAAACCTAGTTAATTAGCCTTAATTACAATCAATTAGAGTTAATCTCAATTAACTCGGGACGGGGTCTTACAACCCCCTAAAACTTTTAGAATCATTCGGTCCTCCGAATGCTATACAACTCAATGAAAAGCAATTAAGCAATTTACGAATTCAGAATTACCTGTACGAATATTCAAGATACTTCCGAGCTAATTGGCTCTCCAAGTTTCCAAGTAGTTCCACTAGGTCCATGATGTGCTCAAGCACTTTGAACCATTTAATTGTCCGCGTATGCAGAATCGCTTCTTGATATCCATAACCTGAGTTGGCTTCTCACATATGTGGTGTTAGGCAACACTTGGATCTCTTCATGATGAACAACATGTAAAGGATCAGGCACATACTTCCAAAGCATCGATAAACGTATGGAATACACTGCGGATAACCGGAGAGTTCTGCCGATAAGTCAAGATGATAGGACCTACTTCCAATCCGACGCTTGATTTGAAAGGTCCGATGAATCTTAGGGAAGGCTTTCCTTTCCACCTGAATCGGATAGTGCCTTTCACACCGAACCAAATAGTGTCGTTTCAATGTTAGAGGGATAGTTGTTATTGTATGCAATTTCACACAACATTATATGGTCATTCCAACCATTCCAAAGTTAACTATACTGGCACGAAACAAATCTTCTAGTACCTGGATAGTCCGTCCTGACTATCCGTCAGTCCGTGGATGACAAGCAAGTTTAATACTGAGTGAACTCTTGAAGGACTGCCAAAATGCAGAAACAAACCGACTATCTCGATCGGAATAATCGAGACCGCTGTTCCATGAAATAGAGTCACTTCCATAACAAACTTAGTAAGACAATCCACGATCACCATGCGGCATCGTGTTACTCCTTTGTCCTTGGTAAACCTGACACAAGGTCTATCGTGTGACGTGTTGCGATGTTGTCTTTGATCCTTACAAATTCAAGATCTTAGAATTGTTTATCCTCAATTTGTTGAATGAGAGTGGTTCGAATACAAACATTGCTGCAATCAATTTTCGGTCGTCCATTAATCCAATGGACACACCTATATCCTTGAGGTTATCATTCTGTTCCTTTCATGCTCTAATGTTGTTAAATCAGAATAATTCTGACTGAAATCACCAGTCACGGCATTGCCCTTTTTAGGTACATATCGTAATATTTACGCAGCTCTAATCAATGGTGTAGTACTGGGCACTAGTTAAACAATGAAGTCCACTTCCTTGATTGGAGGTAGACCTTACACTTTATCCGGAACATGTCTGGAAATTTCCATATAGGTTTCGTCTCTGAAATAAATGTGATGTAGCCTTCACGACCACTACACATCATTCGTTCAGCTTTAAGTGCTGAAACTAGCCTGATACCATATTTTTTTTTGAACTCCTTCAAAGAGTACACTGGCATTGGCCTCATCCACTTCAAAAGTAATGTTTTTTGCAAAAACAGTCTAAACATGACCTATACTTCGCAAACCAATCCATGCCAAATATTATACTGAAGTCATTCATTGTTGTTAGCAGCGCAACTCAGTTAGCTAGCATAAATATTCTCCCAATTTAATAGTACGTTGGAAGAAACACAAGTCACAAACTACTCTTTTCCTTAAGGAGTAGATACAGTAAATATAGTAAAATCATACTAGTTGTTCTATCTGGTTTTGCATATCATAAACAATTGTAGGTGCTATGATGAATGTGTAGAACCCGGATCAACCAATGCAATTGTATGTCCATTGTCGACAGGGTCGTTCCTTCTACCACATCGGCTGCTACTAACAAGAAGCTCTATCATCTCTCCTAGGACATCGAGCTATTTTGTGTTCCATAGAACCACAAACAAGACAAGCTCCGGTAGTCTTCCAGCATAAGTCAGCCCCATGAGCTTTACCACAAGTCTCACAGACTGGCTTGTTCCCTTGTTTGTCATTCCTCTCATTTCTAGGAATGAATCTTTGCCTCTTGTCCTTGGGCTGTCCTTCCTTTGTGTACCATGACTCACCATGTCTCTTGATGTTCAAAGTCTCCTGTATATGAGCCTGCATTTGGCTCTGTGCTTCTAACATAGCTTTCATCTGAGTTTGCATAACTAATTGAGTTTCTTGTGTCTTGACTAACTGTCACGCCCCGAAACCGGGCCCTGCAGTGAACCGATCCCGAAGTGCGAAATTTTGGAATAATTTGAAACTTTTTTTATGTTTCCCAAGATCCGCGTGAATGAGGATAATCAAATTTCATCACAATCAGAGTATATTTTCGCGGAAGCTACACATGGTGTTACGACTCGGAATCCGTGGCCATCGGGTTCCGTGTCGTACGCAACCAATATCACAAAGCCATCACATAAGCAGGCTGGTACAAATCATCATCCAAATAAACTGAGCTGGTAGTAACAAACTATCATTTCCCACATATTCAAGTTACAATTAACAGATGTCTTAATTACAAACCCAAAGAAAAAGGCTAACATAGCCATACAAAAATATCCAACTAGACAGAATACTACCCTCAATATTAGATACGAACTCCGGTGCCATACTTGACATCTAAATGATATCAACGGGCAGCCTCTCACGTCAGACCAGCGGTCCCACCGCCTCCTCTGATCAAACACCTAAAAACAAAAAGAGCGGAATCTGGCACCAAACAAATAAGGGTCAGACACGACGGTCTGGCAAGCAAATAATCAAGTAATATGAAACGAAAGAAACATACATAAAACCAGACGAAATCATCGTAAAACCGAATAAAGAGTCTAAACAATAATGACAATAAATCACGATAAAACGATCGAAAGACCGAACATAAATATCAAGACAAATAAACGAACAGTCTCTAAAGCATAAATGTCTCGAAAAGATAACCACCTAAGCAAAACATTTAATAATTGGAAATACATTTAAAACTGAATAGTAGGGACAATACAATAAAGATCGATATCGTAAACATTAAACAAATCAAAGCATAAAAAGTATAACCGACAAGAATCATAAACTAAAGTAATGTGCAGATAAAACCTTGGCGACCACAAATAGCTAAATCCTCCTATTACCGAAGTAATAAGATCAAACAGAGCGTAGCCACTGAACGTGGTACTAAAAATGGGATCAGAACCGTAGCCATACAAATGGGACCGGCATATCAAAAGTATCAGAACCGTAGCCATACAAATGGGACCGGCAGATAGAACCGTTGCCATGGTCGGTACAGACAGAATCCAAGCTGCAGCTGGCGGACAGATTAAAGATCCCAAGCCGGGTGATCAGCCCGACAAGGTGACCTAAGCCTAGTGGTGCCTTTAGTCTTCAAAACTCAAACCGATACAAATCTAACATAATACTAATCCCTTTGGCTCAGGGGCTCACACCACATAGCTCTGGCCCCGTCTTGCCTCAGGGTTTTATTTTCGAAATCATAGCCTCTTTGGCTCATGGGCTCGCACCACATAGCTCTGGCCCCGTCTTGCCTCGAGGTTTTTATTTTCAAATACTAGTCTTATCAAAACAATAGTCTCATCAAAGAAATCCCGAATGTGACAAACATACTCCAATCTCTTTTCAAATCGAATCAGAGAAAACATACGAATATCCATGATAAACCGTTCGAATACACCTCAAAGTGATTTGTATAAAATCATACGATCGACCCTTTCGAACATGGGAAAACACATGATTTTATAGCAAATCACCGATGATATTCAAATTAGTTTACCAAAGAATACAAATATAAATACAAATACATTTTCTGGCTTGAAATGGAATGGATAGTGGAGAATGACTTAATGATTTACCAAGGAACCATCACAATACACATTTAACCTTTAAACATTGATAAATAAAGAATGTGTTTGATGCCAATGAAAATCCATAATGTTTAAATGATAAAGTGCGCATTGAGACACGAAAGGTTCCCGGATAATTCCACATTCATTCATTCTCACAATGATCCCATTCCCATTTCACAAACTTTCCAAGCATCACAAGTAATGTCAAAACTCTTGAAAACAAGCCCATAGCTGGCCTTGAACCAAGTCCAAAATAGCCTACTCATTTAACCCAAAATAGCCCCTTTAAACAAGGCCCAAACAATCCTTAAAACAGTCCAAAAACTAACCTTAACCAAACCCACAAAACAAACTTTAAAACAATCCAAAACTGAACCTTTAATGGCCCACAAAACAAGTTTTAAAAACAGTCCAAAACTGATCCTTAAATGGTCCACCAACAAGTTTTAAAAACAGTCCAAAACTGGTCCTTAAATGGTCCACCAACAAGTTTTAAAAACAGTCCAAAACTGATCCTTGAATCAGGCCCACAAACAGATTTTTAAATCAGCCAAAAACTAGACCTGAACCAGGCCCAAAGGTCCTTCAAAAATCCCCTCAAACCAGGCCCTGAAAAGGGCCCAAAAGTCCCTCAAACCGGGCCCTGAAAAGGGCCCAGAACTGGGCTGGGTCCGCTCGAGCGACCCAGGGTCCGCTCGAGCGGACCCCTTCCAGAACCTGGGTCGCTCGAGCGGCCCACTGGGTCGCTCGAGCGGACCCAGTTCTGGCTGGGTCCGGAATGAGTGCAGAATGGCACTCTTTGCCCCTCTTTTCATTCTTTTTTTTCTTCCCTTCTTTCATACTAAATCTCAAGGTCATTTGGACCCTCCTTTGGCCTTCCAAACTCATCAAATCCCCATTCATTAGTCTATCCAATTGATCAAACACAACCCTTTTTAAAATCAAAGTTTTTCCCATACTTAGAACACAACACCATTAATACAAAAAAAAGCAAATTATCAAAGTGACTAAAATGAAACCAAACTTCCAATACATCATAAGAAAATAGCATAAGTGGAAATCAACATACATTAGTTCATTCATTCAAAGTAAATCCATAAATCATAAAGGATTAGAACATAATGAAGAAAAAGCCATGAAACCAAACAAGAAACATGAAAACAGCATATTAATTGAAAATTCTACTTGCCTCTAGCCAAGATGGAAGCAAAATCACTCTTCAAACAAAGCTCTAGTGTCTCAAGCTTCCAATCTACAAAACCCCAAAATTTTCCAAAGAAAACCCTAAAAATCCATTTTTCTCAAATCTCCAAGGAAAGCTCTTGCATAAGGGATTAAAACACTTTAAATGGAAAGGAGAACAAAGATCTAAGGTTTGGAAAGCCATTGCAACCTTGAAAAACCCAAACGAAGAAGAGAAGCTTGGATGAGGGATCTCTCCTAGCTCAAAATCCTTGAAAATAGGGTCTTTGGAAAGCCAAGAGGGAGGAGAAGAACTTTAGGAGATCATTCCTCCAAGAAAACTCCAAGAAATGAGGGTTTCAGAAGAGAGAGAGAGTGGCTGGATGAGAGGGAAAGAGCCAAGCTCCAAACCCTTGCTGGAACCGAAATGGAGGAGAAGAAGAGGGGGGTTCCCTTCTTATAAGATGGGTCTTGTGGGCCCCAATCTTTACAAGGCTGAAACTCACATTTGCGGGCCCCGAACGAAAACGACGAAGAAGACAAAAATGATCAGCGAAATTTCTACTTTCCAAAAAGTATACTTTCCCCAATTTCTGAAATTTTCGAAATTCATGGACAGATTTAGTGAAAATGTCATTTTTGCCCATTTTCCTCGAAAAACGTGGTTTCTGAGTATCAAATCAAAATGATCAAAACATGAAAGTTGTTAAACTTCATAAAATGAGTCAGAATACACCAAATCCAGAATTTTTAGAAATTAAAAGTAATTTCTCATAAAAATACGTATCATATGGACCGGGTCAAACCTAAGTCAACGGTCTACAAAATCTCAAAGACTAAGGAAAAGTCTAGTCAAACTCAAAAACAAGATCAAACTAAATCAAATCTCACTTAACAAGCTAAACCACAATTAAAACAATGCTAAACAAAAGAACTGGGGTCGGGATCTTACACTAACTGTGCATTATGTATGATTAACTGGGCTTGCATGCCCATCTATGTCTCATGACTCTTGACCATCTGGTCATTGTTTTTGACTAACTGCTCTAGTATAGCAGGGAACCTCACATCAGTCTCAGATGTAGGAGAGGGTGTCGTGACAATATAGGCGTCGTCATTCTCAGATCCCGATCCAGATGCCATGCTGTAGACAATATGGAAGGTAAGATATATATCTCAACACTTCCATCGATAATTAATCACATATAAGTAATCACATATAGTGAAAACCATCAAATACAAATCCTAAGCGGATTTGTCACGAATCGTTTCGTTCCTCACATCGTTCTTATGTTCGCTAAGTCTTTTAAATATTTTACTTAGCTTTTTAACCTAATGCTCTGATACCATACAATAAGTACGTCACGACCCGGTCCCGAGATCTGATTAACTCGGACAAACCCCGAGTCGCGATCTCATACTTACTCCCGTAAACTCCGAATTAACATAAAGTTAAAACGAAATCCACAAGGGATATCAAATACAAATACCTGTCAAATGTATAAAATTTGCGGAATATATACATTGACAAAAACATTATTAATCATATGAGTCCCTTTACCAAAAGTAAAGTTCATATATACATATTCATATTGTAATAAGTCAACCACTGCACACTTAAAATACAATGCATGGGACTTCTAAGTGCATTTCAAACCTATGAAACAAAAACCTTACAAAACATTTTCAAAAGGTTTCTATTCGATTCGCGCTCCGATTTCACATCCATTCGATCTAACCTCCAAGCGGCGTGGCCTCTGTAAGACCGGTAGGGTAACTAAACCTGCGATGTCATCAATAACATCGTAAACACGACGGTTCAACAATGTACATACAGTTCTATGATAATATATGTTATCATACAATGAATCGGTAAATTTAAGTACATATGAACCTGTCAATTTATCAATCTAACAGTTCTATACAATTCAATAGTGAACAGTTCTAATAGTAGAGTCAAGTAATAGTAGAATACATTTCTTTTCATTTCATGCTTTCAAACGGAAGCTTTTCGGTATATTTGTGAACACCAATACCAGTCAGTTATGTATTTATAATATTGTCCTCTTTGGCTCATTGGCTGGCGCCACCTGGTTCTGGCCTACATGTTGCCTCAAGGCTTTATTTCTCTTTCTATTACATGAGTTGTGTCCTCCTTGGATCATGGGCTCTGCCACCTGGCTCTGGCCTACATGTTGTTGGAATTTGAGATGACTTGAGTAGTCTTTGAAGAATTGAAGGAGTTAGTATCTCAAGTATTGTTTTTGAGTTGGAATTCTTGTCAACACATTGTCACAAACATGATGTTAATAAGCTGGTATTGATAGAGCTGAAGAAAAGAATTAGAATTGAAACTGTCAGGAATTCAGATTTCCTGAAACAGAGTGGCCGGTCGACCGGGCTCTTCATGCGGTCGACCGAGCAAGAAGAAACCTGCAGAAACAAAAAAAAGGCACCTCTCAGTTATTTTCGTGACACAGTGTGTCTTCGGTCGACCGGGACCCCAGGATGTCGACCGAGCTCGAAATTGTCTGTTTTCCAGTCAGTGTCTTCGGTCGACCGAGCAAGTCAGGATGTCGACCGAGCACGGGAACCAGAGTTGCGCAGAATTAGAAGTTTTACACGAAAATTCAGCACTCTTATCTAATTTGTTGGGACTCTTTCTAAACGAATTGTAGCCTATTTTGAACACTCTTAAGGGTTACTATAACCTATATAAAGGCATGTATGGGTCGTTCTAAAGACACACCAGAAGAGAAGAGTTTTAGAGAGTTATAGAGAGAGTTTTGGAGAGAAGAAGAGTGCTGGTGCTGTGTTGCTGTGTTGCTGCATTATCAGACGTTTTCTACAGCAATTGTGGACGAGATTATGCTCTAGAAGATGGTGATTCGTCCATGAGTTAAGTGTCTCTCTGTTTATGCTTTATTTTCAATTTGTAAGGGATTGAGAGAGAGAGAATTGTAGAGGGGAAGGGCTGTAGAAAGAATTAATCTTCTACTCTGTTCTTACATCAAGTTGGTGCTTGGTGTTTGGGGTTTGGTGATCCTATCTGTGGGTGCAGATAAATTGTAAGGGGAGTCGGTGCTTCCTAGATAGTTGGTGCTATCTGAAACTAAGGGTTGGTGCTCTTTGTCGTTGGTGCGACTAAATAAGATTCAGATCTGTCCCGGATTGGTGTTCGGACAGTCTTTGAACCGTGGACGTAGCCTTTCGGTGAACCACGTTAAATCTGGTGTCATTGTGTGGTTTGACTTGTTTTTTTGTTGAATTGGACCTGTTTTTAGAAATCACTGATTCACCCCCCCCCCTCTCAGTGATCGCGGTATCCAACAATTGGTATCAGAGCGAGGTTCCCTTGATCAGTTTAATACGCTAAGGGTGATCTCTTGTCAAATCACATGGCAGTCAATACAGGGAATATGAAAGCACCTCTGTTTGATGGTTCTAATTACTCTTTTTGGAAGATTAGGATGCAAGCCTTCATCAAATCTCTTGGCTATGATGTTTGGGAGGCTGTCAGAGCCGGTTACAATGCTGCCACCGTACCCAATGATACAGCATCGAAGAAGTTGGCAGACAACGACTCCAAGGCGCAGAATGCACTCTTTAGTGGCCTTGTGGACAGCGAGCTTGTCAAAGTAATTGCATGCAAAACAGCCAAGGAAATTTGGGACAAGTTGCAAAGCATACATGAAGGTGATGAGAAGATTAAAGAAGCCAAATTGCAAACTCATCGCTCTCAATTCGAGTCTCTTCGCATGGAGGAAAGCGAGAATGTTGACTCGTATATGCAACGAGTGAATGAAGTCACGAATGACATTCGTGGACTAGGGGAGGAGATTAAAGAGCCGGTCATCGTCAAAAAGGTTCTAAGATCTCTTCTTCCCCGGTTTGATTCAAAAGTCTCAGCCATCGAAGAAGCCAAAGATCTGAATGCATTTTCCATGGATGAATTACATGGTTCTCTAACTGCCTATGAGATGCGCATAGGAAAGACGTCTTCATCTGATAAAGAAGCGGCCTTCAAAGTTCAGAAAAAGGCAAAAAAGACTGCTGGTCATGATGTTGATTCTGATGATGATGAGCTTGAGGCTCAATTTGTTAGAAAGTTGAAGAAAGGAAGTAATGGCAAGTACAAAGGGAAGCTACCCTTTAAACGCTTCAATTGTGGAGGTATTGGTCACTTTGCTGCGAAGTGTCCGCTAAAAGAAGACAATGATAATGACTCTTATGCTGAAAAGAGTAAAGGAAAGAGAAATTTCAGAAAAAGGGGCAAAGCTAAAAACTTTCTATGTCAACAAGATGACAGCACGTCTGAAACTTCAGACGATGATGAATCAACCGAAGCTCTTTTCATGGTCACTGTTGAAGAAGAAGAAGAGCTAGATCCGGAAGAGGATGAGGAGGCTGAAGTCAATCTTGAAGAGGAACTCATAGCCGCACTTGAGGAGCTAAGCATGGAACGCAAATCAAGTAAGAAAAATCTGAAACTTCTCCATGAATCTGAAAGTTCTATTATTTCTTTGAAAACTCAAGTAGAGGAATATAAAAGAATGGTAGAAGTCCTTGAAAACCAAATAAGTATAAAAAAGGAAGAGGCTATGAAACTTGAAACTGAGATCGCTAGAGCGAAGGCTGAAAATTTGGAAAATAGCAAAAAACTCAAAGCGCTCCAAGCGATTGAAGGGACTATGAAACTCAATGAACTACTGAAAGTTCAAAGACCTGCCCACTTCAGATTTGGTCTAGGATTTGAGAAAGGAGAATCCTCTAAGATTGCACCTCCTGAAAAGAAAAAGTTTGTGAAGCAAGTCACTGCACCTTCTAACTCTATGAAGCCCACTCAACCTAGAAAGGAGTCCATTCCTGTTAAAAAGGTAATGAAGACTAACCAGCCACAAAGAAGATACAAATTCTATGGTTATTGCTTTCATTGTAATATGTTTGGACATAAAAGAGCTGATTGCAAATTCTATGTAAGAAACAGTCCATTTGTGACTAGGAATCCTTTTTCAATCCTAAGTAGCCACAAAATTGAGTGCTATATGTGTCATAATTATGGACACTTGGCTAGGGATTGTAGGTTGCATATTGCTAACAAATTTCAGGTTGAAAAGAAACCCAAGTTAGTCAAGGCTTGGAGAGCAAAGCAAAATGCAAAAAGTCCCAAAGAATCTCTCATTGTGCAAACGGCATTCAATGCACAAAAGAAGACAGCACCATGGGTCCTTGATAGTGGTTGTTCAAGCCATATGACTGGTGATAAAGAGAAATTCATCAAATTACAGCACTATGAAGGCGGTTCAGTGAAGTTTGGCAACAATGATGGTGCCAAAATCTGCGGAAAAGGTGTTATTCAGCTTATGGCAAACAAGATCAGATCGGAAGAAGTCTTATATGTGTCTGGATTGAGACACAACTTGCTTAGTGTGAGCCAGATCTGTGACAAGGGTCATGAAGTTATCTTCACAAAGAATGGGTTTGCCATCAAGAAGAGTAGCAACGGCAAAACAGTGGCAACTGGATCAAGAACTGCTGGAAATCTCTATACATTGTCAGATGGAGCTGAAAAGACCTGCTTGATGAGTCGGACAGAGGAAAGTTGGTTGTGGCACAAACGCCTTGGGCATCTAAGCTTTGATAACATGTCAAAGATTTGCAATTCAAAGGCTGTAAGAGGCATGTCTAAAGTTGAAAAACCTACCAATCCCATTTGCGATTCTTGCCAAAAGGGAAAGCAAACGAGGGTTATGTTCAAGTCAAAGGAGCATCATTCCAAGAAACCTCTTGAGCTAGTGCACACTGATCTCTGTGGACCGATGCGAACTCAAAGCACCAATGGAGATAAGTATTTCATGTTATGCATTGATGATTATACTCGTATGACATGGGTATTGTTTCTTAAGCATAAGCATCAAGCACTTGATCGTTTTAAAGTGTTTAAAGCACAGGTTGAAAATCAATTGGAAAAACGCATCAAGATTTTAAGGTCTGATCGTGGAGGCGAGTTCACATCTGAAGAGTTCACTAAATATTGTGAACATCATGGCATTCAAAGACAGTACTCAGCCCCTAGAACTCCACAGCAAAATGGAGTTGTGGAACGGAAGAATCGCACCGTACAAGAGATGGCTCGTACGATGCTAAGTGAAAGCAAGATGGCTGACAAGTATTGGAAAGAGGCAATTCACACGGCTGTATACATTCAAAATCGATGCTTGATCAGGCCACATGAAGTCAAAACTCCCTATGAGCTATGGTTTGGAAGAAAAGCAACAGTCAAGCACTTCAAAGTCTTCGGCAGCAAGTGTTACATCAAGCGGCTCGAACAAAATCCGGGCAAATTTGAAGAAAGAGCTGACGAAGGTATATTTCTGGGTTACTCCTCTACTAGCAAGGCATATAGGTGTCTTAACAAAAGAACCAGAAAAATCATAGAAAGTGCTGATGTGAGAATAGATGAGAATATTGAACCAAAGAATGCAACTCATAATGACAGTCCAGTTTATGAGGACTCGAGTGAGATTGATGATGAGATGGCTGAATCTAATGATTCTGAGAAATCAAAGGATGACTCAGAAGATACTACACCTAAGAAGCACAGCACTTGGGTAGAGCAACACCCTAAGGATCAAATCATTGGAGATCCTAAGGCAGGCGTTCAAACTAGACAAAGTGTAGTTAGCAATTACTCACTTGTGTCCACCATTGAACCCAAGACTGTGGCTGAAGCCAGTCTCGATGATAGTTGGTTGAAAGCTATGCATGAGGAGTTGGAGCAAATTGAGAAGAACTCCACATGGGAACTTGTTCCTAGACCTACTGATAAGAATGTTATTGGTACTAAATGGGTCTTTCGGAATAAGCTGAATGAAGATGGTCAAGTCATTAGAAACAAAGCAAGGTTGGTTTGTAAAGGCTATGCTCAAGTTGAAGGCATAGATTTTGAAGAGACCTTTGCACCGGTGGCTCGTCTGGAAGCTATTCGAATGTTTCTTGCATTGGCAGCATACAAAACCTTCAAGGTATTTCAGATGGACGTAAAGTCAGCTTTCTTGAATGGTTTACTTGAAGAAGAAGTCTACATTGAGCAACCTGATGGTTTTCTCATCAGCAAAAATTCAGATCTAGTGTGCAAATTGAAAAAGGCTCTTTATGGACTGAAACAAGCGCCAAGGGCATGGTATGCAAGGCTGGATCTCTATCTCCGCAAGATCGGTTTTGGAAAAGGAATGGTTGATAGCAATCTGTATGTCAAAACTGAGTTAAGCAAACAGCTGGTTGTCATTGTTTATGTTGATGACATAATCTTTGGTGGCAATGATGAGGAGATGTGCAGGAATTTTGCTGAAGAGATGAAGAAAGAATTTGAGATGTCAATGCTTGGAGAACTAAAGTTCTTTCTTGGTTTACAAGTTCAGCAGCTGAAACATGGTATCTTCATATCACAAATGAAGTACATTAAGGAAATGCTGAAACGGTTCAATATGGAAGACAGCAAGCCAGTGAGCACACCAATGTCAACGAACACGAAGCTTAGCAAAGATGATAAGGCCTCGTCCGTTGATCATACCACCTATCGCTCTATGATAGGAAGCTTGCTCTACTTGACTGCTACAAGACCAGATCTTCTACAAGCAGTATGTATGGTTGCACGTTTTCAAGCAGCACCAACTGAAACGCACCTTACAGCAGTGAAACGAATCTTTCGATATCTGAAAGGAACTATGGAGCTTGGTATCTGGTATCCCAAAGGCAAATCCTTCACTCTAGTTGCATATTCTGATGCCGATTGGGCTGGATGCGTAGATGATCGCAAGAGTACTAGCGGCGGCGCATTTTATCTTGGAGAAAGATTAGTTGCTTGGCATAGTAAGAAGCAAGACTCTGTATCCCTTTCGACAGCGGAAGCGGAATATATTGCAGCGGCAACTTGTTGTACGCAAGTGTTATGGATGCGGCAAATGCTCTCTGATCTAGGAGTTCCTACAACGGATCCTACGCCGATCCTATGTGACAACACGAGTGCAATTCATATATCTAAGAATCCTGTTCAGCACTCTCGAACAAAGCATGTAGCAATTCGTTATCATTTTCTTAAAGATAAAGTTGCTGATGGAGAGGTCAAGTTGGAATATGTTCCAACAACTGAGCAAGTGGCTGATATTTTCACGAAACCTCTGCCAAAGGAAGTCTTCGAGTATCTCCGGAAAAAGTTAGGAGTTACTCACTCTCCTAAACCGTAGCAGTTGTGCTTGAAAGGGGGAGCAATGCATTCATTGAATATCCTATTCGCTCCTCGGTTTGGTCCCTTTGGACTTGTTGTCAAAGGGGGAGAGATGTTATGCTATGATAGCAAGGAGAGATGTTATGCTATGAAAGCTAGGGGGAGATTGTTGACAGTGCATAGTTGTTATTTCAGAATTTAAGAATTGGTTTCAAGTGAGTGTTGAAAAGAACTTGGAAGAGCTGCAAGCTGGAGTTGAAAGTGTTGAAGTTCCAATAGTGTTGCCAACAATTCCAAAGGGGGAGATTGTTGGAATTTGAGATGACTTGAGTAGTCTTTGAAGAATTGAAGGAGTTAGTATCTCAAGTATTGTTTTTGAGTTGGAATTCTTGTCAACACATTGTCACAAACATGGTGTTAATAAGCTGGTATTGATAGAGCTGAAGAAAAGAATCAAAATTGAAACTGTCAGGAATTCAGATTTCCTGAAACAGAGTGGCCGGTCGACCGGGCTCTTCATGCGGTCGACCGAGCAAGAAGAAACCTGCAGAAACAAAAAAAAGGCACCTCTCAGTTATTTTCGTGACACAGTGTGTCTTCGGTCGACCGGGACCCCAGGATGTCGACCGAGCTCGAAATTGTCTGTTTTCCAGTCAGTGTCTTCGGTCGACCGAGCAAGTCAGGATGTCGACCGAGCACGGGAACCAGAGTTGCGCAGAATTAGAAGTTTTACACGAAAATTCAGCACTCTTATCTAATTTGTTTGGGACTCTTTCTAAACGAGTTGTAGCCTATTTTGAACACTCTTAAGGGCTACTATAACCTATATAAAGGCATGTATGGGTCGTTCTAAAGACACACCAGAAGAGAAGAGTTTTAGAGAGTTATAGAGAGAGTTTTGGAGAGAAGAAGAGTGCTGGTGCTGTGTTGCTGTGTTGCTGCATTATCAGACGTTTTCTACAGCAATTGTGGACGAGATTATGCTCTAGAAGATGGTGATTCGTCCATGAGTTAAGTGTCTCTCTGTTTATGCTTTATTTTCAATTTGTAAGGGATTGAGAGAGAGAGAATTATAGAGGGGAAGGGCTGTAGAAAGAATTAATCTTCTACTCTGTTCTTACATCAAGTTGGTGCTTGGTGTTTGGGGTTTGGTGATCCTATCTGTGGGTGCAGATAAATTGTAAGGGGAGTCGGTGCTTCCTAGATAGTTGGTGCTATCTGAAACTAAGGGTTGGTGCTCTTTGTCGTTGGTGTGACTAAATAAGATTCAGATCTGTCCCGGATTGGTGTTCGGACAGTCTTTGAACCGTGGACGTAGCCTTTCGGTGAACCACGTTAAATCTGGTGTCATTGTGTGGTTTGACTTGTTTTTTTGTTGAATTGGACCTGTTTTTAGAAATCACTGATTCACCCCCCCCCCCCTCTCAGTGATCGCGGTATCCAACACATGTTGCCCTGGCTCATGGACTTGCGCCACCTGGCTCTGGTCCAAATCTTGCCTCGATGATCAATTACTTACAAAAGGGTGTGATTTCCAGTGTCTTGATCAGAGATCACTGGTATCACCACGGAGCTCCGGAATGCTCCCATATCATCTACTGCAGTAGGGATTATTAGTTTCATATTACCTTTAGTAACTGTTTATTCAATTCAATATCATTACATTGTATAAAATTAGTCGAGTTCTCTATGAGCAGTAGCTCCAGTTTTGCTCTATACGAACTTTTCATTCAATAGTTCAGTACCTTATATTAGTATAGTCCATAATGAGCTTAAGGAACTACAACACAATAGTACTTTATGGAAATCGAATCTAATTCCATTCTATTCAATACTCTTAAGACCTCTAGACCATCGTCAAGTAGCTCAATGATGAGCTTATGGAATTACAGTCTAGTACTAGGCTATTCATTCACTTCATTTATTCAATGTAATTCATTAGTTCTCAGTGGAGCTCGATCAACATGGAGCTCAAGGAAAACATTATGTTAAAGTAGCTCACTAATGAGTTTAAGAACTATATAGAAGTAACTTCTATGCGAAATCTAGTCAAATCCTATTCAGACTTCTAAACCAATCAAATGAGTGAAAATTTGTAATCCAATACACGGTTATTCTTGATGAACATCACTTTATAAATATTATTGTGTATTCGGAGAACTTAGTTTACACCTATGAGGGCTTAGACATTAACAAGAATCAGCATGCATGAATTAGGCTTCAAAATAGAAAAACAATCAGAACTCACTCTGCATTTTCTACAATGTCGGTCAGATTGGGTCGACCGACAGCCCTATGTCGGCTGACCGACCTCACGTCGGTCAGAATTCCAGAGACTGAACACACCGAAAAACTAATCCCTTAGGTCGTTAGTTGACCTATCGGTCGACCGACCTCTCTATGTCGGCCGACCGACATCACGTTGGTCAGAATTCCAAAGACCTAATTACATGGAAACTGGTCTCGGACTTTGTCGGTCAGGTCGTCGGTCGACCTGTCGGTCGACCGACCTGCACCCAGATTTCAGTTTTGAGCTTCAGATTTTCTGAAGCTCATTTCTGTAACTTTTACCCAAATGACTTTTAACAACTCTAAAACATTATAAATCATAAGAAGAGTATGAACTTGCCTCTAGTAAAGATCAATTGAAGAGAAATCCCTTTGATAGCTTGATTCCAAGAAGAAAATCCCTTGAGCCCAAGCTTCACAACTTCAAAAATTGAAAACAAAGTTGGGGAAGATGAAGGCTCTTCAAAAATCACTTACAAGCTTCACCTTGATACTTGGTTGAGAGATTATAGAAGAAAGAAGAGAAAAGGAAAAGAAGAAAGAGGAAAAGGGGCTAGGGTTTGGAGAGAAGGATTTAATGAAATCCTCTTAGCTTATATAAGCTAAGATTTTACATTTTGGACCTCTAAAAGCCATTTCAAATTGAGTCAAATGAAGGATCACTTGGCTCATTTCCCGTCGGACGAGATCAAGTCTATTATGATAATTAATGTACTCGTCGAGATACGCGTGTTGGTATCAAGAGTTTTCGTATTCGACAAAATACGTAAAAATTCATATTTACACAAAAGTCCTTCGATTTCTTGTTTGAGTCTAAACTCCAATTCAATTCATGTAAGCTTACTCAAAGCTTCATTATCATGTCATTAAGCCTAAATCATTCATTTTAAGCTAAATCAATATCATTCGGTCATAAACCATTGTTAGTTGAATTAAACCTAATTAATTAGCCTTAATGGCAATCAATTAGAGTTAATCTCAATTAACTCGGGACGGGGTCTTACACTGGTTTCCTTCCTGCATGTTATTTTCTAAAGGGTCTTAGTCCCTTTGCTAAGTAATTAAAAAAAAAAAGTTCTTAATGATAAGATTTGAATCGACCCTTTTTACTTTTGACTTCTGATGGAACCAACATTTGAGCCCAATCAACAAAGGGCTTAGGTTTAAGATTTTTATTTTTATTTTTATTTTTATTTTTTGAAGAAGGTTATGTTTAAGATTTGGATTTAGGTTACCCACAGTTATGAATCGCACCATTTTTAAATTTCTGGACAAAGTGGAATTTCTGGATGCCCCTTTGGGTTTAAGCATCCAGTAATTTAAAAAAAAATGCATAAGAAGTGGAATTTCTGGATTCTCAAAGGTCAAAAGCAATCTTTCATGTGGCTGGAATCCAGAAATGTTAGTAAAAAAAATATGGAATTCCTAAATTTCAAGGGACAGCCTATCCCATCATGTCCAGAAATTTCTGGACCCGGTGAATTTTAGAAATTCCACTAAAAAAATAGGGTCTATAAGTAATAACCGTGTAGGGGAGAGGTGAAGTGCAGATAAATGGGTCCTGTGAAATCCTTATTGTGGTTCCTGTTCCGAAACTGGAAACCGGATCAGACCCCACCATCAACAGCTTTTCAAGGATGGCCCATGCCTTTTTTTTTCGCCATACAAGCTGTACTCTCGCTCCATTCAATGTAGATAGTAATTAGGATGACACATCCGCAAGTTCAGACAATTCATCCATGAGGCTTCCTTCCACTCAGAGAGATAGGAGTTAAAAAGGTCTGTAACTTTACAGTGAGACCCATTAAACATGGTGCTATCTCAAATTTCACCTCAATAACAGTTGATCCAATCATGAGATAACATTTCATAAGACCGTTAATATTTTTAAACAAATGATCAGCCTTATTGTCGGACGAACTCCACAATGGTTAAAATGGGTGAACAGATCTAATTTTCAATAGGTTAACCACTATTTAACTCAGGATTTGTCCAAGTCAAAGGCCGGGGGATCCATCCTCCCCATCCGCAGGGTTCCACATGGGACACACCATGTCCATAAATAAATGAGAATCTGTTGCTATCAACGTGTAATGAGAAAGAAACGAACAGATTGCAAGTGGTCCCCACCGTGGATGAGACGTCTTGTCTCATTTCATATGTCTCTCAGGTCTCAACAGTATCCGTGCAGTGATGACTCATCGCTCTCACACATACACCTGTGGGCATCTTCCTCACTCACATGCACTGACCTCTCTCTCCATTTCTTCTCAAAGATTTCAAATGATACCAAGGCAGTAGAGATACCTCTCTCACCAGCTACAAAACAAATTGAAAAAGTCCAACTCCAATCACCCCCTCCCATCTCTCTCTCTCTCACTCTTTGTTTTTTCCCCTGCCACCATGAAACACTGCAATAGCAGTAAAACTGCTTTGTCCCTTTCCAAGATCTACCATTCCTACCACCCACCCAACATCATGGTCATTAAGTTCCATAATCAATTTCTGAAAAAAAAAAAAAAAAACCATCTTCAATGCCTTCAACATTCATCACATTTAATGCAACATAGATACACAGAGAAAGAGAGGGAAGAAAAATCAAAACACATTTCACTGCGTTCACGTGTGGTTCATGATAAGGTAGATTAGATACAGTACAATAGAAATACAGTGTAGCAGAAAATAATAAGAAACGGATCAAAAGACAGATATTTCCATATCCCCAAAAGCTTCAGAAATGCCAATAAACAAAAACCCAAAATAGAAGTTGAAAAAAAGAGAAAAAAAAAATACGGAAAAGAAGAGCTAGAGCTAAATTAGCTTAGGTTCTGACCGCCAATAAAGAAGGAGATGCATCAATCTTGTGATGGTTTTGATCTCCAGGTCTTCTTCCATCACTAGTAGTAGTACCATTGGCCTTGTTATTATTAATATTATCTGATGACGAAGCCGAGATGTAGGACGATGATGATGATTTGGTTGAAGAAGGCCTGAAAGCTCTCATGGGGCTAGCAAAAGCCCAACCCCAGCTCTTGCTCCTCCCATGTGGGGTGGCCCCACCACCCTGAGAGATCCGGCCGTTGAAATCATCAGACACCCAGTAGGATGATGAAGATGACCCACCCATCATTCCGAAAATGCCCCCACACTTCACCTTCTCCTTGATCCGGTCGTCGGCGGCCGACACGCGGTGGAGGACGATCTTTGGCTTCGCCTCCCTCTGCGACTCCACCCGCCGGAGGGCGCAGTCCCCGAGCCCCGTCGAGATCCGCTCCAGGAAGTCGCCGGAGAAGCTCCGGCTGCCGCACCCAACCGACCTCGATCTCGCCACCTTCCGGCCGAACGACGACGACGCGTGGCTGCTGCTGTTGGGGCTCTCGTTCTCATCCCCCGACGACCCGCCGGGGTCGTCCTTCCGGCCGCCGGGGCTGTTAGGCTGGTGGTGGTGGTGGTGGGGCTTGGCCGCCCTCCGGCGGAGAAAGGACCAGAAGCCTCTTTTGAGGCGGGGGCTGTCGTCAGTGCAGTGGTGGCGGGGGACAGCGACGGAGCGGCTACGCTTGAGGACGAGAGCGCCGGCGTCGGAAGAGATGACCTTTTTCTTCTTGTGGGCGAAGAAGGGGATCTGGGTCCGACCCCCTACGTTGATGTTGGTATTGTTAACGACTGCTACTCCCCCAACAGCAGTTGCAGGAACGTAGTCGGATCTGGAAGGGGAAGAGGAAGAGGAAGATGGAGCTGGGACAGGGTAAAAAGAGTTGGATTTGGAGGAAGAAACGAGCTTTCCAAGCTTCTCCTGAAGGCAGAAAGCGCATATTCCTCCTGGGTTGTTCCTGTATGGATGGTCACTGCATTGCATACCTTCCCCCATGTCCTCTATTTTCTCTCCCATCCTCTTCTTGCCTCCTCTTCTTCTTCTTACTGTTTGGTTGTGTTCGTCTGTGCTTGATGTTGCTGGAGCTCTTGCTCTCTGTTGCTTTGATGTAAAATCCAAAACTAGTATTTTGGTATGGGAGAGAACAGCTAAGAGCCTAAAGACTAGGTGGAGTGGAGAGAGAGTGGAGCAGTGAAATTTTAAATATGGAGCAGAGTGCAGAAGCACGTGGAGGGAGGAGTTGTTTAAAGAGACGGGGGGAGGGGTGGCAGGTCAGATGGAGAGACAAGAGAGAGAAGATGGAAAAAAGACAAAAACCCCATCTCGATGATAGGACTATACCTTTCCATGCTATAAATCAACGGTGCAAAACAAAGGAAGCCAAACAATCCGGGTTGAGTCTAAATCATATCCTCCTGTGTCTTTGACTAGATAATACATAAGGCGAAGGGGTGGAACCCACAGTAAGGGCACTGATGAAAAATTGGAGCCGCTCAAAATTAACCGTGGATGTTCATGTTGACTGATATCACTGCAATATGATTTGACTCTTAAGATAATATTCTCCATATGATTAGTTCTCTTACCATAATATTCACCATATTATTAGGTACACAATCTTATACCCATACTTATTTATAATGTTTTTCTTCGTATCATCAATGGGCCAACTTTTATTAATTTTTTTTTTTTTTTAAAGATTCTATTAGATTTTGTGTGGGGGTGTTTTCACTAAGCCGAGATCATCACTAGCCCAGGCCTCCAAACAGAATGATTATGCCTCCCCTAGGGCAAGGGTGACCGCGGCTGAAGGACCGCGGCATTCGCCGAGGTGGAAGCTCCCGAAGTCGGACCTATCCGACCTCGGCATCGACCCCGGCAACGCGGATTTGACAGAGATTGATGGGACCAGCGACAGAACGACGGCGCACGCTAAGGCATGCCCTGCAGATTATCATTACTGACAAAACGGCGCGTACAGGACACGTGCGCCCCCAGGGCATGGCTCCGGGCCAGGCCTGATGGGACCTGGCCCAAAAGTCAGAACCGCCGCCTGACCCAGCGAGCCTAGCATTTAATGAAGTATGGGTCAGCATTTAATGCATTATGGGCTGAGTGGACGCAGCCACTCGAGTGGCCGGCCCAGTCTTGAAACTCGCCCGCAATAGTCAACCCCATCGCCTATAAATAGCGCCTCCACCTCCATCCTAAAGATACGCAACCCATAATACATACTCTTACTCTGCAATTTCCTCTCCTTCTCCCTTGCTCGTTCCCTGAACTAACTTAAGCATCGGAGAGCCTTGCGCTGCCTGCAGCCAGGGTCCTCTGACGTGCTTTCCTCTCTTCCTCCTCAGGCCCAGTCGGAGCCACAGCAATCTTCATCCAAGCCACCCGAGTTAAGGATCCTAACCCCTGATTTAAAGTCCTTAATTTTTAGGTACTTACAGATTTAAAACTTGGCAATATCCCAGAGCAGGTTTTATTTTAAAGTTATCTCCACTGTGGGTTCTACCCATTCAATTGGGCAATTCTCTAGCCTCAGTGAGGGCCGCTCATAGAAAGGACCTTTGCAGATAGCCCAAGTTTTCAGTTTTCACCCAATAGAGAGCCGAGGTGGTTTCACTTCAACATTTAAGATTGATGACTGATTGATATAAAAAGTAATCAAGCCGTGTTAAAATATTTTTGAGCTTTTAGCGGATGTCCTGTAAATAGGCCCTATTATTTTAATTTTTAGTCTTTTACTTTTTCAATTTAATGCCTTTCTTCTGTCTAAAATCTTTAGTATTTCGACTTCAAGGTTTTTAAAATAAAATGATACTTTTGTCTTTCTCTTTATCTCTAAATGCATAAATTTAATAATTTAGACTTATTTTTCTCTTAAATTTATAACATTAATAATTATATTTAGTGGGGGAGAGTAATCATACATAAATTTATTTTTATCAGTATAGGACCCATTTCATTATATTTAAATTAATCATAATGACAATGAAAGCATGTGCTTATAGTTGGTTGTAGTTGATTCAATCCATTGACATTGACGAAAGTTTCAAATTACATGATTAAGCTCTATTTGCATTAAAGAGTTATTAAGAGAGACAATTGGGATTTGGGATAAAATAATGGTATTTTTATAAATAATAATATATTAATTTTTATTTAACGGATGTAAGGGCAAAACTGTCATTTTTATAAAAGTTCAACATAAATCTCATAGTGATTATCTATTCTCATTACGAATATTGATTTTAGGGACATAAAATGTATTGAATTAAAGGGCACAGGTATATTTACAAATACAAAAACCGCATAAGTCTATTTGCAAATCATACAAACCTTAAGAAGAAATATAAAAAATAAAAAAAAAACTCAATACTTTTTTATTATCAAAGAGTGAATCTTATGTTCGAAGTTGGAACCAACTCTTCTTATTTGAATAAAATTTGAAGATATACATGGAGACAGAGCGTCTATTTTCCTTGGCTAAGATTTTAGTAGGTAGAATGCTTTGTAGGACCAGATACATGTCTAATAATAAGGGTTTCAGATAGTGAACGATTGGTTGGTGTAAGTTTCCTTTAAATCAGGAATGGACCAGGTCTAATCATGAAAGGTTAGATATAAAGCCCACAAACCCCTTTTACATGCGGGTTTAAAAAACCTGGAGAGAGATTCGTCATGGCAAGCTGTAGAAGAGCCTAATAGAAACAAAATGATTCAATATCTTGAGGACACGTGTTAGTTATGTAAGATGAGAGAACGAAAGATCTATAAGTGGATTCCGATCCTTAGTGCTTTTCGATCCATGCAACAAATTTTTGGTAAAATTAGAGAAAGGTCCCTATAAGTTAATGTTTTTAGCCTCCAGTCTAAGGAAAAACTTTTTATAGCCTATGGTCTACTTTGGCTAGGCTGTTTGCAGCGAGAGGTCCCTAAACCCACATGTTTTCATTTTTAAGGACTAAATTGCCCCTGTAACTGACGCAGCATGTAATATAGTGGTCCTCAACATGTAACGATTAGTCAGCAATGTGTCACTGTTGACACCAAAAATATCACTTTGCCTCTTCAAGATTCAGAAAGCTACATGAAGTCGCAACCTGCTATAAATAGGCAATGCTACTTCCAAAAAACCAAATCTTGTCAGAATCAAATAAAAACTTCAAGATCCTTCAAGACAGCCAAAAGAGGAGTACACACGAAGTTTCAGGCTATTTCAAAATCATTTGGCCTAACTTCGCTTCTCCAGCAGCTAAAAAGGAGCTTCTGGCGAGACACCAAATCTTCGATCAGAGCATGTGGATGGTCTCAAAATACATCTAAAAGGCTCCACGTCAAGTTCCAAGTCAAACCGACAATGTTTGACCCTACATCAACCCTCGAACAGCTAAATCAAGCTTCTCGGTGGCGAGAACCACCGAGGCCATCACTCATTAAAAAGAGTATATTGATGGCTTCAAAATGCTTACAAAGGGCAACACATCAAATTTAAGGTCATTTCGACAACATTTGACCATACTTTGATGCTCGGAAGCCAAATCAGGCCTCTCGACGGCGAAGCTCCCCGGGACCATGGTTTCCAAGATAGAGCCTATGGATCATCTCAAAATGACTCAAATAGGTTTCCTGTCAAATTTCAAGTCAATCGGACATCGGTTGACCGCACATCAAAGCGCGACATCTTCATCGCGACAAAAACAAGTCTACTGGCGATAGGACCCTAAACGGCTTCAAAACTCAAACAAAAGCCTATGGTTGATCTTATTTATTGCTCAGAAGGCTTCACTCCAAATTTTAGGTCATTCCGACATTGTTTGACCCAGTTTCGGCTTCTGATGCAAAATCGACAACTCTACTTGACAAAGTCGTCGGCTTTCCCGGAAAATTGGAAACTTTGCACTCCAAAATGCAAGGATTTTTGTCAAATTTTCTATAGGGAAATCAGGCCAATAAATGATAAAAAATGTCAAGAAAAAATACAGAAGAAAAAAAGAATCGAAGAACATCAAAAACGGCGGCAAAATAGGACAAAAGGGGGGAAATCCCCCCAGGGTCGCAGACCCCTGCAACCCTGGCCCATGGTCGCCTGCGACCATGGAGCCCGGAATCGTCGGGTTGCCCCGAAAAGCCCGTTTTCGTCGTTTTTCCGCGATTCGAAGCTTCCGACTCCTTGGATTTTTCAAAACTCATACTTTTGAGACACATGTCCTTTGACATTCGTAAAAATCACGGGTCAATCATCAAGAGTATCAAAATCAACATTGATCGCCAACCTGTTGACCAAAAAAGTGTGCTTTCTACCCGACTGATCGAGAAATCGACAGGACAGATGGCACCGACCCGCTGTTGGCAACCAATACCTGAAGTTACATGGTTATCCGATGTCGATCTACATGAAGATCCATCGATGATCATCCCCAGAAGAATCCCAAAAGACGCGGCACAGCCTACGACTCTTCAACTGCTCGACGACCACTTAATGCGATTAAATGACTAGCTTTATTGCAGTTATTAATTCATTTCTTTGGACGGCCCAATCAAAAGCAAGCATCCGGGAGTTACAAGTCAAGAGATTCGTGGCATTTAAACCATGAGACTCCTCCCATCATGGCAATTAAAGGCGATTAAATGATCTCAATATCCACCGGCCAATCAGAAGCCAAGAAAAAGAAGTTACAAAATAAAGGAATTAAACCCTGTAACTCCTCCCATTATGCTACTTAATGACAATAAAAGCCCATAAACCCTCTTAAATAGCTACCAAGAGCCTATAAATAGGAGAGCATTCCAAAGAAATCCAGATCGGAAGAAAAACAGATATCCCATATCAGAAAAAAGCACAGAAAATCCGATAAAAAGAAGAAAGAAAACTCTGCCGAAGTTCTGCACCGGCCACCACTACAAGGTGACAAGAGTCTCTTGGGGGGGTACCCCCCCAAGGTCCTTGCCTTCTCTTTCTGCCTCCAATGGCTTAGACATGGCTTTTCAGCCCCTCTACTTAGCTTTTTATTGGACATAGGACCTCCTCTTGGTCTTTGTCATCTAAAAACCTGAGGTTATAGCCAAGCCAAGCGAATCAAGAGCATCCTCTATTCTCATCTACATGGATGATGGCGAAGTCTACACATGGCTTGCGACCGTCAATCTGAACGAGTTCCCCACAATCTCCTGAGAAGTTAGATCCTCCTTTTCTTGTTTTTCATTGTAGTTTGTATTTTTTCTAAAGAGACAAAAACCACAACTCTTATTTTTCATTATTGATAAGAATTGTAAATTGGCTATAAACGCTAAAATCGGCTATAAACGCCAAAAATCGGCTATAAATGCCAAAAAAGCGCCTTTCACGGCAAATCAAGAAAAAATGTCTTTTTTTTTTAAATATATGTGCAATGGAAACTCGAAAGTAGTTGATTTCCTTTTTACTTGCGAAGGTCGATTTCTGGATCACCACTTGCAATTCCAAGTAAAATATAAAATCTGGCACACCCACACAGAAAAATGATGATACCCGCTTTTGCCCCCCCCCCCGGGCATGAAAGGGTCGTACCCAACGGACTCCCACGTCCGCCGACCTTGGTAGCACCGAGCATGAACGCGCGGTCCATCAAGCTGGCACACCCGGTGGGACTCGTTTATTTGAGAACACGATGCTAGAAATGAAATATTTGCATATCATATCTATTGCTCTATGCTTATACTTCTTTTCTGGATTCCTTAGCTACTTTCTAATTGATGGCCTATGTTGGATTCTGCATCTAAAAAAATGAGATGAGATTTTTTGGAAATTTCTAATTCTTTGAATTTATTTCCACTTTTTCTCTTTTAAAAAAAAAATCAGATTTCTCAGTTTGGATTCAAAATTGAGAAACCTTGATCCTCTCCTATCGTTCATCGTGTTTGCAGAAATGTTGAGCCTATTCGACTAAGGTTTTGGGCCATCGTTTCTCTTCGATGAGTTCATTAGAGATCTAAAAAAAATCAGATTTTTCAATTTGGATTCAAAATTGAGAAACCTTGATCCTCTCCTATCGTTCATCGTGCTTGCAGAAATGTTGAGCCTACTCGACTAAGGTTTTGGGCCATCGTTTCCCTTCGATGAGTTCATTAAAGATCTAAAAAAAATAAAAAAATTAGATTTCTCAGTTTGGACTCAAAATTGAGAAACCTTGATCCTCTCTTATCGTTCATCATGCTTGCAGAAATGTTGAGCCTGTTCGACTAAGGTTTTGGGCCATCGTTTATCTTTGATGAGTTCATTAGAGATCTAAAAAAAATCAAAAAATCAGATTTTTCAGTTTGGATTCAAAATTGAGAAACCTTGATCCTCTCCTATCGTTCATCGTGCTTGCAGAAATGTTGAGCCGTTCGACTATGGTTTTGGGCCATCGTTTCTCTTCGATGAGTCTATTAGAGATCTAAAAAAAAAAATCAGATTTTTTAGTTTGGATTCAAAATTGAGAAACCTTGATCCTCTCCTATCGTTCATCGTGCTTGCAGAAATGTTGAGCCTGCTCGACTAAGGTTTTGGGCCATCGTTTCCCTTCGATGAGTTCATTAGAGATCTAAAAAAAAATCAAAAAATTAGATTTCTCAGTTTGGACTCAAAATTGAGAAACCTTGATCCTCTCTTATCATTCATCGTGCTTGCAAAAATGTTGAGCCTGTTCGACTAAGGTTTTGGGCCATCGTTTATCTTCGATGAGTTCATTAGAGATCTAAAAAAAAATCAAAACGTCAATTTTTCAGTTTGGATTCAAAATTGAGAAACCTTGATCCTCTCATATCGTTCATCGTGCTTGCAGAAATGTTGAGCCGTTCGACTAAGGTTTTGGGCCATCGTTTCTCTTCAATGAGTCTATTAGAGATCTAAAAAAAAAAATCAGATTTTTCAGTTTGGATTCAAAATTGAGAAACCTTGATCCTCTCCTATCGTTTATCGTGCTTGCAGAAATGTTGAGCCTCTTCGACTAAGGATTTGGGCCATCGTTTCTTTTTGATGAGTCTATTTGGGATCTAAAAAAAAAGACATAGACCACTAAGGTTAAACCAATTGCGTTCTTTGATCACGGTTGATTCAAGAAAAGCCTTGTCTAGAGTGTGGAGACAACTTGACTGTTATAGGCAAGGGTCCTCCAAACGAGTTCATTAAGTAACACCTGGGGGCAATTCTATCAATCGAGATTTCATAAGACCGGGTTAGGAGGCCTATGTGTACTCTCTCGTCTTTTAAATAAAAGATTTTTCAAAATAAAAAATTTAAAATAAAAAAAAAATTCAAAAAAAAAATCTTAAAAAAAATAAATTAAAAAAAAAAGAAATCTTCAAAAAAAAAAAACTTCCGTCATTTTTTGGGTTCAAATCGGAGAAATCTTGGTCTCCTCTTTTCTGAGCACCGGCGCTCACGGAAATCGTTGAGCCCGTGTTCAGATTGGAATGCATTTTGCTCTCTTTGATGAACCCGATCTTGGCCTTTCAAAAAAAAAAAAAACTCATCATTTTTGGATTCAGATCCGAGAAATTATGGTTCATTCCCTTCTGAGTGAAAGATCATGCGATATTTCAGATCTGGACATCACTAGGGGAAGACGTCCATGGCTGATTTGGAATAAGCAAAATAGATTTTAAAATATCTGATCTCAGCAGCGCAGAACAGCCATATAAATCGCATAAAAACTCCATTGAATCATGATCAACAAGTATATAATAAAAGGAGATAAAAGAAGACTATTACCTTGATAATATGAAGACTTCAAATATCTTAAAATAAAGATCCAAAGGGCTGATCTCAGATCTGCATTCAGCAATCTGGTTGTTGGAATTTTCAGCAGTAGCCTTGCTTTTGATTTTCACCTCTATTTCACTTCCAAATCTGATTGGCTAAGATAGTGGGATCTGAATATGGATTTCTTGATGGGTTTCTGAATTATACTATATGAAAAAATTCAGACTTGAAGCTCTCTTCAAGGAAGAAGAATAAGAGGCCAAGGAAGTGTGCAAGAATAGGTGTAGACGGCCAAGGAATGTATTCCACTTTTTATTGCAAACCTAGGGATGACTTTCCCTAAAGACTTTTCCTACTAATCCTCTTGGACATCCCTCAAAAGGAATATACCATGCTAAGATTTATTTCCTTCTAAGTGCACTCCAATTAGAAAAGGAAAATAAAAAAGAACATCCCATAAACTTAGCAATTAGTTACCTTAGGTGTGCAACACCTACTAATTTTAAGTTTCTAAAATAAAAAGGAAACTATACTATAGGAATTCTTATCCAAAGATGAGTCCAACTTTCCAAGTAAAGAAACCTACTCAAAGTTGGAAACCTCTCTCAAGTAGTTCCTATTATGGCCGACCCACATGAATATAAATCACACCATGGCCCACAAGTCAATAATTTAGCTAGAGTCAAATTCATGTATGCTATCAAAGGCCTATTTGAATTTAAACTCAAAATTAGTTTTCCATTAAAATAATTCAACCACTTGTCATCTAAACAAATTAGGAAACCATGCCAATATAGGAAAGTGACTAGAGAAGGGACCAAAAGACATATTTGCCCTTGGCTCCCAAAATGACCAAAATGTCCATGCTAAACCCATAGCAACATTAAGACCATTTTAACCTTAACTCATTCCACTAAAGAGTTATGGTTGAACTCCAGGAACAAATATTTAATATGATTTTAAGCTAGTTAGAAAGTGACAGTTGTCTTCGACCTACTAAGTGAAATGACCAAAATGCCCCTCTATGTAACATCCATAATCAAGTCAGGTTATCAAAGGCACTATCAACCTTCTCGATTACATCTCAACCTTAGAACTTCATATCCTTGACTTAATCATCATCCGGATATCATTCTCTTGGTCCAGGGAACGACCCACAAGTTCAATATCCATATGGAACATCCATATACTAAGATCTTAGATTTTGATGATTAATCGGATAATTCTAAGGGGACGATCACTTCATCATTAGATGTCATAGATTCTTTATTACATCTACACGTCCCAACTGATCAAGCCCGAGCACCCAAAACACAGAGCTGTTGACCCATGTGAAGGATCTCACTCATAGTGAATTAAAGCACAAGAACTCGACTTCGTCAGTTCATCCACAAATGCTCAAGATTAAGAGTACTGGTCACTCAGTAGCATGAGGTGACTCGATCTCTCTCAGTGATAGTACTATTTTAGAGATCACACCTACAATGGTCCTGTTCAATGCATGACATATGCACTAATGAGATAAATCCGGGAAAGGCCTCCCGTGACTTAGGTAAGTCACCCTGAATACAGGAGAGTATCTCACTATAACCTACACCAAGATGAAGTGCCCAACTCCATCTCTCAGTTGTGAACAAATTTATTGTTTCCAATGTCCATGAGTGAGACCTATCTGTGTGTAGCCACTACACACCTAATTCATTTACTAGAAACAATGGGCCTTACACAACCATACATATATACAAGTTTAAAGAGAAAAGAGTCATTCCATTAAATAACCAGTAAATATCCAGTAACATAGATGAAAGTGCAGCCAGTGGGCTTTAGGGCATACACCAATCCCAACAAACTCCCACTTGTACTAAAGATCACGACTTCCTAACCTAACTCCCATAGACTCAAAATGAGAAGTAAACACTTTCTCAGTAAGAGTCTTAGTAAATGGGTCAGCTAAGTTATTTGCTGAGGCAATCTGCTCCACCACTATTTCTCCTTCCTGGATGAATTTCCGGATCAAGTGGTACTTTCTCTGAATGTGCTTGCCTTTATTGTGATTCCTGGGCTCTTTGCACTGTGCTACAGCACCAAAGTTGTCGCAGTACATGACAATCGATTTTTGCACTGCAGGAACAACTCCCAATTCCAATAGGAATTTTCTGAGCCATACTGCTTCCTTTGCAGCTTCCGATGCCGCCACATACTCTGCTTTCATGGTAGAATCAGCAATACAGGATTGCTTGACACTCCTCCATGATATAGCCCCTCCTGACAGAGTAAAGACGTATCCTGAAGTAGACTTTCTGGCATCTCTATCAGATTGGAAATCAGAATCTGTAAACCCCAAAAGCGTTAGATCATCTGCTCGATAGGTTAGCATATAATCTTTCGTTCTCCGTAGATACTTGGAATATATGCTTAACAGCTGTCCAATGCATAGGTCTAGGGTTGACTGATATCTGTCACGCCCCGAAATTTTGGAATAATTTGAAACTTTTTGTTATAGTTCCCAAGATCCGCGTGAATGAGGATAATCACATGCCAACACAATCAGAGTATATTTTTCGCGGAAGCTAACCAAGGTGTTACGACTCGGAATCCGTGGCCATCGGGTTCCGTGTCGTACGCAACCAATATCACAAAGCCATCAATCACAACACACTGAGCTGGTAGTAACAAATCTATTATTTCCCATATATTCAGATTTCAATTAACAAATGTCTTAATTACAAACCCAAAAGAAAAAGGCTGATAAAGCCATACAAAAATATATCCAACTAAAAGAAATACTACCCTCAATGTTAGATACGAACTCTGGTGCCAAACTTGACATCTAAATGATATCAACGGGCAGCCTCTCACGTCAGGCCGGCGGTCCCACCGCCTCCTCTGATCAAACACCTACAAACAGAAAGAGAAGGAACTGGCACCAAACAAAAGGGTCAGACACGACGGTCTGGCAAGCAAATAAACAAATAATATGAAATGAAAGAACGTACATAAAACCAGGCGAAATCATCGTAAAACCGAATAAGTAGTCTAAACAATAATGACAATAAAGCATGCTAAAACAATCGAAAGTCCAAACATAAATATCAAGACGAATAAACGAGCAGTTTCTAAAGCATAATTGTCTCGAAAAGATAACCACCTAAGCAAGGCATTTAATAATTAGAAATACATTTAAAAACTGATCAGTAGAAACAATACGATAAAGGTCGATATTGTAAACATTAAACAAATCAAAGCATAGAAAGCATAACCAACAATAATCATAAACTAAAGTAATATGCGGATAAAACCTAGGCGACCACAAATAGCTAAATCCTCCTATCACCGAAGTAATAAGAGCAAACAGAGCGTAGCCACTAAACGTGGTACTAAACAGAGGATCAGAACCGTAGCCATACAAATGGGACCGGCAGATCATTACCGTTGCCATGGTCGGTACAGACGGAATCCAAGCTGCAGCTGGCGGACAAACTAAAGATCCCAAGCCGGGTGATCAGCCCGACAAGGTGACCTAAGCCTAGTGGTGCCTTTAGTTTTCGAAACTCAAACCGATACAAATCTAACATAATACTAATCCCTTTGGCTCAGGGGCTCACACCACATAGCTCTGGCCCCGTCTTGCCTCGGGGTTTTGTTTTCGGAATCATAGCCTCTTTGGCTCATGGGCTCGCACCACATAGCTCTGGCCCCGTCTTGCCTCGAGGTTTTTATTTTCAAAATACTAGTGTTGTCAAAACAATAGTCTTATCGAAGAAATCCCAAATGTGACAAACATACTCAAAATCTCTTTTCAAATCGAATCAGAGAAAACATACGAGTATCTATGGCAGACCGTTTAAATACGCATCGAGGTGATTTGTATAAAATCATACGAGCAACCCTTTCGAACATGGGAAGACACATGATTTTATAACAAATCATCGATGCTATTTAAGTTAGTTCACCAAAGAATGCAAATACAAAATACAAATACAAATACATGATCTGACTTGAAATGGAATGGATAGTGGAGAATGACCTAATGACCTACCAAGGAACCATCTCAATGCACATTTAACCTTTAAACATTAATTAATAAAAAGTGCGTTTGATGCCAATGAAAATCCATAATATTTAAATGATAAAGTGCGCATTAAGACCCGAACGGTTCCCGGGTAATTTCACATACACTCATTCTCACATCATTCCCATTTCACAAATTTCCAAGTATCAAAGTAATGACCAAAACTCTTAAAAACAGGCCCATAACTGGCCTTGAACCAAACCCCAAAACAGTCCTTTAAATCCGGCCCAAACAGACCTTGAAATTAGTTCATAGTTAAACCTTGAATGGCCCATAAAACATATCTTAAAAACAGCCCAAACTAATCTTGAAATGGCCCACAGTACAAACCTTAAAACAGCCCAAAACAAATCCTTTAATGGACAAGAAACAAGTTTTTAAAACAAACCCAAAACTCAACCTGAACCAGGCCCACAAACAGAATTTAAAACAGCCCAAAACATATCCTTAATGGCCTACAAAATGATTCTTAAAAACAGCCCAAACTAACTTCAAACGGGCCCCCAAAACTAATTTAAAAACAGTCCACGACTAATCCTTAAATGGTCCAAGGAACAAGTTTTAAAACCAACCCAAACTAACCATAACACAGGCCCACCAACAAATTCTAAAACAGCCCGCAAAACAGTCATTAAAAACAGTCAAATGTCAGGCCCAAAGGTGACCCAACATCAGATCTGAAATGGCCCAATAACCAGTTTTAAAATAGCCCAAAACTAAACTTGAAACAGGCCCAAAGACAAGCCCAAAAAAGTCCCAAAGAACAGGCCCAAAACTGATCCATAAACGGACCCAAACCCAGCCCAGACTGAGCTGGGCTCGCTCGAGCGGACCCAGGCCCGCTTGAGCGGACCCAGACAGAAGCTGGGTCGCTCGAGCGACCCAGTGGGTCGCTCGAGCGGACCCAGACAGTGCCTGGTCCGCTCGAGTGCAGACAACTTCCTTCCTTTGCATTTTTTTCTGATTTTCTTGATCCTTTTCCATTTCCAATCTTCCATACAAGTTTCCAAGATCCTTTGGGCCCTTCCTTGACCTTCCAAACTCATCAATCACCATTCACAACCATTCTAATTAGCCCAAACACAATACTTTTCAAAGCAAAGTTTCTCCCTTTCATTGAACCCCATACTTAACATAAAGAGGACTAATTTTACAAGATGAACAAAGTGAAAGCCAAACTCCCAACTCATTGTACAATAGCAAACTAAGTGGGAATCAACATAACATTACTCCATTCATTCAAAATAAATCCATAATTAATAAAGGATTAGAACAACATGAGGAAAACCATGGAACCAAACAAAAAACCTACAAACATCATATTAATTGAAAATTCACTTGCCTTGGTCAAGAGAAGATGCAAAAACACTCCATGAGAGTCCTCTAATGGCCTCAAGCTTCAAAATCATAAAATCCCCAAAATAGCTCAAGAGAAACCCTAAAAATCCAATCCATTGTAACCTCCATGAAAACCCATTGCATAAATGACAAAACCCTTCAAAATGGTTTGAAAAACAAGAATCTCATGAAAGGAAAGACATTGCAAACCTTTGGGGGTCCCAAACAAGAAGAAGAGCTTGAAAGATGGGTCTTCTCTAGCTCAAACATCTCAAAAATGGTATCTAGGGGAAGCTTGGAAGATGGGGAAGAAGAAGAGGAGCTCAAATCTCCATTTAGCATCAAAGGAGAAGGGATACATGAGGAGAGAGAAAGGTGGCTGGGAGAAACCCTAGCCCCTCTCTTGTTGCAGGAAAAGAGAGAATGGGGAGAAGACAAGAGAACCCATTGGGGTTTTATAGAACAATTGGGCTGGGCCCCATGGGCCCCAAGCTTACCAAAGCTGAAACTAAGGTTTGCGGGTCCCGAACGAAAACGACGAAGAAGACAAAAACGATCGGCGAAATATCTAGTTTCCGAAAAGTATATTTTCCCCAATTTCTGAAATTTTCGAAATTCATGGACAGATTTAGTGTGAAAGGTCAGTTTTGCCCTTTTTCCTCGAAAAACGTAATTTTTGAGTATCAAGTCAAAATGATCAAAACATGAAAGTTGTTAAACTTCATAAAATAAGTCGAAATACACCAAATCCAGAATTTTTTGAAATCCGAAGTAATTTCCCATAAAAATACAAATCCTAAGGACCGGGTCAAACTAAAGTCAACGGTCTACAAAATCTCCAAGGCAAGGAGAAAATCCGGTCAAGCTCGAAAACAAGATCAAACTAAATCAAATCTCGCTTAAAAAGCTAAACCACGATTAAAACAATGCTAAACAAAAGGATTGGGGTCGGGATCTTACAATATCTGCTAACCATTCCAACGGCAAAGCAAATATCTGGTCTAGTACATAACATAGCATACATGAGGCTTCCAACAGCGGATGCATATGGAACTCTCCTCATGCTCTCTATCTATTTAGATGTCTTTGGACATTGATCTCGAGACAGTGGTACTCCATGTCTAGAAGGTAGCAAGCCCTTCTTGCAGTCATGCATATTAAACTTGACCAATATTTTCTTAATATATGAAGATTGGGATAAGGCTAATATCTTATTCTTGCGATCTCGCAAAAGCTTGATCCCTAAGATATAGCTGGCCTCACCCAAATCCTTCATCTGAAATTGAGAGGATAACCAAACCTTTGTGGATGACAATATACCTACATCATTTTCAATGAGCAATATGTCATCTACATACAGAACAAAAAATGCAACTGCTTTTCCACTTCCTTTCTTATACACACATGGTTCATCAATGTTTTGATCAAAGCCAAAAGATTTGACTGCCTGATTAAACTTGATGTACCATGCTCTAGATGCTTGCTTAAGTCCATAAATGGACTTCTTAAGTTTACAAACCATGTTATCTTTGCCACTAGCAATGAAACCCTCTGGTTGCATCATATAGATGCATTCGTCAAGACTTCCATTAAGAAAAGCTGTCTTGACATCCATCTGCCATATCTCGTAGTCATAATGACATACGATGGCCAAGAGAATCCTTATGGACTTAAGCATAGCTACTGGTGAAAAGGTTTCCTCATAATCTATACCCTCTTTCTGAGTATATCCTTTCGCCACCATTCTTGCTTTGAAGGTTTCCACCTTGCCATCCACTCCTCTCTTCCTCTTGTAGATCCACTTGCACCCTATGGGTTTAATCCCTTCAGGTGCATTCACAAGTTCCCAGACTTTATTGGAATACAAAGAATCCAATTTAGATTTCATCGCTTGCTGCCACATGTCAGCATCTATATCCATCACTGTTTCATCGTAACTAGCAGGATCCTCAACCAGATCTTCAGAGTCTGTCTTAAAAGACATTCCTAGATATCTTTCTGGCTGTCTTGAAATTCTCCCACTAAGATGGGGTTCCGGAGTGTTAAAAGGAATATCCTGTTCATCTACCGCCTTAGGACCTGGTACAGATGCTATAGGAGATCCCGGAAGAATCTCCTCAAGATTCTCCCGGAACAATCCCATGTTGTGTGAGGTACTCTTTGAACTCACCTAGGAGGTGCTCGCCACCTCGATCAGATCGAAGGGCTTTGATATGTTTCCCTAGTTGTAACTCCACCTCAGCCTTGAATTGCTTGAATTTATCAAACGCCTCAGACTTGCGTCGCATTAAGTACACATATCCATACCTAGAGTAATCATCAGTGAAGGTGATGAAATACTCATAACCTCCTCGAGCCGGTTTGTTCATAGGACCACACACATCAGTGTGAACCAATCCTAACAACTCTTTTGACCTTAGTCCCTTTGCAGAGAATGACCTTTTGGTCATCTTTCCCTTGAGACAAGATTCGCACTGAGGCAAAAGTTCAAGATCTAATGAGCTCAAAGGCCCATCTTCTACCAACCTCTGAATCCGTTTTAGGTTAATGTGACCCAAACGTAAGTGCCAAAGATATGTGTTATTGATTGAAGATACCTTCCTTTTAAGGGAAGTTGAGATTTCTTGTTGTACATTATGCAGTGTGGGAGCAATAGGATATATATAAAATAAGTTGTCATGCATTCTACCGGAACATATAATATTTCCATCTCTACTGATATCAACACCAGAATGGAAGGAAACTGAATAATTAAATTCAATGAGTCTGGAAACTGAAATTAAATTCTTCCTCATGTTCGGAACATAGAAAACATTATTTAAAATTAATATCCTATCACATGAAAAATGTAAGGAAACAACTCCCACTGCAACTGCCCAAACTTTAGCTCCACTTCCAACTCTAAAAGCAAACTCTCATTTCTCAAACTTCTGCATTATCTGAAACCCCTGCAATGAATTGCAGATATGATTAGTGGCTCCAGAGTCTACTATCCACGAATCAGTATAATCAACTACAAGACAAGTTTCAATGTAGCGGGAAAGAGATATACCTTTCTTAACTGAGGCTAGGAACTTGGGACAATCTTTATTCCAATGACCTTTGAGGCCACACTTGAAGCATTTCCCTTTTGGCTTTTCACCTGTACCCTTGTCCATTTTTTACCAGTATTGCCCTTTTACTGTCCCTTTCTGATGGACCGCGCTCCTGCGCCTGGTCCTACTGAGGTTGGCGGACGTGGGAGTCCGTTGGGTCCGACCCTTTCGTAACCGGGGGTGTCGCGACCCCGGACCGAAAGGGGAAGATCCGAGTCCGGGAGTCGGGACGGTGGGTGGGGTGATGCCGCGCCACGTGCATCTCTTTGGCTAAAACGCACACGGAATTAAAAGAATATTTATCCGTGCACGTGATTTCCCACAGGGTTCCGCGGTGAGGATTATCTTTACACATCATCTCACATGTAACCATATCAAACATATTTTTAAGATTGCGGAAGCGTGTAGCAAACCATACTAATGCCATTCAAATCCATATACAAGACTGATTTATGGTTAACATGACAAGATATCAGGATGAGCAATGATCAAGCATATTTTCCCCAAAAGTAAAGTTAAGTATATTTACAAAATATCAGTTGATTAATGCCCCAAAATAACGGTCAACAAAGACCGTACAACCAAATGAAACCTAACATAAAGATGTAATAATTCCCAAGGTGTATCGTTCTCAAGGCAAGGCCGAATGTCTACATGACTTCATCGGCTTGCCACTCAATCACTCGTTGCGGTTCACCGACCGCCTCCTCTGGCTCCTCCTCAACGGCAATAGGCTCGGGACCTGAGTACCAAAATAAATGGATCAGACACGACGGTCTGGCAGGTGGGTGAAAAGATATGTAATAATAAAACGATAATACTTTGCAAAAGTTTAGAAAACTTGTGAGTAAATAATGAACTTCATAAAAGATGATATATCATTTTAAAAGAGGCACATATGCAATAAATCATGTAAGGTAACAAGGATTCGGAAACTGTCAAGATGGCAACCACACAAAGCTAGATCCTCCCTTCACTAACGTGAAGAGAGCACATACGCTACAGGATCATTGGCCTCAGTCACACGAGGTGAGGAGGAACAACGATAAACAAGATCATTGGCCTCAGTCACACGAGGTGAGGAGGAACAACGATAAAATACTATAATATATATATACTATACAGGACCACGGTAGCGAACCGGGTAAACTATGCAAATTCCAGACTGCAGCTGACTATCAGGAGGGGAAGGAACCCCAAGTCGGCGGATCAAACCAACTAGGTCGTCCAAGCTCAGTGGTGCCGACTCATAGGTCAAATACGATAAATCAAATCGTGTACATATTAAAGAAACGGGGTGCTCTTAGGCACAAATACACATTCGTATCTGGTCGGTCATATACAGGTTAGCAAAAGCTAAATATACTTTCAATACTCTCAAAACAGTCTAGTCATATCATGTGGGTTTGAAATCCCAAAATAGGAGTTTGGTTGAAAACCAAATACAAATAGTCTTCCATACCTTCACAGACTAACAATGGGGTTTCTAGAATTGAATCAGTGCGAATAGGGTCCCGTATGTCGGTTATGATGAAATTCTGGTACTCTTTAAGAGTTAGGGACATTCCGGGTCTTTATACACATTGGTCAATCTAGAAAATCTCATAGAATCTCCATGATGAGTTTCCCCTTCCTCCGGACTTTACGTAATGCCTTACAAGTCCCTAAATAACAATGGGGCTCCAAATAATACCTCCCCACTACAACCCTTTGTAATTTACCCAATCCATCGATGGGTTTAAATGCATTCTTATAGGTTCAATGCCTTCAAATAAGAAGATAAGGATAGAGCTGAATTGGACTTGAGTATGGGCTTGGAATGAATCTGGAAAAATAGTCCCACAACTCTCTTAATTACAGTTCATCTCATTTCAGTCCGATCGATCGGGCTCCCTGGCCGATCGATCGGTCCTGAATTGCTTCCAGTTATTTACAGTCCGATCGATCGGACCTGATGGGCGATCGATCGGTCCTGAGAACCCTCTCAGTTATTTACAGTCCGATCGATCGGGCCTGATGGGCGATCGATCGGTCCTGAGAACCCTCTCAGTTATTACAGTCCGATCGATCGGACCTGATGGGCGATCGATCGGTCCTGTAGCGAATCTCAACCCATTTGGTTGAATTCTTCTCTTGTCCAACTCCAATCCATTTCCTTTCTTTCCCCTTCTTCCATACATATCTTCACAATTAATTGGGCTATTCCTTGACCTCATTATCTCATCAATTCATCATTCAAAATCAATAAGACTAAACCATCAAACATGATAAATCAATAAAACCATCAATGAAGACAAATCAAGATCTTTGCAGAAAACATGATAAAACACATGAGAATCATTTCATCCACTTGCCTTGGGTCCAAATTGCAAATCAATTCGAGCTCTAATCACCTCTTAGGCCCCCAATCAAACACCTATACACAAAACCCCCAAATCCAAACCCTAGATCAACAAAATCCAAGCAAAACAAGACGGAATTTTCCAATGATTGAAATAGAGCTACCCTAGGGCTAAACAAACAAGATTATAAAACTTTTAGGAAAATCACTTACAAAGAAGTTCTTCAAAAGGCAAGGTGTTGTCCAAAGTAAGTCTTGGAGTGGGCGGTTTTCTTCAAAAATTGTGTCAAGATGAAGGCCTTGAGATGAGGAAGAAGATTATAGCAACTAATTTTCCATTAGCACTAGTTTAGTGGGGGATTGAAGATGAAGAAGCAAGAAAAGGTAAGGGAAAACCCTTAGGGCTGGGATTTCTCTTCTCCTCTAGGGTTTTTGCCAGAAATGGGAAAAAGAAGAAGAAGCTTTCTATATATAGTAAGTGGGAGTGGGGCCCACAACTTAAAGAACTTCTCGGGCTCAAAACATGGTTTTCGAGGCTTCAAATGAATTCGACGAAGAAGACAAAGTTGATCGGCAAAAATTTCTAGTTTCCAAAAAGTATATATTTTGCACATTTTGGTGACATTGAAATCGGTGTCCAGATTTTGGGTAAAAAGACCATTTTGCCCTCAATTAGTGAAAAATCGGGTTTAAGGTCCTCGAATGAAAACGATGTCAACATGAAAGTTGTAGGGATTAATAAGATAAGTACAATGGGGTTAAAACACGATTCTTAGAAATCATCGGTAAACCCCCAATCTCACACAATTCGTAATAAGAACCCCCAAAGGGTCCCACAATTAAAAAGGCTCTCCAAATTCCCCAAAGCTATTATAAGAGCTATTCTAATCCCCAACTAATCCAAAAACTACTAAACACACTTAAAACTAAAACACAACTTAATCAACTCTAAACGGGGTCTCTCGGGTCGGGGTCTTACAGGGGGGCAAGGGCGTGCATCAACATTTCTTTTGTGTGGGTGTGCCAGATTTTCTATTTTTACTTGGAATTGCAAGTGTTGATCCGGAGATCAACTTTCGCAAGTAAAAAGGAAATCAACTTCTTTCAAGTTTTCCATTGCACATATATTTAAGAAAAAAGATATTTTCTTGATTTGCCGTGAAAGGCGATTTTTTTGGCATTTATAGCCAATTTTGGCGTTTATAGCCGATTTTGGCGTTTATAGCCGATTTACAATCCTTATCAATAATGAAAGACAAGAGTTGTGGTTTTTGTCTCTTTTGAAAAAAATACAAACTACAATGAAAAGTAAGAAAAGGAGGATCTAACTTCTCAGGAGATTGTGGGGGGACCCGTTCAGATTGACGGTTGCAAGCCATATGTGGACTTCGCCATCATCCATGCAGATGAGAACAGAGGATGCTATTGATTCGCTTGGCTTGGTTATAACCTCAGGTTTTTAGAGAACAAAGACCAAAAGGAGGTCCTATGTCCAATAAAAAGCCGAGTAGATGGGCTGAAAAGCCACGTCTAAGCCATTTGAAGGCAGAAGGAGAAGGCAAGGACCTTGCGGGGGGGTTACCCCCCAAGGGACTTTTGTCACCTTGTAGCGGTGGTCGGTATAGAACTTCCGCAGAGTTTTCTCTCTTTCTTTCTCTGAATTTCTGTGCTTTTTTCTGATCTGGGATCTGTCTCGTTTTTCCGATCTGGAATTCTTTGGAATGCTCTCCTATTTATAGGCTTTTAGGTAGCCATTTAGGAGGGTTTATGAGCCTTAATTGTCATGAAGCTACATAAAGGGAGGAGTTACAAGATCGAATTCTTTATTTTGTAACTCCTTTTTCTTGGCTTCTGATTGGCCAGAGGAGATTGATGGCATTTAATCGCCTTTAATCGCCATGATAGGAGGAGTTTCATGGGTTAAATGCCATGAATCTCTTGACTTGTAACTCCCAGATGCTTGCTTCTGATTGGTCCGTCCAAAGAAATGGATTAATGACTGTAATAAAGCTAGTCAATTAATCTCATTAAGTGGTCGCCGAGCAGTTGAAGAGTCGCGGGCCGTGCTGCATCTTCTGGGATTCTTCTGGCGATGATCATCGATGGATCTTCATGTAGATCGACATCGGATGACTATGTAACTTCAGGTGTTGGTTGCCAACAGAGGGTCGGTACCATCTGTCCTGTCGATTTCTCGATCGGTCGGGTAGAAAGCACACTTTTTTTTGGTTGACCGGGTGGCGATCAATGTTGTTTTCGATACTCTTGATGGTTAACCCATATTTTGACAGATGTCAGAGGATTTGGTGTCTCAAAAGTATGAATTTTGAAAAATACCAGAGGCCGGACCTTCAAATCGCGAAAAAACGGTGAAAAACGGGGTTTCCGGGGCCCACCGGGCGACCCTGGGCCAGGGCCGCATGGGTCTGCGACCCTGGGGGGTTTTCCCCCTTTTGTCCCGTTTTGTGTCCGTTTTTACTATTTTTTTATTCTTTTTTCTTCTGTATTTTTCCTTGACATTTTTGATCATTTATTGGCCTGATTTCCCTGTAGAAAATCTAATGAGAATCCTTGCATTTTATTTTGCAAAGTTTCCAATTTTCCGAGAAAGCCGAAGACTTTGTTGCGCAGAGCTGCCGATTTTTCGTCAGAAGCTGAAACTGGGTCAAACGATGTCGGAATGACCTGAAATTTGAGGTGAAGCCTCCTGAGCAATAAATAAGACCAACCATAGGCTTTTGTTTGAGTTTTGAAGCCGTTTCACCAGTAGACTTGCTTTTGTCGCGATGAAGATGTCGCGGTTTGATGTGCGGTCAACCGATATCCAATTGACTTGAAATTTGACAAGGAACCTATAGGAGTCATTTTAAGATGATCCATAGGCTCTATCTTGGAAACCATGGTCCCGGGGAGCTTTGTCGCCAAGAGGCCTGATTTGGCTTCCGAGCGTCAAAGTATGGTCAAATGTTGTCGAAATGACCTGAAATTTGACGTGTAGCCCTTTGTAAGCATTTTGAAGCCGTCCATTTGCTCTATCTAATGAGTGATGGCCTCGGTGGTTCTCGCTGCCGAGAGGCTTGATTTAGCTGTTCGAGGGTTGATGTAGGGTTAAACGTTGTCGGTTTGACTCGGAACTTGACGTGGAGCCTTTTGGATGTATTTCGAGACTATCCATTGGCTCTGATCGAAGATTTAGTGTCTCCGATGTTTTCGCCGCCGGGAGCTCCTTTTCAGCTGCCGGAGAAGCGAAGTTAGGCCAAATGATTTTGAAATGGCTCGAAACTTTTTGTGTACTCCTCTTTTGGCTGTCTTGAAGGATCTTGCAGTTTTTGTTTGATTCTGACAAGATTTGATTTTTTGGAAGTAGCATTGCCTATTTATGGCAGGTTGTGAATTCATGTAGCTCTTTCGATCTTAAAGAGGCAAAGTGACATTTTTGGTGTCAACAAATGCCCCCTCGAGGTACAGCGACGAGTTGCTTATCATTTGTAGTCGATGTGCCTCGAAGAGTTTTGTGAAGGAGAGCCTGTGACTTGACCAAGAGTTTTTGAGCAGTCTTTCTTTTCGGTATTTGTAGCCTTTTGAGCTTCCAGGGGAATTTTATGGTAGTGAAAGGGATCACATACCATCTCGAGGCAAAGTTTTGAAGATAACATCAGGGATGTGGATTTGGGTTTTGACCTTGTGACTTAACAGGCTGTATGTAGCAGGTTAGGGGGTCGGGTATGGTTTTGACCGTGTGACCCAACAAACTGTATGTGGAATGTTGGGGGATCAATTTTGGTTTTGATCTTGTGACCTAACAGCTGTATGTGGCAAGTTAGGGGATCAGGTTTTGGTTTTTGGTTTTGGTCTTGTGACCTAACAAGCTGTATGTGGCAAGTTAGGGGACCAGGTTTTGGTTTGATTTTTGTGGAATGTCAATTTCAAGATTTTGGCTCAATTTGGTAGATGAGGCTGGATGGTTTGATTTTTGGAAGCTCATGGGGCTTGGAATTCTTTTTTGTATGGTCGAATCAACTCAAAAGAGGCATGAAACCATTTTTGTATACTCTTGGTAAGAGGGATTTCTCTTTGACTAAAAGCCCAAATTTTTTTTTAAGTGCCTAGGTGGTCAAACCTAGCTCATATGGGCTAACCCATGGGACCTTAAGCTTTTGAAATGGCTTAGATCTCATATGGTGTCATTTTTGTAAAGAATATCCAAAAATATCTCATTCGGATAGAGAATATCTAAGAATATCTTTACTTGGAGAGAATCTCTCATGTTCCCTTTATTTTGGGAGAGAATATCTCAAGATATCTTTCTTTTGGGAAAGAATCCTTCATTGATCCTATCTTTTGGGAGAAAATCTCATTGATTTCTTTTTGGGAGAGAATCCCTCAAGATATCTTTCTTTTGGGAAAGAATCTTTCTAATCTCTTTCTTTTGGTAAGGTTACTAATTAGTAACACTTACCTCTTTCTTCTTTCCTTCTTTGGTTTGCTCTCTTCTATAAAAGCAAGGAGGAGGTTGGATCTCTTGCTCTTATCATTTTCTTTTGCAACAATCCCAAGAGGGCTTCAAGACCAAGAGTTCTTCTTCTTCAAGATCTTCAAGACTTTTCTTCTTCTTCTCCATCAATGGCTTCAAGTAAGTTCCCTTTTTCAAGAGAACTCCATTGTAGGAAAAATAAAAAGTTCTTTTTTTTTTGTTTCTTTCTTTTTTTCTTCTTTTTTTTTTGAGAAAGTTTCTTTTCTTTTTTTTTATTTTCTTTCTCCCTCTCTTTTTTTTTGAGAAAGTTTCTTTTCTCTTTTTTTTTTGTTTTCTTTCTCCCTCTTTTTTTTTTGAGAAAGTTTTCTTTTTCTCTTTTTTTTTGTTTTCTTTCTCCCTCTTTTTTTTGAGAAAGTTTTCTTTTTCTTCTTTTGTTTTTTTTAGCAGAGGAAGACTTGGTGATGCCTGAGGTTCCAGTCGATGAGGTGGTGACGGTCCTGTCGGGGCACCTGAAGAAGAACCGAGGGACTCTGGAGTGAATCCAGAATCTCCAATTGGTATGACTTCTTTTGTTTTCTTTTTCTTTTTTTTTGTCTGTGGCTTGGTTTGCTAACATTTTTCTTGCCAGCTGACATGCCACAGGATTCCGATGACTTTGAACCATCGATGGACGCAAATGTTGATGATGCTTCCGATGCGTTCATGGAGGAAGAGAGTCTTCCGCCAGTCGTCGAAGAAGGTATTTTGTAGTAATAACCCTGATAATGATTTTCAAACAGGATTATATTCATACCTTTTTGTGTTTCTTTGGCAGGTTTTGAAGTGACAGAGGAGAGTCCGTCGCTTCCTTCAGAACCAGAGCAAGGGATGCCAGAGGTTGATCCAGAGGTAGAGACTCCTGGGACCAGTTCTGACAATGTTGAGGAGATACCTCGTGCTGAGATTCCTTTCCGAGCAGGAGCAGCTTCAACTGGAAAGAGTTCTTTTGTTACTTTTCCAATGAGTGATGACATGAGTAGTCGACCAACGGAGTTGGGCGAATCTTCAGCTAGGCCATCTCTTCTTTTTGCGAAGAAGGTTGTGGTGCGGGTTCTAAGCTCTTGGATTGAGACTTTGCTTTCTGGGCACTTAGATGCCGGATTTGGGATGATCCAGCATGTGCATGAGATTCTTGGTGATGCCGAAGAGGCTGGTTTGGATGTCACAAGTGCCAGGGCGATCGTTGATAGGATCATTGAGCTGGGTGACAGGTGGTTTGAGACCATGGGTTTTCCTGACGACCAGTTCTTCAAGGAGATGTTCCTGGACCCTGCGGATAAGGCTCAGTCTAACCTGGATGAGGCTACAGAAAGCAGGAAGCAGGTAGTCCGAGAGAAGAACTTAGAAGAGCTAAACATCATTGGGCTGACACATGACCTTAACATCCTTGATATGGAGGTCGATGAGGCCAGGAAACGTCTTGAGCATCTGCAGGCACAAGTCGCTGCCAAGTGGATTGCAATAACAGAGGCTTGTGACAGGGAGAGTGCTCTGATTCGCCGGGTTGCAGATACCAATCGAGTTCTTAAAAGGAAGTCTGAAGAGAACAAACAATGGCAAACTGCTCGGGGGAAGCTTCCCGGTGCGAAAGAAGGGTTACAGCCCACTCCAGCATCTCATGGCAAATTCCTGAAGAAGCGTGCCTTGGAATCCCTGACGGCTGAGGCCAACAGTTTGCTTAAGGAGCTGAACTCTTGGCTGGAGACCATTTTTGATTGAGCTCGTGTTTTTTTTTTTAACAGAAACCATCCTTCTCTCTCTCTATTTTTTTTAGTACCACTTGTATTTTTTTTGGTACTCTTTTTTTTTTGTAGTGCTTGTGAACACTTTTTTTTTTGGTACCACATGTATTTCTTTTTGGTACTCTTTTTTTTTGTTATCCCTACGCTCACTTGAATCTTTTTGTGATAAAAGTAATTGCTAAATGGGATACCCTTTTTTTGTTTTCCCTACGCTTATTTAAATCTTTTTGTGATAAAAGTAATTGCTAAATGGGATTTGATCAAAAGCTTGTCATTTTGTGAAAATCTTTTGTCAAATGATTGTTTTGGCATGGAAGCCAGATTTTTGCTTGTGGCATGGAAACCGATTTTGGCATGAGAGCCAGCTTTTTTGTGGCATTGATAGCCGAGTTTTTTTTTTTTTTGAAAGCCAAAGTTTTTGGTTTGTGGCATTGATAGCCGGTTTTGGTGGCATTGATAGCCGGTTTGTTTTATGGCATCTATAGCCGGTTTTTTTGAAAGCCAATTTTTTTTTGTTTATGGCATTGATAGCCGGTTTTGTTTTATGGCATTGATAGCCGATTTATGGCATTTATAGCCTATTTTGGTGGCATTTATAGCCGGTTTGTGGCATTTATAGCCGGCTTGGTTTTCAAAAAATGCAAGTATCGACTAAAAGTCGCCTCCCTGCTGAATGTTCTTACAAGTATCGATGGAATGTCGCATCCTCGCGGATTTGGGTGCAAGTATCGATGGAATGTCATATCCTTGCTTTTCAGAAATTTTGGTTTTACGGGTACTGACTTGATGTCGTTTCTCAACGATTTTTTGAAATTTGTGGTTTTCTCGAACCTTTGGGTTATGGATATCAACTGAAATGTTGCGTCTCCATGGTTTTTTTTAGGTTTTTTCAAACCTTTGAAATTTGGGTTGTGGATATCAACTGAAATGTTGCATCTCCACGGTTTTGGATTTTGCAAATATCAACGAAATGTCGCTTCCCTGTAATTTTGGAAGTGTCGAACGTGGTTCGTATGCTTCCGATTTGTGCAAGTATCGACTAAGCATCGCTTCCCTGCGGTTTTTTTTTTAAAAACCATTTTTTTTTGTTTAAAGACACGAGGGTCATAAGTTTTGACCTAAAACCATTTAGGCAGGAAAAGGTAGGGTGGACTAGGGTGGAAATCCCTGAATTCGGATTTTGTTTCAAACCATGAATTTTGAGTTCAAGGGTTGAAAATTTTGGTCAAGTTAGGGAAAGGTTCCTAAACTTGGATTTTTTGAACAATGAAACGATAAAAGTAAGCATTGTTTAAATTTTTAGAAATTTCAACATTTGGTATGAAAATTCTAAAAAAAGGTGGGTTTAGCGAGCATGTACCTGGAAACCGGTTTTGGCCGTACAGGCATTGCTCTTACCCAGTTGGGTAAGTCTTCAAGGGTAGTACCGCTTTAAGAGCTTACCGTTGATGGGCAGCATACATCTGTCACCTTCCATGTTTAGGAGTGCGTATGCACCGTTGGAGAAAACCTTGTCGATGATGTAGGGTCCCTCCCATTTTGGCTCAAATTTGCCTTTGGACTTGTGAGCGAAGACCATTGGTCTTTTCACCGCAAGGACCAAGTCACCCTTTTTGTAGGCGCGTTGCCTGACCTTTTTGTCGAAAGATCCTGCCATACGTGCTTGGTAAAGTTCAATGCTTTGTTGAGCTTCGAGCCGTCTCTCATCGAGATTGTCCAGCTCATGGAGTCACAATTTGACATTGCTTTCTTGAGTCATGTCATTTTGCAAGGATACGCTCAAGGAAGGAATTTGTACTTCCAAGGGCACGACAGCTTCGCATCCATAGACCAAGGAGAATGGTGTGCTATGGGTTGGTCCTCAAACGGTGGTTCGATAAGCCCACAAAGCTTCAGACATTTTGTCGCTCCAGTCTCTTTTGTGACTAGAGACCATTTTTTTGAGGATTTTGCAGAGTGTCTTGTTGAAAGCTTCTGCTAACCCGTTTGCTGCCGGATTGTATGGAGTCGAAGGACAGCTTTGGATTTTGTACTTGTCGCAGAACCTGTAGAATCGATAATCCCGGAATTGTGGTCCGTTATCATGGACGAATCTTTTGGGTATGCCGAAACGACAAATGATGTTGGTGCGCAGGAACTGAAGGATTGATGAGGTCTTCATTTCGTTGAACGCAAATACTTCTGACCACTTGGAGAAATAATCCGTAGCGACGAAGATGAAGTGATGACCTTTGCTCGAAGGGGGAGAAATAAGACCTATGATGTCCATACCCCAGGCTTCGAAAGGCCATGAAACCACTGTAGGATGCAGCCATCCCAGAGGCATGTGAATGTAATCTCCATGAACTTGGCATTGTTGGCAGCGCTTAGCAAATTGCATTGCTCAGCTACCTTGGTAGGCCAGTAATAACCTAACCTTTTTATCTGATCATAGAGCTTGGGACCAGCTTGATGAGCACCGCAAAGACCAGCATGAACTTCTTTGAGTGTTTCTTCAGCCTCTTGTTGTGACAAGCAGCGTAGAAGTACTCCGTTGAAGGATTTTCTGTAAAGGATTTTTGAAGGAATATCCAAATGAAAGCTTGGGGTTCGCCTTTGGATGCTTACCCATTCTTTTGGATCTTCAGGTAGGATTCCGAACGTAATGTAATCAATGAACAGATCCCTCCAGTCGCCGATTGAAGTTTGAAGGATTGAAATCCGACTTCCAACCACTTGGTGGCATTTAGCAACAGCTTGGTGTGTGTTAAGAGGAGGAAGGATTCTTCTTTCGCACACTGTGATTTGCTTGTTTTCCCCTTCCTGGATTTCCATGGATGCGGCAAGTCCAGCTAGGGCATCTGCACGTATGTTTTCACCTCTACGAATGTGGGTGATGTGACAGATGTCAAACTTTTGCAGAAGTGATTGTGCCTTATTGTAGTAAGGCAGCAAATCTGGCTTCCTGACTTCAAATTTATGATTCATCTGGTTGACGATCAGTTGAGAGTCTCCAAAGACTTCCAGTATGGTGATACCGGATTCGATGGCGAGTTCCAATCCTAGGATCAGAGCTTGATATTCAGCTGCATTGTTTGTGCATGGTTCTAGTAGTGAGAATGTGTGTGGAATCATGTATTTGTCGGGGCTAACAAAGAGGATGCCAACTCCCGAGATCAGTTGTCTTTTTTCATTTGTCCTGGTTGCATCGTCAAAGTACATGTCCCAGGAGGCACTTTACGAGAAAGTCTCCACATTGTAGACTGGTTCGTCTGGGAGATCATCTCTGAGTGGAGAATCTTTAGGCAATGGATGCTCTGCGAGGAAGTCCGCTAGAGCTTGCCCTTTGATCGCCTTTTGTGGTACATACCTAATATCAAATTGTGACAGAAGGATGGACCATTTTGCCAGTCGAGCATTGAGAGAACCTGCCTTTGTGACAAGGACCTTCAAGAGGTTGACTCTCGAGACCAGATATACTATGTTGGGAAGCAAGTAGTGACCCAGCTTTTGTATGGCGAACATCACTGCAAGACATTCTTTTTCGACTGGAGAGCAGCGATGCTCTGCACCTACTAGCATGCGGCTGAGGTAATATAGAGCAGCTTCTTTTCTTTGATCATTTTCTTGCGCAAGCAGAGCTCCCAAAGAGTGATCAAGGGCTCTTGTGTACAAGATGAATGGTTTTCTAGTGGTAGGAGCAGCTAACACTGGAGGTTTTGTCAGGTATGACTTGATGTCTTGGAAAGCAGCTTCACAGTCAGCATCCCAGATAAAGTTTACACCTTTTTTCATCAACCGGGAGAATGGACGGCATTTCCCCGAAAGATTGGAGATGAACCGTCTGATGTAGGCCAATCTCCCTTGAAGCCCTTTGAGTTCTCTCAAGGTTCTTGGAGAGGGCATTTCTAGAATGGCTTTGACTTTTATAGGGTCAAGCTCTATTCCAGCTTTCCGAACAAAGAATCCGAGGAACTTACCCGACGAGATGCCGAAAAAGCATTTCAAAGGATTCATCCGCAGTTTGTGTTTGCGAAGCCGGAGGAAGACTTCTCGAAGGTCTTCGAGATGATCTTCTTTCCTTTTGCTTTTGACGGCAAGGTCATCAACGTAACATTCAACCGTCTTGTGCTGCATATCTTGGAATATTTTCATCATAGCCCTCTGATATGTGGCACCGACATTTTTCAGACCAAATGGCATGACAGTGTAACAATACACGCCAAATGGGGTCCGAAAAGATGTATGTTTTTCATCTTCAGGATGCATCTTTATCTGATTGTAGCCAGAGAAACCATCCATGAATGTCATTCGCTCGAATCCACAGGTATTATCAATCATTACCTCTGGTATGGGGAGCGGAAATCCATCTTTTGGGCATGCGCCATTCAGGTCTCTATAGTCAATACAGACCCTAATCTGCCCGTTTTTCTTTGTCACGGGGACAATGTTGGCCAACCATTCAGGATGTTGTTCCTCACGGATGAAGCCGACGCTTTTGAGTTTTTGAACTTCTTGTTCAATTTTATCCATCACATCTGGACGAAATCTTCTTTGGCCTTGCTTGACAGACTTGATGTCTTCTTGAAGATTGAGTTTGTGAACCGCTATTTTGGGGTCTAAGCCAGGCATTTCAGCGTAAGACCATGCAAAGCAATCAACGAACTCACGAAGAAAGGCGATATATTCGGGTAACTCATCATCCTTTATATTCTTGCTTATGAATACAGGACGTGGGTTATCTGGTGTTCCCAAGTCTATCTTTTGAGCAGGATCTTCTGTTGGAAGGTTCGAAGGTGGTTCCTCCACAATATTTTCGGAGACTTCCAGCTCAACGAAACCTTCTGGGGTTTCAAAAGCATTTCCAGACCAAGGTTGTTCCTTTCCACAGGTCTTCTTGATCGGTAATTTTCCCAAGGCTTGCTATGAGATGATCCCAATCGCCTGTTGAAACCGGGTCGAAGTAGGCTACTTCTTTTGGAGAAGAGGGTTTTTCTGGGTCAGAAGACCACACGTCTGTGCCATCAGACAACTCCTCTTCATTTTCGAAGAAATCATGCTAATTGGATGAGCTTCCTGGATCTTTATCAGGTGACTCATCGAAGAGATATCCTGGGAGATCGATGTCTTCATGGATTTGAGATGTTGAGGCTTGGTCAGTATATTGACCTTTAAGCCTTTGTGTCAACTGGCTCAGGGGAGTGTCGGGATCATACCCTAACCCGTGTGAAGACTTTTCTACATAGCCGTAGAGTCTCCAATCTTCCAGCTGGCTTTTGGTCAAGACGGGCCCCAATGGCGTGAGAATACCGCGTCCTTCTCCCAAACCGACTGGGTTTTGAGCATCATAGCCCATTTTCTTCATAATAGCTTGTGCCACATAACTATATAAGGATAGTTGAGGCATACCTTTATTTTGGAAAGGTTCAAGCATAGAGTTTGATGAAGAAGCATCCGATCTATGGAAGAAGATCGGCTTTTCCTTTACTGAAGTTGCTGGAACAACGAAGGAAGCTGACGTAGGCTCTTCAATGTCAGAAGTTGTCTCCATTGGAGTAAGAGCAGGCTGAACTTGCTGAGTGTCAGCTTGGCTTGACGATGTGTCGTCTTTTGGCTCTGAATCCGAATCCGTGTCTTGCATGATAGACACGAAAGAGACAACAAATTTGCCCCTAGGCTTTTGCTTTGCCTTCTTCACTTTAGTTGTGATGACCAAAGGCTTTGAAGGTTTGAGGGAGATGATGAAGGGAGTTTGAATGCTCTCTTCGGATTTACCGGATGGTTTGTTTTCTTCCGGTGATTGTTGAGGAGCTTTGCCTTTATCTTTCTGGAGATTTTCGGCAAAGGATGCTGTGTGCTTATCCTCTTCTTCTTTTTCACCTTCATACATCTGTGAGTCTGCGAAGTGGACTTCTTTACCTTTGAAGGGTTTTCTGTCCGCAAAGACTCGATGTATCATGCCGTCGTCGCCAATAAACTTGATGCATTGATGTAGAGTTGAAGGGACAATGCCATTCTCGTGCATCCAAGGGCGTCCGGGAAGGATGTTGTAGCATGAAGGGGTTTTTATTGCATACATAGTGACCTCTGAAATAATATCACCGATCTGCAACTTGAACCTGATTTTACCGATAGGCCTTTGAGTACTCCCGTCGTATCCAAAGATAGATACAGATGTGTGGCTTAGCTTGCTGGGTGGGATGCCCAACTCTTCGAGAGCCGATGTGGAGATGAGGTTGAGTGCAGAACCTGGGTCGATCTGAACTCTGTGCATAGGCATTTCCTTGATGTACCCTGTGAAGTACAGGGGTCGGTTGTGCCTGGTTTCGCCAAGTAGGAGGTCGTCCTTTGTGAAGGCGATGGTTGCACTGGCTGCTTTTTTAACCGAGAGGGATTCAATGCATGATCCCTCAGTTTTCTTCTTTTCTCCCTTTGAGGAGGCTTCTGAGTTTTTGACCCGGTAATCCATTTCAATTTGGAGGACTTGCGGGGCATGTTTGTCGACATCCTCATTCAGCTTTTGTAATTCTGAAATGAGATTATCACGAGTGTGCGGAGACATTCGCAATAAATCCAGGATGTGCAGACGTGTAGGTATGTGCTTGAAGTGTTCAATCAAGTCATACTTGAAAGCCTCCTTAGGGCCTGCATGTTCATCATTGTTGCCACTAGGGGCACTTACAACATCTTTTCCCGAAGGATTGACATATGTAAAGGAAGATTGGTTGTAATTTTTATGGTAGTCCCGGCCAGAGCGGGTGCCTCTACCAACTTCGAGAGCTTCTTGAGAAGGGTCTTCGTTTGGAAGATTGTCTTCAGGATCAAGAGGCGTCGTTTTTCATTTGCTGAGGATGTATCAGCAGCAGAGTTGCCTTTCTTCTTCGTTGACTAATTCATCATCCCAAGCATCAATAGCTGGGAATTCTTCAGTCAGGAAGGGTGTGAACTTTGAAGTCACAGTCTCAGGAGAAGAAACCTGAGAGGGTGTCATCTCAGTGAAAGTCACGTGAGACGAGGTGGCTCCAGAAGATACATTGCTAGGCATCGCCGGAGTGTAAGTGCTCTCATCAGACGATGCTTCGGAAGAGCTATAATCCCGAATTTTCACATTACAGGAAGCTCTGACGGGAGACGTTGCCTAATCGGAGTCAGACTCATCCTCGGATGTAAGAGGATCATTTATCCAGCAATTTTCTCCATTTTCAGGAGTTAAGGGAGGATGTACCTGATGGTCTTCAGGGACTTCAGGCTCTGGATTGCGAGGAGGCTCGTTGACGCGTTCTTGCTCTTGTTCTAGAGCGAGACGCTGCAAGATCCTTGCATATTCTTCAAGATTAGGCATGGGAGCCAAATCTTATTCTTCATCAACTCTTTGTGGCTCAACACGGTTGATTTCCACTGGAGCAATGAGAGGTGCTGGGTCAGCAGCATCTTCTTGTATAGCCTCTTGGTCTTCTTCATCATCAAACCAGGATCCTTGTGGCTGTAGAGAGTTATACCACATTACTGGCATAAGATGAGACTCAGGAACCCATTCTTCATCGGAGAGATATTCTCCTGTTTCAAGGGACTCCTTCCACTCATCTGTGTAGTTGGATTCGAATCCATCATCGGTGTCGCTGGACTCGTATCTATCAATGGAGAATCCAACTACCGAATTGCAAGAGTATGATGCCTCCTGCATGGCTTCTTTGAATTGAGGTGGGATGAAATCACTGAGAGTGAATTTTCTTACCCCCTTTGAAGTCTCTGGAAGGGATGTTTTTGTTGCCTCCAGTGAAGCGGTAGAGGAAGCCTCTGCCTTTTCTTTGACTTCTTGTTTTGGCTGGGTCTTCTCTTGCCGTTTGAGCTTGAGGAGATGTTTCCTAGCCTGCCTTCGCTGCTGAGCTGTAGGCTTTGTTTTCACGACCTCCCAATTTTCATCTTCCAGGAGATCGGGATGTACCCATATGGGTTGTCCGTCTGGTGTCGGGTAAGGAACCAGTTCCTCGGACGCTTGGATTGAGTTTATCACCTTGAAGGAAGTAGTGATCTTCTTCTTCAGTGATTTTGATGTTTGTCCATATGTCACCATGTTGACGGAGGCAGGCCCATAGTTTTTGTCAAAGGTGATGACTCCGTTTTTCCACATCCCGTTTATTTTTTCCCTCACAATAAAAATTGATTGAGAGGATGCGAGATCATCTGGTGGTATGGACAGTACCGAGGATCGTTGGTTTTGCCAACATCACTCGGTCTTTTTGGTTCAGGCAAGGTGAGCTTGCCATTTGCCACAAGAGCCCCGAAGATTTCATCAACATCTTCATCAAACGGGTATTTCTTCTCTACTCATTCTTTCAAGGCATCTGAGAGTTTAGGTCTCTTACCCGCAACTTTGTTTTCAGCTTTCTTTGGTAGCTGAGGAGCTGACTTGGTCTGCACATTGAGGACCTCTTTCTTCTTTGGTTTAGAGGTTGCAATGGCGGTTGGCTCTTTTCTTGATGATTTCTGACTATTGAGGTCTTTAATCACCGTTTCAGCTTCCATGGAAGCTTCTAGGAGTTCTCCCAGGTTTTTTGATTTGTTGCCGATGATCATGGAGCGGATTCTGGCTCTCATGTTGTTTCGGCAGATGTCGACTAGCGACGCTTGTGGCAATACATCAGAGCATTTGTATGCCATTGCTTTCCACTTGTGAATGAAGTCATATGTTGACTCATTCTCCCCCTGTTTTAGGCTGCACAACTGAGCCATAGTAGCGGGATGATCCTCACCTTTGAAGTGAGTCAGGAAGCGTGTCTCTAGCATGGCCCAGTTTTGGATCGAGTCCTCCGGCAGAGTGGAGTACCAATCGAAGGCCGTACCTTTTAGAGTACTTGCAAAGAGGCGGATCTTGAGTGCATCTTGATCCGCGATAGCTCCCGTCAGGATCTTGAAGTGGATGACGTGCTGTCTGGCTGATCCTTTCCCCGTATATGTTTGGAGAGTAGGATGCTTGAATTTGGTGGGGAACGGGACCGAGTCCATCCATAAGGGATATGGTGGCTTGATCCCATGCTCCTTGAGTATATCCTCTTCTTTTGCTTTGGCAAGGGTACTGTCTACGTCCTTTTTGGTGAGGGCGCGTTACTCATTTTCTTCTCCATTTACCTCATCGTCTTGATGATTCGGAGGAGGTTCATTGTTCACCTGATTTTGGAAGGCGAGGAGAAGGTTTTCCATCAGAGTTTCAATCCTCTGTTGGCCTTGTTCCAACTGCTGGATGCGGGTGATCGCATCATCTTGAGGTGGATTGCGGGGTGGTGGCTCAGAATTTGTAGCCAAGACGTTCATCCTTCATGATTCGAACGAAGAAACTATCCTGGTGATTGAGCTGGGGCTCGTTCTTTTTGAAGAAGAGCTTGAGGAAGGATCACTCTGCCGTCCTTTGCTTGAAGGAGCAGGGGATTCTTCTGAATGTCTTCTTGTCCTGGAGACGCTGCGGGTCATCGGACGTCGGACATGGATTTTTGTTGCTGACTTTTGGCGCCTTCTGGTTTTTCCAACCATATGACTGCAGCAACTTGGTTGGGTCTATCTTTTTCGACCCATTTGGGAGAGACTTGAAGTGTAGGAGGCTGGGTCCTTTGTTTCTCTAGTCTCTTTTGTCTATACGACGCGCGGCGGTATATGCGACGAGCAATTTGAGCTTCGGTCAGCTCTGGCTGGGCTTTGACGATGAAGGATGTGCTCCCTCGGGCGCAGCAGCCGAGCCTGTCTTCTTTGCAGCTGGGCAAGGATAGGATGCGAACCCTGTCCTTCGTCTGTTGCAGCGAAGCTTTGAATTTTTGGAGTTCAGCCCCTGTAGAGATGAAGGATCGAACTACGGGTTTGTAGGCCTTAACAGGTGCTTGCAGAGGCCTTGTGATGCATGATCTAATTTTGGGCTTGTAGGAACAAGCCGGCTCATGCTGGTTTGACTTGGGAGTCAGGTTGGAGATGGGTCTCTCCTCTTTTATGTAGGCAAGAGGGTAGAACTGGTTCTCCTTGAGTGGGGCCAGGAATGCTGGCTTGGTAGATGTTTGGGACCTTCTTTGTTTTGGTGAAGGTCTTGGGGACCAAGTCTTGGGATAGACCTGGTCGTTTGATGGTTGAGGCTTCGTGGGGCTGCCACAGGCTTCGGGCCTTCTGGTGCTCGCCTTTGGTGTCAGGGTAGTGACACATTGAGAGGCGAGTTTCTGCTTCTTAGAGGGAGCAATTTGTTCCTCGGGAAGTGGGAATGGTCCCAGCATCCCAAAGACGATAGTCCGGGGAGTTGAGGTCGACCCGGAGTTCAGAGAGTTGCCGAGGGAGTTGACACTTCGGCAGCTGATGGGAAGCTTATAGGTGCGCATAGTTTGCTTCTGTTGAAGCATGACTTGGTGCTTGCTTTCATCGAAAGTAATGGTTAGGGAAGCTGCCATTGTTAGTTTTCGAAAAGTTTCTGAAACAAGACCACATCCATTAGTAATCACAAGAACAATGATCATAAATGGGAAGTTCTATGGTTTCGTCTTTTCAAATTGCTCGAAGGAGATGACCCAAGCAATATGAGGAAGGCAAAATGCCATAGAGGGTACAATTGTTCTGATCGCAGGTATGGTAAGCCCAGAATGAGCATCCCAGTGACTACTAGAAGTAATTGTGAACTTAAATTCGACTTATCGAGAAGCAGAGCTTACTCGAGGTAAGAAGAATATAAAGTTGGAGTTACAAATGTGCCGGTCGCAATACAGTAGACCCTGAAAGGGCGTACTAGTACCGCTAGACACAAATGTTTTGAGACCGCATCCATGAGATGAGATTCTCTATTTTGAAAGGTTAAGATTGGATTCATCAAAGAGAGCAGATGGTATTCCGATCTAAACACGGGCTCAGCGATTCCGCGAGCGCCAGTGCTCAGAAAGAAATGAACCATAATTTATCGGATCTAAATCCAAAAATGACGAGTCTTTTTTTTTTTTGAAAGGCCAATATCGGGTTCATCAAAGAGAGCAAAAGGCACTCCAATCTGAACAAAGGCTCAGCGATTTCCGCGAGCGCCAGTACTCAGAAAAGAGAAGACCAAGATTTCTCCAATCTAAACCCAAAATGACGGAAGGTTTTTTTTTTTGAAGATTTTTTTTAAAAAAAATCTTTTTATTTATTTTTATTTATTTTTTAATTTTTTTAAGATTTTTTTTATGAAATTTTTTTTATTTTTAAATTTTTTTTAAAAAAAATTTATTTAAAAGACGAGAGAGTACACATAGGCCTCCTAACCCGGTCTTATGAAATCTTGATTGATAGAGTTGCCCCCAGGTAAGGGTAGGATTACTTAATGAACCCATTTGGAAGACCCTTGCCTAGAACAGTCAAGCTGTCTCCACACTCTGGACAAGGCTTTTCTTGAATCAACCATGATCAAAGAACATAGTTGGTTTAACCTTAGTGGTCTATGTCTTTTTTTTATATATATTTGTTATTTTTTTTTATCTTTAATGAACTCATCGAAGAGAAACGATGGCCCAAAACCTTAGTCGAACAGGCTCAACATTTCTGCAAGCGCGATGAACGATAGGAACGGATCAAGGTTTCTCAATTTTGAATCCAAAATGAGAAATCTGATTTTTTGTTTTTTTATTTTATTTTTATATATATGTTTTTTTTAGATCTTTAATGAATTCATCGAAGAGAAGCGATGGCCCAAAACCTTAGTCGAACAGGCTCAACATTTCTGCAAGCGCGATGAACGATAGGAACGGATCAAGGTTTCTCAATTTTGAATCCAAAATGAGAAATCTGATTTTTATTTTTATTTTTATTTATATATATATTTTTAGATCTTTAATGAATTCATCGAAGAGAAACGATGGCCCAAAACCTTAGTCGAACAGGCTCAACATTTCTGCAAGCGCGATGAACGATAGGAACGGATCAAGGTTTCTCAATTTTGAATCCAAAATGAGAAATCTGATTTTTTGTTTTTATTTTTATTTATATATATATTTTTAGATCTTTAATAAATTCATCGAAGAGAAACGATGGCCCAAAACCTTAGTCGAACAGGCTCAACATTTCTGCAAGCGCGATGAATGATAGGAACGGATCAAGGTTTCTCAATTTTGAATCCAAAATGAGAATTCTGATTTTTTTTTGAAAAAATAAAAAGTGGAAATAAATTCAAAGAATTATAAATTTCCAAAAAATCACATCTCATTTTTTTTAGATGTGGAATCCAACATGGCCACCAATCAACAAGTAGCCAAAGAATCAAGAAAAAAAGTATAAGCATAGAAATAGATATGATATGCAAATATTTCATTTCTAGCATCGTGTTCTCAAATGAACGGGTCCCACTGGGTGTGCCAGCTTGATGGACCGCGCTCCTGCGCCTGATCATATCGAGGTCGGCGGACGTGGGATTCCGTTGGGTCCGACCCTTTCGTAACCGGGGGGCAAGGGCGTGCATCAACATTTCTTTTGTGTGGGTGTGCCAGATTTTCTATTTTTACTTGGAATTGCAAGTGTTGATCCGGAGATCAACTTTCGCAAGTAAAAAGGAAATCAACTTCTTTCAAGTTTTCCATTGCACATATATTTAAGAAAAAAGACATTTTCTTGATTTGCCGTGACAGGCGATTTTTTTGGCATTTATAGCCGATTTTGGCGTTTATAGCCGATTTACAATCCTTATCAATAATGAAAGACAAGAGTTGTGATTTTTGTCTCTTTTGAAAAAAATACAAACTATAATGAAAAGCAAGAAAAAGGAGGATCTAACTTCTCAGGAGATTGTGGGGGGACCCGTTCAGATTGACGGTCGCAAGCCATTTGTGGACTTCGCCATCATCCATGCAGATGAGAACAGAGGATGCTATTGATTCACTTGGCTTGGCTATAACCTCATGTTTTTAGAGAAAAAAGACCAAAAGGAGGTCCTATGTCCAATAAAAAGCCGAGTAGACGGGCTGAAAAGCCACGTCTAAGCCATTTGGAGGCAGAAGGAGAAGGCAAGGACCTTGGGGGGGGGGGGGGGGGTTACCCCCCAAGGGACTTTTGTCACCTTGTAGCGGTTGTCGGTGTAGAACTTCCGCAGAGCTTTCTCTCTTTCTTTCTCTGAATTTCTGTGCTTTTTTCTGATCTGGGATCTGTCTCGTTTTTCCGATCTGAAATTCTTTGGAATGCTCTCCTATTTATAGGCTTTTAGGTAGCCATTTAGGAGGGTTTATGAGCCTTAATTGACATCAAGCTACATAAAGGGAGGAGTTACAAGATTGAATTCTTTATTTTGTAACTCCTTTTTCTTGGCTTCTGATTGGCCGGAGGAGATTGAGGGCATTTAATCACCTTTAATCGCCATGATGGGAGGAGTTTCATGGGTCAAATGCCATGAATCTCTTGACTTGTAACTCCCGGATGCTTGCTTCTGATTGGTCCGTCCAAAGAAATGGATTAATGACTGTAATAAAGCTAGTCAATTAATCGCATTAAGTGGTCGCCGAGCAGTTGAAGAGTTGCGGGCCGTGCCGCGTCTTCTGGGATTCTTCTGGCGATGATCATCGATGGATCTTCATGTAGATCGACATCGGATGACCATGTAACTTCAGGTGTTAGTTGCCAACAGCGGGTCGGTACCATCTGCCCTGTCGATTTCTCGATCGGTCGGGTAGAAAGCACACTTTTTTTTGGTTGACCGGGTGGCGATCAATGTTATTTTCGATACTCTTGATGATTAACCCATGTTTTTGATGGATGTCAGAGGATTTGGTGTAACAAAAGTATGAATTTTGGAAAATACCAGAGGCCGGACGCTTCGAATCGCAAAAAAAATGGCGAAAAACGGGGTTTCCGGGGCCCACCGGGTGATCCCGGGCCCCATGGTCGCAGGGGCCTGCGACCCTAGGGGGGGGGGTTTCCCTCTTTTGTCCCGTTTTGTGTCCGTTTTTGCTGTTTTTTTATTATTTTTTATTCTTTATTTTTCCTTGAAAATTTTGATCATTTATTGGCCTGATTTCCCTGTAGAAAATCTGATGAGAATCCTTGCATTTTATTTTGCAAAGTTTCTAATTTTCCGAGAAAGCCGAAGACTTTGTTGCGCAGAGCTGCCGATTTTCCATCAGAAACTGAAACTGGGCCAAACGATGTTGGAATGACCTGAAATTTGAGGTGAAGCCTCCTGAGCAATAAATAAGACCAACCATAGGCTTTTGTTTGAGTTTTGAAGCCGTTTGGGGTCCTATCACCAGTAGACTTGCTTTTATCGCGATGAAGATGTCGCGGTTTGATGTGCGGTCAACCGATGTCCAATTGACTTGAAATTTGACAGGGAACCTATTGGAGTCATTTTAAGATGATCCATAGGTTCTGTCTTGGAAACCATGGTCCCCGGGAGCTTTGCCGCCGAGAGGCCTGATTTGGCTTCCGAACGTCAAAGTATGGTCAAATGTTGTCGAAATGACCTGAAATTTGACGTGTAGCCCTTTGTAAGCCTTTTGAAGCCGTCCATGTGCTCTATCGATGAGTGATGGCCTCGGTGGTTCTCGCCGCCGAGAGGCTTGATTTAGCTATTCGAGGGTTGATGTAGGGTCAAACGTTGTCGGTTTGACTCGGAACTTGACGTGGAGCCTTTTGGATGTATTTTGAGACCATCCATCGGCTCTGATCGAAGATTTAGTGTCTCCGATGTTTTCGCCGCCGGGAGCTCCTTTTCAGCTGCCGGAGAAGCGAAGTTAGGCCAAATGATTTTGAAATGGCCCGAAACTTCTTGTGTACTCCTCTTTTGGCTGTCTTGAAGGATCTTGCGGTTTTTGTTTGATTTTGACAAGATTTGATTTTTTCGAAGTAGCATTGCCTATTTATGGCAGGTTGCGACTTCATGTAGCTCTTTGGATCTTGAAGAGGCAAAGTGACATTTTTGGTGTCAACACTTTCCCTTATCCTGCTTCTTCTTGAACTTCTTCCCTTTCGGGTTCAGTTTAGAGGAAGACTGGAAAAAGTGAGCTTGGGCTTTGGGCTTCATGATAGCCTCTGCCGCCTGGAGTTCTTTCATTAACTCAGATAGAGTCATGTCCATCTTGCTCATATTGAAATTGAGCTTGAACTGAGTGAAAGAGTCCGGCAGAGTTTCGAGAATCATATCAGTTTGACTCTCTGCATCAATCTTAGCCCCTAGAATCTCAGCCACATTGAAACAATCCATCATCTTGAGCATATACTCTCTGACAGGTGTTCCCTCAGCCATCCTATTATTCATGATTGTCCTTATAGCAGCTTGCCTAGCTGGCCTGCTTTTGTCTGCGAACATCTCAGATAAGGACATCATGATGTCAGAAGCTGTGTCCATTTGCTCGTGCTGTGTTTGCAACATGTTGGACATGGATGTAAGCATGTAGCATTTAGCCATGCTATTAGCTTTCTTCCATTTCCTTTTAGCCTCTAGCTGGTCATCAGTAGAATCAGCATAAATCTCAGTATAGGGTTCCGACAAGACATACTTGTACTCCTCAGCAGTGAGTACTATGTCAAGATTTCTCTTCCAATCTACGTAATTAGGGCCAGTCAGTTTGTTCTCACGAAGAATGCTCATCAACGGGCTAAAAGAATCCTTAGTCATCTCTCTTTGGATTTGAAACGGCTTATAATTAGACGGGCAGTATATATGTAACATGCATATGGTGCTAGTTATAAAAGGAAAAAGATGCACAAAACTTTTTTACATTATTTAACCCTAATCATAATGTATCAGTGTTTCAACCTCCTCATAGACCCTCCATCGAAGGGATGGACGAGCCTACAGTCACGTCGAATTAAGGTATGCTTATTTGGATTATTACTATCTGGATACACATATCCAGTGGCAGTCCAATCACTGATTGGTTTGGCCTCATATGACAAATAACTCTAACTCCTAGGGAGAGGTCATTACCGTCTTATGTCAAGTGTATTACCATCTCTTATGAAATTTCCCAGAATGTCTATGACTTGAGTCCTTCGAAGGGAAGTGACTTTAATCCATTCTTAAAGTGAACTTTAGTAAAGAGCTCCACCGTAGGGATGGCCGCTCCCACCAACACTTCATTGACATTCTATAGAAGTGATCTTTAGTAAAGAACTCCACCGAAGGGATGGCCGCTCCTACTAACACCTCATTACGAATATTCACATTAGTTCACCCACTAACCCATCAAAGTGATCTTTAGTAAAGAACTCCACCGAAGGGATGGCCGCTCCCACTAACACCTTATTAAGATAACATGAACCGAGAATGGAAGGCCGTGGGGTTTTTCCAAACCCCTCTCCCACTTGATTATTTATCACTAGGATTTTTAAATAAAATGTTCTTTTTGACCTTTACATTGTTTACTCAAAAACTCTTTTAAATCTAGCAAGCTTAGTTAATTAAAATTATGACTCAATGACTTAAGTCATCTTAAAAATAAATAACCTTTGCTTTAAAATATTTGAGTAAATCCCTTTAAAGAGTCAAAAACCTAACTTGGGTTATGAGAACCCTTAGGTAGCATCTTATTAGATTTTAGCTTAGCCTCTTTTGGAAACCAAGGGTACCAAGATAAACTAAGCCCTAACCAATTTTAAACCCTAGACAAATAGAAGGTGCTGGTCTAAGTTCCGTTTAAAAACAATTAGCCAAACTAAAAACAATCCAATATAGAAAGATGTCAATTTTAAAACCTAATGCTGGCCATGTTTCTTGGTGACAATTATAGTAATTATATAAAGCATTCAACCATGCATTCCATATATAAAAGCAAATAAAAAAAGAATGCAACCCTTGATGGCTCCCTGCTCTTTGGATTTCAAATCCTTATCGAACAAGGACATCAAAAATAGATCTCATCTTGCACCAAGAATCCTTGTCTCCTCCATCACTAAGGAACCCGGTTACTAGCAACCTATCTTGCTTGAAGCTTTCTTCTTCTTGCTTGTTACAATAAATGAAATTTATACAAGCAAACCCATGAAAAACAAAACCAAAAATTACATTGGAGATACCTATGCTTTTCAAGAAAGCTTACATCAAGACTAGTTGGAATAAAAGTAAGGAAAAAAATACAACTTCCTATGATTCCTAAACGCGCAATCGTAAACTTTCCAACTAATGAAAAAAAAAATCCATATCCACACAATAAAAATGCGAACCATCAAGGATACAAATATGGCTGCAAACAAAGAGGTTAGTGCATGCAAAACGCAATGTACAGCACTATACAGATCTGGAAAATAAATTCCAGCAACCTGAAAACAGCCTGCACGCATTATACAGCATCATACAGATCTAGAAAATAAATTCCAGAGGGTGCCACCATGCCCTTAATTAAACTAGGATTAATATTAACACAACATGGGATCATGATTTCACATGGAGTGGCTCTGATACCACTGAAAGATCATGCGATATTTCAGATCTGGACATCACTAGGGGAAGACGTCCATGGCTGATTTGGAATAAGCAAAACAGATTTTAAAATATTTGATCACAGCAGCGCAGAACAGCCATATAAATCGCATAAAAACTCCATCGAATCATGATCAACAAGTGTATAATAAATGGAGATAAAAGAATACTATTACCTTGATAATATGAAGACTTCAAATATCTTAAAATAAAGATCAAAAGGGCTGATCTCAGATCTGTAATCAGCAATCTGGTTGCTGGAATTTTCAGCAGTAGCCTTGCTTTTGATCTTCTCCTCTATTTCACTTCCAAATCTGATTGGCTAAGATAGTGGGATCTGGATATGGATTTCTTGATGGGTTTTCTGAATTATACTATATGAAAAAATTCAGACTTGAAGCTCTCTTCAAGGAAGAAGAATAAGAGGCCAAGGACGTGTGCAAGAATAGGTGTAGACGGCCAAGGAATGTATTCCATTTTTTATTGCAAACCTAGGGATGACTTTCCCTAAAGACTTTTCTTACTAATCCTCTTGGACGTCCCTCAAAAGGAATATACCATGCTAAGATTTATTTCCTTCTAAGTGCACTCCAATTAGAAAAGGAAAATAAAAAGGAACATCCCATAAACTTAGCAATTAGTTACCTTAGGTGTGCAACACCGACTAATTTTAAGTTTTTAAAATAAAAAGGAAACTATACTATAGGAATTCTTATCCAAAGATGAGTCCAACTTTCCAAGTAAAGAAACCCACTCAAAGTTGGAAACCTCTCACAAGTAGTTCCTATTATGGCCGACCCACATGATTATAAATCACACCATGGCCCACAAGTCAATAATTTAGCTAGAGTCAAATTCATGTATGCCATCAAAGGCCTATTTGAATTTAAACTCATTTTTCCACTAAAATAATTCAACCACATGTCATCTAAACAAATTAGGAAACCATGCCAATATAGGAAAGTGACTAAAGAAGGGACCAAAAGACATATTTGCCCTTGGCTCCCAAAATGACCAAAATATCCATGCTAAACCCATAGCAACATTAAGACCATTTTAACCTTAACTCATTCCACTAAAGAGTTATGGTTGAACTCCAGGAACAAATATTTAATATGATTTTAAGCTAGTCAGAAAGTGACAGTTGTCTTCGACCTACTAAGTGAAATGACCAAAATGCCCCTCTATGTAACATCCATAATCAAGTCAGGTTATCAAAGGCACTATCAACCTTCTCGATTACATCTCAACCTTAGAACTTCATATCCTTGACTTAATCATCATCCGGATATCATTCTCTTGGTCCAGGGAGCGACCCACAAGTTCAATATCCATATGGAACATCCATATACTAAGATCTTAGATTTTGATGATTAATCGGATAATTCAAAGGGGGCGATCACTCCATCATTAGATGGCATAGATTCTTTATTGCATCTGCACATCCCAACTGATCAAGCCCGAGCACCCAAAACACAGAGCTGTTGACCCATGTGAAGGATCTCACCCATAGTGAATTAAAGCACAAGAACTCGACTTCATCAGTTCATCCACAAATGCTCAAGATTAAGAGCACTGCTCACTCAGTAGCATGAGGTGACTCGATCTCTCTCAGTGATAGTACTATTTTAGAGATCACACCTACAATGGTCCTGTTCAATGCATGACATATGCACTAATGAGATAAATCCGGGAAAGGCCTCCCTGGACTTAGGTAAGTCACCCTGAATACAGGAGAGTATCTCACTATAAATTACACCAAGATGAAGTGCCCAACTCCATCTCTCAGTTATGAACAAATTTATTGTTTCCAATGTCCATGAGTGAGACCTATCTGTGTGTAGCCACTACACACCTAATTCATTTACTAGAAACAATGGGCCTTACACAACTATACATATATACAAGTTTAAAGAGAAAAGAGTCATTCCATTAAATAACCAGTAAATATCCAGTAACATAGATGAAAGTGCAGCCAGTGGGCTTTAGGGCATACACCAATCCCAACACTGAGTACTAGCGCTCGCGGAAATCGCTGAGACCGTATTTGGATCGGAATACCATCTGCTCCCTTTAATGAATCCAATCTTGTCCTTTCAAAATAGAGAACCTCATCTCATGGATGTGGTCTCCAAACATTTGTGTCTAGCGGTACTAGTACGCCCTTTCAGGGTCTATTGTATTCGCAACCGGCACATTTGTAACTTCAACCTTATATTCTTTTTACATCGAGCAAGCTCTGCTTCTCGATAAGTCGAATTTAGGTTCACAATTGCTTCTAGCAGTCATTGGAACACTCATTGTGGGATTACTATACCTACGATCAGGACAATTGTACCCTTTATGGCCTTTTGCCTTTTTCATATTGCTTGGGTCATATCCCTCTAGCGATTTGAAAAGACAAAACCATAGAATTCCCCATTTATGATCATTATATTCTTGTGATTACTAAAGGATGTGGTCTTGTTTCAGAAATTTTTTGAAAACTAACAATGGCAGCTTCACTAACCATTACTTTCAATGAGAACAAGCACCAACTCATACTTCAACAGAAACAAACCACGCGCACCTACAAGCGCCCCATCAGCTGCCAAAGCGTCAACTCACTCGGCAACTCTCTGAACTCCGGGTCAACCTCGACTCCCCAGACTATCGTCTTTGGGATGCTGGGACCATTCTCACTTCCTGAAGAACAAACTGCTCATTCTAAGAGGCAGAAACTCGTATCTCAACGTGTCACTTGAAAGAAACTGTGATTTAGATCTGAACATCACCAAGGAAGGACGTCCATGGCTGATTTGTATCAAAACAGGTTTTAAAAAATCTGATCTTGGCAGCATAAATCAGCCATGTTGATCGCTTAATAACTTCATGAATTCATGACCAACAAGTATATAATTAAAGGAGATTCAAGAAGACTATTACCTTGAAGATTTGTAGACTTCAAATCTCTAAAATAATAGATCCAAATGGCCGAACTCAGACTTGCAATTAGCAAACAACTTGGTGAAATTTTCTGCAGTAGAATTGCCTTGGATCTTCTTCTCTATCTCACTTCCAAATCTGATTGGCTAAGATGGTGGGATCTTAATCTAGATTTCTAGATGGGTTTTGAGAACTATTTTCTATGGAAAAAATCTCAGACCTTGAACTATCTTCAAAGAAGAAGTAAAAGGGGCTGGACATGTGGGATATTGCTCTCTTTTGTTATGGACGTCCAAGGGGAAGGTTTCTCCTTTTTATAGAAACTTTGGGAATCCTTTCCTAAAAAGTTATCTCTTCTAATTCTCATAGATGTCCTAAAAGGAAAGTATAATCTAAAGATTTATTTCCTTTTAGAAATACTCCAATTAGAAAAGGAAACTTAAGGAACATTCCATAAACTTTGGCAATTAGTAATCCTAGTTGCACAACACTTACTAATTTAAGTTTGTAATTCAAAAAGGAAACTTTCTTATAGGAAAACTAATCCAAAGAGGAGTCCAACCTTCCAAGTAGAGAGACCTACTCAAAATTGGAAACCTTACCCATGGAATTCCCATTATGGACGTCCCACATACTAATGCACACCATGGCCCACAAATAATTTATCTAGAATTAAATTCATGTATGCCATCAAAGGCCTATTTGAATTTAAACTCAAAATTATTTTTCCACTAAAATAATTCAACCATATGTCACCTAAACATTTTAGGAAATCATGCCAATCTTGGAAGGTGCCTAGAGAAGGGACCAAAAGACATATTTGCCCTTGGCTCCCAAAATGACCAAAATGTCCATGCTAAACCCATAGCAACATAAAGACCATTTTAACCTTAACTCATTCCACTAAAGAGTTATGGTTGAACTACAGGGACAAATATATAATATAATAAGCTCGTCAGAAAATGATAGTTGTCTTCGACCTAATAAGTGTAATGACCTGAATGCCCCTCTATGTAACATCCATAATCAAGTCAGGTTATCCAATGTACTATCAACCTTCTCGATTACATCTAAACCTTAGAACTTCATATCCTTAACTTAATCATCATCCGGATATTATTCTCTTGATTCAGGGAGCGACCCACAAGTCCAATATCCATATGGAACATCCATATACTAAGATCTTAGATTTTGATGATTAATCGGATAATTCTAAGGGGACGATCATTCCATCATTAGATGGCATAGTTTCTTTATTGCATATGCACGTCCCAACTGATCAAGTCCGAGTACCCAAAATGCAGAGCTGTTGACCCTATGAAAATAATCTCACCCATAGTGAATTAAAGCACAAGACCTTGACTTCGTCAGTTCATCCACAAATGCTCAAGATTAAGAGCACTGGTCACTCAGTAGCATGAGATGACTTGATCTCTCTCAGTGATAGTACTAATTTTAGAGATCACACTACAATGGTCCTGTTCAATTCATTGCATATGCACTAATGAGATAAATCCGGGAAAGTCCTCCCATGACTTAGGTAAGTCACCCTGAATACAGGAGAGTCTCTCACTATAACTTATACCAAGATGAAGTGCCCAACTCCATCTTTCAGTTATGAACAATTTTATTGTTTCCAGTGTCCATGAGTCAGACCTATCTGTGTGTAGCCACTACACACCTAATTCATTTACTAGAAATAATGGGCCTTACACAACCATACATATATACATGTTTAAAGAGAAAAGAGTCATTCCATTAAATAACCAGTAAATATCCAGTAACAAAAGATGAGAGTGCAGCTAGTGGGCTTTAGGGCATACACCAATCCCAACAAACTCCCACTTACACTAAAGATCACTACTTCCTAACCTAACACCCATAGACTCAACATGAGAAGTAAAGACTTTCTCAGTAAGAGTCTTAGTGAATGGGTCAACTAAGTTATTCGCTGAAGCAATATGCTCCACCACTATTTCTCCATCCTGAATGAATTTCCGGATCAAGCGGTACTTTCTCTGAATGTGCTTGCCTTTCTTGTGATTCCTGGGCTCTTTGCACTGTGCTACAGCACCAGTGTTATCGCAATACATGACAATCGGTTTCTGCACTATAGGAACAACTCCCAATTCCAATAGGAATTTTCTGAGCCATACTGCTTCCTTCGCAGCTTTCGATGCCGCCACATGCTCTGCTTCCATGGTAGAATCAGCAGTACAGGATTGCTTGACACTTCTCCATGATATAGCCCCTCCTGACAGAGTAAAGACGTACCCTGAGGTAGACTTTCTGGCATCACTATCAGATTGGAAATCAGAGTCTGTATAAGCCAAAGGCGTTACATCATCTGCTCGGAAGGTTAGCATATAATCTTTCGTTCTCCGAAGATACTTGAATATATGCTTAACAGCTGTCCAATGCATGGGTCCAGGGTTTGACTGATATCTGCTAACCATGCCAACGGCAAAGCAAATATCTGGTCTAGTACATAACATTGCATACATGAGGCTTCCAACCGCGGATGCATATTGAACTCTCTTCATGCTCTCTATCTCTTCAGATGTCTTTGGACATTGATCTCGAGACAGTGGAACTCCATGTCTAGAAGGTAGCAAGCCCTTCATGCATGTTAAACTTGACCAATATCTTCTCAATATATGAAGATTGGGATAAGGCTAACATCTTATTCTTGCGATCACGCAAAAGCTTGATCCCTAAGATATAGCTGGCCTCACACAAATCCTTCATCTGAAATTGAGAGGATAACAATATACCTACATCATTTCCAATGAGCAATATGTCATCTACATACAGAACAAAAAATGCAACTGCGTTTTCACTTCCTTTCTTATACACACATGGTTCATCAATGTTTTGATCAAAGCCAAAAGATTTGACTGCTTGATTAAACTTGATGTTCCATGCTCTAGATGCTTGCTTAAGTCCATAAATGGACTTCTTAAGTTTACAAACCATGTTATCTTGGCCACTAGCAATGAAACCCTCTGGTTGCATCATATAGATGCATTCGTCAAGACTTCCATTAAGAAAAGCTGTCTTGACATCCATTTGCCATATCTCGTAGTCATAATGACATGCGATGGCCAAGAGAATCCTTATGGACTTAAGCATAGCCACTGGTGAAAAGGTTTCCTCATAATCGATACCCTCTTTCTGAGTATATCCTTTCGCCACCAGTCTTGCTTTGAAGGTTTCCACCTTCCCATCCACTCCTCTCTTCCTCTTGTAGATCCACTTGCACCCTATGGGTTTTATCCCTTCAGGTGCATTCACAAGTTCCCAGACTTTATTGGAATACAAAGAATCTAATTTAGATTTCATCGCTTCCTGCCACATGTCAGCATCTATATCCGTCACTGCTTCATCGTCACTAGCAGGATCCTCAACCAGATCTTCAGAGTCTGTCTTAAAAGACACTCCTAGATATCTTTCTGGCTGTCTAGAAATTCTCCAACTACGATGAGGCTCCGGAGTGTTAAAAGGAATATCTTGTTCATCTACTGTCTCAGAACCTGGTACAGATGTTATAGGAGATCCCGGAAGAATCTCCTCAAGGGTTTCTTTATAACTAAGCTCTTGGTACATCATATAATCATTCTCTAAGTACCTAGCATGAGTGCTGATAAGCACTTTTTGCTCCTTTGGATGATAAAAGATGCCACCCCTCGTTCCCTTAGGATACCCAATGATGTAGCACATTTCCGATCTGGGTTCCAGCTTGGTAGCTTTATCATTCAGCACAAAGGCTGGACAACCCCAAATGTGGATATGTCTTAAACGGGGTTTTCGACCTGTCCACATTTCTTGCGGTGTCCTAGGCACTGATTTAGAAGGTACCAGATTTAAAATGTATGCTGCTGCTTCTAGGGCATATCCCCAAAAAGATATAGGTAGGGTTGCATGACTCATCATGGACCTTACCATATCAAGAAGGGTACGATTTCTTCTCTCTGCTACACCATTTTGCTGGGGTGTAACCGGTGCAGACAACTGAGACACAATCCCATGTTGTGTGAGGCACTCTTTGAACTCACCCAGGAGGTACTCGCCACCTCGATCAGATCGAAGGGCTTTGATATGTTTCCCTACTTGTAACTCCGCCTCAGCCTTGAATTGCTTGAATTTATCAAACGCCTCAGACTTGCGTCACATTAAGTACACATATCCATACCTAGAGTAATCATCAGTGAAGGTAATGTAATACTCATACCCTACTCGAGCCGGTTTGTTCATAGGACCACACACATCAGTGTGAATTAATTCTAACAACTCCTTTGACCTTAGTCCCTTTCCAGAGATGACCTTTTGGTCATCTTTCTCTTGAGACAAGATTCGCACTTAGGAAAAGGTTCGAAATCTAATGAGTTCAAAGGCCCATCTTCTACCAACCTCTGAATCCGTTATTGGTTAATGTGACCCAAACGTAAGTGCCAAAGAAATGTGTTATTGATTGAAGATACCTTCCTTTTAAGGGAAGTTAAGTTTTCTTGTTGTACATTATGCAGTGTGGGAGGAATAGGATATATATAAAATAAGTTGTAATGTATTCTATCGGAACATATAATATTTCCATCTCTACTGATATCAACACCAGAATGGAAAAAAACTGAATAATTAAATTCAATGAGTCTGGAAACTGAAATTAAATTCTTCCTCATGTCCGGAACATAGAAAACATTATTTAAAACTAATATCCTATCACATGGAAAATGTAAGGAAACAACTCCTACTGCAACTGCCCAAACTTTAGCTCCAGTTCCAACTCTAAAGGCAAACTCTCCTTTCTCAATCTTCTGCATTATCTGAAACCCCTGCAATGAATTGCAGATATGATTAGTGGCTCCTGAGTCTACTATCCATGAATCGGTAGAATCAACCACCAGACAAGTTTCAATGTAGTATGAAAAAGATGTACCTTTCTTAACTGAGGCTAGCAACTTGGGACAATCTTTCTTCCAATGACCTTTGAGGCCACATTTGAAGCATTTCCCTTTGGGTTTTCCATCTGTACCCTTGTCATTCTTTTTACCAGTATTGTCCTTTTTCTATCCTTTTCCCTTATTCTGCTTCTTCTTGAACTTCTTCCCTTTCGGATTTAGTTTAGAGGAAGACTGGAAAAAGTAAGCTTGGGCTTTGGGCTTCATGATAGCCTCTGCCGCCTGGAGTTCTTTCATTAACTCAGATAGAGTCATGTCCATCTTGCTCATATTGAAATTGAGCTTGAACTGGTTGAAAGAGTCTGGCAAAGTTTCGAGAATCATATCAGTTTGACTCTCTGCATCAATCTAAGCCCCTAGAATCTCAACCACATTGAAACAATCCATCATCTTGAGCATATGCTCTCTGACATGTGTTCCTTCAGCCATCCTAGTATTCATGATAGTCCTTATAGCAGCTTGCCTAGCTGGCCTGCTTTTGTCTGCGAACATCTCAGACAAGGACATCATGATTTCATAGGCTGTGTCCATTTGCTCGTGCTGTGTTTGCAACACGTTGGACATGGAAGCAAGCATGTAGCATTTAGCCATGCTATTCGCTTTCTTCCATTTCCTCTCAGCCTCTAACTGGTCATCAGTAGAATTAGCATTAATATCAGGACAGGTTTCCATCAAGACATACTTGTACTCCTCAGCAGTGAGTACTATGTCAAGATTTCTCTTCCAATCTACGTAGTTAGCGCCAGTCAGTTTGTTCTCATGAAGAATGCACATCAACGGACTAAAAGAATCTTTACCCATCTCTCTCTGGATATGAAACGGTTTATAATTAAAGAGGCAGTATTTATGTAATATGCATATGGTGCTTGTTATAAAAGGAAAAACAAAGCACAAAACTTTTTACATTTTTAAACCCCAATCATAATGTATCAGTGTTTCAACCTCCTCATAGACCCTCCATCGAAGGGATGGCCGAGCCTATAGTCACGTTGAATTAAGGTATGCTTATTTGGATTATCACATTCTAGATACACATATCCAGTGGTAGTCCAATCACTGATTGGTTTGGCCTCATATGACAAATAACCCTTAACTCCCAGGGAGAGGTCATTACCGTCTTATGTCAAGTGTTTACCATCTCTTGTGAAATTTCCCAGAATGTCTATGACTTAAGTCCTCCGAAGGGAAGTGACTTTTATCAATTCTAGAAGTGAACTTTAGTAAAGAGCTCCATTCTAGAAGTGAACTTTAGTAAAGAGCTCCACCGAAGGGATGGCCGCTCCCACCAACACTTCATTGACATTCTATAAAAGTGATATTTAGTAAAGAACTCCACCGAAGGGATGGCCGCTCCTACTAACACCTCATTACGAATATTCACATTAGTTCATCCATTAACCCATCAAAGCGGTCTTTAGTAAAGAACTCCACCGAAGGGGTGGCCGCTCCTACTAACACCTTAATGAGATAACATGAACCGAAAATGGAAGGCCGTGGGGTCTTTCCAAAAACCCCTCTCCCACTTGATTATTTATCACTAGGGTTTATACTATTTGACCTTTACATTGTTTACTCAAAAACTCTTTTAAATCTAGCAAACTTGGTTAATTAAATTTATGACTCAATGATTTAAGTCATCCTAAAAATAAATAACCTCTGCTTTAAAATATTTGAGCAAAACCCTTTCAAGAATCAAAAACCTAACTTGGGTTATGGGAACCCATAGGTAGCATCTAATTAGATTTTAGTTTAGCCTCTTTTGGAAACCAAGGGTACCAAGATAAACTAAACCCTATCCAATTTTAAACCTTAGACAAAATAGAAGGTGCTGGTCTAAGTTCTGTTTAAAATAATTTACCAAACTAAAAACAATCTAATATAAAAAGATGCCAATTTTAGAACCTAATGGTGGCCATGTTTCTAGGTGACAATTATAGCAATTATATAAAGCATTCATCGATGCATTCCATATATAAGAGCAAATAAAAGTATGCAATCCTTGATGGCTCCCTACTCTTCGGACTTCTAATCCTTATCGAACTAGGACATCAAAAATAGATCTCATCTTGCACCAAGAAGCCTTGTCTCCTCCACACTAAGGAATCCGGTTACTTGCAACCTTTCTTGCTTGAAAATTTCTTCTTCTTGCTTGTTCCAACAAATTAAATTTATACAAGCAAACCCATAAAAAACAAAACTCCAAATTACATTGGAGATACCTATGCTTTTTAAGAAAGCTTACATCAAGACTAGTTGGAATAAAAGTAAAGAAAGAATTACAACTTCCTATGATTGCTAAATGCGCAATCGTACAGTTTCCAACTAATGAAAAAACATCCTAATCCACATAACAATCATGCGAACCATCAAGGATGCAATACATGGCTGCAAACAAAGAGGTTAGTGCATGCACAACACTATGTACATCATTAAACAAATTTGGAAAATAAATTCCAGCAATGTTAATGAAACTTGCGCACAACAAGCATCACTAAAGAAATCTAGATATAACTTTAGTAGGGTACCACCATGCCCATAATCAATCTAGGATTAATTAAACACAACATGGGATCATGATTTCACATGAAGTGGCTCTGATACCACTGAAAGAAACTGCGATTCAGATCTGAACAACACTAAGGAAGGACGTCCATGGCTGATTTGTATCAAAATAGGTTTTAAAAAATTTGATCTTGGCAGCATAAATCAGCCATGTTGATCGCTTAATAACTCCATGAATTCATGACCAACAAGTGTATAATTAAAGGAGATTCAAGAAGATTATTACCTTGAAGATTTGTAGACTTCAAATCTCTGAAACAATAGATCCAAAGGGCCGAACTCAGACTTGCAATTAGCAAACAACTTGCTGGAATTTTCTGCAGTAGAATTGCCTTTGATCTTCTTCTCTATCTCACTTCCAAATTTGATTGGCTAAGATGGTGGGATCTTAATCTAGATTTCTAGATGGGTTTTGAGAACTATTTTCTATGAAAAAAATCTCAGACCTTGAACTATCTTCAAAGAAGAAGTAAAAGGGGCTGGACGTGTGGGATATTGCTCTCTTTTGTTATGGACGTCCAAGGGGAAGGTTTCTCCTTTTTATAGAAACTTTGGGAATCCTTTCCTAAAAAGTTATCTCTTCTAATTCTCATAGATGTCCTAAAAGGAAAGTATAATCTAAAGATTTATTTCCTTTTAGAAACACTCCAATTAGAAAAGGAAACTAAAGGAACATTCCATAAACTTTGGCAATTAGTAATCCTAGTTGCACAACACTTACTAATTTAAGTTTGTAATTCAAAAAGGAAACTTTCTTATGGGAAAACTAATCCAAAGAGGAGTCCAACCTTCCAAGTAGAGAGACCTACTCAAAATTGGAAACCTTACCCATGGAATTCCCATTATGGACGTCCCACATACTAATGCACACCATGGCCCATAAATAATTTATCTAGAATTAAATTCATGTATGCCATCAAAGGCCTATTTGAATTTAAACTCAAAATTATTTTTCCAGTAAAATAATTCAACCATATGTCACCTAAACATTTTAGGAAATCATGCCAATCTTGGAAGGTGCCTAGAGAAGGGACCAAAAGACATATTTGCCCTTTGCTCCCAAAATGACCAAAATGTCCATGCTAAACCCATAGCAACATAAAGACCATTTTAACCTTAACTCATTCCACTAAAGAGTTATGGTTGAACTCCAGGGACAAATATATAATATAATAAGCTCGTCAGAAAATGACAGTCGTCTTCGACCTACTAAGTGTAATGACCTGAATGCCCCTCTATGTAACATCCATAATCAAGTCAGGTTATCCAATGTACTATCAACCTTCTCGATTACATCTAAACCTTAGAACTTCATATCCTTAACTTAATCATCATCCGGATATTATTCTCTTGATTCAGGGAGCGACCCACAAGTCCAATATCCATATGGAACATCCATATACTAAGATTTTAGATTTTGATGATTAATCGGATAATTCTAAGCGGACGATCATTCCATCATTAGATGGCATAGATTCTTTATTGCATATGCACGTCCCAACTGATCAAGTCCGAGTACCCAAAATGCAGAGCTGTTGACCCTATGAAAAGAATCTCACCCATAGTGAATTAAAGCACAAGAACTTGACTTCGTCAGTTCATCCACAAATGCTCAAGATTAAGAGCACTGGTCACTCAGTAGCATGAGGTGACTTGATCTCTCTCAGTGATAGTACTAATTTTAGAGATCACACTACAATGGTCCTATTCAATGCATTGCATATACACTAATGAGATAAATCTGGGAAATTCCTCCCATGACTTAGGTAAGTCACCCTGAATACAGGAGAGTCTCTCACTATAACTTATACCAAGATGAAGTGCCCAACTCCATCTTTCAGTTATGAACAATTTTATTGTTTTCAGTGTCCATGAGTCAGACCTATCTGTGTGTAACCACTACACACCTAATTCATTTACTAGAAACAATGGGCCTTACACAACCATACATATATACATGTTTAAAGAGAAAAGAGTCATTCTATTAAATAACCAGTAAATATCCAGTAACAAAAGATGAGAGTGCAGCTAGTGGGCTTTAGGGCATACACCAATCCCAACAAACACTACCGTGACACCAAAGGCGAGCACCAAAAGGCCCGAAGCCCGTGGCACCCCCACGAAACCTCGACCCGCAAACGACCAGGTCTATCCCAAGACTTGGTCCCCAAGACCTTCACCAAACCAAAGAAGGTCCCAAACATCCACCAAGCCAGCATGCCTAGCCCTACTTAAGGAGAACCAGTTCTACCCTCTTGCTTACATGAAAGAGGAGAGACCCATCTCCAACCTGACTCCCAGGTCAACCCAGCATGAGCCGGCTTGTTCTTACAAGCCCAAAATTAGATCATGCATCACAAGGCCTCTGTAAGAACCTGCTAAGGCCTACAATCCTTCGGTTCGACCCTTCATATCTACAGGGGCCGAACTCTAAAAATTTAAAGTTTCGCTGCAACAGGCGAAGGACCGAGTTCGCATCCTGTCCTTGCCCAGCTACAAAGAGGACAGGCTCGGTTACTGCACCCGAGGGAGCACATCCCTCATTGTCAAAGCCCAGCCAGAGCTGACCGAAGCTCAAATTGCTCGTTGTATACGCCGTCGCGCGTCGTATCGACAAAAGAGACTAGAGAAATAAAGGACCTAGCCTCCTACGCTTCAAGTCTCTCACAAATGGGTCGAAAAAGAAAGACCCAACCAAGTTGTTATTGTCCATATGGTTGGAAAAACCAGAAGACGCTAAAAGTCAGCAACAAAAATCCATATCCGACGTCCGGTGACCCGCAGCGTCTCCAGGACAAGAAGACATTCAGAAGAATCCCCTGCTCCTTTAAGCAAAGGAAGGCAGAGTGATCCTTCCTCAAGCTCTTCATCAAAAAGAATGAGCCCCAGCTCAGTCACCAGGACAGTTTCTTCGTTCGAATCTCGAGGGATGAACGTCTTGGCTACAAATTCTGAGCCACCACCTCGCAATCCACCTCAAGATGATGCGCTCGCACGCATCCAGCAGTTGGAACAAGGCCATCAGAGGATTGAAACTCTGATGGAAAACTTCTCCTCGCCTTCCAAAATCAGGCGAACAATGAACCTCCTCCGAATCGTCAAGATGATCTGGTAAATGGAGAAGAAAATGAGTCACGCGCCCTTACCAAAAAGGTCGTAGATAGTATTCTCGCAAAAGCAAAAGAAGAAAATATACTCAAGGAGCATGGGATTAAGCCACCATATCCCTTATGGATGGACTCGGTCCCGTTCCCCACAAAATTCAAGCATCCTACTCTCCAAACATATATGGGGAAAGGATCAGCCATACAGCATGTCATCCACTTCAAGATCCTGACGGGAGTTGTCGCGGATCAAGGTGCACTCAAGATCCGCTTCTTTGCATGATGGACTGCGTGTTCCTTTGCTCGGTGCTATCGAGGTCGGCGGACGTTGGAGTTTGTTGGGTACGACCCTTTCACGCCAGGAGGGCAGAAGCGGGTATCAACTTTTTTTTTGTGTGGGTGTGCCAGATATTCTATTTTACTTAGAATTGCAAGTGGTGATCCGGAGATCGACCTTCGCAAGTAAAAAGGAAATTAACTTCTTTCAAGTTTCCATTGCACATATATTTAAGAAAAGAGACATTTTCTTGATTTGCCGTGAAAGGCGATTTTTTTGGCATTTATAGCCCATTTTTGGTGTTTATAGCCTATTTTTGACATTCATAGCCGATTTTTGGCGTTTATAGCCAATTTTGGCATTTATAGCCTATTTACAATTCTTATCAATAATGAAAGACAAGAGTTGTGATTTTTGTCTCTTTAAAAAAAATACAAACTACAATGAAAAGCAAGAAAAGGAGGATTTAACTTCTTAGTAGATTGTGGGGGACTCGTTCAGATTGATGGTCGGAAGCCATATGTAGACTTGCCATCATCCATGCAGATGAGAACAGAGGATGCTCTTGATTCGCTTGGCTTGGCTATAACCTTAGATTTTTAGAGGACAAAGACCAAGTGGAGGTCCTATGTCCAATAAAAAGCTAAGTAGACGGACTGAAAAGCCACATCTAAGCCATTGGAGGCAGAAGGAGAAGGCAAGGACCTTGGGGGGAGGGGACCCCAAGGGACTTTTGTCACCTTATAGCGGTGGCCAGTGCAGAACTTTCGCAGAATTTTCTCTCTTTCTTTCTCTGGATTTTTGTGCTTGGAAGCTGATCTGATTCTGATCTCTGGGAGTTGTTTGATTTTTTGTAATCTGGATTTCTTTGGAGTGCTCTCCTATTTATAGGCTCTGGGTAGCCATTTAGGAGGGTTTATGGGCTTTTATTGTCATTAAGCCGCATAATGGGAGGGGTTATAAGGTTTAATTCCTTTATTTCTAACTCCTTTTTCTTAGCTTCTGATTGGCCGATGGAGATTGAGGGCATTTAATCGCCTTTAATCGCCATGATGGGAGGAGTTTCATGGTTTAAATGCCATGAATCTCTTGACTTGTAACTCCCATATGCTTGCTTTTGATTGGGCCGTCCAAAGAAATGAATTAATGACTGCAATAAAGCTAGTCAATTAATCGCATTAAGTGGTTGCCGAGCAGTTGAAGAGTCGCGGGCCATGCCGTGTCTTTTGGGATTCTTCTGGCGATGATCATCGATGGATCTTCATGTAGATCGACATCGGATGACCATGTAACTTCAGGTATTGGTTGCCAACAGCGGGTTGGTGCCATATGTCCTGTCGATTTCTCGATCGGTCGGGCAGAAAGCACACTTTTTTGGTTGACCGGTTGGCGATCAATGTTGATTTTGATACTCTTGATGATTGACCCGTGATTTTGAGGGATGTCAAAGGATTTTGTGTCTCAAAAGTATGAATTTTGGAAAATCCCAGGAGTCTGATGCTTTGAATCTCGAAAAATGACGAAAAACGGGCTTTACCGGGCGAACCCGGCGAATCCAGGCTCCATGGTCGCAGGCGACCCTAGGGGGGATTTCCCCCTTGTTGTCCCATTTTGCGGCCGTTTTTGATGTTTTTCGATTCTTTTTTCTTTCGAATTTTATCTTGACATTTTTGATCATTTATTGGCCTGATTTCCCTGTAGAAAACTTAATGAGAATCCTTGCATTTTGGATTTTGTTGTCGAATGTTGTCGAAATGACCTGAGATTTGACGTGTAGCCCTTTATAAGCATTTTGAAGCCGTCCATGTGCTCTATGTGATGAGTGATGGCCTCGGAGGTTCTCGCCGCCGAGAGGCTTGATTTGGCTGTTCGAGGGTTGATGTAGGGTCAAACGTTGTCGGTTTGACTCGGAACTTGACGTGGAGCCTTTTGGATGTATTCTGAGACCGAGCCCTGCTACCTGCACCGATGGCATGATGTGATAGCATACCTGAAAGTTTTTGCAAATTTGGGAATTTGGAGCTCGCAGCGATGTTGAGCCCTTCCTGATTTTACGGAGACTTTAAGGTTTCAAAAGTTTGGAGTTTCGGAGCTCGCAGCAATATTGAGCCCATCTTCAAGCTTTCTATTTCTTTCGGGGTATTTCCTTTTACTTTGGAATTGCCCCGGAGTCATGTCAAAATTTCGCAAGATTATTTTTAGCGAAATTCTGTCATTTTGATGATTGATCTTTTTCTTTTCCAACCTTTGCAGGTGGTTCCTCCAGAACCAACAAGGGTAAAGAGCCTGCTACAAGCGTACCTCGTCGATCTACTAGATCTTCTAATCCGGCCGTTTAGCAGGCCTGGGAGAAGGTCTAGTATGTTGAGAGAAACCTCGAAGAGTGCGACTCTCTCAACAAAGATGAGATGAGACAGCGACTAATCACTCTCAAGGGAGAGGATTTTATAAGATCATGGTAAGCAGTCGTCCATGGTTGATAGACGATCAGAGGGTTTTGCCCAAGCCTACCTTCTTCTTTGGTGATGCAGTCCCTGACGACGTGACATACCAGAGGAGATGTTTTTAGTTCTCTTACATAGCTGATGGTGAGGAGAGAACTATTGTTACCCGGTCGACGTTTGATCGCACCATCTCGATTATGAGCCTTGCTCCCACGTGCTCTAAGAGGGAAGATCCTCCAAGCTGGGTGAGAAGGACAAATGTAATCAAGACCGGGGTTTTTGTTGGTAGTTCTCCTGGATATGCGGAGAAGTTGCCTGTTGACATGGACATGTTGATGCCGGCCAGCGGCTACCGGGGTTCTGATTATCCGTCGTTTGATTTAGGACCGGTGGGCCTTGGTATTTTCAGCTGTGACGGCTGTAATTGGGTGAAGCCTTTTCGACTTCGTGGCCGTTTTAATGCTGACTCCGAGTGGAGGTCTTGGACTGATCGTGTCCCGCTGATTGGTGGCGCCGTTTTGAAGGAAGCCGAGATTTTTGATGCGGTCCGTGCCTTTAGGGAGACCGTGATCTTTTCCGACGAGGCATTCATGGCTATGTTGGAGTCATTCTTTCCATAAACCAATACCTTCGTTGTGACAAATGGTGAGACTGGTTTCTCTTTGAAGGAGCTGAGTGCAATTACTGGATTGCCTATCCCTGGGAAACTCTATGAAGAGTTCATGCCGATTGATAGCGTCTTTGAGGAGCAGTCAGAGGAATTCGGGCTTTTGTACTTTCAGCTCGTCGCCTTTTATGATTTTCTGAAGGAGAAGGAAGGCTCAAAAGTAAGATCCAGCAGTTGGAAGAGTTTTAGCTCTTCATCTGCCAACTTCTTTGAAAGTGGGGAGCCTTCTGATAGCATGACCCTGGAAGACAGGGCTAAGGATCCGGGTTCGAAGAAGATTTTGGCTATGCAAGAAGAGTTGAGAAATTTCTTTCCGAGTACAAACGCCATATGTCCTGACATTGCACTGTGGAGAGATCTTGCTGTTTACCTCACTTTTTGGCTAGGTGAGGCTATTTTTCCTGGAGGAGATGGAACACACATCAGATGGCGTTTGGAGAGCGGCTTGCTTTGGTGCCAGCTCTTTACTCATACTTGTGTACCGAACTGCAGGCTGCTGCTTTTTTAGTTCGGCTTGGGCTCCCTATGAATAGGGTATTTTCAGCCCATATCTTTTATTCGTGGTTTGTATACCACTGTCCTGGTTTCCACCGGCTGGGTAATGTACAGGATGATGACCCTCTTATGATTCGACTGGCTAAGGGGAAAGCCATATCCGAATCACTTTTGTTTGTCCGCATGAGGATCCGACAGTTCAGGGACGTCGAGATGGGGAAGTCTTCAGTGAAGCTTTCTCCGGAGTTGCGGAAGAAGGCTTTTGATTTTGGTGCCTCCCGGGACTCTACCAGGGCGGGGTCGAGAAGGCATTACTCCTTGACAAATGTAGAGAAGGAGTGGCTTTTCAGCATACATGTTGGCACGATGGTGTACCGCAAACATCTTTTCGTCGACATCCAACCGTATGTACCTTCTTGCTTTGCTCTGCGGTTAGGATTTTCTCAAGGCGTTGTTGGAGCGCCTTCAAGCATGGTGAAGTGCTTTGGAGGCTTGCAGGATGGCAGAAATGCATGGGCTTTTTATAGTGCTGAAGACACTACTGCCATGATTTCTTATCCTGCATTGTCGACTTCTCGGACTGCCGGCTTCGCGAAGTGGTTTGCGAAGAGCTTTTCGGCATATCGGGGGCTTTCCAAGAAGGAGCTTGATGTAAAGCTATCTCTGGAAAAGGCCTTGGAAAGTCGAATGGCGTCCGGCAAGAGGAAGTTTGGGCCTTCCTTTCTGGAGAGAAGCACAAGATAGGCTTTCCCGGTGACCAGGGCGTCATTGGTTCTAAAGCTGTTTGAGAAATACCTGATGAGGCTTTAGAACAGCTAGAACAGGAGGAAGCTGAGCTTGATGCTTGGATGCAAGCGGCACAAAGGCGAGCTTCCGTGGAGTCTACTGACAAGTGTAGACCATCCAGTGAGGAGTCAAGTGGGAAACCTGACTCTGACAGTGGGGCAGGTTCCTCTAAGAAGCGAGCCCGCAGAAGTAAGAGGAAGAGAAGTCATCATCGCAGCAAGGGGCAACATGAGGACTCTCCTGACAAAGAAGTCCCTATTACTATCAATGAGGAGGTGCCAGGGAATGCTGATGAGCCTCCAGAAAAGATAAGCCGAGAAGAAGAGACTGTCGGTGAAGGTATGATTCTTCCTTTTTCTCTTTCCATTTTCTTTCATGGGATTTTCCATGTTCTAATTTGCTTTCTCCCCTTGCTGCTTCTTTTTTTTTTAGCAGAGGAAGACTTGGCGATTCCTGAGGTTCCAACCGATGAGGCAGTGACGGATCCGGTTGCGGCAACAGAAGAAGTACCGAGGGACTCTGGAGTGGTTCCATAATCTCCAACTGGTATGACTTCTTTTTCTTTTTTTTTTCTTTTGTCAGTGACTTGGTTTGCTAACATTTTTTTTTGTCAGCTGACTTGCCACAGGATTCCGATGACTTTGAACCATTGATGGATGCAAATGTTGACGATGCTTCCGATGAGTTCATGAAGGAAGAGAGTGTTCCGCCAGTCGTTGAAGAAGGTATTTTATAGTAACAACCCTGATAATAATTTTCAAACAGGATCATATTCATACCTTTTTGTGTTTCTTTGGCAGGTTTTGAAGTGACAGAGGAGAGTCCGTTGCTTCTTTTAGAACCAGAGCAAGGGATGCAAGAGGTTGATCTGGAGGTAGATACTCCTACAACCAATTCTGACACGGTGGAGGAGGTACCTCGTGCTGAGATTCTTTCCAAATTAGCTCCAACTGGAAAGAGTTCTTTTGTTCCTCTTCCAACGGGGCATGACATGAGCAGCCGACCAACGGAGCGGGGTGAATCTTCAGCTAGGCCATCCCTTCTTTTTGCGAAGAAGGTGCTAGTACGGGTTTTGAGCTCTTGGATTGAGACTCTCCTTGTTGGACACTTGGATGCCGGGTTTGGCATGATCCAGCATGTGCAGGAGATTCTTGGTGATGCCGAAGAGGCTGGTCTTGATGTCACAGGTGCCAGGGCGATCATTGATAGGATCATTGCACTGGGTGACAAGTGGTTTGAGACCATTGGTTTTGCTGACGACCAGTTCTTCAAGGAGATGTTCCTGGGCCCTGCTGATAAGGCTAAGTTTGACCTGAATGAGGCTACACAAAGCAGGAAACAGCTAGTCTGAGAGAAAAACTTAGAAGAGCTAGCCATCATTGGGCTGACACATGACCTTAACATCCTTGATAGGGAGGTCGATGAGGCTAGGAAAAGTCTTGAGCAATTGAAGGCACAAGTCACTGCCAAGTGGGCTAGTATAACAGAGGCTCGCGATAGGGAGAGTGATCTGATTCGCCTGGTTGCAGATGCCGATCAAGTTCTTGAAAGGAAGTTTCAAGAGGACAAACAATTGCAAACTGCTCGGGATAAGCTTCCCGGTGTGAAAGAAGGGTTACAGCATCTCATGGCAAGTTCTTGAAGAAGCATGCCTTGGAAACTCTGATGGCTGAGGCCAAAAGTTTGCTTGAGGAGCTGAAATTTTGGCTGGAAACCATTTTTGGTTGAGCTCCTGATTTTTATAGCAGAAACTATCCTTCTTCTTTTTTTTTGGTACCACTTGTATTTTTTTAGTACTCTTTTTTTTGTAGTGCTTGTGAACACTTTTTTTTTCGGGTACCGCATGTATTTTTTGGTACTCTTTCTTTTTTGTTTTCCCTACGCTTACTTAAATCTTTTTGTGATGAAAACAATTGCTAAATGGGATGCTCTTTTTTTTCCCTACGCTCACTTAAATCTTTTTGTGATGAAAGCAATTGCTAAATGGGATTTTTTTTGTTTTTCCTATGCTCACTTAAATCTTTTTGTGATGAAAGCAATTGCTAAATGAGATTTTTTTGTTTTCCCAACGCTCACTTAAATCTTTTTATGATGAAATCAATTGCTAAATGGGAATTGATCAAAAGCTTGTCATTTTGTGAAAATCTTTTGTCAAATGATTGTTTTGGCATGGGAGCCAGATTTTTTTTATGGCATGGAAGCCGATTTTGGCATGAGAGCCAATTTTTTGTGGCATTGATAGCCGGGTTTTTTGAAAGCCAAGTTTTTGGTTTGTGGCATTGACAACCGATTTTGTTTTGTGGCATTGATAGCCAGTTTATTTTGTGGCATTGATAGCCGGTTTGGTGGCATTTATAGCTGGTTTATGGCATTTATAGCCGATTTTGGTTTTCAAAAATTGCAAGTATCGACTAAAAGTTGCCTCCTTGCTGAATGGTCTTGCAAGTATTGATGGAATGTCGCATCCTTGCTCATTCGGTTGCGAGTATCGATGGAATGTCGCATCCTCGCAGATTTGGGTGCAAGTATCGATGGAATGTCGCTTCCTTGCTTTTCAAAAATTTTGGTTTTGCGGATACTGACTTGATGTCGTTTCCCCACGATTTTTGAAATTTGCGGTTTTCTCGAACCTTTGGGTTATGGATATCAAATGCAATGTTGCATCTCCATGATTTCTTGGTTTTTTTGAACCTTTGAAATTTGGGTTGTGGATATCAACTGAAATGTTGCGTCTCCACGATTTTTAGGTTTTTTCGAACCTTTGGAATTTGGGTTGTGGATATCAACTGAAATGTTGCGCCTCCCCATTTTTTTGGTTTTTTCGAACCTTTGAAATTTGGGCTGTGGATATCAATTGAAATGTTGCATCTCCACGGTTTTTAGGTTTTTTCGAACCTTTAAAATTTGGGTTGTGGATATTAACTAAAATGTTGCGTCTCCATAATTTTTTTTTGTTTTTTGGATTTTGCAAGTATCGATGAAATGTAGCTTCCTTGCGATTTTGGAAGTGTCGAACATGGTTCGCATGCTTCCAATTTGTGCGAGTATCGACTTAGCGTCGCTTCGTCGCGGTTTTTGAAAAACCATTTTTTTTTTGTTTAAAGACATGAGGGTCATAAGTTTTGACCAAAAACCATATAGGCGGTAAAAGGTAGGGTGGACTTGGGTGGAAATCCCTGAATTCAGATTTTGTTTCAAACCATGAATTTTGGATTCAAGGGTTGAAAATTTTGGTCAAGTTAGGGAGAGGCTCCTAAACTTGGATTTTTGAACAATGAAACGATGAAAGTAAGCATTATTTGAATTTCTAAAAATTTCAACATTTGATATGACAATTCTAAAAAGAGTGGGTTTAGCAAGTGTGTACCTGGAAACCAGTTTTGGCCGTAAAGGCATTGCTCTTACCCAGTTGGGTAAGTCTTCAAGGGTAGTACCGCTTTAAGAACTTGCCGTTGATGGGCAGCATACATCTGTCACCCTTCATGTTTAGGAGTGCGTATGCGCCGTTGGAGAAAACCTTGTTGATGACATAGGGTCCCTCCGATTTTGGCTCAAATTTGCCTTTGGACATTTGAGCGAAGACCATTGGTCTTTTTACCGCAAGAACCAAGTCACCCTTTTTGTAGGTGCATTGCCTGACCTTTTTGTCGAAAGATCCTGCCATGCATGCTTGGTAAAGTTTAATGCTTTGCCGAGCTTCGAGTCGTCTCTCATCGAGATTGTCCAGCTCATGGAGTCGCAATTTGACATTGTTTTCTTGAGTCATGTCATTTTGCAAGGATACCCTTAAGGAAGGAATTTGTACTTCCAAGGGTACGACAGCTTCGCATCCATAGACCATGGAGAATGGTGTGCAATGGGTTGGTCCTCGAATGGTGGTTCGATAGGCCCACAAAACTTCAGACATTTTGTCGCTCCAATCTCTTTTGTGACTAGAGACCATTTTCTTTAGGATTTTGCAAAGTGTCTTGTTGAAAGCTTCTGCTAATCCGTTTGCTGACGGATTGCATGGAGTCGAAGGACATTTTTGGATTTTGTATTTGTCGCAGAACCTATAGAATCGATGATCCTGGAATTGTGGTCCGTTATCATGGACGAATCTTTTAGGTATGCCGAAACGACAAATAATGTTGGTGCGCAGGAACTGAAGGACTGATGAAGTCTTCATTTCTTTAAGCGCAAATGCTTCTGACCACTTGGAGAAATAATCCGTAGCGGCGAAGATGAATCGATGACCTTTGCTCGAAGGGGGAGAAATAGGACCTATGATGTCCATACCCCAGGCTTCGAAAGGCCATGAAATCGCTGTAGGATGTAGCCATTCTGGAGGCATGTGAACATAATCTCCGTGAACTTGGCATAGTTGGCAGCGCTTAGCAAATTGCATTGCGTCGGCTACCATGGTAGGCCAGTAATAACCTAACATTTTTATCTGATCGTAGAGCTTTGGACCAGCCTGATGAGCTCCACAAAGACCAGCATGAACTTCTTTGAGTGTTTCTTCAGCCTCTTGTTATGACAAGCAGCGTAGAAGTACCCCGTTGAAGGATTTCTTGTAAAGGATTTTTGAAGGAATATCCAAATGAAAGCTTGGGGTTCGCATTTGGATGCTTACCTATTTTTTTGGATCTTCAGGTAGGATTCCGAACATAGTGTAATCAATGAACGGATCCCTCCAGTCGTCGATTGAAGGCTGAAGGATAGAAATCCGACTTCCCACCACTTGGTGGCATTCAGCAATTGCTTGGTGTGTGTTAAGAGGAGGAATGATTCTTCTCTCGCACACTATAATTTTCATGTTTTCCCCTTCCTGGATTGCCATAGATGCGGCAAGTCCAGCCAGGGCATCTGCACGTATGTTTTCACCTCTACGAATGCGGGTGATGTGACAGATGTCAAACTTTTGCAGAAGTGATTGTGCCTTGTTGTAGTAAGGCAGTAGATCAGGCTTTCTAACTTCAAATTTCTGATTCATCTGGTTGACGATCAGTTGAGAGTCTCCAAAGATTTCCAGCATGGTGATACCGGATTCGATGGCGAGTTCCAATCCTAGGATCAGAGCTTGATATTTAGCTGCATTGTTTGTGCATGGTTTCAGTAGCGAGAAAGCGTGTGGAATCATGTATTTGTCGGGGCTAACAAAGAGGATGCCAACTCCCGAGATCAGCTGTCTTTTCTCATTTGTCCTGGTTGCACCGTCAAAGTACATGTCCCAGGAAGCATTTTGTGAGAAAGTCTCCACATTGTAGACTGGTTCATCTGGGAGATCATCTCCGAGTGGAGAATCTTTAGGCAATGGATGCTCTGCGAGAAAGTCCACTAGAGCTTGCCCTTTGATTGCCTTTTGTGGTACATACCTACTATCAAATTATGACAGAAGGATGGACCATTTTGCCAGTCGAGCATTGAGAGAACCTGCTTTTGTGACAAGGACCTTCAAGAGGTTGATCCTCGAGACCAGGTAGACTGTGTTGGAAAGCAAGTAGTGACGCAGCTTTTGTACGGCGAACATCACTGCAAGGTATTCCTTTTCGACTGGAGAGTAGTGATGCTCTGCACCTACTAGCATGCGACTGAGGTAGTATAGAGCAGCTTCTTTTCTTTCATCATTTTCTTGTGCAAGCAGAACACCCAGAGAGTGATCAAGGGCTCTTGTGTACAAGATGAATGGTTTTCCAGTGGTAGGAGCAGCTAACACTGGAGGTTTGGTCAGGTATGACTTGATATCTTGGAATGCAGCTTCACAGTCAGCATCGTAGACAAAGTTTACACCTTTTTTCATCAACCGGGAGAATGGACGGCATTTCCCCGAAAGATCGGAGATGAACCGTATGATGTAGGCCAATCTCCCTTGAAGCCCTTTGAGTTCTCTCAAGGTTCTTGGAGAGGGCATTTCTAAAATGGCTTTGACTTTTATGGGGTCAAGCTCTATTCCAGCTTTCCGAACTAAGAAAGTGGAACTTACCCGACGAGACGCCGAAGAAGCATTTCAGGGGATTTATTCGCAGTTTGTGTTTGTGAAGCCGGAGGAAGACTTCTTGAAGGTCTTCGAGATGATCTTCTTTTCTTTTGCTTTTGACGGCGAGGTCATCAATGTAACATTCGACCGTCTGGTGCTGCATATCTTGGAATATCTTCATAATAGCCCTTTGGTATGTGGCACCAGCATTTTTCAGACCAAATGGCATGACAGTGTAGCAATACACGCCAAATGGGGTCCGAAAGGATGTTTGTTTTTCATCTTCAGGATGCATCTTTATCTGATTGTAGCCAGAGAAACCATCCATGAATGTCATTCGCTCGAATCCACATGTATTATCAATTATTACCTCTGGTATGGGAAGCGGAAATTCATCTTTAGGGCATGCGCCATTCAGGTCTCTATAGTCAATACAGACCCTGATCTGCCCGTTTTTCTTTGTCACGGGGACAATGTTGGCCAACCATTCAGGATGTTGTTCCGCACGGATGAAGCCGACGCTTTTGAGTTTTTGAACTTCTTGTTCAATATTATCCATCACATTTGGACGGAATCTTCTTTGGCCCTGCTTGACAGGCTTGATGTCTTCTTGAAGATTGAGTTTGTGGACTGCTATTTTGGGGTCTAAGCCAGGCATTTCCGCGTAAGACCATGCAAAGCAATCAACGAACTCATGAAGAAAGGCGATATACTCAGGTAACTCATCATCCTTTACAATCTTGCTTATGAATACAGGACGTGGGTTATCTGGTGTTCCCAAGTCTATCTTTTGAACAAGATCTTCTGTTGGAAGGTTCGAAGGTGGTTCCTCCATAATAATTTCGGAGGCTTCCAGCTCTACGAAACCTTCTGGGGTTTCAAGGGCTTTTCTAGACCAAGGTTTTGTTCATTTCCACAGGTCTTCTTGATCGGCAATTTTCTCAAAGCTTGCTATGAGATGATCCCAATCGCCTGTTGAAACCGTGTCAAAGTAGGGTATTTCTTTTGGAGACGAGGGTTCTTCTGGGTTAGAAGACCACATGTCTGTGCCATCGGACAATTCCGCTTCATTGTCAGAGAAATCGTAAGAATTGGATGAGCTTCCTTGATCTTTGTCAGGGGACTCATCGAAGAGATATCCAGGGAGATCGATGTCTTCATAGACTTGAGATGTTGAGGCTTGGTCATTAAATTGACTTTTAAGCCTTTGTGTCAACTATCTCAGGGGAGTGTCGGGATCATACCCTAGCCCGTGTGAAGACTTTTCTACATGGCCGTAGAGTCTCCAATCTTCCAGCTGACTTTTGGTCAAGGCAGGCCCCAATGGTGTGAGAATACTGCGTCCTTCTCCCAAACCGACTGGATTTTGAGCGTCATAGCCCATTTTCTTTATAATAGCTTGTGCCATAGGACTATATAAGGATAGTTGAGGCATACCTTCATTTTGGAAGGGTTCACGCTGTTGGGATTGGTGTATGCCCTAAAGCCCACTAGCTGCACTCTCATCTTTTGTTACTGGATATTTACTGGTTATTTAATGGAATGACTCTTTTCTGCTTAAACATGTATATATGTATGGTTGTGTAAGGCCCATTATTTATAGTAAATGAATTAGGTCTGTAGTGTCTACACACAGATAGGTCTAATTCATGGACACTGGAAACAACATATTTGTTCATAACTGAAAGATGGAGCTGAGCACTTCATCTTGGTATAAGTTATAATGAGAGACTCTCCTACATTCAGGGTGACTTACCTAAGTCATGGGAGGGCTTTCCCGGATTTATCTCATTAGTGCATATGCAATGCATTGAACAGGACCATGGTAGGTGTGATCTCTAAAATAGTACTATCACCGAGAGAGATCAAGTCACCTCATGTTACTGAGTGACCAGTGCTCTTAATCTTGAGCATTTGTGGATGAACTGACGAAGTCAAGTTCTTGTGCTTTAATTCACTATGGGTGAGATTCTTTTCATGGGTCAACAACTCTGTGTTTTGGGTACTCGGACTTGATCAGTTGGGACGTGCAGATGCAATAAAGAATCTATGCCATCTAATGATGGAATGATCGTCCCCTTAGAATTATCCGATTAATCATCAAAATCTAAGATCTTAGTATATGGATGTTCCATATGGATATTGAACTTGTGGGTCGCTCCTTGGACCAAGAGAATGATATCCGGATGATGATTAAGTTAAGGATATGAAGTTCTACAGTTTAGATGTAATCGAGATGGTTGATAGTACATGTGATAACCTGACTCGATTATGGATGTTACATAGAGGGGCATTCAGGTCATTACACTTAGTAGGTCGAAGACAACTGTCATTTTGTGACGAGCTTATTATATTATATATTTGTCCATGGAGTTCAACCATAACTCTTTAGTGGAATGAGTTAAGGTTAAAATGGTCTTTATGTTGCTATGGGTTTAGCATGGACATTTTGGTCATTTTGGGAGCCAATGGCAAATATGTCTTTTGGTCCCTTCCCTAGTCACTTTCCAAGATTGGCATGGTTTCCTAAAATTTTTAGATGACATTTGTGTTGGAAATAGGGTGGGCCTCTAGGATAGGTTTCAAAAACTTTTGACCCACTTGACGCAGGGATCAACTATCCAAAAGGCTATAAAACCCAATCCAAGATCTATGTCCTCAATCTCAGCCATCATGATCAGTATGACAATCTATCTAGAAGATAGAAACAACAACTAACAAGCATCCATAATAATCTACAACATGCAAGGAAGTGGATTATACCTTTGGAGCTCGGTTGTGCTCTAATGGAGGAGTTGCGTCTTTCTTTGATGATGAAACGCTTTCACTAATCAAATAGGGATCTCCAAGACCTCTTGATCTTCCACGCTATGACCCGTATTAGATTCTCCTTTTTCTTAAGAAGATGGTGGGATTTCCAAGAGAAAACTACTAGGAACTCTAGGGAGGAACTAGAAAGAGAACTAGAAGAGGGAGAGGAGAAAAACCATGTGCAACTATTGCACAAAAGGACCTTGGGCGTGAATCCCAATGCTAGGAAAGTGCATGGACGTCCAAGGCCTCTTCTCCTCTATTTATAGCTTTTGCAAGTTGCCTTCTCTTTACTAATTACAATAGAAGACATACTTCCATTAATTAGTAACTTATCATATCATAATTAGAAGTCTCACTTCAAATATGATTAGTAACTTTCCAATTCCTTTCTAATTAAAATAGAAGTCTCACTTCTACTAAAACTAGTAAGTCTACTATTACCACTATTAGAAGTCTCACTTCAAATAGAAATAGTAACTTTCCTTTTAGAGTTCAACTAGAATTAAATACTTTCTAATAATTGGGCTGGCGTGGGGACCACTAGGGATTCCTTAGAAAGCTGGCTCCAACTGGGACTCGCGACCCCACATCTCATGTGTAATCCGGGCCCACAGTTAATTGCAAATAACTCCACTATATAAATGCAATTGAACTCCAGGCTTAGGAATATTACATAGAAGACCCTAAACTTTCACATTATCACAAGTAGACCCCTCTATCAATATCCAGGGATCAATTGGACCTATCTTCCAAAATAGATCCATATCTTATTATCCTTGAGCCTCAATTAATTATAATGATCATAGGTACCTTTCCAATTAACTCTTAATCGGAATGGGTGCGCACTTACCAATGATAAATCCATTAATTGGCACAAGGGGATATTAGAGATAGATTCCTTCTTGACTATTGAATGTTCCCACAGCTCTACTACCATGTACCCAAATCACCGAGGTGTTGACCTACAGTTGGCCTCACTCATTGGTGACTCAAAGCAAATGAATAGATAGAAATTTGAGTTCATTAATGTCTCAGGATTGAGAGTCTATTGCTAGGGAATTATGAGAGCAGACCTTAAAGTAAAGACAGTGTTTATAAGGTGCTTCTCATGGTCCTTCAATACATCCAATGTACCAGCACTATGATCCAGAATCTTCCATTCTGATGATAGAGACAAGTCACACTATCTCATAGTGATCAAAGTGCTGCAACCTTGTCAGTATGAGATGTCCAGTCTCATCACTGGTTGTGAATATATTTTAAGTATAAGATTTGTCATACATGTCTCCCGTATGTGGATCTCATCCATACACATGTGTTACATCTAATATACTTGTGGACCCCGGTTCATCTCATGAACCATCATGTCATTCGTATTGGTTATGCGCAAGTATATAACAAATCACCATTCATCTCATGAAAAGTAAGCATGAATATATGAATAAATAAAGAATTTAATCAATTTATTATATCATCTACTGGATTGAGTCCATAAAACTAACAATCTCCCACTTGGGCTCAATGCCAGTTAGAGTTGCATCTCATGCACATCCTCTTTACATCTTGCTCAAAGACTTTGGTAGTCAAAGGCTTAGTAAAGGGATCTACTAGATTGTCTACAGAGGCTATCTTGGTGATCATACATCACCTCTCTGCACAATCTATCTGACCATGTATAACTTCCTTTATGCATACTTTTTGGCTCTTGGGTTATTTGGACTTAGTGACTGCCCTGCTGTCATCACAGTAAACTGTGATTGGCTGTCCTACCAAAAATACCACTCCAAGTTCCATAAGGAATCTTTTGAGTCAATCTGCTACCTTAGCTACTTCTCAAGCTGCTACAACATAAGCACATACCCAGAAGTTGATTTCCTGGAATCCTAATCTGACTAGAAGTCAGTATCTATGTAACCGACTGGAATCAACTCATCACTGCTATAACTCAACATGTGATCTCTAGTCCTTCTCAAGTATTCGAAAACACATCGTACAGCAGTCAATGATAAAGACCTGGGCTACACTTTATATCTGCTGACTAGGCGTACTGCGTGATAGATATCCGGTCTAGTACAAAGCATAGCTTACCGTACCAGAACCTTATCTATGTACACATCATTGGGATAAGCCTATCATCCTATTTTTCCGATCTCAATGGAAATTGATTCCTAGGATGTACCTGGCTTTTCCAAAAGTCCTTTATTATCAAAAGTCTTAGCCAACCAAAACTTTTACTATTGACGATATCCCTATATCACTCCATAGGAGAAGGATGTCGTTGACATATAATATCAGAAAAAACTACCCTGCGTTCTTGACTTTTCATTTACACATGACTTATCCGGATTCTGATAAAAATCAAGTGACTTGATTTCCTTAGTCAATACGGATGTTCCTGTTTCGGGATATCTGCACGAATCCATAAATGGACTTATGCAGCCTGCAAACTCTTCGCACTTGGTTATTAGCTATAGAAATCTGGTTACATCATATAGATGTTTTCCTCAAGATTCCCGTCGTGAGACGCTGTCTTGATATCCATTTGCCAAATCTCGTCACCGAGATGAACCACAATGGATAAGAGTATCCGGATGGAACTCTTCCTTCTGGCTCTCATTTTCTTTTGTAGACTCACTTGCACCCAATAGGTTTGCTATTGGCAGGCAAGCCCACAAGTATCCAGACCTGATTAGAGTACAAAGACTCCACCTCAGCTTTCATAGCATCTAACCAACATCCCGAAAACTATGTCATTAACTGCTTTATCATAGTTCCAGGGATCTTGTTCCAGTTACATCGGGATTGCCTTGTAAGACTTTCCCAAAACCGAGAACTTGTCAAGGGTCCTGACAATACTCCCACTACGACAAGGCACTGGTGTAACTACTGGGTCAAGTATGGGCGGATTTTCTTAAAGTTTGGTTATTCTTGGATTTGGAATTGTTCTTTCTTAAATTTCTTCCAAGTTAACCATTTCTAAAGATTTCCAGTTAATCTTATAATCTCCCTCCAGAAAACCGCATTGGTGCTGTGAAGCACTTTTTGCTCTCTGGGATTATAGAGCAACCAACCTTTAGTTCCTTTTTGGGATAGAATATAAACATATATACTTCCAACTTTGATTCCAACTAATCCGTCTTATCCTTCAGCACGTGTGCTGGACAACCCTGAAAAAGTCGTAGACTAGGCTTTCGCCTTGTCCATAACTCCCTGGGAGTCTCAAGTATAGACTTAGATGGAATGAGGTTTAGTATATATATTTCAGTTTCCATATCCCAAAATATAGGTAATCCGTAGAAATTCAATCATAGACTTGATCATAGTTAAAAGAGTCTTGTTCCTTCTTTCTACTACTCCATTTTGTTGAGGCAAAACCAGGAGCAGACTACTGGGATCAAATCCCAAAATCTGATAAGTATCCCATAAAATTAGTGGAGAGATATTCGCCTTATCGATCTTATCGATGAGTATTTATACTTTTACCTAATTGCTTTTTCGCTTCCGCTTGAAAAACTCTTTGAACTATTCAAAAATCTTGAACTTGCGGTGCATAAGGTATATGTATTCATATCTCGAGTAATCATCAGTGAAAGTGATGAAATACCCATATCAATCTCTCGTTCTAATATTATGGGTCCATACACATCAGTAAACACTAACTCCAATAAATCTTTGGCCATACTGCTCTTAGATGAATAAGGGTCTATTGGTCATTTTGCTTTCCAAACAGGATTTGCAAACAGGCATTGATTCTACCACTAATGAAGGCAAGATACCATCTTTCACTAGCCTGTCAATCCTGTTTAGGTTTATATGACCTAGCCTCTTAGGTGCCAAAGTTTGTTGGATTAGATGAAGGTGACTACCTCTTTAATGATGGTCTATCATTAACATCAGTGTCATGTATCTCATACATTGTGGGAGTAAACAAATAAAAGCCATTGATTACCTTGTCAGAATATATAAGAGTACCGCTCCTCTTTAAGACGATTTAATTACCAAAAGTAACTGAATAACTCTTATTCATCATACTAGAAATTAAAATTCCGTCTTAAAACGGTACATATAATGTATCTGACAAAATCAACTTAATATCTGAAAATAACTAAGTTACTACTCCTTCTGACACTGCTTCTGCCTTGGCTTCTGATCCCAGGTTAATACTGATTTCCCCCGTCATTAATCCTCCTGGTTACCTGTAACTCCTACAACATATTACTGATGTAATTAGTTGCACCAAAGTCTACAAACCAAGATTTTGAAGTACTAGTTGAAAAACTATCTTCAAAAATAAATGACTCAGTCATACCTGAGGTCTTTTCCTTTGACAGAAATCGTGGACAATTCCTCATCCAATGTCCAGTGGAAACACTTTCCCTTTGCTCCCTTATCCTTGACCTTGGCCACACCACCAGTGGAACCATACTCCACCTTAGGACCTTTGATGACTGATTTCTTCTTGCTATCCCGGTCTTTACCTTTCGGTTTGGACTTAGCAAATGACTTTTCTGTCATGAGGGCAGTTGGTCTTTTCTTCATGATTTCCTCAAACACTACCAGCTGGCGAGACAGCTCAGCTATGGTCATTTCCAATTTATTATAATTGATCTCGAAATGTTTGAATGAGTCTGGTAGTGATTGAATGATCATGTGGATCTGCGTTTTCTGTATCAAACGTAGTCCCCAGTACATCTAACTCATTCAATGCCAACTTCATTTGTAACAAATGTTTTTGTACTGGGGTTCCCTCAGCCATCTTTGTCTCCATCAGCACTTTTACAGCAGCCTGCCTAGCAGGCCTGACCTGGTCTGCAAACATCTCCTTTAAGTTCGATATAATATTGTATGCTGACTTATAGGATTGATGTTGTTCTTGCAAAATAGTAGACATGGATGCCTGAATAAAACATCTGGCCTTCTCATTGTCTTTGGTCCACTTGGTGTAAAAGTTTTTCACGATCTGTGGTGCATCAGGCTCAGGCTCAGGAAGGGAGGGTATTAGAAGGACATATTTGCAACTTGAAGATGTCAAGATAATATCCAGGTTCCTTTTCAAGTCTACATAGTTGGATCCCATCAACTTGTTCTGGTTGAGGATGGTCTCAAGTGGATTGAAAGTATTCGAATTCATGCTGTATAAATTGAAGCACATAACCATACATTCAATGAAAGAATATAAATGACATTAGGGTTTAGTATTCTACCAAATTCATATGGGAATCCTCATAAGCACTGAATTCAGAATACATCGGAATCCCAATCCCTTAGGGCATGCCTCCTAGGGGAGTGCAAATGTCCTTGGATTGGTGCGGATCAAAGTTCGTCAAAATTAGAATTAAGACTAACTATCCATGATCCCCATCATTCATTATCATCTAGGTATCTCATACCATATAATGTATGACTCCCGATTTGCTTTGGTTTCTAAAATACATGAGGCAAATCCTAGGGGATACTACATCATTATTTTAGTTAAGTGTGACCCACCAACTAGCATTGCATGACAACCGTTGTGAGCAGCTCCTCCTAGGGGAGTGAGCCCCCACCCCGTCTCACCAATACTATCCATAGGAGATCCATATCTAGTAACCAGACAAGTAAAAGCCCTCCGAAGGAACGGCCACACTCTTGGTGGCGCGAGGCTAATACTTTCCTTACAATGGACCTATGGTGGAAAACCATGGGGATTTATCAATTTAAATGCCCCGCTCCCACTTAATATTTTGAGTTGAGGATTTCCTTTTAAGGTATTAGGGCCCACATATATAAATATATGAATCATCAAATCATCTCATGATATGATCTAAGATTGGTTCCAAGTCAAGTTATTTTAAGGAAAGTCCAGTTTCATAAATTAGTGTTACCAATGTGTCCATCTCATGGGACATCAACACTAATTAGAACTATTTCCAAAAATTAATTTGATTTGACCAATATTATTAACTTGCTATGTTTGGATCAGATTTGGAAACATTCTAAATAAAGCATTCAACTATAAATAGAAAACGCTAAAATTAGAAACTAGTTCTCTCCTCCACATGGCCCAAGCGGAATAGACTTCTTGGACTTCTAGACTTTCCAAAAATTTGGAATTCCTTAAACTCTTTGGGAAACTCCAAAACCCCTTTGGTAATCTTCAAACTCTTTGATTAGGAGTCCAGCTTCACTTTCCTTCTTCGTCTCAGACATCGCCAGAATTTACAAATTTAGAAATTACATAAATTCCTATGTCTCTACGATGAGACTTACATGATAATCTATTAATGGAAATAAAAAGGCTCATAGGGAATTTCACCATGCCTTGCGCTAAACCGGGAAAACAAGGAAACCATGATGCCCTTTACAACTTGCCAAAAATAAACATTCAACCATAAAAGAAAGTAAAAATACTTGTGGGCCATATGGAGATAACATGATAACCTGCATGTTAGTATCTCATACTAGCAAAGCAACTCACAAAGTCGGGTTACCAAATAATAATGGAAAGACAGGAAGCCAAATATTGCCACTACTATGATTCATGCCCCCTATGCAGAGGGGGTCCGGGGGTGTCCCCCGGCGGGGGTCGAGCTGCCCGGTCAGCTCGCGGGGGCCCAGGGGGCAGCACCCCCGAAATAAAAACAAAAACTGAGATCTCATATGTCAGTCTGTTCGGTCGACCTACTAGAGGGTTCGGTCGACCGGCCTCAGTGTCTTCGGTCGACCGACTAGAGGGCTCGGTCGACCTGCCTGACGGAAATCTGTAAGTTGGGTTTTTCTATTTCGTGTCCAACCATCTCCAAAACTCTTCTGAAGATTCCCAATGGCTTCCTACCATCATTCTATCATTGTTAGACCCTTTTGTGACTATCCAAACATGGACTTACTAATTATCCAAGCAAAACCATCAAAACTGATCCGTACATAGCCCTTGATCTATCCTCTTCACATCTCATGTAAAGATTAGATCAAGCTTACTGATCTAACATGATAAGAGATGAGGTAAGGCTCTGATACCAATTGTTGGAAATAGGGTGGGCCTCTAGGATAGGTTTCAAAAACTTTTGACCCAACTTGACGCAGGGATCAACTATCCAGAAGGCTATAAAACCCAATCCAAGATCTATGTCCTCAATCTCAGCCATCATGATCAGTATGACAATCTATCTAGAAGATAGAAACAGCAACTAACAAGCATCCCTAATAATCTACAACATGCAAGGAAGTGGATTATACCTTTGGAGCTCGGTTGTGCTCTAATGGAGGAGTTGCGTCTTTCTTTGATGATGAAACACTTTCACTAATCAAATAGGGATCTCCAAGACCTCTTGATCTTCCACGCTATGACCCGTATTAGATTCTCCTTTTTCTCAAGAAGATGGTGGGATTTCCAAGAGAAAACTACTAGGAACTCTAGGGAGGAACTAGAAAGAGAACTAGAAGAGGGAGAGGAGAAAAACCATGTGCAACTATTGCACAAAAGGACCTTGGGCGTGAATCCCAATGCTAGGAAAGTGCATGGACATCCAAGGCCTCTTCTCCTCTATTTATAGCTTTTGCAAGTTGCCTTCTCTTTACTAATTACAATAGAAGACATACTTCCATTAATTAGTAACTTATCATATCATAATTAGAAGTCTCACTTCAAATATGATTAGTAACTTTCTAATTCCTTTCTAATTAAAATAGAAGTCTCACTTCTACTAAAATTAGTAAGTCTACTATTACCACTATTAGAAGTCTCACTTCAAATAGAAATAGTAACTTTCCTTTTAGAGTTCAACTAGAATTAGATACTTTCTAATAATTGGGCTGGCGTGGGGACCACTAGGGATTCCTTAGAAAGCTGGCTCCAACTGGGACTCGCGACCCCACATCTCATGTGTAATCCGGGCCCACAGTTAATTGCAAATAACTCCACTATATAAATGCAATTGAACTCCAGTCTTAGGAATATTACATAGAAGACCCTAAACTTTCACATTATCACAAGTAGACCTCTCTATCAATATCCATGGATCAATTGGACCTGTCTTCCAAAATAGATCCATATCTTATTATCCTTGAGCCCCTAATGATCATAGCTACCTTTCCAATTAACTCTTAATCGGAATGGGTGCGCACTTACCAATGATAAATCCATTAATTGGCACAAGGGGATATTAGAGATAGATTCCTTCTTGACTATTGAATGTTCCCACAGCTCTACTACCATGTACCCAAATCACCTAGGTGTTGACCTACAGTTGGCCTCACTCATTGGTGACTCAAAGCAAATGAATAGATAGAAACTTGAGTTCATTAATGTCTCAGGATTGAGAGTCTATTGCTAGGGAATTATGAGAGCAGACCTTAAAGTAAAGACAGTGTTTATAAGGTGCTTCTCATGGTCCTTCAATACATCCAATGTACCAGCACTATGATCCAGAATCTTCCATTCTGATGATAGAGACAAGTCACACTATCTCATAGTGATCAAAGTGCTGCAACCTTGTCAGTATGAGATGTCCAGTCTCATCACTGGTTGTGAATATATTTTAAGTATAAGATTTGTCATACATGTCTCCCGTATGTGGATCTCATCCATACACATGTGTTACATCTAATATACTTGTGGACCCCGGTTCATCTCATGAACCATCATGTCATTCGTATTGGTTATGCGCAAGTATATAACAAATCACCATTCATCTCATGAAAAGTAAGCATGAATATATGAATAAATAAAGAATTTAATCAATTTATTATATCATCTATTGGATTGAGTCCATAAAACTAACAATTTGGATGAAATATTTTAGTGGAAAAATAATTTTGAGTTTAAATTCAAATAGGCCTTTGATGGCATACATGAATTTAATTCTAGATAAATTATTAGTGGGCCATGGTGTGCATTAGTATGTGGGACGTCTATAATGGGAATTCCATGGGTAAGGTTTCCGACTTTGAGTAGGTCTCTTTACTTGGAAAGTTGGACTCCTCTTTGGATTAGTATTCCCATAAGAAAGTTTCCTTTTTGGGTTAAAAACTTGAATTAGTAAGTGTTGTACAACTAGGATTACTAATTGCCAAAGTTTGTGGGAAGTTCCTTTAGTTTCCTTTTCTAATTGGAGTGTTTCTAAAAGGAAATAAATCTTTAGATTATACTTTCCTTTTAGGACATCTATGAGAATTAGAAGAGATAAACTTTTAGGAAAGGTTTGCAAAGTTTCTATAAAAAGGAGAGTGTGCAACCCCTTGGACGTCCAATATAGAAACGCTAAGAGAGAGCCACAAAATACTCCCACACGTCCAGCCCTTGGGTGTTTTCTTCTTCATTGAAGAAACTTTAAGGTCTGAGATTTTTCCTTAGAAAAATAGTTCTCAATTCATAGATTAAGATCCCACCATCTTAGCCAATCAGATTTGGGAGTGAGATAGAGAAGAAGATCAAAGGCAATACTACTGCAGAAAATTCCAGCAATTTGTTTGCTAATTGCAAGTCTGAGTTCGGCCCTTTGGATTTATTATTTCAGAGATTTGAAGTCTACAAATCTTCAAGATAATAGTCTTCTTGGTTCTCCTTAAATAATACACTTGTTGATCATGAATTCATGGAGTTCTTTTGCGATCACTATAGCTGATTTATGCTGCCCAAATCAGATTTTTAAAAATCTGTCATGTTACAAATTAGCCATGAATGTCTTCCGCTAGTGATGTTCAGATCTGAATCGCAGTTTATTTTAGTGGTATCAGAGCCACTCCATGTGAAATCATGATCCCATGTTGTGTATAATTAATCCTAGATTGATTATGGGCATGGTGGCACCCTATTAAAGTTATGATTAGATGCATGTTGTGTACAAGTTTCATTAACAATGCTGGAATTTATTTTCCAGATTTGTTTAATGATGTAGATAGTGTGTTTGCATGCACTAACCTCTTTGTTTGCAGCCATATATTGCATCCTTGATGGTTCATATGATTGTTATGTGGATTTGGATGTTTTTTCATTAGTTGGAAAGTGTATGATTGCGCGTTTAGCAATCATAGGAAGTTGTAATTCTTTCTTTACTTTTATTCCAACTAGTCTTGATGTAACTTTCTTACAAAGCATAGGTATCTCCAATGTAATTCGGGGTTTTATTTTTTATGGGTTTGCTTATATAAATTTAATTTATTGGAACAAGCAAGAAGAAGAAAGTTTCAAGCAAAAAAAAGGTTGCATGTAACCGGATTCCTTAGTGGTGGAGGAGACAAGACTTCTTGGTGAAAGATGAGAGCTATTCTTGATGTCCTAGTTCGATAAGGATTAGAAGTCCGAAGAGCAGGGAGCCATCAAGGATTGCATACTTTTATTTCCTCTTATATATGGAATGCATGGATGAATGCTTTATATAATTGCTATAATTGTCACCTAGAAACATGGCCACCATTAGGTTCTAAAATTGGCATCTTTTTATATTAGATTGTTTTTTAGTTTGGCAAATTATTTTAAACGGAACTTAGACCAGCACCTTCTATTTGTCTAAGGTTTAAAATTGGATAGGGTTTAGTTTATCTTGGTACCCTTAGTTTCCAAAAGAGGCTAAACTAAAATCTAATTAGATGCTACCTATGGGTTTCCATAACCCAAGTTAGGTCTTTGACTCTTTAAAGCGAGTTGCTCAAATGTTTTAAAGCAAAAGTTATTTATTTTTAAGATAACTCAAGTCATTGTGTCATAAATTTAATTAACTAAGTTTGCTAGACTTAAAAGAGCCGTTGAGTAAACAATGTAAAGGTCAAAAAGTATAAACCCTAGTAATAAATAATCAAGTGGGAGAGGGGTTTTGGAAAGACCCGACGGCCTTCCATTTTCGGTTCATGTTATCTCATTAAGGTATTAGTAGGAGCGGCCATCCCTTCGGTGGAGTTCTTGACTAAAGACCCCTTTGATGGGTTAATGGGTGAACTAATATGAATATTCGTAATGAGGTGTTAGTAGGAGCGGCCATCCCTTCGGTGGAGTTCTTTACTAAAGATCACTTCTATAGAATGTCAATGAAGTGCTGGTGGGAGCGGCTATCCCTTCGGTGGAGCTCTTTACTAAAGGTCACTTTTAGGATGGATAAAAGTCACTTCCCTTTGAAGGACTTAATCATAGACATTCTGGAAAATTTCATAAGAGATGGTTATACACTTGACATAAGATGGTAATGACCTCTCCTTAGGAGTTAAGGGTTATTTGTCATATGAGGCCAAACCAATCAGTGATTGGACTACCACTGGATATATGTATCCAGATAGTGATAATCCAAATAAGTATGCCTTAATTCAATGTGACTGTAGGCTCGGCCATCCCTTCGATGGAGGGTCTATGAGGAGGTTGAAACACTGATACATTATGATTGGGGTTAAATAATGTAAAAAGTTTTATGCTTTGTCTTTCCTTTTATAACAAGCACCATATGCATATTATATATATACTGCATGTCTAATTATAAACCGTTTCATATCCAGAGAGAGATGGGTAAAGATTCTTTTAGTCCGCTGATGTGCATTCTTCGTGAGAACAAACTGACTGGACCTAACTACGTAGATTGGAAGAGAAATCTTGACATAGTACTCACTGCTGAGGAGTACAAGTATGTCTTGGTGGAAACCTGTCCGGATATTGATGCTAATTCTACTGATGACCAGTTAGAGGCTGAGAGGAAATGGAAGAAAGCGAATAGCATGGCTAAATGCTACATGCTCGCTTCCATGTCCAACGTGTTACAAACACAACACGAGCATATGGACACAGCCTATGAAATCATGATGTCCTTGTCTGAGATGTTCGCAGACAAGAGCAGGCCAGCTAGGCAAGCTGCTATGAGGACTACCATGAACACTAGGATGGCTGAGGGAACACCTGTCAGAGAGCATATGCTCAAGCTGATGGATTGTTTCAATGTAGCTGAGATTCTAGGGGCTGAGATTGATGCAGAGAGTCAAACTGACATGATTCTCGAAACTCTGCCGGACTCTTTCAATCAGTTCAAGCTCAATTTCAATATGAGCAAGATGGACATGACTCTACCTGAGTTAATGAAAGAACTCCAGGCGGCGGAGGCCATCATGAAGCCCAAAGCCCAAGCTCACTTTTTCCAGTCTTCCTCTAAACTAAACCCGAAAGGGAAGAAGTTCAAGAAGAAGCAGAATAAGGGAAAAGGGAAGAAAAAGGATAATACTGGAAAAAAGGAGGACAAGGGTACAGATGGAAAGCCCAAAGGGAAATGCTTCAAGTGTGGCCTCAAAGGTCATTGGAAGAAAGATTGTCCCAAGTTCCTGGCCTCATTTAAGAAAGGTACATCTTTTTCATACTACATTGAAACTTGTCTAGTGGTTGATTCTACTGATTCATGGATAGTAGACTCAGGAGCCACTAATCATATCTGCAATTCATTGCAGGGGTTTCAGATAATTCAAAGGATTGAGAAAGGAGGGCTTGCCTTTAGAGTCGGAACTGGAGCTAAAGTTTGGGCAGTTGCAGTAGGCGTCGTTACCTTACATTTTTCATGTGATAGGATATTAGTTTTAAATAATGTTTTCTATGTTCCGGACATGAAGAAGAATTTAATTTCAGTTTCCAGACTCTTTGAATTTAATTATTCAGTTTCTTTCCATTCTGGTATTGATATCAGTAGAGATGGAAATATTATATGTTCCGGTAGAATACATGACAACTTATTTTATATATATCCTATTGCTCCCACATTGCATAATGTACAACAAGAAAACTCAACTTCCCTTAAGAGGAAGGTATCTTCAATCAATGACACATATCTTTGGCACTTACGTTTGGGTCACATTAACCTAAAACAGATTCAGAGGTTGGTAGAAGATGGGCCTTTAAGCTCATTAGATTTCGAACCTTTTCCTCAGTGCGAATCTTGTCTCAAGGGAAAGATGACCAAACGGTCATTCTCTGGAAAGGGACTAAGGTCAAAGGAGTTGTTAGAATTGATTCACACTGATGTGTGTGGTCCTATGAACAAACCGGCTCGAGGAGGGTATGAGTATTACATCACCTTCACCGATGATTACTCTAGGTATGGATATGTATACTTAATGCGACGCGAGTCTGAGGCGTTTGATAAGTTCAAGCAATTCAAGGCTGAGGCGGAGCTACAACTAGGGAAACATATCAAAGCCCTTCGATCTGATCAAGGTGGCGAGTACCTCCTGGGTGAGTTCAAAGAGTACCTCACACAACATGGGATTGTGTCTCAGTTGTCTGCACCAGGTACACCCCAGTAAAATGGTGTAGCAGAGAGAAGAAACCATACCCTTCTTGATATGGTAAGGTCCATGATGAGTCATGCAACCCTACCTATATCTTTTTGGGTATATGCCCTAGAAGCAGCAGCATACATTTTAAATCTGGTACCTTCTAAATCAGTACCTAGGACACCCCAAGAAATGTGGACAAGTCGAAAACCTAGTTTAAGACATATCCACATTTGGGGTTGTCCGGCCTATGTACTGAATGATAAAGCTACCAAGCTGGAACCCAGATCGGAAATGTGCTACTTCATTGGGTATCCTAAGGGAACGAGAGGTGGCATCTTTTATCATCCAAAGGAGCAAAAAGTGCTCATCAGCACTCATGCTAGGTACTTGGAGGATGATTGTATGATGCACCAAGAGCTTAGTTGTAAAGAAACCCTTGAGGAGATTCTTCCGGGATCTCCTATAACATCTGTACCAGATCCTGAGATAGTAGATGAACAAGATATTCCTTTGAACACTCCGGAGCCTCGTCGTAGTGGGAGAATTTCTAGATAGCTAGAAAGATATCTAAGAGTGTCTTTTAAGACAGACTCTGAGGATCTGGTTGAGGATCCTGCTAGTTATGATGAAGCAGTAACGGATATAGATGCTGACATGTGGCAGCAAGCGATGAAATCTGAAATGGGTTTTTTGTATTCCAATCAAGTCTGGGAACTTGTAGATGCACCTGAAGGGATTAAACCCATAGGGTGCAAGTGGATCTACAAGAGGAAGAGAGGAGTGGATGGGAAGGTGGAAACCTTCAAAGTAAGACTGGTGGCGAAAGGATATACTCAGAAAGAGGGTATCGACTATGAGGAGACCTTTTCACCAGTGGCTATGCTTAAGTCCATAAGGATTCTCTTGGCCATCGCATGTCATTATGACTACGAGATATGGCAGATGGATGTCAAGACAGCTTTTCTTAATGGAAGTCTTGACGAATGCATCTATATGATGCAACCAGAGGGCTTCATTGCTAGTGGCCAAGATAACATGGTTTGTAAACTTAAGAAGTCCATTTATGGACTTAAGCAAGCATCTAGAGCATGGAACATCAAGTTTAATCAGGCAGTCAAATCTTTTGGCTTTGATCAAAACATTGATGAACCATGTGTGTATAAGAAAGGAAGTGGAAAAGCAGTTGCATTTTTGGTTCTATATGTAGATGACATATTACTCATAGGAAATGATGTAGGTTTATTGTCATCCACAAAGGTTTGGTTATCCTCTCAATTTCAGATGAAGGATTTGGTTGAGGCCAGCTATATCTTAGGGATCAAGCTTTTGCGTGATCGCAAGAATAAGATGTTAGCCTTATCCCAATCTTCATATATTGAGAAGATATTGGTCAAGTTTAACATGCATGACTCCAAGAAGGGCTTGCTACCTTCTAGACATGGAGTACCACTGTCTCGAGATCAATGTCCAAAGACATCTGAAGAGATAGAGAGCATGAAGAGAGTTCCATATGCATCCGTGGTTGGAAGCCTCATGTATGCAATGTTATGTAGTAGACCGGATATTTGCTTTGCCGTTGGCATGGTTAGCAGATATCAGTCAAACCCTGGACCCATGCATTGGACAGCTGTTAAGCATATATTCAAGTATCTTCGGAGAACGAAAGATTATATGCTAACCTTCCGAGCAGATGATGTAACACCTTTGGCGTATACAGACTCTGATTTCCAATCTGATAGTGATGCCAGAAAGTCTACCTCAGGGTACGTCTTTACTGTGTCAGGAGGGGCTATATCATGGAGAAGTGTCAAGCAATCCTGTACTGCTGATTCTACCATGGAAGCAGAGCATGTGGCGGCATCGGAAGCTGCGAAGGAAGCAGTATGGCTCAAAAAATTCCTATTGGAATTGGGAGTTGTTCCTGCAGTGCAAAAACCGATTGTCATGTATTGCGATAACACTGGTGTTGTAGCACAGTGCAAAGAGCCTAGGAATCACAAGAAAGGCAAGCACTTTCAGAGAAAGTACCACTTGATCCGAGAATTCATTCAGGATGGAGAAATAGTGGTGGAGCAAACTGCTTCGGCGAATAACTTAGCTGACCCATTCACTAAGACTCTTACTGAGAAAGTCTTTACTTCTCATGTTGAGTCTATGGGTGTTAGGTTTGGAAGTAGTGATCTTTAGTGCAAGTGGGAGTTTGTTGGGATTGGTGTATGCCCTAAAGTCCACTAGCTGCACTCTCATCTTTTGTTACTGGATATTTACTGGTTATTTAATGGAATGACTCTTTTCTGCTTAAACATGTATATATGTATGGTTGTGTAAGGCCCATTGTTTCTAGTAAATGAATTAGGTGTGTATTGTCTACACACAGATAGGTCTAATTCATGGACACTGAAAACAACATATTTGTTCATAACTGAAAGATGGAGCTGAGCACTTCATCTTGGTATAAGTTATAATGAGAGACTCTCCTGCATTCAGGGTGACTTACCTAAGTCATGGGAGGGCTTTCCCGGATTTATCTCATTAGTGCATATGCAATGCATTGAACAGGACCATGGTAGGTGTGATCTCTAAATAGTACTATCACAGAGAGAGATCAAGTCACCTCATGCTACTGAGTGACCGGTGCTCTTAATCTTGAACATTTGTGGATGAACTGACGAAGTCAAGTTCTTGTGCTTTAATTCACTATGGGTGAGATTCTTTTCATGGGTCAACAGCTCTATGTTTTGGGTACTCGGACTTGATCAGTTGGGACGTGCAGATGCAATATAGAATCTATGCCATCTAATGATGGAATGATCGTCCCCTTAGAATTATCCGATTAATCATCAAAATCGAAGATCTTAGTATATGGATGTTCCATATGGATATTGAACTTGTGGGTCGCTCCCTGGACCAAGAGAATGATATCCGGATGATGATTAAGTTAAGGATATGAAGTTCTAAGGTTTAGATGTAATCGAGAAGGTTGATAGCACATGTGATACCTGACTCGATTATGGATGTTACATAGAGGGGCATTCAGGTCATTACACTTAGTAGGTCGAAGACAACTGTCATTTTGTGACAAGCTTATTATATTATATATTTGTCCCTGGAGTTCAACCATAACTCTTTAGTGGAATGAGTTAAGGTTAAAATGGTCTTTATGTTGCTATGGGTTTAGCATGGACATTTTGGTCATTTTGGGAGCCAATGGCAAATATGTCTTTTGGTCCCTTCCCTAGTCACTTTCCAAGATTGGCATGGTTTCCTAAAATGTTTAGATGACATTTGGATGAATTATTTTAGTGGAAGATTAGTTTTGAGTTTAAATTCAAATAGGCCTTTGATGGCATACATGAATTTAATTCTAGATAAATTATTAGTGGGCCATGGTGTGCATTAGTATGTGGGACGTCTATAATGGGAATTCCATGGGTAAGGTTTCCAACTTTGAGTAGGTCTCTTTACTTGGAAAGTTGGACTCCTCTTTGGATTAGTATTCCCATAAGAAAGTTTCCTTTTTGGGTTAGAAACTTGAATTAGTAAGTGTTGTACAACTAGGATTACTAATTGCCAAAGTTTGTGGGAAGTTCCTTTAGTTTCCTTTTCTAATTGGAGTGTTTCTAAAAGGAAATAAATCTTTAGATTATACTTTCCTTTTAGGACATCTATGAGAATTAGAAGAGATAAACTTTTAGGAAAGGTTTCCAAAGTTTCTATAAAAAGGAGAGTGTGCAACCCCTTGGACGTCCAATATAGAAACGCTAAGAGAGAGCCACAAAATACTCCCACACGTCCAGCCCTTGGGTGTTTTCTTCTTCATTGAATAAACTTTAAGGTCTGAAATTTTTCCTTAGAAAAATAGTTCTCAATTCATAGATTAAGATCCCACCATCTTAGCCAATCAGATTTGGAAGTGAGATAGAGAAGAAGATCAAAGGCAATACTACTGCAGAAAATCCCAGTAATTTGTTTGCTAATTGCAAGTCTGAGTTCGGCCCTTTGGATCTATTATTTCCGAGATTTGAAGTCTACAAATCTTCAAGGTAATAGTCTTCTCGGTTCTCCTTAAATTATACACTTGTTGGTCATGAATTCATGGAGTTCTTTTGCGATCACTATGGCTGATTTATGCTGCCCAAATCAGATTTTTAAAAATCTGTCATGTTACAAATTAGCCATGAATGTCTTCTGCTAGTGATGTTCAGATCTGAATCGCAATTTCTTTCACAAGCATGGAGTTTGATGAAGAAGTATCTGATCTATGGAAGAAGATCGGCTTTTGCTTTGCTGAATTTGCTGGAACAACGAAGGAAGCTGGCGTAGGATCTTCTATGTCAGAAGTTGTCTCCATTGGAGTAAGTGCAGGCTGAACTTGCTGAGTGTCAGCTTGGCTTGACGATGTGTCATCTTCTAGCTCTGAATCTGTCGCGACCCCGGACTGGGTCAGGGGAAAAAGCCAAGTCCGGGATTGGGACGCTAATGATGCCGCGCCACGTGCATCTCTTTGGCTAAACCGCACACGGAATTAAACGACATTTATCCGTGCACGTGATTTCCCACAGGGTTCCGCGGTGAGGATTATCTTTACACATCATCTCACATATAACCATATCAAACACATTCTCAAGATTGCGGAAGCATGTAGCAAATCATATTATTGCTATTTCATTCCATAAGCAAGGCTGATTTATGATTAACATGACAAGATATCAGAATGAGCAATGATCATAAGCATATTTCCCCAAAAGTAAAGTTAAGAGTATTTACAAAAGATCAGTTGATTAATGCCCCAAAATAACGGTTAACAAAGACCATACAACCAAATAAAACCCAAAATAAAGATATTATAAGTTCCCAAAATGTATCATTCTCAAGGCAAGGCCGAATGTCTACATGACATCGTCGGCTTGCCACTCAATCACACACTGCGGTTCACCGACAGCCTCCTTAGGCTCCTCCTCAATGGCAATAAGCTCGGGACCTGAATAAAATAAATGGATCAGACACGACGGTCTGGCAGGTGGGTGAAAAGATATAACAATAATAAAACAATGATACTATGCAAGAGTTTAGAAAACCTGTGTATAAATAATGAATTTCATAAAAGATAATGCATCATTTGTTAAATAGCAACATGAACGATATAAAACAATAGAGGTACCAAGGATAAGGAACTGTCAAGATGGCAACCACACAAAGCTACATCCTCTCTCACCGAAGTGAAGAGAGCGCATACCCTTACAGGATCATTGACCTCAGTCACACAAGGTGAGGAGGGACAATGATAAATACTATAATATACATATATATATACTCTGCAGGACCACGGTAACAAACCGGGTAAAAACTCTGCACATTCCAGACTACAGCTGACTATTAGGAGGGGAAGGAACCCCAAGTTAGTGGATCAAACCGACGAGGTCATCCAAGCTCAGTGGTGCCGACTCATAGGTCAAATACGATAAATCAAATCATATGCACAGTAAGAAACGGGGTGCCAAGAGGCACAAAATACACATTCGTCTCAAGTTGACATATACAGGTTAGCAAAAGCTAAGCACATCTCTTCTAGTACTCTTGGAACAGTCTAGTCATATCATGTGGGTTGAAACCAAAATAGGAGTTTGGTTGAAAATCGAATACATATAGTTTCCCATACCTTTACAGGCTAACAACGGGGTTCCTAGAATTGAATCAGTGTGAATAGGGTCCCGTATGTCGATCATGATGTAATTTGGTACTCTTTAAGAGTTAGGGACATTCCGGGTCCTTATACACATTGGTCAATCTAGAAAATCTCATGGAATCTCCATGATGAGGTTTCTCCTTCTTCCGGACTTCATATAACGCCTTACAAGTCCTTACATGGCATTGGGGCTCCATACGATACCTCGCCAAGCCTAAAAATAAAGTTTCAAACCCTTAGGTATTGACCCATGACAGACAGGCAGTTCGCTCGAGCGAACTGGGAGGTTCGCTCGGGCGAACAGCTCTCTGTCTGGGGTTCGCTCAAGCGAACTTGAGGTTCGCTCGGGCGAACGAGGTTTTGTGATGGGTTCGCTCGAGTGATGTGTCATGGTCGCTCGAGCGAACTGTCCAGAAACTGATTTCTGTACACAGTCCGTTCCTTCCTCTTTCTTTCCTTTCACCCTCCTTTGAGCAACCATTTAGCATATATTTGAGGGTCTCTAACACCTCATTTAAACACCATTCAATCCATCAATTACTTCTCCCAACAACCACACCAACCAAACACTAACTCCTTAACCATTTCCATTTCATTTAATGCAAGACATCTCCATAAATGAAAATCCATAAATGATCATAAATGATCTAAAAGCAAGACAACAAAACACATGTTTTCCAAGAGAACTATTAATAGCCTAACATGATGCATGTTTCCAAAATCATGAAAACTCATAAGATAAGTTAGGTGAAAGCAATGAATAAGAGTTCAAATCTTTATAAACATGCAATTATGTAATCAATCCATTCATCCACTTGCCTTAGGTTCAAATGCTAAGAAAATCAAGCCTCAACACCTCTCCAAGCCAAGATACCAAATCTACACAAAACCCCCAAAATCAAACCCTAGAATATCAAAATCCAAGTAAAACAAAATGAAATCTTCCAATACACGAAATGGAGCTTCCCTAGGGGTAAATAAACAAGATTCTAAAAGCTTGAAAGGATCACTTACCTAGAATTGGTTTAAATAAGTAGAGAGAGCTCACAAGAAGCTCTAATGGTGATGCATGTCTTCATAATTGGTACCAATAGAGAGCTCTTGAAGTGAGGAAGAAGATTGCAAGGTCCATCTCTTGATTGGGAAGAGTTCTAGTGATGATTAATGAGAAAGAAGCAAGAAGGACAAGGGAAAAACCCTTAGGGATGGGATTTCTCTTCTCCTCTAGGGTTTTAGCAAGAATGGAAAAATGAAGAAGAAGCTCTCTATATATAGCAAGTGGGGATGGGGCCCACAACTTAAAAGACTTCTCAGGCTAAAAACATGACTTTCGGGGCTTCAGACAAATTCGACGAAGAAGACAAAGTTGATCGGCGAAATTTCTAGTTTCCAAAAAGTATATATTTTGCACATTTTGGTGACATTGAAATCGGCATCCAGATTTTGGGTAAAAAGACCATTTTGCCCTCAATTTGTGAAAAGTCGGGTTTAAGGCTCTCAAATGGGAACGATGTCAACATGAAAGTTGTAGGGATTAACAAGATAAGTACAATGGGGTTAAAAACACAATTTTTGGAAATCATCGGTAAACCCCCAATCTCACACATTTCGTAACAAGAACCCCCAAAGGGTCCCACAAGTAAAGAGGCTCTCCAAATTCCCCAAAGCTATTATAAAAGCTATTCTAATCCCCAACTAATACAAAAACCACTAAACACACTTAAAACTAAAAGGCAACTTAAATAACTCTAATCGAGGTCTCTCGGGTCGGGGTCTTACAGAATCCGAATCCGTGTCTTGCATGATAGACGCGAAAGAGACAACAAATTTGCCCCCAGACTTTTGCTTTGCCTTCTTCACTTTAGTCGTGATGACAAAAGGCTTCAAAGGTTTGAGGGGGATGATGAAGGGAGTTTGAATGCTCTCTTCGGATTTACCGAATGGTTTGTTTTCTTCCGGTGATTGTTGAGGAGCCTTGCCTTTATCTTTCTGGAGGTTTTCGGCAAAGGGTGCTGTGTGCTTCTCCTCTTCTTCTTTCTCACCTTCATACATCTGTGAGTCTGCAAAGTGGACTTTTTTTACCTTTGAAGGGTTTTCTGTCTGCAAAGACTCGATGTATCATACCGTCGTCGCCAACAAACTTGATGTATTGATGTAGAGTTGAAGGGACAACACCATTCTCGTGGATCCAAGGGCGTCCAGGAAGGATGTTGTAGCATGAAGGGGTTTTTATTGCATACACAGTGACCTCAGAGATAAGATCACCGATCTGCAACTTGAACCTGATTTTGCTAATAGGCCTTTAAGTACTCCCATCGTATCCAAAGATAGATACAGATGTATGGCTCAGCTTGCTGGGTGGGATGCCCAACTCTTCGAGAGCCGAAGTGGAGATGAGGTTGAGTGCTGAACTTAGGTCGATCTGAACTCTGTGCATAGGCATTTCCTTGATGTACCCTGTGATGTACAGGGGTCGGTTGTGCCTTGTTTCACCAAGTAGGAGGTCGTCCTTAGTGAAGGCGATGGTTGCACTGCTGCCTTTTGAACCGAGAGGCATTCAATGGATGATCCCTTAGTTTTCTTCTTTTCTCCCTTTGAGGAAGCTTCTGAGTTTTTGACCCGGTAGTCCATTTCAATTTCGAGGACTTGCGGGGCATGTTTGTCGACATCCTCATTCAGCTTTTATAATTCTGAGATGAGATTATCACAAGTGCGTGGAGACATTCGTAATAAATCTAGGATGTGCAGACGTGCAGGTATGTACTGAAATGTTCAATCAAGTCATACTTGAAAGCCTCCTTGGGGCCTGCATGTTCATCATTGTTGCCACTAGGGGCGCTTACAACATCTTTTCCCGAAGGATTTACATATGTAAACGAAGATTGGTTGTAATTTTTATGATAGTCCCGACTAGAGCGGGTGCCTTTACTAATTTCGAGAGCTTCTTGAGAAGGGTCTTCATTTGGAAGATTGTCTTCAGGATCAAGAGGCTGTCATTTTTTATTTGCTGAGGATGTATCTGCAGCAGAGTTGCTATCCTCAGTGATTGTGTTGCACGGAGCATTTTCCGGGAACAAGTCCTGAATAGCATCTAGCAACCTTTCTTCTTCATTGACCAATTCATCATCCCAAGCATCAATAGTTGGGGATTCTTCAGTCAGGAAGGGTGTAAGCTCTGAAGTCACAGTCTCAGGAGAAGAAACCTGAGAGGGTGTCGTCTCAATGAAAGTCACATGAGATGAGGTGGCTCTAGAGGATACATTGCTAGGCATCGTCGGAGTGTAAGTGATCTCATCAAACGATGCTTCGGAAGAACTATAATCCCGAATTATCACATTACAGGAAGCTCTAACATGAGACGTTGCCTTATCGGAGTCAGACTCATCCTCAGATATAAGAGGATCGTCTATACAACAATTTTCTCCATTTTCAGGAGTTAAGGGAGGATGTACCTGATGGTTTTCAGGGACTTCAGGCTCTAGATTGCGAGGAAGCTCATTGACGCGGTCTTGCTCTTGTTCTAGGGCGAGATGCTGCAAGATCCTTTCATATTCTTCAAGATTAGGCATGGGAGTCAAATCTTCTTCTTCATCAACTCTTTGTGGCTCAACATAGTTGATTTCCACTGGAGCAATGATGGGTGTTGGTTCAACAACATTTTCTTGTGCAGCCTCTTGGTCTTCTTCATCATCAGACCAGGATCCTTGCGGCTGTAGGGGGTTATACCAGATTACTGGCATAAGATAAGTCTCAGGAACCCATTCTTCATCGGAGAGATATTCTCCTATTTCAAGGGATTCCTCCCACTCGTCGATGTAGCTGGATTCGAATCCATCATCGGTGTCGCTGGACTCGTATCCATCAAGGAGTCTCCTAAAATAGATTCTAAAAAGGTTAAACAAGTTAAACCAACTCTAAAAGAATCTATTAATAAAAAGCTTCTCAATCTTCCTCCCATAACTCAACAAATGAAAGAACTTTTGAAGAAAGTTGCAAAGTTAAATCTCAAATTCAAAAGTCAAATAAATGGAGGAAATAAGAAGAAAAGAAAAGGAAATCAATCCCCTAAGAAACAAAGTCACCAACCTCAAAAGACTAATCACCAACCCAAGCCAAATTTAGTTAAATCTAAACATCATGGTGATAAGTCTAAATTGAAAATTTATCAAGTCAAATCTCCTATAGTTGGTGAGACTTTTAAGATGGACCTCAAAGACCAAACCTCTCAAGACCTTAGGTGGATTCCTAAAATTATATTCTTAGACAAACCTTAAGGCCTTGGACCTCTTTGACCAACCTATCCTTAATAGTTAAATCATTTTGTTGGTTATGTCGCATTTGCATTTTATGTTCTTTTAAAAGTTACATTTCTTAAAATGCATTGTTTCTTTATAATTAATTGATTTTGTCTTCATGAAATTCTCTAGTCACATATCATGGTTTTCAAAATCATTTGATTATAATTTCATCTTTATAGATTTGCTCTCATTTAGATATATCCCTTGCATTTCTATACATGTTCAATTGATTGTGATTTCAAAAGCTTTTATAGCTAGATTTTTCATAATCGATTGATGTTTTCAAAATCATTTGTTTGGATGTCATAGTTACATTTATTTGATAATCAAATGATTTGAATCAAATTGAATTTTCCATGGTTTTATAAGTTATACCTTCTCATGGAAAATTACTTTGAAAAGATCAACTTCTATGTTTTCCAATTAAGTTATATATTTTAAAATGCAAGTTGAAAAAGTGTTATCTTCAAAATCATCCTCTTTATGCTCATTGTTGGATTTTGTTTATTGAAATGATTTGAAGATTGAATGAATTGAAAATGTTTTTCAAGCTTTGTTAGTTATATTCATTGAAACATTTTCTTTTGAGTATATTTCCTTGTGCTAATGAATATATGTGTTAGAAGGAAATACTTGTTATATGCTATTTGCAACTTTGCTCATTTAGTTTCATTCTTAATGTGCAAAGATCGTATAGTTTCTTGTATGGTTGCATTATTAGTTACATTTGTAGAAATCATACTAGAACTCTAAAATCCATCCCTTATACTTACTAGTCAATTTTTTTTATGGATGGTTATGATGTTGATTCATGTGTATTTTTTTTTCTTATTGGTATCTTCTTTATACATGTTTCAACTTCATAGTAGTGTGCTTGATTATATGACCTCCTTGAGATCCATTCCTTGTATTTCTTAGTTATATCTATTGTTTGATGGATGTCTTAGTTGTTGAATTCATATGACCTTGACACTTTGAAAATTGCATGTTTTACTAAGTTATATCTTTTTATGTAATTTTTCTTGTTCATCACTATGCTCATTAGTCATATCATTAAAAGTGATAAATAATCATTTTATGATGCTTGTTGGAATTTTGTGTTTGTCACATACTTGCTCTTAATCATGTTTCATTTTCAATTGGTAATCAATTGATATCATTTTCAGTTAGTATCAATATCCAATTGGTATCATATCTTGAGTTTGTGATAGACCTTGTGTACATTGGATTAATCTTGATAATCATATGTCTTTTGTTCCATGTCACATTCCATTAGCATCATCATCTTCATGATTGCCACCTCTCATGCTCATACAAGTAAATCTCTTAACCACCATGTTTATGTTTTCATAATTTTGGTTGGTTAATGGTGAGGTTTGGCTTCATGATTGAGCTTCATTTCATTCATCTTGTGCATGATAGTTATATCCAATGATTGTATGAAATGGATTCAAAACTTTACATAGCTTATGATTTTCATAGTTAAATTGTTTGATGGTATGTTTGAGTAAACCCCATCTCATCATGGATAGCTCTAATTTGGATGAAACCTAATAGGTGTATTCCTTAACTCCATTTTAGAGTGATCAAGTTAATAGTTTTATCCTTGAATCTCAATTGATATTTTTATTTATTTCAATGGATATCCATGATAGTTTATCTCCTTTTGACCTTGCTCTTTAATTATCCTATAGCTTATCCGTCAATTGGCATCTTTATATTGGTAATTTGATCAATTTGTACTTTAATAGTCAATTATCATTATCAATTGGTATCTAATTCTTCTCTTGAAGTTAACCCTCAATTGGTTAAACCATCTTCTTCTTGCACCTATTAGTTAAATCCTTGTCAAAAGTTTGACAAAAGAAGAGTATGGATTGAGGGGGAGTAAACCTTCTAAGGAAGCATTAGAGTTGATCAAATTCACCCTTATATTGGCTCTGTACCCTTATAGCCTATCTACCCATGCATGATGCCCTGTTATATATTTCATTTTCGATTTCTTTTGTTAACAGGTGCTACTAAAGGTATTTTCCTTGTTTCATGTGTGTAGGTACCTCTCTTCAATTGATACCTTTGCAATTTAATGGCAAAGGGGGAGAAAGTTCTCAAGTTTAATGGCAAAGGGGGAGAAAGAATTAAGGGGGAGAAAGAGTATTCAAGCTACCCAAAGGGAGAGAATGCATTGGAGAGAATGCATGGTCATAAGGGGAGAAGATGATAGAAGAAAGAGCTTGGGAGCTAAAGAAGAGGCTTGGTCTAAAGAAAGGAAGATGAAGAGAAAGCTTGAGATTGATCAAGCTCTAAGCATCAAGGAGAATGAAAAAAAAGAGCTATAGCCCAAGCTAAATGAAGAAGCATCCAAAGAGATTTCAAGGATTGTCCAGCCAAGGAGGAGCTGAAGACTATGTGTGAAAATTCAGTGTTGAGCAAGGTTTGCCAACACATTGAAGGTTTGCCATCAAATTGCAAAGGGGGAGATTGTTAGGGATTTTGTGTATTGCAATTTGATGGATGCATTATCATCTTAGCATCTAATGAATTTTCATACATGCATTGAGTTAAAAATCTTGAAATCTGGATTTATACATGCATTGTTTTAAATATTGCGAATCTTATAGTTTGTGCATGTTTTGGTTTTAAACATTGGATGCATTTGTTTTTGAAAAGGATTTTTACAAATCAAGCTAGCCAATGTTTTAAAGTTTCAAATTATATTTGGCTTTTTATGTTTCATGAATTTAAAAACACTTAGATGATTTAAAATCATGTTGCAAGCTTGGTTTAATAGCCCAAAAACACCTACATGAAAATACTTTGAAATGTGCAAAAGTTGGGAATTTAGCCACACTGTAGGTTAGCATGTCGGTCAGGTGTCGGCTAACCGACCATGGTTCAGAGGCTGACCAAAAGACTCTCGGTTAGAATTCCAGAGAGATGTTTTCTGAACAAAATTGTACTGTCGGTCAGCTTGTCGGTTCCTATCGGCTGACCCACACCTGCACAACAGAAAATTTCTTGACCGTTGGAATCTGACCGTTGAGGTGTCGGTTGACCGACACCAACCTGTGGGTCGACCGACAGGTAGCCGTTGGACCACTTTTTCTATAAAAAGAAACTCATTCCTTAGCCATTTGTGATGATCTTTGAAGCGCTTCTTGAGGTATTTTGAGGCAAAAGAAAGGGGATCAAGCTAAGGAAGGCTAATGGTCATTAAGGAAAGCTAAAGCTTGGATTAATGAAGTTAAACCACCAAGTAAGCTTTGCCTTTTATTAATCATTGTTTTATGCTTTGTTAAACTATTGGTAAATGATTTTAGCATATAAACTATGATGTGTTGAATCCTCTACTTCCTTAATCTTTGATTTAAGTCATAGGATTCTTCACCTTGATTTCAAAACAAGTTTGTTTTATAAACTTTGTTAATCATGCATTGCCAAAATCTTTGATTTCTTTTATGTCATGATTCATTAACTTGTTTTGAATCTTTCCTTGTTGTTTTCATTCATTTAAACCTTTGTTGAATTAGTTTGATTTTGAAAACAACATTGCACATGCATCACATGTTTAGACTAAATTAATTTCATACAACTTGTGAACCCTTGTTTTTCATATCTTCTACAAGTTTGTATTTGGTACATGTGATTTGCATATTACTTCAATCATATCTTTTTATGTGCATTAAACTTTTAAATGCTTTTAGCATATATTGATTGAGCTTTCATTTTCAACTTGATTGAAGTATTCACACACACACTTCATGAGCATTCATCTTTGCATTACTTAGTGTGTTGTGTGAGTTAGCTTTTCATTTTCATATTCGCCTATTTAGAGGCAATTTTATTTGAGCTTAATTGTAATCTCTTAGAGTGTTTTGTGAAAATACTTTCTTTAGAGAATCATTTGATTGTAAGGTTATTGCTTAGCCATATAAAAGCATTGTGTATAGGTTGTTGTTTAGCCTAGAAAAACAAAATTGTAAGGTTATTGCTTATCCTTAGAAAGCATATTGTAAAGGTTATTGCTTAACCTTTTGAAAAGCATAATAGTGGAAATCCGGTGGGGTGTTGGATACACAAGCCGGTAGTGGATGTAGGCATTGAGGCCGAACCACTATAAATTTTTGTGTAGTGGTGATTGTTTTGTTTAAGCTTCCGCATTTTGTATGTTAATCATCACATGTGACTAGTTTATTGTAAAGAAATTAAAATTGGTCATAATTAGTCATTAAGTGTAGATCACCATATTCACCCCCCCTCTAGGGTTAGGATCCCTTGGACTTTCAGATACTGTCTATGTCCTTTTTGGTAAGAGCGCGTGACTCATTTTCTTCTCCGTTTACCTCATCATCTTGACGATTCGGAGGAGGTTCATTGTTCGCCTGGTTTTGGAAGGCGAGGAGAAGGTTTTCCATCAGAGTTTCAATCCTCTGCTGGCCATGTTCCAATTGCTGGATGCGTGTGATCGCATCATCTCGAGGTGGATTGTGGGGTGGTGGCTCAGAATTTATAGCCAGGACGTTTATCCCTCGAGATTCGAATGAAGAAACTGTCCTGGTGACTGAGCACGGGCCTATTCTTTTTGATGAATAGCTTGAGGAAGGATCACTCTGCTGTCCTTTGCTTGAAGAAGCAGGGGATTCTTCTGAGTGTCTTCTTGTCCTGGAGATGCTGCGGGTCACCGGACGTCAGACATGGATTTTTGTTGTTGACTTTTGGCGTCTTCTGGTTCTTCTAACCATATGGATAGCAGCAACTTGGTTGTGTCTTTCTTTTTCGACCCATTTGTAAGAGACTTGAAGCCTAGGAGGCTGGGTCCTTTGCTTCTCTAGTCTCTTTTGTCGATACAACGTGCGGCGGCGTATACAACGAGCAATTTGAGCTTCGGTAAGCTCTGGCTGGGCTTTGACAATGAAGGATGTGCTCCCTCGAGCGCAGTAGCCGAGCCTGTCTTCTTTGTTGCTGGGCAAAGACAGGATGCGAACCCGGTCCTTCGCCTGTGGCAGCGAAGCTTTGAGTTTTTCGTGTTCGGCCCCTATAGATTTGAAGGGTCGAACCGAAGGATTGTAGGCCTTAGCAGGTGCTTGCAGAGGCCTTGTGACGCATGATCTGATTTTGGTCTTGTAAGAACAAGCCGGCTCATGCTGGGTTGACTTGGGAGTCAGGTTGGAGATGGATCTCTCCTCTTTCATGTAGGCAAGAGGGTAGAACTGGTTCTCCTTGAGTGGGGCCAGGTATGCTGGCTTGGTGGATGTTTGGGACCTTTTTTGTTTTGGTGAAGGTCTTGGGGACCGAGTCTTAGGATAGACCTGGTCGTTTGCGGGTCGAGGCTTGGTGGGGGTGCCACGGGCTTCGGGCCTTTTGGTGCTCGCCTTTGGTGTCACAGTAGTGACACGTTGAGAGGCGAGCTTCTGCTTCTTGGAAGGAGCAGTTTGTTCTTCGGGAAGTGGGAATGGTCCCAGCGTCCTAAAGACAATAGTCCGGGGAGTCAAGGTCGACCCGGAGTTCAGAGAGTTGCCGAGGGAGTTGATGCTTCAGCAGCTGATGGGGCGCTTGTAGGTGCGCGTGGCTTGCTTCTGCTGAAGCATGAGCTGGTGCTTGTTCTCATCGAAAGTAATGGTTAGCGAAGCTGCCATTGTTAGTTTTCGAAAAATTTCTGAAACAAGACCGCATCCATTAGTAATCACAATAATATAATGATCATAAATGGGAAGTTCTATGATTTTGTCTTTTCAAATCGCTCGAGGGAAATGACCCAAGCAATATGAAGAAAGTAAAAAGCCATAGAGGGTACAATTGTTCTAATCGTAGGTATGGTAAGCCCAGAATGAGCGTCCCAATGATTGTTAGAAGCAATTGTGAACCTAAATTCGACTTATCGAGAAGCAGAGCTTGCTCGAGGTAAGAAGAATATAAGGTTGGAGTTACAAATGTGCCGGTCGCGAATACAGTAGACCCTGAAAGGGCGTACTAGTACCGATAGACACAAATGTTTAGAGACCGTATCCATGAGATGAGGTTTTCTATTTTGAAAGGTCAAGACTGGATTCATCAAAGAGAGCAGATGGTATTCCGATCCAAATACGGTTTCAGCAATTTCCACAAGCGCCAGTACTCAGAAGGAAATGAACCATAATTTTTCGGATCTGAATAAAAAAATGACGAGTTTTTTTTTTTTTTTGAAAGGTCAAGATCGGGTTCATCAAAGAGAGCAAAAGGCTTTCCAATCTGAACACGGGCTCAACGATTTCCGCGAGCACCAGTGCTTAGAAAGGAGGAGACCAAAATTTCCCTGATCTGGACCCAAAAAATGATGGAAGTTTTTTTTTAAGATTTTTTTAAAAAAAATCTTTTTTTAAGATTTTTTTAAAAAAATCTTTTTTTAATTAATTAATTAATTTATTTATTTTTTTAAGATTTTTTTTTGAAAAATCTTTTTTTATTTTTTATTTTTTATTTAAAAAAATTTTATTTTGAAAACTTTTTTATTTAAAAGATGAGAGAGTACACATAGGCCTCCTAACCCGGTCTTATGAAATCTCGATTGATAGAATTGCCCCCAGGTAAGGGTATGATTACTTAATGAACCCGTTTGGACGACCCTTGCCTAGAACAGTTAGGCTGTCTCCACACTTTGGACAAGGCTTTTCTTGAATCAACCGTGATCAAAGAATGCAGTTGGTTTAACCTTAGTGGTCTTTGTCTCTTTTTTTATTAGATCTCAAATAGACTCATCGAAGAGAAATGATGGCCCAAATCCTTAGTCGAACAGGCTCAACATTTTTGCAAGCACTATGAACGATAGGAAAGGATCAAGGTTTCTCAATTTTGAATCAAAACCAGAAAATCTGATTTTTTTTAGATCCCTAATGAACTCATCGAAGAGAAACGATGGCCCAAGACCTTAGTCGAACAGGCTCAACATTTCTGTAAGCACGGTGAACGATAGGAGAGGATCAAGGTTTCTCAATTTTGAATCTAAAATGAGAAATCTGATTTTTTTATTATTATTTTTTTGTTAGATCTTTAATGAACTCATCGAAGAGAAACGATGGCCCAAAACCTTAGTCGAACAGGCTCAACATTTCTGTAAGCACAATGAACGATAGGAAAGGATCAAGGTTTCTCAATTTTGAATCCAAACTGAAAAATCTGATTTTTTTTAGGTCTCTAATGAACTCATCGAAGAGAAACGATGGCCCAAAACCTTAGTCGAACAGGCTCAACATTTCTGCAAGCACGATGAACGATAGGAAAGGATCAAGGTTTCTCAATTTTGAATTCAAACTAAAAAATCTGATTTTTTATTTTTTATATATTTTTTAGATCTCTAATGAACTCATCGAAGAGAAACGATGGCCCAAAACCTTAGTCGAACAGGCTCAACATTTCTGCAAGCACGATGAACGATAGGAAAGGATCAAGGTTTCTCAATTTTGAATCCAAACTGAAAAATCTGATTTTTTGATTTTTTTTGAAAAGAGAAAGAGTGGAAATAAATTCGAAGAATTAGAAATTTCCAAAAAATCTCATCTCATTTTTTTTAGATGTGAAATCCAACATAGGCCACCAATAGAAAGTAGCCAAGGAATCGAGAAAAGAAGTATAAGCATAGAGCAAAATATATGATATGCAAATATTTCATTTCTAGCATCGTGTTCTCAAATGAACGAGTCCCACCGGGTGTACCAGCTTGATGGACCGCGCGTTCCTATACTCGGTGCTACCGAGGTCGGCGGACGTGGGAGTCCGTTGGGTACGATCCTTTCGCGCCCGGGGGCAGACGCGGGTATCAACATTTTTTTGTGTGGGTGTGCCGTATTTTCTATTTTACTTGGAATTGCAAGTGGTGATCTGGAGATTGACCTTCGCAAGTAAAAAGGAAATCAACTTCTTTCGAGTCTCCATTGCACATATATTTAAGAAAAGAGACATTTTCTTGATTTACTGTGAAAGGCGATTTTTTTGGCATTTATAGCCGATTTTTGGAGTTTATAGCCGGTTTTTGGCATTCATAGCCGATTTTTGGAGTTTATAGCCGATTTTGGCGTTTATAGCGGATTTACAATTCTTATCAATAACGAAAGACAGGAGTTGTGATTTTTGTCTCTTTTAGAAAAATACAAACTACAATGAAAAGCAAGAAAATGAGGATCTAACTTCTTAGGAGATTGTGGGGGACTCGTTCAGATTGACGGTCGCAAGCCATATGTAGACTTCGCCATCATCCATGTAGATGAGAACAGAGGATGCTCTTGATTTGCTTGGCTTGGCTATAACCTCAGATTTTTAGAGGTTAAAGACCAAGTGGAGGTCCTATGTCTAATGAAAAGCTAAGTAGACGGACTAAAAAGCCATGTCTAAGCCATTGAAGGCAGAAGGAGAAGGCAAGGACCTTGGGGGAGGACCCCCCAAGGGACTTTTGTCATCTTGTAGCGGTGGCCGGTGCAGAATTTTCGTAGAGTTTTATCTCTTTCTTTCTCTGGATTTTCTGTGCTTGGAAGCTGATCTGATTCTGATCTCTGGGAGTTGTTTGATTTTTTCTTATCTGGATTTCTTTGAAGTGCTCTCCTATTTATAGGCTCTCGGTAGCCATTTAGGAGGGTTTATGGGCTATTATTGTCATTAAGCGGCATAATGGGAGGAGTTACAAGGTTTAATTCCTTTATTTTGTAACTCTTTTTTCTTGGCTTCTGATTGGCCGGTGGAGATTAAGGGCATTTAATCGCCTTTAATCGCCATGATGGGAGGAGTTTCATGGTTTAAATGCCATGAATCTCTTGACTTGTAACTCCCGGATGCTTGCTTCTGATTGGGCCGTCCAAAGAAATGAATTAATGATTGCAATAATGCTAGTCAATTAATCGCATTAAGTGGTCGCCGAGCAGTTGAAGAGTCGAGGGCTGTGCCACGTCTTTTGGGATTCTTCTGGTGATGATCATCGATGGATCTTCATGTAGATCGACATCGGATGACCATGTAACTTCAGGTATTGGTTGCCAACAACGGGTCGGTGCCATCTGTCCTGTCGATTTCTAGATCAGTCGGGTAGAAAGTACACTTTTTTGGTTGACTGGTTGGCGATCAATGTTGATTTTGATACTCTTGATGATTGACCCGTGATTTTGATGGATGTCAAAGGATTTGGTGTCTCAAAAGTATGAATTTTGGAAGATCTTAAGAGTCGGACGCTTTGAATCTCGAAAAATGACGAAAAGCGGGCTTTCCGGGGCGAACCCGGCGAATCTGGGCTCCATGGTCGCAAGCGACAATGGGCCAGGGTCACAAACCTCCCCCTTTTTGTCCCATTTTGCAGCCGTTTTTGATGTTTTTCGATTCTTTTTTCTTCTGTATTTTTTCTTGACATTTTTGATCATTTATTGGCCTGATTTCCCTGTAGAAAACTTAATGAGAATCCTTGCATTTTGGAGTGCAAAGTTTCCAATTTCTCGAGAAAGCCGAAGACTTTGTCGGGTAGAGCTGCCGATTTTCCGTCAGAAGCTGAAACTGGGTCAAACGATGTCATAATGACCTGAAAGTTGGGGTGAAGCCTCCTGAGCAATAAATAAGACCAACCATCAGCTTTTCCTTGAGTTTTGAAGCCATTTGGGGTCCTATTGCCAGTAGACTTGTTTTTATCCCGATGAAGATGTCGCGGCTTGATGTGCAGTCAACCGATGTCCGATTGACTTAAAATTTGACAGGGAACCTATTGGAGTCATTTTAAGATGATCTATAGGCTCTGTCTTGGAAACCATGGTCTTGGGGAGCTTTGCCTCTGGGAGGCCTGATTTGGCTTCCGAGCGTCAAAGTATGGTTAAATGTTGTCGAAATGACCTAAAACTTGACGTGTAGCCCTTTGTAAGCATTTTGAAGCCGTCCATGTGCTCTTTTTGATGAGTGATGGCCTCGGTGGTTCTCGCCACCGAGAGGCTTGATTTATCTGTTTGAGGGTTGATGTAGGGTCAAACGTTGTCGGTTTGACTCGGAACTTGACGTGGAGCCTTTTGGATGTATTTAGAGACCATCCACAGGCTCTGATCGAAGATTTGGTGTCTCCGATGCTTTCGCTGCCGGGAGCTGCTTTTCAGCTATTGGAGAAGCGAAGTTAGGCCAAATGATTTTGAAATGGCCCGAAACTTCTTGTGTACTCCTCTTTTGGCTGTCTTGAAGGATCTTGCAGTTTTTGTTTGATTCTGACAAGATTTGATTTTTTTTGGAAGTAGCATAGCCTATTTATGGCAGGTTGCTACTTCATGTAGCCTTTTGGATCTTGAAGGAGCAAAGTGACATTTTTGGTGTCAACATTGCCAGTACCCTAAAAGGTACGGCCTTCGACTGGTACTCCACTTTGTCAGAGAACTCCATCCAAAACTGGGCCATGCTAGAGACACGCTTCCTAACTCACTTCAAAGGTGAGGATCATCCCGCTACTATGGCTCAGCTGTGTAGCCTAAAACAGGGGGAGAATGAGTCAACGTATGACTTCATTCACAAGTGGAAAGCAATGGCATACAAATGCTCTGATGTACTGCCACAAGCGTCGCTAGTCGACATCTACCGAAACAACATGAAAGCTAAAATCCGCTCGATAATCATTGGCAACAAATCAAAGAACCTGGGAGAACTCCTAGAAGCTTCCATGGAAGCTGAAACGGTGATTAAAGACCTCAACAGTCAGAAATCATCAAGAAAAGAGCCAACCGCCATTGTAACGACAAAAATAAAGAAAAAAGAGATCCTCAATGTGCAGACCAAGTCAGCTCCTTAGCCACCAAAGAAAGCTGATAACAAAGCTGTTGGTAAGAGACCCAAACTCTCTGATGCCTTCAAAGAGCGAGTAGAAAAGAAATACCCGTTCGATGAAGATGTTGATGAAATCTTCGGGGCTCTCGTGGCAAACGACAAGCTCACTTTGCCTGAACCCAAAAGACCTGGTGATGTTGGCAAAACCAACGATCCTCGATATTGTCCATACCAACAGATGATCTCGCATCCTCTCAATCAATGCTTCGTTGTGAGGGAGAAAATAAACGAGATATGGAAAAACAGAGTCATCACCTTTGATAAAAACTATGGGTCTGTCTCCGTCAACATGGTGTCATGTTGACAAACATCAAAATCACCGAAGAAAAAGATCACTACTTCTTTCAAGGTGATAAACACAATCTAAGCGTCCGAAGAACTGGTTCCTTACCCGACACTAGATGGACAACCCATATGGGTACATCCCGATCTCCTGGAAGATAAAAATTGGGAGGTCGTGAAAACAAAGCCTATAGCTTAACAGCGAAGGCATGCTAGGAAACATCTCCTCAAGCTCAAATGACAAGAGAAGACCCAGCCAAAACAAGAAGTCCAAGAAAAGGCAGAGGCCTCCTCTACCGCTTCACTGGAGGTAACAAAAACGTCCCTTCCAGAGACTTCAAAGGGGGTAAGAAAATTCACTCTTAGTGATTTCATGCCACCTCAATTCAGAGAAAAAGCCACGCATGGGGCATCATACTCTTGCAATTCGGTAGTTGGATTCTCCATTGATGGATACGAGTCCAGCGACACCGATGATGGATTCGAATCCAACTACACCGACGAGTGGGAGGAGTCCCTCGAAACAGGAGAATATCTCTCCGATGAAGAATGGATTCCTGAAACTCACCTTATGCCAGTAATCTGGTATAACCCCCTACAGCCACAAGGATCTTGGTCTGATGATGAAGAAGACCAAGAGGCTGTACAAGAAAATGCTGCTGGCCCAGCACCCGTCATTGCTCCAGTGGAAATCAACTATGTTGAGCCACAAAGAGTAGATGAAGATGAAGAGTTTGCTCCCATGCCTGATCTTGAAGAATATGCAAGGATCTTGCAGCATCTCGCTCTAGAACAAGAGCAAGACCGCGTCAACGAGCCTCCTCGCAATCCAGAGCCTGAAGTCCCTGAAGACCATCAGGTACATCCTCCCCTAACTCCTGAAAATGGAGAAAATTAATGGATAGACGATCCTCTTACATCCGAGGATGAGTCTGGCTCCGATCAGGCAACGTCTCCTGTTAGAGCTTCCTGTAATGTGATAATTCGGGATTATAGCTCTTCTGAAGCATCGTCTGATGAGATCACTTACACTCTGACGACGCCTAGCAATGTATCCTCTGGAGCCACCTCATCTCATGTGACTTTCACTGAGACGACACCCTCTCAGGTTTCTTCTCCTGAGACTGTGACTTCAAAGCTCAAACCCTTCCTGACTGAAGAATCCCCAGCTATTGATGCTTAGGACTATGAATTAGTTAACGAAGAAGAAAGGTTACTGGATGCTGTTCAGGACTTGTTCCCGAAAAATGCTCCGTGCAACACAATCACTGAGGATGGTAACTTTGCTGGAGATACATCCTCAGCAAATGAAAAACGATAGCCTCTTGATCCTGAAGACAAATGAAGACCCTTCTCAAGAAGCTCTCGAAGTTGGTAGAGGCACCCGCTCTGGCCGGGACTACCATAAAAATTACAACCAATCTTCATTTACTTATGTAAATCCTTCCGGAAAAGATGTTGTAAGCGCCCCTAGTGGCAACCATGATGAACATGCAGGCCCCAAGGAGGCTTTCAAGTATGACTTGATTGAACACTTCAAACACATACTTGCATGTCTGCACATCCTATATTTATTGCGAATGTCTCTGCACACTCGTGATAATCTCATTTCAGAATTACAAAAGCTGAATAAGGATGTTGACAACATGCCATGCAAGTCCTCCAAATTGAAATGGACTACCGGGTCAAAAACTCAGAAGCTTCCTCAAAGGGAGAAAAGAAGAAAACTTAGGGATCAAGCATTGAATGCCTCTCGGTTCAAAAAGCAGCCAGTGCAACCATCGCCTTTACTAAGGAAGACTTCATACTTAGCGAAACAAGGCACAACCGACCCCTGTACTTCACAGGGTACATCAAGGAAATGCCTATGCATAGAGTTCAGATCGACCCAGGTTCTGCACTCAACCTCATCTCCACTTCAGCTCTCGAAGAGTTGGGCATCCCACCCAGCAAGCTGAGCCGTACATCTGTATCTATCTTTGGATATAATGGGAGTAGTCAAAGGCCTATCGGCAAAATCAGGTTTAAATTGCAAATAGGTGATCTTATCTCTGAGGTCACCGTATATGTAATAAAAACTGCTTCATGATACAAGGTCCTTCTCGGATGCCCTTGGATCCACAAGAATGGTGTTGTCCCTTCAACTCTACATCAATGCATCTAGTTTGTTGGTGACGATGGCATGATACATCGAGTCTTTGCGGACAGAAAACCCTTCAAAGGTAAAGAAGTCCACTTTGCAGACTCACAGATGTATGAAGGTAAGAAAGAAGAAGAGGAGAAGCACACAACACCCTTTGCCGAAAATCTTCAGAAAGATAAAGGCAAGGCTCCTTAACAATCACCGGAAGAAAACAAACCATCCGGTAAATCCGAAGAGAGAATTCAAACTCTCTTCATCATCTCCCTCAAGACTTCAAAGCCTTTGGTCATCACGACTAAAGTGAAGAAGGCAAAACAAAAGCCTGGGGGCAAATTTGTTATCTCTTTCGTGTCTATCATGCAAGACACGGATTCAGATTCAGAGCCAGAAGACGACACATCGTCAAGCCAAGCTGACACTCAGCAAGTTCGGCCTGCTCTTACTCCAATGGAGACACCTTCTGACATAGAAGATCCTACGTCAGCTTCCTTCATTGTTCCAGCAAATTCAACAAAGGAAAAGCCGATCTTTTTCCATAGATCGGATGCTTCTTCATCAAACTCCATGCTTGAACCTTTCCAAAATGAAGGTATGCCTCAACTATCCTTATATAGTCCTATGGCACAAGCTATTATGAAGAAAATGGGCTATGACGCTCAAAACCCAGTCGGTTTGGGAGAAGGACGCGGTATTCTCACGCCATTGGGGCTCGTCTTGACCAAAAGCCAGCTGGAAGATTGGAGACTCTAAGGCCATGTAGAAAAGTCTTCACACGGGCTAGGGTATGATCCCGACACTCCTCTGAGATAGTTGACACAAAGGCTTCAAAGTTGACTTACCGACCAAGCCTCGACATCTCAAGTCCATGAAGACATTGATCTCCTTGGATATCTTTTCGATGTGTCACCTGACAAAGATCCAGGTAGCTCATCCAATTGGTACGGTTTCTCTGACAATGAAGAGTAATTGTCTGATGGCACAGACGTGTGGTCTTCTGACCCAGAAGAACCCTCATCTCCAAAAGAAGTACCCTACTTCGACCCGGTTTCAACAAGCGATTGGGATCATCTCATAGCAAGCCTTGAGAAAATTGCTGATCAAGAAGACCCGTGGAAAGGAACAAAACCTTGGTCTGGAAATACCCTTGAAACCCAAAAGGTTTCATAGAGCTGGAAGCCTCCAAAAATATTATGGAAGAACCACCTTCGAACCTTCCATTAGAAGATCTTGTTCAAAAGATAGACTTGGGAACACCAGATAACCCACGTCCTGTATTTATAAGCAAGAATATAAAGGATGATGAGTTACCCGAGTATATCGCCTTTCTTCATGAGTTCATTGATTGCTTTGCATGGTCTTACGTTGAAATGCTTGGCTTAGACGCCAAAATAGCAGTCCACAAACTTAATCTTCAAGAAGACATCAAGCCTGTCAAGCAGGGCCAAAGAAGATTCCGTCCAGATGTGATGGATAAAATTGAACAAGAAGTTCAAAAACTCAAAAGCGTCGGCTTCATCCGTGAGGAACAACATTTTGAATGGTTGGCCGACATTGTCCTCGTGACAAACAAAAACGGGCAGATCAGGGTCTGTATAGACTATAGAGACCTGAATGGCGCATGCCCTAAAGATGAATTTCCGCTCCCCATACCAGAGGTAATGATTCTTGGCTACAATCAGATAAAGATGCATCCTAAAGATGAAAAACATACATCTTTTCAGACCCCATTTGGCGTGTATTACTACACTGTCATGTCGTTTGGTCTGAAAAATGCTGGTGCCACATATCAAAGGGCTATGATGGAGATATTCCAAGATATGCAGCACAAGACAGGAAGCCCGATTTGCTGCGTTACTACAACAAGGCACAATCGCTTCTGCAAAAGTTTGACATCTGTCACATCACCCACATTCATAGAGGTGAAAACATACGTGCATATGCCCTGGCAGGACTTGCCGCATCTATGGCAATCCAGGAAGGGGAAAACATGCAAATCACAGTGTGTGAGAGAAGAATCCTTCCTCCTGTTAACACACACCAAGCAGTTGCTGAATGCCACCAAGTGGTGGGAAGTTGGATCTCTATCCTTCAACCTTAAATTGGCGACTGGAGGGATCCGTTCATTGATTACACTATGTTCGGAATCCTACCTGAAGGTCCAAAAGAACGGGTAAGCATCCAAAGGCGAACCCCAAACTTTCATTTGGATATTCCTTCAAAAATCCTTTATAGGAAATCCTTCAATGGGATACTTCTATGCTGCTTGTCACAACAAGAGGCTGAAGAAACACTCAAAGAAGTTCATGCTGGTCTTTGTGCAGCTCATCAGGCTGGTCCCAAGCTCTACGATCAGATAAAAAGGTTAGGTTATTACTGGCCTACCATGATAGCTAACGCAATGCAATTTGCTAAGCGCTGCCAACAATGTCAAGTTCATGGAGATTACATTCACATGCCTCCAGAATGGCTACATCCTACAGCGATTTCATGGCCTTTCGAAGCCTCGGGTATGGACATCATAGGTCCTATTTCTCCCCCTTCGAGCAAAGGTCATCGCTTCATCTTCGCCGCTACGGATTATTTCTCCAAGTGGTCAGAAGCAATTGCGCTTAACGAAATGAAGAACTCATCAGTCGTTCACGTCCTGCGCACCAACATCATTTGTCGTTTCAGCATACCCAAAAGATTCATCCATGATAATGGATCACAATTCTGGGATCATCGATTCTACAGGTTCTGTGACAAATACAAAATCCAAAGCTGTCCTTCGACTCCATACAATCTGGCAGCAAACGGATTAACAGAAGCTTTCAACAAGACACTCTACAAAATCCTCAAGAAAATGATCTCTAGTCACAAAAGAGACTGGAGCGACAAACTGTCTGAAGCTATGTGGGCCTATCGAACCACCGTTCAAGGACCAACCCATAGCACACCATTCTCCTTGGTCTATGGATACGAAGCTGTCGTACCCTTGGAAGTACAAATTCCTTCCTTGAGGGTATCCTTGCAAAATGACATGACTCAAGAAAGCAATGTCAAATTGCGACTCCATGAGATGGACAATCTCAATGAGAGACGGCTCGAAGCTCGGCAAAGCATTGAACTTCACCAAGCATGCATGGCAGGATCTTTCGACAAAAAGGTCAGGCAACGCGCCTACAAAAAGGGTGACTTGGTTCTTGCGGTAAAAAGACCAATGGTCTTCGCCCACAAGTCCAAAGGCAATTTGAGCCAAAATGGGAGGGACCCTACATCATCGACAAGGTTTTCTCCAACGGCGCATACGCACTCCTAAACATGGAGGGTGATAGATGTATGCTGCCCATCAACGATAAGTTCATAAAGTGATACTACCCTTGAAGACTTACCCAACTGGGTAAGATCAATGCCTGTATCGCCAAAATCGGTTTCCAGGTACTCGCTCGCTAAACCCACTCTTTTTAGAATTTTCATATCAAATGTTGAAATTTCTAGAAATTCAATCAATGTTTACTTTCACCGTTTAATTGTTCAAAAATTCCAAGTTTATGAACTTCTCCCTAACTTGACCAAAGTTTTCAATCCTTGAACCCAAAATTTGTGGTTTAAAACAAAATCTGGATTCAGGGATTTCCACCTTTGTCCACCCTGCCTTTTACCGCCAAAATGGTTTTAGGTCAAAACCTATGACCCTTGTGTCTTTATACAAAAAATGGCTTTTCAAACAAACCGTGAGGAAGCGACGCTTAGTCGATACTCGCATAAATCGGAAGCATGCGAACCATGTTCGACACTTCCAAAATCGCGAGGAAGCGACATTTCGTTGATACTTGCAAAATAAAATAAAAAAACATGGAGACGCAACATTTCAGTTGATATCCACAACCCAAATTTCAAAGGTTCAAAAAAAAAAACCTAAAAAAAAATGTGGAGACGCAACATTTCAGTTGATATACACAGCCCAAATTTCAAAGGTTCGAAAAAACCAAGAAATCGTGGAGATGCAACATTGTAGTTGATATCCACAGCCCAAAGGTTCGAGAAAACTGCAAATTTCAAAATCGTGGGGAAACGACATCAAGTTAGTACCTGCAAAAGCAAATTTTTGAAAAGCAAGGATGCGACATTCCATCGATACTTGCAAGACCATTCAGCAGGGAGGCGGCTTTTAGTCGATACTTGCATTTTTGAAAATCAAAACCGGCTATAAATGCCACCAAACTGGCTATAGATGCCACAAACCGGCTATAGATGCCACCCAAACCGGCTATAGATGCCACAAAACAAACCGGCTATCAATGCCACAAAACAAAACCGGCTATCAATGCCACTAATCAAAACTTGGCTTTCAAAAAAATCGGCTATCAATGCCACAAACTCGGCTATCAATGCCATAAAAAACTGGCTCTTATGTCAAAATCGGCTTCCATACCACAAAAAAATCTGGCTCCCATGCCAAAACAATCATTTGACAAAAGATTTTCACAAAAAGACAAGCTTTTGATCAAATCCCATTTAGCAATTGCTTTCATCACAAAAAGATTTAAGTGAGCGTAGGGAAATCAAAACAAAGAAAATATCCCATTTAGCAATTTCTTTCATCACAAAAAGATTTAAGTGAGCGTAGGGAAAAAAAAAGAAAAGAGTACCAAAAAATAAATGCGGTACCAAAAAAAAAGTGTTCACAAGCACTACAAAAAAAGAGAGTACCAAAAAAATACATGTGGTACCAAAAAAAAAGAAGGATAGTTTCTGCTACAAAAATCAGGAGCTCAACCAAAAATGGTTTCCAGCCAAAATTTCAGCTCCTCAAGCAAACTCTTGGCATGAGATGCTTCTTTAGGAACTTACCATGAGATGCTGGAGAAGGCTGCAACCCTTCTTTCAGACCCGGAAGCTTATCCCGAGCAGTTTGCCATTGTTTGTCCTCTTGAAACTTCCTTTCGAGAACTCGATCAGCATATGTGACTCGGCGAATCAGAGCACTCTCCCTATTGCTAGCCTCTGTTATAGCACCCCACTTGGCAGCGACTTGTGCCTTCAAATGCTCAAGACGTTTCTTGGCCTCATCGACCTCCCTATCAAGGATGTTAAGGTAATGTGTCAGCCCAATCATGGCTAGCTCTTCTAAGTTCTTCTCTCGGACTAGCTGCTTCCTGCTTTTTGTTGCCTTATTCAGGTTAGACATAGCCTTATCAGCAGGGTCCAGGAACATCTCCTTGAAGAACTTGTCGTCAGCAAAACCAATGGTCTCAAACCACTTGTCACCCAGTGCAACGATCCTATCAATGATCGCCCTGGCACCTGTGACATCCAGACCAGCCTCTTCGGCATCACCGAGAATCTCCTGCACATGCTGGATCATGCCGAATCTGGCATCCAAGTGCCCAGAAAGGAGAGTCTCAATCCAAGAGCTCAGAACCCGCGCCACCACCTTCTTCGCAAAAGGAAGAGATGGCCCAGCTGAACATTCGCCCCGCTCCGTTGGTCGGCTGCTCATGTCATGCCCCGTTGGAGGAGGAACAAAAGAACTCTTTCCAGTCAGAGTTGCTGGGGAGGGAATCGCAGCACGAGGTACCTCCTCCACCATGTCAGAATTGGTTGCAGGAGTCTCTACCTCTGGATGAACCTCTGGCATTCCTTGCTCTGGTTTTAAAGGAAGCAATGGAGTCTCCTTTGTCGCTTCAAAACCTACTAAGGAAACACAAAAAGGTATGAATATGATCCTATTTAAAACATCATTTTCACGGTTATTACTATAAAATACCTTCTTCGACGACTGGCGGAACACTCTCTTCCTCCATGAACTCATTGGAAGCATCGTCAATATTTGTGTCCATCGATGGTTCAAAGTCATCGGAATCCTATGGCAAGTCAGCCGACAAGAAAAATGTTAGCAAACCAAGTCACATATAAAAAATAGAGAAAGCAAAAGAAGTCATACCAATTGGAGATTCTGGAATCACTCCAGAGTCCCTCGGTTCTTCTTCTGGTTCCGCAACCGGATCTGTCACCGCCTCATCGGCAGGAACCTTAGGCATCGACAAGTCTTCATCCCCTGTTAAAAAAAAAAGAACAGCAGGGGGAGAAAGCAAATCAAGACATGGAAAATTCCATGAATGAAACAGAAAGAGAAAGAGGAAGAATCATACCTTCACCGGCAGTCTCTTCTTCTCGGCTCCTCTTTTCCGGAGGCTCATCAGCATTCCCTGGCACCTCTTCATTGATAGTAGGATGAACTTCCAAATCAGGAGAACCATCATGTTGCTCCTTGCTACGATGATGACTCCTCTTCCTCTTACTTCTGAGGGCTCGCTTCTTAGAGGAACCTGCCCCACTGTCAGAGTCAGGTTTCCCACTTTACTCCTCACTGGATGATCTACCCTTGCCAGTAGACTCCACGAAAGCTCGCCTCTGTGCCACTTTCATCTAAGCATCAAGCTCAACTTCCTCTTGTTCTAGCTGCTCTAAAGCCTCATCGGGTATTTCTCGAACAGCTTCAGAACCAATGACGCCCTGGTCACCGAGAAAGCCTATCTTGTGCTTCTTTCCAGAAAGGAAAGTCCAGACTTCCTCTCGCCGGACGCCATCCAACTTTCCAAGGCCTTTTCCAGATGACAGTTTCATATCAAGCTCCTAATTGGAAAGTCTTCGATATGCCGAAAAGCTCTCCGCAAACCACTTCATGAAGCCGGCAGTCTTGGAAGTCGACAACACAGGATAAAAAATCATGGCAGCAGTGTCTTCAGCACTATAGAAAGCCCATGCGTTTCTCCCGTCCTGTAAACCTCCAAAGTGCTTCACCATGCTTGAAGGCACCCAACAACGCCTTGAGAAAAGCCCAATTACAGAGCAAAGCGAGAAGGTACATACTGCTGGATGTCGACGAAAAGATGTCTGCGGTACACCATTGTGCCTTCCTTCTCCTTCTCTGCATTCGTCAAGGCGTAATGCCTTCCCGACCCTGCCCTTGTAGAGTCTCGGGAAGCACCAAAGTTAAAAGCCTTCTTCCGCAACTCCGGAGAAAGCTTCACTGAAGAATGCGCCATCTCGACATCCCTGAGCCAGCGGATCCTCATGCGGGCAAACAAAAGCAATTCGGACACGGCTTTCCCCTTAGCCAGTCGAATCATGAAAGGATCGTCATCTTGTGCAGCACCCAGCCGATGAAGGTCAGGACAGTGGTATACATACCATGAATAAAAGATATGGGCTGAAAATACCCTATTCATAGGGAGCCCAAGCCGAACAAAAAAAACAGCAGCCTGCAGTTCGGTACACAGATAGGAGTAAAGAGCTGGCACCAAAGCAAGCTGCTTTCCAACTGCCATTTGACAAGCCGAAAAAATACAATGCGGCCTGACGTGCGTTCCATCTCCTCTAGTAAAAATAGCCTCACCTAGCCAATAAGTGAGGTAAACAGCGAGATCTCTCCGCAGTGTAATGGCAGGACAAATGGCGTCTGTACTTGCGAAGAAAACCCTCAACTCTTCTTGCATGGCCAAAGTCTTCTTCAAACCCGGATCCTGAGCTCTGGCTTCCCGGGTCATGCTATTAGAAGATTCCTTACTGCCAAAGAAATTGGGGAACGAAGAGCCAGAACTCTTCCAACTACTAGATCTAACTTTCAGGCCCTCCTTCTCCTTAAAAAAATCATAGAAGGCGACGAGCTGAAAATACAAAAGCCTGAACTCCTCAGACTGTTCCTCAAAGACACTGTCGATCGGCATAAACTCCTCATAGAATCTGCCGAGGATGGGCAATCCAGTAATGGCGCTCAGCTCCTTCAAAGAGAAACCAATCTCACCATTCGTGACAACGAAGGTATTGGTTTGTGGAAGGAATGATTCCAACATAGCCATGAAAGTCTCGTCAAAAAAAAGATCACGGTCTCCCTAAAGGCGCAGACTGCATAAAAAATCCCGGCTTCCTTCAAAACGGCGCCACCAATCAGCAGTACGCGATCAGTCCACGACTTCCACTCGGAGTCAGCATTGAAACGGCCACGAAGTCGAAAAGGCTTCACCCAATTGCTGCCGTCACTGCTGAAAATGCCAAGGCCCACCAGTCCCAAATCGACCGACGGATAATCAGAGCCCTGGTAGCTGCTGGCCGGTATCAAAATGTCCATGTCAGTAGGCGATCTCTCCTCATATCCAGGAGAACCGCCAACAAAAACCCCGATCTTGATTACATTTGTCTTTCTCACCCAATTTGGAGGATCTTCCCTCTTAAAGCACGTGGGGGAAGGCTCATGATCAAGACAATGCGATCAAACGTCGACCGGGTAACAATAGTTCTCTCCTCACCATCAGTTGTGTAAGAGAGCTGAAAACATCTCCTCTGGTATGTCACGTCATCAGGGACTGCATCACCAAATAAGAAGGTAGGCTTGGGCAAAACCCTCTTATCGTCTATCAACCATGGACGACGGCTTACCATGATCTTATAAAATTCCTCTCCCTTGAGAGCGATTAGTCGCTGTCTCATCTCATCCTTGTTGAGGGAGTCGTACTCTTCCAGGTTTCTCTCAACATACTGGACATTCTCCCAAGCCTGCTGAACGGCCGGAATAGAAGATCTAACAGATCGACGAGGTACACTTGTAGCAGGCTCTTTACCCTTGTTCGTTCTAGAGGTACCACCTGCAAAGGTTGGAAAAGAAAAAGATCAATCGTCAAAATGATAGAATTTCGCTAAAAAAGTTATGGCAAAATTTTGACATGACTCCGGGGCAATTCCGAATAAAAAAGAAATACCCCGAAAGAAATGGAAAGCTTGAAGATGGGCTCAACATTGCTGCGAGCTCCGAAACTCCAAACTTTCCAAACATCAAAGTCTCTGCAAAATCAGGAAGGGCTCAACATCGCTGCGAGCTCCAAATTCCCAAATTTGTAAAAACTTTCGGGTATGCTATCACATCATGGTACAAACTCAATTTACAAAAGAATGCATGCATGAACATCTTGGTTTGCCAAAAAATTGTTGGGATTGGTGTATGCCCTAAAGCCCACTAGCTGCACTCATATCTTCTGTTACTCGATATTTACTGGTTATTTAATGGAATGACTCTTTTCTGCTTAAACATGTATATATGTATGGTTGTGTAAGGCCCATTGTTTCTAGTAAATGAATTAGGTATGTAGTGTCTACACACAGATAGGTATAATTCATGGACACTGGAAACAACATATTTGTTCATAACTGAGAGATGGAGCTGGGCACTTCATCTTGGTATAAGTTATAGTGAGAGACTCTCCTGTATTCAGCGTGACTTACCTAAGTCATGGGAGGACTTTCCCGGATTTATCTCATTCGTGCATATGCAATGCATTGAACATGACCATGGTAGGTGTGATCTCTAAAATAGTACTATCACCGAGAGAGATCAAGTCACCTCATGCTATTGAGTGACCAGTGCTCTCAATCTTGAGCATTTGTGGATGAACTGATGAAGTCAAGTTCTTGTGCTTTAATTCACTATGGGTGAGATTCTTTTCATGGGTGAGATTCTTTACATAGAGGGGCATTCAGGTCATTACACTTAGTAGGTCGAAGACAACTGTCATTTTATGACGAGCTTATTATATTATATATTTGTCCCTGGAGTTCAACCATAACTCTTTAGTGGAATGAGTTAAGGTTAAAATGGTCTTAATGTTGCTATGAGTTTAGCACGGACATTTTGGTCATTTTGGGAGCCAATGGCAAATATGTCTTTTGGTCCCTTCCCTAGTCACTTTCCAAGATTGGCATGGTTTCCTAAGTTGTTTAGATAACATTTGGTTGAGTTATTTTAGTGGAAAAATAATTTTGAGTTTAAATTCAAATAGGCCTTTGATGGCATACATGAATTTAATTCTAGATAAATTATTAGTGGGCCATGGTGTGCATTATCATGTGGGACGTCCATAATGGGATTTCTATGGGTAAGGTTTCCAATTTTGAGTAGGTCTCTCTACTTGGAAGGTTGGACTCCTCTTTGGATTAGTATTCCTATTAGAAAGTTTCCTTTTTGAATTAGAAACTTAAATTAGTAAGTGTTGTGCAACTAGGATTACTAATTGCTAAAGTTATGGGAAGTTCCTTAGTTTCCTTTTCTAATTGGTGTGTTTCTAAAAGGAAATAAATCTGTAGATTATACTTTCCTTTTAGGACATCTATGAGAATTAGAAGAGATAGTCTTTAAGGAAAGGATTCCAAAGTTTCAATAAAAGGAAGAGGGCTTTACCCCTTGGACGTCCAACATAGAGAGAGCATAATATTCCACACGTCCAGGCCCCCTTTGTTCTTCTTTGAAGATAGTTCAAGGTCTTAGATTTTTCCATAGAAAATAGTTCTCAAATCCCTAGAGTAAGATCCCACCATCTTAGCCAATCAGATTTGGAAGTGAGATAGAGAAGAAGATCAAAGGCAATACTAATGCAGAAAATTCCAGCAATTTGTTTGCTAATTGCAAGTCTGAGTTCGGCCCTTTGGATCTATTATTTCTGAGATTTGAAGTCTACAAATCTTCAAGGTAATAGTCTTCTTGATTCTCCTTAAATTATACACTTGTTGGTCATGAATTCATGGAGTTCTTTTGCGATCACTATGGCTGATTTATGCTGCCCAAATCAGATTTTTTAAAATCTGTCACGTTACAAATCAGCCATGAATGTCTTTCGCTAGTGATATTCAGATCTGAATCGCAGTTTCTTTTCAGTGGTATCAAAGCCACTCCATGTGAAATCATGATCCCATGTTTTGTATAATTAATCCTAGATTGATTATGGACATGGTGGCACCCTATTAAAGTTATGATTAGATGCATGTTGTGTAGAAGTTGTTAGTTTTATGGACTCAATCCAGTAGATGATATAATAAATTGATTAATTTCTTTATTTATCAGTATATTCATGCTTTCCTTTCATGAGATGAATGGTGATTTATTATATACTTGCACATAACCAATACGAATGACATGATGGTTCATGAGATGAACCGGGGTCCACAAGTATATTAGATGTAATACATGTGTCTGGATGAGATCCACATACGGGAGACATGTATGACAAATCTTATACTTAAAATATATTCACAACCAGTGATGAGACTGGACATCTCATACTGATAAGGTTGCAGTACTTTGATCACTATGAGATAGTGTGATTTGTCTCGATCATCAGAATGGAAGATTCTGGATCATAGTGCTGGTACATTGGATGTATTGAAGGACCATGAGAAGCACCTTATAAACACTATCTTTATTTTAAGGTCTGCTCTCATAATTCCCTAGCAATAGGCTCTCAATCCTGAGACATTAATGAACTCAAGTTTCTATCTATTCATTTGCTTTGAGTCACCAATGAGTGAGGCCAACTGTAGGTCAACACCTCGGTGATTTGGGTACATGGTAGTAGAGCTGTGGGAACATTCAATAGTCAAGATGGAATCTATCTCTAATATCCCCTTGTGCCAATTAATGGATTTATCATTGGTAAGTGCGCACCCATTCCGATTAAGAGTTAATTGGAAAGGTACCTATTGATTATTATAATTAATTGGGGCTCAAGGATAATAAGATATGGATCAAGTTTGGAAGATAGGTCCAATTGATCCATGGATATTGATAGAGGGGTCTACTTGTGGTAATGTGGAACTTTAGGGTCTTCTATGTAATATTCCTAAGACTGGAGTTCAATTGCATTTATATAGTGGAGTTATTTGCAATTAACTGTGGGCCCGGATTACACATGAGATGTGGGATCACAAATCCCAGTTGGAGCCAGCTTTCTAAGGAATCCCTAGTGGTCCCCATGCTAGCCCAATTATTAGAAAGTATCTAATTCTAGTTGAACTCTAAAAGGAAAGTTACTATTTCTATTTGAAGTGAGACTTCTAATAGTGGTAATAGTAGACTTACTAATTTTAGTAGAAGTGAGACTTCTATTTTAATTAGAAAGGAATTGGAAAGTTACTAATCATATTTGAAGTGAGACTTCTAATTATGATATGGTAAGTTACTAATTAATTAATGGAAGTAAGACTTCTATTTTAATTAAGAAGAGATAGTTACTAATTTTTGGAAGTAAGACTTCTAATGGAAATTAGTAAGTTGGGCTTACAAAAGCTATAAATAAGAGGAGAGGATGCCTTGGACGTCCATGCATACAACCACCTAGGGATTCACGCCCAAGGCCCTTTTGTGCAATAGTTGCACATGCTCTTCCTCCTCCCCCTCTTCTAGTTCTCTTTCTAGTTCCTCCCTAGAGTTCCTAGTAGTTTTCTCTTGGAGATCCCACCATCTTCTTGAGAAAAGGAGAATCTGATACGGGTCATAGCGTGGAAGATCAAGAGGTCTTGGAGATCCCTATTTGATTAGTGAAAGCGTTTCATCATCAAAGAAAGACGCAACTTCTCCATTAGAGCACAACCGAGCTCCAAAGGTATAATCTACTTCCTTGCATGTTGTAGACTTATTAGTTGCTGGTTCTATCTTGTAAATAAATTGTATTTACTGATCATGATGGCTGAGATTGAGGACATAGATCTTGGATTGGGTTTTATAGCCTTTTGGATAGTTGATCCCTGCGTCAAGTGGGTCAAAAGTTTTTGAAACCTATCCTAGAGGCCCACCCTATTTCCAACAGAAGTTTCATTAACAATGCTGGAATTTATTTTCCAGATTTGTTTAATGATGTACATAGTGTGTTTGCATGCACTAACCTCTTTGTTTGCAGCCATGTATTGCATCCTTGATGGTTCGCATGATTGTTATGTGGATTTGGATGTTTTTTCAATAGTTGGAAAGTGTACGATTGCGCGTTTAGCAATCATAGGAAGTTGTAATTCTTGCTTTACTTTTATTCCAACTAGTCTTGATGTAAGCTTTCTTAAAAGGCATAGGCATCTTCGATGTAATTTGGGGTTTTGTTTTTTATGGGTTTGCTTGTATAAATTTAATTTATTGGAACAAGCAAGAAGAAGAAAGTTTCAAGCAAGAAAGGTTGCATGTAGCCGGATTCCTTAGTGGTGGAGGAGACAACTTCTTGGTGAAAGATGAGATATATTCTTGATGTCCTAGTTCGATAATGATTAGAAGTCCGAAGAGCAGGGAGCCATCAAGGATTGCATACTTTTATTTGCTCTTATATGGAATGCATGGATGAATGCTTTATATAATTGCTATAATTGTCACCTAGAAACATGGCCACCATTAGGTTCTAAAATTGGCATCTTTTTATATTAGATTGTTTTTAGTTTGGCAAATTGTTTTAAACAGAACTTAGACCAGCACCTTCTATTTTGTCTAAGGTTTAAAATTGGATAGGGTTTAGTTTATCATGGTACCCTAGGTTTCCAAAAGAGGCTAAACTAAAATCTAATTAGATGCTCCCTATGGGTTTCCATAACCCAAGTTAGGTCTCTGACTCTTTAAAGGGATTTGCTCAAATGTTTTAAAGCAAAGGTTATTTATTTTTAAGATGACTCAAGTCATTGAGTCATAAATTTAATTAACCGAGTTTGCTAGATTTAAAAGTGCTTTTGAGTAAACAATGTAAAGGTCAAAAAGTATAAACCCTAGTGATAAATAATCAAGTGGGAGAGGAGTTTTTGGAAAGACCCCACGGCCTTCCATTTTGGTTCATGTTATCTCATTAAGGTGTTAGTAGGAGCGGCCACCCCTTCGGTGGAGTTCTTTATTAAAGACCACTTTGATGAGTTAATGGGTGAACTAATGTGAATATTCATAATGAGGTGTTAGTAGGAGCGGCCATCCCTTCGGTGGAGTTCTTTACTAAAGATCACTTCTATAGAATGTCAATGAAGTGTTGGTGGAAGCGGCCATCCCTTTGGTGGAGCTCTTTACTAAAGTTCACTTCTAGAATGGATAAATGTCACTTCCCTTCGGAGGACTTAAGTCATAGACATTCTGGGAAATTTCATAAGAGATGGTAACACTTGACATAAGACGGTAATGACCTCTCCCTAGGAGTTAAGGGTTATTTGTCATATGAGGCCAAACCAATCAGTGATTGGACTACCACTGGATATGTGTATCCAGATAGTGATAATCCAAATAAGCATACCTTAATTGAACGTGACTGTAGGCTCGGCCATCCCTTCGATGGAGGGTTTATGAGGAGGTTGAAACACTTATACATTATGATTAGGGTTAAATAATGTAAAAAGTTTTGTGCTTTGTTTTTCCTTTTATAACAAGCACCATATGCATATTACATATATACTGCCTATCTAATTATAAACCATTTTATATCCAGAGAGAGATGGGTAAAGATTCTTTCAGTCCGTTGATGTGCATTCTTCGTGAGAACAAACTGACTGGCCCTAACTACGTAGATTGGAAAAGAAATCTTGACATAGTACACACTGTTGAGGAGTACAAGTATGTCTTGTTGGAAACCTGTCCTGATATTGATGCTAATTCTACTGATGACCGGTTAGAGGCTGAGAAGAAATGGAAGAAAGCGAATAGCATGGCTAAATGCTACATGCTCGCTTCCATGTCCAACGTGTTGCAAACACAGCACGAGCATATGGACACAGCCTATGAAATCATGATGTCCTTGTCTGAGATGTTCGCAAACAAGAGCAGGCCAGCCAGGCAAGCTGCTATGAGGACTATCATGAACACTAGGATGGCTGAGGGAACACCTGTCAGAGAGCATATGCTCAAGCTGATGGATTATTTCAATGTAGCTGAGATTCTAGGGGCTGAGATTGATGCAGAGAGTCAAACTGATATGATTCTCGAAACTCTACCGGACTCTTTCAATCAGTTCAAGCTCAATTTCAATATGAGCAAGATGGACATGACTCTACCTGAGTTAATGAAAGAACTCCAGGCGGCGGAGGCTATCATGAAGCCCAAAGCCGAAGCTCACTTTTTCCAGTCTTCCTCTAAACTAAACCCGAAAGGGAAGAAGTTCAAGATGAAGCAGAATAAGGGAAAAGGGCAGAAAAAGGACAATACTGGCAAAAAAAAGGACAAGGGTACAGATGGAAAGCCCAAAGGGAAATGCTTCAAGTATGGCCTCAAAGGTCATTGGAAGAAAGATTGTCCCAAGTTCCTGGCCTCAGTTAAGAAAGGTACATCTTTTTCATACTACATTGAAACTTGTCTAGTGGTTGATTCTACTGACTCATGGATAGTAGACTCAGGAGCCACTAATCATATCTGCAATTCATTGCAGGGGTTTCAAATAATGCAGAGGATTGAGAAAGGAGAGTTTGCCTTTAGAGTTGGAACTGGAGCTAAAGTTTGGGCAGTTGCAGTAGGAGTTGTTACCTTACATTTTCCATGTGATAGGATATTAGTTTTAAATAATGTTTTCAATGTTCCGGACATGAGGAAGAATTTAATTTCTGTTTCCGGACTCATTGAATTTAATTATTCATTTTCTTTCCATTCTGGTGTTGATATCAGTAGAGATGGAAATATTATATGTTCCGGTAGAATACATTACAACTTATTTTATATATATCCTATTGCTCCTACACTGCAGAATGTACAACAAGAAAACTCAACTTCCCTTAAAAGGAAGGTATCTTCAATCAATGACACATATCTTTGGCACTTACGTTTGGGTCACATTAACCTAAAACGGATTCAGAGGTTGGTAGAGAAGATGGGCCTTTGAGCTCATTAGACTTCGAACCTTTTCCTCAGTGCAAATCTTGTCTCAAGGGAAAGATGACCAAAAGGTCATTCTCTGGAAAGGGACTAAGGTCAAAGGAGTTGTTAGAATTGATTCACACTGATGTGTGTGGTCCTATGAACAAACCGGCTCGAGGAGGGTATGAGTATTACATCACCTTCATCGATAATTACTCTAGGTATGGATATGTGTACTTAATGCGACGCAAGTCTGAGGCATTTGATAAATTCAAGCAATTCAAGGCTGAGGCGGAGTTACAACTAAGGAAACATATCAAAGCCCTTTGATCTGATCGAGGTGGCGAGTACCTCCTAGGTGAGTTCAAAGAGTACCTCACACAACATGGGATTGTGTCTCAGTTGTCTGCACCGGGTACACCCCAGCAAAATGGTGTAGCGGAGAGAAGAAACCGTACCCTTCTTGGTATGGTAAGGTCCATGATGAGTCATGCAATCCTACCTATATCTTTTTGGGGATATGACCTAGAAGCAGCAGCATACATTTTAAATCTGGTACCTTCTAAATCAGTACCTGGGACACCGCAAGAAATGTGGACAGATCGAAAACCTAATTTAAGACATATCCACATTTGGGGTTGTCCAGCCTATGTACTGAATGATAAAGCTACCAAGCTGGAACCCAGATCGGAAATGTGCTACTTCATTGGGTATCCTAAGGGAACGAGAGGTGGCATCTTTTATCATCCAAAGGAGCAAAAAGTGCTTATCAGCACTCATGCTAGGTACTTGGAGGATGATTGTATGATGCACCAAGAGCTTAGTTGTAAAGAAACCCTTGAGGAGATTCTTCCGGGATCTCCTATAACATCTGTACCAGATCCTGAGACAGCAGATGAACAAGATATTCCTTTTAACACTCCGGACCCTCGTCGTAGTGGGAGAACTTCTAGACAGCTAGAAAGATATCTAGGAGTGTCTTTTAAGACAGACTCTGAAGATCTGGTTGAGGATCCTACTAGTTATGATGAAGCAGTAACGGATATAGATGCTGACATGTGGCAGCAAGCGATGAAATTTGAAATGGATTCTTTGTATTCCAATCAAGTCTGGGAACTTGTAGATGCACCTGAAGGGATTAAACCCATAGGATGCAAGTGGATCTGCAAGAGGAAGAGAGGAATGGATGGGAAGGTGGAAACCTTCAAAGCAAGACTGGTGGCGAAAGGATATACTCAGAAAGAGGGTATCGATTATGAGGAAACCTTTTCACCAGTGGCTATGCTTAAGTCCATAAGGATTCTCTTGGCCATCGCATGTCATTATGACTACGAGATATGGCAAATGGATGTCAAGACAACTTTTTTTAATGGAAGTCTTGGCGAATGCATCTACATGATGCAACCAGAGGGCTTCATTGCTAGTGGCCAAGAAAACATGGTTTGTAAACTTAAGAAGTCCATTTATGGACTTAAGCAAGCATCTAGAGCATGGAACATCAAGTTTAATCAGGCAGTCAAATCTTTTGGCTTTGATCAAAACATTGATGAACCATGTGTGTATAAGAAAGGAAGTGGAAAAGCAGTTGCATTTTTGGTTCTGTATGTAGATGACATATTACTCATAGGAAATGATGTAGGTTTATTGTCATCCACAAAGGTTTGGTTATCGTCTCAATTTTAGATGAAGGATTTGGGTGAGGCCAGCTATATCTTAGGGATGAAGCTTTTGCGTGATCGCAAGAATAAGATGTTAGCCCTATCCCAATCTTCATACATTGAGAAGATATTGGTCAAGTTTAACATGCATGACTCCAAGAAGGGCCTCCTACCTTCTAGACATGGTGTACCATTGTCTCTAGATCAATGTCCAAAGACATCTGAAGAGATAGAGAGCATGAGGAGAGTTCCATATGCATCCGCTGTTGGAAGTCCCATGTATGCAATGTTATTACTAGACCAGATATTTGCTTTGCCGTTGGCATGGTGAGCAGATATCAGTCAAACCCTGGACCTATGCATTGGACAACTGTTAAGCATATATTCAAGTATCTTCGGAGAATGAAAGATTATATGCTAACCTTTCGAGCAGATGATCTAACGCCATTGGCATATGCAGACTCTGATTTCCAATCTGATAGTGATGCCAGAAAGTCTACCTCAGGGTACGTCTTTACTCTGTCAGGAGGGGCTATATCATGGAGAAGTGTCAAGCAATCATGTACTGCTGATTCTACCATGGAAGCAGAGTATGTGGCGGCATCGGAAGCTGCGAAGGAAGCAGTATGGCTCAGAAAATTCCTATTGCAATTGGGAGTTGTTCTTGAAGTGCAAAAACCGATTGTCATGTACTGCGATAACACTGGTGCTGTAGCACAGTGCAAAGAGCCCAGGAATCACAAGAAAGGCAAGCATATTCAGAGAAAGTACCACTTGATCCGGGAATTCATTCAGGATGGAGACATAGTGGTGGAGCATATTGCTTCAGCAAATAACTTAGCTGACCCATTCACTAAGACTCTTACTGAGAAAGTCTTTACTTCTCATGTTGAGTCTATGGGTGTTAGGTTAGGAAGTAGTGTTCTTTAGTGCAAGTGCGAGTTTGTTAGGATTGGTGTTTGCCCTAAAGCCCACTAGCTGCACTCTCATCTTCTGTTACTGGATATTTACTGGTTATTTAATGGAATGACTCTTTTCTGCTTAAACATGTATATATGTATGGTTGTGTAAGGCCCATTGTTTATAGTAAATGAATTAGGTGTGTAGTGTCTACACACAGATAGGTCTAATTCATGGACACTGGAAACAACATATTTGTTCATAACTGAGAGATGGAGCTGGGCACTTCATCTTGGTATAAGTTATAGTGAGAGACTCTCCTGTATTCAGGGTGACTTACCTAAGTCATGGGACGACTTTCCCGGATTTATCTCATTAGTGCATATGCAATGCATTGAACAGGACCATGGTAGGTGTGATCTCTAAAATAGTACTATCACTGAGAGAGATCAAGTCACCTCATGCTACTGAGTGACCAGTGCTCTTAATCTTGAGCATTTGTGAATGAACTGACGAAGTCAAGTTCTTGTGCTTTAATTCACTATGGGTGAGATTCTTTTCATGGGTCAACAGCTCTGTGTTTTGGGTACTCGGACTTGATCAGTTGGGACGTGCAGATGCAATAAAGAATCTATGCCATCTAATGATGGAATGATCGTTCCCTTAGAATTATCCGATCAATCATCAAAATCTAAGATCTTAGTATATGGATGTTCCATATGGATATTGAACTTGTGGGTCGCTCCCTAGACCAAGAGAATGATATCCGGATGATGATTAAGTTAAGGATATGAAGTTCTAAGGTCTAGATGTAATCGAGAAGGTTGATAATACATGTGATAACCTGACTCAGTTATAGATGTTACATAAAGGGGCATTCAGGTCATTACACTTAATAGGTCGAAGACAACTGTCATTTTATGACGAGCTTATTATATTATATATTTGTCCCTGGAGTTCAACCATAACTCTTTAGTGGAATGAGTTAAGGTTAAAATGGTCTTAATGTTGCTATGAGTTTAGCATGGACATTTTGGTCATTTTGGGAGCCAATGGCAAATATGTCTTTTGGTCCCTTCCCTAGTCACTTTCCAAGATTGGCATGGTTTCCTAAGTTGTTTAGATAACATTTGGTTGAGTTATTTTAGTGGAAAAATAATTTTGAGTTTAAATTCAAATAGGCCTTTGATGGCATACATGAATTTAATTCTAGATAAATTATTAGTGGGCCATGGTGTGCATTATCATGTGGGACGTCCATAATGGGATTTCTATGGGTAAGGTTTCCAATTTTGAGTAGGTCTCTCTACTTGGAAGGTTGGACTCCTCTTTGGATTAGTATTCCTATTAGTAAGTTTCCTTTTTGAATTAGAAACTTAAATTAGTAAGTGTTGTGCAACTAGGATTACTAATTGCTAGAGTTATGGGAAGTTCCTTAGTTTCCTTTTCTAATTGGTGTGTTTCTAAACGGAAATAAATCTGTAGATTATACTTTCCTTTTAGGACATCTATGAGAATTAGAAGAGATAGTCTTTAAGGAAAGGATTCCAAAGTTTCTATAAAAGGAAGAGGGCTTTACCCCTTGGACGTCCAACATAGAGAGAGCATAATATTCCACACGTCCAGGCCCCCTTTGTTCTTCTTTGAAGATAGTTCAAGGTCTTAGATTTTTCCATAGAAAATAGTTCTCAAATCCCTAGAGTAAGATCCCACCATCTTAGCCAATCAGATTTGGAAGTGAGATAGAGAAGAAGATCAAAGGCAATACTAATGCAGAAAATTCCAGCAATTTGTTTGCTAATTGCAAGTCTGAGTTCGGCCCTTTGGATCTATTATTTCTGAGATTTGATGTCTACAAATCTTCAAGGTAATAGTCTTCTTGATTATCCTTAAATTATACACTTGTTGGTCATGAATTCATGGACTTCTTTTGCGATCACTATGGCTGATTTTTGCTGCCCAAATCAGATTTTTTAAAATCTGTCATGTTACAAATCAGCCATGAATGTCTTCCGCTAGTGATATTCAGATCTGAATCGCAGTTTCTTTGAAAAATGCATTATCATGATGAGCAAAACCTGATCCCCTAACTTGCCACATACAGCCTGTTAGGTCACAAGATCAAAACCAAAATTGACCCCCAACATTCCACATACAGCTTGTTGGGTCACACGGACAAATTCAAACCCGACCCCCTAACCTGCCACATACAGCTTGTTAGGTCACAATGTCAAAAACAAAAACCCAAATCCACATCCCTGATGTCATCTTCAAAATTTTGCCTCGAGATGGTACATGGTTTCTTTCACTACCATAAAATTCCCCTGGAAGCTCAAAAGGATATAATACCAAAAGAAAGGCTGCTCAAAGACTCTTGGTCAAGTCACATGCTCTCCTTCAGAAATCTCTTCGAGGCACATCGACTACAAAAGTTAAGTAACTCATCGTTGTACCTCGAGGGGGCATTTGTTGACACCAAAAATGTCACTTTGCCTCTTCAAGATCTTGAAAGCTACATGAAGTCACAACCTGCCATAAATAGGCAATGCTACTTCCAAAAAATCAAATCTTGTCAGAATCAAACAAAAACTTCAAGATCCTTCAAGACAGCCAAAAGAGGAGTACACAAGAAGTTTCAGGCCATTTCAAAATCATTTGGCCTAACTTCGCTTCTCCAGCAGCTAAAAAGGAGCTCCTGGCCGCAAAAGCATCGGAGACACCAAATCTTCGATCAGAGCCCGTGGATGGTCTCAAAATACATCCAAAAGGCTCCACGTCAAGTTCCAAGTCAAACCGACAATGTTTGACCCTACATCAACCATCAAACAATTAAATCAAGCCTCTCGGCGGTGAGAACCACCGAGGCCATCACTAATCAAAAAGAGCATATGGACGGCTTCAAAATGCTTACAAAGGGCTACACGTCAAATTTCAGGTCATTTCGACAACATTTGACCATATTTTGACGCTCGGAAGCCAAATCATGCCTCTCGGCGGCGAAGCTCCCCGGGACCATGGTTTCCAAGACAGAGCCTATGGATCATCTCAAAATGACTCCAGTAGGTTCCCTGTCAAATTTCAAGTCAATTGGACATCGGTTGACCGCACATCAAAGCACGACATCTTCATCGCGACAAAAACAAGTCTACTAGCGATAGGACCCCAAATGGCTTCAAAACTCAAACAAAAGCCTATGGTTGATCTTATTTATTGCTCAGCAGGCTTCACCCTAAATTTCAGGTCATTCCGACATCGTTTGGCCTAGTTTCAGCTTCTGACGAAAAATCGGCAGCTCTACGCGACAAAGTCGTCGGCTTTCCAGGAAAATTGGAAACTTTGCACTCCAGAATGCAAGGTTTCTTGTCAATTTTTCTATAGGGAAATCAGGCCAATAAATGATAAAAAATTTCAAGAAAAAATACAGAAGAAAAAAAGAATCCAAAAACATAAAAAACGGCCGCAAAATGGGACAAAAGGGGGGAAATCCCCCCTGCAGGCCCCTGGGACCCTGGCCCATGGTCGCCTGCGACAATGGAGCCCGGAATTGCCAGCCCCTGCGACCCTGGCCCATGGTCTCCTGCGACCATGGAGCCCGGAATCGCCGGGTTGGCCCCATAAAGCCCATTTTTTATCATTTTTCCATGATTTGAAGCTTTCGACTCCTGGGATTTTCCAAAACTCATACTTTTGAGACACCAAATCCTTTGACATCCGTCAAAATCACAGGTCAATCATCAAGAGTATCAAAATCAACATTGATCGCCAACCGGTCAACCAAAAAAGTATGCTTTCTACCCGACTGATCGAGAAATCGACAGGACAGATGGCACCGACCCGCTGTTGGCAACCAATACCTGAAGTTACATCGTCATCCGATGTCGATCTACATGAAGATCCATCGATGATCATTGCCAAAAGAATCCCAAAAAATGTGGCACGGCCCGCGACTCTTCAACTGCTCGGCGACCACTTAATGCGATTAAATGACTAGCATTATTACAGTCATTAATTCATTTCTTTGGACGGCCCAATCAGAAGCAAGCATCCGGGAGTTACAAATCAAGAGATTCATGGCATTTAAACCATGAAACTCCTCCCATCATGGCGATTAAAGGCGATTAAATGCCCTCAATCTCCACCGACCAATCAGAAGCCAAGAAAAAGAAGTTATAGAATAAAGGAATTAAACCCTGTAACTCCTCCCATTATGCTGCTTAATGATAATAAAAGCCCATAAACCCTCCTAAATGGCTACCAAGAGCCTATAAATAGGAGAGTGAAAGAAACTACGATTCAGATCTGAAATTAGCGGAAGACATTCGTGGCTAATTTGTAACATGACAGATTTTAAAAAAAATCTGATTTGGGCAGCATAAATTAGCTATAGAGATCGCATGAGAACTCCATGAATTCATGACCAACAAGCGTATAATTAAAGGAGAAAGAAGAAGACTATCACCTCGAAGATTTGTAGACTTCAAATCTCTGAAAAAATAGATCCAAAGGCCCGAACTCAATTTTGCAACTAGCTAACAAGTTGCTGGAATTTTCGGCAGTAGTGTTGCCTTTGATCTTCTCCTCTATCTCACTTCCAAATCTGATTGGCTAAGATGGTGGGATCTTAATCTAGGAATTGAGAACTATTTCTACAAGGAAAAATCTCAGACCTAAAGCTTTCTTCAATGAAGAATGAAAGCACCCAAGGCTGGACGTGTGGCACTCCTTGTGCTTCTCTATCTATGTTGGATGTCCAAGGGCTATGTTGTTTCTTTTATAAAAACTTTGAGGAAAGCTCTCCTAATTCTCAAAGATGTCCTAAAAGGAAACTATAATCTAAAGATTTATTTCCTTTTAGATACAATCCAATTAGAAAAGGAAACTAAGGAACTTCCCATGCAATCAGTAATCCTAGTTGTACAACACTTACTAATTTTAAGTTCCTAATCCAAAAAGGAAACTTTCTCATAGGAATACTAATCCAAAGAGGAGTCCAACCTTTCAAGTAGAGAGACCTACTTAAAATTGGAAACCTTACCCATGGATATCCCATTATGGACGTCCCTCATGATAATGCACACCATGGCCCACATACAATTTATCTAGAATTAAATTCATGTATGCCATCAAAGGCCTATTTGAATTTAAACTCAAAATTATTTTTCCACTAAAATAATTCATCCAAATGTCATCTAAGCATTTTAGGAAACCATGCCAATCTTGGTAAGTGACTAGAGAAGGGACCAAAAGACATATTTGCCATTGGCTCCTAAAATGACCAAAATGTCCATGCTGAACCCATAGCAACATTAAGACCATTTTAACCTTAACTCATTCCACTAAAGAGTTATGGTTGAACTCCAAGGACAAATATATAATATAATAAGCTTGTCATAAAATGACGGTTGTCTTCGAGCTACTAAGTGTAATGACCTGAATGCCCCTCTATGTAACATCCATAATCGAGTCAGGTTATCACATGTATTATCAACCTTCCCGATTACATCTAAACCTTAGAACTTTATATCCTTAACATAATCATCATCCGGACATCATTCACTTGATCCAGGGAGCGACCCACAAGTTCAATATCCATATGGAACATCCATATACTAAGATCTTAGATTTTGATGATTAATCGGATAATTCTAAGGGAACGATCATTCCATCATTAGATGGCATAGATTCTATATTGCATCTGCACGTCCCAACTGATCAAGTCCGAGTACCCAAAACACAGAGCTTTTGACCCATGAAAAGAATCTCACCCATAGTGAATTAAAGCATAAGAACTTGACTTCGTCAGTTCATCCACAAATGTTCAAGATTAAGAGCACCGGTCACTCAGTAGCATGAGGTGACTTGATCTCTCTCTGTGATAGTACTATTTTAGAGATCACACCTACCATGATCCTGTTCAATGCATTGCATATGCATTAATGAGATGAATCCTGGAAAGCCCTCCCATGACTTAGGTAAATCACCCTGAATATAGGAGAGTCTCTCATTATAACTTATACCAAGATGAAGTGCCCAGCTCCATCTCTCAGTTATGAACAAATATGTTGTTTCCAGTGTCCATGAATTAGACCTATCTGTGTGTAGACACTACACACCTAATTCATTTATTAGAAACAATGGGCCTTACACAACCATACATATATATATGTTTAAGCAGAAAAGAGTGATTCCATTAAATAACCAGTCAATATCCAGTAACAAAAGATGAGAGTGCAGCTAGTGGGCTTTAGGACATTCACCAATCCTAACAAACTCCCACTTGCACTAAAGATCACTACTTCCTAACCTAACACCCATAGACTCAACATGTGAAGTGAAGACTTTCTCAGTAAGAGTCTTAGTGAATGGGTCAGCTAAGTTATTTGCTGAAGAAATATGCTCCATCACTATCTCTTCATCCTGAATGAATTCCCGGATCAAGTGGTACTTTCTCTGAATGTGCTTGCCTTTCTTGTGATTCCTAGGCTCTTTGCACTGTGCTACAGCACCAGTGTTATCGCAGTACAAGATAATCGATTTTTGTACTGCAGGAACAACTCCCAATTCCAACAGGAATTTTCTGAGCCATACAGCTTCCTTCGCAGCTTCTGATGCCGCCACATACTCTGCTTCCATGGTAGAATCAGCAGTACAGGATTGCTTGACACTTCTCCATGATATAGCCCCTCCTGACAGAGTAAAGACGTACCCTGAAGTAGACTTTTAGGCATCACTTGTTGGGATTGGTGTATGCCCTAAAGCCCACTATCTGCACTCTCATCTTTTGTTACTGGATATTTATTGGTTATTTAATGGAATGACTCTTTTATGCTTAAACATGTATATATGTATGGTTGTGTAAGGCCCATTGTTTATAGTAAATGAATTAGGTATGTAGTGTCTACACACAGATAGGTCTAATTCATGGACACTTGAAACATCATATATGTTCATAACTGAGAGATGGAGCTGGGCACTTCATCTTGGTATAAGTTATAATGAGAGATTCTCTTGTATTCAGGGTGACTTACCTAAGTCATGGGAGGGCTTTCCCGGATTCATCTCATTAGTGCATATGCAATGCATTGAACAGGACCATGGTAGGTGTGATCTCTAAAATAGTACTATCACAGAGAGAGATCAAGTCACCTCATGCTATTGAGTGACCGGTGCTCTTAATCTTGAGCATTTGTGGATGAACTGACGAAGTCAAGTTCTTGTGCTTTAATTCACTATGGGTGAGATTCTTTTCATGGGTCAACGGCTCTGTGTTTTGGGTACTCGGACTTGATTAGTTGGGATGTGCAGATGCAATATAGACTCTATGCCATCTGATGATGGAATAATCGTCCCCTTAGAATTATCCGATTAATCATCAAAATCTAAGATCTTAGTATATGGATGTTCCATACGGATATTGAACTTGTGGGTCGCTCCCTGGATCAAGAGAATGATATTCGAATGATGATTATGTTTAAGGATATGAAGTTCTAAGGTTTAGATGTAATCGGGAAGGTTGATAGTACATGTGATAACCTGACTCGATTATGGATGTTACATAGAGGGGCATTCAGGTCATTACACTTAGTAGGTCGAAGACAACCGTCATTTTATGACGAGCTTATTATATTATATATTTGTCCTTCGAGTTCAACTATAACTCTTTAGTGGAATGAGTTAATGTTAAAATGGTCTTAATGTTGCTATGGGTTTGGCATGGACATTTTGGTCATTTTGGGAGCCAATGGCAAATATGTCTTTTGGTCCCTTCTCTAGTCACTTACCAAGATTGGCGTGGTTTCCTAAAATGTTTAACATAAGGATGAATTATTTTAGTGGAAAAATAATTTTGAGTTTAAATTCAAATAGGCCTTTGATGGCATACATGAATTTAATTCTAGATAAATTATATGTGGGCCATGGTGTGCATTAATATGTGGGACGTCCATGATAGGATTTCCATGGGTTAGGTTTCCAATTTTGAGTAGGTCTCTCTACTTGAAAGATTGGACTCCTCTTTGGATTAGTATTCCTATGAGAAAGTTTCCTTTTTGGATTAGGAACTTAAAATTAGTAAGTGTTGTATAACTAGGATTACTAATTGCATGGGAAGTTCTTTTTAGTTTCCTTTTCTAATTAGAGTGTTTCTTAAAGGAAATAAATCTTTCCTTTTTGGACATCAATGAGAATTAGAAGAGATAAACCTTTAGGAAAGGTTTTCTCAAAGTTTCTATAAAAGAAACCAACAAGCCCTTGGACGTCCAACACTATGATAGCTTCCTAGGAGTCCCACACGTCCAGCCTTGGGTGCTTTTATTCTTCATTGAAGAAGGCTTAAGGTCTGAGATTTTTACTTGGAGAAATAGTTCTCAATTCCTAGATTAAGATCCCACCATCTTAGCCAATCAGATTTGGAAGTGAGATAGAGGAGAAGATCAAAGGCAACACTACTGCAGAAAATTCCAGCAACTTGTTTGCTAATTGCAAGTCTGAGTTTGGGCCTTTGGATCTATTTTTTCAGAGATTTGAAGTCTACAAATCTTCGAGGTAATAGTCTTCTTCATTCTCCTTTAATTATACACTTGTTGGTCATGAATTCATGGAGTTCTCATGCGATCTATATGGCTGATTTATGCTGCCCAAATCAGATTTTTAAAAAATCTGTCATGTTACAAATTAGCCATGAATGTCTTCCGCTAATTCAGATCTGAATCGCAGTTTCTTTCAGTGGTATCAGGGCCACTCCATGTGAAATCATGATCCCATGTTGTGCATAATTAATCCTAGATTGATTATGGGTATGGTGGCACCCTACTAAAGTTATGTTGTGATGCATGTTGTGTGCAAGTTTCATTAACATTGCTGGAATTTATTTTCCAGATTTGTTTAATGATGCACATAGTGTGTTTGCATGCACTAACCTCTTTGTTTGCAGCCATGTATTACATCCTTGATGGTTCGCATGATTGTTATGTGGATTTGGATGTTTTTTCAATAGGTTGAAAGTGTACGATTGCGCGTTTAGCAATCATAGGAAGTTGTAATTCTATCTTTACTTTTATTCCAACTAGTCTTGATGTAAGCTTTCTTGAAAAGCATAGGGTATCTCCAATGTAATTTGGGTTTTTGTTTTTTTATGGGTTTGCTTGTATAAATTTAATTTATTGGAACAAGCAAGAAGAAGAAAGTTTCAAGAAATGTTGCAAGTAACCTGATTCCTTAGTGGTGGAGGAGACAAGACTTCTTGGTGAAAGATGAGATCTATTTTTGATGTCCTAGTTCGATAAAGACTACAAGTCCGAAGAGCAGGGAGCCATCAAGGATTGCATACTTTTATTTGCTTTTATATATGGAATGCATGGATGAATGCTTTATATAATTGCTATAATTGTCACCTAGAAACATGGCCACCATTAGGTTCTAAAATTGGCATCTTTTTGTATTAGATTGTTTTTAGTTTGGCAAATTGTTTTAAACGGGACTTAGACCAGCACCTTCTATTTTGTCTAAGGTTTAAAATTGGATAGGGTTTAGTTTATCTTGGTACCCTTGGTTTCCAAAAGAGGCTAAACTAAAATCTAATTAGATGCTACCTATGGGTTTCCATAACCCAAGATAGGTTTTTGATTCTTTAAAGGGATTTTCTCAAATGTTTTAAAGCAAAGGTTATTTATTTTTAAGGTGACTTAAGTCATTAAGTCATGAATTTAATGAACCAAGTTTGCTAGATTTAAAAAGAGCTTTTGAGTAAAACAATGTAAAGGTCAAAAAGTATAAACCCTAGTGATAGGATTTAGGAAAGACCCCACGGCCTTCCATTTTCGGTTCATGTTATCTCATTAAGGTGTTAGTAGGAGCGGCCACCCCTTCGGTGGAGTTCTTTAACTAAAGACCGCTTTGATGGGTTAATGGGTGAACTAATGTGAATATTCATAATGAGGTGTTAGTAGGAGCAGCCATCCCTTCGGTGGAGTTCTTTACTAAAGATCACTTCTATAGAATGTCAATGAAGTGTTGGTGGGAGCGGCCATCCCTTCGGTGGAGCTCTTTACTAAAGGTCACTTCTAGGATGGATAAAAGTCTCTTCCCTTCGGAAGACTAAATCATAGACATTCTGGGAAATTTCATAAGAGATGGTTATACACTTGACATAAGATGGTAATAACCTCTCCCTAGGAGTTAAAGGTTATTTGTCATATGAGGCCAAACCAATCAGTGATTGGACTACCACTGGATGTGTATCCAGATAGTGATAATCCAAATAAGTATGCCTTAATTCAACATGACTGTAGGCTCGGCCATCCCTTCGATGGAGGGTCTATGAGGAGGTTGAAACACTGATACATTATGATTGGGGTTGAATAATGTTAAAAGTTTTTGTGCTTTGTTTTTCCTTTTGTAACAAGCACCATATGCATATTACATATATACTGCATGTCTAATTATAAACCATTTTATATCCAGAAAGAGATGGGTAAAGATTCTTTTAGTCCGCTGATGTGCATTCTTCGTGAGAACAAACTGACTGGCCCTAACTACGTAAATTGGAAAAGAAATCTTGACATAGTACTCACAGCTGAGGAGTACAAGTATGTCTTGCTGGAAAACTGTCCCGATATTGATGCCAATTCTACTGATGACCAGCGAGAGGCTGAGCGGAAATGGAAGAAAGCGAATAGCATGGCTAAATGCTACATGCTCGCTTCCATGTCCAACGTGTTGCAAACACAGCACGAGCATATGGACACGGCCTATGAAATCATGATGTCCTTGTCTGAGATGTTCGCAGACAAGAGCAGGCCAGCTAGGCAAGCTGCTATGAGGACTATCATGAATGCTAGGATGGCTGAGGGAACACCTGTCAGAGAGCATATGCTCAAGCTGATGGATTGTTTCAATGAAGCTGAGATTCTAGGGGCTGAGATTGATGCAGGGAGTCAAACTGACATGATTCTCGAAACTCTGCCGGATTCTTTCAATCAGTTCAAGCTCAATTTCAATATGAGCAAGATGGACATGACTCTACCTGAGTTAATGAAAGAACTCCAGGCGGCAGAGGCTATCATGAAGCCCAAAGCCCAAGCTCATTTTTTCCAGTCTTCCTCTAAACTAAACCCGAAAGGGAAGAAGTTCAAGAAGAAGCAGAATTAGGGAAAAGGGCAGAAAAAGGACAATGTTGGCAATAAGAAGGACAAGGGTACAGATGGAAAGCCCAAAGAGAAATGCTTCAAGTGTGGCCTCAAAGGTCATTGGAAGAAATATTGTCCCAAGTTCCTGGCCTCAGTTAAGAAAGGTACATATTTTTCATACTACATTGAAACTTGTCTAGTGGTTGATTCTACTGACTCATGGATAGTAGACTCAGGAGCCACTAATCATATCTGCAATTCATTGCAGGGGTTTCAGATAATGCAGAGAATTGAGAAAGGAGAGTTTGCCTTTAGAGTCGGAGCTGGAGCTAAAGTTTGGGCAGTTGCAGTAGGAGTTGTTACCTTACATTTTCCATGTGATAGGATATTAGTTTTAAATAATGTTTTCTATATTCCGGACATGAGGAAGAATTTAATTTCAGTTTCCAGATGAATTGAATTTAATTATTCAGTTTCTTTCCATTCTGGTATTGATATCAGTAGAGATGGAAATATTATATGTTCCGGTAGAATACATGACAACTTATTTTATATATATCCTATTGCTCCTACACTGCATAATGTACAACAAGAAAACTCAACTTCCCTTAAAAGGAAGGTATCTTCAATCAATGACACATATCTTTGGCACTTACGTTTGGGTCACATTAACCTAAAACGGATTCAGAGGTTGGTAGAAGATGGGCCTTTAAGCTCATTAGATTTCAAACCTTTTCCTCAGTGCGAATCTTGTCTCAAGGGAAAGATGACCAAACGGTCATTCTCTGGAAAGGGACTAAGGTCAAAGGAGTTGTTAGAATTGATTCACACTGATGTGTGTGGTCCTATGAACAAACCGGCTCGAGGAGGGTATGAGTATTACATCACCTTCACCGATGATTGCTCTAGGTATGGATATGTATACTTAATGCGATGCAAGTCTGAGGCGTTTGATAAGTTCAAGCAATTCAAGGCTGAGGCGGAGCTACAACTAGGGAAACATATCAACGCCCTTCGATATGATCGAGGTGGCGAGTACCTCCTGGGCGAGTTCAAGGAGTACCTTACACAACATGGGATTGTGTCTCAGTTGTCTGCACCGGGTACACCCCAGCAAAATGGTGTAGCAGAGAGAAGAAACTGTACCCTTCTTGATATGGTAAGGTCCATGATGAGTCATGCAACCCTACCTATATCCTTTTGGGGATATGCCCTAGAAGCAGCAGCATACATTTTAAATCTGGTACCTTCTAAATCAGTACCTAGGACACCGCAAGAAATGTGGACAGGTCGAAAACCTAGTTTAAGACATATCCACATTTGGGGTTGTCCAGCCTATGTACTGAATGATAAAGCTACCAAGCTGGAACCCATATCAGAAATGTGCTACTTCATTGGGTATCCTAAGGGAACCAGAGGTGGCATCTTTTATCATCCAAAGGAGCAAAAAGTGCTCATCAGCACTCATGCTAGGTACTTGGACGATGATTGTATGATGCACCAAGAGCTTAGTTATAAAGAAACCCTTGAGGAGATTCTTCCGGGATCTCCTATAACATCTGTACCAGATCCTGAGATAGTAGATGAACAAGATATTCCTTTAAACACTCCGGAGCCTCGTCGTAGTGGGAGAATTTCTAGATAGCCAGAAAGATATCTAGGAGTGTCTTTTAAGACAGACTCTGAAGATCTGGTTGAGGATCCTACTAGTTTTGATGAAGCAGTAACGGATATAGATGCTGACATGTGGCAGCAAGCGATGAAATCTGAAATGGATTCTTTGTATTCCAATCAAGTTTGGGAACTTGTAGATGCACCTGAAGGAATTAAACCCATAGGGTGCAAGTGGATCTACAAGAGAAAGAGAGGAGTGGATGGGAAGGTGGAAACCTTCAAAGCAAGACTGGTGGCGAAAGGATATACTCAGAAAGAGGGTGTCGATTATGAGGAAACCTTTTCACCAGTGGCTATGCTTAAGTCCATAAGGATTCTCTTGGCCATCACATGTCATTATGACTACGAGATATGACAGATGGATGTCAAGACAACTTTTCTTAATGGAAGTCTTGACGAATGCATCTATATGATGCAACCAGAGGGTTTCATTGCTAGTGGCCAAGATAACATGGTTTGTAAACTTTAGAAGTCCATTTATGGACTTAAGCAAGCATCTAAAGCATGGAACATCAAGTTTAATCAGGCAGTCAAATCTTTTGGCTTTGATCAAAACATTGATGAACCATGTGTGTATAAGAAAGGAAGCGGAAAAGCAGTTGCATTTTTGGTTCTGTATGTAGATGACATATTACTCATAGGAAATGATGTAGGTTTATTGTCATCCACAAAGGTTTGGTTATCCTCTCAATTTCAGATGAAGGAATTGGGTGAGGCCAGCTATATCTTAGGGATCAAGCTTTTGCGTGATCGCAAGAATAAGATGTTAGCCCTATCCCAATCTTCTTACATTGAGAAGATATTGGTCAAGTTTAACATGCATGACTCCAAGAAGGGCCTCCTACCTTCTAGACATGGAGTACCACTGTCTCGAGATCAATGTCCAAAGACATCTGAAGAGATAGAGAGCATGAGGAGAGTTCCATATGCATCTGCTATTGGAAGCCTCATGTATGCTAAGTTATGTACTAGACCAGATATTTGCTTTGCCGTTGGCATGGTTAGAAGATATCAGTCAAACCCTGGACCTATGCATTGGACAGCTGTTAAGCATATATTCAAGTATCTTCGGAGAACGAAAGATTATATGCTAACCTTTCGAGCAGATGATCTAACGCCATTGGCGTATACAGACTCTGATTTCCAATCTGATAGTGATGCGAGAAAGTCTACCTCTGGGTACGTCTTTACTTTGTCAGGAGGGGCTATATCATGGAGAAGTGTCAAGCAATCCTGTATAGCTGATTCTACCATGGAAGCAGAGTATGTGGCGGCATCGGAAGCTGCGAAGGAATCGGTAAGGCTCGGAAAATTCCTGTTGGAATTAGGAGTTGTTCCTGCAGTGCATAAACCGATTGTCATGTACTGCGATAACACTGGTGCTGTAGCACAGTGCAAATAGCCCAGGAATCACAAGAAAGGCAAGCACATTCAGAGAAAGTACCACTTGATCTGAGAATTCATTCAGGATGGAGAGATAGTGGTGGAACATATTGCTTCAGCGAATAACTTACCTGACCCATTCACTAAGACTCTTACTGAGAAAGTCTTTACTTCTCATGTTGAGTCTATGGGTGTTAGGTTAGGAAGTAGTGATCTTTAGTGCAAGTGGGAGTTTGTTGGGATTGGTGTATGCCCTAAAGCCCACTATCTGCACTCTCATCTTTTGTTACTGGATATTTATTGGTTATTTAATGGAATGACTCTTTTATGCTTAAACATGTATATATGTATGGTTGTGTAAGGCCCATTGTTTCTAGTAAATGAATTAGGTGTGTAGTGTCTACACACAGATAGGTCTAATTCATGGACACTTGAAACATCATATTTGTTCATAACTGAGAGATGGAGCTGGGCACTTCATCTTGGTATAAGTTATAATGAGAGATTCTCTTGTATTCAGGGTGACTTACCTAAGTCATGGGAGGGCTTTCCCGGATTCATCTCATTAGTGCATATGTAATGCATTGAACAGGACCATGGTAGGTGTGATCTCTAAAATAGTACTATCACAGAGAGAGATCAAGTCACCTCATGCTACTGAGTGACCGGTGCTCTTAATCTTGAGCATTTGTGGATGAACTGACGAAGTCAAGTTCTTGTGCTTTAATTCACTATGGGTGAGATTCTTTTCATGGGTCAACGGCTCTGTGTTTTGGGTACTCGGACTTGATTAGTTAGGACGTGCAGATGCAATATAGAATCTATGCCATCTGATGATGGAATAATCGTCCCCTTAGAATTATCCGATTAATCATCAAAATCTAAGATCTTAGTATATGGATGTTCCATATGGATATTGAACTTGTGGGTCGCTCCCTGGATCAAGAGAATGATATTCGAATGATGATTATGTTTAAGGATATGAAGTTCTAAGGTTTAGATGTAATCGGGAAGGTTGATAGTACATGTGATAACCTGACTCGATTATGGATGTTACATAGAGGGGCATTCAGGTCATTACACTTAGTAGGTCGAAGACAACCGTCATTTTATGACGAGCTTATTATATTATATATTTGTCCTTGGAGTTCAACTATAACTCTTTAGTGGAATGAGTTAAGGTTAAAATGGTCTTAATGTTGCTATGGGTTTAGCATGGACATTTTGGTCATTTTGGGAGCTAATGGCAAATATGTCTTTTGGTCCCTTCTCTAGTCACTTACCAAGATTGGCATGGTTTCCTAAAATGTTTAACATAAGGATGAATTATTTTAGTGGAAAAATAATTTTGAGTTTAAATTCAAATAGGCCTTTGATGGCATACATGAATTTAATTCTAGATAAATTATATGTGGGCCATGGTGTGCATTAATATGTGGGACGTCCATAATAGGATTTCCATGGGTAAGGTTTCCAATTTTGAGTAGGTCTCTCTACTTGAAAGATTGGACTCCTCTTTGGATTAGTATTCCTATGAGAAAGTTTCCTTTTTGGATGAGGAACTTAAAATTAGTAAGTGTTGTATAACTAGGATTACTAATTGCATGGGAAGTTCTTTTTAGTTTCCTTTTCTAATTAGAGTGTTTCTTAAAGGAAATAAATCTTTCCTTTTTGGACATCAATGAGAATTAGAAGAGATAAACTTTTAGGAAAGGTTTTCTCAAAGTTTCTATAAAAGAAACAAACAAGCCCTTGGACGTCCAACACTATGATAGCTTCCTAGGAGTCCCACACGTCCAGCCTTGGGTGCTTTTATTCTTTATTGAAGAAAGCTTAAGGTCTGAGATTTTTCCTTGGAGAAATAGTTCTCAATTCCTAGATTCAGATCCCACCATCTTAGCCAATCAGATTTGGAAGTGAGATAGAGGAGAAGATCAAAGGCAACACTACTGCAGAAAATTCCAGCAACTTGTTTGCTAATTGCAAGTCTGAGTTTGGGCCTTTGGATCTATTTTTTCAGAGATTTGAAGTCTACAAATCTTCGAGGTAATAGTCTTCTTCATTCTCCTTTAATTATACACTTGTTGGTCATGAATTCATGGAGTTCTCATGCGATCTATATGGCTGATTTATGCTGCCCAAATCAGATTTTTAAAAAATCTGTCACGTTACAAATTAGCCATGAATGTCTTCCGCTAATTCAGATCTGAATTGCAGTTTCTTTCATCACTATCAGATTGGAAATCAGAGTCTGTATACGCCAAAGGCGTTAGATCATCTGCTCGAAAGGTTAGCATATAATCTTTCGTTCTCCGAAGATACTTGAATATATGCTTAACAGCTGTCCAATGCATAGGTCCAGGGTTTGACTGATATCTGCTAACCATGCCAACGGCAAAGCAAATATCTGGTCTAGTACATAACATGGCATACATGAGGCTTCCAACAGCGGATGCTTATGGAACTCTACTCATGCTCTCTATCTCTTCAGATGTCTTTGGACATTGATCTCGAGACAGTGGTACTCCATGTCTAGAAGGTAGGAGGCCCTTCTTGGAGTCATGCATGTTAAACTTGACCAATATCTTCTCAATATATGAAGATTGGGATAAGGCTAATATCTTATTCATGCGATCACGCAAAAGCTTGATCCCTAAGATATAGTTGGCCTCACCCAAATCCTTCATCTGAAATTGAGAGGATAACCAAACCTTTGTGCATGACAATAAACCTACATCATTTCCTATGAGTAATATGTCATCTACATACAGAACCAGAAATGCAACTGCTTTTCCACTTCCTTTCTTATACACACACGGTTCATCAATGTTTTCATCAAAGCCAAAAGATTTGACTGCCTGATTAAACTTGATGTTCCATGCTCTAGATGCTTGCTTAAGTCCATAAATGGACTTCTTAAGTTTACAAACCATGTTATCTTGGCCACTAGCAATGAAACCCTCTGGTTGCATCATATAGATGCATTCGTCAAGACTTCCATTAAGAAAAGCTGTCTTGACATCCATCTGCCATATCTCGTAGTCATAATGACATGCGATGGCCAGGAGAATCCTTATGGATTTAAGCATAGCCACTGGTGAAAAGGTTTCCTCATAATCGATACCCTCTTTCTGAGTATATCCTTTGGCCACCAGTCTTGCTTTGAAGGTTTCCACCTTCCCATCCACTCCTCTCTTCCTCTCGTAGATCCACTTGCACCCTATGGGTTTAATCCCTTCAGGTGCATCTACAAGTTCCCAGACTTGATTGGAATACAAAGAATCCATTTCAGATTTCATCGCTTGCTGCCACATGTCAGTATCTATATCCCTTACTGCTTCATCATAACTAGTAGGATCCTCAACCAGATCTTCAGAGTCTGTCTTAAAAGACACTCCTAGATATCTTTCTAGCTGTTTAGAAATTCTCCCACTACGATGAGGCTCCGAAGGGTTCAAAAGAAATATCTTGTTCATCTACTATCTCAAGATCTGGTATAGATGTCATAGGAGATCCCGGAATAATCTCCTCAAGGGTTTCTTTACAACTAAGCTCTTGGTGCATCATACAATCATCCTCCAAGTACCTAGCATGAGTGCTGCTGAGCACTTTTTGCTCATTTGGATGATAAAAGATGCCACCTCTCCTTCCCTTAGGATACCCAATGAAGTAGCACATTTCCGATCTGGGTTCCAGCTTGGTAGCTTTATCATTCAGTACATAGGCTGGACAACCCCAAATGTGGATATGTCTTAAACTAGGTTTTCGACTTGTCCACATTTCTTGCGGTGTCCTAGGTACTGATTTAGAAGGTACCAGATTTAAAATGTATGCTGCTGCTTCTAGGGCATATACCCAAAAAGATATAGGTAGGGTTGCATGACTCATCATGGACCTTACCATATCAAGAAGGGTACGGTTTCTTCTCTCCGCTACACCATTTTGCTGGGGTGTACCCGGTGCAGACAACTGAGACACAATCCCATGTTGTGTGAGGTACTCCTTGAACTCACCCAGGAGGTACTCGCCACCTCGATCAGATCGAAGGGCTTTGATATGTTTCCCTAGTTGTAGCTCCGCCTCAGCCTTGAATTGCTTGAACTTATCAAACGCCTCAGACTCGCGTCGCATTAAGTATACATATCCATACCTAGAGTAATCATCGGTGAAGGTGATGTAATACTCATACCCTCCTCGAGCCGGTTTGTTCATAGGACCACACACATCAGTGTGAATCAATTCTAACAACTCCTTTGACCTTAGTCCCTTTCCAGAGAATGACCTTTTGGTCATCTTTCCCTTGAGACAAGATTCGCACTGAGGAAAAGGTTCGAAATCTAATGAGCTTGAAGGCCCATCTTCTACCAACCTCTGAATCCGTTTTAGGTTAATGTGACCCAAACGTAAGTGCCAAAGATATGTGTCATTGATTGAAGATACCTTCCTTTTAAGGGAAGTTGAGTTTTCTTGTTGTACATTATGCAGTGTAGGAGCAATAGGATATATATAAAATAAGTTGTCATGTATTCTACCGGAACATATAATATTTCCATCTCTACTGATATCAATACCAGAATGGAAAGAAACTGAATAATTAAATTCAATTCATCTGGAAACTGAAATTAAATTCTTCCTCATGTCCGGAATATAGAAAACATTATTTAAAACTAATATCCTATTACATGGAAAATGTAAGGTAACAACTCCTACTGTAACTGCCCAAACTTTAGCTCCAGTTCCGACTCTAAAAGCAAACTCTCCTTTCTCAATGCTCTGCATTATCTGAAACCCCTGTAATGAATTGCAGATATGATTAGTGGCTCCTGAGTCTACTATCCATGAGTCAGTAGAATCAACCACTAGACAAGTTTTAATGTAGTATGAAAAAGATGTACCTTTCTTAACTGAGGCCAGGAACTTGGGACAATCTTTCTTCCAATGACCTTTGAGGCCACACTTGAAGCATTTCCCTTTGGGCTTTCCAGCTGTACCCTTGTCCTTGTTATTACCAGCATTGTCCTTTTTCTGCCCTTTTCCCTTATTCTGCTTCTTATTGAACTTCTTCCCTTTCAGGTTTAGTTTAGAGGAAGTCTGGAAAAAATGAGCTTGGGCTTTGGGCTTCATGATGGCCTCTGCCGCCTGGAGTTCTTTCATTAACTCAGGTAGAGTCATGTCCATCTTGCTCATATTGAAATTGAGCTTGAACTGATTGAAAGAGTCCGGCAGAGTTTCAAGAATCATGTCAGTTTGACTCCCTGCATCAATCTCAGCCCCTAGAATCTCAGCTTCATTGAAACAATCCATCAGCTTGAGCATATGCTCTCTGACAGGTGTTCCCTCAGCCATTCTAGCATTCATGATAGTCCTCATAGCAGCATGCCTAGCTGGCCTGCTTTTGTCTGCGAACATCTCAGACAAGGACATCATGATTTCATAGGCTGTGATGGACCGCGCTCCTGCTCGGTTCCTACCGAGGGTCGGCGGACGTGGGAGTCCGTTTGGTTCCGTCCCTTTCGTAACCAGGGGGGCAGGGGCGTGCATCAACATTTCTTTTTTTGTGTGGGTGTGCCAGATTTTCTATTTTACTCGGAATTGCAAGTGGTGATCCGGAGATCAACCTTCGCAAGTAAAAAGGAAATCAACTTCTTTCAAGTTTTCCATTGCACATATTTAAGAAAAGAGACATTTTTCTTGGTTTGCCGTGAAAGGCGATTTTTTTTGGCATTTATAGCCGATTTTGGCGTTTATAGCCGATTTTTTGGCGTTTATAGCCGATTTTGGCATTTATAGCCGATTTACAATCCTTATCAATAATGAAAGACAAGAGTTGTGATTTTTGTCTCTTTTGAAAAAATACAAACTACAATGAAAAGCAAGAAAAGGAGGATCTAACTTCTCAGGAGATTGTGGGGGACTCGTTTAGATTGACGGTTGCAAGCCATATGTGGGCTTCGCCATCATCCATGTAGATGAGAACAGAGGATGCTATTGATTCGCTTGGCTTGGCTATAACCTCAGGTTTTTAGAGGACAAAGACCAAAAGGAGGTACTATGTCCAATAAAAAGCCGAGTAGACGGGCTAAAAAAGCCACATCTAAGCCATTAGAGGCAGGAGGAGAAGGCAAGGACCTTGGGGGGGGAGTACCCCCCAAGGGACTTTTGTCACCTTGTAGCCGTGGCCGGTGTAGAACTTCCACAGAGTTTTCTCTCTTTTCCTTCTCTGAATTTCTGTGCTTCTGTCTGTCTGTGTGTTTGTGCTTTTTTCTCTCTGATTCTTTCTTCTTGGAGAGCTCTCCTATTTATAGGCTTTTAGGTGGCCATTTTAGGAGGGTTTATGAGCTTTAATTGTCATAAAGCTACATAAAGGGAGGAGTTACAAGATTGAATTCTTTATTTTGTAACTCCTTTTTCTTGGCTTCTGATTGGCCGGAGGAGATTGAGGGCATTTAATCGCCTTTAATTGCCATGATGGGAGGAGTTTCATGGGTTAAATGCCATGAATCTCTTGACTTGTAACTCCCGGATGCTTGCTTCTGATTGGTCCGTCCAAAGAAATGGATTAATGACTGTAATAAAGCTAGTCAATTAATCACATTAAGTGGTCGCCGAGCAGCTGAAGAATCGCGGGCCGTGCCGCGTCTTTTGAGATTCTTCTGGTGATGATCATCGATGGATCTTCATGTAGATCGACATCAGATGACCATGTAATTTCAGGTGTTTGTTGCCAACAGCGGGTCGGTGCCATCTGTCCTGTCGATTTCTCGATCGGTCGGGTAGAAAGCACACTTTTTTTGGTTGACCGGGTGGCGATCAAAATTGTTTTCGATACTCTTGATGATTAACCCGTGTTTTAGACGGATGTCAGAGGATTTGGTGTCTCAAAAGCATGAATTTTGGAAAGTACCAGAGGCTGGGCGCTTCGAATCGCGAAAAAATGGCGAAAACCGGGGTTTTCGGGGCTTTCCCGGCGACCCCGGGCTCCAAGGTCGCCGGCGACCCTGGGCCAGGGTCGCAGGGGTCTGCGACCCTGGGGGGGTTCTTCCCCCTTTTTGTCCTGTTTTGTGTCCGTTTTTGCTGTTTTTCGATTCTTTTTTCTCCTGTACTTTTCCTTGACATTTTGACCATTTATTGGCCTGATTTCTTTGTAGGAAACCTGATGAGAATCCTTGCATTTTATTTTGCAAAGTTTCCAATTTCCTGAGAAAGCCGAAGACTTTGTCGCGCAGAGCTGCCGATTTTCCGTCAGAAGCTGAAGCTGGGTCAAATGATGTCGGAATGACCTGAAATTTGGTGTGAAGCCTCTTGAGCAATAAATAAGACCAACCAGAGGCTTTTGTTTGAGTTTTGAAGCCGTTTGGGGTCCTATCACCAGTAGACTCGCTTTTGTCGCGATGAAGATGTCGCGGTTTGATGTGCGGTTAACCGATGTCCGATTGACTTGAAATTTGACAGGGAACCTATTGGAGTCATTTTAAGATTATCCATAGGATCTGTCTTGGAAATCATGGTCCCGGAGAGCTTTGCCGCCGAGAGGCCTGATTTGACTTCCGAGCGTCAAACTATGGTCAAATGTTGTGGAAATGACATGAAATTTGACGTGTAGCCCTTTATAAGCATTTTGAAGCCGTCCATGTGCTCTATCTGATGAGTAATGGCCTCGGTGGTTCTCTCCGCCGAGAGGCTTGATTTAGCTGTTCGAGGGTTGATGTAGGGTCAAACGTTGTCGGTTTGACTCGGAACTTGATGTGGAGCCTTTTGGATGTATTTTGATACCATCCATCGGCTCTGATCGAAGATTTGGTGTCTCCGATGCTTTTGCCGCCGAGAGCTCCTTTTTGGCTGTCGGAGAAGCGAAGTTAGGCCAAATGATTTTGAAATGGCCCGAAACTTCTTGTGTACTCCTCTTTTGGCTGTCTTGAAGGATCTTGCAGTTTTTGTTTGATTCTGACAAGATTTGATTTTTGGAAGTAGCATTGCCTATTTATGGCAGGTTGCGACTTCATGTAGCTCTTTGGATCTTGAAGAGGCAAAGTGACATTTTTGGTGTCAACAGGCTGTGTCCATTTGCTCGTGCTGTGTTTGCAACACGTTGGACATTGAAGCGAGCATGTAGCATTTAGCCATGCTATTCGCTTTCTTCCATTTCCTCTCAGCCTCTAACTGGTCATCAGTAGAATTAGCATCAACATCAGGACAGGTTTCCAGCAAGACATACTTGTACTCCTCAGCTGTGAGTACTATGTCAAGATTTCTTTTCCAATCTACGTAGTTAGGGCCAGTCAGTTTGTTCTCACGAAGAATGCACATCAATGGACTAAAAGAATCTTTACCCATCTCTTTCTGGATATAAAACGGTTTATAATTAGACATGCAGTATATATGTAATATGCATCTGGTGCTTGTTACAAAAGGAAAAACAAAGCACAAAACTTTTTACATTATTCAACCCCAATCATAATGTATCGGTGTTTCAACCTCCTCATAGACCCTCCATCGAAGGGATGGCCAAGCCTACAGTCACGTTGAATTAAGGCATACTTATTTGGATTATCACTATCTGGATACACATCCAGTGGTAGTCCAATCACTGATTGGTTTGGCCTCATATGACAAATAACCCTTAACTCCTAAGGAGAGGTCATTACCGTCTAATGTCAAGTGTATAACCATCTCTTGTGAAATTTCCCAGAATGTCTATGATTAAGTCCTCCGAAGGGAAGAGACTTTTATCCTTTCTAGACGTGAACTTTAGTAAAGAGCTCCATCGAAGGGATGGCCGCTCCCACCAACACTTCATTGACATTCTATAGAAGTGATCTTTAGTAAAGAACTCCACCGAAGGGATGGCCGCTCCTACTGACACCTCATTACGAATATTCACATTAGTTCACCCATTAACCCATCAAAGCGGTCTTTAGTAAAGAACTCCACCGAAGGGGTGGCCGCTCCTACTAACACCTTAATGAGATAACATTAACCGAAATTGGAAGGCCGTGGGGTCTTTCCAAAACCCCTCTCCCACTTGATTATTTATCACTAGGGTTTATACTTTTTGACCTTTACATTGTTTCACTCAAAAGCTCTTTTTAAATCTAGCAAACTTGGTTAATTAAATTTATGACTTAAGTCATCTTAAAAATAAATAACCTTTTCTTTAAAACATTTGAGCAAATCCCTTCAAAGAATCAAAGACCTATCTTGGGTTATGAAAACCGATAGGTGGCATCTAATTAGATTTTAGTTTAGCCTTCTTTGGAAACCAAGGGTACCAAGATAAACTAAACCCTATCCAATTTTAAACCTTAGACAAAATAGAAGGTGCTGGTTTAAGTCCCGTTTAAAACAATTTGCCAAACTAAAAATAATCTAATACAAAAAGATGCCAATTTTAGAACCTAATGGTGGCCATGTTTCTAGGTGACAGTTATAGCAATCATATAAAGCATTCATCCATGCATTCCATATATAAAAGCAAATAAAAGTATGCAATCCTTGATGGCTCCCTGCTCTTCGGACTTGTAGTCCTTATCGAACTAGAACATCAAAAATAGATCTCATCTTGCACCAAGAAGTCTTGTCTCCTCCACCACTAAGGAATCCGGTTACTTGCAACCTTTCTTGAAACTTTCTTCTTCTTGCTTGTTCCAATAAATTAAATTTATACAAGCGAACCCATAAAAAAAAACCCCAAATTACATTGGAGATACCTATGCTTTTCAAGAAAGCTTACATCAAGACTAGTTGGAATACAAGTAAAGAAAGAATTACAACTTCCTATGATTGCTAAACGCGCAATCGTACACTTTCCAACTATTGAAAAAACATCCAAATCCACATAACAATCATGCGAACCATCAAGGATGTAATACATGGCTGCAAACAAAGAGGTTAGTGCATGCAAACACACTATGTGCATCATTAAACAAATCTGGAAAATAAATTCCAGCAATGTTAATGAAACTTGCACACAACATGCATCACAACATAACTTTAATAGGGTGCCACCATGCCCATAATCAATCTAGGATTAATTATACACAACATGGGATCATGATTTCACATGGAGTGGCTCTGATACCACTGAAAGAAACTGCGATTCAGATCTGAAATTAGCGGAAGACATTCATGACTAATTTGTAACATGACAGATTTTAAAAAAAAACCTGATTTGGGCAGCATAAATCAGCCATAGAGATCGCATGAGAACTCCATGAATTCATGACCAACAAGTGTATAATTAAAGGAGAAAGAAGAAGACTATTACCTCGAAGATTTGTAGACTTCAAATCTCTGAAAAAATAGATCCAAAGGCCCGAACTCAGATTTGCAACTAGCTAACAAGTTGCTGGAATTTTCTGCAGTAGTGTTGCCTTTGATCTTCTCCTCTATCTCACTTCCAAATCTGATTGGCTAAGATGGTGGGATCTTAATCTAGGAATTGAGAACTATTTCTCCAAGGAAAAATCTCAGACCTAAAGCTTTCTTCAATGAAGAATGAAAGCACCCAAGGCTGGACGTGTGGCACTCCTTGTGCTTCTCTATCTATGTTGGACGTCCAAGGGCTATGTTGTTTCTTTTATAGAAACTTTGAGGAAAGCTTTCCCATAAAGTTATCTCTCCTAATTCTCAAAGATGTCCTAAAAGGAAACTATAATCTAAAGATTTATTTCCTTTTAGATACAATCCAATTAGAAAAGGAAACTAAGGAACTTCCCATGCAATCAGTAATCCTAGTTGTACAACACTTACTAATTTTAAGTTCCGAATCCAAAAAGGAAACTTTCTCATCTATATTACTAAAGGGATGTATACACTTCCTCACATAAAGACACGTGGCGCAGCCTCAAATTTTTTTGCAATGTCATTTCCGGAGTTGCCCTTATCCCTAAAATCTCTATATCTATTACACACTCAAAAGACCTAAAATCTCTCCATCAAGAATCATCTTCCACTCAAAAGCCTAAAATCTCTCCATGAGATCCCTAAATAAGCCAACACACCATATGTGCTAAATTTATATCAATCAATTCATGGGTCCCGTCCCGCATCATTTGATTTTATGGACGGTTAGAATAAAGATGGTAGACCCCATTCATCTGGGTCACACTTAAAAATATTTGATCAATTTGTTAGGTTTATGAACACTTGACCCTTTGATCTTTCTTAATCAATTCATGGGTCCCATCCCGCATAATATGATTTTATGGACGGTTAGAATAGATATGGTTAATATTGAGTTGGTGGACCCCATTCATCTGGGGGGTTCCACTTAAATAGGTTTGGTTTGGTCAATTTGTGAGGTCTAAGATCATTTGACCTTTATCAAGCAATTCATGGGTCCCAGCCCGCATCTTATGGTTTTATGAACGGTTAGAATATAGCTGGTGGACTCCATTCATCTTTGGGTTCCCACTTAAATAAATTAGGTGTAAGACCCCGACCCCCAATTCCTCTGTTTACTATTGTTTTAATCGTAGTTTGGCTTTTTAAGCGAGATTTGATTTAGTTTGACCTTGTTTTTGAGTTTGACTAGATTTTTCCTTAGCCTTAGAGATTTTGAAGACCGTTGACTTTAGTTTGACCCGGTCCCTATGATATGTATTTTTATGAGAAATTACTTTTGATTTCTAAAAATTCTGGATTTGGTGTATTTTGACTCATTTTATGAAGTTTAACAACTTTCATGTTTTGACCATTTTGATTTGATGCTCAAAAATCACGTTTTTCGAGAAAAATGTGCAAAAATGACATTTTCACTAAATCTGTCCATCAATTTCGAAAATTTCAGAATTTGGGGAAAATATACTTTTTGGAAACTAGATATTTCGCTGATCGTTTTGTCTTCTTCGTCGTTTTCGTTCGGGGCCCGCAAATGTGAGTTTCAGCCTTGTGAAGATTGGGGCCCACAAGACCCATCTTATAAGAAGGGAACCCCCCTCTTCTTCTCCTTCATTTCGTTTCCAGCAAGAGTGGGGAGGGTTTTTCCCTCTCTTCCCTCCACTCTTTCTCTCTCTTCTGAATCACCTATCTCATGGAGATTTTGTGGAGGATTGATCTCCTAGGGCTCTTCTCCTCCCTCTTTGCTTCCCAAAGACCCTATTTTCAAGGATTTTGAGCTAAGGAAAATCCCTCATCCAAGCTTCTCTTCTTCGTTTGGGCTTTTCAAGGTTTGCAATAGCTTTCCAAACTTTAGATCTTCGTTTTCCTCCTTATTTAGAGTGTTTTCATCATTCATGCAATGGGTTTTCATGGAGATTTGAAAATGATTGGTTTCTAGGGCTTCTTCTTTAGCCATTTTGGGGGTTTTGTGATTTTGGAGCTTGGGGCTTTAAGAGCACCATCTTGGAGTGATTTACATCTTCTCTTAACCAAGGCAAGTGAATTTCCAATTAATATGATGGTCTCATGTATTTTGTTTCATATCATGTTGTTCATGCTATGCTTTAATGTTTTTATGTTTCATGGATTTGTTGTGGACAAATGGAGTAATATGATGTGTGATTTCAACTTGTATTATTGTTTTACAAGGAATATGGTAGTTCGATTTCACTTTGGACACTTTGAAACTTAGCCTTCTTTGTGTTTAGTGTTGTGTTTTAAGAATGGGGGAAAACTTTGATTTTTAAAAGTGTGGTGTTTGATCAATTGGAAGGATTAATGAATAGGGATTTGATGTGTTTGGAAGGTCAAGGGAGGGTCCAAAATGATCTTGGAATCAAGTATGAAAGAAGGGAAGAAAAAGGAATGAAAAAGGGGGGCAAAAATGCATAATCTGCACCCATCCCGGACCCAGACAGAACTGGGTCCGCTCGAGCGACCCAGTGGGCCGCTCGAGCGGCCCAGGTTCTGGGAGGGGTCCGCTCGAGCGGACCCTGGGTCGCTCGAGCGGACCCAGCCCAGTTCTGGGCCCTTTTCAGGGCCTGGTTTGGGGGGATTTTGAGGGACCTTTTTGGGCCTGATTCAAGATGGTTTTGGGGCCATTTTTAAAACCTGATTTTTGGGTCATCTTTGGGCCTGATATTTGACTGATTTAAAACTTGATGGCGGGCCTGTTTCATGGTTAGTTTGGGTTTGTTTTAAAACTTGATTCTTGGACCCTTAAAGGTTCAGTTTTGGGGGTTGTTTTAAAGTATGTTTGTGGGCAATTCAAGTTCGGTTTTGGGCTGTTTTCAAGACCTGCTTTGTAGGTCATTCAAAGATTAGTTTTGGATTGATTTTTAAGAATATGTTTGTGGGCTATTGAAGGATTATTTTGGACTTGGATTAAGGCCAGCTATGGGCCTGTTTTAAAGAGATTTGGGATTTCTTGTAACAATTGGAAAACTTGTGAAATGGGAATGGGATCATTGTGAGAATGAATGTATGTGGAATTACCCGGGAATCGTCTGAGTCTCAATGCGCACTTTATCATTTAAATATTATGGATTTTCATTGGCATCAAACGCGCTCTTTATTAATCAATATTTAAAGGTTAAATGTGCATTGAGATGGTTCCTTGGTAAATCATTAAGTCATTCTACATAATTCCATTCCATTTCAAGTTAGAAAAATATGTTGGTATTTGCACTCTTTGGTAAACTAATTTGAATAGCATCGGTGATTTGCTATAAAATCATGTGGCTTTCCATGTTCGAAAGGATTGACCGTATGATTTTATACAAATCACTTTGATGTGTATTTGAATGGTTCACCATCGAAATTCGTATGTTTTCTCTGATTCGATTTGAAAAGAGATTGGAGTATGTTTGTCACATTCGAGATTTCTTCGATGAGACCATTATTTTGTTAAGATTAGTATTTTGAAAATGAAACCTCGAGGCAAGACTGGGCCAGAGCTTTGTAGTGCGAGCCCATGAGCCAAAGAGGCTATGATTTCAAAAATAGAACCTCGAGGCAAGACGGGGCCAGAGCTATGTGGTGTGAGCCCCTGAGCCAAAGGGATTAGTATTATGGTTTGATTCGTATCGGTTCGAGTTTTGAAAACTAAAGGCACCACTAAGCTTAGGTCACCTTGTCGGGCTGATCACCCAGCTTGGGATCTTTAATCTGTCCGCCAGCTGCAGCTTGGATTCCGTCTGTACCGACCATGGCAACGGTTTTATCTGCCGGTCCCATTTGTATGGCTACGGTTCTGATTTTTGATCTGCCGGTCCCATTTGTATGGCTACGGTTCTGATCCTATTTCTAGTACCACGTTCAGTGGCTACGTTCTGTGTGCTCTTGTTACTTCGGTAATAGGAGAATTTAGCTATGTGTGGTTGCCAGTGTTTTATCTGCATATTACTTTGTTTTACGATATCAATCATTTATCATATTGTCGCTATTATTCAGGATTTGAAATGTATCTCCGACGATTAAATGTTTTATGCAGGCTTTTATCTTTTCGAGATATTCGTACATCTGATATTGTTCTTTTACTTGTTTTGATATTTATGTTCGGTCTTTCGATCGTTTTAGCATGCTTTATTGTCATTATTGTTTAGCCTATTTATTCGATTTTTCGATGATTTCACCAGGCTTTACGAGTGTGCTTTGCTTTCATATTATTTGTTTATTTGCTTGCCAGACCGTCGTGTCTGACCCTTTTTGTTTGGTGCCAGTTTCTTCTCTTTCTGTTTTAGGTGTTTGATCAGAGGAGGCGGTGGGACCGCCGGTCTGACGTGAGAGGCTGCCCATTGATATCATCTAGATGTCAAGTTTGGCACCGGAGTTCGTATCAAATCTTTGAGGATAGTATTTCTTTTAGTTGGATATATTGTTGTATGGCTTTGTAGCCTTTTTCTTTGGGTTTGTAATTAAGACATCTGTTAATTGTAACTTGAATATGTGGGAAATAATAGTTTGTTACTACCAGCTCAGTTTATTTGGATCATGATTTGTACCAGCCTGCTTATGTGATGGCTTTGTGATATTGGTTGCGTGCGACACGGAACCCGATGGCCACGGATTCCGAGTCGTAACACCATGTGTAGCTTCCGCGAAAATATACTCTGATCGTGATGGAATTTGTTTATCCTCATTCACGCGGATCTTGGGAACTATAACAAAAATTTTCAATTTATCCCAAAATTTCGCACCCCGAGGTCGGATCACTGCAGGGCCCGGTTTCGGGGTGTGACAGGTTTGGTATCAGAGCTGGTTAGTTTCTAGGAAATAAAACACTCTAGAGACATTAAGACGTGTGGTGAGGATTCGTTAGATTGTGTCGATTTGTTTTCTCGTGTCTTTGTTTCTTTTGATTTGAGTCGGCTTTTCTTTCAGTTCGGGAGATTTTGCTTGTCTTTTCTTTTTGTTCTTGTTGTTAGGAGATTTGGATGACCAAATTTCCTCCTTAGTGGTGGAGAATTTAAAGTCTCCATGCTCTTGTTCGGTGTCTTTTATCTGTGTTTGTGTCGGAGACTGAGAACCCTCTGGACTTAGTATGTTATTTTCGGAGAACATCAGCAGACTTTCAGCCTTCAGCATCTTCATTGTGGTTAATAAGAGAAGACGTGTGCATTTGCCAGTCAAGGTAGAACTCGAGCAGTAGTTGAAGATCCCTCTCAACTAAGCGAAGATCATCTTGCAGCATACCAAGGTAAGTAAATGTGGATTTTTGGGTGGACTCAGACTAACTTTCCAAGATGAAGGACCGTAGAAGGCACATTAGCTGTTGATTTTTATGAAGGGAGAAGTGACTCTTAGTTGGTAAGATTAGAAGTTAGTACAAGAAACTCAGGGATTTCCCAGATTTAATGAGCCTTGTCATAGTTTTGGTTGAGAATTTCCGTGACTTGCAGCTTAGCTAGTGTAGTTGGTTCAGCAGGGATACCAAGTGGATGGTTAGTTGTAGTTAAGATAATGTTTGGCAGCAGAAGAAACTTTGTGGATTTTACCGACTTATAGGATATTGGATTGGACAGCATGCAGATGCAAGTGTATACCTCAGTGGTTTGGATGTCCCTTTTCTTAGTAAGAATGATTTTCGCGATGGTTTCATCTTTTATTTAGTTTTTCCTTAATGTCTATGATCTATCTTTGTAGAGTTTAAACAATGGATTTATGTTTCTTCTTTAAGGCTTATTTTGAAATAAATTATGTCATTATACTCTTTTCATGAGTCACATGATTTTGTTTTCATAAGACCTTGTGTTTCGAAATTTCTGTTTAATCTTCATAAGATATTATCTTACAATGACCTTAGAATCTCGCTCTTGTTTTAATTTTCTTAAATATTGACACTTACATTTCAAAACCTTGACGATTTTGAGATTTTATACATGTTTGGTTGGAAATGGATTTCCAATAAAACTTAAGGTATGGTCATACTACATGAATTTAATTTATTTTTGAAATCCTAATTTGAAATCGTTGAGTATTTCAAGGATTTGTTGGGTTATGAAAACATGAGTTTCAAAACGAATAATGTTGTTTCATGTTCAAACTTTGATAAACTTTATTTATTAAGTTCTACTTGATAATTTGAAGGTTCGGTTTCTACTATGTTTTAAAGTAATGAGATTTAGCTAAGTAATAGTTTTAGTCCCTATGTTTAAAATTTTAAGATTTGTTTCGCATTGAATGGATGAGTTGTAATAGTTTTTGGCTGGAGTTTGGTAGTGTGTGAAGTGAAGGGTTGATGGATGTCAGGATGTGTACTAGTTCGGTTGAGGACAAAGTTGGATCTGCGAGAGAATCAACATCATTCAAGACAGGGATTGAAAGTTTCAGTTCTTCGGGGATTGCCATCAGATTGGCAGATATGTTTTTGTTGATAACACTGTATCAGGTAAGAGATCAAGAGCAGCAAGTAGATAGAATCAGTTGTGGGCAAGAATTCAGAGTACAGCATAGAAAGATTGGAAATTTGGAGTTGTGATTTCAGAATGAAGAAGGATTGACGGTATTCTTGGAGGCCAGAAGCCGATGATGCGTTCGAGGAATATAGTAAGAGCAAAGGTATGGAATTCCAGAATTTTCAGGATGAAGATTTTTCAGTGAAGGCATGTCTACGATCACACCTTCATGCAAGCATCGGAAGCACTGTGTACAGCTTTGAAGGATTTAAGGCACATGATTCCAAAGTTTTCGAAAGAGGCAGAACTTACAGTTCTTTGGACCGACAGTCGCTGACGAGATAAGCAAAAGAAATGATTCAGTGCAGGAACGACAGATGACACCGAGGGTACTTAGGAGTGTTGGGCACCAGTTTAGTCAGAGAAGTATGTTTTCAAGCAGATGTGTGGAACAGTGTGAAGCTTTCAACCGAATCAGAGTGTTGTTGCCCGTGCATCTCGACATCAGGTTTGATCAGAGAGTCTCTCAGTTGCCGAGGTTTAGCGTAGGGTGTCAGTGTTTTCGTTTGTCTTTTGGGTTTTTGGTTTTGATGTGATTTAGACCATTTGGAGGACCAAATGGGTTCTAAGGGGGGGAGGATGTAAGACCCTGACCCCCAATTCCTCTGTTTAGTATTGTTTTAATCGTGGTTTGGCTTTTTAAGCGAGATTTGATTTAGTTTGACCTTGTTTTTGAGTTTGACTAGATTTTTCCTTAGCCTTAGAGATTTTGAAGACCGTTGACTTTAGTTTGACCCGGTCCCTATGATATGTATTTTTATGAGAAATTACTTTTGATTTCTAAAAATTCTGGATTTGGTGTATTTTGACTCATTTTATGAAGTTTAACAACTTTCATGTTTTGACCATTTTGATTTGATGCTCAAAAATCACGTTTTTCGAGAAAAAAGGGCAAAAATGACATTTTCACTAAATCTGTCCATAAATTTCGAAAATTTCAGAATTGGGGGAAAATATACTTTTTGGAAACTAGATATTTCGCTGATCGTTTTTGTCTTCTTCGTCGTTTTCGTTCGGGGCCCGCAAATGTGAGTTTCAGCCTTGTGAAGATTGGAGCCCACAAGACCCATCTTATAAGAAGGGAACCCCCCTCTTCTTCTCCTTCATTCGTTTTCAGCAAGAGTGGGGAGGGTTTTTCCCTCTCTTCCCTCCACTCTTTCTCTCTCTTCTGAATCACCTATCTCATGGAGATTTTGTGGAGGATTGATCTCCTAGGGCTCTTCTCCTCCCTCTTTGCTTCCCAAAGACCCTATTTTCAAGGATTTTGAGCTAAGGAAAATCCCTCATCCATGCTTCTCTTCTTCGTTTGGGCTTTTCAAGGTTTGCAATTGCTTTCCAAACTTTAGATCTTCATTTTCCTCCTTATTTAGAGTGTTTTCATCATTCATGCAATGGGTTTTCATGGAGATTTGAAAATGATTGGTTTCTAGGGCTTCTTCTTTAGCCATTTTGGGGGTTTTGTGATTTTGGAGCTTGGGGCTTTAAGAGCACCATCTTGGAGTGATTTACATCTTCTCTTAACCAAGGCAAGTGAATTTCCAATTAATATGATGGTCTCATGTATTTTGTTTCATATCATGTTGTTCATGCTATGCTTTAATGTTTTTATGTTTCATGGATTTGTTGTGGACAAATGGAGTAATATGATGTGTGATTTCAACTTGTATTATTGTTTTACAAGGAATATGGAAGTTTGATTTCACTTTGGACACTTTGAAACTTAGCCTTCTTTGTGTTTAGTGTTGTGTTTTAAGAATGGGGGAAAACTTTGATTTTTAAAAGTGTGGTGTTTGATCAATTGGAAGGATTAATGAATAGGGATTTGATGTGTTTGGAAGGTCAAGGGAGGGTCCAAAATGATCTTGGAATCAAGTATGAAAGAAGGGAAGAAAAAGGAATGAAAAAGGGGGGCAAAAATGCATAATCTGCACCCATCCCGGACCCAGACAGAACTGGGTCCGCTCGAGCGGCCCAGGTTCTGGGAGGGGTCCGCTCGAGCGGACCCTGGGTCGCTCGAGCGGACCCAGCCCAGTTCTGGGCCCTTTTCAGGGCCTGGTTTGGGGGGATTTTGAGGGACCTTTTTGGGCCTGATTCAAGATGGTTTTGGGGCCATTTTTAAAACCTGATTTTTGGGTCATCTTTGGGCCTGATATTTGACTGATTTAAAACTTGATGGCGGGCCTGTTTCATGGTTAGTTTGGGTTTGTTTTAAAACTTGATTCTTGGACCCTTAAAGGTTCAGTTTTGGGGGTTGTTTTAAAGTATGTTTGTGGGCAATTCAAGTTCGGTTTTGGGCTGTTTTCAAGACCTGCTTTGTAGGTCATTCAAAGATTAGTTTTGGATTGATTTTTAAGAATATGTTTGTGGGCTATTCAAGGATTATTTTGGACTTGGATTAAGGCCAGCTATGGGCCTGTTTTAAAGAGATTTGGGATTTCTTGTAACACTTGGAAAACTTGTGAAATGGGAATGGGATCATTGTGAGAATGAATGTATGTGGAATTACCCGGGAATCATCTGAGTCTCAATGCGCACTTTATCATTTAAATATTATGGATTTTCATTGGCATCAAACGCGCTCTTTATTAATCAATGTTTAAAGGTTAAATGTGCATTGAGATGGTTCCTTGGTAAATCATTAAGTCATTCTACATAATTCCATTCCATTTCAAGTTAGAAAAATATGTTGGTATTTGTATTTGCACTCTTTGGTAAACTAATTTGAATAGCATCGGTGATTTGCTATAAAATCATGTGGCTTTCCATGTTCGAAAGGATTGACCGTATGATTTTATACAAATCACTTTGATGTGTATTTGAACGGTTCACCATCGAAATTCGTATGTTTTCTCCGATTCGATTTGAAAAGAGATTGGAGTATGTTTGTCACATTCGAGATTTCTTCGATGAGACCATTATTTTGTTAAGATTAGTATTTTGAAAATGAAACCTCGAGGCAAGACTGGGCCAGAGCTTTGTAGTGCGAGCCCATGAGCCAAAGAGGCTATGATTTCGAAAATAGAACCTCGAGGCAAGACGGGGCCAGAGCTATGTGGTGTGAGCCCCTGAGCCAAAGGGATTAGTATTATGGTTTGATTCGTATCGGTTCGAGTTTTGAAAACTAAAGGCACCACTAAGCTTAGGTCACCTTGTCGGGCTGATCACCCGGCTTGGGATCTTTAATCTGTCCGCCAGCTGCAGCTTGGATTCCGTCTGTACCGACCATGGCAACGGTTTATCTGCCGGTCCCATTTGTATGGCTACGGTTTCTGATTTTTGATCTGCCGGTCCCATTTGTATGGCTACGGTTCTGATCCTATTTCTAGTACCACGTTCAGTGGCTACGTTCTGTGTGCTCTTGTTACTTCGGTAATAGGAGAATTTAGCTATGTGTGGTTGCCAGTGTTTTATCTGCATATTACTTTGTTTTACGATATCAATCATTTATCATATTGTCGCTATTATTCAGGATTTGAAATGTATCTCCGACGATTAAATGTTTTATGCAGGCTTTTATCTTTTCGAGATATTCGTACATCTGATATTGTTCTTTTACTTGTTTTGATATTTATGTTCGGTCTTTCGATCGTTTTAGCATGCTTTATTGTCATTATTGTTTAGCCTATTTATTCGATTTTTCGATGATTTCACCAGGCTTTACGAGTGTGCTTTGCTTTCATATTATTTGTTTATTTGCTTGCCAGACCGTCGTGTCTGACCCTTTTTGTTTGGTGCCAGTTTCTTCTCTTTCTGGTTTTAGGTGTTTGATCAGAGGAGGCGGTGGGACCGCCGGTCTGACGTGAGAGGCTGCCCATTGATATCATCTAGATGTCAAGTTTGGCACCGGAGTTCGTATCAAATCTTTGAGGATAGTATTTCTTTTAGTTGGATATATTGTTGTATGGCTTTGTAGCCTTTTTCTTTGGGTTTGTAATTAAGACATCTGTTAATTGTAACTTGAATATGTGGGAAATAATAGTTTGTTACTACCAGCTCAGTTTATTTGGATCATGATTTGTACCAGCCTGCTTATGTGATGGCTTTGTGATATTGGTTGCGTGCGACACGGAACCCGATGGCCACGGATTCCGAGTCGTAACACCATGTGTAGCTTCCGCGAAAATATACTCTGATCGTGATGGAATTTGTTTATCCTCATTCACGCGGATCTTGGGAACTATAACAAAAATTTTCAATTTATCCCAAAATTTCGCACCCCGAGGTCGGATCACTGCAGGGCCCGGTTTCGGGGTGTGACAGGTTTGGTATCAGAGCTGGTTAGTTTCTAGGAAATAAAACACTCTAGAGACATTAAGACGTGTGGTGAGGATTCGTTAGATTGTGTCGATTTGTTTTCTCGTGTCTTTGTTTCTTTTGATTTGAGTCGGCTTTTCTTTCAGTTCGGGAGATTTTGCTTGTCTTTTCTTTTTGTTCTTGTTGTTAGGAGATTTGGATGACCAAATTTCCTCCTTAGTGGTGGAGAATTTAAAGTCTCCATGCTCTTGTTCGGTGTCTTTTATCTGTGTTTGTGTCGGAGACTGAGAACCCTCTGGACTTAGTATGTTATTTTCGGAGAACATCAGCAGACTTTCAGCCTTCAGCATCTTCATTGTGGTTAATAAGAGAAGACGTGTGCATTTGCCAGTCAAGGTAGAACTCAAGCAGTAGTTGAAGATCCCCTCTCAACTAAGCGAAGATCATCTTGCAGCATACCAAGGTAAGTAAATGTGGATTTTTGGGTGGACTCAGACTAACTTTCCAAGATGAAGGACCGTAGAAGGCACATTAGCTGTTGATTTTTATGAAGGGAGAAGTGACTCTTAGTTGGTAAGATTAGAAGTTAGTACAAGAAACTCAGGGATTTCCCAGATTTAATGAGCCTTGTCATAGTTTTGGTTGAGAATTTCCGTGACTTGCAGCTTAGCTAGTGTAGTTGGTTCAGCAGGGATACCAAGTGGATGGTTAGTTGTAGTTAAGATAATGTTTGGCAGCAGAAGAAACTTTGTGGATTTTACCGACTTATAGGATATTGGATTGGACAGCATGCAGATGCAAGTGTATACCTCAGTGGTTTGGATGTCCCTTTTCTTAGTAAGAATGATTTTCGCGATGGTTTCATCTTTTATTTAGTTTTTCCTTAATGTCTATGATCTATCTTTGTAGAGTTTAAACAATGGATTTATGTTTCTTCTTTAAGGCTTATTTTGAAATAAATTATGTCATTATACTCTTTTCATGAGTCACATGATTTTGTTTTCATAAGACCTTGTGTTTCGAAATTTTTGTTTAATCTTCATAAGATATTATCTTACAATGACCTTAGAATCTCGCTCTTGTTTTAATTTTCTTAAATATTGACACTTACATTTCAAAACCTTGACGATTTTGAGATTTTATACATGTTTGGTTGGAAATGGATTTCCAATAAAACTTAAGGTATGGTCATACTACATGAATTTAATTTATTTTTGAAATCCTAATTTGAAATCGTTGAGTATTTCAAGGATTTGTTGGGTTATGAAAACATGAGTTTCAAAACGAATAATGTTGTTTCATGTTCAAACTTTGATAAACTTTATTTATTAAGTTCTACTTGATAATTTGAAGGTTCGGTTTCTACTATGTTTTAAAGTAATGAGATTTAGCTAAGTAATAGTTTTAGTCCCTATGTTTAAAATTTTAAGATTTGTTTCGCATTGAATGGATGAGTTGTAATAGTTTTTGGCTGGAGTTTGGTAGTGTGTGAAGTGAAGGGTTGATGGATGTCAGGATGTGTACTAGTTCGGTTGAGGACAAAGTTGGATCTGCGAGAGAATCAACATCATTCAAGACAGGGATTGAAAGTTTCAGTTCTTCGGGGATTGCCATCAGATTGGCAGATATGTTTTTGTTGATAACACTGTATCAGGTAAGAGATCAAGAGCAGCAAGTAGATAGAATCAGTTGTGGGCAAGAATTCAGAGTACAGCATAGAAAGATTGGAAATTTGGAGTTGTGATTTCAGAATGAAGAAGGATTGACGGTATTCTTGGAGGCCAGAAGCCGATGATGCGTTCGAGGAATATAGTAAGAGCAAAGGTATGGAATTCCAGAATTTTCAGGATGAAGATTTTTCAGTGAAGGCATGTCTACGATCACACCTTCATGCAAGCATCGGAAGCACTGTGTACAGCTTTGAAGGATTTAAGGCACATGATTCCAAAGTTTTCGAAAGAGGCAGAACTTACAGTTCTTTGGACCGACAGTCGCTGACGAGATAAGCAAAAGAAATGATTCAGTGCAGGAACGACAGATGACACCGAGGGTACTTAGGAGTGTTGGGCACCAGTTTAGTCAGAGAAGTATGTTTTCAAGCAGATGTGTGGAACAGTGTGAAGCTTTCAACCGAATCAGAGTGTTGTTGACCGTGCATCTCGACATCAGGTTTGATCAGAGAGTCTCTCAGTTGCCGAGGTTTAGCGTAGGGTGTCAGTGTTTTCGTTTGTCTTTTGGGTTTTTGGTTTTGATGTGATTTAGACCATTTGGAGGACCAAATGGGTTCTAAGGGGGGGAGGATGTAAGACCCTGACCCCCAATTCCTCTGTTTAGTATTGTTTTAATCGTGGTTTGGCTTTTTAAGCGAGATTTGATTTAGTTTGACCTTGTTTTTGAGTTTGACTAGATTTTTCCTTAGCCTTAGAGATTTTGAAGACCGTTGACTTTAGTTTGACCCGGTCCCTATGATATGTATTTTTATGAGAAATTACTTTTGATTTCTAAAAATTCTGGATTTGGTGTATTTTGACTCATTTTATGAAGTTTAACAACTTTCATGTTTTGACCATTTTGATTTGATGCTCAAAAATCACGTTTTTCGAGAAAAAAAGGGCAAAAATGACATTTTCACTAAATCTGTCCATAAATTTCGAAAATTTCAGAATTGGGGGAAAATATACTTTTTGGAAACTAGATATTTCGCTGATCGTTTTTGTCTTCTTCGTCGTTTTCGTTCGGGGCCCGCAAATGTGAGTTTCAGCCTTGTGAAGATTGGAGCCCACAAGACCCATCTTATAAGAAGGGAACCCCCCTCTTCTTCTCCTTCATTTCGTTTTCAGCAAGAGTGGGGAGGGTTTTTCCCTCTCTTCCCTCCACTCTTTCTCTCTCTTCTGAATCACCTATCTCATGGAGATTTTGTGGAGGATTGATCTCCTAGGGCTCTTCTCCTCCCTCTTTGCTTCCCAAAGACCCTATTTTCAAGGATTTTGAGCTAAGGAAAATCCCTCATCCATGCTTCTCTTCTTCGTTTGGGCTTTTCAAGGTTTGCAATTGCTTTCCAAACTTTAGATCTTCATTTTCCTCCTTATTTAGAGTGTTTTCATCATTCATGCAATGGGTTTTCATGGAGATTTGAAAATGATGGTTTCTAGGGCTTCTTCTTTAGCCATTTTGGGGGTTTTGTGATTTTGGAGCTTGGGGCTTTAAGAGCACCATCTTGGAGTGATTTACATCTTCTCTTAACCAAGGCAAGTGAATTTCCAATTAATATGATGGTCTCATGTATTTTGTTTCATATCATGTTGTTCATGCTATGCTTTAATGTTTTTATGTTTCATGGATTTGTTGTGGACAAATGGAGTAATATGATGTGTGATTTCAACTTGTATTATTGTTTTACAAGGAATATGGAAGTTTGATTTCACTTTGGACACTTTGAAACTTAGCCTTCTTTGTGTTTAGTGTTGTGTTTTAAGAATGGGGGAAAACTTTGATTTTAAAAGTGTGGTGTTTGATCAATTGGAAGGATTAATGAATAGGGATTTGATGTGTTTGGAAGGTCAAGGGAGGGTCCAAAATGATCTTGGAATCAAGTATGAAAGAAGGGAAGAAAAAGGAATGAAAAAGGGGGGCAAAAATGCATAATCTGCACCCATCCCGGACCCAGACAGAACTGGGTCCGCTCGAGCGACCCAGTGGGCCGCTCGAGCGGCCCAGGTTCTGGGAGGGGTCCGCTCGAGCGGACCCTGGGTCGCTCGAGCGGACCCAGCCCAGTTCTGGGCCCTTTTCAGGGCCTGGTTTGGGGGGATTTTGAGGGACCTTTTTGGGCCTGATTCAAGATGGTTTTGGGGCCATTTTTAAAACCTGATTTTTGGGTCATCTTTGGGCCTGATATTTGACTGATTTAAAACTTGATGGCGGGCCTGTTTCATGGTTAGTTTGGGTTTGTTTTAAAACTTGATTCTTGGACCCTTAAAGGTTCAGTTTTGGGGGTTGTTTTAAAGTATGTTTGTGGGCAATTCAAGTTCGGTTTTGGGCTGTTTTCAAGACCTGCTTTGTAGGTCATTCAAAGATTAGTTTTGGATTGATTTTTAAGAATATGTTTGTGGGCTATTCAAGGATTATTTTGGACTTGGATTAAGGCCAGCTATGGGCCTGTTTTAAAGAGATTTGGGATTTCTTGTAACACTTGGAAAACTTGTGAAATGGGAATGGGATCATTGTGAGAATGAATGTATGTGGAATTACCCGGGAATCATCTGAGTCTCAATGCGCACTTTATCATTTAAATATTATGGATTTTCATTGGCATCAAACGCGCTCTTTATTAATCAATGTTTAAAGGTTAAATGTGCATTGAGATGGTTCCTTGGTAAATCATTAAGTCATTCTACATAATTCCATTCCATTTCAAGTTAGAAAAATATGTTGGTATTTGTATTTGCACTCTTTGGTAAACTAATTTGAATAGCATCGGTGATTTGCTATAAAATCATGTGGCTTTCCATGTTCGAAAGGATTGACCGTATGATTTTATACAAATCACTTTGATGTGTATTTGAACGGTTCACCATCGAAATTCGTATGTTTTCTCCGATTCGATTTGAAAAGAGATTGGAGTATGTTTGTCACATTCGAGATTTCTTCGATGAGACCATTATTTTGTTAAGATTAGTATTTTGAAAATGAAACCTCGAGGCAAGACTGGGCCAGAGCTTTGTAGTGCGAGCCCATGAGCCAAAGAGGCTATGATTTCGAAATAGAACCTCGAGGCAAGACGGGGCCAGAGCTATGTGGTGTGAGCCCCTGAGCCAAAGGGATTAGTATTATGGTTTGATTCGTATCGGTTCGAGTTTTGAAAACTAAAGGCACCACTAAGCTTAGGTCACCTTGTCGGGCTGATCACCCGGCTTGGGATCTTTAATTGTCCGCCAGCTGCAGCTTGGATTCCGTCTGTACCGACCATGGCAACGGTTTTATCTGCCGGTTCCCATTTGTATGGCTACGGTTCTGATTTTGATCTGCCGGTCCCATTTGTATGGCTACGGTTCTGATCCTATTTCTAGTACCACGTTCAGTGGCTACGTTCTGTGTGCTCTTGTTACTTCGGTAATAGGAGAATTTAGCTATGTGTGGTTGCCAGTGTTTTATCTGCATATTACTTTGTTTTACGATATCAATCATTTATCATATTGTCGCTATTATTCAGGATTTGAAATGTATCTCCGACGATTAAATGTTTTATGCAGGCTTTTATCTTTTCGAGATATTCGTACATCTGATATTGTTCTTTTACTTGTTTTGATATTTATGTTCGGTCTTTCGATCGTTTTAGCATGCTTTATTGTCATTATTGTTTAGCCTATTTATTCGATTTTTCGATGATTTCACCAGGCTTTACGAGTGTGCTTTGCTTTCATATTATTTGTTTATTTGCTTGCCAGACCGTCGTGTCTGACCCTTTTTTGTTTTGGTGCCAGTTCTTCTCTTTCTGGTTTTAGGTGTTTGATCAGAGGAGGCGGTGGGACCGCCGGTCTGACGTGAGAGGCTGCCCATTGATATCATCTAGATGTCAAGTTTGGCACCGGAGTTCGTATCAAATCTTGAGGATAGTATTTCTTTTAGTTGGATATATTGTTGTATGGCTTTGTAGCCTTTTTCTTTGGGTTGTAATTAAGACATCTGTTAATTGTAACTTGAATATGTGGGAAATAATAGTTTGTTACTACCAGCTCAGTTTATTTGGATCATGATTGTACCAGCCTGCTTATGTGATGGCTTTGTGATATTGGTTTGCGTGCGACACGGAACCCGATGGCCACGGATTCCGAGTCGTAACACCATGTGTAGCTTCCGCGAAAATATACTCTGATCGTGATGGAATTTGTTTATCCTCATTCACGCGGATCTTGGGAACTATAACAAAAAGTTTCAATTTATCCCAAAATTTCGCACCCCGAGGTCGGATCACTGCAGGGCCCGGTTTCGGGGTGTGACATTAGGTTTGGTCAATTTATGAGGTCTATGATCATTTGAACTTTATCAATCAATTCATGGGTCCCGGCCCGCATCATATGATTTTATGGACGGTTAGAATAGAGATGGTGGACCCCATTCATCTGGGTCTCACTTAAACATATTTGATCAATTTGTTAGGTCTACGATCATTTGATCATTTGATCTTTTTAAATCAATTCATGGGTCCCATCCCGCATAATATGGTTTTATGGAAGGTTAGAATAAAGATGGTGGACCCCATTCATCTGGGGGGTTCCACTTAAATAGGTTAGGTTTGGTCAATTTGTGGGGTCTATGTTCATTTAATACTTTGATCATTATCAAGCAATTCACGGGTCCCAGCCCGCATTAGATTATTTCATGAACGGTTAGAATATAGATGGTGGACCCCATTCATCTTGGGGGTCCCACTTAAATAGGTCAGGTTTGGTCAATTTGAGAGGTCTATGATCATTTGATCTTTATCAATCAATTCATGGGTCCCGGCCCGCATCATTTGATTTTATGGACGGTTAGAATAAAGATGGTGGACCCCATTCATCTGGGTCCCACTTAAAACTATTTGGTCAATTTGTTAGGTCTGCGATCATTTGATCCTTTGATCTTTCTTAATCAATTCATGGGTCCCTTCCCGCATAATATGGTTTTATGGACGGTTAGAATAGAGATGGTGGACCCCATTCATCTGGGGGTTCCACTTAAATAGGTTAGGTTGGTCAATTTGTGAGGTCTATGATCATTTGATCATTTGATCTTTATCAAGCAATTCATGGGTCCCAGCCCGCATCATATAGTTTTATGGACGGTTAGAATATAGATGGTGGACCCCATTAATCTTGGGGGTCCCACTTATTTGAGAGGTCTATGATCATTTCATCATTTGATCTTTATCAATCAATTAATGGGTCCCGGCCCGCAACATTTGATTTTATGAACGGTTAGAATAAAGATGGTGGACCCCATTCATTTGGGTCTCACTTAAATATATTAGGTCGATTTATTAGGTCTACGATCATTTGATCCTTTAATATTTCTTAATCAATTCATGGGTCCTATCCCGCATAATATGATTTTATAGGCGGTTAGAATATAGATGGTGGACCCCATTCATCTTGGGGGTCCCACTTAAATAGGTTAGGTTTGGTCAATTTGAGAGGTATATGATCATTTGATCATTTGATCTTTATCAATCAATACATGGGCCCCGGCCCGCATCATTTAATTTTATAGATGGTTAGAATAAAGATGGTGGACCCCATTCATCTCGGTCCCACTTGAATATATCAGGTCAATTTGTTAGGTCTATGATAATTTGATCTTTTTTAATCAATTCATGCCTCACCTAATAAAGAATAAAATATTTGGAAAAAAAACATAAAGATCAAATTAGCAACAAAAAAAAAGGACTCACAAGTTTACTAATTAATAAATTTATTAAAAATAATTCATATCAGTCTGTGCATTTGGTGATTTCGTGGTTATCCACAGGGTTTTGCTAGTAGGAATACTAATCCAAAGAGGAGTCCAACCTTTCAAGTAGAGAGACCTACTTAAAATTGGAAACCTTACCCATGGATATCCCATTATGGACGTCCCTCATGATAATGCACACCATGGCCACATACAATTTATCTAGAATTAAATTCATGTATGCCATCAAAGGCCTATTTGAATTTAAACTCAAAATTATTTTTCCACTAAAATAATTCATCCAAATGTCATCTAAACATTTTAGGAAACCATGCCAATCTTGGTAAGTGACTAGAGAAGGGACCAAAAGACATATTTGCCATTGGCTCCCAAACTGACCAAAATGTCCATGCTGAACCCATAGCAACATTAAGACCATTTTAACCTTAACTCATTCCACTAAAGAGTTATGGTTGAACTCCAAGGACAAATATATAATATAATAAGCTCATCATAAAATGACGGTTGTCTTCGACCTACTAAGTGTGATGACCTGAATGCCCCTCTATGTAAGATCCTTAATCGAGTCAGGTTATCACATGTAATATCAACCTTCCCGATCACATCTAAACCTTAGAACTTCATATCCTTAACATAATCATCATCCGGACATCATTCTCTTGATCCAGGGAGCGACCCACAAATTCAATATCGATATGGAACATCCATATACTAAGATCTTAGTTTTTGATGATTAATCGGATAATTCTAAGGGGACGATGATTCCATCATTAGATGGCATAGATTCTATATTGCATCTGCACGTCCCAACTGATCAAGTCTGAGTACCCAAAACACAGAGCTGTTGACCCATGAAAAGAATCTCACCCATAGTGAATTAAAGCACAAGAACTTGACTTCGTCAGTTCATCCACAAATGTTCAAGATTAAGAGCACCGGTCACTCAGTAGCATGAGGTGACTTGATCTCTCTCTGTGATAGTACTATTTTAGATATCACACCTACCATGGTCCTGTTCAATGCATTGCATATGCACTAATGAGATGAATCCTGGAAAGCCCTGCCATGACTTAGGTAAATCACCCTGAATACAGGAGAGTCTCTCATTATAACTTATACCAAGATGAAGTGCTCAGCTCCATCTCTCAGTTATGAACAAATATGTTGTTTCCAGTGTCCGTGAATTAGACCTATCTGTGTGTAGACACTACACACCTAATTCATTTATTAGAAATAATCGGCCTTACACAACCATACATATGTACATGTTTAAGTAGAAAAGAGTCATTCCATTAAATAACTAGTCAATATCCAGTAACAAAAGATGAGAGTGCAGCTAGTGGGCTTTAGGGCATACACCAATCCCAACAGAGAGCACTCCAAAGAAATCCATATCGAAAGAAAAATAGAGATCCCAGAAAAAAAGCACAGAAAATCCGAGAGAAAGAAGAAAGAAAACTCTACCGAAGTTCTGCACCGGCCACCACTCAAGGTGACAAAAGTCCCTTAGGGGGTACCCCCCATGGTCCTTGCCTTCTTCTTTTGCCTCTGATGGCTTAGACATGGCTTTTCAGCCCGTCTACTTAGCTGTTTATTGGACATAGGACCTCCTCTTGGTCTTTGTCCTCTAAAAACCCGAGGTTATAGCCAAGCCAAGAGAATCAAGAGCATCCTCTATTCTCATCTGCATGGATGATGGTGAAGTCCACACATGGCTTGCGACCATCAATCTGAACGAGTCCCCCACAATCTCCTGAGAAGTTAGATCCTCCTTTTCTTGTTTTTCATTATAGTTTGTATTTTTTTTAAAAGAGACAAAAATCACAACTCTCGTCTTTCATTATTGATAAGAATTGTAAATCGGCTATAAACGCCAAAAATCGGCTATAAATGCCAAAAAAATCGCCTTTCATGGCAAATCAAGAAAAAATGTCTCTTTTCTTAAATATATGTGCAATGGAAACTCGAAAGAAGTTGATTTCCTTTTTACTTGCGAAGGTCGATCTCTGGATCACCACTTGCAATTCCAAGTAAAATAGAAAATCTGGCACACCCACACAAAAAAATGTTGATACTCGCTCCTGCCCCCTGGGCGCGAAAGGGTCGTACCCAACGAACTCCCACGTCTGCCGACCTCGGTAGCACCGAGCATGAACATACGGTCCATCAGTCACGATTATTTCTCTTCTTTGAGAATCACTTCTTCTCGTCCTTCTCTGCCGCCGAGAAGAAATCGTCTAGTCAGATGCTAGTGGTGCTATGCAGGCTGAATAAGAAGAAGAGGAGGAGGAAGAAGAAGAAGAAGAAGAAGAAGCAAGGTGGCCGCTGTACCATTTGTGCAGCTTGTAGCCGGCAACAGCGGGGCTGTTGCAGGTTTAATGGCAGCTGGGAACGGTTCTTGCGAGTCTGGAAGTGTTACTGGTGTAGGCAAACTGAACAAGAAGAAGAGAATAAAGAAGAAACTGGCAGTGGCCCCTGACACAAGGAGATGACAACAGTGGCCGGCTGAGGAGGATGGCAGCAATGCCCACTGGGGAAGAGGGCAGAAGTGGCCGCTAGTTTCAGGTGGTGCAGGAGAATGGCCGATGACTGTGCAGGTGGTGGAAACTGGCCAAGAACTGAGCTGGAAAGAGGACTGGCTGGCTGAGTTTGCAGGGGGAATAGTGGCTACGGACTGTTGCAGTGGGAGGGACTGGATGCTGGACTGGGAATGGCAGCTGGTTCGGGAGGAGTGGTCAAGAGCAGATGCAGGGGAAATGTTGGCCTGGCTGAATGTAAGGAGGAGGAATGGTCGGGACTGAGCTTGGGCATGATGGCCGGGAGCTGAGCAGTAGAGTAATGGCCGGTCAGCAAGGGGAAATTGTTGGAAGGGGAAAAGGGTCAGCAGTGGCCGAGAGTTTACAGGGAGATAAGCTGGCCGTTGAGTGCATGGGAATGGCTGGTAGCAGCAGTGCTGGCTGATGGGTGGCCGTTGTGTGCAGATCGCTGAGGCAGTAGGAGAAGGGGAAGAAAGGTCAATGGCCGCTGGGCCTGATGGCCAAAGGCTGAGGTGTGGAATTCCTTGCCTGCGATGGAATCCTCCAGAGTCACCAGAGAGAGTTCTCTTCCTCTTTCCGGCGCTCGAGAGAGCGAGAGCGAGTTATGAGTTTTTTTAATAAAATTTATCTGAGTTTTGCGTAAATTTATCTGAGTTTTATAAAATTTATCTGAGTTTTTGTGAAATTTATCTGAATATTCGTCAAATTTATCTTAGTTCTGGACAAATCTATTTGAGTTTTTAGTTAATTTATCTGAGTTTTGGAACAAATTTATCTGAGTTTTGAGTTTTTTTATAAGATTTATCTGAGTTTTGTGTAAATTTATCTGAGTTTTATAAAATTTATCTGAGTTTTGCGTAAATTTATCTGAGTTCTGAAACATGCGCCATCTTGGCCGGAGGGGAAGTGAAGAAGAAGGCAGCAGGCTGTTGTCCAGTTCTGGTTACAGAAACTAGAACTCGAAGAAGAAGACGACTTGGGCTTTTCTCCCAGGCCAAGTTGGTTACAGGAAGAAGACGACTGCAACTTGCCCTCTGCTGCCCGTTTCTCGTCGCTATCCGATTTCATCGCCACTGGAGCAGGAAAAGCAGAGAACCTGAAGCGGCTCTGTCCTATTGCTGGACAATCACTGTCGTAGTCAGGCTGCCATCTTCGCCATCATTGTTGCCTTGCAAGTCCGGCTCCCCGCCCATCGTCGCCGTAGTAGACAATCGCAAGAAGGGGCTGCGTGTGATTCTTTGGATTAGTGTTGCAAGTTATTTACAATGATTATCAAAGGCCTCATAGTTGGTGTGAATGCACCTTGTATACACTCAATACTCATGTGATGCGTGAATGCGCAATGTGGACATGTAACCTTACTGGCTACTACCTTTTGTTGCAAGTGGTAGGAGGTTTCCCTGCAATCTGGGCAAAGAAAGTGTCCTCAAACTTTACATGTGTCGCATATCAAGATGAGACGTGTCGGATAATAATGTCATGCACGCATCGGCACGAGAGCGCTGAACAGTTTTGGTTTATTAAAGAAAAGGTAAATTGGCATTTTCAGGTATGAAAAAGTGTGAGGGGGACCTTTGGCTGTATAACATTTTTTTGTGGATTGTTTGCAACAAAGTAATGTTATGAGGGACCTCCGGCCAATGCCCTCCAAATTTTTCTGTCACCGGAGATGGAGTCCATTGATCATATATAAAACATATAAGTTTATTTAAAATCTTGTTCCAATTTATTGAGGTCAAGCTATTAGATTCAGATTTTATCAGATCCCATATAAAAAGCGGTTTCAAATTTTAAATAGGTTGACTTAATATGAGTAATTTATATGAACATTTTATAGCATTTTGTTCAAGTCTATTATATTCGATAAATTTTATTGTGCGCCCAAAATATATCATAGTAAAACTTTGCATCATCCTATGTAAGAGATTTAACAATTTTATGAGAAATAGATTTTAATTAAGGTTGGCCCCATTGTGGATATGGCACAAATTCTTTTATCTTAGTTTTAGTGTATTGTATTTTTGTTCATGTGTATGGTTGGCCAAAACATTTGGAGTCAAAGTTGTGATATATGACATGCAAGAGAGGCATTCTATTCGAATAGTTTAGATATTAAAGTAGATGGGCCTTAATGTGACAAGTAGGGTGGACCTAAGAAAAATGAATGGGTTCTCAACCTAGGAAGGAAAATGGAGTTTAATTCCTATGCCGATGAAGGGTCAAGGCGTTCTGCCGTAAGTTATGATAAATTCTGAAGAAGCATGCCCTGAAAGCTTTGACAGTCAAGGTCAGGAGATTACTTGAGGAGCTGAATCTTTGGCTGGAGGCAATATTTGGCTGAGCTCATGATTTCTTTTGTAACGAAATCTTTTTTTATGGTACCCCATGCATAAATACACATTTTTTGGTAGTTTTTTTTGTAGCGCTTGTGACTAATTTTTTAGCACACTTTTTCCTCTATTTTATATTCCCTCCTTTCATTTAAATCCTTTTGTGATGAAAGCAATCCAAGCATAGTTTGAGAATGTTTGTTTGAAAATTTGATCAAAAGCTTGTCATTTTGTGAAAATCTTTTGTCAAATGATTGTTTTGGCATTTGAATGTTTGTTTGAAAATTTGATCAAAAGTTTTTCATTTTGTGAAAATCTTTTGTCAAATGGTTGTTTTGGCATGGGAGCCATATTAATTTTATGGCATGAGAGCCAAGATTTTGTGGCATGAGAGCCAAAATTTTCTTCTTGGCGTGAAAGCCAGGTTTTTGTGGCATGAGAGCCGATTTTTGGTGTGAAAGCCGGGTTTTTGTGGCATGAGAGCCGATTTTTGGCGTGAAAGCCATGTTTTTATGGCATGAGAGCCGATTTTTGTTTTTGGCATGAGACCTAGGTTTTTTTAAAGCCAAGTTTGGGTTTGTTAGCGTGAAAGCCATGTTTTTGGCATGAAAGCCAAGTTTTTGATTTTTTTTTACGTAAAAGCCAATTTTTTTTTTTTGCATGAGAGCCGGGTTTTTTGTGTGAGAGCCGATTTTTGTTTTTGTTTGTTAGCATGAAAGCTCACTTTTGGTTTTCAAAATTGAAAGTATCGACTAAAAGTCGCCTCCCTGCCAATGGTCTTGCAAGTATCGATAGAATGTCGCTGTTAGTTTATATGGACTCAATCCAGTAAGTGATATAAGAAATTGATTAATTTCTTATTTATCAATATATTCATGCTTTCCTTTCATGAGATGAATGGTGTTATATTACTTATTTACGCATAACCAATACGAATGACATAAAGGTTCATGAAATGAACCAGGGTCCATAAGTATACTCGATGCAATACATGTGTATGGATGAGATCCATATATGAGAGATATGTATAGAAAATCTTATACTTAAATATCTTCACAACCAGTGATGAGACTGGACATCTAATCTAACAAGGTTACAGTACTTTGATTACTATGAGATAGTGTGATTTGTCTCGATCATCAGAATGTAAGATTCTAGATCAAAATACTGGTACATTGGATGTATTGAACGACCATGAGAAGCACCATATGAACACTGTCTTTACTTTAAGGTCTGCTCTCATAACTCCCTAGCAATAGGCTCTCAATCCTGAGATATTAATGAACTCAAGTTTCTATATATTCATTTGTTTTGAGTCACCAATGAGTGAGGCCAACTATAGGTCAACGCCTCGGTGATTTGGGTACATGGTAGTAGAGCTATGGGAACATTCAAAGGTCAATATGGAATCTATCTTTAATATCCCCTTGTGCCAATTAATGGATTTATCGTTGGTAAGTACACACTCATTACGATTAAGAGTTAATTGGAAAGGTACCTATGATCATTATAATTAATTGGGGCTCAAGGATAATAAGATATGGATCTAAGTTTGGAAGACAGGTCCAATTGATCCGTGGATATTGATGGTGGGGCCTACTTGTGATCATATGGAAGTTTAGGGTCTTCTATGTAATATATTCCTAAGACTGGAGTTCAATTGCATTTATTTAATGGAGTTTTTTACAATTAATTATGGGCCCGGATTACTCATGAGATGTGGGGTCGCGAGTCCCAGTTGGAGCCAGCTTTCTAAGGAATCCCTAGTGGTCCCACGCTAGCCCAAGTTATTAGAAAGATACTAATTCTAGTTAAACTCTAAAAGGAAAGTTACTATTTCTATTTGAAGTGAGACTTCTAACAATGGTAATAGTAAGTTACTAATTTATAATGGAAGTGAGACTTAATTAGAAAGGAATTAGAAAGTTACTAATCATATTTGAAGTGAGACTTCTAATTATGATATACTAAGTTGCCAATTATTATGGAAGTGAGACTTCTATTTTAATTGGAAAAGAAGAGGTTGCTTGAAAGCTTTAAAAGGAGGAATAAGGAGTTGGACGTCCATTACAAGCACCAGCCATAGTGTTGCACGCCAAACTCCCTTGTGCAAGAGTTGCACACGCTCACTTCTTTCTTTCCCTTTTCTAGTTCCTCCTTAGAGTTTATAGTTAGCTTTCTCTTGGAGATCCCACACATCTTCTTGAGAAAAGAGAATCTGATACGGGTCATAGCGTGGAAGATCAAGATGTCTGAGAATGTAAGACCCCGACTCGAGAGACCTAGATTAGTGTTAATTAAGTTATGTTTTAGCTTTAAGTGTGTTTAGTGGATTTTGGTTAAGTTTGGGATTAGAATAGCTTTTATAATAGCTTTAAGGAATTTTGAGAGCCTTCTTGATTTGTGGGACCCTTTGGGGGTTCTTGTTATGATTTTGGGTGAGCTTGGGGGTTTATTCATGATTTTCTAAAATTCGTGTTTTAATCCTTTTTTATTCTTCTTGTTAATCCCTACAACTTTCATGTGGACATCGTTCCCATTCGAGAGCCCTAAACCTGACTTTTCACAATTTGAGTGTAAAATGGTCTTTTTACCCAAAATCTGGACACGATTTTTAATATCACCAAAACCAGCAAATCATATACTTTTTGGAAACTAGAAATTTCGTCGATCAACTTTGTCTTCTTTGTCGAAATCATTTAAGGTCCCGAAATTGATGTTTTTAGCTGGACAAATACTTTAAGTTGTGGGACCCACTCTCCTTTTAGTATATATAGAGAACCCTTCTTATCGACTCCTTTTCTTGCCCTAATTTCTGTAGAAGAGAATGAGATCCGAGCATCCTCCATTTTCTCCTTCTTCTTCTTGCTTCCTTCCTTAATCACCACCAAACCTCACTAAATCAAAGATTGGATCTCGAAATCTTCATCCTCTCTTCAAGAGCTTCCATTTGGTACCATTTGTAGAGGGATCCATCGACCTTGAGCTTTTTATTGAACTAATCTTGCTTATTTGAGGAACTTACAAGTAAGAGATCTCTTCCATCTCCTAGATTCTTGTTTATTTGGCCTTGGAGTAACTCCATTTTCATTATTGAAAGCTTTCATTTCGTTTTGATTTGGTTTTGATATTTTAGGGCTTGTTTTTGGGGGGTTTTTGTGTAGATTGTTGTTTCTTGGCTAGGAGTGCGATTAGAGGTTGAGTTGCTAGCCTTGGACCCAAGGCAAGTGGATGAAATGATTTCTGAATGTTAACTATGATGTTATGCAAAAGCATGGTTTTTCATTAATGGCTTGTTTTACTCAAATGACATGATTTCTATTGACTTTGAAAAGCACTCTTAATGCATCTTGCTATATTGTTAGTCTTTTGGAAAATGTGGTATAGAGTTGTATTATGTTACATGAATTTCTTTGATTTCCCCTCTTGTGATTGAGTTGAATGGGATGAAGGGATTTTATCCATTTTATGGATGATTTGATGGAAGAATGGATGAGGTTGAATGGTGGATTTGTAGTGATGGATTGAAAGTTTTGATTGATAAAATGGAGGACCTTTTAGCTCAGTTTATTGCAAAGAAACTATATTTTGAAAAGAGAAATGGTTGGAGAAGAGAAGGGACTGAAAACAACTTCAAAATTCTGTGTCCGCAGCAACGTCGGTCAATTGTCGGTCAGCCTATCGGCCGATAGCCAACCGACAGGTGACCGAACCTCCTTGGATCCTTTTCCCGAGTGCTGCAAACTTTTCAAAAAAATTTTGATGTTGAAGTGTCGGCTAACCGACAGGTGACCGACAGTTGTTCGGTCCCAATTTCAGAGAGCTGCATTTTCTGTCAGATTCTGATGCTAAAGTTTCGGTTAACCAACAAGTAACTGACACCTCTTCGGTTCCATTTCTAGAAGCTATCTTTCTCCCTAACCCTGATACTCGGTCAGCCGTCGGTCAGCTGTCGGCTAGCCGACATACCCAGTTCTGCTAACAGACAGCCAACCGAGAAGCTGACCGAAACTGCAACTTTAATTAATTCTTTTTGAAGAACCATGTGGAATTATATTGAAGAAGAAAACCCATCATCATGATCTTGTTAAGGTCTTTTAGACTTGTCAATATAAGTAAGGACCAGGAATGTTTTCAATTCTTAAAGAGAACCAAATGTATATCAAATCTAACATACAAGACCCTATTTACATTGATTCAAATCTTGGACCTTTAACACTTGGCCCGGAAAGTATAGAAATCCATATGTACATAATTTTATCGAACTTCTCTTATATATTTCAAGTTTCATGTCTTAAGACTTGTCATGCCCCGGATATTGTTTTATCGTTTTGCTATCTTGTTCATGCTTGACCTGATATTATATGTCTTATGCCTATGAGCATCTTGTCCTGATATACATGCACTTGTTTTGTTTTCTTGCACATGAACTTTGAGTTGGCACCACTAAGCTTGGATGTACCTTGTCGGTTTGATCCACCGGCTTGGAGATCCCCCCTCTTGTCCCGCCAGCTGCAGCCTGGATCCTATCTTGTCTTGCTACCCAGTTCACAACTCGTGTAAGGGAACATGACAATTCTCGAATACCTCACCAAATTCGAGAGATTGTCTAGGTATGCTCCAGAGTTGGTGGACACGGTAGAGAAGAAGACAACTAAGTTCCTTGAGGGACTTAATCCAAACATTGAGAAGGATGCTACCGGGGTTGTACCACCTACAACCTTTGAAGAAGTTGTCAAGAGGGCTTACAAGTTTGAGAACTTCCACAACAAGAGCAATAGGACTCAGGGAAAAAGCCAAGGCCATCAGCAGAACTTTCAGCAGATGAACCATCAGAACAAGAGGCCAAGGCAAGAGCAAAATGTGCAGAATCCAGTGGTTTGCATCCACTGTGGGAAGAACCATGAGAATACCCATTGCCGTACTATTTTCAAGAGCATGTTTTAGATGTGGTTCAATGAACCACCAGATGAGTGAATGCCCTGTTGGAAATTAGGTGGGCCTCTAGGATAGGTTTCAAAAACTTTTGATCAACTTGATACAGAGATCAACTATCCAGAAGGCTACCAATGTGTCCAAGATGCAAACCCTCTATCTCATCTATCATGATCAATAATTCAATCTATCTAGGAGATAGAAAATCAGTAACACACATGCAACAAATAAATCTACAACATACAAGGAAGTAGATTATACCTTTGGAGCTCGGTTGGGCTCTAATGGAGAAGTTGCTACTTTCTTTGAAGATGAAACGCTTTCACTTAATCAAAGTAAGATCTCCAACACCTTGTGATCTTCCACGCTATATCCCGTTATCAAATTATCTTCTCAAGGAGATGGGTGGGATCTCCTAAAGAAAACTACTAGAAAACTCTAAGCAACTAGAAGGAGAACTAGAACTAGAAGAGATTGTTGTGCAACACTTGCACAAGGAGAGATGGGCGTGAATTCCAATGAGGGAGATGAGTATGGACGTCCAGCCCATAAGCCTTCCCTTTTATAAGCCATAACATCCTCTCCTACTAATTATTAATTAGAAGTTATACTTCCATTATAATTAGTAACTATCTTCTTTTACTATTACCACTATTAGAAGTCTCACTTCAAATAGAAATAGTATCTTTCTAATTCCTTCCTTTTAGAGTTTAAGTAGAATTAGTAACTTGGGCTAGCGTGGGGACCACTAGGGATTCCTTAGAAAGCTGGCTCCAACTGGGATACGTGACCCCACATCTCATGTGCAATCCGGGCCCACAGTTAATTGCAAATAACTCCACTATATAAATGCAATTGCACTCCAGTCTTAGGAATAAATTACATAGAAGACCCTAAACTTCCCTATTACCACAAGTAGGCCCCTCCATCAATATCCATGGATCAATTGGACCTGTCTTCCAAACTAGATCCATATCTTATTATCCTTGAGTCCCAATTAATTATAATGATCAATGGTACCTTTTCAATTAACTCTTAATCGGAATGGGTGTACACTTACCAATGATAAATCCATTAATTGGCACGAGGGGACATTAGAGATAGATTCCATCTTGACCATTAAATGTTCCCACAGATCTACTACCATATACCCAAATCACCGAGGTGTTGACCTATAGTTGGCCTCACTCATTGGTGACTCAAAGCAAATGAATAGATAGAAACTTGAGTTCATTAATGTCTCAGGATTGAGAGCTTACTGATAGGGAATTATGAGAGCAGACCTTAATATAAAGACAGTGTTTATAAGGTGCTTCTCATGGTCCTTCAATACATCCAATGTACCAGCACTATGATCCAGAATCTTTCATTCTGATGATCGAGACAAATCACACTATCGCATAGTAATCAAAATGCTGCAACCTTGTCAGTATGAGATGTCCAGTCTCATCACTGGTTGTGAAGATATTCAAGTATAAGATTTATTATACATGTCTCCCGTATGTGGATCTCATCCATACACATGTATTATATCTAGTATACTTATGGACTCTGGTTCATCTCATGAACCATTATGTCATTCGTATTGGTTATGTGCAAGTATATATAATTAAACACCATTCATCTCATGAAATGGAAAGCATGAATATATTGATTAATAAAGAAATGAATCAATTTATTACATCATATGCTGGTATTGAGACCATTAAACTAACATGCCCGAGATAGAACAGGCAGAATCAGCAGCAATAGGCAACATAGCGTCAAGCACCACCTTAGAATGCATTAGTGGTTCAGAATCAGGCAAGGCCATTACAGCAACAAGCACCTCAGCAACAGTATAGGCCACAACAACAACAACAACATGCCTGTTAACAAGGACTGAATCAGAATTAGCGTCCTCAACAGCAAAATAGAAATTTACAACAAGGTAGACAGCTAGAAGTCCAGAACAAGCCACCATAGCAGGCACAACTCTATGCTGTCAATAGGGCTAATGCAGAGGCGGCAGGCAATATAGTAGAAGGTAGACTTCTTGTTTGTGGATTTGAGGACCTTGGCTCAACGCATTCATTTATGTCTCCAAAATTTGCTAAGTTGATATATATGCATGCTAGAGAGTTGGATTTCATTTTGACTGTGACTACCCCATTAGGTAAGGAAGTTATTTGTAGGAGTTTTTACCCTAGTTGTCCAATCAAGATAGGAGAGGTAGTATTGCCAGCAGATCTTATTTTATTGGAGATGTTTGATTTTGATGTCATCCTAGGGATGGATTGGTTAGCAGGATACCATGCCACTATGGATTGTTTCACGGATTGTTTCCATAAGACCCTCACCTTTAAATTAGAGGAGGCCCAAGCAGGGGTGTTATTTCAGGGAGAGAGGAGTAATCCTAGTGTGGGGTTTATTTCATCGTTGAAGGCTGATAGACTTCTGAAAAGTGGTTTTGAGGCCTATTTGGCGTTTATCACGGAGGATAAACGATCCCAAGGGGTGGAGGAGATCCTTATTGTTTGGGAATTCCCAGATGTTTTTTCGGAGGAGATTCCAGGATTGCCACCCATCAGAGAGATAGACTTTACTATTGAGTTGTTACCAGGGACCGCTCCGATATCTATTGCACCTTACAGAATGGCTCGGGTAGAATTGGGAGAATTGAAGACACAGTTACAAGAATTGTTGGACAAAGGTTTTGTGAGACCTAACATTTCACCATGGGGAGCTCCAGTTTTGTTTGTGAAGAAGAAAGATAATTCTATGAGAATGTGCATTGATTATCGAAGATTGAACCAAGGGACCATCAAGAACAAGTATCCTTTGCCAAGATAGATGAGTTGTTTGATCAGTTGCAAGGAGTTGCTTACTTCTTGAAGGTTGATTTGAGATCTGGTTACCATCAGCTGAGAGTCAGAGATTCAGATGTACCGAAAACAGCGTTCCGGATAAGATATGGACACTATGAGTTCCTAGTAATGCCATTTGGACTGACTAATGCACCGGCAGTATTCATGGCATTGATGAACAAGATAATTCCAGAGTATCTGGATCAGTTTACATTAGTGTTCATTGATGATATTTTGGTGTACTCCAAGACCAAAGAAGAGCATGAGGAGCACTTATTGATAGCACTCCAGCTTCTGAGAGATAATCAGTTGTTTGCAAAACTCAGTAAGTGAGAATTTTGGTTAGATCAAGTCTCATTTTTGGGTCATATTATCTCCAAAGAAGGATTATCAGTGGACCCGTCCAAGATTGAAGCGGTTATGAATTGGGAAAGACCGAAGAATGCATCAGAGATCAGGAGTTTTCTTGGATTGGCAAGGTATTACCGAAGGTTTGTATAAGGATTTTCGTCAATTGCGTCACTTTTGACGAAGTTGACAAGGAAAAATGCACCTTATGTATGGACAGATAAGTGTGAAGCTAGTTTCCAAGAGCTGAATAAGAGATTTACTATAGCTCCAGTCCTTACTTTGCCATTCGGAAGCGGCGGTTTGACCATTTTCACCGATGCTTCCAATGTTGGACTTGGGTGTGTGTTGATGCAAGATGGAAAAGTAGTTGCATATGAAACCCGGCAGTTGAAAGATCACGAGAAGAATAATGCAATGCATGGCCTTGAATTGGTAGTGGTTGTTTTAGCATTGAATATGTGGAGACATTACCTCTATGTAGAGAAATTTGAGGTTCACTCTGATCACCATAGTTTACAGTATCTGTTTTCTTAGAAGGAATTGAACATGAGGCAGAGAAGATGGATGTAATATGTCAAGGACTATGATTTTCCAATCAAGTATCACCCGGGGAAAGCAAATGTAGATGCAGACACCTTGAGTAGAATGTCAGTAAGCATGGCCAGTCTTCGGGGAACTTATGTTATACAGCAGATAGAAGAGTTGGGAGTAAACTTTCAGCCACTAAGGAAGGGTGTTATGTTAGCAAACATGTCTGCGTCAGAGCCTTCATTCATTCAAAAGATCAAAGATAATCATTTGCAAGACCCAGAGTTGGCCAGAGTTGCGAAACATATAGCAGATCGTTCGGATTTTCGTATTGTGGATGGAGTTTTGTACAACCGAGACCGTCTATGTGTGCCCGACATAGAGGACTTGAGGAATGATATCATGACAGAGGCTCATAGTACGAAGTATTCTATGCATCCAGGCAGCACAAAGATGTATCAGAACTTGAAGGGCAGATTTTGGTGGAACAACATGATGAGAGAGATTGCAGCATTTGTCTCTAGATGCATGACCTGTCAATTGATTAAGGCAGAACATCAAAAGCCTCTAGGATTGTTACAGCCATTAGAGATCCCAAAATGGAAATGGGAACATATTAACATGGACTTCATCTCGGGATTACCGAAGACTAACAGAGGCAATGATGCCATTTGGGTCATTGTGGACCGTTTCACCAAGTCAGCTCATTTTCTTCCAATGAGGATTGGGAAGAAGATGCATATGTTACCTTTGGCTCAGTTGTTTGTCAGTGAGATTGTCAGTCGACATGGACAGCCAGTTTCCATCACATCTGATAGACACAGCAGATCGTCTCGAGATTTTGGAAAACATTGCATGAGTCTATGGGTACGAAGTTACAGTTCAGCACAGCTTATCACCCGTAGACAGATGGTCAATCAGAGAGGACAATTCAGATACTTGAGGATATGCTCCGAGCTTATGTGTTAGATTTCAAGACTCAGTGGGATGAAGCTCTACCATTGTGTGAGTTCGCTTACAACAACAGTTTCCACTCGAGTATTGGAATGGCGCCTTTCGAGGCATTATATGGCAGAAGGTGTAGGACATCTGTTTGTTAGGAAGAAGTTGGCACTTGCAGCTTACATGGACCGACTATGGTTAGTGAAACAAGTGACAAAGTCAAGTTGATCCAAGAATGTCAGAAAGTGGCCCGGAGTAGACAGAAGAGCTATACAGATTCTTATCGTAGAGACTTACAGTTCAAGGAAGGGGATAACATTTTCTTGAAAGTGTCACCGACTCGTGGAACTTTGAGGTTTGGACAGAAGGGAAAGTTATCTCGGAGGTATATTGGACCGTATGATATTGTGAGTAAGTTCGGTGATGTGGCTTACAGATTAGCCTTACCATCCGAACTATCTGGCGTACACAATGTCTTTCATGTATCCATGCTGAAGAAGTACGTCCCCAATAGATTACATATACTCCGCTATGAGCCATTGGAAATCCAAGAAGCTGCTACATATGTGGAGAAGGCTATTCGAATTATTGACACCAAGGAACAAGAGTTGAGAACATGCACTATTCAGTGGGTCAAGGTACTTTGGGAGAATCATGTACCGGAAGAAACATGGGAACTATGAGATCAAGTTCAGAAGAAGTACCCGCATCTACTACCGGAGGTGAGTTTTATTTCATTTGGAGAACCAAATGTCCCAAGGGGTGGAGGATGTAAGACCCCGACCCGAGAGATCTTGATTACTGTTAATTAAGTTATGTTTTAGCTTTAAGTGTGTTTAATGGATTTTGGTTAAGTTTGGGATTAGAATATCTTTTATAATAACTTTGGAGAGCCTTCTTGATTTGTGGGTTCTTGTTACGAATTTGCGTGACCTTGGGAGTTTATTTATAATTTCCTAAAATTCATGTTTTAATCTCATTTAACTCTTCTTGTTAATCCCTACAACTTTCATGTTGACATCGTTCCCATTCGAGAGCCCTAAACCTGACTTTTCACAATTTGAGGGAAAAATAGTCTTTTTACCCAGGATCTAGACACGATTTTCAATGCCACCAAAACCCGCAAAACATATACTTTTTGAAAAATAGAAATTTCGTCGACCAAGTTTGTCTTCTTCGTCGAAATCATTTGAGGTCCCGAAATCGATGCCTTTAGCTCGGCAAATACTTTAAGTTGTGGGACCGACTCTCCTTTTAGTATATATAGAAAACCTTTCTTCTCTACTCCTCTTCTTGCCCTAATTTCTGTAGAAGAGAAAGAGATCCCAGTAGCCTCCATTTTCTTCTTCTTCTTCTTGCTTCCTTTCTCATCAATCACCACCAAACCTCACTAAATCAAAGATTGGATCTCGAAATCTTCATCCTCTCTTCAAGAGCTTCCATTTGGTACCATTTGTAGAGGGATGCATCGACCTTAAGCTTTTCATTGAACTAACCTTGCTTATTTGAGGAACTTACAAGTAAGAGATCTTTTCCATCTCCTAGATTCTTGTTTATTTGGCTTTAGAGAAACTCCATTTTCATTATTGAAAGCTTTCATTTCGTTTGGATTTGGTTTTGATATTTTAGGGCTTGTTTTTGGGGGTTTTTGTGTAGTTTGTTATTACTTGGCTAGGAGTGTGATTAGAGGTTGAGTTGCTAGCTTTGGACCCAAGGCAAGTGGATGAAATGATTTCTCAATGTTAACTATGATTTTGTAAAAAAGCATGATTTTTCATTAATGGCTTGTTTTACTCAAATGACATGATTTCTATTGACTTTGTAAAGCACTCTTAATGCATCTTGCTATCTTGTTAATCTATTGGTAAATGTGGTATAGACTTGTATTGTGTTACATGGATTTTTTTTATTTCCCCTCTTGTGATTGAGTTGAATGGGATGAAGGGATTTGATCCATTTTATGGATGATTTGCTGGAAGAATGGATGAGGTTGAATGGTGGATTTGTAGTGATGGATTGGAAGTCTTGATTGATAAAATGGAGGAGCTTTTAGCTCAGTTTATTGCAAGGAAACTATATGTTGAAAAGAGAAATGGTTGGAGAAGAGAAGGGACTGAAAATAGCTTCAAAATTCTGTGTCCGCGGCAACGTCGGTTAGCTGTTGGTCAGCCTGTCAGCTAACCGACAGACAACCGACAGGTGACCGAACCTCCTTAGTTACTTTTCCCGAGAGCTGTAAACTTCTGAAATTTTCTAATGTTGAAGTGTCAGCTAACCGACAGGTGACCGACACCAGTTCGCTCCCAATTCCAGAATGTTGCATTTTCTGTCAGATTCTGATGCTAAAGTGTCGGCTAACTGACAGGTAACAGACACCTCTTCGGTTCCATTTCCAGAATTGTCTTTCTCCCTGACCCTGATACTCGGTCAGCCGTTGGTCAGCTGTCGACTAGCCGATACCCTCACTCACTTCACTCACTGCCCACATGACTGAGCACCCATCTCACCATTTTCTTTCTCTCTCTATCTTTTTAATCCTTTCTCTTTGTTCTCCATTCCTTCTTTCTTTCCGTTTTCACCATTTCCCTTGCCCAGTGGGCCACGAGCAACATCACAGCTAATTTAGTGGGCCACCAATCAATTGGGCCGCATAACCTCCGATGATCACCATCATCTCCACGTGGACCCCGCGAGCTTCTTATCCACATTTGCAAACCACCACTCCATCCACCCATTTGTTGGGTAAGCATCCCTTCCCCTAGGTTTCGTTTATGTAACTTGGGTTGTAGTAGTGTGTTTAGTAGCTTAGAGCTTCCCATTGATTTATGTTTTAATTTAGCTTTATTTTGCTAATTATCCCTTAGGTTTGGTTTGTTGGGTTTTGAGCTAGTGCTTATGGATTTGGGCATTTCTAACAAAAGGCAAGTAGATATTTATATATATGCTTGGATATGTTTGTCTTTCCTTTGATTCGATGATTAATGATGATTTAGATGACCACATGCTCATTGATGTCTTTGACTTTGGAAAACATGATAATTGGATCTATATGTTTAATGAAATGGATTATTAAATGGAATGGTTCGAATGGGATGGATATTGGTTTGAATGGACTTGGTGAGACGGGGTATGAATGTTTGTGGAGAGGGCTAGGCCCTGTTTTTCCTTGTTTACAGGTGTGAATGAAGGAAGGAAGTGAAACCCATCAGTTCTGAACTGATCACAGAATTCGTTTCAGAATTCTGGGAGTAGTTCGGTTAACCGAACCTGGGTTGTCGGTTAACCGAACTGCAGTTCGGTGACCTCCCGGTTGACTGTTGGTTCCAATTCCAGTGAACTGCAATTTGACTGGAGAAGGGATTGTGAACTCGGTCAGCTCTCAGCTGACCGAACTGCACTCGTGACCTGTTGGTCAAGAATCCAGAGAGCTCATTTTCTAGACTTTTTGTGTGGTCGGTCACCTTGTCGGTCAGCTCTCGGCCAACCGAACTTGTCGGCTAACCGAACCTGGTATTTACCTTAGCCGAATTTCCTCCTTTTTGAAAGGAATTGTCCCTTGGTCTATGGACTTAGGTGGAACCATGATTACCCTTTTTGGACTCATTTGACTATGTGTGAAGATGTTTTAAGCCGACCGTCACGACCCCAAACCCGAGGGGCCGTGAAATTGGGAGTTAAGTAAAATTTATGTTTCTCCCAAGATCCACGTGTGTGAGGATAATACGTTTCAACACACTCTGAATATTTTTGCAGAAGCTTTCATGGCATTGCGACCCGAAGTCTGTGGCCATTGGATTCCGTGTCGCACTCAGCCACTAACATATTGCTATCATATCAATGAACATATCAGACTGGAACAAACCATTATAACAAAATACAGAGCTGACAGTGTCTGGATATTATATTCCCACATATGTTCAAGTTACAAATAACAATGTATATTAATTACAATCCCAAGAAAAAGGGCTAATAAAAGCCATACAAAAATAAGATAATAATCACTACCCCATATGTGACGTAGCTCCGATGTCAAGCTCAATGTCTACACGCTATAGCTGACAAAACAACCTGCAAGCTCATGGCTCCATAGCCAAAAACATGCACTCAACTCGGGCAAGAAATCTGAACCTGAGTACCAAAGTAGTGGGTCAGACACGACGGTCTGGCAGTGGGTGAAAGGATATAAATAATCTATTGAAAACTAAACATACTGATAAATTCACGCTATTTGATCAAAAGCTGTACATAATAAAATTGTATAGAAATTCATGGACATCTGACAAAATCCTGTGTTCATATAAATGGGTATAAAACATAAATATTTGACAAAGACATGTATTTCTTTAAAGCATGTAATAAAACATGAAATCTAGCAAAACATGTATTCATTTAAAACATGTAGAACATAGATTATTTTGAGAAATCAAGAATTCATTTTAAAACAAGTAACAACACATGAGCATTTACACAAAATCGGGGATTCATTTAAAACATGTACAAAGTATGAAACCATTAACAAAATCCAGGGATTCAATTCCCCTGACGCATGTATGAAGCATGTATATTTAAAACAGTAAGGGTATCAAGGATCGGGAGCTATCAAGATGGCAACCACACAAAGCTAAATCCTCTCTCATTAAAGTGATGAGAGCACATACCCTATAGGATCATTGACCTCAGTCACACAAGGTGAGGAGGGACAATGAAAAAATACTATAATATACACATATATACTCTGCAGGACCATGGTAGCGAACCGGGTAAAAACTCTGCGGATTCTAGACTGCAGCTGACTAACAAGAGGGGAAGGATCTCCAAGTCGGTGGATCAAACCGACAAGGTTGTCCAAGCTTAGTGGTGCCGACTTATAGGTCAAATCCGGGAAATCAAAACAACTACATAATAACGGAACAGGGTGCCCATAGGCACAAATGCACATTCATATCGGGTCGACCATATACGGGTTAGCAAAAGCTAAACACATTTTCCAATACTTTCGGGACATGTCCAAATCATAAGATATGATGTTTGGAAAGCACAAATACACGAAATGAAGACCTCATCAGTCCTTCAGTTCCTACGCACCAACATCATTTGTCGTTTCGGCATACCCAAAAGATTCGTCCATGATAACGGACCACAGTTCCGGGATCATGCGACAAATACAAAATCCAAAGCTGTCCTTCGACTCCATACAATCCGGCAGCAAACGGGTTAGCAGAAGCTTTCAACAAGACACTCTGCAAAATCCTCAAAAAAATGGTCTCTAGTCACAAAAGACTGGAGCGACAAAATGTCCGAAGCTTTGTGGGCCTATCGAACCACCGTTCGAGGACCAACCCATAGCACACCATTCTCCTTGGTCTATGGATGCGAAGCTGTCGTGCCCTTGGAAGTACAAATTCCTTCCTTGAGGGTATCCTTGCAAAATGACATGACTCAAGAAAGCAATGTCAAATTGCGACTCCATGAGCTGGACAATCTCGATGAGAACGGCTCGAAGCTCAACAAAGCATTGAACTTTACCAAGCACGTATGGCAGGATCTTTCGATAAAAAGGTCAGGCAACGCGCCTACAAAAAGAGTGACTTGGTTCTTGCGGTAAAAAGACCAATGGTCTTCGCTCACAAGTCCAAAGGCAAATTTGAGCCAAAATGGGAGGGACCCTACGTCATCGACAAGGTTTTCTCCAACGGCGCATACGCACTCCTAAACATGGAAGGTGACAGATGTATGCTGCCCATCAACGGCAAGTTCTTAAAGCGGTACTACCCTTGAAGACTTACCCAACTGGGTAAGAGCAATGCCTGTACGGCCAAAACCGGTTTCCAGGTACACGCTCGCTAAACCCACTTTTTAGAATTTTCATATCAAATGTTGAAATTTCTAGAAATCTAAAACAATGCTTACTTTCATCGTTTCATTGTTCAAAAAAAAAATATATATATATCCAAGTTTAGGAACCTTTCCCTAACTTGACCAAAATTTTCAACCCTTGAACCCAAAATTCATGGTTTGAAACAAAATCCGGATTCAGGGATTTCCACCCTAGTCCACCCTGCCTTTTACCGCCAAAATGGTTTTAGATCAAAACTTATGACCCTCGTGTCTTTAAACAAAAAAAGGTTTTTCAAAAACCGCGAGGAAGCGACGCTTAGTCGATACTCGCACAAATCGGAAGCAAGCGAACCACGTTCGACACTTCCAAAATCGCAGGGAAGCGACATTTCGTCGGTACTTGCAAAATCCAAAACTGTGGAGATGCAACATTTCAGTTGATATCCACAACCCAAATTTCAAAGGTTCGAAAAAACCTAAAAAACTGTGGAGACGCAACATTTCAGTTGATATCCATAACCCAAAGGTTCGAAAAAACCTAAAAAACTGGAGACGCAACATTTCAGTTGATATCCATAACCCAAAGGTTCGAGAAAACCACAAATTTCAAAATCGTGGGGAAACGACATCAAGTCAGTACCCGCAAAACCAAAATTTTTGAAAAGCAAGGATGCGACATTCCATCGATACTTGCACCCAAATCCGCGAGGATGCGACATTCCATCGATACTCGCAACCGAATGAGCAAGGATGCGACATTCCATCGATACTTGCAAGAACATTCAGCAGGGAGGCGACTTTTAGTCGATACTTGCATTTTTTGAAAACCAAACCGGCTATAAATGCCATCAAAACAGGCTATAAATGCCACAAACCGGCTATAATGCCATCAAAAGGCTATAAATGCCACAAACCGGCTATCAATGCCACCAAAACAAAACCGGCTATCAATGCCACAAACAAAAAACTTGGATTTCAAAAAAAAAAAACAAAACGGCTATCAATGCCACCAAAACAAAACAGGCTATCAATGCCACCAAAAACCGGCTATAGATGCCACAAAAAACCGGCTATCAATGCCACCAAAAAAACTGGCTATAGATGCCACAAAAAAAAAACTCGGCTATCAATGCCACAAGAAAAGCTGGCTCTCATGCCAAAATTGGCTTCCATGCCACAAACAAAAACCTGGCTTTCATGCCAAAACAATTACTTGACAAAAGATTTTCACAAAATGACAACCTTTTGATCAAATCCCATTTAGCAATTACTTTTATCACAAAAGATTCAAGTGAGCGTAGGGATAACAAAAAAAGAGCATCCCATTTAGCAATTACTTTTATCACAAAAAGATTCAAGTGAGCGTAGGGATAACAAAAAAAAGAGCATCCCATTTAGCAATTACTTTTATCACAAAAAGATTCAAGTGAGCGTAGGGATAACAAAAAAAGAGCATCCAAGCAATACTATCACAAAAAATTCAAGTGAGCGTAGGGATAACAAAAAAAAGAGTACCAAAAAAATGTGGTACCAAAAAAAAAAAGTGTTCACAAGCACTACAAAAAAAGTACCAAAAAAATACAAGTGGTACCAAAAAAAAAAAAAAAAGAAGAAGATGGTTTCTGTAAAAAAATAATACAGGAGCTCAATCAAAAATGGTCTCCAGCCAAGAGTTCAGCTCCTTAAGCAAGCTTTTGGCCTCATCCGTCAAGGATTCCAAGGCACGCTTCTTCAGGAACCTGCCATGAGATGCTGGGGTGGGCTGTAACCCTTCTTCTGCACTGGGAAGCTTCCTCGAGCGGTTTTCCATTGTTTGTCCTCATCAGACTTCCTTTTGAGAACTCGATTGGCATCCGCAACTCGGTGAATCAGAGCAGTCTCCCTTTCACGAGCCTCTTTATTTCAGTCCACTTGGCAGCGACTTGTGCCTGCAGATGCTCAAGACGTTTCCTGGCCTCATCGACCTCCCTATCAAGGATGTTAAGGTCATGTGTCAGCCTAATGATGGTTATCTCTTCTAAGTTCCTCTCTCGGACTGCCTGCTTCTTGCTTTCTGTAGCCTCATCCAGGTCAGATTGAGCCTTATCCGCAGGGTCCAAGAACATCTCCTTGAAGAACTGATCGTCAGGAAAACCCATGGTCTCAAACCACTTGTCACCCAGCTCAATGATCCTATTAACGATCGCCCTGGCATATGTGACATCCAGACCAGCTTCTTCAGCATCACCGAGAATCTCACGCACATGCTGGATCATGCTAAATCCGGCTTCCAAGTGCCCAGAAAAGAGAGTCTCAATCCAAGAGCTCAGAACTCGCACCACCACCTTCTTCGCAAAAAGAAGAGATGGCCCAGCTGAAGATTCGCCCAACTCCGTTGGTCGGCTGCTCATGTCATCATCTGTTGAAAAGTAACAAAAGAACTCTTTCCAGTTGAAGCTGCTCCTGCTCGGGAAGGAATCTCAGCGCGAGGAATCTCCTCAACATTGTCAGAACTGGTCCCAGGAGTCTCTACCTCTGGATTAACCTCTGGCATCCCTTGCTCTGGAAACGACGGATCCTCCTCTGCCACTTCAAAACCTGCAAAGGAAACACAAAAAGGTATGAATATGACCCTGTTTGAAAATCATTATCAGGTTATAACTACAAAATACCTTCTTCGACGACTGGCGGAACACTTTCTTCCTCCATGAACTCATCGAAGCATCATCAACATTTGCGTCCATCGATGGTTCAAAGTCATCAGAACCCTGTGGCAAGTCAGCTGACAAAAAAAAAAGTGTTAGCAAACCGAGTCACAAACTCAAAAAAAAAGAGCAAAAGAAGTCGTACCAATTGGAGATTCTGGATTACTCCAGAGTCCCTCGGTTCTTCTTCAGGTGCCTCAACAGGATCCATCACCACCTCATCGGTTGGGACCTCAGGCATCACCAAGTCTTCCTCTGCTAAAAAAAAAAAGAAGAAGAAAAACAGAAACAAGAAGCAAATCATAACATGGAAAAAATCCCATGAAAAGAAATGGAAAGAGAAAAATGAAGAATCATACCTTCACCGACGGTCTCTTCTTCTCGGCTTCTCTTCTCTGGAGGCTCGTCAGCATCCACTGGCACGTCCTCATTGATAGTAAGAGGAACTTCCAAGTCAGGAGAGTCCTCATGCTGCCCCTTGCTGCGATGATGACTCCTCCCCCTCTTACTCCGGCGGGTTCGCTTCTTAGAAGAACCTGCCCCGCTCCAGAGTCAGGTTTCCCACTTGACTCCTCACTGGATGGTCTGCTCTTGCCAGTAGACTCCACGGAAGCTTGCCTCTGTGCCGCTTGCATCCAAGTGCCAAGTTCGGCTTCCTCCTGTTCTAGCTGCTCCAAAGCCTCATCAGGTATTTCTCGAACAGCTTCAGAACCAATGACGCCCTGGTCACCGAGAAAGCCTATCTTGTGCTTCTCTCCAGAAAGGAAGGCCCAAACTTCCTCTCGCCGGATGCCATCCGACTTTCCAAGGCCCTTTCCAGATGCCAGCTTCACATCAAGCTCCTTCTTGGAAAGCCCCCGATATGCCGAAAAGCTCTCGCGAACCACTTCGCAAAGCCGGCAGTCCGGGAAGTCAGCAACACAGGATAAGAAATCATGGCTGTAGTGTCTTCAGCACTATAGAAAGCCCATGCATTTCTCCCGTCCTGTAAGCCTCCAAAGCGCTTCACCATGCTTGAAGGCGCTCCAACAACGCCTTGAGAAAAGCCCAGCTGCAAAGCAAAGCGAGAAGGTACATACGGCTGGATGTCGACGAAAAGATGTCTGCGGTACACCATTGTGCCGACACGTATGCTGAAAAGCCACTCTCTCTCTGCATTTGTCAAGGAATAATGCCTTCCCGACCCCGCCCTGGTAGAGTCTCGGGAGGCACCAAAATCAAAAGCCTTCTTCCGCAACTCCGGAGAAAGCTTCACTGAAGACTGCCCCATCTCGACGTCCCTGAACCGTCGGATCCTCATGCGGGCAAACAAAAGTGATTCGGAAACGGCTTTGCCCTTAGCCAGTCGAATCAATCAGAGGATCATCATCCTGTGCAGCACCCAGCCGATGGAAGCCAGGACAGTGGTATACATACCACGAATAAAAGATATGGGCTGAAAATACCCTATTCATGGGAAGCCCAAGCCGAACCAAAAAAGCAGCAGCCTGCAGTTCGGTACACAAGTAGGAGTAAAGAGCTGGCACCAAAGCAAGCTGCTCTCCAAACGCCATCTGACAAGCCGGAAAAATACAATGCGGCCTGATGTGCGTTCCATCTCCTCCAGCAAAAACAGCCTCACCAAGCCAATAAGTGAGGTAAACAGCGAGATCTCTCCGCAGTGCAATGTCAGGACATATGGCGTTTGTACTTGCACAGAAATCTCTCAACTCTTCTTGCATGGCCAAGATCTTCTTTGAACTTGGATCCTGAGCTCCGGCTTCTTGGGTCACGCTATCAGAAGACTCCCTGCTATGAAAAAAGTTGGGGAATGAAGAGCTAAAACTCTTCCAACTGCTGGATCTAACTTTCAAACCCCCTTCTCCTTCAAAAAATCATAGAAGGCGACGAGCTGAAAGTATAAAGCCTGAACTCCTCAGACTGCCCCTCGAGGACGCTGTCAATCGGCATAAACTCCTCATAGAGTTTGCCGAGGATGGGCAATCCAGTAATGGCTCAGCTCCTTCAAAGAAAAACCAATCTCACCATTCGTCACAACGAAGGTATTGGTTTGTGGGAGGAATGACTCCAGCATAGCCATGAAGGCCTCGTCGGAAAAGATCACGGTCTCCCTAAAGGCGCGGACCGCATCAAAAATCCCGGCTTCCTTCAAAACGGCGCCACCAATCAGCAGGACGCGATCAGTCCACGACTTCCATCGGAGTCAGCATTGAAACGGACCTCGAAGTCGAAAAGGCTTGATCCAATTGCTGCCGTCACCACTGAAAATACCAAGGCCCACCGGTCTCAAATCGACCGACGGATAATCAGAGCCCTGGTAGCCGCTGGATGGCATCAACAGGTCCATGTCAACAGGCGACCTCTCCGTATATCCAGGAGAACCGCCAACAAAAACCCCGGTCTTGATTACATTTGTCCTTCTCACCCAACTTGGAGGATCTTCCCTCTTAGGGCACGTGGGGGCAAGGCTCAGAATCGAGACGGTGCGATCAAACGTCGACCGGGTAGCAACAGTCTTCTTCTCACCATCTGCTGTGAAAGAAAACTGAAAACATCTCCTCTGGTATGTCATGTCATCAGGGACTGCATCACCAAAGAAGAAGGTAGGCTTGGGCAAAACGCTCTGATCTTCCATCACCCATGGACGACTGCTTACCATGATCTTATAGAATTCCTCTCCCTTGAGAGCGATCAGTCGCTGCCCATCTCATCTCTGTTGAGGGAGTCGCACTCTTCCAATTTCTCTCAACATACTGGACCTTCTCAAAAGCCTGCTGAACGGCCGGATTAGAAGATCTAGAAGATCGACGAGGTACGCTTGTAGCAGGCTCTTTACCCTTGTTCGCTCTGGAGGAACCACCTGAAAAGGATGGAAAAGAAAAAGATCAAACATCAAAATGACAGAATCTCGCTAAAAAAAAATCTGGCGAAATTTTGACATGATGACGGGGCAATTCCGAAGAAAAGGAACTATCCCGAAAGAAATAGAAAGCTTGAAGATGGGCTCAACATCGCTGCGAGCTCCGAAACTCCAAACTTTCGAAACCTCAAAGTCTCCCAAAATCAGGAAGGGCTCAACATCACTGCGAGCTCCAAATTCCCAATTTGCGAAAACTTTCAGGTATGCTATCACATCATGCTACAAATTTAATTTACAAATTAAAGGCATGCATGAACATCTAGGTTTGCCAAAAAAAAAGAGAAAGAAAACAAAAAAAAAGAAAGAAACTTTCTCAAAAAAAAAAGAGAAAGCAAAAAAAAAAGAAAAGAAACTTTCTCAAAAAAAAAGAGAAAGAAAACAAAAAAAAAAGAAAAGAAACTTTCTCAAAAAAAGGGGAGGGAAAGAAAAAAAATAAAGGGGCTGGCCCACAGGCCACGTGCCGTACGGCCAGATCCGTACGGATCTGTCCGTACGGCCCACAAAAAAAAACATGAAAAAAAAGAAAAGAAAAGAAAGCAAAAAAAAAACCCGTGTGAAAAAAAAGGGGGCAAACACGTGGAAAAAAAAAAAAGAAAGAAAGAAAAAGAAAAAAAAAAAAAAGAACTTTATTTTTCCTACAATGGAGTTTTCTTGAAAAAAAAAGGAGAACTTACTTGAAGCCATTGATGGAGAAGAAGAAGAAAGTCTTGAAGATCTTGAAGAAGAAGAACTCTTGGTCTTGAAGCCCTCTTGAGATTATTGCAAAGAAAGTAATAAGAGCAAGAGATCCAACCTTCTCCTTGCTTTTATAGAGGAGAGCAAACCAAAGAAGGAAAGAAGAAAGAGGTAAGTGTTACTAATTAGTAACCTTACCAAAAGAAAGAGATTAGAAAGATTCTTTCCCAAAAGAAAGATATCTTGAAGGATTTTCTCCCAAAAAGAAATCGATGACGGATTCTTTCCCAAAAGAAAGATATCTTGAGATATCCTATCCCAAAATAAAGGGATCATGAGAGATTCTCTCCAAGTAAAGATATTCTTAGATATTCTCTATCCAAATGAATATTTTTGGATATTCTTTACAAAAATGACACCATATGAGATCTAAGCCATTTCAAAAGCTTAAGGTCCCATGGGTTGGCCCATATGAGCCAGGTTTGACCACCTAGGCACACACAAAAAAAAAAAAATTTTGGGCTTTTAGTCAAAGAGAAATCCCTCTTACCAAGAGCATACAAAAATGGTTCCATGCCTCTTTTGAGTTGATTGGACCATACAAAGAAAATTCCAAGCCCCATGAGCTTCCAAAATCAAACCATCCAGCCTCATCTACCAAATTGAGCCAAAATCTTGAAATTGACATTCCACAAAAATCAAACCAAATCCTGGTCCCCTAACTTGCCACATACAGCCTGTTAGGTCACAAGACCAAAACCAAAAACCAAAACCTGATCCCCTAACTTGCCACATACAGCCTGTTAGGTCACAAGATCAAAACCAAAATTGATCCCCCAACATTCCACATACAGCTTGTTGGGTCACACGATCAAAACCAAACCCGACCCCCTAACCTGCCACATATAGCCTGTTAGGTCACAAGGTCAAAACCAAATCCACATCCCTGATGTCATCTTCAAAACTTTGCCTCGAGATGGTACGTGATCCCTTTCACTACCATAAAATTCCCCTGGAAGCTCAAAAGGCTACAAATACCAAAAAGAAAGACTGCTCAAAGACTCTTGGTCAAGTCACAGGCTCTCCTTCGAAAATCTCTTCGAGGCACATCGACTACAAAAGTTAAGCAACTCGTCGCTGTACCTCGAGGGGGCATTTGTTGACACCAAAAATGTCACTTTGCCTCTTCAAGATCCAAAGAGCTACATGAAGTCGCAACCTGCCATAAATAGGCAATGCTGCTTCCAAAAATCAAATCTTGTCAGAATCAAACAAAAACTGCAAGATTCTTCAAGACAGCCAAAAGAGGAGTACACAAGAAGTTTCGGGCCATTTCAAAATCATTTGGCCTAACTTCGCTTCTCAGACAGCCGAAAAGGAGCTCTCGGCGGCAAAAGCATCGGAGACACCAAATCTTCGATCAGGGCCGATGGATAGTCTCAAAATACTTCCAAAAGGCTCCACGTCAAGTTCCGAGTCAAACCGACAACGTTTGACCCTACATCAACCCTCGAACAGCTAAATCAAGCCTCTCGGCGAGAACCACCGAGGCCATTACTCATCAGATAGAGCACATGGACGGCTTCAAAATGCTTTAAAGGGCTACACGTCAAATTTCAGGTCATTTCCACAACATTTGACCATAGTTTGACGCTCGGAAGCCAAATGAGGCCTCTCGGCGGCAAAGCTCTCCGGATCCATGGTTTCCAAGACAGAGCCTATGGATCATCTTAAAATGACTCCAATAGGTTCCCTGTCAAATTTCAAGTCAATCGGACATCGGTTGACCGCACATCAAACCGCGACATCTCATCGCGACAAAAAGCAAGTCTACTGGTGATAGGACCCCAAACGGCTTCAAAACTCAAACAAAAGCCTATGGTGGTCTTATTTATTGCTCAGCAGGCTTCACACCAAATTTCAGGTCATTCCGACATCGTTTGACCCAGTTTCAGCTTCTGACGGAAAATCGGCAGCTCTGCGCGACAAAGTCTTCGGCTTTCTCAGGAAATTGGAAACTTTGCAAAATAAAATGCAAGGATTCTCATCAGGTTTCCTACAAAGAAATTAGGCCAATAAATGGTCAGAATGTCAAGGAAAAGTACAGGAGAAAAAAGAATCGAAAAACACGCAAAAACGGACACAAAACGGGACAGGGAAAACCCCCCAGGGTCGCAGACCCCTGCGACCCTGGGCCAGGTCGCCGGCGACCTTGGAACCCGGGGTCGCCGGGAAGGCCCCGGAAACCCCGGTTTTCGCCGTTTTTTTCGCTGATTCGAAGAGCCCAGGCCTCTGGTACTTTCCAAAATTCATGCTTTCGAGACACCAAGTCCTCTGACATCCGTCCAAAACACGGGTCAATCATCAAGAGTATCGAAAACAATATTGATCGCCACCCGGTCAACCAAAAAAGTGTGCTTTCTACCCGACCGATCGAGAAATCGACAGGACAGATGGCACCGACCCGCTGTTGGCAACAAACACCTGAAATTACATCTGATGTCGATCTACATGAAGATCCATCGATGATCATCGACAGAAGAATCCCAAAAGACGTGGCACGGCCCGCGACTCTTCAGCTGCTCGGCGACCACTTAATGCGATTAATTGACTAACTTTATTACAGTCATTAATCCATTTCTTTGGACGGCCCAATCAGAAGCAAGCATTCGGGAGTTACAAGTCAAGAGATTCATGGCATTTAACCCATGAAACTCCTCCCATCATGGCGATTAAAGGCGATTAAATGCCCTCAATCTCCTCCGGCCAATCAGAAGCCAAGAAAAAGGAGTTACAAAATAAACAATTCAATTTTGTAACTCCTCCCATTATGCGGCTTAATGACAATAAAAGCCATAAACCCACCTAAAAGGCTACCTAAAAGCCTATAAATAGGAGAGCTCTCCAAGAAGAAAGGATAGTCACAGAGCATCAGAAAAAAAGCACAAACACACACAGACAGAAGCACAGAAATCCAGAGAAAGGAAAAGAGAGAAAACTCTGCGGAAGTTCTACACACGGCCACCGCAACAAGGTGACAAAAGTCCCTTGGGGGGTACCCCCCCAAGGTCCTTGCCTTCTCCTCCTGCCTCCAATGGCTTAGATATGGCTTTTCAGCCCGTCTACTCGGCTTTTTATTGGACATAGGACCTCCTTTTGGTCTTTGTCCTCTAAAAACCCGAGGTTATAGCCAAGCCAAGCGAATCAATAGCATCCTCTGTTCTCATCTGCATGGATGATGGCGAAGCCCACATATGGCTTGCGACCGTCAATCTAAACGGGTCCCCACAATCTCCTGAGAAGTTAGATCCTCCTTTTCTTGCTTTCATTGTAGTTTGTATTTTTTCAAAGAGACAAAATCACAATTCTTGTCTTTCATTATTGATAAGGATTGTAAATCGGCTATAAACGCCAAAAATCGGCTATAAACGCCAAAATCGGATAAATGCCAAAAAAACGCCTTTCACACAAACACAGGCAAAAAAATGCTCTTTTCTTAAATATATGTGCAATGGAAAACTTGAAAGAAGTTGATTTCCTTTTTACTTGCGAAGGTTGATCTCCGGATCACCACTTGTAATTCCAAGTAAAAATAGAAAATCTGGCACACCCACACAAAAAAAGAAATGTTGATGCACGCCCCTGCCCCCCCGGTTACGAAGAGGTCGGAACCAAACGGACTCCCACGTCCGCCGACCTCGGTAGGAACTCGAGCATTGGGGCGCGGTCCATCAAATTCTCTGACAAAACTCATCAAATTCTAGAAATCTCTAACTCTGAACATCTCTTTGGAGTTTTACCAACTGACAATTGTCATATACACTGATGACCTGCACTGCTCCTGTATAACTGCACTATCCCCGTCAAACTTTCTGATTTTGGTTGAAGATCTCAAACTGTCCAAACCTCACTTGGTAATTTGCTCCTCTGACACATTCAATATTTGAAGAACCTTCCATCAAACCTCCAACACCCTTCAGATGTTCTAACACGATCTCGAATATGCTACTCTTGTCCATCAATGTCTGTCCAAGAGAATGAAAGTTCTGACTCATCCTGATGTACTGTCACCCTGTCTCTCTCAGTCTTGGAATTCCATTACATGTTTTACTAATTCTTCGGAATATTGTCTCATTCTTCTATCTACTCTTGGCTATAGAAAATTTGGTGACGCTGAGTACTACTAGATGTGTCTTACTTTAGGTAATGTCATCCAGTCCTCAGTACACTTCTGTTGTCTCCGTCTGTTTGTTGAAATCACCAGGTTCACAACTCTGTAGGTTTCCATCTCTGACCAAACCTATTAGCACTCTAACTGTCATGCTACTCCACATGTCCTAACTTCGTGGGGTGTGCTTCTGTCGAAATCTATCTCTGTCTTCCGGTCTTCTACCCAGGCTCCAAAATATCCAAAAGTTTTTGTTACTCTGACTCTTTCGTCCTGTTGCCATTGGTCCTTTGCATCATGATCAGTCCTCGACTATACATGTTTGTCTACTACTCATCACACTCAAACGGTTACAACTCTGCATTTAAATATCAAAATTGTTTTAATCAAACCTTGGTTGCTCAATCTTCTGCCTCTGTTTCAGGTTCACCATCCTCAAGTTATGCACATGTGCCATACTTTTCTGGATCTTTCAACTGACCTTGTCCATAGGTATGATTCTTCATCTCGTATATGTACTCTGTCCAAATTGATGTCCTACAAGTCGCTAAAATCCATAAAATCTACTCTATCATGTGACCAGGTAATAATCAATTCTGCATACAACTTTCTCCACTACTGCTGCCGAAAACTGAATTCCTATGCTTTTAACCACGCACTGATGCATCCTGCTGAGTCGACTTCACCCCATAGCCACAATTGCTGAACCTCCTCGAACAATTCTCCATCACAAGTTCACCAATACGCGAGAAATCTCTAACTTTTCACATCTTCTTAGAGTTGTACCATCGAAAATCATCTAGAACCTCAAAAAGTCCCCACCTATCCAACTTGGAGTCTTCTCACTTAGGAAGATAATCCAAGTTTATCCAAAAATTTGCACTTACTTGTCTAACACACAATCTGACGGTACATGATCAACTGAAATTGGATCTTAATATGCTGTTCACATTCCTTGCTAACTAACAACTCTTCACAATTTCCTTCGCTAGCTCCATCGATGACATCGAAAGCTTAAATTCTGTCAAACTCCTTCGAGATCCACATGCTAAAACCATAAAACTCTGACTCTCTGGTGCAAAAACAAGCAAAAGGCACTAAATGTGGGTACGGAGACATTAAATCCTCCCCCACTAGAAAAGAATTTGGTCCCCCAAATCCCCTAGCAATAACAAAAGGAAAGAGACAAGGAGAGTCTCCCCCTAGAAGAAAAACAAATCCGAATCGACAAAACGAAAACAAATATGAAATCGATAGAACGACATCTAGTCAAAACAAGATAACAAATCTAATGATTCATCACCACACGTCTTAAGGTTCCTATAGTGTTTTATTTCCTAAAAACCAGCCCTTTGATACTAGTCTTGAGTTACCTGATATATCGCCTTTCTTCGTGAGTTCGTTGATTGCTTTGCATGGTCTTATGCTGAAATGCCAGGCTTAGACCCAAAATAGCAGTTCACAAACTCAATCTTCAAGAAGACATCAAGCCTGTCAAGCAAGGCCAAAAAGATTCCGTCCAGATGTGATGGATAAAATTGAACAAGAAGTTCAAAACTCAAAAGCGTCGGCTTCATCCGTGAGGAACAACATCCTGAATGGTTGGCCAACATTGTCCCGTGACAAAGAAAAATGGGCAGATCAGGGGTCTGTATTGACTATAGAGACCTGAATGGCGCATGCCCAAAAGATGAATTTCCGCTCCCCATACCAGAGGTAATGATTGATAATACCTGTGGATTCGAGCGAATGACATTCATGGATGGTTTCTCTGCTACAATCAGATAAAGATGCATCCTGAGGATGAAAAACATACATCCTTTCGAACCCCATTTGGCGTGTATTGTTTACACTGTCATGCCATTTGGTCTGAAGAATGCTGGTGCCACATATCAGAGGGCTATGATGAAAAATTCCAAGATAGGCAGCACAAGACGGTTTGAATGTTACGTTGATGACCTCGCCGTCAAAAGCAAAGAAAAGAAGATCATCTCGAAAACCTGCGAGAAGTCTTCCTCCCGGCTTCGCAAACACAAACTGCAAATGAATCCATTGAAATGCTTCTTTCGGCGTCTCGTCGGGTAAGTTCCTCGGATTCTAGTTCGGAAAGCTGGAATAGAGCTTGACCCCATAAAAGTCAAAGCCATTCTAGAAATGCCCTCTCCAAGAACCTTGAGAGAACTCAAAGGGCTTCAAGGGAGATTGGCCTACATCAGACGGTTCATCTCCAATCTCTCGGGGAAATGCCGTCCATTCTCCCGGTTGATGAAAAAGGGTGTAAACTTTGTCTGGGATGCTGACTGTGAAGCTGCTTTCCAAGACATCAAGTCATACCTGACAAAACCTCCATGTTAGCTGCTCCTACCATGGAAACCATTCATCTTGTACCAAGAGCCCTTGATCACTCTCTGGGAGCTCTGCTGCGCAAGAAAATGATCAAAGGAAAGAAGCTGCTCTATATTACCTCAGCCGCATGCTAGTAGGTGCAGAGCATCGCTACTCTCCAGTCAAAAAAGAATGTCTTGCAGTGATGTTCGCCGTACAAAAGCTGCGTCACTACTTGCTTTCCAATACAGTCTACCTGGTCTCGAGGGTCAACCTCTGAAGGTCCTTGTCACAAAGGCAGGTTCTCTCAATGCTCGACTGGCAAAATGGTCCTCCTTCTGTCACAATTTGATATTAGGTATGTACCACAAAAAAGCAATCAAAGGGCAAGCTCTAGTAGACTTCCTCGCAGAGCATCCATTGCCTAAAGATTCTCCACTCAGAGATGATCTCCCAGACGAACCAGTCTACAATGTGGAGACTTTCTCACAAGTGCCTCCTGGGACATGTACTTTGACGGTGCAACCAAGACAAATGAAAAAAGACAGCTGATCTCGGGAGTTGGCATCCTCTTGTTAGCCCCGACAAATACATTATTCCACACGCTTTCCTCGCTACTGAACCATGCACAAACAATGCAGCTGAATATCAAGCTCTGATCTTAGGATTGGAACTCGCCATCGAATCCGGTATCACCATGCTGGAAGTCTTGGAGACTCTCAACTGATCGTCAACCAGATGAATCAGAAATTTGAAGTCAGGAAGCCAAATTTGTTGCCCTACTACAACAAGGCACAATCACTTCTGCAAAAGTTTGACATCTGTCACATCAACCCACATTCGTAGAGGTGAAAACATACGTGCAGATGCCCTAGCCGGACTTGCCGCATCCATGGCAATCCAGGAAGGGGAAAACATGCAAATCACAGTGTGCGAAAGGAGAATCCTTCCTCCTCTTAACACACACCAAGCAGTTGCTGAATGCCACCAAGTGGTCGGAAGTTGGATTTCAATCCTTCAAACTTCAATTGGCGACTGGAGGGATCCGTTCATTGATTACATTATGTTCGGAATCCTACCTGAAGATCCAAAAGAACGGGTAAGCATCCAAAGGCGAACCCCAAGCTTCCATTTGGATATTCCTTCAAAAATCCTTTACAGGAAATCCTTCAACGGAGTACTTCTACGCTGCTTGTCACAACAAGAGGCTGAAGAAACACTCAAAGAAGTTCATGCTGGTCTTTGTGGAGCTCAAGCTGGACCTAAGCTCTATGATCAGATAAAAAGGTTAGGATATTACTGGCCTACCATGGTAGCTGACGCAATGCAATTTGCTAAGCGCTGCCAACAATGCCAAGTTCATGGAGATTACATTCACATGCCTCCAGAATGGCTGCATCCTACAGCGATCTCATGGCCTTTCGAAGCCTGGGGTATGGACATTATAGGTCCTATTTCTCCCCCTTCGAGCAAAGGTCATCGCTTCATCTTCGCCGCTACGGATTACTTCTCCAAGTGGTCAGAAGCATTTGCGTTTAATGAAATGAAGACCTCATCAGTCCTTCAGTTCCTACGCACCAACATCATTTGTCGTTTCGGCATACCCAAAAGATTCATCCATGATAACGGACCACAGTTCCGGGATCATCGATTTTACAGGTTCTGCGACAAATACAAAATCCAAAGCTGTCCTTCGACTCCATACAATCCGGCAGCAAACGGGTTAGCAGAAGCTTTCAACAAGACACTCTGCAAAATCCTCAAAAAAATGGTCTCTAGTCACAAAAGAGACTGGAGCGACAAAATGTCCGAAGCTTTGTGGGCCTATCGAACCACCGTTCGAGGACCAACCCATAGCACACCATTCTCCTTGGTCTATGGATGCGAAGCTGTCGTGCCCTTGGAAGTACAAATTCCTTCCTTGAGAGTATCCTTGCAAAATGACACGACTCAAGAAAGCAATGTCAAATTGCGACTCCATGAGCTGGACAATCTCGATGAGAACGGCTCGAAGCTCAACAAAGCATTGAACTTACCAAGCACGTATGGCAGGATCTTTCGATAAAAGGTACAGGCAATGCGCCTACAAAAAGAGTGACTTGGTCCTTGCGGTAAAAAGACCAATGGTCTTCGCTCACAAGTCCAAAGGCAAATTTGAGCCAAAATGGGAGGGACCCTACGTCATCGACAAGGTTTTCTCCAACGGCGCATACGCACTCCTAAACATGGAAGGTGACAGATGTATGCTGCCCATCAACGGCAAGTTCTTAAAAGCGGTACTACCCTTGAAGACTTACCCAACTGGGTAAGAGCAATGCCTGTAACGGCCAAAACCGGTTTCCAGGTACACGCTCGCTAAACCCACCATCTATTTTAGAATTTTCATATCAAATGTTGAAATTTCTAGAAATATAAAACAATGCTTACTTTTATCGTTTCATTGTTCAAAAAAAAAATATATATATATATATATATCCAAGTTTAGGAACCTTTCCCTAACTTGACCAAAATTTTCAACCCTTGAACCCAAAATTCATGGTTTGAAACAAAATCCGGATTCAGGGATTTCCACCCTAGTCCACCCTGCCTTTTACCGCCAAAATGGTTTTAGATCAAAACTTATGACCCTCGTGTCTTTAAACAAAAAAAATGGTTTTTCAAAAACCGCGAGGAAGCGACGCTTAGTCGATACTCGTACAAATCGGAAGCAAGCGAACCACGTTCGACACTTCCAAAAATCGCAGGGAAGCGACATTTCGTCGGTACTTTGCAAAATCCAAAACTGTGGAGATGCAACGTTTCAGTTGATATCCACAACCCAAATTTCAAAGGTTCGAAAAAAACCTAAAAAACTGTGGAGACGCAACATTTCAGTTGATATCCATAACCCAAAGGTTCGAAAAAAACCTAAAAACTTTGGAGACGCAACATTTTAGTTGATATCCATAACCCAAAGGTTCGAGAAAACCACAATTTCAAAAATCGTGGGGAAGCGACATCAAGTCAAGTACCCGCAAAACCAAAATTTTTGAAAAGCAAGGATGCGGCATTCCATCGATACTTGCACCCAAATCCGCAAGGATGCGACATTCCATCGATACTCGCAACCGAATGAGCAAGGATGCGACATTCCATCGATACTTGCAAGAACATTCAGCAGGGAGGCGACTTTTAGTCGATACTTGCATTTTTTGAAAACCAAACCGGCTATAAATGCCATCAAAACAGGCTATAATGCCACAAACCGGCTATAAATGCCATCAAACAGGCTATAAATGCCACAAAACCGGCTATCAATGCCACCAAAACAAAACCGGCTATCAATGCCACAAACAAAAACTTGGATTTAAAAAAAAAAAACAAAACGGCTATCAATGCCACCAAAACAAAACAGGCTATCAATGCCACCAAAAACCGGCTATAGATGCCACAAAATAAACCGGCTATCAATGCCACCAAAACTGGCTATAGATGCCACAAAAAAAAAACTCGGCTATCAATGCCACAAGAAAGCTGGCTCTCATGCCAAAATTGGCTTCCATGCCACAAACAAAAACCTGGCTTCATGCCAAAACAATTACTTGACAAAAGATTTTCACAAAATGACAACCTTTTGATCAAATCCCATTTAGCAATTACTTTTATCACAAAAAAGATTCAAGTGAGCGTAGGGATAAAAAAAAAAAGAGCATCCCATTTAGCAATTACTTTTATCACAAAAAAGATTCAAGTGAGCGTAGGGATAAAAAAAAAAAGAGCATCCCATTTAGCAATTACTTTTATCACAAAAAAGATTCAAGTGAGCGTAGGGATAACAAAAAAAAAAGAGCATCCCATTTAGCAATTACTTTTATCACAAAAAGATTCAAGTGAGCGTAGGGATAACAAAAAAAAGAGTACCAAAAAATACATGTGGTACCAAAAAAAAAAAGTGTTCACAAGCACTACAAAAAAAAGTACCAAAAAAAATACAAGTGGTACCAAAAAAAAAAAAAAAAAAAGAAAGAAGGATGGTTTCTGTAAAAAAAAAACAAATAATACAGGAGCTCAATCAAAAATGGTCTCCAGCCAAGAGTTCAGCTCCTTAAGCAAGCTTTTGGCCTCATCCGTCAAGGATTCCAAGGCACGCTTCTTCAGGAACCTGCCATGAGATGCTGGGGTGGGCTGTAACCCTTCTTCTGCACTGGGAAGCTTCCCTCGAGCGGTTTTCCATTGTTTGTCCTCATCAGACTTCCTTTTGAGAACTCGATTGGCATCCGCAACTCGGTGAATCAGAGCAGTCTCCCTTTCACGAGCCTCTATTATTTCAGTCCACTTGGTAGCGACTCGTGCCTGCAGATGCTCAAGACGTTTCCTGGCCTCATCGACCTCCCTATCAAGGATGTTAAGGTCATGTGTCAGCCTAATGATGGTTATCTCTTCTAAGTTCCTCTCTCGGACTGCCTGCTTCTTGCTTTCTGTAGCCTCATCCAGGTCAGATTGAGCCTTATCCGCAGGGTCCAAGAACATCTCCTTGAAGAACTGATCGTCAGGAAAACCCATGGTCTCAAACCACTTGTCACCTAGCTCAATGATCCTATTAACGATCGCCCTGGCATATGTGACATCCAGACCAGCTTCTTCAGCATCACCGAGAATCTCACGCACATGCTGGATCATGCTAAATCCGGCTTCCATGTGCCCAGAAAAGAGAGTCTCAATCCAAGAGCTCAGAACTCGCACCACCACCTTCTTCGCAAAAAGAAGAGATGGCCCAGCTGAAGATTCGCCCAACTCCGTTGGTCGGCTGCTCATGTCATCATCTGTTGAAAAAGTAACAAAAGAACTCTTTCCAGTTGAAGCTGCTCCTGCTCGGGAAGGAATCTCAGCGCGAGGAATCTCCTCAACATTGTCAGAACTGGTCCCAGGAGTCTCTACCTCTGGATTAACCTCTGGCATCCCTTGCTCTGGAAACGACGGATCCTCCTCTGCCACTTCAAAACCTGCAAAGGAAACACAAAAAGGTATGAATATGACCCTGTTTGAAAATCATTATCAGAGTTATAACTACAAAATACCTTCTTCGACGACTGGCGGAACACTTTCTTCCTCCATGAACTCATCGGAAGCATCATCAACATTCGCGTCCATCGATGGTTCAAAGTCATCAGAACCCTGTGGCAAGTCAGCTGACACAAAAAAAAAGTGTTAGCAAACCGAGTCACAAACTCAAAAAAAAAAGAGCAAAAGAAGTCGTACCAATTGGAGATTCTGGATTTACTCCAGAGTCCCTCGATTCTTCTTCAGGTGCCTCAACAGGATCCATCACCACCTCATCGGTTGGGACCTCAGGCATCACCAAGTCTTCCTCTGCTAAAAAAAAAGAAGAAGAAAAACAGAAACAAGAAGCAAATCATAACATGGAAAAAAATCCCATGAAAAGAAATGGAAAGAGAAAAATGAAGAATCATACCTTCACCGACGGTCTCTTCTTCTCGGCTTCTCTTCTCTGGAGGCTCGTCAGCATCCACTGGCACGTCCTCATTGATAGTAAGAGGAACTTCCAAGTCAGGAGAGTCCTCATGCTGCCCCTTGCTGCGATGATGACTCCTCCCCCTCTTACTCCGGCGGGTTCGCTTCTTAGAAGAACCTGCCCCGCTCTCAGAGTCAGGTTTCCCACTTGACTCCTCACTGGATGGTCTGCTCTTGCCAGTAGACTCCACGGAAGCTTGCCTCTGTGCCGCTTGCATCCAAGTGCCAAGTTCGGCTTCCTCCTGTTCTAACTGCTCCAAAGCCTCATCAGGTATTTCTCGAACAGCTTCAGAACCAATGACGCCCTGGTCACCGAGAAAGCCTATCTTGTGCTTCTCTCCAGAAAGGAAGGCCCAAACTTCCTCTCGCCGGATGCCATCCGACTTTCCAAGGCCCTTTCCAGATGCCAGCTTCACATCAAGCTCCTTCTTGGAAAGCCCCCGATATGCCGAAAAACTCTCCGCGAACCACTTCGCAAAGCCGGCAGTCCGGGAAGTCAGCAACACAGGATAAGAAATCATGGCTGTAGTGTCTTTAGCACTATAGAAAGCCCATGCATTTCTCCCGTCCTGCAAGCCTCCAAAGCGCTTCACCATGCTTGAAGGCGCTCCAACAACGCCTTGAGAAAAGCCCAGCTGCAAAGCAAAGCGAGAAGGTACATACGGCTGGATGTCGACGAAAAGATGTCTGCGGTACACCATTGTGCCGACACGTATGCTGAAAAGCCACTCTCTCTCTGCATTTGTCAAGGAATAATGCCTTCCCGACCCCACCCTGGTAGAGTCTCGGGAGGCACCAAAATCAAAAGCCTTCTTCCGCAACTCCGGAGAAAGCTTCACTGAAGACTGCCCCATCTCGACGTCCCTGAACCGTCGGATCCTCATGCGGGCAAACAAAAGTGATTCGGAAACGGCTTTGCCCTTAGCCAGTCGAATAATCAGAGGATCATCATCCTGTGCAGCACCCAGCCGATGGAAGCCAGGACAGTGGTATACATACCATGAATAAAAGATATGGGCTGAAAATACCCTATTCATGGGAAGCCCAAGCCGAACCAAAAAAGCAGTAGCCTGCAGTTCGGTACACAAGTAGGAGTAAAGAGCTGGCACCAAAGCAAGCTGCTCTCCAAACGCCATCTGACAAGCCGGAAAAATACAATGCGGCCTGATGTGCGTTCCATCTCCTCCAGCAAAAACAGCCTCACCAAGCCAATAAGTGAGGTAAACAGCGAGATCTCTCCGCAGTGCAATGTCAGGACATATGGCGTTTGTACTTGCACAGAAATCTCTCAACTCTTCTTGCATGGCCAAGATCTTCTTTGAACTTGGATCCTGAGCTCCGGCTTCTTGGGTCACGCTATCAGAAGACTCCCTGCTATAAAAAAAGTTGGGGAATGAAGAGCTAAAACTCTTCCAACTGCTGGATCTGACTTTCAAACCCCCCTTCTCCTTCAAAAAATCATAGAAGGCGACGAGCTGAAAGTATAAAAGCCTGAACTCCTCAGACTGCCCCTCGAGGACGCTGTCAATCTGCATAAACTCCTCATAGAGTTTGCCGAGGATGGGCAATCCAGTAATGGTGCTCAGCTCCTTCAAAGAAAAACCAATCTCACCATTCGTCACAACGAAGGTATTGGTTTGTGGGAGGAATGACTCCAGCATAGCCATGAAGGCCTCGTCGGAAAAGATTACGGTCTCCCTAAAGGCGCGGACCGCATCAAAAATCCCGGCTTCCTTCAAAACGGCGCCACCAATCAGCAGGACGCGATCAGTCCACGACTTCCATTTGGAGTCGGCATTGAAACGGACTCGAAGTCGAAAAGGCTTGATCCAATTGCTGCCGTCACCACTGAAAATACCAAGGCCCACCGGTCTCAAATCGACCGACGGATAATCAGAGCCCTGGTAGCCGCTGGATGGCATCAACAGGTCCATGTCAACAGGCGACCTCTCCGTATATCCAGGAGAACCGCCAACAAAAACCCCGGTCTTGATTACATTTGTCCTTCTCACCTAACTTGGAGGATCTTCCCTCTTAGGGCACGTGGGGGCAAGGCTCAGAATCGAGACGGTGCGATCAAACATCGACCGGGTAGCAACAGTCTTCTTCTCACCATCTGCTGTGAAAGAAAACTGAAAACATCTCCTCTGGTATGTCATGTCATCAGGGACTGCATCACCAAAGAAGAAGGTAGGCTTGGGCAAAACGCTCTGATCTTCCATCACCCATGGACGACTGCTTACCATGATCTTATAGAATTCCTCTCCCTTGAGAGCGATCAGTCGCTGCCTCATCTCATCTCTGTTGAGGGAGTCGCACTCTTCCAAATTTCTCTCAACATACTGGACCTTCTCAAAAGCCTGCTGAACGGCCAGATTAGAAGATCTAGAAGATCGACGGGGTACGCTTGTAGCAGGCTCTTTACCCTTGTTCGCTCTGGAGGAACCACCTGAAAAGGATGGAAAAGAAAAAGATCAAACATCAAAATGACAGAATCTCGCTAAAAAAAAAAATCTGGCGAAATTTTGACATGATGACGGGGCAATTCCGAAGAAAAGGAACTATCCCGAAAGAAATAGAAAGCTTGAAGATGGGCTCAACATCGCTGCGAGCTCCTAAACTCCAAACTTTCGAAACCTCAAAGTCTCCACAAAATCAGGAAGGGCTCAACATCACTGCGAGCTCCAAATTCCCAAATTTGCGAAAACTTTCAGGTATGCTATTACATCATGCTACAAATTTAATTTACAAATTAAAGGCATGCATGAACATCTAGGTTTGCCAAAAAAAAAGAGAAAGAAAACAAAAAAAAAAAAGAAAAGAAACTTTCTCAAAAAAAAAAAAAGAGAAAGCAAAAAAAAAAAAAGAAAAGAAACTTTCTCAAAAAAAAAAAGAGAAAGAAAACAAAAAAAAAAAAAGAAAAGAAACTTTCTCAAAAAAAAAGGGGAGGGAAAGAAAAAAAAAATAAAGGGGCTGGCCCACAGGCCACGTGGCCGTATGGCCAGATCCGTACGGATCTGTCTGTACGGCCCACAAAAAAAAAACATGAAAAAAAAAAGAAAAGAAAAGAAAGCAAAAAAAAAAAACCCGTGTGAAAAAAAAAGGGGGGGCAAACACGTGGAAAAGAAAAAAAAAGAGAAGAAAAGAAAAGAAAGAAACAAAAAAAAAAGAACTTTATTTTTCCTACAATGGAGTTTTCTTGAAAAAAAAAAAAAAGGAGAACTTACTTGAAGCCATTGATGGAGAAGAAGAAGAAAAGTCTTGAAGATCTTGAAGAAGAAGAACTCTTGGTCTTGAAGCCCTCTTGAGATTATTGCAAAAGAAAGTAATAAGAGCAAGAGATCCAACCTTCTCCTTGCTTTTATAGAGGAGAGCAAACCAAAGAAGGAAAGAAGAAAGAGGTAAGTGTTACTAATTAGTAACCTTACCAAAAGAAAGAGATTAGAAAGATTCTTTCCCAAAAGAAAGATATCTTGAAGGATTTTCTCCCAAAAAGAAATCGATGACGGATTCTTTCCCAAAAGAAAGATATCTTGAGATATCCTATCCCAAAATAAAGGGATCATGAGAGATTCTCTCCAAGTAAAGATATTCTTAGATATTCTCTATCCAAATGAAATATTTTTGGATATTCTTTACAAAAATGACACCATATGAGATCTAAGCCATTTCAAAAGCTTAAGGTCCCATGGGTTAGCCCATATGAGCCAGGTTTGACCACCTAGGCACAAAAAAAAAAAAATTTTGGGATTTTAGTCAAAGAGAAATCCCTCTTACCAAGAGCATACAAAAATGGTTCCATGCCTCTTTTGAGTTGATTGGACCATACAAAGAAAATTCCAAGCCCCATGAGCTTCCAAAAATCAAACCATCCAGCCTCATCTACCAAATTGAGCCAAAATCTTGAAATTGACATTCCACAAAAATCAAACCAAATCCTGGTCCCCTAACTTGCCACATACAGCCTGTTAGGTCACAAGACCAAAACCAAAAACCAAAACCTGATCCCCTAACTTGCCACATACAGCCTGTTAGGTCACAAGATCAAAACCAAAATTGATCCCCCAACATTCCACATACAGCTTGTTGGGTCACACGATCAAAACCAAACCCGACCCCCTAACCTGCCACATATAGCCTGTTAGGTCACAAGGTCAAAATCCAAATCCACATCCCTGATGTCATCTTCAAAACTTTGCCTCGAGATGGTACGTGATCCCTTTCACTACCATAAAATTCCCCTGGAAGCTCAAAAGGCTACAAATACCAAAAAGAAAGACTGCTCAAAGACTCTTGGTCAAGTCACAGACTCTCCTTCGAAAATCTCTTCGAGGCACATCGACTACAAAAGTTAAGCAACTCGTCACTGTACCTCGAGGGGGCATTTGTTGACACCAAAAATGTCACTTTGCCTCTTCAAGATCCAAAGAGCTACATGAAGTCGCAACCTGCCATAAATAGGCAATGCTGCTTCCAAAAATCAAATCTTATCAGAATCAAACAAAAACTGCAAGATTCTTCAAGACAGCCAAAAGAGGAGTACACAAGAAGTTTCGGGCCATTTCAAAATCATTTGGCCTAACTTCGCTTCTCAGACAGCCGAAAAGGAGCTCTCGGCGGCAAAAGCATCGGAGACACCAAATCTTCGATCAGGGCCGATGGATAGTCTCAAAATACTTCCAAAAGGCTCCACGTCAAGTTCCGAGTCAAACCGACAACGTTTGACCCTACATCAACCCTCGAACAGCTAAATCAAGCCTCTCGGCGGCGAGAACCACCGAGGCCATTACTCATCAGATAGAGCACATGGACGGCTTCAAAATGCTTATAAAGGGCTACACGTCAAATTTCAGGTCATTTCCACAACATTTGACCATAGTTTGACGCTCGGAAGCCAAATCAGGCCTCTCGGCGGCAAAGCTCTCCGGGATCATGGTTTCCAAGACAGAGCCTATGGATCATCTTAAAATGACTCCAATAGGTTCTCTGTCAAATTTCAAGTCAATCGGACATCGGTTGACCGCACATCAAACCGCGACATCTCCATCGCGACAAAAAGCAAGTCTACTGGTGATAGGACCCCAAACGGCTTCAAAACTCAAACAAAAGCCTATGGTTGGTCTTATTTATTGCTCAGCAGGCTTCACACCAAATTTCAGGTCATTCCGACATCGTTTGACCCAGTTTCAGCTTCTGACGGAAAATCGGCAGCTCTGCGCGACAAAGTCTTCGGCTTTCTCAGGAAATTGGAAACTTTGCAAAATAAAATGCAAGGATTCTCATCAGGTTTCCTACAAAGAAATTAGGCCAATAAATGGTCAGAATGTCAAGGAAAAGTACAGGAGAAAAAAGAATCAAAAAACAGCAAAAACGGACACAAAACGGGACACGAAAGGGGGAAAACCCCCCCAGGGTCGCAGACCCCTGCGACCCTGGGCCAGGGTCGCCGGCGACCTTGGAACCCGGGGTCGCCGGGAAGGCCCCGGAAACCCCGGTTTTCGCCGTTTTTTCGTGATTCAAAGAGCCCAGCCTCTGGTACTTTCCAAAATTCATGCTTTCGAGACACCAAGTCCTCTGACATCCGTCCAAAACACGGGTCAATCATCAAGAGTATCGAAAACAATATTGATCGCCACCCGGTCAACCAAAAAAAGTGTGCTTTCTACCCGACCGATCGAGAAATCGACAGGACAGATGGCACCGACCCGCTGTTGGCAACAAACACCTGAAATTATATGGTCATCTGATGTCGATCTACATGAAGATCCATCAATGATCATCGACAGAAGAATCCCAAAAGACGTGGCACGGCCCGCGACTCTTCAGCTGCTCGGCGACCACTTAATGCGATTAATTGACTAACTTTATTATAGTCATTAATCCATTTCTTTGGACGGCCCAATCAGAAGCAATCATTCGGGAGTTACATGTCAAGAGATTCATGGCATTTAACCCATGAAACTCCTCCCATCATGGCGATTAAAGGCGATTAAATGCCCTCAATCTCCTCCGGCTAATCAGAAGCCAAGAAAAAGGAGTTACAAAATAAACAATTCAATTTTGTAACTCCTCCCATTATGCGGCTTAATGACAATAAAAGCCCATAAACCCACCTAAAAGGCTACCTAAAAGCCTATAAATAGGAGAGCTCTCCAAGAAGAAAGGATAGTCACAGAGCATCAGAAAAAAGCACAAACACACAGACAGACAGAAGCACAGAAATCCAGAGAAAGGAAAAAGAGAGAAAACTCTGCGGAAGTTCTACACCGGCCACCGCAACAAGGTGACAAAAGTCCCTTGGGGGGTACCCCCCCAAGGTCCTTGCCTTCTCCTCCTGCCTCCAATGGCTTAGATATGGCTTTTCAGCCCGTCTACTCGGCTTTTTATTGGACATAGGACCTCCTTTTGGTCTTTGTCCTCTAAAAACCCGAGGTTATAGCCAAGCCAAGCGAATCAATAGCATCCTCTGTTCTCATCTGCATGGATGATGGCGAAGCCCACATATGGCTTGCGACCGTCAATCTAAACGGGTCCCCCACAATCTCCTGAGAAGTTAGATCCTCCTTTTCTTGCCTTTCATTGTAGTTTGTATTTTTTCAAAAGAGACGAAAATCACAATTCTTGTCTTTCATTATTGATAAGGATTGTAAATCGGCTATAAACGCCAAAAATCGGCTATAAACGCCAAAATCGGTTATAAATGCCAAAAAAATCGCCTTTCACGGCAAACCAAGAAAAATGTCTCTTTTCTTAAATATATGTGCAATGGAAAACTTGAAAGAAGTTGATTTCCTTTTTACTTGCGAAGGTTGATCTCCGGATCACCACTTGTAATTCCAAGTAAAAATAGAAAATCTGGCACACCCACACAAAAAAAGAAATGTTGATGCACGCCCCTGCCCCCCGGTTACGAAAGAGGTCGGAACCAAACGGACTCCCACGTCCGCCGACCTCGGTAGGAACTCGAGCATTGGGGCGCGGTCCATCAAATTCTCTGACAAAACTCATCAAATTCTAGAAATCTCTAACTCTGAACATCTCTTTGGAGTTTTACCAACTGACAATTGTCTATATACACTGATGACCTGCACTGCTCCTGTATAACTGCACTATCCCCAGTCAAACTTTCTGATTTTGGTTGAAGATCTCAAACTGTCCAAACCTCACTTGGTAATTTGCTCCTCTGACACATTCAATATTTGAAGAATCCTTCCATCAAACCTCCAACACCCTTCAGATGTTCTAACACGATCTCGAATATGCTACTCTTGTCCATCAATGTCTGTCCAAGAGAATGAAAGTTCTGACTCATCCTGATGTACTGTCACCCTGTCTCTCTCAGTCTTGGAATTCCATTACATGTTTTTACTAATTCTTCGGAATATTGTCTCATTCTTCTATCTACTCTTGGCTATAGAAAATTTGGTGACGCTGAGTACTACTAGATGTGTCTTACTTTAGGTAATGTCATCCAGTCCTCAGTACACTTCTGTTGTCTCCGTCTGTTTGTTGAAATCACCAGGTTCACAACTCTGTAGGTTTCCATCTCTGACCAAACCTATTAGCACTCTAACTGTCATGCTACTCCACATGTCCTAACTTCGTGGGGTGTGCTTCTGTCGAAATCTATCTCTGTCTTCCGGTCTTCTACCCAGGCTCCAAAATATCCAAAAGTTTTTGTTACTCTGACTCTTTCGTCCTGTTGCCATTGGTCCTTTGCATCATGATCAGTCCTCGACTATACATGTTTGTCTACTACTCATCACACTCAAACGGTTACAACTCTGCATTTAAATATCAAAATTGTTTTAATCAAACCTTGGTTGCTCAATCTTCTGCCTCTGTTTCAGGTTCACCATCCTCAAGTTATGCACATGTGCCATACTTTTCTGGATCTTTCAACTGACCTTGTCCATAGGTTATGATTCTTCATCTCGTATATGTACTCTGTCCAAATTGATGTCCTACAAGTCGCTAAAATCCATAAAATCTACTCTATCATGTGACCAGGTAATAATCAATTCTGCATACAACTTTCTCCACTGCTGCCGAAAACTGAATTCCTATGCTTTTAACCACGCACTGATGCATCCTGCTGAGTCGACTTCACCACCATAGCCACAATTGTTGAACCTCCTCGAACAATTCTCCATCACAAGTTCACCAATACGCGAGAAATCTCTAACTTTTCACATCTTCTTAGAGTTGTACCATCGAAAATCATCTAGAACCTCAAAAAGTCCACCACCTATCCAACTTCTGGAGTCTTCTCACTTAGGAAGATAATCCAAGTTTATCCAAAAATTTGCACTTACTTGTCTAACACACAATCTGACGGTACATGATCAACTGAAATTGGATCTTAATATGCTGTTCACATTCCTTGCTAACTAACAACTCTTCACAATTTCCTTCGCTAGCTCCATCGATGACATCGAAAAGCTTAAAATTCTGTCAAACTCCTTCGAGATCCACATGCTAAAACCATAAAACTCTGACTCTCTGGTGCAAAAACAAGCAAAAGGCACTAAATGTGGGTACGGAGACATTAAATCCTCCCCCACTAGAAAAGAATTTGGTCCCCCAAATCCCCTAGCAATAACAAAAGGAAAGAGACAAGGAGAGTCTCCCCTTCTAGAAGAAAAACAAATCCGAAATCGACAAAACGAAAACAAATATGAAATCGATAGAACGACATCTAGTCAAAACAAGATAACAAATCTAATGATTCATCACCACACGTCTTAAGGTTCCTATAGTGTTTTATTTCCTAAAAACCAGCCCGCTTTGATACTAGTCTGTCACGACCCCAAACCCGAGAGGCCGTGAAATTGGGAGTTAAGTAAAATTTATGTTTCTCCCAAGATCCGCGTGTGTGAGTATAATACGTTTCAATACACTCTGAATCTTTTTGCAGAAGCTTTCATGGCATTGCGACCCGAAGTCTGTGGCCATTGGATTCCGTGTCGTACTCAGCCACTAACATATTGCTATCATATCAATGAACATATCAGACTAGAACAAACCATTATAACAAAATACAGAGCTGACAGTGTCTGGATATTATATTCCCACATATGTTCAAGTTACAAATAACAATGTATATTAATTACAATCCCGAGAAAAAGGGCTAATAAAAGCCATACAAAAATAAGATAATAATCACTACCCCATATGTGACGTAGCTCCGATGTCAAGCTCAATGTCTACACGACATAGCTGACAAAACAACCTGCAAGCTCATGGCTCCATAGCCAAAACATGCACTCAACTCGGGCAAGAAATCTGAACCTGAGTACCAAAGTAGTGGGTCAGACACGACGGTCTGGCAGGTGGGTGAAAGGATATAAATAATATATTGAAAAATAAAACATATGATAAATCATGCTATTTGATCAAAAGCTGTACATAATTAAAATGTATAGAAATTCATGGACATCTGACAAAATCCTGTGTTCATATAAAACGGGTATAAAACATAAATATTTGACAAGACATGTATTTCTTTAAAGCATGTATAAAACATGAATATCTAGCAAAACATGTATTCATTTAAAACATGTAGAACATAGATTATTTGAGAAATCAAGAATTCATTTAAAACAAGTACAAAACATGAGCATTTAACAAATCGGAGATTCATTTAAAACATGTACAAAGTATGAACATTTAACAAATCAGGGATTCATTTAAAGCATGTATGAAGCATGTATATTTAAAATAGTAAGGGTATCAAGGATCGGGAGCTGTCAAGATGGCAACCACACAAAGCTAAATCCTCTCTCATTAAAGTGATGAGAGCACATACCCTACAGGATCATTGACCTCAGTCACACAAGGTGAGGAGGGACAATGATAAAATACTATAATATACACATATATGCTCTGCGGGACCACGGTAGCGAACTGGGTAAAGACTCTGCAGATTCCAAACTGCAGCTGACTAACAGGAGGGGAAGGATCTCCAAGTCTGTGGATCAAACCGACAAGGTTGTCCAAGCTTAGTGGTGCCGACTCATAGGTCAAATGCGGGAAATCAAAACAACTGCATAATAACGGAACAGGGTGCCCATAGGCACAAATGCACATTCATATCGGGTCGAGCATATACGGGTTAGCTAAAGCTAAACACATTTTCCATTACTTTCGGGACATGTCCAAATCATAAGATATGATGTTTGGAAAGCACAAATACAATTCGGGTCAAATTTAAACATGAATGGATTTCCAATCTTCTCCTGGCTAAGTGTTGTCAGTATAAATAGGGTCTCGTTAGAGACAACCCGGGACCTTATGCACATTGACAAGTCTACAAGACGTTTAACAAGAATAGGATGATGGGGTTAAGACTTCTGTATGGTTCCACATATTCCTCCAAAAGAAACCAGGAAGAAGATGGCTGTCGGTTAGCTCCTCGGCTGTTATCGGTCAGCCGACAGGGCTATGTCGGTCAGCCAACAGAGCTATGTCGGTCAGCCGACTCTACGGTATCAGAAACTTTTCAGAAAATGCAGCACTCTAGAAATGGAGCCGAGAGTCTGTCGGTTGGCTATCGGTCGACCGACATGGGGATGTCGGTCCGCCGACAGCTGACCTACAGAAATTCTGGCAGACTGCAGCTCTCTAGAAATGGAGCCGACGGGTTGTCAGTTGGCTATCGGTCAACCGACATGGGGGTGTCGGTCAGCCGACAGCTGACCGACAACGAACCGACGCTGCATAGTCAGTTCCGTTTCAAGTCAAATTTTTACATTTTTCTTCCCCTTCTTCCATTCCATCCTTCTATACATTGAGTACCTCTTTTTCATAACTTTGGAGGTTTCAAGGCCTCATTAAATCTCCATGAAATCCATCATCCAAACCTCCCAAAACATCCATAAAAGGAATCCAACCTTTTCATCCCAAATCACATTCAACCAAAGGAAATCCATCACATGTAATAATTCAAAATTAATACAATCAAAATGTCATTTTCAAGAGAGTAATATGCTAGAAAGTATACTAATGAGTGTCTTTCAATTCTCAGTAAAAAGTATGATAAGAAGCAAAGCTTAAGTAATGAAAATCATTAATAATGGCTAAGCATTTGCATAAAAACTTGATTAATGAAAATGAATCATTTCATCCACTTGCCTTGGTCCAAGCTAATGCAAATCAAGTCTTCTAATCATCTCTTAAGCCACAAACACAAATCTACACAAAAACCCCCAAATACAAATTCCAAAAGTCAAAAACCAAATCAAAACAAAAGGACAACTTTCAATAATGGAGATGGGGCTTCTCTAGGACAAGAATAATACATATCTAGGAGATGGATAGTATCACTTACGTGGAAGACCTTCAAAAAGGCAAGGAGAATACAAGAAAAATTCAAAGTTGACGGATTGCTCTAAAAATTGTACCAAAAGAAATCTCTTGCAAAGGTGAACAAGATTTGTGAAGGCCTCCTCTAGCTTTGGTGAAGTTTTGGTGATGCTAGATGAGGTAGAAAGCAAGGAGAACAAGGAGGTAGGTGGCTGCTGGGATCCACTTCTCTTGTGCTTAAGGAGGGGGCAAGGAGAGGGAAGGGTCCCTTATATAACAAAGAGAAGATGGGTCCCACAACTTAAAATATTAGCCGAGCTAAAAACGTGCGTTTCGGGATCTCAAATGAATTCGATGAAGAAGACAAAGTTGTTCAACGAAATTTCTAGTTTCCAAAAAGTATACATTTTGCAAGTTTTGGTGACATTGAAAATTATGTCCAGATTTTCGGTAAAAAGACCGTTTTGCCCTCGAATTGAGAAAAGTCGGGTTTTGGGGCCTCGAACGGGAACGAGGTCAACATGAAAGTTGAAAAGATAAATAAGATAATTCCAACGGGGTTAAAACAAGAACTTAAAGAAATCAACAATAAATTCTCAAGCTCACCCAAAATCATAATAAGAACCCCCAAAGGGACCCACAAATCAGGAAGGTTCTCAAAACCAAAGAAAATGTAGTTTAAACTTAGAAAGTCTATCAAACAACTACAAAATCCACTGAGAAAACTAATCCACGATTAAAACTATGCTAAACCAGGAAATCTGGGGTCGGGTTCTCACACCGACGTTCTTCACGGTTATTCCGGTTGTATTGGGATTCAATCTATATCAATCTTGAACGGTACAGAACAACGGGTTGCCCTCCTTTATAACTATGCACGAAGTCTGTTTGTTCGGGTATCGAACCCTAATCTCTTTCGTTGACTGAGTAGGTTGTACGATGCTTCGGGATTAATAATTGACTTAGAATTGGATTGTCTATCGCTGATGATTCTGAATTGTAACGTCTGGTACTATCTGCATGTAATGTACATGTTCATTAGCTCTGTTTACTTCATTTTGTTTTGGATTACATTAATGAACTTAGATGATGGACTTAGGATCCCTTTTGATATTCCATTTATTCTGAGGTTTGTTTGAGGTGTTGAGGCTAGGTGGCTTTGATTGTAAAGGCTTGAAGAGGACTACTAATGGTATTGATATTCTAAAGTTTGTTTATTGGATTATGATATGATGAAAGGTAGTAGTTCCTCTATTGTGATGATGAACCTTGTTCGCGCAAGAAAGCCTAGCCCTTCACTAATTTGTCTGTTTAGGATTCTTCGTGTCGAGCACCACTCAGCTGACAACGTTCAGCAGAGCTGGGACGCCACCTGTGTGAGGACTCCGTATTATCAGCTCAGGGCAAGACTCTGAGCCACTCCTTCGGGGACTAAGCCACATGAGCTAAGATATATTAGTTATTATCAGCTCAAAGCGAGATTGGATGCGCTTGGGCCATGTCCTTTGGTCAGTAGCCCATGAGCTAAGAGATATCAGTATCAGTTGTTTGAACATGGGTTATAAGAGCCCAATTCATCTATTATTAGTATATGTGATTGCCTACTTTGATAGTCTGTTTATGATTCAAATGTTATGCATCTCATATGATTTTGTCTATCGTTTATTCTGATTCGTTCTGCATATCTGTTGATGTTTTATATTTATATCTGCCTACCGACCGTCATGTCTGATGCTGCACTTGGTGCATAGGTACCGAGTACATTTACCTTTGGGAAAGTGGAGGCGTCGCTTCAGGCAGTTTAGCCTGATGGTGAGTACGAGTTGTGTGTCGACGGTATTGTCATCGTGACCAGCACACTAGTGCCTTCATACTTTGGTTAGTTCGTATTTAGTCTCTTTTGGCTTAGGTTTTGATAGAAGCCATTAATTAATATACTTTTGTTATCTTTTGCTAAACTTTAACTAAAGAAAAGAAAGATGTGCATACTCTGAAATGTTATATTATACCATTTGTTTATTATGATGTTCCACTGTGTTTTACCAAGGAAATATTTATACCTCACCGCTGTGGACTTCGATCCTATGGGACATGATTGGGGCCAGGTCTCATTTGATTAATTGTTGAAAAAGTTTTAATTGGCCCTAATCTCACGTATAACCCTGGTTTCAATTTTGGGGGCGTGACACGGAGTCCTATGGCGAGGGGGAAGGCGCGATCCACACGGGGAAGACACTGACGCAGAGAGGCTCTGTGCGTGGAGTGGGTTGCAGACGAGGAAGAAGTGGGCGACGATCTGGTTCCGGAGTCCGGCTGCGAGAGAAACATTGAGGGATGGTACTGTGGTTGGGACAGAGATGGTGGTGGATGGTGATCTGCGCTGGATGGGTGATGGTGGTCGTGCGCAGGATGTGGGGTGATGGAGATCTATGGTGAGATGGTGATGAGCGTGAGGGAGATGAAGATGATCGTTTGAGGGAGAGGGTGGAGATGAAGATGGGAGGATGGCTGAGTGGGGATTTCTTGCGTGGGCTGGAGATGAAGAAGGTGATGGAGATGATCGGAGTCAGAAGTAAAAGAGATCTGCGCCTGCCTTTGGGATAGAGAGAATAGACAGGGTTTATGGGGGGTTGAGAGAGATCGGGATCTGGGACTCTAGTTCGCAGATCTGTGGGACTCTATTCCCTCATCAGATCATGGGCCACAGTTCTAGGTCTTGGGTCAAGTTGGGGATTGGTTTCGTTTGGGCTAGAGTTTAGATGGTTTAAGGTTGGATTTGGGCTCGATGGGCCAAGCCTGGTGCGTTTGGATTAGCTTTAGGCTCGGGTCTCAGGCCAGCTTGATCAGGCCAAATTGGGCTTGGATTAGGGTCAGGTTTGAGAAGAGTGATTTGGGCCCAGGAGGTGGGCTGCTGTGGGTCCGGTCCGGTCAATCATCACAGGGACCCAGGTTTCGCAAATTTTGATCCCCATGTCGAATTTTTGAGGTCTGAGTACTATTGGAGATTTCTCAATGAGTAGATCATATTGGTGTATGGGTTTGAGTAATTCGGAGGTCAGGAAAAGATCTGATTCTTTTAAGGGACCCAGGCCTAATTAATTTTGAAGAAAAATCATAACTTGAGAACTGACCGTTGGATTTTTGAGATCTGAGTACCAGAGGAAATCTCTCGATGAGTAGGTCCAGATGATATATGGGTCATGTCCATTTGAAGATCTAGAAAATATTTGAATTTTTGGGGCTGCCCACACATATTAAGTTTGTGAAGAAGGCATATCTCTTGATCCGACCGTTGGATTCTTTAAATCCATATTTCATCAGGAAGCTTACTAAATGTAGATCATCATGGAAGTGAGATCCGACTCGAAACATGAGAATTGGTGAGATCCATAAAAAAAGGGGGCCTATAATGATGCAACCTTCCTAAATGTGCACGATAATGAAGATTTAAATTTATTTATTCAATATTGTCTAAATGGGGCAAAATTAGGGCATCAATAATATAAGTATTAAAATTGTCCACAGGGGTGTCGAAATGAGGTGTCTACAATTTGATGTATTGAAGGACCATGAAAAGCACCTTATGAACACTGTCTTTACTTTAAGCTCTACTCTCATAATTCCCTAGCAATAGGCTCTCAATCTTGAGACATTAACGAACTCAAGTTTCTATCTATTCATTTTCTTTGATTCATCAATGAGTGAGGCCAATTGTAGGTCAACACCTCGGTGATTTGGGTACGTGGTAGTAGGACTGTGGGAACATTCAATGATCAAGATGGAATCTATCTTAAAATCCCCTTGTGCCAATTAATGGATTTATCATTGGTAAGTGCGCACCCATTCCGATTAAGAGTTAATTGGATAGGTACTGATGATCATTATAATTAATTGGGGCTAAAGGATAATAAGATGTGGATTTAATTTGGAGGACAGGCCCAATTAATCTACGGATATAGATGGAGGGGCCTACTTATGATCATAGGGAAGTTTAGGGTCTTCTACATAATTTATTCGTAAGACTGGAGTTCAATTGCATTTATATAGTGGAGTTATTTGCAATTAACTATGGGCCCGGATTGCACATGAGATGTGGGGTCGCGTGTCCTAGTTGGAGCTAGCTTTCTATGGAATCCCTAGTGGTCCCCATGCTAGCCCAAGTTACTAATTCTACTTGAACTCTAAAATGAAGGAATTATAAAGTCACTATTTCTGTTTGAAGTGAGACTTCTAATAGTGGTAATAGTAAGAAGAGACAGTTACTAATTATTGTGGAAGTGAGACTTCTATTTTAAATAGTAATAGAGGAGGTGTCATGGACTATTTATAAGGGTGTAAACCCCTTGGACGTCCATCCCTAAGAACTCACGCCCAGCCCCTTTGTGAAGTGCAAGAGTTGCACATCTACATCTCTCTATTCTCTTCTAGTTCTCCTTCAAGTTTCCTTAGAGTTTCTAGTTGATTTCTCTTGAAGATCCCACCCATCTTCTTGAGAAAAGAGGATCTAAAACGGGACATAGCATGGAAGATCAAGAGGTCTTGGAGATTCTAATTTGATTCGCGAAAGAGTTCATCATCAAAGAAAGAAACAAATTCTCCATTAGAGAATAACCGAGCTCCAAAGGTATAATCTACTTCCTTGTATGTTGTAGATTTTATTGCTTTTATGGTGCTGTTTCTATCTTCTTGATAGAGTTATTTTTTGATCATTATGGCTGAGTTTAAGGATTGGACCTTGGATTAGGTTTTTGATAGCATTCTTGATAGTTGATCCCTGTATCAAGCAGGTCAAAAGTATTGAAACCTATCTGCGAGGCCCACCTATTTCCAACATGTGAGACCCTGACCCCCGATTTTCGGGTTTAGTGTTGTTTTAATCATGGTTTCGTATTTTTGAGTGAGTTAGTAGTGGGTTAAACCTTGTTTTGAGTTTGACCAGATTTTTCATAGTTTTGGAGATTTTGAAGACCGTTGACTTTAGTTGACCGGACCTTTGTAAAATGTATTTTTGAGAGAAATTACTCTTGATTTCTAAAAATCCCAAATTCTATTTATTTTGATTCATTTTATTGTTATAAACAAATTTCATGTTTTGACCATTTTGATTTAATGCTCAGAAATCGCGTTTTTCGATAAAAAGGGTCAAAAATGACATTTTCACTAAATCTGTCCATAAATTCTGAAAATTTCAAAAATTGACAAAAATATACTTTTTGGAAAGTAGATATTTTGATGATCGATTTTGCCTTCTTCGTTCGGGATCCACAAATCATAGTTTTAGCTACTTGAACTTTGGGACCCACATTCCCACTTTATATAAAGAGCTCTCCTTCTTCTTCTTCCTTCGTTTTCTTGTTTTTCAGCAAACTTTTGAGCCTAGGGTTTGTTCCTCTTCCAGCACTTTCTCTCTCTTCTTGCAATCACATTTTTTTTGAGTGAAAAGTAGAGATTTGATCTCAAGAACTTCTTCCCCATCTCTCAAGCTTTCCAAGCATGCATTTTTCGAAACCTTCTTCTCCAAGCTCTTCTTCTTAGTACAAGCTCTTGAAGGTTAGCAATGGCCATTCTTTCTTGAGATTCTTGTTTTCTAAACCATTTAGAACATCTTTCTCTCACATGCAGAGAGTTTTCATTGAGGATTGCAAAAGATTGAAATTTTAGGGTTTCTCTTGGTTTATTTTGGGGCTTTTGTAGATTGAAGGCTATGGACCCTAGAGAGACCATCTTTGAATGATTTGATCTTCATCTTTGTCAAGGCAAGTGAATATTTCAGATAATATGGTGTTTAATGCAATGTGAATGATTTTTATGATATTTTCATTGTTTATGTTATGCTTTCTTAAAGTCTATGGATTTGTCTTTGAGGTATTTAAGCAATGGTTTATGCTTATTCTTCCTTAGTTATTATTTTATTATAAATCTAAAATTTTGTTTCTTGAATTGATCTTCTTTGAATCAGCTCTTTACATTTTAGAAATTTGAGCTTTGATAATGGAAATACTTATGTTTACAATTGATTCTTGAAAATGGATGGAATGATGTAGTGTATGGATGTTTTTAATGGTTTTGGTGTGGCAAGGGGAAGCCCCAAATTGTATTAGATTTGAGGTAGAAGAAGTGGGAAGGAAAGAAAAGTCATTGGAATGGAAGAAGTGTAGAAAATAGGGGAGAAATACTCCCCTGCACGGGCTGGACAGCAGGCCAGCTGGCTATAGCGAGCCAGCCTACTGCCTGGCGAGTCCAGGTAGAAGCCCAGCTCGCTATAGCGAGCCAGGCTTCTGTGAGGGCCTGGTTCAGCCCTCTTTCATTCCCTCTTTTCTTCATATATGAAGCCCATTAGACCTCTAATGATGCATCGAAGCCCGGAATTGATCATAAAGTATTATAATACTTCGAATGTTGTAAATTGAGTGAGAAAAATGAGAAAGGGCTTGATGATAGAATTATCCGGGGAATTTTATAGGTCTTAATGCACACTTTGCAACCTCAAATGTTGAAGATCTTCAGTGGCATCGAACTCGTCTTTTATAAATAAATAGAGGGGTTAAGTGTGCATCGAGATGACAGTTGGTAAACCATTAAACTATTATACATTATTTCATTCCATGTTAGAAAAGTTATACGTATTCTTTTGTTACATTGATTTGAAATGTACTTGAGTGGTTCGCCACGATTTAGAATGACATCTTCGTTTTGGGATCGAGATTCGTATGTTTTCTACAAATTGTATTGAAATGTATTTGAGTAATTCATTACGGAAATTCGTATGTTTTTCTACTATGTATTTAAGTGGCTCGCCACGGAAATTGTTATCTTTTCAACAAATCGAATGAATATTGATTTGAGTGGTTTTCCCACGTTTCAAAAGGATCGATTGTATGAATTTTATACTAAGTGATTTGAAGTGTATTTGAGTGGTTCGCCACGTTTGAATATCGATAAAACTACTCGTTTGAATGAGTAATATTTGTCCATGTGTTAAGTGCCCAGAGTAGTTACTTTTATCGATGAATATGTATTGAAATAATTTGATTGTATTGATTTGGTTTTCATTTGGCACCACTAGGCTTGGGTTCCTCTTCGGGCTGATCACCCGGCATGGGATCCTTATATTGTTTGCCAACTGTAGTTTGGAGCTCTTTATGAGCGAGTGTGTCCAGCCATGGCGACGGTTAGATCTTTTCTTCCATTTTGCATGGATTAGAATTGATCGAGCACCTTGTTACTTCGGTAATGAGGTACGAGTACCTTTGTTACTTTGGTGATAGGTACGAGTACTCTTGTTACTTCGGTGATGAGGTACGTTTCTGAGTGAGTGCGCATGCTACTTCGGTAATACGAGAATTTAGCGTATGTGGTTGCCAATGTTTTTATCGAACGCCATCGATTTATTTGATCGTCATGGATTTATTGATAGTTAATCTTTTTACTCGATCGCCATTTATTTATTCGATTACTATTGACTTATTTATTTATCATTGATTTATTCACTTTGTTATATTTCTTCATATTGTTAATGATTTAGAAAGTGCTTTCCTTACCCCATTGATTATTTATGTTTTCAAACCTTAAATATCTCAAGATTAATATTATATTATTTCATAAATGTTTATAATCATATTACCTGTTTATTAGCTTGCCAGACCGTCGTGTCTGACCCCTCTTGTTTGGTGCCAGCTCTCGTCTTCTTTATCTCTTTGCCTTTTTAGGTGACTTGAGTGAGGAGGTGGTTGAGCCGTCGGCTGGACGCGAGAGGCTGCCCACTGATGTCATTTAGATGTCAAGATGGCACCGGAGTTCATAACATATTTGGGGTAGTGATTTACTTAGTTTTTGTTTGAATGGCTTTTACTAGCCCTTTTCTTTGGGATTGTAATGAAAATACTATGTAAATTGTAACTTGAACGTATGTGGGAAAATAAAATGCCCGGTTACTGTCTGCTCAAAGTTTTATGATTAATGATTTGTACCAGTCTGCTTAATTGATGACTTTATGTTAGTGGTTGAGTGCGACACGGAATCCGATGGCCACGGGCTCCGGGTTGCAAAGCCATACAAGCTTCCGCGAAACATTCAAATTGTGTGGAAACGTGTGAACCTCATCCACGCGGATCTTGGGAAAAGCAAAAATTTTAATTAATTCCAAAATTTCACACCCCGAGATCGGATCTCTGCAGGGTCACGGTTTCGGGGTGTGACACAACAACATGGTCGCCGGCGACCCTATAAATCCGGGTCGTCGGATTTCCGCCGAAAACCCATTTTTTGGGTCCTTTTTGCGTTTCGAGATTTCCGGCCCCTATGGTTTTCCAAAATCATGACTTTGGAGGCACCAAATTCGTTGATCTTTGTCAACATCTCGGGTCCGTCTCCGAGAGTATCACACCATCAGTGATCACTTCAACATCACCAACTGGTTGACCAAGAAAACACACTTTCTGCCCGATTGATCGAGAAATCGACAGGACAGGTGGCACCGGCCCACTGTTGCAATCAATGTCTGAAGTTGCATGGTCATCCGACATCGATCAGCATGAAGATCTATCAGCGATCATCGCAAGAATAATTCTAAAAGATACGGCACGACCCGCGAATCTTCAACTGCCCCGACAACCACTTCATGCAGTTAATTGACCCGCTTTGTGGCAATTTAATGTGGTCATTATCTCATTATTCTGAACGGCCCAATTAGAATCAAGGAAAAAGGAGTTACTAGTTAACTATAAACACGACGACATTAACCTATGTAACTCCTCCCATCATGGAGCTTAAAGGCATTTAAAGGTCCTTAATTCTCTACGGGCCAATCAGAAGCCAAGGAAAATGAGTTACAAAATAAATGAATTAAAACTTGTAACTCCTCCCATTATGCGGTTTTAATGCATTAAAAGCCCATAAACTCTCCTAAATGGCTACCAAAGGCCTATAAAGGGAGAGCAATCCAAGAAGAATCGATCCCAAAAATTCAGATGAAAAATCCATCAGAAAGTTTCACAGAAAAGAGAAAACTCTGCTGAAGTTCTGCATCGACCACTGCTACAAGGTGACAAAATTCTATTGGGGGGATCCCCCCCCCCCTAAGACCTTTCCCTTTTCCTGTCTACATGGCTTAGATTTGGCTTTTCAGCCCGTCTACTTAGCTTTTTATAGGACATAGGACCTCCTCTTGGTCTTTGTCCTCTAAAAATCTGAGGTTAAGCAGAGCCAAGCGAATCAAAAGCATCCTCTATTCTCATCTCATGGATGATGGCGATGTCCACACATGGCTTGCGATCGTTAATCTGAACAAGTCCCCACAATCTCCTGAGAAATTAGATTCCTTTTTCTTGCTTTTGATTGTATGTTCTATTGTTTAAAGAGACAAAAAAAATCACAACTCTTGTCTTTCACTAGCGATTCAGATCTGAACATCACTAGCGGAAGACATTCATGGCTAATTTGTAACATGACAGATTTTTAAAAAATCTGATTTGGGCAGCATAAATCAGCCATAGTGATCGCAAAAGAACTCCTTGAATTCATGACCAACAAGTGTATAATTTAAGGAGAGCCAAGAAGACTATTACCTTGAAGATTTGTAGACTTCAAATCTCTGAAATAATAGATCCAAAGGGCCGAACTCAGACTTGCAATTACCAAACAAATTGCTGGAATTTTCTGCAGTAGTATTGCCTTTGATCTTATTCTCTATCTCACTTCCAAATCTGATTGGCTAAGATGGTGGGATCTTAATCTAGGTTTCTAGATGGGATTTGAGAATCTTTTTCTATGAAAAATCTCAGACCTTGAGCTCTCCTCAATGAAGAAGAGAAAGGGGCTGGACGTGTGGGATCTTGCACTCTTTGGTTGTGTACGTCCAAGGGGGGAAACAACCTTTCTTTTATAGAAACTTTGGAATCCTTTCCTTAAAGACTATCTCTTCTAATTCTCTTAGATGTCCTAAACGGAAAGTATAATCTAAAGATTTATTTCCTTTTAGAAACACTCCAATTAGAAAAGGAAACTAAGGAACTTCCCATAAACTTTAGCAATTAGCAATCCTAGTTGCACAACACTTACTAATTTAAGTTTCTAATCCAAAAAGGAAACTTTCTTATAGGAAAACTAATCCAAAGAGGAGTCCAACCTTCCAAGTAGAGAGACCTACTCAAAATTGGAAACCTTACCCATGGAAATCCCATTATGGACGTCCCACATACTAATGCACACCATGGCCCACAATTAATTTATTTAGAATTAAATTCATGCATGCCATCAAAGGCCTATTTGAATTTAAACTCAAAATTATTTTTCCACTAAAATAATTCATCCAAATGTCATCTAAACATTTTAGGAAACCATGCCAATCTTGGAAAGTGACTAGAGAAGGGACCAAAAGACATATTTGCCATTGGCTCCCAAAATGACCAAAATGTCCATGCTAAACCCATAGCAACATAAAGACCATTTTAACCTTAACTCGTTCCACTAAAGAGTTATGGTTGAACTCCAGGGACAAATATATAATATAATAAGCTCGTCATAAAATGACAGTTGTCTTCGACCTACTAAGTGTAATGACCTGAATGCCCCTCTATGTTACATCCATAATCGAGTTAGGTTATCACATGTACTATCAAGCTTCTCGATTACATCTAAACCTTAGAACTTCATATCCTTAACCTAATCATCATCCAGATATCATTCTCTTGGTCCAGGGAGCGAACCACAAGTTCAATATCCATATGGAACTTCCATATACTAAGATCTTAGATTTTGATGATTAATCGGATAATTCTAAGAGGACGATCATGCCATCATTAGATGGCATAGATTCTTTATTGCATCTGCACGTCCCAACTGATCAAGTCCGGGTACCCAAAACACAGAGTTGTTGACCCATGAAAAGAATCTCACCCATAGTGAATTAAAGCACAAGAACTTGACTTCGTCAGTTCATCCACAAATGCTCAAGATTAAGAGCACTGGTCACTCAGTAGCATGAGGTGACTTGATCTCTCTCAGTGATAGCACTATTTTAGAGATCACACCTACCATGGTCCTGTTCAATGCATTGCATATGCACTAATGAGATAAATCCGGGAAAGTCCTCCTATAACTTAGGTAAGTCAGCCTGAATACAGGAGAGTCTCTCACTATAACTTATACCAAGATGAAGTGCCCAGCTCCATCTCTCAGTTATGAACAAATATGTTATTTCCAGTGTCCATGAATTAGACCTATCTGTGTGTAGACACTACACACCTAATTCATTTACTAGAAACAATGGGCCTTACACAGCCATACATATATACATTTTTAAGCAGAAAAGAGTCATTCCATTACATAACCAGTAAATATCCAGTAACAAAAGATGAGAGTGCATCTAGTGGGCTTTAGGGCATACACCAGTCCCAACAAACTCCCACTTGCACTAAAGATCACTACTTCCTAACCTAACACCCATATACTCAACATGAGAAGTGAAGACTTTCTCAGTAAGAGTCTTAGTGAATGGGTCAGCTAAGTTATTTGCTGAAGCAATATGCTCCACCACTATTTCTCCATCCTGAATGAATTCCCGGATCAAGTGGTACTTTCTCTGAATGTGCTTGCCTTTCTTGTGATTCCTGGGCTCTTTGCACTGTGCTACTGCACAGTGTTGTCGCAGTACATGACAATCGGTTTATGCACTGCAGGAACAACTCCCAGCTCCAATAGGAATTTTCTGAGCCATACTGCTTCCTTCACAGCTTACGATGCCGCCACATACTCTGCTTCCATGGTAGAGTCAGCAGTACAGGAATGCTTGACACTTCTCCATGATATAGCCCCTCTTGATAGAGTAAAGACATATCCTGAAGTAGACTTTCTGGCATCACTATCAGATTGGAAATCAGAGTCTATATACGTAAAAGGCGTTAGATCATCTGCTTGAAAGGTTAGCATATAATTTTTCGTTCTCCGAAGATACTTGAATATATGCTTAATAGCTGTCCAATGCATAGGTCATCGGTTTGACTGATATCTGCTAACCATGCCAACGGCAAAGCAAATATCTGGTCTAGTACATAACATAGCATACATGAGGCTTCCAACAGCGGATGCATATGGAACTCTCCTCATGCTCTTTATCTCTTCAGATGTCTTTGGACATTGATCTCGAGACAGTGGTACTCCATGTCTAGAAGGTAGGAGACCCTTCTTGGAGTCATGCATGTTAAACTTGACCAATATCTTCTTAATATATGAAGATTGGGATAAGGCTAACATCTTATTCTTGTGATCTCGCAAAAGCTTGATCCCTAAGATATAGCTGGCCTCACCCAAATCCTTCATCTGAAATTGAGAGGATAACCAAACCTTTGTGGATGACAATAAACCTACATTATTTCCAATAAGCAATATGTCATCTACATATAGAACTAAAAATGCAAATGCTTTTCCACTTCCTTTCTTATACACACATGGTTCATCAATTTTTTGATGAAAGCCAAAAGATTTGACTGTCTGATTAAACTTGATGTTCCATGCTCTAGATGCTTGCTTAAGTCCATAAATGGACTTCTTAAGTTTACAAACCATGTTATCTTGGCCACTAGCAATGAAGCCCTCTGGTTGCATCATATATATGCATTCGTCAAGACTTCCATTAAGAAAAGCTGTCTGGACATCCATCTGCCATATCTCATAGTCATAATGACATGCGATGGCCAAGAGAATCCTTATGGATTTAAGCATAGCCACTGGTGTAAAGGTTTCCTCATAATTGATTCCCTCTTTCTGAGTATATCCTTTCGCCACCAGTCTTGCTTTGAAGGTTTCCACCTTCCCATCCACTCCTCTCTTCCTCTTGTAAATCCACTTGCACCCTATGGGTTTAATCCCTTCAGGTGCATCTACAAGTTCCCAGACTTGATTGGAATACAAAGAATCCATTTCAGATTTCATCGCTTGCTGCCACATGTCAGCATGTATATCCGTTACTGCTTCATCATAACTAGTAGGATCCTCAACCAGATCTTCAGAGTCTATCTTAAACGACACTCCTAGATATCTTTCTGGCTGTCTAGAAATTCTCCCACTACGATTCAGATCTGAACATCACTAGCGGAAGACATTCATGGCTAATTTGTAATATGACAGAGTTTAAAAAATCTGATTTGGGCAGCATAAATCAGCCATAGTGATCGCAAAAGAACTCCATGAATTCATGACCAACAAGTGTATAATTTAAGGAGAACCAAGAAGACTATTACCTTGAAGATTTGTAGACTTCAAATCTCTGAAATAATAGATCCAAAGGGCCGAACTCAGACTTGTAATTACCAAACAAATTGCTGGAATTTTCTGCAGTAGTATTGCCTTTGATCTTCTTCTCTATCTCACTTCCAAATCTGATTGGCTAAGATGGTGGGATCTTAATCTAGGTTTCTAGATGGGATTTGAGAATCTTTTTCTATGAAAAATCTCAGACGTTGAGCTCTCCTCAATGAAGAAGAGAAAGGGGCTGGACGTGTGGGATCTTGCACTCTTTGGTTGTGGACGTCCAAGGGGGGAAACACCCTTTCTTTTATAGAAACTTTGGAATCCTTTCCTTAAAGACTATCTCTTCTAATTCTCATAGATGTCCTAAAAGGAAAGTATAATCTAAAGATTTATTTCCTTTTAGAAACACTCCAATTAGAAAAGGAAACTAAAGGAACATTCCATAAACTTTGGCAATTAGTAATCCTAGTTGCACAACACTTACTAATTTAAGTTTGTAATTCAAAAAGGAAACTTTCTTATAGGAAAACTAATCCAAAGAGGACTCCAACCTTCCAAGTAGAGAGACCTACTCAAAATTGGAAACCTTACCCATGGAAATCCCATTATGGACGTCCCACATACTAATGCACACCATGGCCCACAATTAATTTATCTAGAATTAAATTCATGTATGCCATCAAAGGCCTATTTGAATTTAAACTCAAAATTATTTTTCCACTAAAATAATTCATCCAAATGTCATCTAAACATTTAGGAAACCATGCCAATCTTGGAAAGTGACTAGAGAAGGGACCAAAAGACATATTTGCCATTGGCTCCCAAAATGACTAAAATGTCCATGCTAAACACATAGCAACATAAAGACCATTTTAACCGTAACTCGTTCCACTAAAGAGTTATGGTTGAACTCCAGGGACAAATATATAATATAATAAGCTCATCATAAAATGACAGTTGTCTTCGACCTACTAAGTGTAATGACCTGAATGCCCCTCTATGTAACATCCATAATCGAGTCAGGTTATCACATGTACTATCAACCTTCTCGATTACATCTAAACCTTAGAACTTTATATCCTTAACATAATAATCATCCGGATATCATTCTCTTCGTCCAGGGAGCGACCCACAAGTTCAATATCCATATGGAACATCCATATACTAAGATCTTAGATTTTGATGATTAATCGGATAATTCTAAGAGGACGATCATTCCATCATTAGATGGCATAGATTCTTTATTGCATCTGCACATCCCAACTGATCAAGTCCGAGTACCCAAAACACAGAGCTGTTGACCCATGAAAAGAATCTCACCCATAGTGAATTAAAGCACAAGAACTTGACTTCGTCAGTTCATCCACAAATGCTCAAGATTAAGAGCACTGGTCACTCAGTAGCATGAGGTGACTTGATCTCTCTCAGTGATAGTACTATTTTAGAGATCACACCTACCATGGTCCTGTTCAATGCATTGCATATGCACTAATGAGATAAATCTGGGAAAGTCCTCCCATGACTTAGGTAAGTCAGCCTGAATACAGGAGAGTCTCTCACTATAACTTATACCAAGATGAAGTGCCCAGCTCCATCTCTCAGTTATGAACAAATATGTTGTTTCCAGTGTACATGAATTAGACCTATCTGTGTGTAGACACTACACACCTAATTCATTTACTAGAAACAATGGGCCTTACACAACCATACATATATACATGTTTAAGCATAAAAGAGTCATTCCATTAAATAACCAGTAAATATCCAGTAACAAAAGATGAGAGTGCAGCTAGTGGGCTTTAGGGCATACACCAGTCCCAACAGGCATCCCCCCCCCAAGACCTTTCCCTTCTTCTGTCTACATGGCTTAGATTTGGCTTTTCAGCCCATTTACTTAGCTTTTTATTGGACATAGGACCTCCTCTTGGTCTTTGTCCTCTAAAACTCTGAGGTTAAGCAGAGCCAAGCGAATCAAAAGCATCCTCTATTCTCATCTCATGGATGATGGCGATGTCCACACATTGCTTGTGGTCGTTAATCTGAACAAGTCCCCACAATCTCCTGAGAAACTAGATTCCTTTTTCTTGCTTTTCATTGTATGTTCTATTGTTTAAAGCAACAAAAAAATTCACAACTCTTGTCTTTCACTATTGATAAGAATTTTAAATTGGCTATAAATGCCAAACATCGCCTTTCATGGCAAAACAAATGAAATCGCCTTTCACGGCATTAAAAAACAATGTCTCTTTCCTTTATAAGTGCAATGAAAACTAGAAAAAAGTTGATTTCCTTTTCTACTTGCGAAGGTGGATCTCCGGACCATCACTTGCAATTCTAAGTAGAGTAGAAAATCTGGGACACTCGTACAAAAAAGTTGATGTTCTCTTTGCCTCCGGTCACTAAAGGGTTGGACCCCATGGACTCTCACGTCCGCCGACCTTAGTGGCGCGAGTGCAATTACGGGTCCATCAGAGTTGCCGATTTGCCGTCAGAAGCCAAATTTGGGACAAACATTGTTGGAATGACTTGAAATTTGAGGTGAAGCCTCATGAGCATTAAATAAGACCAATCATAGGACTTTCTTTGAGTTTTTAATCCATGTGGGGTCTTGTTGCTAGGAGACTTGATTTTGTCGCGAGAAGGATGTCGCGCTTTGATGTATGATGAACCGATGTCCGATTGGCTTGAAATTTAACAGGGAGCTTATTGGAGTCATTTTGAAACGATCTATAAGCTCCAATTTGGAAACCATGGTCCCGGGGAGCTTCACCGCCGAGAGGCCTGATTTGGCTTTCGAGAGTCAAAGTCTGGTCAAATGTTGTCGAAATGACCTGAAACTTGACATGGAGCCTTTTGGAGGTATTTTGAGACCATCCATAGGCTTTGATCGAAGATCTGATGTCTTTGATGCTGTCACCGCCGGAAGCTCCTGTTCAGCTGCCTGAAGAGTGAATTTAGGCCGAACAATGTTGAAATGGCCCGAAACTTCATGTGTACTCTTCTTTTGGCTATTTTGAAGGATCTTGCAGTTTTTGTTTAATTCTTACAAGATTTGATTTTTGAAGTAGCATTGCCTGTTTGCAGTAGGTTGCGGCTTCATGTAGCTTCTTTGATCTTGAAGAGGCAAAGTGACATTTTTGGTGTCAACAAATGCCCATCGAGGTATAGCAACAAGTTGCTTAACTTTTGTAGTCGATGTGCCTCGAAGAGAATTTTTGAAGGAGAGCCTCTGACTTAACCAAGAGTCTTGAGCACTTTTCTTCTGATAGAGTAGCCTTTAGAGTTTCCAGGGGACTTTTATGGTAGTGAAAGGGATCATGTACCATCTCAAAGCAAAGTTTTGAAAATGACATTAGGGATTTGGATTTGGGTTTTTGGGTTGTCTTTTTGACCTTGTGACCTAACAAGCTGTATGTGGCAGGTTAGGGGGTCAGGTTTGGTTGTTTGGTTTGACCTTATGACCCAACAAGCTGTATGTGGTAGGTTGGGGGATCATAATTTGGCTTTTGACCTTGTGACCAAACAAGCTGTATGTGGCAAGTTAGGTAGTCAGGATATGGATTTTGATTTTGGCCTTGTTACCTAACAAGGTGTATGTGGCAAGTTTGGGGACCGGGATTTGGTTTTTGGTTTTAGCCTTGTGACCTAACAAGCTATATGTGGCAAGTTAGGGGACCGGGATTTAGTTTTTTGTGAAATGTCAATTTCAAGATTTTGGCTAAATTTGGTTCATGAGGTTGGGATGGTTTGGATTCTGGAAACTCATGAGGCTTGAATTTTTTGTATGGTCCAATAAACTCAAAAAAGGCATGAAACCATTTTTGTATGCTCTTGGTAAGAGGGATTTTCCTTTTGACTAGAAGCCACTTTTAGTGCCTGGGTGGTCAAACTTGGCTCATGTGGGCTAACCCATGGGACCTTATGCTTTTAAGATGGCTTAAATCTCACGAGGTGTCATTTTGTTAAAGACTATCTAAAAATATCTCCTTTGGATAGAGAATATTTAAAAATATCCTTACTTGGAGAGAATTTCTCATGTTCCTTTTATTTGGGAGAGAATATCTCATAGTATCTTTCTTTGGGAGATAATATCTCAAATCCCCTTTCTTTTGGGAGAAAATCTCTCTAATTTCTTTCTTTTGGGAGAGAATCACTCAAAGTATCTTTCTTTTGGGAAAGAATCTTTCTAATTTCTTTCTTTTGGGAAGGTTGCTAATTTGTAGCACTTACCTCATTTCTTTTCTCTTTGTTTCCCTCTTTGACTTGCTCTCTTCTATAAAAGCAAAGGGAGGTTGGATCTCTTGCTCTTATTGCTTTCTTTTGCAACAATCTCAAGAGTGCTTCAAGATCAATAGTTCTTCTAGAATCTTCAAGCTTTTTCTTCTTCTTCTCCATCAATTGCTTCAAGTAAGTCTTCTTTTCAAAGAAAACTCCATTGTAGAAGTAGGATGGTGAAAAAAAAGTTCTTTTTTTTGTTCTTTTTTTTTCCATGTGTTTTCTTCTTTTTTATTAGTTTTTTTTTACACGTCCCTTTTTTTCTTTTTCTTTTTTTTTACGTGTTTCTCTCTTTTTTCTCACACTATTTTTTTCTTTTTTTTTTTGGGCCGTATGGACAGATTCGTACGGATCCCGTACGGCCACGTGGCCATGGGCTAGTCCGCTTTTTTTTTTCTTTTTTTTTTTGTTTTCCCTCTCTTTTTTTTTTCTTTTTTGAGGAGGTTTCTTTCTTTCTCCTTTTTTTATTGCTCACCATGATAATGCATTTTTTATGCAAATCAAGATGTTCATGCTTTTTTTTATGCATCAAATAAAAGGCTAGGATTTCTAGATCAAGCCAACATGAGTTTTGGCTTGGACAAAGTTTGATTGTTTTTATCAAGTTGGGTTGGAATTGGACAAACTTTTGTCAATGGTTTTCTAGCATTTAATGCATGACAATTTACTTTCTATGCATGATATTTGTAAATTGAATTGGAAGCAAGATGATAGCGCATACCTGGAAATAATTGCAAATTTTGGAGTTTGGAGCTCGTAGCAATGTTGAGCCCTTCGTAATTTTACGGAGATTTGATAGGCTTTGTAAGTTTAGAGTTTTGGAGCTCGCAGCAATGTTGAGCCCATCTTCAAGCTTCCTATTTCTTTTGGGGTGTTTCCTTTTTCTTCGGAATTGCCCCGGAACCATGCCCAAATTTTGCTAGATTTTATTTCTTTTTAAGCGAAATTCTGTCATTTTGATGATTGATCTTTTCCTCTTTTCCAGCCTTTGTTGGTGGTTCCTCCAGAATGAACAAGGGTAAGGAGCCTGTTGCCAGCGTATCTCGTCGATCAGCTAGATCTTCCAATGCGGCCGTTCAGCAGGCCTGTGAAAAGGTAGAGTATGTTGAGAGAAACTTGGAAGAGTGTGACTCCCTCAACAAAGACGAGATGAGGCAGCGATTGATCGTTCTCAAAGGTGAGAAGTTCTATAAGATCATGGCAAGTAATCGTCCTTGGGTCATGGATGATTAGAGCATTGCGCACAAGCCTACCTTTCTCTTTGGTGATGCAGTCCCTGACGACATGACATACCAAAGGATACATTTTCAGTTCTCTTACACAGCTGATGGAGAGGAAAGGACTGTTGTTACCTGGTCAACTTTTGATCGTACTATCTTGATCACGAGCCTTTTTCCCACATGGTCTAAGAGGGAAGATCCTCCAAGCTGGGTGAAAAGGACCAATGTGATCAAGACTGGGATTTTTGTTGGCGGTCCCTCCAGATATACTGAGAAGTTGCCTGCATGTATGGATATGTTAATGCCAGATAGCGGCTAAAAGGGCTCTGATTATCCATCGGTCGATTTAAGACCGTTGTACCTTGGCATTTTCAGTGGTGACGACAGCAATTGGGTGAAGCCTTTTCGACTTCATAGTCGTTTCAATGCCGACTCCGATTGGGAGTCGTGAACTGATCGCGTCCTACTGATTGGTGGCGCCGTTCTGAAGGAAGCCGGGATTTTTTATGCGGTCCGTGTTTTTAGGGAGACCGTGATCTTTTCCAACGAGGCCTTCATAGCTATGTTGGAGTTGTTCCTTCCATAAACCAACACCTTCGTTGTCACGAATGGTGAGATTAGTTTTTCTTTGAAGGAGCTGAGTGCCATTACTAGGTTGCCTATCCTTGGTAAACTCTTTGAGGAGTTCATGCCTATCGACATCATCCTTGAGGAGCAGTCTGAGGAGTTTAGGCTCCTGTACTTTCAGTTTGTCGCCTTCTATGGTTTTTTGAAGGAGAAGGAGGGCTCGAAAGTCAGGTCTAGCTGTTGGAAGAGTTTTAGCTCTTCGTTCTCCAATTTCTTTGACAACAAGGAATCTTCTGATAACATGACCCGGGAAGCCATAGCTAAGGATCTGGGTTCGAGGAAGACTTCGGTTATGCAGGAAGAGTTGAGGGATTTCTTCGTAAGTATGGACGCCATTTGTTTTGACATTGCAATGCGGAGAGATCTCGCTGTTTACGTCACTTACTAGCTGGGTGAGGCTGTTTTTGCTGGTGGTGATGAAACGCACATCAGGCCGCATTGTATTTCTAATGTTGAAGACACTACTGCCATGATTTCTTATCCTGAGCTGTCGACTTTCAGGACTATCGGCTTCACGAAGTGGTTCGTGGAAAGCTTTTTTGGCATCCCGGGGGCTTTCCAAGAAGGAGCTTGATGTTAAGCGGTCTTCTGGAAAAGGCATCGGGAAGTCGGATGGCGTCCGACGAGAGGATGTTTTGGCCTTTCTTTCTGGAGAGAAGCATAAGATAGGCTTTCTCGATGAGCAGGGCGTCATTGGATCAGAAGCTGTCCGGGAAGTACCTGACGATGCGTTAGAGCAACTATAAAAGGAATAAGCTGAGCTTGATACTTGGATGCAAGCGGCGCAGAGGCGAGCATCCGTGGAGTCTTCTGGCAAGAGCAGACCATCCAGTGATGGGTCACGTGAGAGACTTGACTTTGACTATGGGGCAGGTTCTTTAGAAAAACCAACTCGCAGAGGCAAGAGGAAGAGGAGTTAGCGTCGCAGCATGGGACAACATGAAGACTCTCCTGATTTGGAAGTCCCTCTCACCATTAATGAGGAGGTGTCAGGGAATGCTGACGAGCCTCCGGAAAAGAGGAGCCAAGAAGAAGAGATTATCGGTGAAGGTACGATTCTTCCTTTTTATTTTTTCATTTCTTTCATGGAGCTTTCCACGTTTTGATTTGACTTCTCCATTCTTTTTTTTAATAGAGGATGAAGACTTGGTGATGCCCGAGGTTCCGGCCGATGAGGCGGTGACAGATCCAAATATGGGATATGAAGAAGGACCGATGGACTCTGAAGTGATTCCAGAGTCTCCAACTGGTACGACTTCTTTTGCTCTTTTTTTTTTTGTCTGTGTCGTCGTTTGCTAACATGTTACTTGCTTTCTTTTCAGCTGACATGCCACAGAATTCCGATGACTTTGAACCATCCATGGACGCAACTATTGGCGATGCTTCGGATGAGTTCATGGAGGCAGAGAGTACTCCGCTAGCCGTCAAAGAAGGTACTTTGTAGTGATAACCCTAATAATGATTTTTTTAACATGATCATACTCATACCTTTTTGTGTTTCATTGGCAGGTTGTGAAGTGACAGGAGAGATACCATCACTTTCTTCAGAACCAGAGCGAGGGGTGCCAGAGGTTGATCCGGAAGTAGGGACTTTTACAACCAGTTCTGACACGGCAGAGGCGAGACCTCGTGCTGAGATTCCTTTCCAGTGGCTCCAATTGGGAAGAGTTCTTTTATTACTCTTCCAACGGGGCATGGCATGAGCAGCTGGCCAACGGAGCGGGGCAAATCTTCATCTAGGCCATCTCATCAGTTTGAGAAGAAGGTACTGGCATGAGTTTTGAGCTCTTGGCTCGAGACTCTCCTTTCTGGATACTTGGATGCCGGATTTGGCAGGGTCTAGCATGTGTAGGATATTCTTGGTGATGCCGAAGAGGTTGGTCTGGATATCACAAGTGCCATGGCGATCGTTGATAGGATCATTACACTGGGCAACAAGTGGTCCGAGACCATGACTTTCCCTGATGGTGACTTCTTCAAGGAGATGTTTTTGGACCCTACTAATAAAGCTTAATCTGACATGGATGAGACCACACAAAGCATGAAGTAGTTTGTCCAAGACAGGAACTTAGAGGAGTTAGCCATCATTGAGCTAAGGCATGACATTAACCGCCTTGACAGGGAGGTTGTTGAGGGTAGGCAACGTCTTAAGCATTTGAAGGCGAAGTCGCGGCCAAGTGGGCTGCTTTAATAGAGGCTCGTTGTCATGCCCCCGGACCGAGGTCGCGCTAAACGAGGCCTTAATCCGGGGTCGTGGCGCGACGGGCCGGAAAGTTCCACCCGCACATGCTAGTTTCCCACAGGTTTCCACGGTAAGGATTCCCGAAATCCGATCCAACAGTGATAAATAAGAATCACTTTCATACAAAGAACTTACGCGGAAGCATTGTAGCAAACATAAAAGTCTCTCACAAACGGGTATAAGATGAGAACGCACGAGACTAGCATCAAAAGGAGAAACATTTCATTTGTAGGCCCCAAAGTTAGTTTAAAGTTAATACAAAAGTAAAGTTAGTCATTCATTACAATCTTTTCCCAAAAAGTATAAGCCAACAATGGCCACAACAAAATCCCAAAATGTATAGTATCTATTCCCAAAATGTGATCGCAGCTCCAAAAGCAACCCGTCGTCTAAACGACATCATCGGGCTGCCACTCGCCCTCCATAAGGACTATGGGTTCCGCCTCGAAGTGTGCCTCAACCGCGAGGGGCTCAACATCTGGCACCAAGCAAACAGGGTCAGACACGACGGTCTGGCAAGCAAATACAACAATAATAGAATGATAGAAAAACAAGGCGTTAAAAAAATGAGAGCCACGATTAAATCACGAATAATAACAATGACGAACTAAAGATAGAAGATAAACATCTCAATGGTTTACAAATCCAATGTTATGATAAGTAAAATAAACAAATACCATAAGATGAATATTAAATGCATGAAAACATTGGCAAACCACGTAAAGCTTGTTGGAATTTGAGATGACTTGAGAAGTCTTATGAAGCATTGAAGTGTTTAGTATCTCAAGTAATCATTTTATGATTGGAATTATTGTCAACACAATGTCACAAGTATGGTGTTGATAGTGTGGTATTGATAAAGCTTCAAAGAGAAAACAGAGCTAAAACAATTCAGGAATTCAGAATTCCTGAAGCAGTATGGTCGGTCGACCGAGCACCCCATGCGGTCAACCGGGCAAGAGAACTCTGCAGAAGAAAGTCCCAGTTAGCTCCCAGTTATTTTGCTGCCACAGTGTGTCGCCGGTCGACCGGGGACCCCATGCGGTCGACCGAGCACGGGAACCAGAATTGCGCAGAAATAGAAGTTTTGCATGAAAATTTAGGAACCTTATGTCTTTCATTTGGGACTCTTTCTAAACGAATTCTAGCCTAATTTGAACACTCTTTAGGGTTACCATAACCTATATAAAGGCTTGATTGGTTCGTTTTCAAGTGTACAGAAGAGAAGAGAGAACAAAAAGAGAGAGTTTTGGAGAGAAGAGTGATTGGAGAAGAAGGTGCTGCTGTGTGTTGCTGTGTTGCACGTTTCTACAGCAAGTGTGGACGAGAATGTGCTCATGAAGATAGTGATTCGTCCATAGATAAGTGTCTCTCTTTTTTATGCTTTAAATTTCAATTGGTAAGGGATTGAGAGAGAGAGATTGTAGAGGGGAAGGGCTGTAGAAAAGTTCTCTACTTTAATTCTGTAGAACATCAAGTTGGTGCTTGGTGTTAGGGGTTTGGTGATCCTATCTGTTGGTGCAGATAAATTGTAAAGGGAGTAGGTGCTTCCTAGATAGTTGGTGCTATCTGAAACTTAAGGGTTGGTGCTCTTTGTCGTTGGTGCGACTAAATAGATTCAGACCTGTTCCGGATCGGTGTTCGGACAGTCTTTGAACCGTGGACGTAGCCTTTTGGTGAACCACGTTAAATCTGGTATCCTTGTGTGATTTGATTTGCTTTTGTTGTTAAATTGGACCTATTTTTAAGGAATCACTGATTCACCCCCCCCCCCCATCTCAGTGATCGCAATATCTAACAATTGGTATCAGAGCATAAGGCTCCCTTGATAAGCTTAACACGCTAAGGGTGATCTCTTGTCAAATCACATGGCATCCAATACAGGGAATAAGAAAGCACCTTTGTTTGATGGTTCTAATTACTCCTTCTGGAAGATCAGAATGCAGGCTTTCATCAAATCACTTGGCTATGATGTCTGGGAGACTGTCAGAGTCGGTTACAATATTGCCAACGTACCCACTGATGCTACAACGAAGAAGTTAGCAGACAACGACTCCAAGGCGTAGAATGCACTCTTTAGTGGCCTTGTGGACAGCGAGCTGGTCAAAGTAATTGCATGCAAAACAGCTAAGGAAATATGGGACAAGTTGAAAAGCATTCATGAAGGAGATGAGAAGATCAAAGAAGCGAAATTGCAAACTCATCGCTCTCAATTCGAGTCTCTTCGCATGGAGGAAAGCGAGAATGTTGACTCGTATATGCAACGAGTGAATGAAGTCACGAATGACATTCGTGGACTAGGGGAGGAGATTAAAGAACCAGTCATTGTCAAAAAGGTTCTAAGATCTCTTCTTCCCCGGTTTGATTCAAAAGTCTCAGCCATAGAAGAAGCCAAGGATCTGAATGAATTTACCATGGATGAGTTGCATGGTTCACTCACTGCCTATGAGATGCGCATAGGTAAGACGTCTTCATCTGATAGAGAAGCGGCCTTCAAAGTTCAGAAAAAGGGAAAAGAGACTGCTGGTCTTGATGCTGATACTGATGATGATGAGCTTGAGGCTCAATTAGTTAGAAAGCTGAAGAAAGGAAGCAATGGAAAGTACAAAGGGAAGCTACCCTTTAAATGCTTCAATTGTGGCGGTGTTGGTCACTTTGCTACGAAGTGTCCGCTGAAAGAAAACAATGATGATGACTCTTATGTTGATAAGAGTAAATGGAAGAAAAATTTTAGAAAGAGGGGCAAAGCAAAAAGCTTCATCAGTCAATATAATGACAGAACGTCTGAAACTTCAGACGATGATGAATCAGCCGAGGCAACTGAAGCTCTCTTCATGGTTACTGTTGAAGAAGAAGAGGAGCAAGAGCCGGAAGAGGAAGAGGAGGCTGAGGTCAATCTTGAAGAAGAACTCATTGCCGCACTTGAGGAGCTTAGCATGGAACAAAAAATAAGTAAGAAAAATCTGAAACTTCTTCATGAATCTGAAAGTTCAGTTATTGCTTTGAAAACTCAAGTTGAAGAATATAAAAGAATGGTGGAAGTCCTTGAAAATCAAATAAGTATCAAAAAGGAAGAGGCTATGAAACTTGAAACTGAAATCGCTAGAGCAAAGGCTGAAAACTTGGAAAGTAGCCAAAAACTCAAAGTGCTCCAAGCAATTGAAGGGACAATGAAACTCAATGAAATTCTGAAAGTTCAAAAGCCCTTCCACAATAAATTTGGTATTGGATTTGACACCGGAGAATCCTCTAAAGCTACACCTTCTTTGTTTATGAAACAAAGTGCCATACCTCTCAAGGCTACAAAGCTTCAAATTCAGCCTAGTATTGAGATGGTCAATAAGAAAAGGTTTGTGGAGTTTAACCAGCCACCTAAGAAAGGAAGAATGTTCAGATTCTATGGTTATTGCTATCATTGTAATAGATATGGACATAAAAGGGCTAATTGCAAATTCTATGTTAGAAACAGCCCATTTGTGACTAGGAACCCTTTTTCAATCCTAAACAGCCACAAAATTGAGTGCTATAAGTGTCATAATTATGGACACTTGGCTAGGGATTGTAGGTTCCCTATTGCTAACCAATTTCAGGTTGAAAAGAAACCCAAGTTAGTTAAGGCATGGAGGGCAAAGAAAAGGGAAGATAATTCCAAGGAATCTCTCATTGTGCAAACGGCATTCAATGCACAAAAGAAGACAGCACCATAGGTCCTTGATAGTGGCTGCTCAAGCCATATGACAGGTGATAAAGAAAAATTCGTCAAATTACAGCACTATGAAGGCGGATCAGTGAAGTTTGGTAACAATGTGGTGCCAAAATCTACGGAAAAGGTGTTGTTCAGCTAAAGGCAAACAAGATCAAATCAGACGAGGTCTTATATGTGTCTGGACTGAGACACAACTTGCTAAGTGTGAGCCAAATCTGTGACAAAGGCCACGAAGTTGTCTTCACTAAGAATGGGTTTGCTATCAAGAAGTGTAGCAACGGCAAAATAGTGGCTACTGGATCTAGGACTGCTGGAAATCTCTATACATTGTCAGATGGAGCTGAAAAGACTTGCTTGATGAGTTGGACAGAGGAAAGTTGGTTGTGGCACAAACGCCTTGGGCATCTAAACTTTGATAACATGTCAAAGATTTGCAATTCAAAGGCTGTCAGAGGTATGTCTACAGTTGAAAAGCCTTCCAACCCCATTTGCGATTCTTGCCAAAAGGGAAACCAAACGAGGGTAATGTTCAAGTCAAAGGAGCATCATTCAAAGAAACCTCTTGAGCTAGTACACACTGATCTCTGTGGACCGATGCGAACTCAAAGCACCAATGGAGATAAGTATTTTATGTTATGCATTGATGATTATACTCGTATGACATGGGTATTGTTTCTTAAGCATAAACATCAAGCACTTGATTGTTTTAAAGTGTTTAAAGCACAGGTTGAAAATATGCTTGGAAAACGTATCAAGATTTTAAGGTCTGATCGAGGCGGTGAATTCACATCTGAAGAGTTCACTAACTATTGTGAGCACCATGGCATTCAAAGACAATATTCAGCCCCTAGAACTCCACAGCAAAATGGAGTTGTGGAAAGGAAAAATCGCACCGTGAAAGAGATGGCTCGCACAATGCTAACTGAGAGCAAGCTAGCTGACAAATACTGGAAGGAGGCAATCCATACGGCTGTATACATTCAGAATCGATGCTTGATCAGGCCACCTGAAGAGAAAACTCCTTATGAGCTATGGTTTGGGAGAAAAGCAACAGTCAAGCACTTCAGAGTCTTCGGTAGCAAGTGTTACATCAAGCGTCTTGAACAAAATCCGGGCAAATTTGAAGAAAGAGCTGATGAATGTATATTTCTGGGTTACTCCTCCTCAAGTAAGGCTTACAGATGTCTTAACAAAAGGACCAGAAAAATCATAGAAAGTGCCGATGTAAGAATTGATGAAAACCGTGAATCAAAGAATGTAACTCATTATGACAGTCCAGTTTATAAGGACTCGAGTGAGATTGATGATGAAGTGGCTGAACCTAATGATTCTGAGAAATCAAAGGATGACTCAGAGGATGCTACACCTAGAAAGAAAAGCACTTGGGTAGAGCAACACCCTAAGGATCAAATCATTGGAGATCCTGAGGCCGGTGTTAAAACAAGACAAAGTGTAGTTAGCAATTACTCACTTGTGTCCACCATTGAACCCAAGACTGTGGCTGAAGCCAGTCTCGATGAAAGTTGCTTGAAAGCTATGCATGAGGAGTTGGAGCAAATTGAGAAGAACTCCACATGGGAACTAGTTTCTAGACCTACCGATAAGAATGTTATTGGTACTAAATGGGTCTTTCGGAATAAGCTGGATGAAGATGGTCAGGTCATACGAAACAAAGCAAGGTTAGTTTGTAAAGGCTATGCTCAAGTTGAAGGCATAGATTTTGAAGAGACCTTTGCACCGGTGGCTCGTCTGGAAGCCATTCGTATGTTTCTTGCATTGGCTGCATACAAAACCTTCAAGGTATTTCAGATGGATGTAAAGTCAGCCTTCTTGAATGGATTACTTGAAGAAGAGGTCTACATTGAGCAACCTGATGGTTTTCTCATCAACAAAAATTCAGACCTAGTATGCAAGTTGAAAAAGGCTCTTTATGGGCTGAAACAAGCGCCAAGGGCGTGGTATGCAAGGCTGGACCTCTATCTCCGCAAGATCAGCTTTGGTAAAGGACTGGTTGATAGCAATCTTTATGTCAAAACAGAGTTGAGCAAACAGCTGGTTGTCATTGTTTATGTCGATGACATAATCTTTGGTGGCAATGATGAGGAAATGTGCAGGAATTTTGCTGAAGAGATGAAGCAAGAATTTGAGATGTCAATGCTTGGAGAACTAAAGTTCTTCCTTGGTTTACAAGTTCAGCAGCTGAAACATGGTATCTTCATATCACAGATGAAATACATCAAGGAAATGCTGAAGCGTTTTAACATGGAAGACAGCAAGCCAGTGAGCACACCAATGACAACGAACACAAAGCTAAGCAAAGATGATAAGGGTTCGTCCGTTGATCAGACCACTTATCGTTCTATGATAGGGAGCTTGCTTTATTTGACTGCTACAAGATCGGATCTTCTGCAAGCAGTATGTATGGTGGCTCGATTTCAAGCATCACCAACTGAGACGCACCTTACAGCAGTAAAAAGGATATTTCGATATCTGAAAGGTACCATGGAGCTTGGTATTTGGTATCCTAAAGGCAAATCCTTCACTCTTGTTGCATACTCTGACGCCGATTGGGCTGGATGTATAGATGATCGCAAGAGTACAAGCGGTGGTGCATTCTATCTTGGTGAAAGGTTGGTGGCATGGCACAGTAAGAAACAAGATTCAGTATCCCTTTCTACAGCGGAAGCGGAATATATTGCAGCGGCAACTTGTTGTACGCAAGTGTTATGGATGCGGCAAATGCTCTCTGATCTAGGAGTTCCAACAACGGATCCTACGCCGATCCTCTGTGACAACACAAGTGCAATTCACATCTCCAAGAATCCTATTCAGCATTCTAGAACAAAGCATGTTGCAATCCGCTATCACTTTCTCAAGGAAAAGGTTGCAGACGGTAAGGTAAAGTTGGAATATGTTCCAACTACTGAGCAAGTTGCTGATATCTTCACAAAACCTCTGCCAAAGGAAGTCTTCGAGTATCTCCGAAAAAAATTAGGAGTTACTCACTCTCCTAATCCTTAGGAGTTGTGCTTGAAAGGGGGAGCAATGTATTCCTTGAATATCCTATTCGCTCCTTGGTTGGTCCCTTTGGACTTGTTGTCAAAGGGGGAGAAAGTGCTACGCTAGGAGAAAGCTATGCTAGGAGAAAATTATGCCAAGAAGTGATGCTATGATAGCTAGGGGGAGATTGGTATCAAGAATGTGAAGATCTTGATTCTATTGGTCTATGGTTCTGAAGAAGCTTCATGAAGGTCAACTTGTTCAAAGTGTTCCAAGTGTTGAAGTTCCAAGTGTTGCCAACAATTCCAAAGGGGGAGATTGTTGGAATTTGAGATGACTTGAGATTGGAATTTGAGATGACTTGAGAAGTCTTATGAAGCATTGAAGTGTTTAGTATCTCAAGTAATCATTTTATGATTGGAATTATTGTCAACACAATGTCACAAGTATGGTGTTGATAGTGTGGTATTGATAAAGCTTCAAAGAGAAAACAGAGCTAAAACAGTTCAGGAATTCAGAATTCCTGAAGCAGTATGGTCGGTCGACCGGGCACCCCATGCGGTCGACCGGGCAAGAGAACTCTGCAGAAGAAAGTCCCAGTTAGCTCCCAGTTATTTTGCTGCCACAGTGTGTCGCCGGTCGACCGGGGACCCCATGCGGTCGACCGAGCACGGGAACCAGAATTGCGCAGAAATAGAAGTTTTGCACGAAAATTCAGGAACCTTATGTCTTTCATTTGGGACTCTTTCTAAACGAATTCTAGCCTAATTTGAACACTCTTTAGGGTTACCATAACCTATATAAAGGCTTGATTGGTTCGTTTTCAAGTGTACAGAAGAGAAGAGAGAACAAAAAGAGAGAGTTTTGGAGAGAAGAGTGATTGGAGAAGAAGGTGCTGCTGTGTGTTGCTGTGTTGCACGTTTCTACAGCAAGTGTGGACAAGAATGTGCTCATGAAGATAGTGATTCGTCCATAGATAAGTGTCTCTCTTTTTTATGCTTTAAATTTCAATTTGTAAGGGATTGAGAGAGAGAGATTGTAGAGGGGAAGGGCTGTAGAAAAGTTCTCTACTTTAATTCTGTAGAACATCAAGTTGGTGCTTGGTGTTAGGGGTTTGGTGATCCTATCTGTTGGTGCAGATAAATTGTAAAGGGAGTAGGTGCTTCCTAGATAGTTGGTGCTATTTGAAACTTAAGGGTTGGTGCTCTTTGTCGTTGGTGCGACTAAATAGATTCAGACCTGTTCCGGATCGGTGTTCGGACAGTCTTTGAACCGTGGACGTAGCCTTTTGGTGAACCACGTTAAATCTGGTATCCTTGTGTGATTTGATTTGCTTTTGTTGTTAAATTGGACTTGTTTTTAAGGAATCACTGATTCACCCCCCCCTCAGTGATCGCGATATCTAACAAAGCTATATTCTCCTGTTACCGAAGTAACTGGAGCAGACAAAACCGTAGCCACTACTCGTGGGACCGGAACGAACATAGTCGTTATCAAATAGAACCGTAGCCACTACACGTGGGACCGGATATAACCGTTGCCATGGTCGGTACAGACATAAACCAAACTGCAGCTGGTGAACAGATTAAAGATTCCAAGCCGGATGATCAGTCCGACAAGGTAACCTAAGCTTAGTGGTGCCATTAGAATGAAAGTTTGAAACCTCGAAGTAATACAAATCCATTTATAAGATACATTTCCAAAATCGACAAGAAAACTACTCCAAACAAATGCATATTGGCGAATCCAAGCAAAATAGGTGAGTAGTCATATCAATATCTAAATATGTGGTATCAATATCTAAATATGTGGTAAACCACTTCAAAACATTCAAAAGGATTGGAGAAAGAACCCGAACAAAAGTCTTTTTACATGGAATGAATGTATGATGATTCGATTGACTAAAGTGGGTAGTCTCGATATACATTTAACCCCTTCATTGTCATTAATAGAAAGTAATTTGGTGCCACCGAAGATCCTTGACAATCACAAGGGATGAAGTGTATATTTAAACTTGGAAAGTTCCCAAGGACCTTGATCATGATCCAAGCCAATTCTCACAATAAATTCTAGGCTTGTAAAAGGGTTGAATGGGCTTTAATTATAGAAAAGAGTATGGCTGAATTGGGCTTGGACATAGGCTTGAAGTGGACCTGAAATTATATCTAACAAGTCCTCATTAAACACAGGTTTAAACCACTTTTTGATCAGGCCCACAACTGGCCTTAACCCAAGCTCAAATGGTCCACTAATTAGGTCCAAAACAGTCCTTAAAGTAGCCCAGAATTCAGGTCATAAAGCAGCCCAACATCAGGTCTCAAAACAACCCATCATCAGGTCCCAAAATGGCCCAGATACTGACCTTGAAATAGGCCCAAAGAAGCCCTGAAAACAGGCCCAGAACAGCCATTAAATGGACCAAGAAAAGCCCTGACCCGAGCCTCCCAGGTTGGGCTGGGCTCGCTCGAGCGGAGCCCAGACAGTACCTGGGTCGCTCGAGCAGACTTGGCTCTGTCCAGTCCGGCTCATCAGGTGGATTTTCCTCTTTTTTTTGCATTCTTTTTGATCATTTTTCACTCCTTTCCTTCCATACACAATTCCACAATAACTTGGGCCATTTCTTAACCTCCACAAATCATCATCCATAATCATCCAATAAATCAAACTCAACACTTTTTAAAAGAATCAAAGTTCTTTTCCCTTTCTTTGAACACCCACCTTTCACACAAGGAAATCAAATTTTCTAAAGGGCCCAAGTGAAAGCAAACTCTCAATGCATTGTAAGACAATAACATAAATTGAAATCAATGTAACATAGGTTCATTCAATCAAAGTAAATCCATAAATCAAAGAAGATTAGCACATAAGAAGAAAAATCATGAAATGGTACCAAACAAGAGAAATCATCATATTAATTGTGAAATCTACTTGCCTCTAGTAAAGATAGGAGCAAAATTACTCTTCAAACAAAGCTCTAGTGCCTCAAGCTCCAAATCTACAAAAACCCCAAAATTTTCCCAAGGAAAACCCTAAAAATCAACATTTGTAAATCTCCAAGGAAAACCCTTGCATATGGGATTAAAACACTCTAAATGGAGAGGAAAACAAGAATCTCAAGTTTGGAAAGCCATTGCTAACCGTGAGAAGCCCCAATGAAGAAGAGAAGCTTGAATGAGGGCCTTTCCTTAGCTCAAAATCCTTGAAAAAGATATCTTTGGAGAGGTTGGAGAGGGAGGAAGGACTTTAGAAGATCAATCCTCCAAGAAAACGCCACCAAATGAGAGTTTCAGATGAGAGAGAGAGAGAGTGTGGGAAGAGAGGGAAAAACCCTAGCTAAAACCCTTGCTGGAAAAGAAATGAAGGAGGAGAAGAAAGGTTCCCCTTCTCATAAGATAAGTTTTGTGGGCCCCGGTCTTCACAAAGCTGAAAATGGAATTTGCGGGCCCCGAACGAAAACGACGAAGAAGACAAAAACGATCAGTGAAATTTCTACTTTCCAAAAAGTCTATTTTTGTCAATTTCTGAAATTTTCAAAATTTGGGTACAAATTTTGTGTGAAAGGTCAGTTTTGCCCTTTTCCTCGAAAAACGTGATTTCTGATCATTAAATCAAGTTGGCCAAAACATGAAAGTTGATGATCTAGATGAAATGAGTCAAAATCCCTAAAATTTGAGATTTTACAAATATCGAAGTTAAACTCCACAATTAACACACAATCCACGGGCGCCCCGGCCCGCATCAAGCCTAAGTCAATGACTCTCAAAGGTTCCCAAAGCTAATGAAACATTCTAATCTAGCTTAATAAAATAAGCTAATCGTCCACTAACCCCTCTTATCAACTAATCACGGTTAAAAATATAATTAAATATTCCAAACCTGGGTCGGGGTCTGACATCCTCCACCCCTAAAAATCACATTTGGTCCTCCAAATGATCACTAACCTCTGGGAATAGCTGAGGGTACTTCTTTTGGACTTGATCACGAAGTTCCCAAGTGGCCCCTTCTGGTCCATGATTCTCCCAACGAATCTTTACCCACTGAATTGTTCTGTTCCTCAGTTCTTGCTCTTTGGTGTCAATAATCTCTGCCGGTTTCTCAATGTATGTGGCATCCTCTCTAACATCCAACGGTTCGTGATGTAACACGTGCGAAGAGTCCGAAACATACTCCCTTTAGCATTGACGCGTGAAACACATTGTACACACCCGACAGCTCTGGAGGCAAAGCTAATCGATATGCCACTTCCCCGATACGACTCAAGATCTCATACGGTCCAATGAATCTCTTAGACAATTTGCCCTTCTGCCCAAATCTCAGTGTTCCTCTGACTGGAGATACCTTTAAGAATACTTTGTCTCCAACTTGGAATTGTAGATCCTTCCTTGGAACATCAGCATAACTCTTCTGTCGACTTCTCGAAATCTTCAATCGCTCATGGATAATTCTGACTTTGTCACTTGTTTCTTCAACCAAAGATGGACCATGAAAACTGCGTTCTCCGACTTCTTCCCAACACACTGGGGTTCTACACTTCCTGCCATACAATGCTTCGAAAGGGGCCATCCCTATGCTTGAATGGTAACTATTGTTGTAGGCAAATTCACAGAGCGGTAAATTTTCGTCCCACTGATTTTGAAATCAAGTACACACGCTCTAAGCATGTCTTCAAGGGTCTGAATAGTTCTCTCCAATTGACCATCGGTTTGCGGGTGATACGCTGTACTGAATTGAAGCTTCGTTCCCATCGATTCATGCAAGGTCTTCCAAAACCTCGAAACAAATCTACTATCCCGATCTGAAGTAATGGAAACCGATTGACCATGACGACTGACAATCTCTTTCACGAAAGCTTGTGCTAAAGCCAACATGTGCATCTCCTTACCAGTCTTCAAAGGAATAAAGTGCACCGACTTCCTTAACCGATCCATTATGATCCAAATAGCATTGTTCCCTTTGCTTGTAGTCGGTAAACCTGATATGAAATCCATTGTTAGGTGTTCCCATTTCCACTCTGGAATTTCTAACGGCTGCAAAAGACCAGGTGGTTTCTGATGTTCCGCCTTCACTAATTGACAAGTCATACACCTAGATACAAAGGCTGCTATCTCTCTCTTCATATTGTTCCACCAAAAACGACTCTTCAAATTTTGGTACATCTTCGTACTCCCTGGGTGTACTGAATACCTCATATTGTGAGCTTCTACCATAATGTCATCTTTCAAATTGTCTATCTTTGGAACACAAAGTCTGCCACGGAAGTACAAAACTCCATCCAACATCTGAAAATCTGGCCGTTTCGAGATATGCCCTACAATTTTAACCAAGTCTGGATCTTGCATCTGACTGTCCTTAATTTTCTGAATGAAGACTGGCTCAGACACAGTCATGTTTGCCAACACAACTCCTTCCCTCAAAGGTTGGAACTCTACTCTCAATTCTTCAAATTGCTGAAAATTGTAAAACCCATGCAAACTGGCCAAACAAACTGATTTTCTACTCAACGCATCTACCACTACATTAACTTTCCCCGGGTGATAGATGATCGGAAAATCATAGTCTTTGATGTACTCCATCCATCTTCTTTGCCTCATGTTTAATTCCTTTTGAGAGAACAAGTATTGGAGACTACGATGATCCGAATGAACTTCAAATTTTTCTCCGTACAAGTAGTGTCTCCACATATTCAACGCGAACACTATAGCTGCCAACTCCAAATCGTGCGTTGCATATTTCTTCTCATGTTCCTTCAATTGCCTCGAGCCATACGCAATCACATTCCCATTTTGCATCAAAACACATCCAAGTCCCACTCCCGAAGCATCCGTATAGATAACAAAACCACCACTCCCCGAAGGTAAGGTGAGATAACCTCTTCTTCAACTCTTCAAAACTGGCTTCACATTTCTCTGACCATACAAACGGCACATTCTTTCAGGTCAACTTGGTCAACGGTGCTGCAATGGATGAAAACCCTTGAACAAATCTCCTGTAGTAACCTGCCAATCCTAGAAAACTTCTAATCTCAGTCACATTCTTCGGCCTCTCCCAATTGATGACTGCTTCTATCTTTGATGGATCAACTGCTAGTCCTTCTTTAGAAATGATGTGACCAAGAAAAGTGACTTGCTCTAACCAAAACTCGCACTTCCCAAGCTTCGCATACAGCTGATTATCTCTCAACAACTGCAACGAAGTCCTCAAATGCTGCTCATGGTCTTCTCTTGACTTGGAATACACTAGGATGTCATCAATGAAGACGACGGTGAACTAATCTAGATAGGGTGCAAAAATCTTGTTCATGAGAGCCATGAATACCGCTGGTGCATTCGTCAGTCCAAAGGGCATCACAAAAAATTCATAGTGCCCATATCTAGTTCGAAAAACTGTCTTCGGGATGTCTGATTCTCTAACCCTCAACTGATGGTATCCGGACCTCAAATCTATCTTCGAGAAAAACTCTGCACCTTACAACTGATCAAACAACTCGTCTATCCTAGGCAAAGGGTACTTGTTCTTGATGGTCACTTGGTTCAATTTCCTGTAATCTATACACATCCTCAAACTTCCATCTTTCTTCTTGACAAATAGCATTGGGGCTCCCCATGGGGAAACACTTGGCCTAGCAAAGCCTTTTTCTAGCAACTCTTGCAACTGTAATTTCAATTCTCCTAACTCTGCTGGAGCCATCCTGTAAGGAGCAATGGAGATCGGAGCAGTTCCTGGCATCAACTCTATTGTAAACTCAACCTCTCTGACAGGTGGTAACCCTGGAATCTCTTCCGGAAAAACATCGGGAAACTCGCACACTACCGGAATATTCTCCACCCCTAGGGACTGTTCATCCTTGGAGACAAAAGCAATAAACCCCTCACATCCAGATCTCAACAACTTAGCTGCAGAAAGAGCTGAAATAAACCTAGCCTGAGAAACCCTTTTCTCTCCCTGAAATCTCACCCCGGAGGACAACCCATCCAATCTAAAAACAATGGTCTTACCATAGCAATCCATGGAGGCATGATGTCCTGCTAACCAATCCATGCCTAAAATGACATCAAAGTCATGCATAACTAAGGTGATAAGATCTACAGGGAAAATGACCTCTCCTATCTTCACTGAACAACTAGGGTAAAAAGTACTACACACCACTTATTTCCCTACCGGAGTAGTAACAGTCAAAACAAACTCTAACTCTCTCGTGGGTACACTAATCATTTTAGCAAACACATGGAATAAGAAAGAGTGGGTAGATCCCGGGTCAAACAACACTTTAGCTTCTACATCACAAATTAGGAGTTTACCTTCCACAACATCATCCGCCGCTTCTGCATCCACTTGATTGATGTGATTGAGACGGCCTTGCTGACGCGGTCTATTTTGGTTCTGATTTGGCCTTCCTAGCCGCACATTCCTATTTTGTTGCGGTGGACGGACATTCTGATTCTGTGGTTGCTGACGGGGCTGCTGTTTCTGTTGCTGCCTCGGTTGGTTCTGAGCTGCCTGTTGATTCTGCTGAGGGGCTTGCCTTGGTGGCTGCTAAGGTGCCCTATTGCCTTGGTTCCTATTATTCGGGCAATCCCTCATCTGGTGATCTGTGCCACCACACTTGAAACATGCACCCGAAACTCTATAGCACTGATGAGAAGGGTGATTCTTGCCACAATGCTCACACCCACCTTGAGTTGGAGCATTCTGCTGTTTCTTTTGCCTCTTGCCTTGATACGATTTCTGCCCACCTTGGTACTGTTGCCTCTTTCTCTGGTTATCCTTAATAATCTGATTGTTGATGTCTTCGAACCTATAGGCCCTTTTTATAGCCTCTTGAAAAGTGGTTGGTGGTACCACACCTAAAGCATCTCTTAAGATAATGGGATTGAGTCCATCCATGAACTTAGTGATCTTCTTCTCTTCGGTGTCCACAAGCTCCGGTGCATAGCGAGACAATTTCTCAAACTTAGTAAGATATTCAAGAACGGTAATGTCCTCTTGCTTGAGTAACTGAAACTCTGCTGCCTTTTGCTTCTTGATGTGCGCGGGGACATACTTCTCACTGAACTGTTGTTTGAATGTGGCCCAAGCAATCCCATCCTCAATATTCTGATAGCCTTCCTTAATAGTCTTCCACCAAATATCTGCCAATCCAGTGAACATGGAGGCTGCTAAATGAACTCGCTGTCTGCCTGTGCATACAAAGATATCGAAGATGTTCTCTGTGTGGGCTAACCAATCATCAGCCGTCAAAGGATCTTCCTGTCCCGTGAACTCCTTAGGACCTCTCTTTCTGAACTTCTCAAATAAGACGTTAGGATCTCGGTCCCTGTTGTGCACAGCTTCCACATTAGGCATTGGTTCGGGTCTCCTACCCAAAACTTCAAGTAATTGCCTCTGAACTTGAGTCAATTCCTCATGTTTATTTGCCATCTGTTCTTGAAATCTAGCTTGATTTTCATTAGCTCGTTGTTGCTGTTCGACCAACATCTGCATAAGTTGTTGGAATTGACCCGTCATCGGGTTTTCAATCCCGCAGTCATGATTACTGCCCGATGCATTTGCATTTGCTGGAGGTCTACGCGGAGGCATAGTGCTGCAAAACAACTTGTTAGTACAACAAAATATAATAGATAAGGCGTTCCCAAACCCAATCGATACTAACTAATGGTAATTCTAACGAATCCTTGCCACGTCCTTATGTTTCTATTCCAATTTTAATTGCCTCAAATATTTCTCGCTCTGATACCAAGCCTGTCACGCCCCCGGACCGAGGTCCCGCTAAACAAGGCCTTAATACGGGGTCGTGGCGCGACGGGCCGGAAAGTTCCGCCCGCACACGCTAGTTTCCCACAGGTTTCCACGGTAAGGATTCCCGAAATCCGATCCAACAGTGATAAATAAGAATCACTTTCATACAAAGAACTTATGCGGAAGCATCGTAGCAAACATAAAAGTCTCTCACAAACGGGTATAAGATGAGAACGCACGAGACTAGCATCAAAAGGAGAAACATTTCATTTGTAGGCCCCAAAATTAGTTTAAAGTTAATACAAAAGTAAACTTAGTCATTAATTACAATCTTTTCCCAAAAAGTATCAGCCAACAATGGCCACAACAAAATCCCAAAATGTATAGTATCTATTCCCAAAATGTGATCGCAGCTCCAAAAGCAACGCGTCGTCTAAACGACATCATCGGGCTGCCACTCGCCCTCCACAAGGACTATGGGTTCCGCCTCGAAGTGCGCCTCAACCGCGAGGGGCTCAACATCTGGCACCAAGCAAATAGGGTCAGACACGACGGTCTGGCAAGCAAATACAACAATAATAGGATGATAGAAAAGCAAGGCGTTAAATAAATGAGAGCCACGATTAAATCACGAATAATAACAATGACGAACTAAAGATAGAAGATAAACATCTCAATGGTTTACAGATCCAATGTTATGATAAGTAGAATAAACAAATACCATAAGTTGAATATTAAATGCATGAAAACATTGGCAAACCACGTAAAGCTATATTCTCCTATTACCGAAGTAATTGGAGCAGACAAAACTGTAGCCACTACTCGTGGGACCGGAACGAACATAGTCGTTATCAAACAGAACCGTAGCCACTACACGTGGGACTGGATATAACCGTTGCCATGGTCGGTACAGACATAAACCAAACTGCAGCTGGTGAGCAGATTAAAGATTCCAAGCCGGATGATCAGTCCGACAAGGTAACCTAAGCTTAGTGGTGCCATTAGAATGAAAGTTCGAAACCTCGAAGTAATACAAATCCGTTTATAAGATACATTTCCAAAATCGACAAGAAAACTACTCCAAACAAATGCATATTGGCGAATCCAAGCAAAATAGGTGAGTAGTCATATCAATATCTAAATATGTGGTATCAATATCTAAATATGTGGTAAACCACTTCAAAACATTCAAAAGGATTAGAGAAAGAACCCGAACAAAAGTCTTTTTACATGGAATGAATGTATGATGATTCGATTGACTAAAGTGGGTAGTCTCGATATACATTTAACCCCTTCATTGTCATTAATAGAAAGTAATTTGGTGCCACCGAAGATCCTTGACAATCACAAGGGATGAAGTGTATAATTAAACTTGGAAAGTTCCCAAAGGACCTTGATCATGATCCAAGCCAATTCTCACGATAAATTCTAGGCTTGTAAAAGGGTTGAATGGGCTTTAATTATAGAAAAGAGTTTGGCTGAATTGGGCTTGGACATAGGCTTGAAGTGGACCTGAAATTATATCTAACAAGTCCTCATTAAACACAGTTTAAACCCCTTTTTGATCAGGCCCACAGCTGGCCTTAACCCAAGCTCAAATGGTCCACTAATTAGGCCCAAAACAGTCCTTAAAGTAGCCCAGAATTCAGGTCATAAAACAGCCCAACATCAGGTCTCAAAACAACCCATCATCAGGTCCCAAAATGGCCCAGAAACTGACCTTGAAACAGGCTCAAAGAAGCCCTGAAAACAGGCCCAGAATAGCCTTTAAATGGACCAAGAACAGGCCTGACCCGAGCCCCCCAGGCAGGGCGGGGCTCGCTCGAGCGACCCCAGGTCCGCTCGAGCGGAGCCCAGACAGTACCTGGGTCGCTCGAGCGGACTGGGCTCTGTCCAGTCCGGCTCGTCAGGCGGATTTTCCTCTTTTTTTTGCATTCTTTTTGATCATTTTTCACTCCTTTCCTTCCATACACAATTCCACAATAACTTGGGCCATTTCTTAACCTCCACAAATCATCAAATCATCATCCATAATCATCCAATAAATCAAACTCAACACTTTTTAAAAGAATCAAAGTTCTTTTCCCTTTCTTTGAGCACCCACCTTTCACACAAGGAAATCAAATTTTCTAAAGGACCCAAGTGAAAGCAAACTCTCAATGCATTGTAAGACAATAACATAAATTGAAATCAATGTAACATAGGTTCATTCAATCAAAGTAAATCCATAAATCAAAGAAGATTAGCACATAAGAAGAAAAATCATGAAATGGTACCAAACAAGAGAAATCATCATATTAATTGTGAAATCTACTTGCCTCTAGTCAAGATAGGAGCAAAATTACTCTTCAAACAAAGCTCTAGTGCCTCAAGCTCCAAATCTACAAAAACCCCAAAATTTTCCCAAAGAAAACCCTAAAAATCAACATTTGTAAATCTCCAAGGAAAACCCTTGCGTATGGGATTAAAACACTCTAAATGGAGAGGAAAACAAGAATCTCAAGTTTGGAAAGCCATTGCTAACGTTGAGAAGCCCCAATGAAGAAGAGAAGCTTGAATGAGGGCCTTTCCTTAGCTCAAAATCCTTGAAAAAGATATCTTTGGAGAGCTTGGAGAGGGAGGAAGGACTTAAGAAGATCAATCCTCCAAGAAAACTCCACTAAATGAGAGTTTCAGATGAGAGAGAGAGTGTGGGAAGAGAGGGAAAAACCCTAGCTAAAACCCTTGCTGGAAAAGAAATGAAGGAGGAGAAGAAAGGTTCCCCTTCTTATAAGATAAGTTTTGTGGGCCCCGGTCTTCACAAAGCTAAAAATGGCATTTGCGGGCCCCGAACGAAAACGACGAAGAAGACAAAAATGATCAGCGAAATTTCTACTTTCCAAAAAGTATATTTTTGTCAATTTCTGGAATTTTCAAATTTTGGGTACAGATTTTGTGTGAAAGGTCAGTTTTGCCCTTTTCCTCGAAAAACGAGACTTCTGATCATTAAATCAAGTTGGCCAAAGCATGAAAGTTGATGATCTAGATGAAATGAGTCAAAATGCCTAAAATTTGAGATTTTACAAGTATCGAAGTTAAACTCCACAATCAACACACAATCCACGGGCGCCCCGGCCCGCGTCAAGCTTAAGTCAATGACTCTCAAAGGTTCCCAAAGCTAATCAAACATTCTAATCTAGCTTAATAAAATAAGCTAATCGTCCACTAACCCCTCTTATCAACTAATCATGGTTAAAAATATAATTAAATATTCCAAACCTGGGTCGGGGTCTGACACTCGTGATAGGGAGAGGTCTCTGATTCTCCAAGTTACAGAAAAGAGGACTCGAGAAAAAGCACGATGGCGAACTACTTGGGAAAGCTTCCTAGTGTAAAAGAAGGGTTGCAGCATTCTCCAGCATCTCATGGCAAATTCCTGAAGAAGCGTGTCTTAAAAGCTTTGATGGCTGAGGCCAGAAGTTTGCTTGAGGAACTGAATCTTTGGCTGGAGGCCATTTTTGGCTAAGCTCCTAGTTTCTCTTTTTTGTAATAGAAACTCTTCCTTTTTTTTGTACCACATGTATACACACGTTTTTTTTTTTTTTTTTTTTTTTTTTGTATAATGCTTGTGAGCACTTTTTTTGTATTCCCTCCTTTCACTTAAAATCTTTTTGTGATGAAAACAATAGTTAAAATGGGAATGCTTGTTTGAAAATTTGATCAAAATTTTGTCATTTTGTGAAAATCTTTTGTCAAATGATTGTTTTGGCGTAGGAGCCATATTTTGTTTGTGGCATGGCAGTCGATTTTGGGTTTGTGGCACGAGAGCTAAAATTTTGTTTTTGGCGCAAAGGCCAAGGTCTGTTTGTGGCATGAGAGCTGATTTTTGGCGTGAAAAACAGGTTTTTTGAAAGCCAAGTTTAGGTTTGTTGGCGTGAAAGCCAGGTTTTTTGGCATTTATAACCGATTTCTGTGTCATTGATAATCGATTTTGTGGCATTGATAGCCGATTTTTGGTTTTCAAAATGTAATTATCGACTAAAAGTCGCCTCTCTGTTGAATGGTCCTGCAAGTATCGATTGAATGTCGCCTCCTCGCTTATTCGGTTGCGAGTATCGATGGAATGTCGCATCCTTGCGGATAGGGTGCAAGTATAGACAAAGCGTCACTTCCTTGCCTTTCAAAAATTTGGTTTTATGGGTATTGACTTGATATCGTTTCCCCACGATTTTTGAAATTTGTGGTTTTCTCGAACCTTTTTGTTTTTGAAATTTGAGTTGTGGATATCAACTTAAATGTTGCGTCTCCACGATTTGACGTTTTTTTGAACCTTTGAAATTTGGGTTGTGGATATCAACTGGAATGTTGCGTCTCCATGATTTTTGGATTTTACAAGTATCGATGAAATGTCACTACCCTGGATTTTGGACGTGTCGAATGTCGTTCGCATTCTTCTGATTTTTGGGTTGTGCAAGTATCGACTAATCGTCGCTTCCCCACATTTTTTTTTTGAGAAACCATTTTTTGTTTAAAGATACGAGGGTCGTAAATTTTGACCTAAAACCATTTTGGTGGTAAAGGGGGGGGTTGGACTAGATAGGAAATCCCTGAATCCTTATTTTTGTTTCAAACTATGAATTTTTGGTTCAAGGATTGAAAATTTTGGTCAAGTTAGGGAGAGGCTCCTAAACTTAGATTTTTTTTTAACAATGAAAGGATGAAAGTATACATTGTTTTGAGTTTATAGAAATTTCAACATTAGTATGAAAATTCTAAAAGAAGTAGGTTTGACGAGCAAGTACCTGGGAATAGGCTTTGGCCGTGCAGGCATTGCTCTGACCCAGTTGGGTAAGTCTTCAAGGGTAATCCGCTTCAAGAACTTGCCGTTGATGGGCAGCATACATCTGTCACCCTCCATGTTTAGGAGAGCATATGTGCCGTTGGAGAAAACTTTGTTGATGATGTACGGTTCCACCCATTCTGGCTCAAACTTGGTTTTGGACTTGTGAGCGAAGACCATTGGTTTTTTACCTCAAGAACCAAGTCACCCTTTTTGTAGGCGCATTGCTTGACCTTCTTGTCGAAAGATCCTGCCATGCATGCTTGGTAAAGCTCAATGCTTTGTTGAGCTTCGAGCCGTCTCCCAATGAGATTATCTAGCTCTTGGAGTCTCAATTTGACATTGCTTTCTTGAGTCATGACATTTTACAAAGATACCCTTAGGGAAGGAATTTGTACCGCCAAGGGCACGACAGCTTCACATCCATAGACCAAGGAGAATGGTGTACTATGGGTTGGTCCTCGAACGGTGGCCTGATAGGCCCATAAAGCTTCAGACAGTTTGTCGCTCTAGTCTATTTTGTGACTAGAGACATTTTCTTGAGGATTTTGCAGAGTGTCTTATTGAAGGCTCTGCTAATCCATTTGTTGCCTGATTATATGGAGTCAAAGGACAGATTTGGATTTTGTATTGTGGTAGAACCTATAGAATCGATGATCCCAGAACTGTGGTCTGTTACCACAGACAAATCTTTTAGGTATGCCAAAACGACAAACGATGTTGGTGCGCAGGAACTGAAGGATTAATGAGGTCTTCATTTCATTGAGCGCAAATGCTTCTGACCACTTAGAGAAGTAATCCGTATCGGCGAAGATGAAGCGATGACCTTTGCTTGATGGGGGAGAAATAGGACCTATGATGTCCATACCCCAGGCTTCAAAAGGCCATGAGATCGCTATATGATGTAGCCATTCTGGAGGCATGTGAACATAATCTCCATGAACTTGGCATTGTTGGCAGGACTTAGCAAATTACGTTGCGTCAGCTATTATGGTAGGCCAATAATAACCTAACCTTTTTGCCTGATCATAGAGCCTAGGACCTGCCTGATAGGCTCCACAAAGGCCAGCATGAACTTTTGAGTGTTTCTTTAGCCTCTTATTGTGACAAGCAGCGTAGAAGTACTTCGTTGAATGATTTCCAGTAAAGGATTTTTGAAGGAATATCCAAATGAAAGTCAGGGGCTCGTCTTTGAACGCTTACCCGTTCTTTTGGACCTTTAGGTAGGATTCCAAACATAGTGTAATCAATGAACGGATCCCTCTAGTCGCCGATTGAAGGTCTAAGGATAGAGATCCGACTTCCAACCACTCTGTGGCATTCAGCAACTGCTTGGTGCATGTTAAGAGGAGGGAGGATCCTTCTCTCGCACACTGTGATTTGCATAATTTCCCCTTCCAGGATCGCCGTAGATGCGGCAAGTCTGGCCAGGGCATTTGCACTGATGTTTTCACCTCTATGGATGTGGGTGATAGGACAGATGTCATTTTTTTCTAGAAGCGATTGTGCCTTGTTGTAGTAAGGCAGCAGATCAGGCTTACTAACTTCATATTTATGATTCATCTGGTTGACGATTAGTTGAGAGTCTCCAAAGACTACCAGGATGGTGATGCTGGATTCGATGGCCTGTTCCAATCCTACGATCAGAGCTTGGTATTCAGCTACATTGTTTGAGCATGGTTCCAGTAGTGAGAAAGCGTGTGGAATCATGTATTTATCGGGGCTAACAAAGAGGATGCCAACCCCCGAGATCAGCTTTCTTTTTTCATTTGTTTTGGTTGCACCATCAAAGTACATGTCTCAAGAGGCATTTTGTGAGGAGGTCTCCACGTTGTAGATGGATTTGTCTGGGAGATCATCTCTGAGTGGATAATCTTTAGGCAATGGATGCTCTGCGAGAAAGTCTGCTAGAGATTAGCCTTTGATTGCTTTTTACGGTACATGCCTAATATCAAATTGTGACAGAAGGATGGACCATTTTGCCAGTTGGGCATTGAGAGAACCTACTTTTGTGATAAGGACCTTCAAGAGGTAGATCCTCGAAATAAGGTAGACTGTATTGGAAAACAGGTAGTGATGTAGCTTTTGTACGGCGAACATCACTGCAAGGCATTCTTTTTAGACTGGAGAGTAGCGATGCTCTGCACCTGCTAGCATGCGGCTAATGTAGTATAGAGCATCTTATTTTCTTTCATCATTTTCTTGTGCGAGTAGAGTGCCCAGAGAATGGTCGAGGGCTCTTGTGTACAAGATGAATGGTTTTCCAGAGGTAGGAGCAACTAACACTGGAGGTTTTTGTTGAACAAAATCTTCTGTTGGAAGGTTTGAAGGTGGTTCCTCCATAATATTTTCAGAGGCTTCCAGCTCAATGAAAACTTTTGGGGTTTCAAGGGCATTTTCAGACCGAGGCTTTGTTTCTTTCCATGGGTCTTCTTGATCGGGAATCTTTTCAAGGCTTGCTATGAGATGGTCCCAATCGCCTGTTGAAACTTGGTTAAAGTAGGGTACTTCTTTTGGAGACGAGGGTACTTCTGGGTCAGAATACCTCTTCATTGTCAGAGAAATCGTACTAATTGGATGAGCTTCCTGGATCTTTGTTAGTTGACTATTCAAATAGATATCCAGGGAGATCGATGTCTTCATTGATATGATATGTTGAGGCTTGATCGGCAAATTGGCTTTTCAGCTTTTGTGTCAACTATCTAAGAGGAGTATTGGGATCATACCCTAACCCATGTGAAGACTTTTCTACATGACCGTAGAGTCTCCAGTCTTCCAGCTGGCTTTTGGTCAAGGCGGGCCCCAATGGCTTGAGAATACCATGACCTTCTCCCAATCCGACTGGATTTTGAGCGTCATAGCCCATTTTCTTCATAATAGCTTGTGCCATGATGGACCCGCATTTGCGTTCTGCGCTACCGAGGTCGGCGGACATGAGAGTCCGTTTGGTCTAACCCTTTCGCGACCGGAGGCAAAGCGATCATCAACTTTTTTTGTGTGTGTGGGTGTGCTAGATTTTCTATTATACTTGGAGTTGCAAGTGATGGTCCGGAGATCCACCTTCGCAAGTAGAAAAGGAAATCAACTTTTTTCTAGTTTTCATTGCACGTAAAAAGAAAAGAGACATGTTTGTTTTTGAATGCCGTGAAAGGCGATTTCATTTGGTTTGCCGTGAAAGGCGATGTTTGTTGTAAAAGGCGGTTTTTTTCCATGAAAGGGGATTTTTCGCATTTATAGCCAATTTACAATTCTGATCAATAATGAAAGACAAGAGTGGTGATTTTTCTATTTCTTTAAACATTACAACATACAATGAAAAGTAAGAAAATGGAATCTAACTTCTCAGGAGATTGTGGGGACTCGTTCAGATTGACGATCGCAAGCCATGTGTGGACTTTACCATCATCTATGCAGATGAGATCAGAGGATGCTCTTGATGCACTTGGCTCAGCTTAACCTCAGATTTTGAGAGGACAAAGACCAAGAGGAGGTCCTATGTCCAATAAAATGCTAAGTAGACGGGCTGAAAAGCCACGTCTAAGCCATGTAGACAGAAGGAGAAGACCTTGGGGGGGGGGGGTGCCCCCCAAGGGACTATTGTCACCTTGTTGTGGTGGTCGATGCAAAACGTCAGTAGAGTTTCCTCTTTTTTTTTCTCCTGAATTTTGATCGATTTTTCTAAACCGATTCTTCTTGGAATGCTCTCCTTTTATGGGCCTTTGGTAGCCATTTAGGAGGGTTTATGGGCTTTTAATGCATTAAAGCCGCATAATGGGAGGAGTTACAAGTTTTAATTCTTTTATTTTGTAACTCCTTTTCCTTGGCTTTTGATTGGCTGATAGAGAATTAAGGGCCTTTAATCACCTTTAATCTCCATCATGGGAGGATTTTCATGGTTTAAATGCCATGATTGTTTTGATTTGTAACTCCTTTCTCCACACTTCTGATTGGGTCATCCAAAATAACGAGTTCATGACCATATTAAGTTGCCATAAACGGGTCAATTTACAGCATTAAGTGGTCGCCTGGGCAGTTGAAGAGGCGCTGGCTGTGCCAAGTCTTTTAGAATTCTTCTTTTTGTGACCACTGATAAATCTGCATACTGATCGATGTCAGATGACCATGCAACTTCAGACATTGATTGCTACCAATGAGCCAGTGCTACCAGTCCTGTTGATTGCTCGATCGATTAGGTAGAAAGTGTGCTTTCTTGGTCTGCCGATTGGCGATTTCGAAGAGATCAATGATGATTTGATACTCTCGAAGATGGACCCGTGATGTTGATGAAGATCGATGGATTTGGTCCCTCAAAAGTCAGCATTTTTGAAAACCATAGGGGCCGAAAATCTTTAAACGCAAAAAAGACCCAAAAGATGGGTTTTCGGCAGAAATCTGTCGACCCGAATTTCCAGGGTTGCCGTCGACCATGGGGCAGGGTCACCGATGATCATGGGCCATGGTCACAGCAACCATGGGCCAAGGTTGTGGGCGACCATGGGCCAAGGTCGCGGGCGACCATGGGCCAAGGTCGCCGGCGACCATGGGGACTTTGGTCCCTTTTGGTCGCCGATTTTTGGCCTTTTTTCCATCTTTTTTTATTCATTTTTCTTCACCATTTTTTCTAAAATTTTTTGTATATCTTTTGGCCTGATTCCCCTGTAGAAAAATTGACGACAATCCTTGCATATTGGACTGCAAAGTTTCCAATTTTCTGGGAAAGCCGAAGAGTTTGTCGCGTAGAGCTGCCGATTTACCGTTAGAAGCCAAAACTTGGTCAAACGATGTTGGAATGACCCGAGATTTGTGGTGAAGCCTCCTGAGTGATAAATAAGACCAACCATAGGCTTTTGTTTGAGTTTTGAAGCTGTGTGGGGTCCTGTCGCTAGTAGACTTGATTATGTCGAGAGGTATATGTTGCGCTTTGATGTGAGGTCAACCGATGTCCGATTGACTTGAATTTTGATAGGGGGCCTATTGGAATCATTTTGAGATGATCTATTAGCTCTGATTTAGAAACCATAGTCCCAGGGAGCTTCATGGCCGGGAGGCCTAATTTGGCTTCTAAGAGTCAAAATCTAGTCAAATGTTGTCAAAATGACCTGAAAGTTGACATGTAGCCCTTTGTAAGCATTTTGAAGTCACCCATGTGCTTTGTTTGATGAGTGATGGCCTCGGTGGTTTCTCACCGTCGAGAGGCTTGATTTTGCTACTCGAGTTTGATGTAGGGTCTAACATTGTCGGTATGACCTGAAACTTGGCGTGGAGCCTTTTGGAGGTATTTTGAGACCATCCACAGTGTCTGATGGAAGATTTGATGTCTTTGACACTGTCGCCGCCGGGAGCTCCTATTCAGCTGCTAGAAGAGTGAAGTTAGGCCAAACAATGTTGAAAATGACCCGAAACTTCATGTGTACCCTTCTTTTGGCTATTTTGAAGGGTCTTGCAGTTTTTGTTTGATTGTGACAAGATTTAATTTTTGAAGTAGGATTGCCTGTTTGTGGCAGGCTGCGGCTTCATGTAGCTTCTTTGATTTTGAAGAGACAAAGTGACATTTTTGGTGTCAACAAATGCCCCCTCGAGGTACAGTGACGAGTTGCTTAACTTTTGTAGTAGATGTGGCTCGAACAGAACTTTTGAAAAAGAGCTTCTGACTTTTTTAAGAGTCTTGAACACTTTTCTTCTGGTAGAGTAACCTGTTGAGTTTTCAAGGAAATTTTTATGGTAGTGAAAGGGATTACGTTCTATCTCAAGGCAAAGTTTTGAAAATGACATGAGCGATTTAGATTTGGGTTTTTGTTTTTTTTTTAAAAAACTTGTGACCTAAAAAGCTGTATGTGTTAAGTTAGGGGGTTGGGTTTGGTTTTTTTTTTTTTTTGGTTTTGACCTTGTGAACCATCAAGCTGTATGTGACAGGTTGGGGGGTCAAGTTTTGGATTTTGGCCTTGTGACCTAACAAGCTGTATGTGGCAAGTTAGGTGACCGGGATTTGGTTTTTTGTTTTGGCCTTGTGACCTAACAAGCTGTATGTGGCAAGTTAGGGGACCGAGATTTAGTTTTTTTGGGAAATGTCTATTTCAAGATTTTGGCTTAATTTGGTTCATGAGGTTGGATGGTTTGGATTTCGGAAACTCATGAGGTTTGGATTTTTTTTATGGTCCAATCAACTCGAAAGAGGCATGGAACCATTTTTGTATGCTCTTGGTAAGAGGAATTTCCTTTGACTAAAAGCCTCTTTTAGTGCCTAGGTGTTCAAACCTGGCTCATGTGGGCTAACCCATGGGACCTTAAGCTTTAAAGATAGCTTAGATCTCATGTGATATCATTTTTGTAAAGAATATCTAAGAATATCTCCTTTGGATAGAGAATATCTAAAAATATCCCTACTTAGAGAGAATTTCTCATGTTCCTTTTATTTTGGGAGAGAATATCTCAAAGTATCTTTCTTTTGGGAGAGAATATCTCAAATCTCCTTTCTTTTGGGAAAAAAAACTTCAAATTTCCTCTCTTTTGGGAGAGAATATCTCAAAGTATCTTTCTTTTGGGAATGTTGCTAATTTGTAGCACTACCTCCTTTCTTTTCTCGTTTCCTCCTTTGGCTTGCTCTCATCTATAAAAGCAAAGGGAGGTTGGATCTCTTGCTCTTGTTGCTTTCTTTTGCAACAGTCTTAAGAGTGCTTCAAGACCAGGAGTTCTTCAAGAATCTTCAAGCTTTTCTTCTTCTTCTCCATCAATGGCTTCAAGTAAGTCTTCTTTTCCAAGAAAACTCTATTGTAGAAGTACGATGGTAAAAAAAAAAAGCTCTTCTTTTTTTTCGTTCTTTCTTTTTCATTTCCACGTGTTTCCTTCTTCTTTTTCACTCGTTCCTTTTTTTCTTTTTCTTTTTTTTTTCACGTGTTTCTTTTTTTTTCTTTTTTTTTTGTGGTACGGACCTGTCCGTACGGCCACGTGCCCATGGGCCACGGCCTGTGGGCCAGTCCAATTTTTTTTTATTTTCTTTTCTTTTTAATTTTTTTTTCTTTCCTCTCTTTTTTCAAGAGGTTTTTCCTTTCAATTTTTTTGCTCACCATGATAATGCGTTTTTATGCAAATCAAGATGTTCATGGATTTTTTTCATGCATCAAATAAAATGCTAGGATTTCTAGGTCAAGCCAACATGAGTTTTGGCTTAGACAAAGTTTGATTGGTTTTGACCAAGTTCGGTTGGAATTAGTCAAACTTTTGTCAATGATTTTCTAGCATCTAATGCATGACAATTTACTTTCTATGCATGGTATTTGCAAATTGAATTGGAAGCTATGCATACCTGAAAATCTTTGCAAATTTTTGGAATTTGGAGCTCGCAGCGATGTTGAGCCTGTCACACCGCGAAATCGGGCCCTGCAGTGATCCGATCTCTGGATGTAAAATTTGGAATTAATTAAAACTTTTGACTTCCCAAGATCCGCGTGGATGAGGATCACACTTTTCTACATAATCTGGATATTTCGCGGAAGCTAAATATGGTGTTTGCTACTCAGAGCCCGTGGCCATCGGGTTCCATGTCGCACTTAGCCATTAACATAAAGCCATCAAATTAAGCCTTATAATCAAACTTGTGCGAATCATAAATCATAGAATACTAAGCTGGCAGTAACAGGGCATTGCATTTCCCATAAATATTAAAGTTACAAATTAACAGGTATATTGATTACAATCCCAAAGGAAAGGCTAATAAAAGCCATCCATAAATAAACAATTAAACAAATATTAATCCCAACCAATGTTACGAACTCTGATGCCAACCTTGACATCTATATGACATCAATGGGCAGACTCTCGCATCCAACCGGCGACTCAACCGCCTCCTCCGCTTAAACATCTAAAAAAAAGGCAAAGAGGTCGTAACCTGGCACCAAAGAAAAGGGTCAGACAAAACGGTCTGGCAAACCAATAGACAGATAATATAATGCTAGGCATTTTTAAAACATTATGAAATAATTGTAAATTCATTTAAAAATTCTAAACAATAATAGGGATGAAATATGATAAAATGATTGAAAAACTGAACATAAATATCAGAGCAATAAATGAATAGTATCCGAAGCAAAAATATCTTAAAAGAGACAACAGACTGATTAAAACATTGGCAAACCACATATAGCTATATTCTACTATTACTGAAGTAACAAGAGCAGACAAAGACCGTGGCCACTACTCGTGGGACCGGAACGAACAAAGTCGTTATCAAACAGAACTGTAGCCACTACACGTGGGACTGGAAACAGAATCAGAACCGCAGCCACATAGAAGTGGGACCGGCAAAACCGAATCGTTGCCATTGTCAATACAAATAGAATCCAAGCTGCAGCTGGCAGATAATTTTAAAGATCCCAAGCCGGGTGATTAGTCCGACAGGGTGACCTAAGCCTAGTGGTTCCATTAAATTTCAAAACATGAACCGATACAAATCCAAACATAATAATTCATCTCTGAAATCGATAAAGGACTACTCCTGAACAATTACATACCGAATATACCGACAAAGTCCGAACAAATCTGATGAGTAGCCTTATCGATATATTTCCGAATGTGGCGGACCACTCAAATCTATTTACAAAACAATTTGTAGAAAATATACAAATTCATGTGGTAAACCACTCAAATTCATTTCAAAGTGATATATAAAAGAATTCATATAAAGTTCCTGAACTTGGAAAGGAGTAATGTGAAAGAAACTGCGATTCAGATCTGGACATCACTAGGGGAAGACGTCCACGGCTGATTTGTAACAAAACAGGTTTTAAAAAATCTGATCTGGGCAGCGCAAATCAGCCATATAAATCGCATAAAAACTCCATGGTTTCATGATCAACAAGTGTATAATTAAAGGAGATTCAAGAAAACTATTACCTTGATGATATGTAGACTTCAAATCTCTGAAATAAAAGATCTAAAGGGCTGAACTCAGACTTGCAATTAGTAAAAACCTTGCTGGAATTTTCTGCAGCAGAATTGCTTTTGATCTTCTTCTCTATTTCACTTCCAAATTTGATTGGCTAAGATGGTGGGATCTTAATCTAGATTTCTAGATGGGTTTTGAGAACTTTTTATCTATGGAAAATCTCAGACCTGAAACTCTCTTCAATGAAGAAGAAAAGAGGGCTGGACGTGTGGGATTTCTAGCATAGGGATGTGTTGGACGTCCAAAAGGGGGGGAGCTTCCTCCTTTTTTATAGAAAACTTTGGGATTGCTTTCTTTAAAAGTTATTTCTTTTAATTCTCATAGATGTCCTAAAAGGAAAGTATAATCTAAAGATTTATTTCCTTTTAGAAACACTCCAATTAGAAAAGGAGACTAAAGGAACATCCCACAAACTTTAGCAATTAGTAATCTTAGTTGCACAACACTTACTAATTTAAGTTTCTAATTCAAAAAGAAAACTTTATTATAGGAATACTAATCCAAAGAGGAGTCCAACCTTCCAAGTAGAGAGACCTACTCAAAGTTGGAACCTCACCTATGGAATTCCCATTATGGACGTCCCACATAATAATGTACACCTTGGCCAACAAATAATTTATATAGAATTAAATTCATGTATGCCATCAAAGGCCTATTTGAATTTAAACTCAAAATTATTTTTCCACTAAAATAATTCAACCATATGTCATCTAAACAATTTAGGAAACCATGCCAATCTAGGAAAGTGACTAGAGAAGGGACCAAGAGACATATTTGCCCTTGGCTCCCAAAATGACCAACATGTCCATGCTAAACCCATAGCAACATTAAGACCATTTTAGCCTCAACTCATTCCACTAAAGAGTTATGGTTGAACTCTAGGGAAAAATATAATTATAAAATAAGCTCGTTAGAAAATGACAGTTGTCTTCGACCTACTAAGTAAAATGACCTAAATGCCCCTCCATGTAACATCCATAATCAAGTCAGGTTATCCGATGTACTATCAAACTTTTCGATTACATCAAAACCTTAGAACTTCATATCCTTAACTTAATCATCATCCAGATATCATTCTCTTGGTCCAGGGAGCGACCAACAAGTTCAATATCCATATGGAACATCCATATACTAAGATCTTAGATTTTGATGATTAATCGGATAATTCTAAAGGGACAATCATTCCATCATTAGATGGCATAGATTCTTTATTGCATCTGCACGTCCCAACTGATCAAGTCTGAGTACCCAAAACACAGAGCTGTTGACCCATGAAAAGAATCTCACCCATAGTGAATTAAAGCACAAGAACTTGACTTCGTCCGTTCATCCACAAATGCTCAAGACTAAGAGCACTGGTCACTCGGTAGCATGAGGTGACCGGATCTCTCTCAGTGATAGTACTATTTTTAGAGATCACACCTACAATGGTCCTGTTCAATGCATTGCATATGCACTAATGAGATAAATCCGAGAATGTCCTCTCATGACTTAGGTAAGTCACCCTGAATACAGGAGAGTCTCTCACTATAACTTATACCAAGATGAAGTGCCCAACTCCATCTCTCAGTTCTGAATAATTTTATTGTTTCCAGTGTCCATGAGTCAGACCTATCTGTGCGTAACCACTACACACCTAATTCATTTACTAGAAACAATGGGCCTTACACAACCATACATATATACATGTTTAAAGAGAAAAGAGTCATTCCATTAAATAACCAGTAAATATCCAGTAACAAAAGATGAGAGTGCAGCTAGTGGGCTTTAGGGCATGCACCAATCCCAACAAATTCCCACTTGCACTAAAGATCACTACTTCCTAACTTAACACCCATAGACTCAACATGAGAAGTAAAGACTTTCTTAGTAAGAGTTTTAGTGAATGGGTCAGCTAAGTTATTTGCTGAGGCAATCTGCTCCACCACTATTTCTCCATCCTGAATGAATTCCCGGATCAAGTGGTACTTTCTCTAAATGTGCTTGCCGTTCTTGTGATTCCTGGGCTCTTTGCGCCGTGCTACAGCACCAGTGTTGTCGCAGTACATGACAATTGGTTTTTGCACTGCAGGAACAACTCCCAATTCCAATAGGAATTTTCTGAGCCATACTGCTTCCTTCACAGCTTCCGATGCCGCCACATACTCTGCTTCCATGGTAGAATCAGCAGTACAGGATTGCTTGACACTTCTCCATGATATAGCCCCTCCTGACAAAGTAAAGACGTATCCTGAAGTAGACTTTCTGGCATCCCCATCAGATTGGAAATCAGAATCTGTATACGCCAAAGGCGTTAGATCATCGGGTCGATAGGTTAGCATATAATCTTTCGTTTCCGAAGATACTTGAATATATGCTTAACAGCTGTCCAATGCATGGGTCCAGGGTTTGACTGATATCTGCTAACCATGCCAACGGCAAAGCAAATATCTGGTCTAGTACATAACATAACAAACATGAGGCTTCCAACAGCGGATGCATATGGAACTCTCCTCATGCTCTCTATCTCTTCAGATGTCTTTGGACATTGATCTCGAGACAGTGGTACTCCATGTCTAGAAGGTAGCAAGCCCTTCTTGGAGTCATGCATGTTAAACTTGACCAATATCTTCTCAATATATGAAGATTGGGATAAGGCTAACATCTTATTCTTGCGATCACGCAAAAGCTTGATCCCTAAGATATAGCTGGCCTCACCTAAATCCTTCATTTGAAATTGAGAGGATAACCAAACCTTTGTGGATGACAATATACCTACATCATTTCCAATGAGCAATATGTCATCTACATACAGAACCAAAAATGCAACTGCTTTTCCACTTCCTTTCTTATACACACATGGTTCATCAGTGTTTTGATCAAAGTCAAAAGATTTGACTGCCTGATTAAACTTGATGTTCCACGCTCTAGATGCTTGCTTAAGTCCATAAATGGACTTCTTAAGTTTACAAACCATGTTATCTTGGCCACTAGCAATGAAACCCTCTGGTTGCATCATATAGATGCATTTGTCAAGACTTCCATTAAGAAAAGCTATCTTGACATCCATCTGCCATATCTCGTAGTCATAATGACATGCGATGGCCAAGAGAATCCTTATGGACTTAAGCATACCCACTAGTGAAAAGGTTTCCTCATAATCGATACCCTCTTTCTGAGTATATCCTTTCGTCACCAATCTTGCTTTGAAGGTTTCCACCTTCCCATCCACTCCTCTCTTCCTCTTGTAGATCCACTTGCACCCTATGGGTTTAATCCCTTCAGGTGCATCTACAAGTTCCCAGACTTGATTGGAATACAAAGAATCCATTTCAGATTTCATCACTTGCTGCCACATGTCAGCATCTATATCCGTCACTGCTTCATCATAACTAGCAGGATCCTCAACCAGATCTTCAGAGTCTGTCTTAAAAGACACTCCTAGATATCTTTCTGGCTGTCTAGAAATTCTCCCACTATGACGAGGCTCCGGAGTGTTAAAAAGAATATCCTGTTCATCAACTGTCTCAGGATCTGCTACAGATGTTATAAGAGATCCCGGAAGAATCTCCTCAAGGGTTTCTTTACAACTAACCTCTTAGTACATCATACAATCATCTTCCAAGTACCTAGCATGAGTGCTGATAAGCACTTTTTGCTCCTTTGGATGATAAAAGATGCCACCTCTCGTTCCCTTAGGATACCCAATGAAGTAGCACATTTCCGATCTGGGTTCCAGCTTGGTAGCTTTATCATTCAGCACATAGGCTGGACAACCCCAAATGTGGATATGTCTTAAACTGGGTTTTCGACCTGTCCACATTTCTTGCGGTGTCCTAGGCACTGATTTAGAAGGTACCAGATTTAAAATGTATGCTGCTGCTTCTAGGGCATATCCCCAAAAAGATATAGGTAGGGTTGCATGACTCATCATGGACCTTACCATATCAAGAAGGGTACGATTTCTTCTCTCCGCTACACCATTTTGCTGGGGTGTACTCGGTGCAGACAACTGAGACACAATCCCATGTTATGTGAGGTACTCTTTGAACTCACCCAGGAGGTACTCGCCACCTCGATCAGATCGAAGGGCTTTGATATGTTTCCCTAGTTTTAACTCCACCTCAGCCTTGAATTGCTTGAATTTATCAAACGCCTCAGACTTGCATCGCATTAAGTACACATATCCATACCTAGAGTAATCATCAGTGAAGGTGATGTAATACTCATACCCTCCTCGAGCTGGTTTGTTCATAGGACCACACACATTAGTGTGAATCAATTCTAACAACTCCTTTGACCTTAGTCCTTTTCCAGAGAATGACCTTTTGGTCATCTTTCCCTTGAGACAAGATTCTCACTGAGGAAAAGGTTCGAAATCTAATGAGCTCAAAGGCCCATCTTCTACCAACCTCTGAATCCGTTTTAGGTTAATGTGACCCAAACGTAAGTGCCAAAGATATGTGTCATTGATTGAAGACACCTTCCTTTCAAGGGAAGTTGAGTTTTCTTGTTGTACATTATGCAGTGTGGGAGCAATAATATATATATAAAATAAGTTGTCATGCATTCTACCAGAACATATAATATTTCCATCTCTACTGATATCAACACCAGAATGGAAGGAAACTGAATAATTAAATTCAATGAGTCTGGAAACTGAAATTAAATTCTTCCTCATGTCCGGAACATAGAAAATATTATTTAAAACTAATATCCTATCACATGGAAAATGTAAGGAAACAACTCCTACTGCAACTGCCCAAACTTTAGCTCCAGTTCGGACTCTAAAGGCAAACTCTCCTTTCTCAATCTTCTGCATTATCTGAAACCCCTGCAATGAATTGCAGATATGATTAGTGGCTCCCGAGTCTACTATCCATGAATCAGTAGAATCAACCACCAGACAAGTTTCAATATAGTAGGAAAAAGGTGTACCTTTCTTAACTGAGGCTAGTAACTTGGGACAATCTTTCTTCCAATGACCTTTGAGGCCACACTTGAAGCATTTCCCTTTGGGCTTTCCATCTGTACCCTTGTCCTTCTTTTTACCAGTATTGTCCTTTTTCTGTCCTTTTCCCTTATTCTGCTTCTTCTTGAACTTCTTCCCTTTCGAGTTTAGTTTAAAGGAAGACTGGAAAAAGTGAGCTTGGGCTTTCGGCTTCATGATAGCCTTGCCGCCTGGAGTTCTTTCATTAACTCAGATAGAGTCATGTCCATCTTGCTCATATTGAAATTGAGCTTGAACTGATTGAAAGAGTCCGGCAGAGTTTCGAGAATCATATCAGTTTGACTCTCTGCATCAATCTCAGCCCCTAGAATCTCAGCAACATTGAAACAATCCATCATCTTGAGCATATGCTCTTTGACAGGTGTTCCCTCAGCCATCCTAGTATTTATGATAGTCCTTATAGCAGCTTGCCTAGCTGGCCTGCTTTTGTCTGCGAACATCTCAGACAAGGACATCGTGATTTCATAGGTTATGTCCATTTGCTCATGCTGTGTTTGCAACACGTTGGACATGGAAGCAGGCATGTAGCATTTAGCCATGCTATTCGCTTTCTTCCATTTCCTCTCAGCCTCTAACTGGTCATCAGTAGAATTAACATCTATATCAGGACAGGTTTCCGACAAGACATACTTGTACTCCTCAGCAGTGAGTACTATGTCAAGATTTCTCTTCCAATCTACATAATTAGGGACAGTCAGTTTGTTCTCACGAAGAATGCTCATCAACGGACTAAAAGAATCTTTACCCATCTCTCTCTGGATATGAAACGGTTTATAATTAGACAAGCAGTATATATGTAATATGCATATGTTGCCTGTTATAAAAGGAAAAACATGCACAAATCTTTTTACATTATTTAACACTAAACATAATGTATCAGTGTTTCAACCTCCTCATAGACCCTCCATCGAAGGGATGGCCGAGCCTACAGTCACGTTGAATTAACATATGCTTTTTTGGATTATCACTATCTGGATATACAAATCCAGTGGTAGTCCAATCACTGATTGGTTTGGCCTCATATGACAAATAACTCTTAACTCCTAGGGAGAGGTCATTACCATCTTATGTCAAGTGTTTTACCATTTCTTATGAAATTTCCCAGAATGTCTATGATTTAAGTCCTCCGAAGGGAAGTGACTTTTGTCCATTCTAGAAGTGGACTTTAGTAAAGAGCTCCACCGAAGGGATGGCCGCTCCCACCAACACTTCATTGACATTCTATATAAGTGATCTTCAGTAAAGAACTCCACTGAAGGGATGGCTGCTCCTACTGACACCTCATTACGAATATTCACATTAGTTCAGCCATTAACCCATCAAAGCGGTCTTTAGTAAAGAACTCCACCGAAGGGGTGGCCGCTCCTACTAACACCTTAATGAGATAACATGAACCGAAAATGGAAGGCCGTGGGGTCTTTCCAAAAACCCCTCTCCCACTTGATTATTTATCACTAGGGTTTATACTTTTTGACCTTTACATTGTTTACTCAAAAGCTCTTTTAAATCTAGCAAACTTAGTTAATTAAATTTATGACTCAATGACTTAAGTCATCTTAAAAATAAATAACCTTTGCTTTAAAACATTTGAGAAAACCCCTTTAAAGAATCAAAAACCTAACTTGGGTTATGGAAACCCATAGGTAGCATCTAATTAGATTTTAGTTTAGCCTCAAGGGAACCAAGATAAATTAAACCCTATCTAATTTTAAACCTTAGACAAAATAGAAGGTGCTGGTCTAAGTTCCGTTTAAAAACAATTAGCCAAACTAAAAACAATCTAATATCAAAAGTTGCCAATTTTAGAACCTAATGGTGGCCATGTTTCTAGGTGACAATTATAGGAATTATATAAAGCATTCATCCATGCATTCCATATATAAGAGCAAATAAAAGTATGCAATTCTTGATGGCTCCCTGCTCTTCGGACTTCAAATCCTTATCGAACTAGGACTTCAAAAAATAGATCTCATCTTGCACCAAGAAGCCTTGTCTCCTCCACCACTAAGGAATCCGGTTACTTGCAACCTATCTTGCTTGGAACTTTCTTCTTCTTGCTTGTTCCAACAAATTAAATTTATATAAGCAAATCCATAAAAAACAAAACCTCAAATAACATTGGAGATTCCTATGCGTTTTAAGAAAGCTTACATCAAGACTAGTTGGAATAAAAGTAAAGAAAGAATTACAACTTCCTATGATTGCTAAACGCGCAATCGTACAGTTTCCAACTAATAAAAAAACATCCAAATCCACATAACAATCATGCGAACCATCAAGGATGCAATATATGGCTGCAAACAAAGAGGTTAATGCATGCAAAACACTATGTACATCATTAAACAAATCTGGAAAATAAATTCCAGCATTGTTAATGAAACTTGCACACAACATGCATCACTTAAAGAGATCTGAATATAACTTTAGTAGGGTGCCACCATGCCCATAATCAATCTAGGATTAATTAAACACAACATGGGATCATGATTTCACATGGAGTGGCTCTGATACCACTGAAAGAAACTGTAATTCAGATCCGGACATCACTAGGGGAAGACGTCCATGGCTGATTTGTAACAAAACTAGTTTTAAAAAATCTGATCTGGGCAGCGCAAATCAGCCATATAGATCGCATAAAAACTCCATGGTTTCATGATCAACAAGTGTATAATTAAAGGAGATTCAAGAAGACTATTACCTTGATGATATGTAGACTTCAAATCTCTGAAATAAAAGATCCAAAGGGCTGAACTCAGACTTGCAATTAGCAAAAACCTTGCTGGAATTTTCTGCAGTAGAATTGCTTTTGATCTTCTTCTCTATTTCACTTCCAAATTTGATTGGCTAAGATGGTGAGATCTTAATCTAGATTTCTAGATGGGTTTTGAGCACTTTTTATCTATGGAAAATCTCAGACATGAAACTCTCTTCAATGAAGAAGAAAAGACGGCTGGACGTGTGGGATTTCTATCATAGGGATGTGTTGGACGTCCAAAAGGGGGGGAGCTTCCTCCTTTTTTATAGAAAACTTTGGGATTGCTTTCCTTAAAAGTTATTTCTTCTAATTCTCATAGATGTCCTAAAAGGAAAGTATAATCTAAAGATTTATTTCCTTTTAGAAACACTCCAATTAGAAAAGGAAACTAAAGGACCATCCTACAAACTTTAGCAATTAGTAATCTTAGTTGCACAACACTTACTAATTTAAGTTTCTAATTCAAAAAGGAAACTTTATTATAGGAATACTAATCAAAAGAGGAGTCCAACCTTCCAAGTAGAGAGACCTACTCAAAGTTGGAACCTCACCTATGGAATTCCCATTATGGACGTCCCACATAATAATGCACACCTTGGCCCACAAATAATTTATCTAGAATTAAATTCATGTATGCCATCAAAGGCCTATTTGAATTTAAACTCAAAATTATTTTCCACTAAAATAATTCAACCATATGTCATCTAAGCAATTTAGGAAACCATGCCAATCCAGGAAAGTGACTAGAGAAGGAATCAAAAGACATATTTGCCCTTGGCTCCCAAAATGACCAAAATGTCCATGCTAAACCCATAGCAACATTAAGACCATTTTAACCTCAACTCATTCCACTAAAGAGTTATGGTTGAACTCCAGGGACAAATATAATTATAAAATAAGCTCGTCAGAAAATGACAGTTGTCTTCGACCTACTAAGTAAAATGACCTAAATGCCCCTCTATGTAACATCCATAATCAAGTCAGGTTATCCGATGTACTATCAACCTTCTCGATTACATCTAAACCTTAGAACTTCATATCCCTAACTTAATCATTATCCGGATATCATTCTCTTAGTCCAGGGAGCGACCCACAAGTTCAATATCCATATGGAACATCCATATACTAAGATCTTAGATTTTGATGATTAATCGGATAATTCTAAGGGGACGATCATTCCATCATTAGATGGCATAGATATTCTTTATTGCATCTGCACGTCCCAACTGATCAAGTCCGACTACCCAAAACACAGAGTTTTTGACCCATGAAAAGAATCTCACCCATAGTGAATTAAAGCACAAGAACTTGACTTCGTCAGTTCGTCCACAAATGCTCAAGATTAAGAGCAATGGTCACTCAGTAGCATGAGGTGACTTGATCTCTCTCAGTGATAGTACTATTTTTAGAGATCACACCTACAATGGTCCTGTTCAATGCATTGCATATGCACTAATGAGATAAATCCGGGAATGTCCTCCCATGACTTAGGTAAGTCACCCTGAATGCAGGAGAGTCTCTCACTATAACTTATACCAAGATGAAGTGCCCAACTCCATCTCTCAATTATGAACAATTTTATTATTTCCAGGGTCCATGAGTCAGACCTATCTGTGCGTATCCACTACACACCTAATTCATTTACTAGAAACAATGGGCCTTACACAACCATACATATATATACATGTTTAAAGAGAAAAAAGTCATTCCATTAAATAACCAGTAAATATCCAGTAACAAAAGATGAGAGTGCAGCTCGTGGGCTTTAGGGCATACACCAATCCCAACATAATGTGCAATGGTCTAATGATTTACCCAAGATTGTCTTGATGTACACTTAATCCCTTAAAGGTTTACAAAGAATAACAAGTTTGATGCTAATGAAAATACACAACATTTAATTTATAAAGTGTGCATCAAGACGAGCAAAATTTCACGGGTAAAATTTCATCAATACCTTCCTTCATTTATCCATCCAAATTTGCACATATCATAATGCTACAATTCCTTTCATTTGTTCATGAATATCCAAGCCTTAGTAGGAGTCAAATAGGCCTAGAATTCATCGAGGAAATGAGGTTAAAATGGGCCTTAAATAGGCCAACAAAGGACCCTCAAACAGCCCTCAAATATGGTTGTAAATGAACCCAGAATTGGGCCCAGGTCTGCTCGAGTGGCCCATTGGGTCGCTTGAGCGGACCCAATTCTGTTTGGGTCCGTTCGACATGCAGAATTCTGCACTTGTGCACCCATTTGTAGTTCTCTTTCCCTCCTTTCTTCTACAATGATTTCTGCACTTCTTTGAGCTTCTCAATGCTACATAAAATCCATCAAACACATTCACACACTAATTTATTGCACTTCTTTGAGCTTCTCAATGCTACATAAAATCCATCAAACACATTCACACACTAATTTATTCCATTCCATCAAATAAAAATCAAGTGCAAATGTAACTTTCTTCAATCATTAAGATACAAATCTAAAATAGAAAGAGTTGACCCAAAGAAGATGAATCTAAGAACATAATTTCTTAAGATAGACATATCAAAGAAGATAATCATAAAACCTTTCATAAACATTTCAAGATGATACCATAACATGTAATGAAGAAGAAACAAATGAAATAGAAGTTCATAGGATCATTCCCATTAAACAAATCACATATTAACTTGCCTCTAGTCAAGATGAAGAACAAGTCACTCAAAGATGGCCTCAATTAGGACTCCAGCTCCAAATCCACAAAACCCCGAAAATAATCCAAGAGAAAGCCCTAGAAACCAATCATTTGCAAACCTCAATGAAAACCCTTTGCATGAAAGGAGAAAACACTCTAAATGGTTTGAAAAAAAAGAATCTCAAGCAAGAAATGCCATTGCTAACCTTTTGGTGTTCCAAAGAAGAAGGGCTTAAAGAAGAGGGTTGTTCTAGCTCAAATCTTTTGAAAATGTTATCTTTGGAAAGCCAAGAGGAAGGAGAAAAGATTGATGAAGATCGATCTCCAAGTAGCACTAAAAAATGGCTCACATAAGAGGAGAGAGTGGCTGGAAAAATCGTTCTAGCCCTAGCTGGAATTGTTGCAGGAAAATGAGAAATGAAAGAGCGAAGAAGACTATTGCCGTTTTATAAAGTGGGCAAGTGGGTCCCAATGGGCCCCAAGGTTCAAGTGGTTAAAATTGACATTTGTGGGTCCCAAACGAAGACGACGAAGAAGAAAAAATTTATCGTCGAAAAATCGATTTTCTAAAAAGTACATTTTTGCCATTTTCTGAAATTTTCAAAATTTATGGACAGATTTAGTGAAAATGTCATTTTTGCCCCTTTTTATCGAAAAACGCGATTTCTGAGCATTAGATCAAAATGGTCAAAACATGAAAGTTGTTTATAACAATAAAATGAATCAAAATAAATAAAATTTTGGATTTTTAGCAATCAAGAGTAATTTCTCTCAAAAATACATTTTACATAGGCCGGGTCAAACTAAAGTCAACGGTCCCCAAAACTCTCCAAGGTTATGAAAAATCTAGTCAAACTTGTTGACACAGAAAAATGTGTCACTTTGCTTATCCAAACTCAAGAGAACTACTTGAAGCTGCAGCCTGCCATAAATAGGCAATGCTACTTCCAAAAAATAATCTTGTTAGAATCAAACAAAAACTGCAAGTTCCTTTAAGACAGCCAAAATAGGAGTACAAAAGAAGTTTCAGGCCATTTCAAAATCGTTTGGCCTAACTTCGCTTCTCCGATAGCTCAATAGGAGCTCCCAGCGGCGACAGCATCGAAGACACCAAATCTTCGATTAGAGCCTATGGATGGTCTCAAAATACATCCAAAAGGCTCGACGTCAAGTTCCAAGTCAAACCGACAACGTTTGACCCTCCATCAACCCTCAAAATAGCTAAATCAAGCCTCTCGGCGGCGAGAACGACTGAGGCCATCATTCATCAAAAGGAGCATATGGACGGCTTCAAAATGCTTACAAAGGGCTACACGTCAGGTTTTAGGTCATTTCGACAATATTTGGCCAAACTTTGACACTCGAAAGCCAAATCAGGCCTCTCGGCGGCGAAGCTCCCCGGGACCATGGTTTCCAAGATAGGGCAGGGCCTGTGGATCATCTTAAAATGACTCTAATAGGTTCTCTGTCAAGTTTCAAGTCAATCGGACATCGGTTGACCATACATCGAGGCGCCACATCTTCCTCACGACAAAATTAAGTCTACTAGCGATATGACCCCAAACGGCTTGAAAACTCAAACAAAAGCTTGGTCTTATTTATTACTCAGAAGGCTTCACCCCAAATTTCAGGTCATTCCGACATCGTTTGGCCCAGTTTCAACTTCTGACGAAAAATCGGCAGCTCTACGCAACAAAGTCTTCGGCTTTCTCAGAAAATTGGAAACTTTGCACTCCAAAATGCAAGGATTCTTGTCAAGTTTTCTACAGGGAAATCAGGCCAATAAATTATCAAAATGTCAAGAAAAAATACAGAAGATAAAAGAATAAAAAAACATAAAAAACGGCCACAAAACGGGGACCAAAAGTGGAAATCCCCCCCAGGGTTGCCAGCCCCTACGACCCTGGCCCATGGCCGCCGGCAACCATGGAGCCTGGAATCGCCGGGTTCGCCACGGAAAGCCTGTTTTTTATCGTTTTTCGCGATTCGAAACTTCTAACTCCTGGGATTTTCCAAAATTCATACTTTTGAGGCTCCAAATCCTTTGACATCCGTCAAAATCACGGGTCAATCCTCAAGAGTATCAAAATCAACATTGATCGTCAACCGGACAACCAAAAAGTGTGCTTTCTACCCGACCGATCGAGAAATCGACAGGACAGATGGCACCGACCCGCTGTAGGCAACCAATACCTGAAGTTACATGATCATCCAATGTCGATCTACATAAAGATTCATCGATGATCATCGCCAGAAGAATCCCAAAAGATGCGGCACGGCCCGCGACTCTTCAACTGCTCGGCGAATTCTTAATTCAATTAACTGGCTAGCTTTATTGCAGTCATTAATTCATTTCTTTGGACGGCCCAATCAGAAGCAAGCATCTGGGAGTTATAAGTCAATTGATTCATGGCACTTAACCCATGAAACTCCTCCCATCATGGCGATTAAAGGCGATTAAATGCCCTCAATCTCTACCAGCCAATCAAAAGCCAAGGTCCAGGAGTTACGAAATAAAGGAATTAAACCTTGTAACTCCTCCCATTATGTGATTTAATGGCGATTAAAGCCCATAAACTCTCCTAAATGGCTACCAAGAGCCTATAAATAGGAGAACACTCCAAAGAAATCCAGATAAAAAAAAATCAAATAGCTTCCAAAGATCAGAAAAGATCAAACAACTTCCAAAAATCAGAAAAAATCAAACAACTCCTAGAGATCAGAATCAGATCAGCTTCCAAGCACAGAAAATCCAGAGAAGAAAAGAGAAAAAAATATGTGAAAGTTCTGCATCGCCCACCGCTACAAGGTGACAAAAGTCCTTTGGGGGTACCCCCCAAGATCCTTGCATTCTCCTTCTGCCTCCAATGGCTTAGACATGACTTTTCAATCCATGTACTTAACTTTTTATTGGACATAGGACCTCCATTTAGTCTTTGTCCTCTAAAAATCTGAGGTTATAGCCAAGCCTAGCGAATCAAGAGCATCCCCTGTTCTCATCTGCATGGATGATGGCGAAGTCCACATATGGCTTGCGACCGTCAATCTAAACGGGTCCCCCACAATCTCCTGAGAAGTTAGATCCTCATTTTTCTTGCTTTTCATTATAGTTTGTATTTTTTTAAAGAGACAAAAATCACAACTCTTGTCTTTCATTATTGATAAGAATTGTAAATCGGCTATAAACGGTACAAAATCGGCTATAAATGCCAAAACAATTGCCTTTCACGGCAATTCAAGAAAATGTATCTTTTCTTAAATATATGTGCAATGGAAAACTTAAAAGAAGTTTATTTCCTTTTTACTTGCGAAGGTCGATCTTCGGATCACCACTTGCAATTCCAAGTAAAATAGAAAATCTGGCACACCCACAAAAAAAATGTTGATACCCACTCCTGCCCCCCGGGCGCGAAAGTGTCGGATCAAACGGACTCCCACGTCCGCCGACCTCGGTAGCACAGAGCAAGGAATGTGCGGTCTATCAACCTAGCTCCACCCGGTGGGACCCGTTCATTTGAGAACACGAGCTAGAAATGAAATATTTGCATATCATATCTTTTGCTCTATGCTTATACTCCTTTTCTCGATTCCTTGGCTACTTTCTAATTGGTGGCCTATGTTGGATTTCGCATCTAAAAAAAATGAGATGAGATTTTTTAGAAATTTCTAATTCTTTGAATTTATCTCCACTCTTTATCTTTAAAAAAAAATTAGATTTCTTATTTTGGATTCAAAATTGAGAAACTTTGATCCTTTTCGTTTCGTCTCTGTGTTCGCGGAAATCGTTGAGCCGGTTCGAATTGTGGAAATGGCCATTGTTTCTCTTTAATGAGTTCATTAGAAATTAAAAAAAATCAGATTTCTTAGTTTGGATTCAAAATTGAGAAACTTTGATCCTTTTCATTTCGTCTCTATGCTCGCGGAAATCGTTGAGCCGGTTCGAATTGTAGAAATGGTCTTTGTTTCTCTTCGATGAGTCAATTAGAAATTAAAAAAAATCAGATTTCTCATTTTGGATTCAAAATTGAGAAACTTTGATCCTTTCCTTTCGTTCGTGTGCTCGTAGAAATTGTTGAGCCTGTTCGAATTAGGATTTGGGCCATCGTTTCTATTCGATGAGTTCATTTGGGATAAAAAAAAAAAGACATAGACCACTAAGGTTAAACCAATTGCGTTCTTTATTCACGGTTGATTCAAGAAAAGCCTTGTCCAAAGTGTGGAGACAGCTTGACTGTTCTAGGCAAGGGTCCTCCAAACGGGTTCATTAAGTAATCCTACCCTTACTTGGGGGCGATTCTATTAATCGAGATTTCATAAGACGGGGTTAGGAGGCCTATGTGTACTCTCTCGTCTTTTAAATAAAAATTTTTAAGTAAAAATTTTAAAAAATAAAAAATATATAAAAAAAACTTGAAAAAAAAATCTTAAAATAAAAAACATATTTTAAAAAAAATCTTAAAAATAAATAATATATAAAAAAATATTTTTAAAAAAAAAATATTTTAAAAAAATTATTAAAAAAAAGATTTTTTCAAAAAAAATCTTAAAAAAAAAACTTCCATCGTTTTTGGGTTCAGATCGGAGAAATTTTGGTCTCCTCCCTTCTAAGCACTGGCGCTCGCGGAAATCGTTGAGCCCGTGTTTAGATTGGAATGCCTTTGCTCTCTTTGATGAACTCGATCTTGACCTTTCAAAAAAAAACTCGTCATTTTTTGTGTTCAGATCCGAGAAATTACGGTTTCTTCTCTTTTGGGTACTGGCGCTAGCGGGAATCGTTGAGCCCGTATTTGAATCAGAATACCATCTGCTCTCTTTGATGAATCCAATCTTGACCATTCAAAACAGAGAATCTCATCTCATTAATGCGGTCTCCAAACATTTGTGTCTAGCGGTACTAGTACGCCCTTTCAGGGTCTACTGTATTCGCGACCGGCACATTTATAACTTCAACCTTGTATTCTTTTTACATCGAGTAAGCTCTGCTTCTCAATAAATCAAATTTAGGTACACAATTGCTTTTAGCAGTCACTGGGACGCTCATTCTGGGCTCACCATACTTGCGATTAGAATAATTGTACCATCTATAGCGTTTTGCCTTCTTCATATTGCTTGGGTCATATCCCTCTAGCGATTTGAAAAGACAAAACCATAGAACTCCCCATTTATGATCATTATATTATTGTGATTACTAATGGATGTGGTCTTGTTTCATAAAATTTTCAAAAACTAACAATGGCAGCTTCGCTAACCATTACTTTCGATGGGAACAAGCACCAGCTCATGCTTCAACAGAAGCAAACCACTCGCACCTTCAAGCGCCCCATCAGCTGCTGAAGTGTCAACTCCCTCGGCAACTCTCTGAACTCCGGGTCGACCTCAACTCCCTGGGCTATCGTCTTTGGGATGCTGGGACCATTCCCACTTCCCGAGGAACAAACTGCTCCTTCCAAGAAGCAGAAGCTCGCCTCCCAACATGTCACTACCATGAAACCAAAGGCAGGCACCAAAAAGCCCGAAGCCCGTGGCACCCCCACGAAGCCTCGACCCGCAAGCAACCAGGTCTATCTCAAGACTTAATCCGTAAGACCTTCACCAAAACAAAGAAGGTCCCAAACATCCACCAAGCCAGCATACCTGGCCCCACTCAAGGAGAACCAGTTCTACCCTCTTGCTTACATGAAAGACGAGAGACCCATCTCCAACCTGACTCCCAAGTCAACCCAGCATGAGCCGGCTTGTTCTTACAAGTCCAAAATCAGATCATGCATCACAAGGCCTCTGCAAGCACCTGCTAAGACCTACAATCATTCAGTTTGACCCTTCATATCTACAGGGGCCGAACTCGAAACATTCAAAGCTTCGCTGCAACAGGCGAAGGACCGGGTTCTCATCCTGTCCTTGCCTAGCTACAAAGAAGACAAGCTCGGCTGCTGCACTGGAGGGAGCACATCCTTCATTGTCAAAGCCAAGCCAGAGCTGACCGAAGCTCAAATTGCTCGTCGTATACGCCAAAGGACCCAGCCTCCTACACTTCAAGTCTCTCCCAAATGGGTCGAAAAAGAAAGACCCAACCAAGTTGCTGCTGTCCATATGGTTGGAAAAACCAGAAGACGCCAAAAGTCAGCATCCAAAATCCATGTCCGACATCTGGTGACCCGCAGCGTCTCCAGGACAAGAAGACATTCAGAAGAATCCCCTGCTCCTTCAAGCAAAGGACGACAGAGTGATCCTTCCTCAAGCTCTTCATCAAAAAGAATGAGCCCCAGCTCAGTACTAGGACAATTTTTTTGTTCGAATCTCGAGGGATGAATGTCCTGGCTACAAATTTTGAGCCACCACCTCGCAATCCACCTCAAGATGATGCGCTCACACGCATCCAGCAGTTGGAACAAGGCCAGTAGAGGATTGAAACTCTGATGGAAAACCTTCTCCTCACCTACCAAAATTAGGCGAACAATGAACCTCCTCCGAATCATCAAGATGATGAGGTAAATGGAGAAAAAAATGAGTCACGCGCCCTTACCAAAAAAGACGTAGACAGTATCCTCGCAAAAGCAAAAGAAGAGGATATACTCAAGGAGCATGGGATCAAGCCACCATATCCCTTACGGATGGACTCGGTCCCGTTCCCCACAAAATTCAAGCATCCTACTCTCCAAACATATACGGAAAAAGGATCAGCCAGACAGCATGTCATCCATTTCAAGATCTTGACGGGAGCTATCGCGGATCAAGATGCACTCAAGATCCGCCTCTTTGCAAGCACCCTAAAAGGTACAGCCTTCGACTGGTACTCCACTTTGCCAGAGGACTCCATCCAAAATTGGGCCATGCTAGAGACACGCTTCCTGACTCACTTCAAAGGTGAGGATCATCCCGTTACTATGGCTCAGCTGTGCAGCCTAAAACAAGGGGAGAATGAGTCGACATATGACTTTATTCACAAGTGGAAAGCAATGGCATACAAATGCTCTGATGTATTGCCACAAGCGTCTCTACTCGACATTTGCCGAAAGAACATGAGAGCTAGAATCCGCTCCATGATCATCGGCAACAAATCAAAGAACTTGGGAGAACTCCTAGAAGCTTCCATGGAAACTAAAATGGTGATTAACGACCTCAACAGTTAGAAATCATCAAGAAAAGAGTCAACCGCCATTGTAACCTCAAAAACAAAGAAAAAAGAGGTCCTCAATGTGCAGACCAAGTCAGCTCCTCAGCCACCAAAAAAAGCTGAAAACAAAGCTGTTGTAAGAGACCCGAACTCTCTGATGCCTTCAAAGAGCGAGTAGAAAAGAAATACCCGTTCGATGAAGATGTTGATGAAATCTTCGGGGCTCTCGTGGCAAACGGCAAGCTCACTTTGCCTGAACCCAAAAGACCGGGTGATGTTGGCAAAACCAACGATCCTCGGTACTGTCCATACCACCAGATGATCTCGCATCCTCTCAATCAATGCTTCGTTGTGAGAGAGAAAATAAATGAGATGTGGAAAAACGGAATCATCACCTTTGACAAAAGCTATGGGTCTGCCTTTGTCAACATGGTGTCATGTGGACAAACACCAAAATCACCGAAGAAGAAGATCACTACTTCCTTCAAGGTGATAAATGCAATCCAAGCGTCCGAAGTACTGGTTCCTTACCCGACACCAAATGGACAACCGATATGGGTACATCCCGATCTCCTGGAAGATGAAAATTGGGAGATCGTGAAAACAAAGCCTACAGCTCAATAGCGAAGGCAGGCTAGGAAACATCTCCTCAAGCTCAAACGGCAAGAGAAGACCCAGCCAAAACAAGAAGTCCAAGAAAAGGCAGAGGGCTCCTCTACCACTTCACTGGAGGCAACAAAAATGTCCCCTCCAGAGACTTCAAAGGGGGTAAGAAATTCACTCTCAGTGATTTCATGCCACCTCAATTCAAAGAAGCCACGCAGGAGGCATCATACTCTTGCAATTCGGTAGTTGGATTCTCCATTGATGGATACGAGTCCAGCGACACCGATGATGGATTCGAATCCAACTACACCGACGAGTGGGAAGAGTCCATTGAAACTGGAGAATATATCTACGATGAAGAATGGGTTCCTAAGACTCATCTTATGCTAGTAATCTGGTATAACCCCCTACAGCCACAAGGATCCTGGTCTGATGATGAAGAAGACCAAGAGGCTGTACATGAAAATGCTATTGAACCAGCACTCGTCATTGCTCCAGTGGAAATCAACTATGTTGAGCCACAAAGAGTAGATGGAGAAGAAGATTTGGCTCCCATGCCTGAGCTTGAAGAATATGTAAGGATCTTACAACATCTCACTCTAGAACAAGAGCAAGACCACGTCAACGAGCCTCCTCGCAATCCCGAGCCTGAAGTCCCTGAAGACCATTAGGTACATCCTCCCTTAACTCCTAAAAATGGAGAAAATTGCTGGATAGACGATCCTCTTACATCTGAGGATGAGTCTGACTCGATCAGGCAACGTCTCCTATTAGAGCTTCCTATAATGTGATAATTCGGGATTATAGCTCTTCCGAAGCATCGTCTGATGAGATCACTTACACTCCAACGACACCTAGCAATGTATCCTTTGGAGCCACCTCATTTCACGTGACTTTCACTAAGACGGCACCCTCTCAGGTTTCTTCTCTTGAGATTGTGACTTCAAAGCTCACACCCTTCGTGACTGAAGAATCCCCAGCTATTGATGCTTGGGATGATGAATTGGTCAACGAAGAAGAAAGGTTGCTAGATGCTGTTCAGGACTTGTTTCTGAAAAATGCTCCGTGCAACACAATCACTGAGAATGGCAACTCTGCTTCAGATACATCCTCAGCAAATGAAAAACGACAGCCACTTGATCTTGAAGACAATCTTCGAAACGAAGACGCCTCTCAAGAAGCTCTCGAAGTTGGTAGAGGCACCCGCTCTGGCCGGGACTACCACAAGAATTATAACCAATCTTCATTTACTTATGTAAATCCTTCGGGAAAAGATGTTGTAAGCACCCCTAGTGGCAACAATGATGAACATGCAGGCCCCAAGGAGGCTTTCAAGTATGACTTGATCGAACATATCAAGCACATACCTGCACGTCTGCATATCCTAGACTTATTGTGAATGTCTCCATGCACTTATGATAATCTCATTTCAGAATTACAAACGCTGAATGAGGATGCCGACAAACATGCCCCGCAAGTCCTCCAAATTGAAATGGACTACCAGGTTAAAAACTCAGAAGCTTCATCAAAGGAAGAAAAGAAGAAAACTGAGGGATCATGCATTGAATGCCTCTCGGTTTGAAAGGCGGCCAGTGCAACCATCGCCTTCACTAAGGACGACCTCCTACTTGGCGAAACAAGGCACAACCGACCCCTATACTTCACAGGGTACATCAAGGAAATGCCTATGCATAGAGTTCAGATCGACCTAGGTTCTGCACTCAACCTCATCTCCACTTCGGCTCTCGAAGAGTTGGGCATCCCACCCAGCAAGCTAAGCCACACATCTGTATCTATCTTTGGATACGATGGGAGTACTCAAAGGCCTATCGGCAAAATCAGGTTCAAGTTGCATATCGGTGATCTTATCTCTGAGGTCATTGTATATGCAATAAAAACCCCTTCATGCTACAACATCCTTCTCGGACGCCCCTGGATCCACGAGAATGGTGTTGTCCCTTCAACTCTACATCAATGCATCAAGTTTGTTGGCGACGATGGCATCATACATCGAGTTTTTACGGACAGAAAACCCTTCAAAGGTAAAGAAGTCTACTTTGCAGACTCACAGATGTATGAAGGTGAGAAAGAAGAAGAGGAGAAGCACACAATACCCTTTGCCGAAAATCTCCAGAAAGATAAAGGCAAGGTTCCTCAACAATCACCGGAATAAAACAAACTATCCGGTAAATCCGAAGAGAGCATTCAAACTCCCTTCATCATCTCCCTCAAACCTTCAAAACCTTTGGTCATCACGACTAAAGTGAAGAGGGCAAAGCAAAAGTCTGAGGGCAAATTTGTTGTCTATTTCGTGTCTATCATACAAGACATGGATTCGGATTCAGAGCCAGAGGACGACACATCATCAAGCCAAGCTGACACTCAGCAAGTTCAGCCTGCTCTTACTCCAATGGAGACAACTTCTGACATAGAAGATCCTATGTCAGCTTCCTTCGTTGTTCCAGCAACTTCAGCAAAGGAAAAGCCGATCTTTTTCCATAGATCAGACGCTTCTTCATCAAACTCCATGCTTGAACCCTTCCAAAATGAAGGTATGCCTTAACTATCCTTATATAGTCCTATGGCACAAGCTATTATGAATAAAATGAGCTATGACGCTCAAAACCCAATCGGTTTAGGAGAAGGACGCGATATTCTCATGCCATTGGGGCCCGTCTTGACCAAAAGCCAGCTGGAAGATTGGAGACTCTACGGTTATGTAGAAAAGTCTTCACACGGGCTAGGGTGTGATCCCGACACTCCCTTGAGATAGTTGACACAAAGGCTTAAAAGTAAATTTACTGACCGAGCCTCAACATCTCAAGTCCGTGAAGACATCGATCTCCCTGGATATCTCTTCGATGAGTCACCAGACAAAGATCCAAGAAGCTCATCCAATTAGTACGATTTCTCTGACAATGAAGAGGAATTGTCCGATGGCACAAACATGTGGTCTTCTGACCCAGAAGAACCCTCGTCTCCAAAAGAAGTACCCTACTTCGACCCGGTTTCAACAGGCGATTGGGATCATCTCATAGCAAGCCTTGAGAAAATTGCCAATCAAGAAGACCCGTGGAAAGGAACAAAACCTTGGTCTGGAAATGCCCTTGAAACCCCAGAAGGTTTCGTAGAGCTGGAAGCCTCCGAAAATATTATGGAGGAACCACCTTCGAACCTTCCAACAGAAGATCCTGTTCAAAAGATAGACTTGGGAACACCAGATTGTTGGGATTGGTGTATGCCCTAAAGCCCACTAGCTGCACTCTCATCTTTTGTTACTGGATATTTACTAGTTATTTAATGGAACGACTCTTTTTTGCTTAAACATGTATATATGTATGGTTGTGTAAGGCCCATTATTTCTAGTAAATGAATTAGGTGTGTAGTGTCTACACACAGATAGGTCTAATTCATGGACGCTGGAAACAACATATTTGTTCATAACTGAGAGATGGAGCTGGGCACTTCATCTTGGTATAAGTTATAATGAGAGACTCTCCTGTATTCAGGGCGACTTACCTAAGTCATGGGAGGTCTTTCCCGGATTTATCTCATTAGTGCATATGCAATGCAATGAACAGGACCATGGTAGGTGTGATCTCTAAAATAGTACTATCACTGAGAGAGATCAAGTCACCTCATGCTACTGAATGACCAGTGCTCCTAATCTTGAGCATTTGTGGATGAACTGACGAAGTCAAGTTCTTGTGCTTTAATTCACTATGGGTGAGATTCTTTTCATGGGTCAACAGCTCTGTGTTTTGGGTACTCGGACTTGATCAGTTGGGATGTGCAGATGCAATATAGAATCTACGCCATCTAATGATTGAATAATCGTCCCCTTAGAATTATCTGATTAATCATCAAAATCTAAGATCTTAGTATATGGATGTTCCATATGGATATTGAACTTGTGGGTCGCTCCCTGGACCAAGAGAATGATACCCGGATGATGATTATGTTAAGGATATGAAGTTCTAAGGTTTAGATGTAATCGAGAAGGTTGATAGTACATGTGAGAACCTGGCTCAATTATGGATGTTACATAGAGGGGCATTCAGGTCATTACACTTAGTAGGTCGAAGACAACTGTCATTTTATGATGAGCTTACTATATTATATATTTGTCCCTGGAGTTCAACCATAACTCTTTAGTGGAATGAGTTAAGGTTAAAATGGTCTTTATGTTGCTATGGGCTTAGCATGGACATTTTGGTCATTTTGGGAGCCAAGGGCAAATATGTCTTTTGGTCCCTTCTCTAGTCACTTTCCAAGATTGGCATGGTTTCCTAAAATGTTTAGATGACATTTGGATGAATTATTTTAGTGGAAAAATAATTTTGAGTTTAAATTCAAATAGGCCTTTGATGGCATACATGAATTTAATTCTAGATAAATTAATTGTGGGCCATGGTGTGCATTAGTATGTGGGACGTCCATAATGGGATTTCTATGGGTAAGGTTTCCAATTTTGAGTAGGTCTCTCTACTTGGAAGGTTGGACTCCTCTTTGGATTAGTATTCCTATAAGAAAGTTTCCTTTTTGGATTAGAAACTTAAATTAGTAAGTGTTGTGCAACTAGGATTACTAATTGCTAAAGTTTATGGGAAGTTCCTTTAGTTTCCTTTTCTAATTGGAGTGTTTCTAAAAGGAAATAAATCTTTAGATTATACTTTCCTTTTAGGACATCTATGAGAATTAGAAGAGATAGTCTTTAAGGAAAGTAATTCCAAAGTTTCTATAAAAGGGAACAAGCAACCACTTGGACGTCCACAACATAAAGAGAGCCACAAGGAGTCCCACACGTCCAGCCCTTTGGGTGTTTTCTTCTTCACTGAAGAAAGTTTAAGGTCTGAGATTTTTCCATAGAAAATAGTTCTCAAAAACCTAGATTAAGATCCCACCATCTTAGCCAATATGATTTGGAAGTGAGATAGAGAAGAAGATCCAAGGCAATACTACTGCAGAAAATTCCAGTAATTTGTTTGCTAATTGCAAGTCTGAGTTTAGCCCTTTGGATCTATTATTTCAGAGATTTGAAGTCTACAAATCTTCAAGGTAATAGTCTTCTTGTTTCTCCTTTAATTATACACTTGTTGGTCATGAATTCATGGAGTTCTTATGCGATCACTATGGCTGATTTATGCTGCCCAAATCAGATTTTAAAAAATCTGTCATGTTACAAATTAGCCATGAACGTCTTCCGCTAGTGATGTTCAGATCTGAATCGCAGTTTCTTTCACAGATAACCTACGTCCTGTATTCATAAGCAAGAATATAAAGGATGATGCGTTACCTGAGTATATCGCCTTTCTTCGTGAGTTCGTTGATTACTTTACATGGTCTTACGCAGAAATGCCTGGCTTAGACCCCAAAATAGCAGTCCACAAACTCAATCTTTAAGAAGACATCAAGCCTGTTAAGTAGGGCCAAAGAAGATTCCGTCCAGATGTGAGGGATAAAATTGAACAAGAAGTTCAAAAACTCTAAAGCATCGGCTTCATCCGTGAGGAACAACATCCTGAATGGTTGGCCAACATTGTCCCCGTGACAAAGAAAAATGGGCAGATCAGGGTCTGTATTGACTATAGAGACCTGAATGGCGCATACCCTAAAGATGAATTTCCGCTCTCCATACCAGAGGTAATGATTGATAATACCTATGGATTCGAGCGAATGGCATTCATGGTGGTTTCTCTGGCTACAATCAGATAAAGATGCATCCTGAAGATGAAAAACATACATCCTTTCGGACCCCATTTGGCGTATATTTCTACACTGTCATGCCATTTGGTATGAAAAATGCTGGTGCCACATATCAGAGGGCTATGATGAAAATATTCCAAGATATTACGTTGATGACCTCGCCGTCAAAAGCAAAAGAAAAGAAGATCATCTCGAAGACCTTCGAGAAGTCTTCCTCTGACTTTGCAAAAATAAACTACGGATGAATCCTTTAAAGTGCTTATTTGGTGTCTCGTCGGGTAAGTTCCTCGGATTCCTAGGTCGGAAAGCTAGAATAGAGCTTGACCCCATAAAAGTCAAAACCATTCTAGAAATGCCCTCTCCAAGAACCTTAAGAGAACTCAAAGGGCTTTAAGGGAGATTGGCCTACATCAGATGGTTCATCTCCAATCTTTCGGGAAAATGTCGCCCATTCTCCCGGTTGATGAAAAAAGGTGTAAACTTTGTCTGGGATGCTGACTTTGAAGCTGCATTCCAAGATATCAAGTCATACCTGACCAAACCTCCAATGTTAGCAGCTCCTACCACTGAAAAACCATTCATCTTGTACACAAGAGCCCTTGATCACTCTCTGGGTGCTCTACTTGCACAAGAAAATGATGAAAGAAAAGAAGCTGCTCTATACTACCTCAGCAGCATGCTAGTAGGTGTAGAGCATCGCTACTCTCCAGTCAAAAAAGAATGTCTTACAGTGTTGTTCGCCGTACAAAAGCTACGTCACTACTTGCTTTCCAACACAGTCTACCTGGTCTCGAGGATCAACCTCTTGAAGGTCCTCGACACAAAAGCAGGTTCTCTCAATGCCTGACTGGCAAAACTGTCCATCCTTCTGTCACAATTTGATATTAGGTATGTACCACAAAAAACAATCAAAGGCCAAGCTCTAGCAGAGTTTCTCGCAGAGCATCCATTGCCTGAACATTCTCCACTCAGAGATGATCTCCCAGACTAACCAGTCTACAATGTGGAGACTTTCTCACAAAATGCCTCCTGAGACATGTACTTTGACGGTGCAACCAGGACAAATGAAAAAATATAGCTGATCTCGTGTGTTGGCATCCTCTTTGTTAGCCCCGACAAATACATGATTCCACACGCTTTCTCGCTACTGGAACCATGCACAAACAATGCAGCTGAATATCAAGCTCTGATCCTAGGATTGGAACTCGCCATCAAATCGGGTATCACCATGCTGGAAATCTTTGGAGACTCTCAACTGATCGTCAACCAGATGAGTCAGAAATTTGAAGTCAGAAAGCCCGATTTACTGCGTTACTACAACAAGGCACAATCGCTTCTGCAAAAGTTTGACATCTGTCACATCACCTACATTTGTAGAGGTGAAAACATACGTGCAGATGCCCTGGCTGGACTTGCCGCATCTATGGCAATCCAGGAAGGGGAAAACATGCAAATCACAGTGTGCGAAAGAAGAATCCTTCATCCTCTTAACATACACCAAGCAGTTGATGAATGCCACCGAGTGGTTGGAACTCGGATTTCAATCCTTCAACCTACAATCGGTGACTGGAGGGATCCGTTCATTGATTAAACTATGTTCGGAATCCTACCTGAAGATCCAAAAAAATGGGTAAGCATCCAAAGGCGAACCCCCAACTTTCATTTGGGTATTCCTTCAAAAATCCTTTACAAGAAATCCTTTAATGGGTTACTTCTACGCTGCTTGTCACAACAAGAGGCTGAAGAAACACTCAAAGAAGTTCATGCTGGTCTTTGTGGAGCTCATCAGGCTGGTCCCAAGCTCTATGATTAGATAAAAAGGTTAGGTTATTACTGGCCTACCATGGTAGCTAACGCAATACAATTTGCTAAGCGCTGCCAACAATGCCAAGTTCACGGAGATTACATTCACATGCCTCCAAAATGGCTACATCCTACAGCGATTTCATGGCCTTTCGAAGCCTGCGGTATGGACATCATAGGTCCCATTTCTCCCCCCTTTGAGCAAAGGTCATCGCTTCATCTTCGCCGCTACGGATTATTTCTCCAAGTGGTCAGAAGCATTTGCACTTAACGAAATGATGACCTCATCAGTCCTTCACTTCCTGCGCACCAACATCATTTGTCGTTTTGACATACCTAAAAGATTCGTCCATGATAACGGACTACAATTCCGGGATCATCGATTCTACAGGTTCTGCGACAAATATAAAATCCAAAGCCGTCCTTCGACTCCATACAATCCGGCAGCAAACGGATTAACAGAAGCTTTCAACAAGACACTCTGTAAAATCCTCAAGAAAATGGTCTCTAGTCACAAAAGAGACTGGAGCGACAAACTGTCTGAAGCTTTGTGGGCCTATCGAACCACCATTCGAGGACCAACCCATAGGACACCATTCTCCTTGGGCTACGGATGCGAAGTTGTCGTACCCTTGGAAGTACAAATTCCTTCCTTGAGGGTATCTTTGCAAAATGACATGAATCAAGAAAGCAATGTCAAATTGCAACTCCATGAGCTGGACAATCTAGATGAGAGACGGCTCGAAGCTCGGCAAAGCATTAAACTTTACCAAGCACGCATGGCAGGATCTTTCGACAGAAAGGTCAGGCAACGCGCCTACAAAAGGGTGACTTGGTTCTTGCGGTAAAAAGACCAATGGTCTTCGCTCACAAGTCCAAAGACAAATTTGAGCCAAAATGGGAGGGACCCTACGTCATCGACAAGGTTTTCTCCAACGGCGCATACGCACTCCTAAACATGGAGGGTGACAGATGTATGCTGCCCATCAGCGGCAAGTTCTTAATGTGGTACTACCCTTGAGGACTTACCCAACTGGGCAAGAGCAATGCCTGTATGGCCAAAACCGGTTTCCAGGTACTCGCTCGCTAAACCCACTCTTTTTAGAATTTTTATATCAAATGTTGAAATTTCTAGAAATTCAAACAATGCTTACTTTTACCGTTTCATTGTTCAAAAAAATTTCCAAGTTTAGGAACCTTTCCCTAACTTGACCAAAATTCTCAACCCTTGAACCCAAAATTCATGGTTTGCAACAAAATCTGGATTAAGGGATTTCAACCCAAGTCCACCCTGCCTTTTACCGCCAAAATGGTTTTAGGTCAAAATTATGACCCTCGTGTCTTTAAACAAAAAAAAATGGTTTTTCAAGAACCGCGGGGAAGCAACGCTTAGTCGATACTCGCACAAATCGGAAGCATACGATCCATCTTCGACACTTCCAAAATCATAGGGAAGCGACATTTCGTCGATACTTGCAAAATAAAATAAAAATCGTGGAGACACAACATTTCAGTTGATATCCATAACCCAAATTTCAAAGGTTCGAAAAAACCAAGAAATCATGGAGATGCAACATTGCAATTGATATCCGTAACCCAAAGGTTCGAGAAAATCGCAAATTTCAAAAATCATGGGGAAACGACATCAAGTCAGTACCCACAAAATCAAAATTTTTGAAAAGCAAGGAAGCGACATTCCATCGATACTTGCACCCAAATCCGCGAGGATGCAACATTCCATTGATACTCGTAATCGAATGAGCAAGGATGTGACATTCCATCGATACTTGCAAGACCACTCAGCAGGGAGGCGACTTTTAGTCGATACTTGCATTTTTGAAAACCAAACCGGCTATAAATGCTACAAACCGGCTATCAATGCCACAAAACAAATCGGCTATCAATGCCACAAAACAAAACCGGCTATCAATGCCACCAATCAAAACTTCGCTTTCAGAAAAAAAAAACTCGGCTATCAATGCCACAAACTTGGATATCAATGACACAAAAAACCGGCTCTCATGCCACAAACAAAATCTGGCTCCCATGCCAAAACAATCATTTGACAAAAGATTTTCACAAAATGACAAACTTTTGATCAAATCCCATTTAGCAATTGCTTTCATCATAAAAAGATTTAAATTAGCGTGGGGAAAACAAAAAAAATATCCCATTTAGCAATTGCTTTCATCACAAAAAGATTTAAGTGAGCGTACGGAAAACAAAAAAAAAAGAGTACCAAAAAATACATGTGGTACCAAAAAAAAAATGTTTGCAAAGCACTACAAAAAAAAAAAAGAGTACCAAAAAAAAATTATGTGGTACAAAAAAAAGAAGAAAATGATAGTTTCTGCTACAAAAATCAGGAGCTCAACCAAAAATGGTCTCTAGCCAAAATTTGAGTTCCTCAAGTCAGCCGTCAGAGTTTCCAGGGCACGCTTCTTCAGGAACTTGCGATGAGATGCTGGGGTAGGCTGTAACCCTTCTTTCACACTTGGAAGCTTAATTGTTTGTCCTCTTGAAACTTCCTTTCGAGAACTCGATCAACATCTGTGACCCGGCGAATCAAAGCACTCTCTCTGTCGCGAGCCTCTGTTATAGCAGCCCACTTGGCAGTGACTTGTGCCTTCAAATGCTCAAGACATTTCCTGGCCTCACCGACCTCCCTATCAAGGATGTTAAGGTCATGTGTCAGCCCAATCATGGCTAGCTCTTCTAAGTTCTTCTCTCGAACTAGCTGCTTCCTGCTTTGTGTAGTCTCATTCAGGTCAGACTTAGCTTTATCAGCAGGGTCCAGGATAATCTCCTTGAAGAACTGGTCGTCAGCAAAATCGACGGTCTCAAACCACTTGTCACCCAGTGCAATGATCCTATCAACGATTGCCCTGCCACCTGTGACATCCAGACCAGCCTCTTCGGCATCACCGAGAATCTCCTGCACATGCTGGATTATGCCAAATCCGGCATCCAAGTGCCTAGAAAGGAGAGTCTCAATCCAAGACCCCATAACCCGCGCCACCACCTTCTTTGCAAAAAGAAAAGATAGCCCAGCTGAAGATTCGCCCCGCTCCGTCGGTCGGCTACTCATGTCATGCCCCATTGGAAGAGGAACAAAAGAACTCTTTCCAGTCAGAGCTACTGGGGAAGGAATCTCAACACGAGGTACCTCCTCCACCGTGTCATAATTGGTTGCAGGAGCCTCTACCTCTAGATCAACCTCTGGCATTCCTTGCTCTGGTTCTAAAGGAAGCAATGGACTCTCCTCTGTCGCTTCAAAACCTGCCAAAGAAACACAAAAAGAAATGAATATGATCCTGTTTAAAAAATCATTATCAGGATTATTACTATAAAATACCTTTTTCGATGACTGGTGGAACACTCTCTTCCTCCATGAACTCATCGGAAGCATCGTCAACATTTGCGTCCATCGATGGCTCAAAGTCATCGGAATCCTGTGGCAAGTCAGCTGACAAGAAAAATGTTAGCAAACCAAGTCACAGACAAAAAAAAAAGAAAGCAAAAGAAGTTATACCAATTAGAGATTCTGGATTCACTCCAGAGTCCCTCAGTTCTTCTTCAGGTGCCCCGACAGGATCCGTCACCGCCTCACCGGTTGGAACCTCAAGCATCACCAAGTCTTCCTCTGCTAAAAAAAAGAAAAAAACAGCAGGGGGAGAAAGCAAATCAGAACATGGAAAAATCCCATGAAAAAAAATGGAAAGAGAAAGAGGAAGAATCGTACCTTCACCGACGATCTCTTTTTCTCGGCTTCTCTTTTCTGGAGGCTAGTCAGCATTCCCTGGCACCTCCTCATTGATAGTAAGAGGGACTTCTACGTCAGGAGAACCTTCATGTTGCCCGTTCCTGAGATGATGACTCCTCTTCCTCTTACTTTTGTGGGCTCGCTTTCTAGAAGAACATGCCCCACTGTCAGAGTCAGGTTTCCCACTTGATTCCTCACTGGATGGTCTACTCTTGCCAGAGACTCCACGGAAGCTCGCCTTTGTGCCACTTGCATCCAAGCATCAAGCTCAGCTTCCTCCTGTTCTAGCTGCTCTAAAGCCTCATCAGGTATTTCTTGAACAGCTTCAGAACCAAAGACGCCTTGGTCACCGAGAAAGCCTATCTTATGCTTCTCTCTAGAAAGGAAGGCCCAAACTTCCTCTCGCCGGACGCCATCTGACTTTCCAAGGCCTTTTCCAGACGATAGCTTCACATCAAGCTCCTTCTTGGAAAGCCCCGGATATGCCAAAAAGTTCTCCGCGAACCACTTCGCGAAGCCGGCAGTCCGGGAAGTTGACAACACAAGATAAGAAATCATGGCAGTAGTGTCTTCAGCACTATAAAAAGCCCATGCATTACTGCCATCCTGCAAGCCTCCAAAGTGTTTCACCATGCTTTAAGGCACTCCAACAACGCCTTGACAAAAGCCCAATTGCAGAGCAAAGCAAGAAAGTACATACGGGTGGATGTCAATGAAAAGATATTTGCGGTACACCATCGTGCCGACACAAATGCTAAAAAGCCACTCCTTGATGGACCGCGCATTCCTTGCTCGGTGCTACCGAGGTCGGCGGACGTGGGAGTCCGTTTGATCCGACCCTTTCACGCCCGGGGGCAGGAGCGGGTATCAACATTTTTTTGTGTGGGTGTGCCAGATTTTCTATTTTACTTGGAATTGCAAGTGGTGATCCGGAGATCGACCTTCGTAAGTAAAAAGGAAATCAACTTCTTTCAAGTTTTCCAATGCACATATATTTAAGAAAAGAGACATTTTCTTGATTTGCAGTGAAAGGCGATTGTTTGGCATTTATAGCCGATTTTTTGCGTTTATAGCCGATTTTGGCACTTATTGCCGATTTTTTGCGTTTATAGCCGATTTGCAATTCTTATCAATAATGAAAGACAAGAGTTGTGATTTTTGTCTCTTTAAAAAAAATACAAACTGCAATGAAAAGCAAGAAAAAGGAGGATCTAACTTCTCAGGAGATTGTGAGGGACCGGTTCAGATTGACGGTCGCAAGCCATATGTGGACTTCGCCATCATCCATGCAGATGAGAACAGTTGATGCTCTTGATTCGCTTGGCTTCACTATAACCTCGGATTTTTTAGAGGACAAAGACCAAATGGAGGTCCTATGTCTAATTAAAAGCTAAGTAGACGGACTGAAAAGTCATGTCTAAGCCATTGGAGGCAGAAGGAGAAGGCAAGGACCTTGGGGGGGGGGGTACCCCCAAGGGGACTTTTGTCACCTTGTAGTGGTGGCCAGTGCAGAACTTCAGCAGAGTTTTCTTTCTTTCTTTCTCTGGATTTTCTGTGCTTGGAAGCTGATCTGATTCTGATCTCTCGGAGTTGTTTGATTTTTTTTATCTTTTCCGATCTGCATTTCTTTGGAGTGCTCTCCTATTTATAGGCTCTTGGTAGCCATTTAGGAAGTTTATGGGCTTTAATCGTCATTAAGCCGCATAATGGGAGGAGTTATAAGATTTAATTCCTTTATTTCGTAACTCCTGGACCTTGGCTTCTGATTGGCCGGTAGAGATTGAGGGCATTTAATCGCCTTTAATCGCCATGATGGGAGGAGTTTCAAGGGTTATATTCAATGAATCAATTGACTTATAACTCCTGGATGCTTGCTTCTGATTGGGCCGTCCAAAGAAATGAATTAATGACTGCAATAAAGCTAGCTAATTAATTGCATTAAGTGATCGCCGAGCAGTTGAAGAGTCGCGGGCCATGCCGCGTCTTTTGGGCGATGATCATCGATGGATCTTCATGTAGATCGACATCGGATGACCATGTAATTTCAGGTATTGGTTGCCAACAGCGGGTCGGTGCCATCTGTCCTATCGATTTCTCGATCGATCAGGTAGAAAGCACATTTTTTTGGTTGACCGGTTGGTGATCAATGTTGATTTTGATACTCTTGATGATTAATTGGTGATTTTGACAGATGTCAAAGGATTTGGCACCTCAAAAGTATGAATTTTGGAAAATCCCAAGAGTTGGAAGCTTCGAATAGCAAAAAACGATGAAAAATGGGCTTTTCGGGGTAAACCTGGCAATTCCGGGCTCCATGGTCGCAGGGGCCTGCGACCCTGGGCTAGGGTCGCAGGGGTCTGACCCTGGGGGGGATTTCCCCCTTTCGTCCCCGTTTTCTGGCCATTTTTTATGTTTTTCGATTCTTTTTTCTTCTGTATTTTTTTCTTGACATTTTTGATCATTTATTAGCCTGATTTCCCTGTAGAAAACTTGATGAGAATCCTTGCATTTTGGAGTGCAAAGTTTCCAATTTTTCGGGAAAGCCGAAGACTTTGTCGCGTGGAGCTGTCGATTTTCCGTCAGAAGCTGAAACTGGGTCAAATGATGTAGAATGACCTGAAATTTGGGGTGAAGCCTCCTGAGCAATAAATAAGACCCACCATAGGATTTTGTTTGAGTTTTGAAGCCGTTTGGGGTCCTATCGCCAGTAGACTTAATTTTATCGCGATGGGGATGTCGCGCTTTGATGTGCATTCAACCGATGTCCGGTTGACTTGAAATTTGATAGGGAACCTATTGGAGTCATTTTAAGATGATCCACATGCTCTATCTTGGAGACCATGGTCCCGTGGAGCTTCACCGCCGAGAGGCCTGATTTGGCTTCCGAGCGTCAAAGTCTGGTCAAATGTTGTCGAAATGACTTGAAACTTGATGTGTAGCCCTTTGTAAGCATTTTGAAGCCGTCCATGTGCTCTGTCTCATGAGTGATGGCCCCGGTCGTTCTCGCCGCCGAGAGGCTTGATTTAGCAGTTCGAGGGTTGGTGTAGGGTCAAACGTTGTCGGTTTGACTTGGAACTTGACGTGGAGCCTTTTGGATGTGTTTTGAGACTATCCATAGGCTCTGATCGAAGATTTGGTGTCTCCGATGTTTTCGCTGCTGGGAGCTCCTTTTCAGCTGTCGGAGAAACGAAGTTAGGCCAAATGATTTTGAAATGGCCCGAAACTTCTTGTGTACTCCTCTTTTGACTGTCTTGAAGGATCTTGCAGTTTTTGTTTGATTCTGAAAATATTTGATTTTTGGAAGTAGCACTGCCTATTTATGGCAGGCTGCGACTTCATGTAGCTTTCTTGAGTTTGGAGAAGCAAAGTGACACACAATTTCTTTTGTCAACAAATGCCCCCTCGAGGTGCAGCGACGAGTTGCTTAACTTTTGTAGTCGATGTGCCTCGAAGAGATTTTTGAAGGAGAGCTTGTAACTTGACCAAGAGTCTTTGAGCAGTTTTTGTTTTTGGTATTGTAGCCTTTTGAGCTTCCAAGGGAATTTTATGGCAGTGAAAGGGATCACGTACCATCTCGAGGCAAAGTTTTGAAGAGGACATCAGGGATGTGGATTTGGGTTTTTGTTTTTGACCTTGTGACCTAACAAGCTGTATGTGACAGGTTAGGGGGTCGGGTTTGGTTTTGACCGTGTGACCCAACAAACTGTATGTGGAATGTTGGGGGTCGATTTTGGTTTTGATCTTGTAACCTAACAGGCTATATGTGGCATGTTAGGGGATCAGGTTTTGGTTTTTGGTTTTAGTCTTGTGACCTAACAAGCTATATGTGGCAAGTTAGGGGACCAGGATTTGGTTTGGATTTTTTATGGAATGTCAATTTCAAGATTTTGGCTCAATTTGGTATTTGAGACTGGATGGTTTGATTTTTGGAAGCTCATGGGGCTTAGAATTCTTTTTGTATGGTCCAATCAACTCAAAAGAGGCATGGAACCATTTTGTAAGCTCTTGGTAAGAGGGATTTCTCTTTGACTAAAAGCCCAAAAAAAAGTTTTTTTTTTAAGTGCCTGGGTGGTCAAACCTGGCTCATATGGGCTAACCCATGGGACCTTAAGCTTTTGAAATGGCTTAGATCTCATATGGTGTCATTTTTGTAAAGAATATCTAAAAATATCTCCTTTGGATAGAGAATATCTAAGAGTATTTTTATTTGGAGAGAATCTCTCATGTTCCCTTTATTTTGGGAGAGAATATCTCAAGATATCTTTCTTTGGGAGAGAATATCTCAAATCTCTTATCTTTTGGAAGAAAATCTCTCATTGATTTCTTTTGGGGAGAGAATCCCTCAAGATATCTTTCTTTTAGGAAAGAATCTTTCTAATTTCTTTCTTTTGGTAAGGTTGCTAATTAGTAACACTTACCTCTTTCTTCTTTCCTTCTTTGGTTTGCTCTCTTCAATAAAAGCAAGGAGGAGGTTGGATCTCTTGCCCTTATTGCTTTCTTTTGCATCAATCCCAAGAGAGCTTCAAGACCAAGAGTTCGTCTTCTTCAAGATCTTCAAGACTGTTTTCTTCTTCTCCATCAATGGTTTCAAGTAAGTTCCCTTTTTCAAGAAAACTCCATTGACAAATCTGAAATTTTTTTTTAGATCCCTAACAGACTTATCGAAGAGAAACGATGGCCCAATCTCCGATCCAAACACGTGCTCAACTTTTCTATAAGTGCCAGTGCCTGAGAGGGAAAGGATCAAAATTTCCCAATTTTGAAAAAAAAGGAGAATTCTAATTTTTTTGAGGTCCCTAACAGACTCATCGAAGAGAAACGACGGCCCAATCCCTGATTCAAACACGGGCTCAACATTTCTAAGAGCGCCAGTGCCCGAGAGGGAAAGGATCAAAGTTTCTAAAATTTGAATAAAAAAATGAGAAATCTGATTTTTTTATCCTTTTTAGATCCCTAACATACTCATCGAAGAGAAACGATGGCCCAATCCCCGATCCAAAAACGGGCTCAACATTTCTGGGAGTGCCAGTGCCGAAAGGGAATGGATCAAAGTTTCTCAATTTTGAATAAAAAATGAGAGATCTGATTTTATTTTATTTTAGATCCCTAACAGACTCATCGAAGAGAAACAATGGCCCAATCCCCGATCCAAACACGGGCTGAACATTTTTGCGAGCAATGGTGCCCAAGAGGAAATGGATCAAAGTTTGTCAATTTTGAATAAAAAATGAGAAATCTGATTTTTTTTTCTTTTTTTAGATTCCTTATAGACTCATCGAAGAGAAATAGTGGCCCAATCCCCGATCCAAATAAGCGCTCAACTTTTCTACGAGCGCCAGTGCTCGAGGGGGAAAGGATCAACGTTTCTCAATTTTGAATCCAAAATGAGAAATCTGATTTTTTTTAGATCCCTAACAGACTCATCGAAGAGAAACGATGTCCTAATCCCCGATCTAAACAAGGGCTCAACATTTTTGCTAGCGCCGGTGCCCGAGAGGGAAATGATCAAATTTCTAAATTTTGAATGAAAAAGGACAAATCTTAATTTTTTTTAGATCCCTAATAGACTTATCGAAGAGAAATGATGGCCCAATCCCCGATCCAAACACGGGCTCAACATTTTTACGAGCACCAGTGCCCGAAAGGAAAAGGATCAAAGTTTCTCAATTTTGAATAAAAAATGAGAAATCTGATTCTTGTTTTCTTTTTTCGGATCCCTAACAGACACATCGAAGAGAAATGATGGCCCAATCCCCGAACCAAACATAGGCTCAACATTTCTGCGAGTGCCAGTGCCCGAGAGGCAAAGGATCAAAGTTTCCCAATTTTGAATCCTAAACGAGAATTGTTGGCCCAATCCCCAATCCAAACACCGGCTCAACATTTATGCGAGCACCGGTGCCCTAGAGGGAAATGATCAAAATTTCTCGATTTTGAATCAAAAAATGAGAAATCTGATTTTTTTTTTATTTTTTTTGTTTAGATCCCACACAGACTTATCAAAGAGAAACGATGGCCCAATCCCCGATCCAAACACGGGCTTAACATTTTTGCAACGCTACTGCCCGAAAGGAAATTCATCAAAGTTTCTCAATTTTGAATAAAAAAATGAGAAATCTAATTTTTTTTTCTTTTTTTAGATCCCTAATAGACTCATCAAAGAGAAACGATGGCCCAATCCCCGATCCAAACACGGGCTCAACAACTTTGCGAGCGCATGTACACTAGAGGTAAATGATCAAAATTTCTCAATTTTGAATAAAAAATGACAGATCTGATTTTTTTTAGATCCCTAACAGACTTATCGAAGTGAAACGATGGCCCAATCCATGATAGAAACACAGGCATAACATTTCTGCGGGCGCTAGTGCCCAAAAGGAAAAAGGATAAAAGATTCTCAATTTTGAATAAAAAATGAGAAATCTGATTCTTTTTTTTCTTTTTTTAGATCCCTAACAGATACATCGAAAAGAAATGATGGCCGAATCCCTGAACCAAACACAAGCTCAACATTTATGCGAGTGCCAGCGCCCGAGAGGCAAAGGATCAAAGTTTCCCAATTTTGAATCCAAAACAAGAATTGTTGGCCCAATCCCCGATCCAAACACCGTCTCAACATTTCTGCGAGCACCGGTGCCCTAGAGGGAAATGATCAAAATTTCACAATTTTGAATAAAAAATGAGAAATCTGATTTTTTTAATTTCTTTTTGTTTACATCCCTCATAGACTCATCGAACAGAAACGATGGCCGAATCCCCGATCCAAACACGGGCTTAACATTTCTGCGAACGACAATGCCCAAAAGGAAATTCATCAAAGTTTCTCAATTTTGAATAAAAAATGAGAAATCTGATTTTTTTTTCTTTTGTTTAGATCCCTAACAAACTCATTAAAGAGAAATGATGTCACAATCCCCAATCCAAACACGGGCTCAACATTTTTGCGATCGCCAGTGCACTAGTGGGAAATGATCAAAATTTCTCTATTTTGAATAAAAAATGAAAAATATAATTTTTTTTTAGATCCCTAACAGACTTATCAAACAGAAGCGATGGCCCAATCCGCGATCCAAACATGGGCTCAACATTTCTGCGAGTGCCAGTGCCCGAGAGGGAAAGGATCAAATTTATCAATTTTGAATCAAAAATGAGAAATCTGATTTTTTTTAGATCCCTAACAAACTGATCGAAGGAAAACGATAGCCCAATCCCTGATCCAAACACGGGCTCAACATTTTTGCGAGTGCCAGTGCCTGAGATGGAAATGATAAAAATCTCCCAATTTTGCATCAAAAACTTGAAATCTGATTTTTTTTAGATCCCTAACAGACTCATTGAAGAGAAACGACGGCCCAATTCCCGATCCAAACACGGGCTCAACATCTTTGCGAGTGCCGGTGCACTAGAGGGAAACGTTCAAAATTTCTCAATTTTGAATAAAAAATGACAAATCTGATTTTTTTAGATCCCTAACAGACTTATCAAAGAGAAATAATGGCCCAATCCCCGATCCAAACACGGGCTCAACATTTTTGCGAGCGCCAGCTCCCGAGGGAAAGGAACAAAGTTTCTCAATTTTGAATAAAAAATGAGAAATCTGATTTTTTTTAAACAAACTGATCGAAGAGTAACGATGGCCAAATCCCCGAACCAAACAAGGGCTCAACATTTCTGCGAGCGTCAGTGCCCGAGAGGAAAAGGATCTAAGTTTCTCAATTTTGAATAGAAAATGAGAAATCTGATTTTTTTTATTCCTAATAGACTCATCGAAGAGAAATGATGGCCCAATCCCCGATCCAATTACGGGCCCAACATTTTCGCGAGTGCCAGTGCCCGAGAGGGAAAGGATCAAAGTTTTTCAATTTTGAATAAAAAATTAGAAATCTGATTTTATTTTATTTTAGATCCCTAACAGACTCATCGAAGAGAAACAATGGCCCAATCCCCATTCCAAACACGGGCTGAACATTTCTGCGAGCGCCAGTGCCCAAGAGTAAATGGATTAAAGTTTCTCAATTTTGAATAAAAAAATGAGAAACCTGATTATTTTTTATTATTTTAGATCCCTTACAGACTCATCGAAGAGAAACAATGGTCCTATCCCCGATCCAAATAAGGGCTCAACTTTTCTACGAGCGCCAGTGCCAGAGGGGTTAAGGATCAAAGTTTCTCATTTTTGAATCCAAAATGAGAACTCTGATTCATTTTTTCTTTTTTTAGATCCCTAACAGACACATCGAAGAGAAACGATGGCCCAATCCCCGAACCAAACACAGGCTTAACATTTTGGCAAAATTAGCGAAAGGTCCCTGTAAGTTAATGTTTCCAGCGTCCAGTCCAATGAAAAACTTTTTAAGGTCTACGGTCCATTCAGCTAGACTGTTTGCAGCAAAAGGTCCTTTGATATGATTTTGATAACTAATTTACCCTTTCAACTATATTTGGCATAAAATTTTGAAATTTAAAAATTTAAATCTGTTGTGCCCCCATTTTCAAAGGTAGTCCCAAACCCCCAATCTCTGCAAATCCGACCACAAACAACACCTTCTTCAAGAAGTTTTTAAACCCACCTTCTTCAAGAAGTTTTTAAACCCTCCTTCGGAATCAAACTAGAGCAGATTCCTCCATCAGTGGTTCAGAAGAGAGGGATCTTCAACTGGGCGTTGCCGCCGGAATGCCTCTTGATTCCGATCGATGACCAGAGGATCGAGCGATTGAGAGGGATGAACGACGATCGTCTCCGATTGGAAACCAGACTGACAGGATCCGAGGACTCCTTCCGGATCGTAATTGGGTTGGAGCGGATCTGCAGATCTAAAAGTGGAGGTGGCGAGCGATCACTCGGCGGGGACTCAGACGTTTCCTTTCGGTCCGGCGTCTCTGGCAGCAGCGGCAGCGTTACGACTGCCACGTCGGCCTTCTGTTTCTCCTTTTTCCGGCGACCATCTTCATTTTGCAGATCTGGTGGTTCTGGGCGGCGGATCAGCCTTATGGCTGTTGGAGGCAATGATTCCAAGAGCAGAAACACGGAAGACTGCATTCTCCTCTTCTGCTCTTCTTCTTCCTAAGCGACGTGAGGGCGGCAGCTCTCCCTCCTCCGGTGTCACAAAATTATCCTCGGCGATGTGGGGTCCAGCTGAAAAACCAAGAACCCAAATCGCGCCTCTGTTACACTGCGATCTGCGGCAGTGGCTGGCGAGGGTTTACGGCCTCTTCTTCCCCGACGACGAGGACAGGGATCCGACCCAGGAGAAGTCCAAGACATTGGAGAAACCCATCCAGAAGGAGTGGAAGGCGGATACCTGGGCGTAGGGGCTGTCCAAACTCCCAAATAGGGGCGTTTCCGATGAGGACTAGATCGACGCCCAGTTCGCGGGCGAAGGGGAGCTCCTGGGTGTGGATTTTGGAGAAGATGTCGCCGTAGAAACCAGCAAAAGAGGAATCGAAGAAGAAGGGGATCTGGTAGGCGTTGAGCCAGAGAAAGAAGGAAGACCTAGTTGGGTTCCAAGGTCAAGTTCGCTTTGGGCCAGGTCTGACCCGCCCAGCCCAGAAGCTTAGTGCAGTGTGGTCCTACTTCTGTAACATGTGTTGGGGGTTTATATGAGTTTTTATCAAATTTATCTTAGTTTTTATCAGATTTATCTAATTTTTTTGATAAATTTATCTATTTTTTTGGAAAATTTATCTGAGTTATAACAAATCTATTTGAATTTTTCGCAAATTTATCTGAGTTTCCGACAAATCTATCTGAGTTTTTCGCAAATTTATCTGAGTTTCTGACAAATCTATCAGATTTTTTCGCAAGTTTATCTGAGTTGTTGGTTTAGTTCGGGTCAAGTCCAGCCCGTCCGCTTCTAAAGCCCAATAACAGTTGTAGGGTCTCCCAGGTCAGGAGGTGTAGGTGACGGAGGGAGGGCCGGGGTGGCGAGGGAGGAGGAGTAGGTGACGGAGGATACGGAGACGGTGACAGAACTTAGTTGCGGGCTTTACTGTGAGGGGAATTTATCTGATTTTTGACAACTTTATCTGAATTTTCATCAAATTTATCTAAATTTTCATCAAATTTATCTGAGTTCTGGAAAAATCTATCTGAGTTTTTCACTATTTATCTGAGTTTGGACACAAATGTATCTGAGTTCTGAACAAATTTATCTGAGATTCTAGCAAATTTATTTGAATTTTTGAAAAATATAGCTGAGTTTCTGACAAATTTATCTCTATTTTGAAATTTTTAACCGAGTCTTTGAACGAATATTTCTGTGTTTTTTGGCAAATTTAACTAAGTTTTGGCAAAATACTTGAGTTTTTGGCAAATTTTTTTGAGATTTAAAAATTTTATTTATCTTAGTTTTGGCAATTGTATTTGCATTTTTTTAGTTTTATTTGTATTTTTTAAATTATATTTACGTCTTTTGAAATTTCTTTATATTTGTTAAATTTTATTTGGATCTTTTGAAATTGATTTTCATCTTTGGAAATTTATTTGCGTCTTTTTAAATTGATTTTCATCTTTTGAAATTTATTTATATTTTTTAAAATTTGTTTGGATCTTATGAAATTTACTTGCGTCTTTTTAAATTTTTTTGCATCCTTTTGAAATTTATTGCGTTTCTTGAAATTATTATATTTTTTGAAATTTTGTTGTGTTCTTTTGAATTTATTTGTATTTTTTAAAAATTTGTTTGTTGTTTTTAGGATTTATTTGTGTTTTTTTTAATTTTATTTATGTATTTTTATATTTATTTTGGTCTTTTGAAATTTATTTATATTTTTTTAAGTTTATTTGGATCTTTTGAAATTTATTTACATTTTTTGAAATTTATTTAGCTAATTAAATGGTAGTTGACCATTATTAATGGCATATCCCACTAATCGTGGGATATGATTGTGAAGAAAGGGTAAATTAGACATTTTAGGTGTTCAAATTTGAAAAAAGGACCTATCACACTATGAAAAAAGTTTGTGGACCTAAGGCATTAAAGTGACATGTTCAGGGACCTATCGCCGAATGCCCCTAACATTTTTACGAGTGCCAGTGCCCGAGATGCAAAGGATCAGAGTTTCCCAATTTTGAATCCAAAACAAGAATTGTTGGCCCAATCCCCGATCCAAACACGGCTCCATATTTTTTTTTGCGAGCACCGGTGCCCTAGAGGGAAATGATCAAAATTTCGCAATTTTGAATGAAAAATGAGAAATCTAATTTTTTAAAAATTTTTTTGTTTGGATCCCTTACAGACTCATCGAAGCTAAATGATAGCCCAATCCCCGATCCAAACACGGGCTTAACATTTCTGCGAACGCCAGTGCCCGAAAGGAAATTCATCAAAGTTTCTCAATTTTGAATAAAAAATGAGAAATCTGATTTTTTTTCTATTTTTTAGATCTCAAACAGACTCATTGAAGAGAAACGATGGCCCAATCCACGTGGTCAACATTTTTGCGAGCGCCGGTGCACTAGAGGGAAATGTTTAAAATTTCTCAATTTTGAATAAAAAATGAAAAATCTAATATTTTTTAGATCCCTAACAGACTTGTCAAAGAGAAATGATGGCCCAATCCACGATCCAAACTCGGGCACAACATTTCTGCGAGCGCCAGTGCCCGAGAGGGAAAGGATCAAAGTTTCTCAATTTTGAATAAAAAATGAGAAATCTGATTTTTTTTAGATCCCTAACAAACTGATTGAAAAGAAACGATGGCCCAATCCCCAAACCAAATAAGGGCTCAACATTTCTGCGAGCGCCAGTGCCAAAGAGGAAAAGGGTCAAAGTTTCTCAATTTTGAATCAAAAATGAGAAATCTGATTTTTTTTCTCTTTTTTATCCCTAATTGACTCAACGAAGACTCATCGAAGAGAAACGATGCTCTATCCCCGATCCAAACACGGGCTCAACTTTTTTGAGTGCCAGTGCCCAAGTGGGAAAGGATCAAAATATCCCAATTTTGCATCAAAAACTAGAAATCTATTTTTTTTTTTAGATTCCTAATAGACTCGACGAAGAGAAACGCTGATCCAATCCCCGATCCAAACACGGGCTCAACTTTTTTGAGTGCCAGTGCCCGAGAGGGAAAGGATCAAAATTTCCCAATTTTGAATAAAAAATTGGAAGTCTGATTTTTTTTAAATCCCTAGCAGACTCATCGAAGAGAAACGATGGCCCAATCCTCGATCCAAATATGGGCTCAACATTACTACGAGCGCCAGTGCTCGAAAGGGAAATGATCAAAGTTTCTCAATTTTGAATAAAAAATGAGTAATTGGATTTTATTTTATTTTAGATCCCTAACAGACTCATCGAAGAGAAACGATGGCCTAATATTCTGATCCAAACACGGGCTGAACATTTCTGCGAGTGCCCGTGCCCCAGAGGAAATGGATCAAAGTTTCTCAATTTTGAATGAAAAATGAGAAATCTGATTTTTTTTATTTTTTTAGATCCCTTACAGACTCATCGAAGAGAAACAATGGCCCAATCCCTGATCCAAATAAGGGCTCAACTTTTCTGCGAGCGCTAGTGCCCGAGGGGGAAATGATCAAAGGTTCTCAATTTTGAATCCAAAATGGGAAATCTAGTTTTTTTTTAGATCCCTAACAGACTCATCGAAGAGAAACGATGGCCTAATCCCCAATCCAGATAAGGGCTCAACATTTTTGCGAGTGCCGGAGCTCGAGAGGGAAATGATCAAAATTTCTCAATTTTTAATAAAAAATGACAAATCTGAAAAAAAAAATTTTAGATCCCTAACAAACTTATCGAGGTGAAATGTTGGACCAATCCTCGATCGAAACACGGGCAAAACATTTCTGCGGGCGCTAGTGCCCGAAAGGAAAAGGATCAAAAATTCTCAATTTTGAATAAAAAATGAGAAATTTGATTGTTTTTTACTTTTTTAGATCCCTAACAATCACATCGAAGAGAAACGATGGCCCAAACCCCGAACCAAATACAGGCTCAACATTTTTACGAGTGCCAGTGCCTGAGAGGCAAAGGATCAAAGTTTCCCAATTTTGAATCCAAAACGAGAATTGTTGGCCCAATCCCCTGTTGGGATTGGTGTATGCCCTAAAGCCCACTAGCTGCACTCTCATCTTTTGTTACTGAATATTTACTAGTTAATTAATGGAATGACTATTCTCTCTTTAAACATGTATATATGTATGGTTGTGTAAGGCCCATTGTTTCTAGTAAATGAATTAGGTGTGTAGTGCCTACATACAGATAGGTCTAATTCATGGACACTGGAAACAACATATTTGTTCATAACTGAAAGATGGAGTTGGGCACTTCATCTTAGTATAAGTTATAGTGAAAGACTCTCCTGTATTCAGGGTGACTTACCTAAGTCATGGGAGGACTTTCCCGGATTTATCTCATTAGTGCATATGCAATGCATTGAACAGGACCATGGTAAGTGTGATCTCTAAAATAGTACTATCACTGAGAGAGATCAAGTCACGTCATGCTACTGAGTGACCAGTGCTCTTAATCTTGAGCATTTGTGGATGAACTGACGAAGTCAAGTTCTTGTGCTCTAATTCACTATGGGTGAGATTCTTTTCATAGGGTCAATAGCTCTGTGTTTTGGGTACTCGGACTTGATCAGTTGGGACGTGTAGATGCAATAAAGAATCTATGCCATCTAATGATGGAATGATCGTCCCCTTAGAATTATCCGATTGATCATCAAAATCTAATATCTTAGTATATGGATGTTCCATATGGATATTGAACTTGTGGGTCGCTCCCTGGACCAAGAGAATGATATGCGGATGATGATTAAATTAAGGATATGAAGTTCTAAGGTTTAGATGTAATCAAGAAGGTTGATAGTACATCTGATAACCTGACTTGATTATGGATGTTACATAGAGGGGCATTTAGGTCGTTTTACTTAGTAGGTCGAAGACAACTGTCATTTTCTGACGAGCTTATTATACTATATATTTGTTCCTGGAGTCCAACCATAACTCTTTAGTGGAATGAGTTAAGGTTAAAATGGTCTTAATGTTGCTATGGGTTTAGCATGGACATTTTGGTCATTTTGGGAGCCAAGGGCAAATATGTCTTTTGGTCCCTTCTCTAGTCACTTTCCAAGATTGGCATGGTTTCCTAAGTTGTTTAGATGACATATGGTTGAATTATTTTAGTGGAAAAATAATTTTGAGTTTAAATTCAAATAGGCCTTTAATGGCATACATGAATTTAATTCTGGATAAATTATTTGTGGGCCATGGTGTGCATTAGTATGTGGGACGTCCATAATGGGATTTCTATAAGGTGAGGTTTCCAATTTTGTGTAGGTCTCTCTACTTGGAAGGCTGGACTTCTCTTTGGATTAGTATTCCTATTTGAAAGTTTCCTTTTTGAATTAGAAACTTAAATTAGTAAGTGTTGTGCAACTAGGATTACTAATTGCCAAAGTTTGTGGGATGTTTCTTTTTCTAATTGGAGTGTTTCTCAAAGGAAATAAATCTTTAGATTATACTTTCCTTTTAGGACATCTATGAGAATTAGAAGAGATAACTTTTTAGGAAAGCCATTCCAAAGTTTCTATAAAAAGGACCATGCTTGCCCCTTGGACGTCCACTACACCATTTCAGGGCTTTTACAGCTTCTCATTTACGGCGTGCATTGAATGCAAGCCGTAAATGATATAATAGTACGGCGCGCATGAAATGCGAGCCGCAAAAGGGCTTTTTCTTCTCTTTATTAATGCGTGCTTTTTGCGCGCCGTGAGATCTTATCAATTACGGCGTGCATTTCGGACGCCGTAAATTATTGAGCATTTGCGGCCCATATTCGCAAGCCGTAAAAATATTAGGGTATCACAGCCCACATGTTGGACGCTGTAAAAGGCCAAGCCATTCAGATTAAGTTCACGACCTTTTTTTTCTTCAACCCCGCCGAAACCCATTTTTTCTTCTAGTTTTCCCTTCCCCCTTTTTTTCCCCCTGCTCCCGCGCTCTGCAAGGTGAAAGTGAAACTCCCGGTTGTCCCTCTTCCATTGCAAAAGTTAAAACCCTTGATCTGCTCTCCTTGGTCTTAGATTCTCGGAAAATAATGGCATCTGCTCCCTCGGCGGCCCCTCCTCTCCCGATCTCCACCTCTCAAACCTCCAAATCAGCCCCTTCTCAAGCCACCATTACCACCATCTCCGCCTTCCGAGCCTTCATCTCCCGCCTCTCCGACTCCGTCCGCCACTCCCACTCCCTCCGCCGCCCCTGGCTCGAGCTCCTCGACTGCTCCTCCCTCTCCCGCCCTGACTCCCTCTCCGACGCCGCCGTCCTCATCCGCAAGAATGCTTCCTACTTCCGTGTCAACTACCTCCTCCTCCTCACCTCCGTCCTGGCCCTATCCCTCCTCTCCCACCCCTCCTCCCTCCTCCTCCTCCTCCTCCTCCTCTCCGCCTGGCTCTTCCTCTACTTCTTCCGCCCTTCCGAACCCCCTCTCGTCCTCTTCGGCCGCACCTTCTCCGACCGAGAGATCCTCGCCTCACTCATCGTCCTTGTAGGTGCAGAAAATAATGACCCACAATAAGGAGGTGCCTTAGAGGACTTATCCGAGAAGATGATGACTGGGAATGACTGGATACCGTCCGAAAGCCTGAAAGAGAAGAGCAAACGGTCAGAGGACCCTGGCCTGGGCGGCGCAAGGCTCTCCGATGCCAAAGTCAGTGTGGGAACTGGAACAATGGAAGGAGAGAGAGAGGGAGAAGAGAGGCAGAGTAACTGTTCTCTGAGTTATATTGTGTGTACCTTTGATGGTGGTATGAGCCTCTATTTATAGAGTCTGGAACGTATCTTTGGGAGATATCGTGGTGTGGGTCCCGTGATTCGACAGGGAAGTCACGATCAGCCCACATTACATTAATTGCGGTCCAATCCAGCCCACTATGCATTAAATGCGCGTCGGGTCAGCCCACGTCGCATTTAATGCACGTCTTGTTGGGCCAGATCGTGTTGGACGCCTTTGGCGGTAGGGGATCGTGGGATCTGCCCTCGGGCCTTGCCCTGATGTGGCCTCAGCCGCTGGATGCCGCCCTGTCAGGATATGGCGAAGATTGTGGGCGGCTGGATGTCGTGTCTGTCCCACTAGCTCGTGCCCCTATCCCTCCATGTGGGGGATGAGGGGCGCAAGTGAAGGTTCTCTCTTGCTTCGGCTACTGTCCTGGCTTCTTCAGCCGAGGTGGAGTTTTCTGCCGAGATGGCACCGGGGTGGCTCAGCCGAGGTGGAGCTCCCCGCCGAGATGGCACCCGGGGTGGACCAGTTCGGCGCTAGTGGCCCGGAGATGCTTGACTTCGGCCAAGGCCTCTGTCCTGGTAGCCGGGGTGAGATTGGTGCCACGTAGATGGCACGCGGATGGCACGTGAGAATGCTTAGCCTCATCTGATGGCTGTGATTAGCTTAATCCTGTGGCTCTGGAAATCTCCCCCACACAATTTCCCCCTAGCTTTTGACCTCTTAGGCGCCCTAGCCCTTAGTGGTCGAAAGTTAGAAGAATCCGTCCGGGGATGTGACGATCGTCGTCTGGTGTCGCTTCAACTGCTCTGAAGCGATAAATGCTCTGTCTTGCCTGTACTGGGAAGCGAGTCGACGGCTACACGCGTCGCCTCTTCACTGATTGCGGTGTCTGCCGGGATCCCTGTGAACGATCTAGTTGCGAGCCGAGCTGCATCCGGTTCCGAGGCGTCCACTTCAAGTTCGGAACCGTCGAACCTGAGGCAAATAGTGGACGCTTATTCTTCCGATCGGGAAGAAGACAGGGCGGGAAGGTCGAGGGAGCCGGTCGTTAGGGACCTAGCGGCCAAGTTTAGGGGGGGTCTTCTTCGTCTGCGACGCCATCTTCTGCCAGCACCCGCGCTGCTTCGAGCTCGGGAGGTGCTGGCGCTACTTCAGCTTCTGCTCCTGCTCCAGCTTCTGCTCCTGCTCCAGCTTCTGCTCCTGCTCCTGCTCCTGCTCCTGCTCCTGCTCCGGAAGATGCTCCAGCTGCCCCGGTCTTGAGCGGTGCCCCAGTCGCCAGTGATGCTTCTGCCGTGCCTCAGGGTGAGGCCTCTTCTGCCCCTGAGGCTCTGGTCGAAGAATCTCCTGCCAGCGACGCTCCCAGCAAGGTCGCGGTTTCGGCCGAATCCACTGGTCCAGCAGATACAGTGATCGACCTAGTGGAGTCGCCGAAGCCACAGTAGCCGGGGTCCTCTTTATTTGCCTTTCCGTATGTAAGGTTTTTGCTTCATCTTCTGTTTTCAGAGGACTGCGATCCTCCTTTTTGTACTTCGCTTTCTGTTCTGTAACTTTTGTAACGAAGCTGTTTACAATGAATAAAAAGGAGGAGTTCTGTGATCACCCAAACTGTGTACAATGCTTTTGAGTCCTTTCTTACTTTCCTTGCACTGTTCTGGAACACTCGGTGTTTTTGTGCTGCTTTTCTGTGTTTGAGTGATGGCACAGCTCTTTTCTTTTTTGAAGACTGACTTTGGCCGAAATGGCTGGCTTTGGCCGAAATGGCTGGCCTTGCGCCGAGGTGGATCCATACCTTGGCCGAATTGCCTTGCGCCGGGGTAGATCCATCGTTCCGCTGGACTCGGCTAGGCGAGAGTGAGTGCGGCTATGGCCTTCTGAGGGGTGTATGAACCCGGATTTCAGGAATCTGACCTTGGCCGAAATGGCTGACCTTGGCCGAACCGCCTTGCGCCGAGGTGTGAGGGGTTTATGAACCCGGACTTTAGGAAACGGCTGAGTGTAGGAACTCCAGACCATTCCAGGGCGGTAGACCCTTGTAGAGTGGGATGAAACCCTGATTTTAGGAATTCGGCCGAGTGTCCGAACTCGAGGCCTTTTCCAGGGCTGTTAACCCTTGTAGATGGGTGAAGACCCTGAGTTTAGGAATTCGGCCGAGTGTCCGAACTCGAGGCCTTTTCCAGGGCTGTTAACCCTTGTAGATGGGTGAAGACCCTGAGTTTAGGAATTGGCCGAGTGTCCGAACTCGAGGCCTTTTCCAGGGCTGTTAACCCTTGAGTGTGTTCCAAACACGGGGACTTTAGGAAAGGCTGAGTGTAGGAACTCCAGGCCAATTCCAGGGTGTACGTACCCGAAGTGTGTCCAAGACACGGGGGCTTTAGGAAAGGCTTGAGTGTAGGAACTCCAGGCCATTTCCAGGGCGTAGAGCCTTGATTGTGTTCAAAACACGGGGCTTTAGGAAAGGCTGAGTGTAAGAACTCCAGGCCATTTCCAGGGCGTAGAGCCTTGTAGATGGGTGAAGACCCTGAGTTTAGGAATTGGCCGAGTGTCCGAACTCGAGGCCTTTTCCAGGGCTGTTAACCCTTGTAGCCGAAGTCGATCAAAGAGAGATGACAGATTGCCCTTGGCCGAAATGGCTGGCTGCTGCTTGTGCCGAAGTGGAGTCGTCATTCCGCTGATCTCGGCTGTGGAAGCGTGAGCTCGGCAATGATCTTTGAGGGGTGTAAAAACCCAGGCTTTAGGAATCCGGCCGAGTGTCCGAACTCGAGGCCTTCTCCAGGGTCCAGGACCCGGAGCTTTAGGAAACGACCGAGTTTGGACTCGAGGCCTTTTCCAGGGCGGTAGACCCGGACCTTTAGGAAACGACCGAGTGTGGACTCGAGGCCTTTTCCAGGGCGATGGACCCGGACCTTTAGGAAACGACCGAGTGTGGACTCGAGGCCTTTTCCAGGGCGATGGACCCGGACCTTTAGGAAACGACCGAGTCTGGACTCGAGGCCTTTTCCAGGGCGATGGACCCGGACCTTTAGGAAACGACCGAGTCTGGACTCGAGGCCTTTTCCAGGGCGATGGACCCGGACCTTTAGGAAACGACCGAGTGTGGACTCGAGGCCTTTTCCAGGGCGTTGGACCCGGACCTTTAGGAAACGACCGAGTGTGGACTCGAGGCCTTTTCTAGGGCGTTGGACCCGGACCTTTAGGAAACGACCGAGTGTGGACTCGAGGCCTTTTCCAGGGCGTTGGACCCGGACCTTTAGGAAACGACCGAGTGTGGACTCGAGGCCTTTTCCAGGGCGTTGGACCCGGACCTTTAGGAAACGACCGAGTGTGGACTCGAGGCCTTTTCCAGGGCGTTGGACCCAGAGCTGTAGAAGTCATGCAAGGAGAGATGATACAGATTTGATGACAGGGCAAAAGACACTTTCATTGATCGGGACTTGCTACATTTTTTAGAAACTGAATTTCATCAAGCGGGACGCATTCCGCGATCTCGGCAGTGGCTTGCCCTGTCTGCGCTTGCAGGTTGACTTCGTTGCCCGTGAGATCACCCCGAACGGGCCATGCCAGCCCGGGGCCGGCCTTCCTTCGGCTCTGTGCTCAGGGCGAGAAGGCCGATTTCTACAGGAATGACCGTTCCCATCTCGCAGGCCAGAGGGTGCTGCCGAGGTGAGAGGCTGTCCAGTCTCAGTTACTTCTGGCTCGTGTCCTGTGCCTGTCAGCGTCGTGTCAGGCCGGGTCGGGGCCGAGTCGGGCGAGACGATGTCGAAGTCCGCCAGAATATGGGCTTTGATCGCAGTTCGGCCGCGGCGAGCTTTTCTGGGTGCCAGCCCGAGCTCGACGTCCGTCACCTTCTCTTTGTGCGATGCAAGCGTCCGCGAGACGAGGGAGAGGGAACCGAGGATGCCAGGTGGATCACGTTAATGATTTTTTCGGAGTCCTCGCTGTCTGGGTCCCGGGCCGCGCTCTGGTGAACTCGGCCCCAGCTGCCGCCGGCATCTTCTGTCTTGACGAACTCTGGGAGGTGGCCTTCGCCGGCGAGTCTCTCCAGGTACCACTTCAGAGAGTGGCACTCCTCGGTCTTGTGTCCTTTACCTTTGTGGTAGGAACAGTAGAGCTTGCTTCGATCGCCGTTAGTGGGCTCATTTCTCAAGGGCTGAGGCCACTTGAAGAACGGCTTACCTTTTATTTTGTTCAGGATCTCGTGTATCGGCTCTCTGAAGACGACGTTGATGCCTTGATAGGCGCTGGTGGGAGGCCTTGACCTGCTGGTGCCCCCAGACCTGGGTGGTGTGGGCACCGCTGAACTGGCGTCCCAGCCCTGCTTGGGCTCCGGATGCCCGTCTTGATCCCGGGCTCGGATCTCGTCTTCCTCCTGGGCGATAAAGCGCTTCACCCGGGTCATCAACTCCGGCATAGATTCTGGGGGGTTCCCGGCCAAGTCCTTCCGCAAGTCGTGGCCGGGGATCAGGGCATGCTGGAAGGCGTAGATTGCTATCCCTTCCCTGGTGCCTTCAATCTGGCTGTAGACCGCCCAGAATCGTTGGGCGAAGTTGGCGAGGGTCTCACCCTGCTTCATTCTCAGGGCGAGGAGGTCCCCTTCCTTCTTGGGGACGACGCTGTAGGCCTGGAACTTCTTCAGGAAGGAGAGCTGGAGCTCCTTCCAACTCGAGATGGACTTCACTGGGAGAGAACAGAACCACTTCAGGGGGAGGTCACCCAAACTGGAGGAGAAGATTTTGCAGTTCAGGTGACCTTCGTTCCCCCAGATGGACATCTTCTGGGAGAAGTGTCGGAGGTGAGCGGATGGGTCCGACAGTCCGTCGTAGGGGACGAACCGCGGGACAGAGAATTTCCTGGGCAAGGGGGTGCGCTCGATGTCTTTTGTGAAGGGTGAGCCCCCCAGATCGGTGTGACCACAGATCTGCTTCTGGTCCCGGGCGTCCAGGTTACGCTGAAGAGCAAGCCTGACGCGCTTGTCGAACCGCTTTTGCTCGTCGTCCTCCTCTGGGGTCTGGGCTCTGGGCTTTCGCTTGGAGTGGTTCGGGGTCCGATGGCTATGAGCTCGGCCATCGCGGCTATGGTGACTTCGGCTGTTGCTCGAGCCTTCGTCATGAATCTGGCTCCGTTTATGGTCCAGATGATTTCCGAGGTCCTCGCGGGGAGGCTGGGCTGCCCTGATGGGGGCGTTCCTCTTTTTCCCTTGAGGCTCGGAGGCCTGCCTTAAGGAGGCAGTTTGCGCTGCCCTCAGCTGCTGCTGGAGTTCGCGAATCTGCTGCTCTTGCTTCTGGAGGAGAGCAGTTTGGGCTTCGAGAACCCCTCCAGTGACAGGGGGTTGAACGTGGCGCGTCTCACCTACGGCCACGGCTTTGTCCTTCCGAGGACGCTCATGCCGACGCTCATCGCGCCTGGGTGGCATGATTTCTTCTGCTGAGATCGAGGCCTCGAGTCCTTCTTGGAGTGGGAACTCGACGAAGAGCTGAGATCCTAAGCGGCCCTCGCCTGCAGACGTGCCTTGCACCGTGCGGGACCGCCCTTGAGGGGGGACGTCCGTTGACGGCATTGGTAGCTCGAGGACTGGCCTCGAGGATTCTCCGCCCTTCCTAGCTTTCGGAGGCATGGCTTTTGGAAGATTGAGGTTAAGAAGGTTGGGAAGGTTGGGAAGGATGGGATATTACTTTCCCACAGACGGCGCCAATTGTAGGTGCAGAAAATAATGACCCACAATAAGGAGGTGCCTTAGAGGACTTATCCGAGAAGATGATGACTGGGAATGACTGGATACCGTCCGAAAGCCTGAAAGAGAAGAGCAAACGGTCAGAGGACCCTGGCCTGGGCGGCGCAAGGCTCTCCGATGCCAAAGTCAGTGTGGGAACTGGAACAATGGAAGGAGAGGGAGAGGGAGAAGAGAGGCAGAGTAACTGTTCTCTGAGTTATATTGTGCGTAACTTTGATGGTGGTATGAGCCTCTATTTATAGAGTCTGGAACGTATCTTTGGGAGATATCGTGGTGTGGGTCCCGTGATTCGACAGGGAAGTCACGATCAGCCCACATTACATTAATTGCGGTCCAATCCAGCCCACTATGCATTAAATGCGCGTCGGGTCAGCCCACGTCGCATTTAATGCACGTCTTGTTGGGCCAGATCGTGTTGGACGCCTTTGGCGGTAGGGGATCGTGGGATCTGCCCTCGGGCCTTGCCCTGATGTGGCCTCAGCCGCTGGATGCCGCCCTGTCAGGATATGGCGAAGATTGTGGGCGGCTGGATGTCGTGTCTGTCCCACTAGCTCGTGCCCCTATCCCTCCACGTGCCTGATGAGGTGGGGGATGAGGGCCGCAAGTGAAGGTTCTCTCTTGCTTCGGCTACTGTCCTGGCTTCTTCAGCCGAGGTGGAGTTTTCTGCCGAGATGGCACCGGGGTGGCTCAGCCGAGGTGGAGCTCCCCGCCGAGATGGCACCCGGGGTGGACCAGTTCGGCGCTAGTGGCCCGGAGATGCTTGACTTCGGCCAAGGCCTCTGTCCTGGTAGCCGGGGTGAGATTGGTGCCACGTAGATGGCACGCGGATGGCACGTGAGAATGCTTAGCCTCATCTGATGGCTGTGATTAGCTTAATCCTGTGGCTCTGGAAATCTCCCCACACAGTCCTCACTGTCGTCGTCGTCTTCCTCACTTCCGTCGGATCCCTCATCATCTCCGCCCTGATGTGGAAGCAGCATGTTTACTTTTTAATTTTTTTTTCTTTACATGTTTTTTTTTTTGGGTTTTTTATGCCCTGTTTATCAGTTATTCTTGATGAATTTTTAGGTTTTTGATTTCATTCTATTGTATTTTGAGGTGGAACCAACATATTTTCTATTTAGATATGTTTTGATTTAGAATGTGTGGATTTGATGTGGAATCAGCAGTTTTGGTTTTAATTAATTATTTATTTTATAAAGAGCTATTAATCCATTGTTAGGAAGTGATGAATTCTGTTTGATTTGCTTTATTATCTGTTTATTAGTATCAACCTTGCGGTTGCAACAGTAAAACAATATCTTCAAGGTTCGAATGTAAGAACCAATGTTTGGAATTCGAACTGGCAATGGTTGATTCTGGTGTTATTTATTTGATTTTTTTATGGATTTAAGAAGAACTGTATATTCTTAAATCAATTTTCTGTAACTCATGCCTTTTTGTGAGATCTAGGGTTAAACTCAAGCTATCCTAGCTTCTTTATGTTTTAGTATTGATGGTGTTTTGAGAGATTGGAATGTGTATAGAGTGCAAATGAGGAGAAATTCTCTGTTTACATTTACTCGAGGCCAGGGTTCGTGTTTGATAATCTAGTACCAAGTGCGCGTTCTTCTACGGGCGGCAGCTGAGCAAGAGTGTTGAGGTATAATCAATTTTTTTGCATTGGTTTTGGTCATTTACTTATTTATTTAGACTTGTTTTGGGTTTTAGGTTTTTGGTGTTTGTTGATCTGGGGATGGTGTTATTTGATTGGAGTTGTGGTGTTTGCAGGTGTTATGGGGAGAATCGTTACATTCCTCACCGACGTCCAAACGGGCCACCTAATGCACTTTTCCTTGGAAGCTCGAATCTACAGATACAATTTTTAACAGATTTCTTGCCCATGGAGTTTGTGGATTGCATGGCTAGTTTTGTTTTTCCCTTCCTTTTGCATTCAGATCACATAACCCTTTTAGCTTACTGAGTCAAGATTCTAGTTCAAATCAATTCTAGTCCACTCTTCCAAGGCGTTAAAGTTGGGAAGTTCTTTCCTTTTCATCGTCCATTCTTATTACCATCCTTTTTTCATGTTTTGATATGGGTTTTTGGCTATGTTGGAATCAACTTTCTGGGCATCTGTTGTTTTGTTTGGATTTTAATATTACCCAGTTCTGGGGTTGAGTTCTACTGGAAATGGGTGGCTATTTGCTAAAATTTATGGGGTAATTTTGTCTTGTGTATTATGGGTTTATTTGCAGTGTTTTTCATTTCTAATTCTAGAAATTGTTGTTCGTTGATGGTATGTGAGAAATGGCTTGCTGGGTGTTTGCAGTTTTGTTTGAATTTCAGAAGTTTTTATGTTTTGGGCCTGGGTTTAATCTGAATAGGGAATTTATTTCTTTCAATGCCCATTTTGTTGTGTCCTTAAATGTTTGAGAGAATGTTTCAGCAGTATTTGGTTTGAGGTGATTTTTAGTTTGGGTGGCATTGGGCCGTTGCCAAAGAGTTTTGCTCAATTCTGATCATTTCTAACAAAAGCATTAGGGGATATTCTGTGAGTTTGTCATCTTTCCTTGTTGCGATCACCATTCTGGCAATGCATTTTGGTGATGCATTGGTGATGCTTACAAGAGAGTTTTTGTATTTTCTTCTCAAAATTGTAATCTGTTTCCTTACAGAAAGGCATGAAAGGAAGATAAAAATCAATTTGGGCTGGGGAAAGAATTCGTGCTTTTCTTGTTATACTCTCATGACATGCAACATAACTAAGTTCGTAGCTATAGTTTTTCCCTTTTAGTAGATTTGTCATAAGGTGTGTGGGTTTGAGCCCCCCCCCCCCCTAAGATTTAACTAGTGTGCGTGTGTTGCAGGTTTGTGCATGTGCCTGGGGTATTAGTCTTGTCGGTTCATATACCATGGGGGATACCCTTGTCAAAAAAAAAAAAGTTGAAAATTTTGACATCATATTTGAAAGATTTGATTAGCAATTGGGAACTCAGCTATGACTGATAGTTTTTAAACACAAACCTTGATTGTGTTCTCTGTCTCAGCATCAAACCCAAATCGAGTTTTTGGTTCTAAAACTTGTCTCATATTTGTTTACTTTGCAGTGGTAAATATAGAAAGGAAGAAGGTAATCCCACTGATGTGAGGCTGCTAGGCAGTAGTCAATTCACATAGATTTACATGTGTACATTGTGTGTGCATCCTAATAAGTGCATTCACGAGTGGGCAATTGTTGTTAGAAAACTATTTTTCATCATGTAATTTTACTTTAGATTTTTTTTAGAAATTTGACTATGAGATGTGAATTATCTTCTGGATTGGCTTATCAAGAGAAAGGGTCCTACAAGTTGGGCTTGTTGCTTTGGATAAACTGAAACATGCTGCAAGGAAGAAAGGGTTAGAAGCCATGCTGGTAAAACACTAATTTGGGAAATACAGTATGCATCTGTATCTGTAGACTTTATGAATGTATATAGAGAAAGGGAATAATCTGTACAGCTAATTTATTTATTATTGGAAATAAAAACTTTACCCATCTTAGCTTATTTATAGTGACACTTCTAATTGATCTATGGTGCATGTGCACTTTTTAAAATTGTACTCCATGAATTTTTTGAGCACTGAATCGAAAATTTTGTTTGGGATGTTTTAGTTCAATATTTGGGGCCATGCCTCATTTCTAGTAGTGGTGTTACCTAGGTTATTCTTCTGCTGCATAATTATTTTCCCTAGGTTAGTGAGAGAGTTGAGGTTATGTGTGTTCTGTCTGTTTGTGTAGGGTGTTTGGCTGCTGATCAACTTAGTTGGTAGGTGTATGTTGGCTTTGGCTCTATTTTTGGTGGTTGAGTGGTTGAAGTTGCTGCTACAAAACTGATATGGCAGTTTATTGGTTTTGTTTAGTTGGTTTGATCTTGGTGAGGTCATTATTAAGAGGGTGTGTTATTTAGTGTGTATGTGTGAGTGTGTGTGTGAGAGAGGAAGAGTAGGAAAGATCAGAGCGTGTAAAAAAAGAGGGAAAAAAATAGATGGCTACAAAATCGATATAGGGGTTTATTGGTTTGATCTTGGCAGATTTTAATTTTTAGTGTACGTTTACACTCATCATTTTTGTGGTTACTTTGGTTCTAATTTTGAGGAAAATTTTGACTATCTAAACTTTATTTTTGCACTGTTGCTTGTGGTAGAGGAATTAGTATTGTAGAAAGCAAAAAATGATTGCTCACTTGGTACAAGATATATGCTGCAGTTATGTTAGTGGTGCTCGCGACAGTAATTGTGAAACTTGAATCTGTAGGATCGAGATAGACAACTGTAAAGAACAAGATGTCTATACTCTATATAGCACTTTTAACTGGTTTTATTTTTTTTAATTGAATTACACATGAATTCATCTTCGTCACCACTATGTCTCTTGCATTTGGTCTAACTGGTAGTGACCCTGATTTAATTATTTTTTTAATTAAAAAACAATTACTTTTTTTAATTAAAAATAATAATTTAGGCGCGTCTTGCGAGCTGTAAATTAAAACTCGCCAATTCTTTAATGGCCTGCATTTGCAAGTCGTAAAAACATATACTCAATTATGGCTTGCATTTGGAGCCGTTAATCAGATTGTACACAACCCATTTACAGCCCACAAATGCAAGCTGTGTAAAATATTTTTCATTTTAAGTATTCACGGCGTACTACGCGTGCCATAAATTTAAGCACACCAATGCTTTAATGGCACTCAGTTTGCGACATAAAAGTTTAGCATTTACGGCCTACTTAGGAGGCCATAAATTTGGTCCAAAAAGTCCTAAAAACATCATTTTCGGCGTGCATTGATCCTACTTACGGCCTGTATATGCACGCTGTAATTACATCGAACCTTTTACGGCATGAGCTTTTACGGCACGACCCCCGTGAGACGTAAACTTACATTTACGGCACGCATGGCGTGCTGTAAAAGCCCTGAAATGGTGTAGTGGTCCACTATAAGGAAAGCCACAGTCTCACACGTCCAGCCCTCCTTCTTCTTCTTTGAAGAGAGCATAAGGTCTGAGATTTTTTCCATAGAAAATAGTTCTCAAATCCCATCTAGAAATCTAGATTAAGATCCCACCATCTTAGCCAATCAGATTTGGAAGTGAGATAGAGAAGAAGATCAAATGCAATTCTACTGCAGAAACTTCCAGTAAGTTGTTTGGTAATTACGAGTCTGAATTCAGCCCTTTGGATTTATTTTTTCAGAGATTTGAAGTCTACAAATCTTTATATACTTGTTGGTCATGAATTCATGGAGTTATTTTGCGATCTATATGGCTGAATTATGCTGCCCAGATCAGATTTTTAAAATCTGTTTTGATTAGAAATCAGCCATGGACGTCCTTCCTTAGTGATGTTCAGATCTGAATCGCAGTTTCTTTCAGTGGTATCAGAGCCACTCCATGTGAAATCATGATCCCATATTGTGTTTAATTAATCCTAGATTGATTATGGGCATGGTGGCACCCTACTAAAGTTATATTTAGATGCATGTTGTGTGCAAGTTTCATTAACAATGCTGGAATTTATTTTCCAGATTTGTTTAATGATGTACATAGTGTGTTTGGATGCACTAACCTCTTTGTTTGCAGCCATACATTGCATCCTTGATAGTTCGCATGATTGTTATGTGGATTTGGATGTTTTTTTATTAGTTGGAAAGTGTACGATTGCGCGTTTAGCAATAATAGGAAGTTGTAATTCTTTCTTTACTTTTATTCCAACTAGTCTTGATGTAAGCTTTCTTAAAAAGCATAGGTATCTCCAATATAATTTGGGGTTTTTTGTTTTTTATGGGTTTGCTTGTATAAATTTAATTTATTGGAACAAGCAAGAAGAAGAAAGTTTCAAGCAAGATAAGTTGCAAGTAACCGGATTCCTTAGTGGTGGAGGGGATAAGACTTCTTGGTGCAAGATGAGATCTATTTTTGATGTCCTAGTTCGATAAGGATTAGAAGTCCGAAGAGCAGGGAGCCATCAAGGATTGCATACTTTTATTTTCTCTTATATATGGAATGCATGGATGAATGCTTTATATAATTGCTATAATTGTCACCTAGAAACATGGCCACTATTAGGTTCTAAAATTGGCATCTTTCTATATTGGATTGTTTGGCTAATTGTTTTAAACGGAACTTAGATCAGCACCTTCTATTTTTTCTAAGGTTTAAAATTGGATAGGGTTTAGTTTATCTTGGTACACTTGGTTTCCAAAAGAGGCTAAACTAAAATCTAATTAGATGTTACCTATGGGTTTCAATAACCCAAGTTAGGTTTTTGATTCTTTAAAGGGATTTGCTCAAATGTTTTAAAGCAAAGGTTATTTATTTTTAAGATGACTTAAGTCATTGAGTCATAAATTTAATTAACCAAGTTTGCTAGATTTAAAAGAGTTTTTGAGTAAACAATGTAAAGATCAAATAGTATAAACCATAGTGACAAATAATCAAGTGGGAGAGGGATTTTTCGAAAGACCCCACGGCCTTCCATTTTTGGTTCATGTTATCTCATTAAGGTGTTAGTAGGAGCGGCCACCCCTTCGGTGGAGTTCTTTACTAAAGATCGCTTTGATGGGTTAATGGGTGAACTAATGTGAATATTCGTAATGAGGTGTTAGTAGGAGCGGCCATCCCTTCGGTGGAGTTCTTTACTAAAGATCACTTCTATAGAATGTCAATGAAGTGTTGGTGGGAGCGGCCATCCCTTCGGTGGAGCTCTTTACTAAAATTCACTTCTAGAATGGATAAAAGTCACTTCCCTTCGGAGGACTTGAGTCATAGACATTCTGGGAAATTTCATAAGAGATGGTAAAACACTTGACATAAGACGGTAATGACCTCTCCCTAGGAGTTAAGGGTTATTTGTCATGTGAGGCCAAACCAATCAGTGATTGGACTACCATTGGATATGTGTATCCAGATAGTGATAATCTAAATAAGCATACCTTAATTCAACGTGACTGTAGGCTCGGCCATCCCTTCGATGGAGGGCTATGAGGAGGTTGAAACACTGATACATTATGATTAGGGTTAAATAATGTAAAAAGTTTTGTGCTTTGTTTTTCCTTTTATAACAGGCACCATATGCATATTACATATATACTGCCTGTCTAATTATAAACCATTTCATATCCAGAGAGAGATGGGTAAAGATTCTTTTAGTCTATTGATGTGCATTCTTCGTGAGAACAAACTGACTGGACCTAACTATGTAGATTGGAAGAGAAATCTTGACATAGTACTCACTGCTGAGGAGTACAAGTATGTCTTGTTGGAAACCTGTCCTGATATTGATGCTAATTCTACTGATGACCAGTTAGAGGCTGAGAGGAAATGGAAGAAAGCGAATAGCATGGCTAAATGCTACATGCTTGCTTCCATGTCTAACGTGTTGCAAACACAGCACGAGCAAATGGACACAGCCTATGAAATCATGATGTCCTTGTCTGAGATGTTCGCAGACAAAAGTAGGCCAGCTAGGCTAGCTGCTATAAGGACTATCATGAATACTAGGATGGCTGAAGGAACACCTGTCAAAGAGCATATGCTCAAGCTGATGGATTGTTTCAATGTAGTTGAGATTCTAGGGGCTGAGATTGATGCAGAGAGTCAAATTGATATGTTTATCAAAACTCTGCCGGACTCTTTCAGTCAGTTCAAGCTCAATTTCAATATGAGCAAGATGGACATGACTCTATCTAAGTTAATGAAAGAACTCCAGGCGGCAGAGGCTATCATGAAGGCCAAAGCCCAAGCTCACTTTTTCCAGACTTCCTATAAACTAAACCCGAAAGGGAAGAAGTTCAAGAAGAAGCAGAATAAGGGAAAAGGATAGAAAAAGGACAACACTGGTAAAAAGAAGGACAAGGGTACAGATGGAAAGTCCAAAGGGAAATGCCTCAAGTGTGGCCTCAAAGGTTATTGGAAGAAAGATTGTCCCAAGTTGCTAGCCTCAGTTAAGAAAGGTACATCTTTTTCATACTACATTGAAACTTGTCTGGTGGTTGATTCTACTGATTCATGGATAGTAGACTCAGGAGCCACTAATCATATCTGCAATTCATTGCAGGGGTTTCAGATAATGCAGAAGATTGAGTTTGCCTTTAGAGTTGGAACTGGAGCTAAAGTTTGAGCAGTTGCAATAGGAGTTGTTACCTTACATTTTCCATGTGATAGGATATTAGTTTTAAATAATGTTTTCTATGTTCCGGACATGAGGAAGAATTTAATTTCAGTTTTCAGATTCATTGAATTTAATTATTCAGTTTCTTTCCAATCTGGTGTTGATATCAGTAGAGATGGAAATATTATATGTTCCGGTAGAATGCATGACAACTTATTTTATAAATATCCTATTGCTCCCACACTGCATAATGTACAACAAGAAAACTCAACTTCCCTTAAAAGGAAGGCATCTTCAATCAATGACACATATCTTTGGCACTTACGTTTGGGTCACATTAACCTAAAACGGATTCAGAGGTTGGTAGAAGATGGGCCTTTGAGCTCATTAGATTTCGAACCTTTTCCTCAGTGCGAATCTTGTCTCAAGGGAAAGATGACCAAAAGGTCATTCTCTGGAAAGGGACTAAGGTCAAAGGAGTTATTAGAATTGATTCACACTAATGTGTGTGGTCCTATGAACAAACCAGCTCGAGGAGGGTATGAGTATTACATCACCTTCACTGATGATTACTCTAGATATGGATATGTGTACTTGATGCGACGCAAGTCTGAGGCGTTTGATAAATTCAAACAATTCAAGGCTGAGGCGGAGTTACAACTAGGGAAACATATCAAAGCCCTTCGATCTGATTGAGGTGGTGAGTACCTCTTGGGTGAGTTCAAAGAGTACCTCACACAACATGGGATTGTGTCTCAGTTGTCTGCACCGGGTACACCCCAGCAAAATGGTGTAGCGGAGAGAAGAAATCGTACCCTTCTTGATATGGTAAGGTCCATGATGAGTCATGCAACCCTACCCATATCTTTTTAGGGATATGCCCTAGAAGCAGCAGCATACATTTTAAATCTGGTACCTTCTAAATCAGTACCTAGGACACCGCAAGAAATGTGGACAGGTCAAAAACCCAATTTAAGACATATCCACATTTGGGGTTGTCCGGCCTATGTATTGAATGATAAAGCTACCAAGCTGGGACCCAGATCGGAAAAGTGCTACTTCATTGGGTATCCTAAGGGAACGAGAGGTGGCATCTTTTATCATCCAAGGAGCAAAAAGTGCTTATCAGTACTCATGCTAGGTACTTGGAGGATGATTGTATGATGCACCAAGAGCTTAGTTGTAAAGAAACCCTTGAGGAGATTCTTCCGAGATCTCCTATAACATCTGTATCAGATCCTGAGACAGTAGATGAACAAGATATTCCTTTGAACACTCCAGAGCCTCGTCATAGTGGGAGAATTTCTAGACAGCCAGAAAGATATCTAGGAGTGTCTTTTAAGACAGACTCTGAAAATCTGGTTAAGGATCCTACTAGTTATGATGAAGCAGTAACGGATATAGATGCTGACATGTGGCAGCAAGCGATGAAATCTGAAATGGATTCTTTGTATTCCAATCAAGTCTTGGAACTTGTAGATGCACCTGAAGGGATTAAACCCATAGGGTGCAAGTGGATCTACAAGAGGAAGAGAGGAGTGGATGGGAAGGTGGAAACCTTCAAAGCAAGACTGGTGGCGAAAGGATATACTCAGAAAGAGGGTATCGATTATGAGGAAACCTTTTCACTAGTGGCTATGCTTAAGTCCATAAGGATTCTCTTGGCCATCGCATGTCATTATGACTACGAGATATGGCAAATGGATGTCAAGACAGCTTTTCTTAATGGAAGTCTTGACGAATGCATCGATATGATGCAACCAGAGGGCTTCATCGCTATTGGCCAAGATAACATGGTTTGTAAACTTAAGAAGTCCATTTATGGACTTAAGCAAGCATCTAGAGCTTGGAACATCAAGTTTAATCAGGTAGTCAAATCTTTTGGCTTTGATCAAAACATTGATGAACAATGTGTGTATAAGAAAGGAAGTGGAAAAGCAGTTGCATTTTTAGTTCTATATGTAGATGACATATTGCTCATTGGAAATGATGTAGGTATATTGTCATCCACAAAGGTTTGGTTATCTTCTCAATTTCAGATGAAGGATTTGGGTGAGGCCAGCTATATCTTAGGGATCAAGCTTTTGCGTGATCGCAAGAATAAGATGTTAGCCTTATCCCAATCTTCATATATTGAGAAGATATTGGTCAAGTTTAACATGCATGACTCCAAGAAGGGCTTGCTACCTTCTAGACATGGAATACCACTGTCTCGAGATCAATGTCCAAAGACATCTGAAGAGATAGAGAGCATGAGGAGAGTTCCATATGCATCCGCTGTTGGAAGTCTCATGTATGCAATGTTATGTACTAGACCAGATATTTGCTTTACCGTTGGCATGGTTAGCAGATATCAGTCAAACCCTGGACCTATGCATTGGATAGCTGTTAAGCATGTATTCAAGTATCTTCAGAGAACGAAAGATTATATGCTAACCTTTCGAGCAGATGATCTAACGCCTTTGGCGTATACAGACTCTGATTTCCAATCTCATAGTGATGCCAAAAAGTCTACTTCAGGATACGTCTTTACTCTGTCAGGAGGGGCTATATCATGGAGGTGTGTCAAGCAATCCTGTACTGCTGATTCTACGATGGAAGCAGAGTATGTGGCGGCATCGGAAGCTGCAAAGGAAGCAGTATGGCTCAGAAAATTCCTATTGGAATTGGGAGTTGTCCTGCAGTGGATAAACTGATTGTCATGTACTGCGACAACACTGGTGCTGTAGCACATTGCAAAGAGCCCAGGAATCACAAGAAAGGCAAGCACATTCAGAGAAAGTACCACTTGATCCGAAAATTCATTCAGGATGGAGAAATAGGGGTGGAGCATATTGCCTCAGTGAATAACTTAGCTGACCCATTCACTAAGACTCTTACTGAGAAAGTCTTTACTTCTCATGTTGAGTCTATGGGTGTTAGGTTAGGAGGTAGTGATCTTTAGTGCAAGTGGGAGTTTGTTGGGATTGGTGTATGCCCTAAAGCCCACTAGCTGCACTCTCATCTTTTGTTACTGGATATTTACTGGTTATTTAATGGAATGACTATTCTCTCTTTAAACATGTATATATGTATGGTTGTGTAAGGCCCATTGTTTCTAGTAAATGAATTAGGTGTGTAGTGCCTACATACAGATAGGTCTAATTCATGGACACTGGAAACAACATTTCATCTTGGTATAAGTCATAGTGAGAGACTCTCCTGTATTCAGGATGACTTACCTAAGTCATGCGAGGACTTTCCCGGATTTATCTCATTAGTGCATATGCAATGCATTGAACAGGACCATGGTAGGTGTGATCTCTAAAATAGTACTATCATTGAGAGAGATCAAGTCACCTCATGCTACTGAGTGACCAATGCTCTTAATCTTGAGCATTTGTGGATAAACTGACGAAGTCAAGTTCTTGTGCTTTAATTCACTATGGGTGAGATTCTTTTCATAGGGTCAACAGCTCTGTGTTTTGGGTACTCGGACTTGATCAGTTGGGACGTGCAGATGCAATAAAGAATTTATGCCATCTAATGATGGAATGATCGTCCCCTTAGAATTATCCGATTGATCATCAAAATCTAAGATCTTAGTATATGGATGTTCCATATGGATATTGAACTTGTGGGTCGCTACCTGGACCAAGAGAATGATATCCGGATGATGATTAAGTTAAGGATATGAAGTTCTAAGATTTAGATGTACTCAAGAAGGTTGATAGTACATCTGATAACCTGACTTGATTATGGATGTTACATGGAGGGGCATTTAGGTCAATTTACTTAGTAGGTCGAAGACAACTGTCATTTTCTGACGAGCTTATTATACTATATATTTGTCCCTGGAGTTCAACCATAACTCTTTAGTGGAATGAGTTAAGGTTAAAATGGTCTTAATGTTGCTGTGGGTTTAGCATGGACATTTTGGTCATTTTGGGAGCCAAGGGCAAATATGTCTTTTGGTTCCTTCTCTAGTCACTTTCCAAGATTGTCATGGTTTCCTAAGTTGTTTAGATGACATATGGTTGAATTATTTTAGTGGAAAAATAATTTTGAGTTTAAATTCAAATAGGCCTTTGATGGCATACATGAATTTAATTCTAGATAAATTATTTGAGGGCCATGGTGTGCATTAGTATGTGGGACGTCCATAATGGGAATTCTATAAGGTGAGGTTTCCAATTTTGAGTAGGTCTCTCGACTTGGAAGGTTGGACTTCTCTTTGGATTTGTATTCCTATAAGAAAGTTTCCATTTTGAATTAGAAACTTAAATTAGTAAGTGTTGTGCAACTAGGATTACTAATTGCCAAAGTTTGTGGGATGTTTCTTTTTCTAATTGAAGTGTTTCTAAAAGGAAATAAATCTTTAGATTATACTTTCCTTTTAGGACATCTATGAGAATTAGAAGAGATAACTTTTTAGGAAAGCCATTCCAAAGTTTCTATAAAAAGGACCATGCCTCCCCCTTGGACGTCCACTACAAGGAAAGCCACAATCTCACACGTCCAGCCCTCCTCCTTCTTCTTTGATGAGAGCATAAGGTCTGAGATATTTTCCATAGAAAATAGTTCTCAAATCCCATCTAGAAATCTAGATTAAGATCCCACCATCTTAGCCAATCAGATTTGGAAGTGAGATAGAGAAGAAGATCAAAGGCAATTCTACTGCAGAAAATTCCAGCAATTTGTTTGGTAATTGCAAGTCTGAATTCAGCCCTTTGGATTTATTTTTTCAGAGATTTGAACTCTACAAATCTTCAAGGTAATAGTCTTCTTGAATCTCCTTTAATTATATACTTGTTGGTCATGAATTCATGGAGTTATTTTGCGATCTATATGGCTGATTTATGCTGCCCAGATCAGATTTTTAAAACCTGTTTTGATTAGAAATCAGCCATGGACGTCCTTCCTTAGTGATGTTCAGATCTGAATCGCAGTTTCTTTCATCCCCGATCCAAACACCGTCTCAACATTTATGCGAGCACCGGTGCCCTAGAGGGAAATGATCAGAATTTCAAAATTTTGAATAAAAAATGTGAAATCTGACTTTTTTTTAATTTTTTTTACATCCACCACAGACTCATCGAAGATAAACGATGGTCCAATCCCCGATCCAAAAAAGGGCTCAACATTTATGAGAGCGCAGGTGCGCTAGAGGGAAATGATCAAAATTTCTCAATTTTGAATAAAAAATGGCAAATTTGATTTTTTTAGATCCCTATCAGACTTATCAAAGAGAAACGATGGCCCAATCCCCGATCCAAACACGGGCTCAACATTTCTGCGAGCGCCAGTGCCCGTTTGGGAAAGGATCAAAATTTCTCAATTTTGAATAAAAAATGAGAAATCCGATTTTTTTTAGATCCCTAACAAACTGATCAAAGGGAAACGATGGCCCAATCCCCGATCCAAACACGGGCTCAACATTTCTACGAGTGCCAGTGCCCGAGATGGAAAGGATAAAAATTTCCCAATTTTGCATTAAAAACTTGAAATCTTATTTTCTTTCTTTTAGATCCCTAACAGACTTATTGAAGAGAAACGACGGCCCAATCCCCGATCCAAATAGGCGCTCAGCATTTCTCCGAGCGCCATTGCCTGAGAAGGGAAGGATCAAAGTTTCTAAATTTTGAATCAAAAATGAGAAATATGATTCTTTTTATCCTTTTTAGATCCCTAACATACTCATCGAAGAAAAACAATGGTCTAATCCCCGATTCAAAAACAGGCTCAACATTTTTGTGAGCGCCAATGCCCGAAAGGGAAAGGATCAAAGTTCTCAATTTTGAACAAAAAATTAGAAATCCGATTTTTTTTTCTATTTTTTAGATCCCTAACAAACTCATCAAAGAGAAACGATTGCCCAATCCCCGATCCAAACACGGGCTCGACATTTTTTCGAGCGCCGGTGCACTAGAGGGAAATGATTAAAATTTCTCAATTTTGAATAAAAAAAAAGTCAAATCTGATTTTTTTTAGATCCCTAACAGACTCTTCAAAGAGAAACGATGGCCCAATCCCCGATCCAAACTCGGGCTCAACATTTCTGCGAGGGCTGGTGCCCGAGAGGGAAAGGATCAAAGTTTCTCAATTTTGAATAAAAAATGAGAAATCTGATTTTTTTTTAGATCCCAAACAAACTGATCGAAGAGAAACGATGGCCCAATCCCTGAACTAAACAAGGGCTCAGCATTTTTGCAAGCGCCAGTGCCTAAGAGGAAAAGGATCAAAGTTTCTCAATTTTGAATAAAAAATGAGAAATCTAATTTTTTTTTTATCCCTAATAAACTCATCGAAGAGATACGATGGCTCAATCCCCGATCCAAACACAGGCTCAACATTTATGCGAGTGGTAATGCCCGAGAGGAAAGGATCAAAATTTCCCAATTTTGCATCAAAAACTAGAAATCTGATTTTTTTTTGTTTAGATCCCTAACAGACTCAATGAAGAGAAACGATGACCCAATCCCCGATCCAAACACGGGCTCAACTTTTCTGAGTGCTAGTGCCTGAGAGGGAAAGGATCAAAATTTCTCAATTTTGAATAAAAAAGGATAAATCTGATTTTTTTTAGATCCGTAACAGACTCATCGAAGAGAAACGACGGCGCAATCCCAGATCCAAAGACGGGCTCAACATTTCTGCGAGCGCCAGTGCCCGAGAGGGAAAGGATCAAAGTTTCTAAATTTTGAATCAAAAATGAGAAATCTGATTTTTTTTATCCTTTTTAGATCCCTAACATACTCATCGAAGAGAAACGATGGCCTAATCCCCGATCCAAAAAAGGGCTCAACATTTCTGCGAGCGCCAGTGCCCGAAAGGGAAATGATCAAAGTTTCTCAATTTTCAATAAAAAATGAGAAATCGGATTTTATTTTATTTTAGATCCCTAACAGACTCATCGAAGAGAAACAATGGCCCAATCCCCTATCCAAACACGGGTTGAACATTTCTGCAAGCACCAGTGCCCAAGAGGAAATGGATCAAAGTTTCTCAATTTTGAATGAAAAATGCGAAATCTGATTTTTTTTCTTTTTTTAGATCCCTTACAGACTCATCGAAGAGAAACAATGGCCCAATTCCTGATCCAAATAAGGGCTCAACTTTTCTACGAGCGCCAGTGCTCGAGGGGGAAATGATCAAAGGTTCTCAATTTTGAATCCAAAATGAGAAATCTTATTATTTTTAGATCCCTAACAGACTCATCGAAGAGAAACGATGGCCTAATCCCCAATCCGGACAAGGGCTCAACATTTTTGCGAGTGCCGGAGATCGAGAGGGAAATGATAAAAATTTCTCAATTTTTAATAAAAAATGACAAAGCTGAATTTTTTTTTAGATCCCTAACAGACTTATCGAGGTGAAATGATGGCCTAATCCCTGATCGAAACACGGGCTCAACATTTCTGCGGGCGCTAATGCCCGAAAGGAAAAGGACAAAAGATTCTCAATTTTGAATAAAAAATGAGAAATCTGATTCTTTATTTCTTTTTTTAAGATCCCTAATAGTCACATCTAAGAGAAACGATGGCCCAATCCCCGAACCAAACACAGGCTCAACATTTTTGTGAGTGCCAGTGCCTGAGAGGTAAAGCATCAAAGTTTCCCAATTTTGAATCCAAAATGAGAATTGTTGGCCCAATCCCTGATCCAAACACCGTCTCAACATTTATGCGAGCACCGGTGCCTTTGAGGGAAATGATCAAAATTTCGCAATTTTGAATCAAAAATGATAAAAAGAATCTGATTTCTTGATCAGTTGAGATGTGCAGATGCAATAAAGAATCTATGCCATCTGATGATGGAATGATCGTCCCCTTAGAATTATCCGATTGATCATCAAAATCTAAGATCTTAGTATATGGATGTTCCATATGGATATTGAACTTGTGGGTCAGTCCCTGGATCAAGAGAATAATATCCAGATGATGAATAAGTTAAGGATATGAAGTTCTAAGGTTTAGATGTAATCGAGAAGGTTGATAGTACATTGGATAACCTGACTTGATTATGGATGTTACATAGAGGGGCATTCAGGTCATTACACTTAGTAGGTCGAAGACAACTGTCATTTTATGACGAGCTTATTATATTATATATTTGTCCCTGGAGTTCAACCATAACTCTTTAGTGGAATGAGTTAAGGTTAAAATGGTCTTAATGTTGCTATGGATTTAGCATGGACATTTTGGTCATTTTGGGAGCCAACGGCAAATATGTCTTTTGGTCCCTTCTCTAGTCACTTTCCAAGATTGGCATGGTTTCCTAAAATGTTTAGATGACATTTGGATGAATTATTTTAGTGAAAAAATAATTTTGAGTTTAAATTCAAATAGGCCTTTGATGGCATACATGAATTTAATTCTAGATAAATTGTTTGTGGGCCATGGTGTGCATTATCATGTGGGACGTCCATAATGGGATTTCCATGGGTAAGGTTTCCAATTTTGAGTAGGTCTCTCTACTTGGAAGGTTGGACTCCTCTTTGGATTAGTTTTCCTATAAGAAATTTTCCTTTTTGAATTAGAAACTTAAATTAGTAAGTGTTGTGCAACTAGGATTACTAATTGCCAAAGTTTATGGAATGTTCCTTTAGTTTCCTTTTCTAATTGGAGTGTTTCTAAAGGGAAATAAATCTTTAGATTATACTTTCCTTTTAGGACATCTATGAGAATTAGAAGAGATAACCTTTTAGGAAAGGATTCCCAAAGTTTCTATAAAAAGGAGAAACCTTCCCCTTGGACGTCCATAACAAAGAAAGCCCCATCCCCACACGTCCAGCCACTCTTTCTTCTTCATTGAAGAGAGTTCATGGTCTGAGATTTTTTCCATAGAAAAAGGTTCTCAAATCCCATTTAGAAATCTAGATTAAGATCCTACCATCTTAGCCAATTAGATTTGGAAGTGAAATAAAGAAGAAGATCAAAGGCAATTCTACTGCAGAAATTCCAGCAAGTTGTTTGCTAATTGTAAGTCTGAGTTCGGCTCTTTAGATCTATTATTTCAGAGATTTGAAGTCTACAAATCAAGGTAATAGTCTTCTTGAATCTCCTTTAATTATACACTTGTTGGTCATGAATTCATGGAGTTCTTTTGCGATCTATATGGCTGATTTATGCTGCCTAGATTAGATTTTCTAAAATCTGTTTTGTTACAAATCAGACATGGATGTCTTCCCCTAATGATGTCCAGATCCAAACTCGGGCTCAACATTTCTGCGAGTGCTAGTGCCCGAGATGGAAAGGATAAAAATTTACCAATTTTGCATCAAAATCTTGAAATCTTTTTTTAGATCCCTAACAGACTCATTGAAGAGAATCGACGGCCCAATTCTCGATCCAAACACGGGCTCAACATTTCTCCGAGCGCCTGTGCCCGAGAAGGAAAGGATCAAAGTTTCTAGATTTTGAATAAAAAATGAGAAATCTGATTTTTTTTATCCTTTTTAGATCCCTAACATACTCATCGAAAAGAAATGGTGGCGCAATCCCCGATCCAAAAATGGGGTCAACATTTCTGCGAGCGCCAGTGCCTGAAAGGGAAAGGATCAAAGTTTCTCAGTTTTGATTCAAAAATGAAAAATCTGATTTTATTTTATGTTAGATCCCTAATAGACTCATCGAAGAGAAACAATGGCCTAATATCCCGATCCAAACATGGGCTGAACATTTCAGCGAGCGCCAGTGCCCCAGAGGAAATGGATCAAAGTTTCTCAATTTTGAATGAAAAATGAGAAATCTATTTTTTTTCTTTTTTTAGATCCCTTACATGCTCAACGAAGAGAAACAATGGCCCAATCCCAGATCCCGATCCAAATAAGGGATCAACTTTTCGGTGAACGCCAGTGCCCGAGGGGTAAAGGATCAAAGTTTCTCAATTTCGAATCCAAAATGAGAAACTGGTTTTTTTTAGATCCCTAATAGACACATCGAAGAGAAACGATGGCCTCATCCCCGATCCAAACAAGGGCTCAACATTTTTGCGAGCGCCGGTGCCCAAGAGGGAATTGAATAAAAAATGACAAATCTAAAATTTTTTTACATCCCTAACAGACATATCGAAGAGAAACGATGGCCCAATCCCCGATCCAAACACGAGCTCAACATTTCTGTGGGCGCCAATGCCCGAAAGGAAAGGATCAAAGTTTCTCAATTTTTAATAAAAAATGAGAAATCTGATTCTTTTTTTTCTTTTTTTAGATCCCTAAAAAACACAACGAAGAGAAACGTTGGCCCAATCCTCAAACCAAACACAGGCTCAACATTTCTATGAGTGCCAGTGCCCGAGAGGCAAAGGATCAAAGTTTTCCCAATTTTGAATCCAAAACGAGAATTATTGGCCCAATCCCCGATCCAAACACTGGCTCAACATTTTAGCGAGTTCCGGTGCCCCAGAGGGAAATGATCAAATTTCGCAATTTTGAATCAAAAATGAGAAATCTGATTTTTTTTGTTTAGATGCATCACAGACTCATCGACGAGAAACGATGGCCCAATCTCCAATCCAAACACAGGCTCAACATTTATTCGAACGCCAGTGCCCGAAAGGAAATTCATCAAAGTTTTTCAATTTTGAATAAAAAATGAGAAATCTGATTTTTTTTTTCCTTTTTCTAGATCCCTAACAGACTCATCGAAGAGAAACGATCACCCAATCCCCGATCCAAACACGGGCTCAACATTCTTGCGAGCGCCGGTGCACTAGAGGGAAATGATCAAAATTTTGCAATTTTGAATAAAAAATGAGAAATCTAATTTTTTTAAGATCCGTAATAGACTTATCAATGAGAAACGATGGCCCAATCCCCGATCCAAACACGGGTTGAACATTTCTGCGAGCGCCAGTGCCCGAGAGGGAAAGGATCAAAGTTTATCAATTTTGAATAAAAAATGAGTAATCTGGTTTTTTTTTAGATCCCTAAGAAACTGATAGAAGAGAAACGATGGCCCAATCCCCGAACCAAACAAGGGCTCAACGTTTCTGCGAGCGCCAGTGCCCGAGAGGAAAAGGATCAAAGTTTCACAATTTTGAATAAAAAATGAGAAATCTGAATTCTTTTTCCTTTTTTATCCCTAATAAACTCATCAAAGAGAAACGATGGCCCAATCCTCGATCGAAACACGGGCTTAATATTTCTACGAGCACCAGTGACCCAGAGGGAAAGTATCAAAATTTCCCAATTTTGCATCAAAAACTAGAAATCTGATTTTTATTTAGTTCCCTAACAGACTCAACGAAGAGAAACGATGGCCCAATCCCCGATCCAAACACGGGCTCAACTTGTCTGTGAGTGCCAGTGCGCGAGAGGGAAAGGATCAAAATTTCACAATTTATAATAAAAAAGGAGAAATCTGAATTTTTTTTAGATCCCTAATAGACTCATCGAAGAGAAACGACGGCCCAATCCCCAATCCAAACACAGGCTCAACATTTCTGCGAGCACCAGTCCCCGAGAGGGAAAGGATTAAGGTTTCTGAATTTTTAATAAAAAATGAGACATCTGATTTTTGTTATCCTTTTTAGATCCCTAACATACTCATCGAAAAGAAACGATGGCCCAATCCCCGATCCAAACATAGGCTCAACATTTATGCGAACGCCAGTGCCCGAAAGGAAATTCATCAAAGTTTTTCAATTTTGAATCCAAAATGAGAAATCTGATTTTCTTTTAGATCCCTAACAAACTTATCGAAGAGAAACAATGGCCTAATCCCCGATCCAAACACGGACTCAACATTTTTGCGAGCGCCGGTGCTCGAGAGGGAAATTATCAAAATTTCTCAATTTTGAATAGAAAATGACAAATCTGAATTTTGTTTAGATCCCTAATAGACTCATCGAAGAGAAACGATGGCCCAATCCCCGATCCAAACACGGGCTCAACATTTCTGCAGGCGCCAGTGCTCGAAAGGGAAAGGATCAAAGTTTCTTAGTTTTGAATATAAATTGAGAAATCTGATTTATTTTATTTTAGATCCCTAACAGACACATCGAAGAGAAACGATGGCCCAATCTTCGATCCAAAAACGGGCTGAACATGTCTGCGAGTGCCAGTGCCCGAGAGGGAAATGATCAAAATTTCTCAATTTAGAATAAAAAATGATAAATCTGAATTTTTTTAAAATCCCTAACAGACTTATCGCAGAGAAACGACGGCCCAATCCCCGATCAAAACACGGGCTCAACATTTCTACGGGCACCAATGCCCGAAAGGAAAAGGATCAAAGTGAAGGAAACCGCGATTCAGATCTGAAACTTCTCATATAGAGACTACTATGGCTGATGCAAAGCATGACAGATTTTGAAAAAATCTGATTTCTGCACTATGCAACGGAAATCAGCCATAAAGAATCGCATAGAAACTCCATTAAATCATGATCAACATGTGTTCAATTATTAGAGATGATAGAAGACTATTACCTCAATGTTTTGGAAGCTTTAATCCTCTGAAAATCTGATGCAAAAAGGGTGAACTCAGGTCTGCAATCAGCAAGTATGTTGCTGGAATTCTGCTGCAGAAATTGTGTTCTCTTTTGATCTTCTTCTCTATCTCAAATTCTAATCTGATTGGCTAAGGTGGTGGAACCTTAATCTAGGTTTAGAGATAGGTTTCTAGAATAACATTCTATGGAAAAACCCTTGCTACAAGCTCTCCTCAAAGTGCTTAATGGCTGGACGTGTGGAATGGAACAATTAGGGTGATTCACGCCCAAAGGGAAGGCTTCCCCTTTTATAGATTAGTAAGAGAGTTTCCTTCTTCACTAAGTAGCCTCCTTTCTAATTCTCTTGGAATTACTAAAAAGAAATAGCAATCCTTAGATTAGTATCCTTTCTAGATCCATTCCAAATTAGAAAAAGAAACTCACTATGAGCATCCCTTAAACTTAGCAATTAGTAATCCTAGTTGTGCAACACTTACTAATTTAAGTTTCTAATAAAAAAAGGAAACTTTATTATAGGAATACTTATCCAAGGAGGAGTCCAACCTTCCAAGTAGAGAGACTTACTAAAAGTTGAAGACCCCACACTAGGAAATTCCCATCTTGGATGTCCCATATGCTACGGCCCACACAATGGCCCACATGTCCATAATTTGTCTAGAATTAAATTCATGTATGCCATCAAGGCCTATTTGAATTTAAATTCAAAATTATTTTCCCATAAAATAATTCAACCTCATCTCCTAATCAAATTAGGAAACCATGCCAATATAGGAAAGTGACTAGAGAAGGGACCAAAAGACATATTTGTCCTTGGCTCCCAAAATGACCAAAATGTCCATGCTAAACCCATAGCAACATAAAGACCATTTTAACCTTAACTCATTCCACTAGAGAGTTATGGTTACACTCAAGGGACAAATATTAAGTATGAAATAAGCTTGTCATAAAATGACAGTTGTCTCCGACCTACCAAGTACAATGACCTAAATGCCCCTCTATGTAACATCCTCAATCAAGTCAGGTTATCTGATGTACTATCAACCTTCTCGATTAAATCTTAAACCTTAGAACATCATATCCTTGACTTGATCATCATCCTGATATTATTCTCTTGATCTAGGGAGCGACCCACAAGTTCAATATCAATATGGAACATCCATATACTAAGATCTTAGATTTTGATGATCAATCGGATAATTCTAAGGGGACGATCATTCCATCATTAGATGGCATAGATTCTATATTGCATCTGCACGTCCCAACTAATCAAGTCCGAGTACCCAAAACACAGAGTTGTTGACCCATGAAAGAATCTCACCCATAGTGAATTAAAGCACAAGAACTTGACTTCGTCAGTTCATCCACAAATGCTCAAGATTAAGAGCACCGGTCACTCAGTAGCATGAGGTGACTTGATCTCTCTCTGTGATAGTACTATTTTATAGATCACACCTACAATGGTCCTGTTCAATGCATTGCATATGCACTAATGACATAAATCCGGGAAAGTCCTCCCATGACTTAGGCAAGTCATCCTGAATACAGGAGAGTCTCTCACTATAACTTATACCAAGATGAAGTGCCCAGCTCCATCTCTCAGTTATGAACAAATATGTTGTTTCCAGTGTCCATGAATTAGACCTATCTGTGTGTAGACACTACACACCTAATTCATTTACTAGAAATAATGGGCCTTACACAAACATACATATATACATGTTTAAGCAGAAAAGAGTCATTCTATTAAATAACCAGTTAATATCAAGTAACAAAAGATGAGAGTGCAGCTAGTGGGCTTTAGGGCATACACCAATCCCAACAAACTCCCACTTGCACTAAAGATCACTACTTCCTAACCTAACACCCATAGACTCAACATGAGAAGTAAAGACTTTCTCAGTAAGAGTCTTAGTGAATGGGTCAGCTAAGTTATTTACTGAAGCAATATGCTCCACCACTATTTCTCCATCTTGAATGAACTCCCGAATTAAGTGGTACTTTCTCTGAATGTGCTTGCCTTTCTTGTGATTCCTGGGCTCTTTGCACTGTGCTACAGCACCAGTGTTATCACAGTACATGACAATCGGTTTATGCACTGCAGGAACAACTCCCAATTCCAATAGGAATTTTCTGAGCCATACCGCTTCCTAAGCAGCTTCCGATGCCGCCACATACTCTGCTTCCATGGTAGAATCAGCAGTACAGTATTGCTTGACACTCCTCCATGATATAGCCCCTCCTGATAGAGTAAAGACGTATCCTGAAGTAGACTTTCTGGCATCACTATCAGATTGGAAATCAGAGTCTGTATACGCCAAAGGCGTTAGATCATCTGCTCGAAAGGTTAGCATATAATCTTTCGTTCTCCGAAGATACTTGAATATATGCTTAACAGCTGTCCAATGCATGGGTCCAGGGTTTGACTGATATCTGCTAACCATGCCAACGGCAAAACAAATATCTGGTCTAGTACATAACATTGCATACATGAGGCTTCCAACGGCGGAAGCATATGGAACTCTCCTCATGCTCTCCATCTCTTCAGATGTCTTTGGACATTGATCTCGAGACAGTGGTACTCCATGTCTAGAAGGTAGGAAGCCCTTCTTGGAGTCATGCATGTTAAACTTGACCAATATCTTCTCAATATATGAAGATTGGGATAAGGCTAACATCTTATTCTTGCAATCACGCAAAAGCTTGATCCCTAAGATATAGCTGGCCTCGCCTAAATCCTTCATCTGAAATTGAGAGGATAACCAAACCTTTGTGGATGACAATAAACCTACATCATTTCCTATGAGTAATATGTCATCTACATATAGAACCAAAAATACAACTGCTTTTCCACTTCCTTTCTTATACACACATGGTTCATCAATGTTTTGATCAAAGCCAAAGGATTTGACTGCCTGATTAAACTTGATGTTCCATGCTCTAGATGCTTGCTTAAGTCCATAAATGGACTTCTTAAGTTTACAGACCATGTTATCTTAGCCATTAGCAATGAAGCCCTCTGGTTGCATCATATAGATGCATTCGTCAAGACTTCCATTAAGAAAAGCTGTCTTGACATCCATCTGCCATATCTCGTAGTCATAATGACATGCGATGGCCAAGAGAATCCTTATGGATTTAACCATAGCCACTGGTGAAAAGGTTTCCTCATAATCGATACCCTCTTTCTGAGTATATCCTTTCGCCACCAGTCTTGCTTTGAAGGTTTCCACCTTCCCATCCACTCCTCTCTTTCTCTTGTAGATACACTTGCACCCTTTGGGTTTAATCCCTTCAGGTGCATCTACAAGTTCCCAGACTTGATTGGAATACAAAGAATCCATTTCAGATTTCATCACTTGCTGCCACACGTCAGCATCCATATCCGTTACTGCTTCATCATAACTAGTAGGATCCTTAACCAGATCTTCAGAGTCTGTCTTAAAAGACACTCCTAGATATCTTTTTGGCTGTCTAGAAATTCTCCCACTACGACGAGGCTCCGGAGTGTTCAAAGGAATATCTTGTTCATCTACTGTCTCAGGATCTGGTACAGATGTTATAGGAGATCCCGGAAGAATCTCCTCAAGGGTTTCTTTACAACTAAGCTCTTGGTGCATCATGCAATCATCTTCCAAGTACCTAGCATGAGTGCTGATGAGCACTTTTTGCTCCTTTGGACGATAAAAGATGCCACCTCTCGTTCCCTTAGGATACCCAATGAAGTAGCACATTTCCGATCTGGGTTCTAGCTTGGTAGCTTTATCATTCAGTACATAGGCTGGACAACCCCAAATGTGAATATGTCTTAAACTAGGTTTTCGACTTGTCCACATTTCTTGCAGTGTCCTAGGTACTGATTTAGAAGGTACCAGATTTAAAATGTATGCTGCTACTTCTAGGGCATATCCCCAAAAAAATATAGGTAGGGTTGCATGACTCATCATGGACCTTACCATATCAAGAAGGGTACGGTTTCTTCTCTCTACTACACCATTTTGCTGGGGTGTACCCGGTGTAGACAACTGAGACACAATCCCATGTTGTGTGAGGTACTCCTTGAACTCACCCAGGAGGTACTCGCCACCTCGATCAGATCGAAGGGCTTTAATATGTTTTCCTAGTTGTAGCTCCACCTCAGCCTTGAATTGTTTGAACTTATCAAACGCCTCAGACTTGCGTCGCATTAAGTATACAGATCCATACCTAGAGTAATCATCGGTGAAGGTGATGTAATACTCATACCCTCCTCGAGCCGGTTTGTTCATAGGACCACACACATCGGTGTGAATCAATTCTAACAACTTCTTTAACCTTAGTCCCTTTCCAGAGAATGACCTTTTGGTCATCTTTCCCTTGAGACAAGATTCGCACTGAGGAAAAGGTTTGAAATCTAATGAGCTCAAAGGCCCATCTTCTACCAACCTCTGAATCCGTTTTAGGTTAATGTGACCCAAACGTAAGTGCCAAAGATATGTGTCATTGATTGAAGATACCTTCCTCTTAAGGGAAGTGGAGTTTTCTTGTTGTACATTATGCAGTGTGGGAGCAATAGGATATATATAAAATAAGTTGTCATGTATTCTACCGGAACATATAATATTTCCATCTCTACTGATATCAATACCAGAATGGAAAGAAACTGAATAATTAAATTCAATAAGTTTGGAAACTGAAATTAAATTCTTCCTCATTTCCGGAACAAATAAAACATTATTTAAAACTAATATCCTATCACATGGAAAATGTAAAGTAACAACTCCTACTGCAACCGCCCAAACTTTAGCTCCAGTTCCGACTCTAAATGCAAATTTTCCTTTCTCAATTCTCTGCATTATCTGAAACCCCTGCAATGAATTGCAGATATGATTAGTGGCTCCTGAGTCTATATCCATGAGTCAGTAGAATCAACCACTAGACAAGTTTCAATGTAGTATGAAAAAGATGTACCTTTCTTTACTGAGGCCAGGAACTTGGGACAATCTTTCTTCCAATGACCTTTGAGGCCACACTTGAAGCATTTCCCTTTGGGCTTTCCATCTGTAGCCTTTTCCTTCTTATTACCAGTGTTGTCCTTTTTCTGCCCTTTTCCCTTATTCTGCTTCTTCTTGAACTTCTTCCCTTTCGGGTTTAGTTTAGAGGAAGACTGGAAAAAATGAGCTTGGGCTTTGGGCTTCATGATGGCCTCTGCCGCCTGGAGTTCTTTCATTAACTCAGGTAGAGTCATGTCCATCTTGCTCATATTGAAATTGAGCTTGAACTGATTAAAAGAATCCGGTAGAGTTTCGAGAATCATGTCAGTTTGACTCTCTGCATCAATCTCAGCCCCTAGAATCTCAGCTACATTAAAACAATCCATCAGCTTGAGCATATGCTCTCTGACAGGTGTTCCCTCAGCCATCCTAGTATTCATGATGGTCCTCATAGCAGCTTGCCTAGCTGGCCTGCTCTTGTCTGCGAACATCTCAGACAAGGACATCATGATTTCATAGGCTGTGTCCATATGCTCGTGCTGTGTTTGCAACACGTTGGACATGGAAGCGAGCATATAGCATTTAGCCATGCTGTTCACTTTCTTCCATTTTCTCTCAGCCTCTAACTGGTTATCAGTAGAATTAGCATCTATATCAGGACAGGTTTCCACCAAGACATACTTGTACTCCTCAGCAGTGAGTACTATGTCAAGATTTCTTTTCCAATCTACGTAGTTAGGGCCAGTCAACTTGTTCTCACGAAGAATGCACATCAGCGGACTAAAGGAATCTTTACCCATCTCTCTCTGGATATAAAACGGTTTATAATTAGACATGCAGTATATATGTAATATGCATATGGTGCTTGTTATAAAAGGAAAAAACAAAGCACAAAACTTTTTTCATTATTTAACCCCAAACATAATGTATCAGTGTTTCAACCTCCTCATAAACCCTCCATCGAAAGGATGGCCGAGCCTACAGTAACGTTGAATTAAGCTCTTCTTATTTGGATTATCACTGTCTGGATACATATCCAGTGATAGTCCAATCACTGATTGGTTTGACCTCATAAGACAAATAACTTTAACTGGTAGGAGAGGTTATTACCGCCTTATGTCAAGTGTGTTACCATCTCTTATGAAAATTCCCAGAATGTCCTAATCTATAAGTGAGCTTTGGTAAAGAACTCCACCGAAGGGATGGCCGCTCCCACCAACACTTCATCGACATTCTATAGAAGTGATCTTTAGTAAAGAACTCCACCGAAGGGATGGCCACTCCCACTAACACCTCATTACGAACATTCACTTTAGTTCCCCCACTAACCCATCGAAGTGATCTTTAGTAAAGAACTCCACCGAAGGGATGGCCGCTCCCACTAACACTTCTAATGAGATTAATATGTACCGAGAATGGAAGGTCGTGGGGTTTTTCCTAAACCCCTCTCCCACTTGATAATTTATCACTAGGGTTTATAAACTTTCCTTTGATCTTTACTTCGTTTTTTTCAAAAGCTCTTTTTTAAATCTAGCAAACTTGGTTAATTAAATTCATGACTCAATGACTCAAGTCATCTTGAAAGTAAATAACCTTTGCATTAAAACATTTGAGAAAAACCTTTAAAAGAATCAAAAACATAACTTGGGTTATGGGAACCCTTAGGTAGCATCTAATTAGATTTTTTTAGTTTAGTCTATTTTTGGAAACCAAGGGTGCCAACCCTATCCAATTTTAAACCTTAGAGATAATTAGAAGGTGCTGGTCTAAGTCCCGTTTAAAACCAATTGACCAAACAAAAACATTCTAATTTTAGAAAGATGCCATTTTTAGAACCTAATGGTGGCCATGTTTCTAGGTGACAATTATAGCAATTATATAAAGCATTCAACCATGCATTCCATATATAAAAGCAAATAAAAGTATGCATTCCTTGATGGCTCCCTGTTCTTAGGATTTCAAATCCTAATCGAATTAGGACTCCTCATGCATCTAGAAGTCTTGACTCCTTCATCTCCAAGGACTCCAATTTCTTGCAACCTTCTTGTCTTGAAACTTTACTTTTCTTGCTTGTTTCCATAAATAGATTTATACAAGCAAACCCATGAAAAACAAAACCAAAATTACATTGGAGATTCCTATGCTTTTCAAGAAAGCTTACATCAAGACTAGTTGGAATAAAATTAAGGAAACTTTACAACTTCCTATGATTGCTAACCGCGCAATCGTACACTTTCCAACTAATTAAAAAAAAAAACATCCAAATCCACACAACATACATGCGAACCATCAAGGATGCTAATTATGGCTGCAACCAAATAGGTTAGTGCATAATGTACAACATGATTCAGATCTGGAAAAAATTAATTCCAGCAATCCGAACGTAACCATCATACAAGATTACAGCACTAATACAAATCTGAAATAAATTTCAGCAGGGTGCCACCATGCCCCATCTAATCTAGGATTAATTAATCACATCATGGGATCATGATTTCGCATGGAGTGGCTCTGATACCACCGAAGGAAACCGCGATTCAGATCTGAAACTTCTCATATAGAGACTACTATGGCTGATGCAAAGCATGACAGATTTTGAAAAAAATATGATTTCTGCACTATGCAGCGGAAATCAGCCATAAAGAATCGCATAGAAACTCCATTAAATCATGATCAACATGTGTTCAATTAATAGAGATGATAGAAGACTATTACCTCGATCTTTTGGAAGCTTTAATCCTCTGAAAGTTTGATGCAAAAAGGGTGAACTCAGGTCTGCAATCAGCAAGTATGTTGCTGGAATTCTGCTGCAGAAATTGTGTTCTCTTTTGATCTTCTTCTCTATCTCAAATTCTAATCTGATTGGCTAAGGTGGTGGAACCTTAATCTAGGTTTAGAGATAGGTTTCTAGAATAACATTCTATGGAAAAACCCTTGCTACAAGCTCTCCTCAAAGTGCTTAATGGCTGGACGTGTGGAATGGAACAATTAGGGTGATTCACGCCCAAAGGGAAGGCTTCCCCTTTTATAGATTAGTAAAAGAGTTTCCTTGTTCACTAAGTAGCCTCCTTTCTAATTCTCTTGGAATTACTAAAAAGAAATAGCAATCCTTAGATTAGTATCCTTTCTAGAACCATTCCAAATTAGAAAAAGAAAACTCACTATGAGCATCCCTTAAACTTAGCAATTAGTAATCCTAGTTGTGCAACACTTACTAATTTAAGTTTCTAATAAAAAAGGGAAACTTTATTATAGGAATACTTATCCAAGGAGGAGTCCAACCTTCCAAGTAGAGAGACTTACTAAAAGTTGAAGACCCCACACTAGGAAATTCCCATCTTGGACGTCCCATATGCTACGGCCCACACAATGGCCCACATGTCCATAATTTATCTAGAATTAAATTCATGTATGCCATCAAGGCCTATTTGAATTTAAATTCAAAATTATTTTTCCATAAAATAATTCAACCTCATCTCCTAATCAAATTAGGAAACCATGCCAATATAGGAAAGTGACTAGAGAAGGGACCAAAAGACATATTTGCCCTTGGCTCCCAAAATGACCAAAATATCCATGCTAAACCCATAGCAACATAAAGACCATTTTAACCTTAACTCATTCCACTAGAGAGTTATGGTTACACTCAAGGGACAAATATTAAGTATGAAATAAGCTTGTCATAAAATGACAGTTGTCTCCGACCTACCAAGTACAATGACCTAAATGCCCCTCTATGTAACATCCTCAATCAAGTCAGGTTATCTAATGTACTATCAACCTTCTCGATTAAATCTTAAACCTTAGAACATCATATCCTTGACTTGATCATCATCCTGATATTATTCTCTTGATCCAGGGAGCGACCCACAAGTTCAATATCAATATGGAACATCCATATACTAAGATCTTAGATTTTGATGATCAATCGGATAATTCTAAGGGGACGATCATTCCATCATTAGATGGCATAGATTCTATATTGCATCTGCACGTCCCAACTAATCAAGTCCGAGTACCCAAAACACAGAGCTGTTGACCCATGAAAAAATCTCACCCATAGTGAATTAAAGCACAAGAACTTGACTTCGTCAGTTCATCCACAAATGCTCAAGATTAAGAGCACCGGTCACTCAGTAGCATGAGGTGACTTGATCTCTCTCTGTGATAGTACTATTTTATAGATCACACCTACAATGGTCCTGTTCAATGCATTGCATATGCACTAATGAGATAAATCTGGGAAAGTCCTCACATGACTTAGGTAAGTCATCCTGAATACAGGAGAGTCTCTCACTATAACTTATACCAAGATGATTTGCCCAGCTCCATCTCTCAGTTATGAACAAATATGTTGTTTCCAGTGTCCATGAATTAGACCTATCTGTGTGTAGACACTACACACCTAATTCATTTACTGGAAACAATGGGCCTTACACAACCATACATATATACATGTTTAAGCAGAAAAGAGTCATTCTATTAAATAACCAGTTAATATCCAGTAACAAAAGATGAGAGTGCAGCTAGTGGGCTTTAGGGCATACACCAATCCCAACACAAAGTTTCTAAATTTTGAATAAAAAATGAGAAATCTGATTGTTTTTTTCTGTTATTAGATCCCTAACAGACACATCGAAGAGAAACGATGGCCCAATCCCCGAACCAAACACAGGCTCAACATTTATGCGAGTGCAAGTGCCCGAGAGGCAAAGGATCAAAGTTTCCCAATTTTGAATCCAAAACAAGACTTGTTGGCCCAATCCCTGATCCAAACACCGGCTCAACATTTATGTGAGCACCGGTGCCCCAGAGGGAAATGATCAAAATTTCTCAATTTTGAATCAAAAATGAGAAATCTGATTTTTTTTTATTTTTTTTGTTTAAATCCCTCACAGACTCATCGAAGAGAAACGATGGCCTAATCCCCTATCCAAACACGGGCTTAACATTTCTGCGAACGCCAGTGCCCTAAAGGAAATTCTTCAAAGTTAAACAATTTTGAATAAAAAATGAGAAATCTGATTTTTTTTTCTTTTTTTTTTTAGATCCCTAACAGACTCATCGATGAGAAATGATGGCCCAATCCCAAATCCAAACACGGGCTCAACATTTTTGCGAGCGCCGGTGCACTAGAGGGAAATGATCAAAATATCTCAATTTTGAATAAAAAATGACAAATCTGATTTATTTTTAGATCCCTAACAGATTTATCAAAGAGAAATGATGGCCCCATCCCCGATCCAAATATGGGCTCAACATTTCTTCGAGCGCCAGTGCACGAAAGGGAAAGGATCAAAGTTTCTCAATTTTGAATAAAAAATGAGAAATCTGATTTTTTTTAGATCCTTAACAAACATATCGAAGAGAAACGATGGCCCAATCCCCAAACCAAACAAGGGCTCAACGTTTCTACGAGCGCCTGTGCCCGAGAGGAAAAGGATCAAAGTTTCTCAATTTTGAATAAAAAAGGAGAAATCTGATTTTTTTTAGATCCCTAACAGACTCATCGAAGAGAAATGACGGTACAATCCCTGATCCAAACACGGGCTCAACATTTCTCCGAGCACCAGTGCCCGAGAGGGAAATGACCAAAGTTTCTAAATTTTGAATCAAAAATGTGAAATCTATTTTTTTTATCCTTTTTAGATCCCTAACATACTCATCGAAGAGAAACGATGGCCCAATCCCCGATCCAAAGACGGGCTCAACATTTCTATGAGGGTCAGTGCCCGAAAGGGATTGGATCAAAGTTTCTCAATTTTGAATAAAAAATGAGAAATCAGATTTTATTTTATTTTAGATCCCTAACAGACTCATCGAAGAGAAACGGTGGCCCAATCCCCAATCTAAACACGGGCAGAACATTTCTGCGAGCGCTAGTGACCAAGAGGAAATGGGTCAAAGTTTCTCAATTTTGAATGAGAAATGAGAATTCTCATTTTTTTTTCTTTTTTTAGATCCCTTACAGACTCATCGAAGAGAAACAATGGCCTAATCCCCGATCCAAATAAGGGCTCAACTTTTCTGCGAGCGACAGTGCCCGAGGGGGAAAGGATCAATGTTTCTCAATTTTGAATCCAAAATGAGAAATTTGATTTTTTTTAGATCCCTTACAGACTCATCGAAAAGAAACGATGGCCTAATCCCCGATCCAAACAAGTGTTGGGATTGGTGTATGCACTAAAGCCCACTAGCTGCACTATCATCTTTTGTTACTGGATATTTACTGGTTATTTAATGGAACGACTCTTTTCTACTTAAACATGTATATATGTATGGTTGTGTAAGGCCCATTGTTTCTAGTAAATGAATTAGGTGTGTAGTGTCTACACACAGATAGGTCTAATTCATGGACGCTGGAAACAACATATTTGTTCATAACTGAGAGATGGAGCTGGGCAATTCATCTTGGTATAAGTTATAATGAGAGACTCTCCTGTATTCAGGGTGACTTACCTAAGTCATGGGAGGTCTTTCCTGGATTTATCTCATTAGTGCATATGCAATGCATTGAACAGGACCATGGTAGGTGTGATCTCTAAAATAGTACTATCACTGAGAGAGATCAAGTCACCTCATGCTACTGAGTGACCAGTGCTCTTAATCTTGAGCATTTGTGGAAGAACTGACGAAGTCAATTTCTTGTGCTTTAATTCACTATGGGTGAGATTCTTTTCATGGGTCAACAGCTCTGTGTTTTGGGTACTCGGACTTGATCACTTGGGACGTGCAGATGCAATATAGAATATGTGCCATCTGATGATGGAATGATCGTCCCCTTAGAATTATCCGATTAATCATCAAAATCTAAGATCTTAGTATATGGATGTTCCATATGGATATTGAACTTGTGGGTCGCTCCCTGGACCAAGAGAATGATATCCGGATGATGATTATGTTAAGGATATATAGTTCTAAGGTTTAGATGTAATCGAGAAGGTTGATAGTACATGTGATAACCTGACTCGATTATGGATGTTACATAGAGGGGCATTCAGGTCATTACACTTAGTAGGTCAAAGACAACTGTCATTTTATGACAAGCTTATTATATTATATATTTGTCCCTGGAGTTCAACCATAACTCTTTAGTGGAATGAGTTAAGGTTAAAATGGTCTTTATGTTGCTATGGGTTTAGCATGGACATTTTGGTCATTTTGGGAGCCAATGGCAAATATGTCTTTTGGTCCCTTCTCTAGTCACTTTCCAAGATTGGCATGGTGTCCTAAAATGTTTAGATGACATTTGGATGAATTATTTTAGTGGAAAAATAATTTTGAGTTTAAATTCAAATAGGCCTTTGATGGCATACATGAATTTAATTCTAAATAAATTGTTTGTGGGCCATGGTGTGCATTATCATGTGGGACGTCCATAATGGGATTTCCATGGGTAAGGTTTCCAATTTTGAGTAGGTCTCTCTACTTGGAAGGTTGGATTCCTCTTTGGATTAGTATTCCCATAAGAAAGTTTCCTTTTTGAATTAGAAACTTAAATTAGTAAGTGTTGTACAACTAGGATTACTAATTGCCAAAGTTTGTGGGAAGTTCCTTTGGTTTCCTTTTCTAATCGGAGTGTTTCTAAAAGGAAATAAATCTTTAGATTTTACTTTCCTTTTAGGACATCTATGAGAATTAGAAGAGATAACTTTTTAGGAAAGGATTCCCATAGTTTCTATAAATGGAGACAACCCCCCCCCCCCCCCCCCCCCTTTGGACGTCCACCCCTATGCTAGAACCCATTCCACACGTCCAATCCCTTCTTTCTTCCTTGAAGAGAGATTAAGGTCTGAAAATTTTCCATTGAAAACGTTCTCAAACTCATCTAGAAACCTAGATTAAGATCCCACCATCTTAGCCAATCAGATTTGGAAGTGAGATAGAGAAGAAGATCAAAGGCAATACTACTGCAGAAAATTCCAGCAATTTGTTTGCTAATTGCAAGTCTGAGTTCGGCCCTTTGGATCAATTTTTCCAGAGATTTGAAGTCTACAAATCTTCAAGGTAATAGTCTTCTTCATTCTCCTTTAATTATACACTTGTTGGTCATGAATTCATGGAGTTATTAAGCGATCACTATGGCTGATTTATGCTGCCCAAATCAGATTTTTTAAAAATCTGTCATGTTACAAATTAGCCATGAACGTCTTCCGCTAGTGATGTTCAGATCTGAATCGCAGTTTCTTTCAGTGGTATCTGAGCCACTCCATGTGAAATAATGATCCCATGTTGTGTATTATTAATCCTAGATTGATTATGGGCATGGTGGCACCCTATTAAAGTTATGTTTAGATGCATGTTGTGTACAAGTTTCATTAACAATGCTGGAATTTATTTTCCAGATTTGTTTAATGATGTACATAGTGTGTTTGCATGCACTAACCTCTTTGTTTGCAGCCATATATTGCATCCTTGATGGTTCGCACGATTGTTATATGAATTTGGATGTTTTTTCAATAGTTGCATAGTGTACGATTGCGCGTTTAGCAATCATAGGAAGTTATAATTCTTTCTTTACTTTTATTCCAACTAGTCTTGATGTAAGCTTTCTTAAAAAGCATAGGTATCTCCAATGTATTTTGGGGTTTTGTTTTTTATGGGTTTGCTTGTATAAATTTAATTTATTGGAACAAGCAAGAATAAGAAACTCTCAAGCAAGGTTGCAAGTAACCGGATTCCTTAGTGGTGGAGGAGACAAGATTTCTTAATGCAAGATGAGATCTATTTTTGATGTCCTATTTCGTTAAGGACTACAAGTCCGAAGGGCAGGGAGCCATCAAGGATTGCATATTTTTATTTGCTCTTATATATGGAATGCATGGTTGAATGCTTTATATAATTGCTATAATTGTCACCTAGTAACATGGCCACCATTAGGTTCTAAAATCGGCATCTTTTCTATATTAGATTGTTTTTAGTTTGGCAAATTGTTTTAAACAGAACTTAGGCCAGCACCTTCTATTTGTCTAAGGTTTAAAATTGGATAGGGTTTAGTTTATCTTGGTACCCTTGGTTTCCAAAAGAGGCTAAACTAAAATCTAATTAGATGCTACCTATGGGTTTCCATACCCAAGTTAGGTCTTTGATTCTTTAAAGGGATTTGCTCAAATGTTTTAAAGCAAAGGTTATTTATTTTTAAGATGACTTAAGTCATTGAGTCATAAATTTAATTAACCAAGTTTGCTAGATTTAAAAGAGCCTTTGAGTAAACAACGTAAAGGTCAAAAAGTATAAACCCTAGTGATAAATAATCAAGTGGGAGAGGGGTTTTAGGAAAGACCTGTCACGTCCCCCGAACCCGATTAAAGAAATAACCGGATCCGGAGAGTGAAATTTAGGACTAATTAAAATTTTTTTCATTTGGGCCCACGGATCGTAGTCCGCAGTGAGGATTTAATATTTCCAACCTCATGTGTCATAATAAATGTAGAGTTAATACAACTCTAGGCATATAGGATCTCAAGCAATGATTAATAAATTCTCATTAAATTAAAGTTGCAAGAAAAGTAAACAGAACTTCAAAGTTAAGTAATTTATTACAATGGCCAACCCAGTAAACATGGCCAATAAGAGAACTGAAGTCAAAGTGAGAAAAGGTCCAATGAGAGAAATAATGAATGAAAGATAAATCTAATGAAACCAAGTGTATCTCTCTCTCGTGCCAGGAAATGATGACGCTACTCTACGTCATCGGCACGCCACTCTCGTGCCTCCTCAGCTGGTTGGAGATCCTCTGAGATCTCCTCACCTGCCTGCTCCTCGTAGTAGTACTCACCTGAGGTGTCTGCACACCAAGGAATAGAGTCAACGACATGTTGAGCAATAGATATACAAAACATAATAAACACGACATGCATCAAGTATAGAGTAATGACAGGTATAAGATCATATGAATACAAGAATGCGAGGCCAGGCATAAAGCGAGATTAATATATAGAAATAATAACAGGAATCCTATCAATCATCTAACAATAACCACTATCCATGTGAATGCAAGCAAGACAAGCAAGAGGGAGACTCCGAGGATGTCCTATGCCACCTCTCGGGGTACCAGTAACAATCCCCTTGGACTACTGATACCATAGTCCGGCTCCAGTGGGATCCTAGCTCCCTGTCCTGGGAATAGCAGGACGGTTCTAGCCCGCTCCCAGTTATTCAACGCCATGCACGCCGTCCTACGCCGACTGCCCACCCCGACAACCGGAGTAACCGATTCGTCATTAAATCCCAAACTGCAGATGGCCATGATATGCAAATAAATACGGAGTGGTTCTGACACAAGAACAACAAGACAAGCAAGTCTGGTTAGTTCCAAGTACAAGACAAGATTCAAGGGAATTATCTTCTCCAAAATAATACAAGTCAAGCAAGCCACATGATAATCCCCTTCCTTACTAGCCAGTCATGTTCATCAAACAAGACACGGTTTCCTAAGGTACACTCTAAGTCCGGTCCAAGTCCTAAGTTCTATAAGAATTTATTTTTCATATGTAATTAAGTATTTTATGTCAAGAGAGTGTATAAGGAATAGTAACAACGGATACAAGTCACAAGTCAAGGAAGAATTACTATCCAATCCTAGGTACGTGGTGTCATCCCTGTATCTGACGTGTTCTATCAGAGTACATGTGGAAATTGAATCAATGATGCTTCTAGGGAAATCCCTTGGTGTACAATCATGTTAAGCATCGTTCAACCCAACTCCATATGCATTCGGTTACACCACGCGTAATACACGAATACCTAGACAACCCATCGAAGCACACCAAGCTACGTACTTCGATTTCAATCCCATTAATGGTCAAGTGAGAGTAAATTCATGGTTTCCAACATCTAAGTCCCAAACTTAGGTTACCAGTCTCATTTCCAATATAAACATAAGTTGGATTAATAATTCAAGTATTTACATCACTTTCTGACCTCCAATCATGATGAAACCAGAACCATTGGATTCTATGTCTCAAGGGCTTTCCAATGGTATATAGAACTCCAAATTCTGACGAACGGATCAAAAGTTATATTCATTCGAAGTGGACGTTGATGTCTGCACAATGCAGTCTCGCTATAGCGAGCCAAAGTCTTGCGATAGCGAGAATGCATTCTGCCTGGGCTCCATAACAGTAGCAAAGCTTGCTATAGCGAGGGTTAAGCCCGCTAGAGCGAGCCTGCTTGCTGCCTGAGCCCTGACTGAAGCAAATTTGGCCTATTTTAAGCTATTTCCAATCCCAATCACCTAGGGTCCATTCCCTTCATTCCTAAGCCTTTCCAGGGCATGTACCTGCATGAGAAGAGCCTCCATGCTCTCTCTCTCTCTCAAACCACATTCCATTCCATTCATCAAACCATATACAAGTAAAGTCCATTCAACCCATCTATCCAATTTAGCATATGTAATCCAATTAACCATGACAAGCTTGGAATTTAGGCATTTTAACATGAAACATAATCAATCAAAGAAACAATACAGACATATATATTATGAAATGCATATCTACTTGCCTTAACCAAGACGAAGATTGGAAATGGGTGAAATTTGAGGAGAAGCTTTTCTACCCTCAAAATCACAATCTACCCCGATGAAACACAACCTAACACACCAAGGAGAAGAAATAAGGAAAAAGAATCAAGATCGGACCTAAATCTAACCAAAAAGGAAAACGAATGAAAATATGAAAGTATGAGAATGCTTACCAATTTGATACTGGAAGCAAGAGGGAAACGCGAGGATGACTTCTAGCGGATCAGATTCGAATTTGATACCGGAAGCAAGAGGGAAACGCGAGGATGACTTCTAGCGGATCAGATCTTCGAACGGGGTCTTCTAGGGCTAAGATCTGGCTTGAGAAAGGAAAAGGAAGAAAGGGAGAGGCTGCTGGGTGACTTCGTTGCAGAGAATGAAATGAGAAGTTAGGGCAACCCTCGTTTAAGAAGACAATAGAGAGGAAAAGACCGAATTGTCCTTTAAGTGGGTTCGGTGAAAGAATCGACCACTTGAAAGATTTCTGATCGCTGGATCGCGATGAGTCAAGAGACAAAAAAGTTATCAGAATGATGAGACCTTTCCAAAGAACCCAAAAATCACGGTGTTTGGAATATTTCGGAAAAACACTCAATTTTCCCTAAATTGCAAACTACCCCCCTGCTATGATCAAACGAACTCGGAATCAAACGAAACTTCGTAGATACTATTCTAATGCTAAAAGAAACTCTCTCATGATCTAAACCCAATTAAATATCAAAAATACAATTAAATATAATAATAACAAATTAAACGGGTCAACGGGCCGGGTTATTGGGCCCAACTGAACCAGTAAGGTCACAGACCTTACAACTCTCACAAATAAAAAGAACATTTGGTACCCCAAATGCCTAAACATACCTCATCTGGAAAAAGATAGGGGTACGTCTTCTGAATCTGCTCCTTCAGCTCCCACGTTGCTTCCTCCGGTCTGTGGTTCTCCCACTGTACTTTAACCCATGGGATGGTCTTAGTACGCAACACTATCTCTTTAGTGTCAATGATCTGCGCTGGCCGCTCCACGTAGGTGACATCTGCTTGAAGCTGAAGTGGCTCGTCCTGCAACACGTGGGTGGGATCTGGAATATATTTCTGAAGCATTGAGACATGAAATACGTCGTGCACACCCGCTAACTCTGGCGGTAGTACTAGACGATAAGCCACGTCTCCTATCTTACTCTTAATCTCAAATGGTCCCACAAACCTCTTAGCAAGCTTCCCTTTCTGTCCAAATCTGACAACACCCCTCATCGGAGACACTTTCAAGAAAACCATATCCCCCACTTGGAATTCTAAAGGTTTCCGGCTCTTGTCTGCATAACTCTTCTGACGATCACGTGACTCCTTCATTCTCATCTGGACAACTCTGACCTTCTCACTGGAATCAGCAATCTCTGAGGGGCCATGAAAACTCCAAACTCCAACTTTGCCCAACATGCCGGGGTTCTGCATCTCCTTCCATATAATGCCTCAAATGGTGCCATACCAATGCTTGAATGGTAGCTGTTGTTGTAGGCAAACTCACATAGAGGCAAACTCTCATCCCAACTCTCCTTGAAATCCAAAACACATGCTCGGAGGAGATCTTCCAATGTCTGAATGGTATGCTCTGACTGTCCATCTGTCTGAGGGTGGTAAGCTGTGCTGAACTTCAACTGAGTACCCATAGATGACTGGAAAGTAGACCAAAACCGAGAGACAAACTTAGTGTCTCGATCGGACACTATGGACTTAGGCACTCCATGCAACTTGACTATATTGTCCCTGTACATCTTAGTCATCTTGTCCATAAACTGACCAGTCTTAAATGGCAAGAAATGGGTTGATTTAGTCAGTCTATCAACAATCACCCAAATAGCATCATTGCCTTTCTTGGTATTCGGCAACCCTGACACGAAATCCATGGTGATATTCTCCCATTTCCACTGTGGAATTTCTAACGGGTGAAGTAAACCAGGAGGCTTCTTGTGCTCTGCCTTAATCTACTGACAAGTCATACACCTTGAGACAAATTCTGCGATCTCTTTCTTCATTTTCACCCACCAATAGTGATTCTTCAAATTCTGATACATTTTGGTGCTTCCTGGGTGAATAGAGTATCTGGTGTGGTGTGCATTTGTCATCAACTCTGACTTGATATTTTGAACGTCTGGCACACACAACCTATCCTTACAGTACAAAACTCCCTCTATCAATCTGAACTCTGGCTTGTCATCCACATGATCAATGATTCTCTGAATTTCTGGATCATCCTTCTGGCATTCCTTGATCCTGTTAACTCTCGCTCCCAAACTCCCATAGTAGCAACTAGGACCTTCTCATTAACTGACCAGACTTCCACATCCATATCTCTGAATTGCTCCATCCATCTCCATTCGGGCATTATACATCCACTAAATGCTGCCTTTCTACTGAGAGCATCTGCTACCACATTCACTCTTCCAGGATGGTACTTGATTGGAAAATCATAATCCTTTATGTACTCCATCCATCTCTTCTGCCTATTATTCAGATCACCCTGTGTAAACAGGTATTGCAGACTCTTGTGATCTGTATGCACCTCAAATCTCTGCCCATACAAATAGTGCCTCCACAACTTCAATGCAAACACCACTGCTGCTAACTCCAAGTCATGTGTGGCATACTTTTTCTCATGATCCTTCAATTGTCTCGATCCATATGCTAGCACCTTGTCATGCTGCATGAGAACACATCCCAAACCTACTCTTGATGTGTCGGTGAAAATCACAAATCCTCCACTTCCAGCGGGTAAAGCAAGTATAGGTGCTGTAGTCAATCTGGTCTTCAGCTCTTGGAAACTCTTTTCACACCCCTCCGTCCACACAAACGGAATATCCTTCCTCGTCAACTTAGTCAACGGGGATGCTATGGTAGCGAATCCTTTCACAAACCTTCTGTAGTATCCTGCAAGTCCAAGGAAACTACGAATCCCCGCTACATTTCTCGGGCTACTCCAATTGACAACTGCTGTAATCTTCTTGGGATCCACTGTTAATCCTTCCTTAGAGATAATGTGGCCCAAAAATGCCACTTGCTCCAACCAAAACTCACATTTGCTTAACTTAGCATACAGTTGGTTATCCCTCAAAAGCTGCAAAGAAGTTCTCAATTGATGGTCATGCTCCTCCTTAGTCTTCGAGTATACCAAAACATCATCTATGAAGACTACCACAAACTGATCTAAGAAAGGAGCAAATGCCTTGTTCATCAATGCCATAAAAACTGCTGGAGCATTCGTTAATCCAAAAGGCATCACAAGAAACTCAAAATGTCCATATCTCATCCGGAATGCAGTCTTAGGAACATCCTCCTTCCTGACTCGCAATTGATGATAACCGGAACGCAGATCTATCTTCGAAAAGAATTGGGCTCCCTGCAATTGATCGAAGAGCTCATCGATCCTCAGTAATGGGTACTTGTTCTTAACAGTCACCTGGTTCAACTGTCTGTAATCAATACACATCCTCATAGTCCCGTCCTTCTTCTTCACAAATATCACCGGAGCTCCCCATGGTGAAACGCTAGGCCTGATAAAACCCTTATCCAACAGATCTCCAATCTGAGTTTTCAACTCATTCAATTCTGCTGGTGCCATCCTATATGAGGCCTTCGAAATAGGTGCTGTCCCTGCTGCAATTCAATCATGAAATCCAACTCACGAATAGGTGGCAATCCAGGAATCTCATCCGGAAATACATCCGGGAATTCTCCCACCACTGGAATCTCATCAACAGTCTTGGACTCCTTGTCTTCCACAATAAATGTGATAAAACCTTCACAACCGCTCCTCATCAATCGCTCTGCCTTCAATGCAGAAATCATTCGAGTGGAGATGGGCTTTTCAGCTCCAATAAACTCAACACTACGATCTGCACTTTGCAACTTCACAGTCTTGTTAAAACAATCTAACACTGCTCGATTCTTAGCTAACCAATCCATACCGAGTATCACATCAAACTCCGCCATTGGTAAGATGATCAAACTGATGGTCAGCTTAACTTCCCCAATCTGAATACTACACCTAGGGTAGATGACATTACTGCAAAATATTCAAGGTTAGATCCTATATGCCCCAAGCTAACATCACAATGCTAGAAACAAAGCTAAAAGAACAACCTACTGACTAACGAAATCCTCACACGCGTCCTATGGTTTCTACAATTTTTTACTCTGAGAAACCAACCACTGCTCTGATACCAATCTGTCACGTCCCCCGAACCCGATTAAAGAAATAACCGGATCCGGAGAGTGAAATTTAGGACTAATTAAAATTTTTTTCATTTGGGCCCACGGATCGTAGTCCGCAGTGAGGATTTAATATTTCCAACCTCATGTGTCATAATAAATGTAGAGTTAATACAACTCTAGGCATATAGGATCTCAAGCAATGATTAATAAATTCTCATTAAATTAAAGTTGCAAGAAGAGTAAACAGAACTTCAAAGTTAAGTAATTTATTACAATGGCCAACCCAGTAAACATGGCCAATAAGAGAACTGAAGTCAAAGTGAGAAAAGGTCCAATGAGAGAAATAATGAATGAAAGATAAATCTAATGAAACCAAGTGTATCTCTCTCTCGTGCCAGGAAATGATGACGCTACTCTACGTCATCGGCACGCCACTCTCGTGCCTCCTCAGCTGGTTGGAGATCCTCTGGGATCTCCTCACCTGCCTGCTCCTCGTAGTAGTACTCACCTGAGGTGTCTGCACACCAAGGAACAGAGTCAACGACATGTTGAGCAATAGATATACAAAACATAATAAACACGACATGCATCAAGTATAAAGTAATGACAGGTATAAGATCATATGAATACAAGAATGCGAGGCTAGGCATAAAGCGAGATTAATATATAGAAACAATAACAGGAATCCTAGCAAGCATCTAACAATAACCACTATCCATGCGAATGCAAGCAAGACAAGCAAGAGGGAGACTACGAGGATGTCCTATGCCACCTCTCGGGGTACCAGTAACAATCCCCTTGGACTACTGATACCATAGTCCGGCTCTAGTGGGATCCTAGCTCCCTGTCCTGGGAATAGCAGCACGGTCCTAGCCCGATCCTAGCTATTCAACGCCATGGACGCCGTCCTACGCCGACTTCCCACCCCGACAACCGGAGTAACCGATTCGTCATTAAATCCCAAACTGCAGATGGCCATGATATGCAAATAAATACGGAGCGGTTCTGACACAAGAACAACAAGACAAGCACGTCTGGCTAGTTCCAAGTACAAGACAAGATTCAAGGGAATTATCTTCTCTAAAATAATACAAGTCAAGCAAGCCACATGATAATCCCCTTCCTTACTAGCCAGTCATGTTCATTAAACAAGACACGGTTTCCTAAGGTACACTCTAAGTCCGGTCCAAGTCCTAAGTTCTATAAGAATTTATTTTTCATATGTAATTAAGTATTTTATGTCAAGAGAGTGTACAAGGAATAGTAACAACGGATACAAGTCACAAGTCAAGGAAGAATTACTATCCAATCCTAGGTATGTGCTGTCATCCCTATATCCGACGTGTTCTATCAGAGTACATGTGGAAATTGAATCAATGATGCTTTTAGGGAAATCCCTTGGTGTACAATCATGTTAAGCATCGTTCAACCCAACTCCATATGCATTTGGTTACACCACGCGTAATATACGAATACCTAGACAACCCATCGAAGCACACCAAGCCACGTACTTCGATTTCAATCCCATTAATGGTCAAGTGAGAGTAAATTCATGGTTTCCAACATCTAAGGCCCAAACTTAGGTTACCAGTCTCATTTCCAATATAAACATAAGTTAGATTAATTATTCAAGTATTTACATCACTTCCTGACCTCCGATCGTGATGAAACCAGAACCATTGGATTCTATGTCTCAAGGGCTTTCCAACGGTATATAGAACTCCAAATTCTGACAAACGGATCAAAAGTTATGTTCATTCGAAGTGGACGTTGATGTCTGCACAATGCAGTCTCGCTATAGCGAGCCAAAGTCTTGCTATAGCGAGAATGCATTCTGCCTGGGCTCCATAACAGTAGCAAAGCTTGCTATAGCGAGGGTTAAGCCCGCTAGAGCAAGCCTGCTTGCTGCCTGAGCCCTGACTGAAGCAAATTTGGCCTATTTTAAGCTATTTCCAATCCCAATCACCTAGGGTCCATTCCCTTCATTCCTAAGCCTTTCCAGGGCATGTACCTGCATGAGAAGAGCCTCCATGCTCTCTCTCACTCTCAAACCACATTCCATTCCATTCATCAAACCATATACAAGTAAAGTCCATTCAACCCATCTATCCAATTTAGCATATGTAATCCAATTAACCATGACAAGCTTGGAATTTAGGCATTCTAACATGAAACATAATCAATCAAAGAAACAATACAGACATATATATTATGAAATGCATATCTACTTGCCTTAACCAAGACGAAGATTGGAAATGGGTGAAATTTGAGGAGAAGCTTTTCTACCCTCAAAATCACAATCTACCCCGATGAAACACAACCTAACACACCAAGGAAAAGAAAGAAGGAAAAAGAATCAAGATCGGACCTAAATCTAACCAAAAAGGAAAACGAATGAAAATATGAAAGTATTAGAATGCTTACCAATTTGATACTGGAAGCAAGAGGGAAACGCGAGGATGACTTCTAGCGGATCAGATCTTCGAACGGGGTCTTCTAGGGCTGAGATCTGGCTTGAGAAAGGAAAAGGAAGAAAGGGGGAGGCTGCTGGGTTACTTCGTTGCAGAGAACGAAATGAGAAGTTAGGGCAACTCTCGTTTAAGAAGACAATAGAGAGGAAAAGATCGAATTGTCCTTTAAGTGGGTCTGGAATATTTTGGAAAAACACTCAATTTTTCCTAAATTGTAAACTACCCCCTGCTATGATCAAACGAACTCGGAATCAAACGAAACTTCGCAGATACTATTCTAATGCTAAAAGAAACTCGCTCATGATCTAAACCCACTTAAATATCAAAAATACAATTAAATATAATAATAACAAATTAAACGGGTCAACGGGCTGGGTTATTGGGCCCAACTGACCCAGTAAGGTCACAGACCTTACAAGACCCCACGGCCTTCCATTTTTGGTTCATGTTATCTCATTAAGGTGTTAGTAGGAGCAGCCACCCCTTCGGTGGAGTTCTTTACTAAAGACCGCTTTGATGGGTTAATGGGTGAACTAATGTGAATATTCGTAATGAGGTGTTAGTAGGAGCGGCCATCCCTTCGGTGGAGTTCTTTACTAAAGATCACTTCTATAGAATGTCAATGAAGTGTTGGTGGGAGCGGCCATCCCTTCGGTGGAGCTCTTTACTAAAGTTCACTTCTAGGATGGATAAAAGTCACTTCCCTTCGGAGGACTTAATCATAGACATTCTGGGAAATTTCATAAGAAATGGTTATACACTTGACATAAGATGGTAATGACCTCTCCTTAGGAGTTAAGGGTTATTTGTCATATGAGGCCAAACCAATCAGTGATTGGACTACCACTGGATATGTGTGTCTAGATAGTGATAATCCAAATAAGTATGCCTTAATTCAACGTGAATGTAGGCTCGGCCATCCCTTCGATGGAGGGTCTATGAGGAGGTTGAAACACTGATACATTATGATTGGGGTTGAATAATGTAAAAAGTTTTGTGCTTTGTTTTTCCTTTTATAACAAGCACCATATGCATATTACATATATACTGCATGTCTAATTATAAACCGTTTCATATCCAGAGAGAGATGTGTCACGCCCCCGGACCGAGGTCCCGCTAAACGAGGCCCTAATCCGGGGACGCGGCGCGACGGGCCGGAAAATTCCGCCCGCACACGCTAGTTTCCCACAGGTTTCCGCGGTAAGGATTCACGGAATCCGATCCAATAGTGATGTATGAAGATCACTCTCATACAAATGAATTACGCGGGAGCTTTGTAGCAAACATAAAAGTCTCACAAACGGATATAAAATGAGAACGCATGAGACTAGCATCAAAAGAGAAACATTTACTGTGGCCCCAAAGTTAGTTAGAGTTGATACAAAAGTAAAGTTAAGCATTAATTACAAATTTTTCCCCAAAAGAAAATAAGCCAACAATGGCCATGACAAAAACCCCAAAATGTACATCATGAATCCCAAAATGTGATTGCAGCTCCAAGGTAACCCGATGTCTAATTGACATCATCGGGCTGCCACTCGCCCTCCGCTGGAACTATAGGTTCCGCCTCGAAGTGCGCCTCAACCGCGAGGGGCTCGACATCTGACACCAAACAAAAGAGAGTCAGACACGACGGTCTGGCAAGCAATTACAACAATAATAAGATGAGAGCGAAGTAAAACATGATAAGTAAGAGCTACAATAAATTCACGATTAATAACAATGCCGAAGTAAAGGTAGAAGAAACATCTCGATGGTTTACAAATCTAATGTCATGATGAGTCATAAATAATGCCATGAGATGAATATCAATGCATAAAAACAATGGCAACCCACATAAAGCTATATTCTCCTGTTACCGAAGTAACCGGAGCAAACAGACCGTAGCCACTAAACGTGGGACGGAACGACATAGTCGTTATCAGACAGAACCGTAGCCACTAAACGTGGGAACGGATAATTACCGTTGCCATGGTCGGTACAAACGGAATCCAAACTGCAGCTGGCAAACAAAGTAAAGACCCCAAGCCGGATGATCAGTCCGACAAGGTGACCTAAGCCTAGTGGTGCCGTTTTAGTGAAAATCCGAAACCTCAAAGAAATGCAATTCTATTTGTAAGATACATTTCCAAATCGATAAGTAAACTACTCCAAACAATGCATATTGGCGGATCCGAGCAAAATAGATGAGTAGTTTCTTCATTACTAAAACATGGGGTAACCCACTTCAAAACAATAAGAGAATTGGAGAAAGAACCAAAACAAAAAGCCTTTTTATACAAAGAATGCATGATGGGTCGGTCGACTAAGCGGGTAGTCTCGATATACATTTAATCCCCTTATCGTCATTAAAGAAAGTTATTTGGTGCCACTGAAGATCGTTGACAATCACAAGGGATTAAATGTACACTTAGACTCACGGGTTTTCCTAAGTGGTATTGGTCATAGTTTAAGACACTTCTCACCATGAGTTATGGGCTTGCAAAGGGTGAATGGGCTTCACTTATAGGAGAGAGTTTAGGGGCTGAATTGAGCTTGGACTGAAAGAAATTGCGATTCAGATCTGAAACTTCTCATAAAGAGACTACTATGGCTGATGCAAAGCATGACAGATTTTAAAAAATCTGATTTCTGCACTATGCAGCGGAAATCAGCCATAAAGAATCGCATAGAAACTCCATTAAATCATGACCAACAAGTGTATAATTAAAGGAGAATGAAGAAGACTCATACCTCAAAGATTTGTAGACTTCAAACCTCTGAAAAAATAGATCCAAAGGCCCGAACTCAGACTTGCAATTTGCAAACAAGTTGCTGGAATTTTCTGTACTAGTATTGCCTTTGATCTTCTCCTCTATCTCACTTCCAAATCTGATTGGCTAAGATGGTGGGATCTTAATCTAGGAATTAAGAAGTATTTCTCCAACGGAAAATCTCAGACCTTAAGCCTTCTTCAATCAAGAAGAGAAGCAACCAAGGGCTGGACGTGTGGGGCACTCTTAGGATACTTGCAAAGTGTTTCACAAAGTGTGTTGGACGTGTGCAACCTTTGTAATTCTCCTTGTTATGGTGTAGGACGTCCAAGGGAAGGCTCTCTCCCTTTTATAGAAACTTAGGAAACCTTTCCTAGAAGTTTATCTTTCCTAATTCTCATGGATGTCCAAGAAAGACTCACTTCCTTTAAGAAACACTCCAATTAGAAAAGGAAACTAAAAAGAACTTTCCATACAATTAGTAATACTAGTTGTAGAACACTTACTAATTTTAAGTTCCTAATCCAAAAAGGAAACTAACTCATAGGAATACTAATCCAAAGAGGAGTCCAACTTTCCAAGTAGAGTCCTACTCAAAGTTGGAAACCTTACCCATGGAAATCCTATTATGGACATCCCACATATCAATGCACACCATGGCCCACATACAATTTATCTAGACTTAAATTCATGTATGCCATCAAAGGCCTATTTGAATTTAAACTCAAAATTATTTTTCCACTAAAATAATTCATCCTTATGTTATCTAAACATTTTAGGAAACCATGCCAATCTTGGTAAGTGACTAGAGAAGGGACCAAAAGACATATTTGCCATTGGCTCCCAAAATGACCAAAATGTCCATGCTAAACCCATAGCAACATTAAGACCATTTTAACCTTAACTCATTCCACTAGAGAGTTATGGTTGAACTCCAAGGACAAATATATAATATAATAAGCTCGTCATAAGATGACGGTTGTCTTCGACCTACTAAGTGTAATGACCTGAATGCCCCTCTATGTAACATCCATAATCGAGTCAGGTTATCAATTGTACTATCAACCTTCCCGATTACATCTAAACCTTAGAACTTCATATCCTTAAACATAATCATCATTCGAATATCATTCTCTTGATCCAGGGAGCGACCCACAAGTTCAATATCCATATGGAACATCCATATACTAAGATCTTAGATTTTGATGATTAATCGGATAATTCTAAGGGGACGATTATTCCATCATCAGATGGCATAGATTCTATATTGCATTTGCACATCCCAACTGATCAAGTCCGAGTACCCAAAACACAGAGCTATTGACCCATGAAAAGAATCTCACCCATAGTGAATCAAAGCACAAGAACTTGACTTCGTCAGTTCATCCACAAATGCTCAAGATTAAGAGCACCGGTTACTTAGTAGCATGAGGTGACTTGATCTCTTTTCTGTGATAGTACTATTTTAGAGATCACACCTACAATGGTCCTGTTCAATGCATGACACATGCACTAATGAGATAGATCCGGGAAAGCCCTCCCGTGACTTAGGTATGTCACCCTATATAGGAGAGTATCTCATTATAACTTCTACCAAGATGAAGTGCCCAGCTCCATCTTTCAGTTATGAACAAATATGATGTTTCCAGTTGTCCATGAATTAGACCTATCTGTGTGTAGACACTACACACCTAATTCATTTACTAGAAACAATGGGCCTTACACAACCATACATATATACATGTTTAAGCATAAAAGAGTCTTTTCATTAAATAACCAGTTAAATATCCAGTAACAAAAGATGAGAATGCAGCTAGTGGGCTTTAGGGCATACACCAATCCCAACGGACATAGGCCCGAAGTGGGCTTGAAATTATATACAATGTGTCCTTAAAAATGTAGGTTTACATCCCTTCCTAATCAGGCCCACAACTGTCCTTCCCCAATGCTCAAACAGTCCACTTAATCAGGCCCAATTCAGTCCTTAAAGCAGCCCAGGATTCAGGCCATAAAACAGTCCATTAATAGGTCTCAAGTGGTCCAAGAATCGACCTTAAAAATAGGCCCAAAGGAGCCCTGAGAACAGGCCCAAAACTGCCTTGAAACAGGCCCAAACCCGAGCCCAGACTGATCTGGGCTCGCTCGAGCGGACCCAGGCCTGCTCGAGCGGACCCAGACAGTAGCTGGGTCGCTCGAGCGGACCAGGCACTGTCTGGGTCCGCTCGAGCGGACTGGGCCTGCCCAGTCCGGCCCGAGTGCAGAACTTCCATTTTTTTTTTGTGTTTCTCTTCTTCTTTCTTGATCATTTTCAATCCTCTTGCAATCCTTTCTTCCATGCACACTTCCACAACTTCTTGGGCCTCTTCTCAACCTCCACAAATCATTAAACCTTCACCCATAACCACCTAATTAGCACAAACTTAACACTTTTTGAATGAATGCAAGTCCTTTTCCATTTCTTTGCACACCCATTTGCACAAATGGAACAAACTCTTCAAGAAGCCAAAAAGAGAACAATCTTCCAATGCATAATAGAGCAATAACATAAATGAAGATGACCATTAAGATGGTTCATTAAATCAAGCAAACCATACTCTAAAAGAGATTAACATAAAAAGGGGAAAATCAAGAAATAGAACCACATGAGGGAAAAACATCATATTAATGTTGGAATATACTTGCCTTAGCCAAGATAAGCTCAAAATCACTCCTTAGACAAATCCTTAGAGCTTCAAGCTCCAAAACTACAAAAGCCCCAAAATTCCCAAGAAACCCTAAAATGTCAACACTTGTAAAACCTCAATGAAAACCTTAGCAAAAGGAATTAAAATGCTCCAAATGGAGAGGAAAGCAAAGGTCTTGGGTTTAGAAAACTATTGCTCACCTTGAGGAACCCTAACAAAGAAGAAAGGCTTGAATGGAGGGCTTCTCCTAGCTCAAATTCCTCAAGAATGGTATCCCTAGGAAGCTTGAAGAGGGAGGAAGAGATTGAGGAGATCAATCCTCCAAGAGTACCTCACCAAGTGAGAGTTCCAGATGAGAGAGAGTGAGAAGGAAGAAGAGGAAAAAAACCCTAGCCAAAGACTTGCTGGAATGAAAATGAAGAAGAAGAGAGAAAAGCTCTCTTCTTAAGAGACAAGCCAATGTGGGCCCCGATCTTCACAAGCATGAAAATGGTACTTGCGGGCCCCGAACGGAAACGACGAAAAAGACAAAAATGATCGGCGAAATTTCTACTTTCCAAAAAGTATATTTTTGACAATTTCTGGAATTTTCAAAATTTGGGTACAGGTTTTGTGTGAAATGTCAGTTTTGCCCTTTTTCTCGAAAAACGCGATTTCTGATCATAAAAATCAAGTTGGCCAAAACATGAAAGTTGATGATCTAAATGAAATAAGTCAAAATACACATAAATTGGGATTTTACAAGCATCAAGAACAAACTCGACAATCTCACACATAATCCACGGGCGCCCCGGCCCGTGTCACACTTAAGTCAGACTAATCAAAGGTTCTCAAAGCTAATCAAACCTTCTAATCGAGCTTAATAAAATAAGCTAATCATCCCCTAACCCCACTTATCTACTAATCACGGTTAAAACATAATTAAATATTCAAACCTGGGTCGGGGTCTGACATCCTCCACCCCTAAGAATCACATTTGGTCCTCCAAATGATCACTAACCTCTGGGAATAACTGAGGATACTTCTTTTGGACTTGCTCACGAAGCTCCCAAGTAGCTTCTTCTGGTCCATGGTTCTCCCAACGGATTTTTACCCACTGAATTGTCCTATTCCTCAGTTCTTGCTCTTTGGTGTCGATAATCTCTGCCGGTTTTTCGATGTAGGTGGCATCCTCTCTGACATCCAACGGTTCATGTTGTAGCACGTGCGAAGGGTCTGAAACATACTTCCTTAGCATTGACACGTGAAACACGTTGTGCACACCCGACAGTTCTGGAGGCAAAGCTAATCTGTACGCCACTTCCCCGATCCGACTCAAGATCTCATACGGTCCAATAAATCTCTTAGACAATTTGCCTTTCTGCCCAAATCTCAACGTCCCTTTAACCGGAGATACCTTCAAGAATACCTTGTCTCCAACTTGGAATTGGAGATCCTTTCTTCGAACATCAGCATAGCTCTTCTGTCGGCTCCTCGCAATCTTCAATCTCTCATGGATAATTCTGACTTTATCACTTGTTTCCTCAACTAAAGATGGACCATGAAAACTGCGTTCTCCGACTTCTTCCCAACATACGGGGGTTCTACACTTCCTGCCATAAAGCGCTTCAAAAGGGGCCATTCCTATGCTGGAATGGTAACTATTGTTGTAGGCGAATTCACAAAGCGGTAGATTCTCATCCCACTGATTCTTGAAATCTAGGACACAAGCCCTAAGCATGTCTTCAAGGGTCTGAATAGTCCTTTCCGACTGACCATCCGTCTGCGGGTGGTACGCTGTACTGAATTGAAGCTTCGTTCCCATTGATTCATGCAGAGTCTTCCAAAACCTCGAAACAAATCTACTATCCCGATCTGAAGTGATGGAAACCGGCTGACCATGACGACTAACGATCTCCTTAACAAAAGCTTGCGCTAAAGCCAACATGTGCATCTTCTTACCGGTCTTCAAAGGAATAAAGTGCGCTGACTTCGTTAACCGATCCACTATGATCCAAATGGCATTGTTCCCCTTGCTTGTATTCGGTAAGCCTGATACAAAATCCATCGTCAGGTGCTCCCATTTCCACTCTGGGATTTCTAACGGTTGCAAAAGACCAGGTGGTTTCTGATGTTCTGCCTTCACTAATTGACAAGTCATGCATCTAGACACAAAGGCTGCTATCTCTCTCTTCATATTGTTCCACCAAAAACGACTCTTCAAATTTTGATACATCTTCGTACTCCCTGGGTGCACTGAATACCTCGTATTGTGAGCCTCTACCATAATGTCATCTTTCAAGTTGTCCACTTTAGGAACACAAATTCTGCCACGGAAGTACAAAACTCCATCCAACATCTGAAAATCTGGCCTTTCTGAGATATGCTCCACAATTTTAGCCAAGTCTGGATCTTGCATCTGATTGTCCTTAATTCTCTGAATGAAGACTGGCTCGGACACAGTCATGTTTGCTAACACAACTCCTTCTCTCAAAGGTTCGAACTCTACTCCCAAATCTTCAATTTGCTGAAAATTGTAAAACCCATGCATACTAGCCAAACAAACTGACTTCCTGCTCAACGCATCTGCCACTACATTAACCTTCCCCGGATGATAGATAATCGGAAAATCGTAGTCCTTGATGTACTCCATTCACCTTCTCTGCCTCATATTTAATTCCTTTTGGGAGAATAAGTACTGAAGACTACGGTGATCCGAATGAACTTCAAATTTTTCTCCGTACAAGTAGTGTCTCCACATCTTCAACGCGAACACTATGGCTGCTAACTCCAAATCGTGCATTGCATACTTCTTTTCATGTTCCTTCAATTGCCTCGAGCCATATGCAATCACGTTTCCATTTTGCATCAACACACAACCGAGTCCAACTCCTAAAGCATCCGTATAGATGACGAAACCACCACTCCCCGAAGGTAAGGTGAGAACAGGCGCTGAAGTTAACCTCTTCTTCAACTCTTCAAAACTAGCTTCACACTTCTCTGACCATACAAACGGCACATTCTTCCGAGTTAATTTTGTCAACGGTGCTGCAATAGACGAAAAGCCTTGAACAAATCTCCTATAATAACCTGCCAAACCCAGAAAACTCCTAATCTCTGTCACATTCTTCGGTCTCTCCCAATTGATAACTGCTTCAATCTTTGACGGGTCAACTGCTAGCCCTTCTTCAGAAATGATGTGACCGAGAAAAGAGACTTGCTCTAGCCAAAACTCACACTTTCCAAGCTTCGCATACAACTGGTTATCTCTTAACAACTGCAAAGAAGTCCTTAAATGCTGCTCATGATCTTCTCTTAACTTGGAATACACTAGAATATCATCAATGAAGACGACGGTGAACTGATCTAGGTAGGGTGCGAAAATCTTGTTCATGAGAGCCATGAATACCGCCGGTGCATTCGTCAGTCCAAAGGGCATCACCAAAAACTCGTAGTGCCCATATCTCGTTCGAAAAGCTGTCTTCGGGATGTCTGATTCTCTAACCCTCAACTGATGATATCCGGACCTCAAATCTATCTTCGAGAAAAACTTTGCACCTTGCAACTGATCAAACAACTCGTCTATCCTAGGCAGAGGGTACTTGTTCTTGATGGTCACTTGGTTCAACTTCCTATAGTCTATACACATCCTTAAACTTCCATCTTTCTTCTTGACAAAAAGCACTGGAGCTCCCCATGGGGAAACACTTGGCCTAACAAAGCCCTTATCTAGCAACTCTTGCAATTGCAACTTCAATTCACCTAACTCCGCTGGAGCCATCCTATAAGGAGCAATGGAGATCGGAGCAGTTCCCGGCACCAACTCTATTGAAAACTCAACTTCTCTGACAGGTGGTAACCCTGGAATCTCTTCTGGAAAAACATCGGGGAACCCACACACTATCGGGATATTCTCCACCCCTAGGGACTGTCCGTCCTTGGAAACAAAAGCAATAAATCCCTCACAACCTGATCTCAACAACTTAGCTGCCGAAAGAGCGGAAATAAGCCTAACTGGGGAAATCCTTTTCTCTCCTTGAAACTTCACTCCGGAGGACGACTCATCCATTCTAAACATGATGGTCTTACTATAGCAATCCATGGAGGCATGATGACCCGCTAGCCAATCCATGCCTAGAATGACATCGAAGTCATGCATCACTAAAGTAATAAGGTCTGCAGGGAAAATGACTTCTCCTATCTTCACTGGACAGCCAGGGTAAAAAGTACTACACACCACTTGCTTCCCTACCGGAGTAGTAACAGTCAAAACAAACTCTAACTCCCTAACAGGTACACTAATCTTCTTAGCAAACACAAGGGATAAGAAAGAATGGGTAGATCCCGGGTCAAACAGCACTTTAGCTTCGACATCACAAATTAGAAGTTTACCTTCCACAACATCACCCGCCGCTTCTGCGTCCACTTGGTTGATATGATTGAGACGGCCTTGCTGGCGAGGTCTATTCTGATTCTGATTTGGTCTCCCAAGCTGCATATTCCTATTCTGCTGCTGTGGACAGGCATTCTGGTTCTGAGGCTGTTGACGGGGCTGCTGGATCTGCTGCTGCCTTGGTGGATTCTGAACTACTTGTTGATTATGCTGAGGGGCTTGCCTAGGCGGCTGCTGAGGTGCCCTGTTGCCCTGGTTCCTATTGTTCGGGCAATCCTTCACTTGGTGGTCTGAGCTACCACACTTGAAACACGCCCCTGAAAGTCGATAACACTGCTGAGAAGAGTGATTCTTGCCACAATGCTCACACCCGCCCTGAGTTGGAGCATTCTGAGGTTTCTTTTGCTTCTTTCCTGGGTAAGATTTCTGCCCACTCTGAAACTGCTGCCTCTTCCTTTGGTTATCCTTAATGATCTGATTATTTATGTCCTCAAACCTGTAGGCCCTTTTGATAGCCTCTTGAAAGGTGGTTGGTGGTACCACACCCAATGCATCTCTCAAAATAATGGGGTTGAGCCCATCCATAAACTTAGTAATCTTTTTCTCCTCGGTGTCCACCAACTCTGGAGCGTAGCGAGATAACTTTTCAAACTTTGTGAGATATTCCAAAACAGTCATATCTTCTTGCTTAAGCAACTGGAACTCCGCTGCCTTCTGCTTTTTAATATGTGCTGGGACATATTTCTCACTAAACTGCTGCTTGAAAGTGGCCCACGCAATCCCATCTGCAATATTCTGATAGCCTTCCTTGACAGTCTTCCACCAAATGTCTGCCAACCCAGTAAACATAGATGCTGCCAAGTGAACCCGCTGTCTGCCTGTACATACAAAAATGTCGAAGATGTTCTCGGTATGAGCCAACCAATCATCCGCTGCCAAAGGTTCTTCCTGACCCGTAAACTCTTTAGGACCCCTTTTTCTGAACTTCTCAAACAGGATATTAGGATCTCGGTCCCTATTCTGTACTGGCTCCACATTAGCTACTGGTTCCAGCCTTCTACCCAACACTTCAAGTAGTTGCCTTTGCACTTGAGTCAATTCCTCATCCTTCTTGGCCATTTGTTCTTGAAATCGAGCTTGATTATCATTGGCTCGCTGCTGTTGTTCAACTAACATTTGCATGAGTTGTTGGAATTGACCCGTCACCGGGTTTTCAATCTCACTATCATGATTGCTACCTGATGCATTCGCACCTGCCGGAGGTCGACGCGGAGGCATATTGCTGCAAAACAACTTGTTAGTACAACAAGATATAATAATAAAGCGTTCCCAATCCCAAATCGATGCTAACTAACGGTAATGCTAACGAATCCTTGCCACGTCCTTATGTTTCTAATCCAATTTTAATTGCCTCAGATATTTCTCGCTCTGATACCAAGCCTGTCACGCCCCCGGACCGAGGTCCCGCTAAACGAGGCCCTAATCCGGGGACGCGGTGCGACGGGCCGGAAAATTCCGCCCGCACACGCTAGTTTCCCACAGGTTTCCGCGGTAAGGATTCACGGAATCCGATCCAATAGTGATGTATAAAGATCACTCTCATACAAATGAATTACGCGGGAGCTTTGTAGCAAACATAAAAGTCTCACAAACGGATATAAAATGAGAACGCATGAGACTAGCATCAAAAGAGAAACATTTACTGTGGCCCCAAAGTTAGTTAGAGTTGATACAAAAGTAAAGTTAAGCATTAATTACAAATTTTTCCCCAAAAGAAAATAAGCCAACAATGGCCATGACAAAAACCCCAAAATGTACATCATGAATCCCAAAATGTGATCGCAGCTCCAAGGTAACCCGATGTCTAATTGACATCATCGGGCTGCCACTCGCCCTCCGCTGGAACTATAGGTTCCGCCTCGAAGTGCGCCTCAACCGCGAGGGGCTCGACATCTGACACCAAACAAAAGAGAGTCAGACACGACGGTCTGGCAAGCAATTACAACAATAATAAGATGAGAGCGAAGTAAAACATGATAAGTAAGAGCTACGATAAATTCACGATTAATAACAATGCCGAAGTAAAGGTAGAAGAAACATCTCGATGGTTTACAAATCTAATGTCATGATGAGTCATAAATAATGCCATGAGATGAATATCAATGCATAAAAACAATGGCAACCCACATAAAGCTATATTCTCCTGTTACCGAAGTAACCGGAGCAAACAGACCGTAGCCACTAAACGTGGGACGGAACGACATAGTCGTTATCAGACAGAACCGTAGCCACTAAACGTGGGAACGGATAATTACCGTTGCCATGGTCGGTACAAACGGAATCCAAACTGCAGCTGGCAAACAAAGTAAAGACCCCAAGCCGGATGATCAGTCCGACAAGGTGACCTAAGCCTAGTGGTGCCGTTTTAGTGAAAATCCGAAACCTCAAAGAAATGCAATTCTATTTGTAAGATACATTTCCAAATCGATAAGTAAACTACTCCAAACAATGCATATTGGCGGATCCGAGCAAAATAGATGAGTAGTTTCTTCATTACTAAAACATGGGGTAACCCACTTCAAAACAATAAGAGAATTGGAGAAAGAACCAAAACAAAAAGCCTTTTTATACAAAGAATGCATGATGGGTCGGTCGACTAAGCGGGTAGTCTCGATATACATTTAATCCCCTTATTGTCATTAAAGAAAGTTATTTGGTGCCACTGAAGATCGTTGACAATCACAAGGGATTAAATGTACACTTAGACTCACGGGTTTTCCTAAGTGGTATTGGTCATAGTTTAAGACACTTCTCACCATGAGTTATGGGCTTGCAAAGGGTGAATGGGCTTCACTTATAGGAGAGAGTTTAGGGGCCGAATTGAGCTTGGACATAGGCCCGAAGTGGGCTTGAAATTATATACAATGTGTCCTTAAAAATGTAGGTTTACATCCCTTCCTAATCAGGCCCACAACTGTCCTTCCCCAATGCTCAAACAGTCCACTTAATCAGGCCCAATTCAGTCCTTAAAGCAGCCCAGGATTCAGGCCATAAAACAGTCCATTAATAGGTCTCAAGTGGTCCAAGAATCGACCTTAAAAATAGGCCCAAAGGAGCCCTGAGAACGGGCCCAAAACTCCTTGAAACAGGCCCAAACTCGAGCCCAGACTGATCTGGGCTCGCTCGAGCGGACCCAGGCCCGCTCGAGCGGACCCAGGCCCGCTCGAGCGGACCCAGACAGTAGCTGGGTCGCTCGAGCGGCCCAGTGGGTCGCTCGAGCGGACCCAGACAGTGCCTGGTCCGCTCGAGCGACCTAGTGGGTCGCTCGAGCGGACTGGGCCTGCCCAGTCCGGCCCGAGTGCAGAACTTCCATTTTTTTTTTGTGTTTCTCTTCTTCTTTCTTGATCATTTTCAATCCTCTTGCAATCCTTTCTTCCATGCACACTTCCACAACTTCTTGGGCCTCTTCTCAACCTCCACAAATCATTAAACCATCACCCATAACCACCTAATTAGCACAAACTTAACACTTTTTGAATGAATGCAAGTCCTTTTCCATTTCTTTGCACACCCATTTGCACAAATGGAACAAACTCTTCAAGAAGCCAAAAAGAGAACAATCTTCCAATGCATAATAGAGCAATAACATAAATGAAGATGACCATTAAGATGGTTCATTAAATCAAGCAAACCATACTCTAAAAGAGATTAACATAAAAAGGGGAAAATCAAGAAATAGAACCACATGAGGGAAAAACATCATATTAATGTTGGAATATACTTGCCTTAGCCAAGATAAGCTCAAAATCACTCCTTAGACAAATCCTTAGAGCTTCAAGCTCCAAAACTACAAAAGCCCCAAAATTCCCAAGAAACCCTAAAATGTCAACACTTGTAAGACCTCAATGAAAACCTTAGCAAAAGGAATTAAAATGCTCCAAATGGAGAGGAAAGCAAAGATCTTGGGTTTAGAAAACTATTGCTCACCTTGAGGAACCCTAACAAAGAAGAAAGGCTTGAATGGAGGGCTTCTCCTAGCTCAAATTCCTCAAGAATGGTATCCCTAGGAAGCTTGAAGAGGGAGGAAGAGATTGAGGCGATCAATCCTCCAAGAGTACCTCACCAAGTGAGAGTTCCAGATGAGAGAGAGTGAGAAGGAAGAAGAGGATAAAAACCCTAGCCAAAGACTTGCTGGAATGAAAATGAAGAAGAAGAGAGAAAAGCTCTCTTCTTAAGAGACAAGCCAATGTGGGCCCCGATCTTCACAAGCATGAAAATGGTACTTGCGGGCCCCGAACGGAAACGACGAAGAAGACAAAAATGATCGGCGAAATTTCTACTTTCCAAAAAGTATATTTTTGACAATTTCTGGAATTTTCGAAATTTGGGTACAGGTTTTGTGTGAAATGTCAGTTTTGCCCTTTTTCTCGAAAAACGCGATTTCTGATCATAAAAATCAAGTTGGCCAAAACATGAAAGTTGATGATCTAAATGAAATAAGTCAAAATACACATAAATTGGGATTTTACAAGCATCAAGAACAAACTCGACAATCTCACACATAATCCACGGGCGCCCCGGCCCGTGTCACACTTAAGTCAAAGACTAATCAAAGGTTCTCAAAGCTAATCAAACCTTCTAATCTAGCTTAATAAAATAAGCTAATCGTCCCCTAACCCCACTTATCTACTAATCACGGTTAAAACATAATTAAATATTCAAACCTGGGTCGGGGTCTGACAAGATGGGTAAAGACTCTTCTAGTCCGCTGATGTGCATTCTTCGTGGGAACAAACTGACTGGCCCTAACTACGTAGATTGGAAAAGAAATCTTGACATAGTACTCACTGCTGAGGAGTACAAGTATGTCTTGTTGGAAGCCTGTCTTGATATTCATGCTAATTCTACTGATGACCAGTTAGAGGCTGAGAGGAAATGGAAGAAAGCGAATAGCATGGCTAAATGCTACATGCTCGCTTCCATGTCCAACATGTTGCAAACACAGCATGAGCATATGGACACAGCCTATGAAATCATGATGTCCTTGTCTGAGATGTTTGCAGACAAAAGCAGGCCAGCTAGGCAAGCTGCTATGAGGACCATCATGAATACTAGGATGGCTGAGGGAACACCTGTCAGAGAGCATATGCTCAAGCTGATGGATTGTTTCAATGTAGCTGAGATTCTAGGGGCTGAGATTGATGCAAAGAGTCAAACTGACATGATTCTCGAAACTCTGCCGGACTCTTTCAATCAGTTCAAGCTCAATTTCTATATGAGCAAGATGAACATGACTCTACCTGAGTTAATGAAAGAACTTCAGGCGGTGGAGGCCATCATGAAGCCCAAAGCCCAAGCTCATTTTTTCCAGTCTTCCTCTAAACTAAACCCGAAAGGGAAGAAGTTCAAGAAGAAGCATAATAAGGGAAAAGGGCAGAAAAAGGACAATACTGGTAATAGAAGTACAAGGGTATAGATGGAAAGCCCAAAGGGAAATGCTTCAAGTGTGGCCTCAAAGGTCATTGGAAGAAAGTCTGTCCCAAGTTCCTGGCCTCAGTTAAGAAAGGTACATCTTTTTCATACTACATTGAAACTTGTCTAGTGGTTGATTATACTGACTCATGGATAGTAGACTCAGGAGCCAATAATCATATCTGCAATTCATTGCAGGGGTTTCAAATAATGCAGAGGATTGAGAAAGGAGAGTTTGCCTTTAGAGTCGAAACTAGAGCTAAAGTTTGGGCAGTTGCAGTAGGAGTTGTTACCTTACAATTTCCATGTGATAGGAAATTAGTTTTAAATAATGTTTTCTATGTTCCGGACATGAGGAAGAATTTAATTTCAGTTTCCAGATTAATTGAATTTAATTATTCAGTTTCTTTCCATTTTGGTGTTGATATCAATAGAGATGGAAATATTATATGATCCGGTAGAATACATGACAACTTATTTTATATATATCCTATTGCTCCCACACTGCATAATGTACAACAAGAAAACTCAACTTCCCTTAAGAGGAAGGTATCTTCAATCAATGACACATATCTTTCGCACTTACGTTTGGGTCACATTAACCTAAAACGAATTCAGTGGTTGGTAGAAGATGGGCCTTTGAGCTCATTAGATTTCGAACCTTTTCCTTAGTGCGAATCTTGTCTCAAAGGAAAGATGACCAAAAGGTCATTCTCTGGAAAGGGACTAAGGTCAAAGGAGTTGTTAGAATTGATTCACACTGATGTGTGTGGTCCTATGAACAAACCGGCTCGAGGAGGGTATGAGTATTACATCACCTTCACCGATGATTACTCTAGGTATGGATATGTATACTTAATGCGACGCAAGTTTGAGGCGTTTGATAAGTTCAAGCAATTCAAGGCTGAGGCGGAGCTACAACTTGGGAAACATATCAAAGCCCTTCGATCTGATCGAGGTGGCGAGTACCTCCTGGGTGAGTTTAAGGAGTACCTCACACAACATGGGATTGTGTCTCAGTTGTCTGCACCGGGTACTCCCCAGCAAAATGGTGTAGCGGAGAGAAGAAATCGTACCCTTCTTGATATGGTGAGATCCATGATGAGTCATGCAACCCTACCTATATCTTTTTGGGGATATGCCCTTGAAGCAGCAGCATACATTTTAAATCTGGTACCTTCTAAATCAGTACCTAGGACACCGCAAGAAATGTGGACAGGTCGAAAACCTAGTTTAAGACACATCCACATTTGGGGTTGTCCAGCCTATGTAATGAATGATAAAGCTACCAAGCTGGAACCCAGATCGGAAATGTGCTACTTCATTGGGTATCCTAAGGGAACAAGAGGTGGCATCTTTTATCATCCAAAGGAGCAAAAAGTGCTCATCAGCACTCATGCTGGTACTTGGAGGATGATTGTATGATGCACCAAGAGCTTAGTTGTAAAGAAACCCTTGAGGAGATTCTTCCGGGATCTCCTATAACATTTGTACCAGATCCTGAGACAGTAGATGAACAAGATATTCCTTTGAACACTCCGGAGCCTCGTCGTAACCGAATGCATATGGAGTAACCGAATGCATATTCGTGTATTACGCATGGTGTAACCGAATGCATATGGAGTTGGGTTGAACGATGCTTAACATGATTGTACACCAAGGGATTTCCCTAGAAGCATCATTGATTCAATTTCCACATGTACTCTGATAGAACACGTCGGATACAGGGATGACACCACATACCTAGGATTGGATAGTAATTCTTCCTTGACTTGTGACTTGTATCCATTGTTACTATTCCTTATACACTCTCTTGACATAAAATACTTAATTACATATGAAAAATAAATTCTTATAGAACTTAGGACTTGGACCGGACTTAGAGTGTACCTTAGGAAACCGTGTCTTGTTTGATGAACATGACTGGCTAGTAAGGAAGGGGATTATCATGTGGCTTGCTTGACTTGTATTATTTTGGAGAAGATAATTCCCTTGAATCTTGTCTTGTACTTGGAACTAACCAGACTTGCTTGTCTTGTTGTTCTTGTGTCAGAACCACTCCGTATTTATTTGCATATCATGGCCATCTGTAGTTTGGGATTTAATGACAAATCGGTTACTCCAGTTGTCGGGGTGGGCAGTCGGCGTAGGACGGCGTGCATGGCGTTGAATAGCTGGGAGCGGGTTAGAACCGTACTGCTATTCCCAGGACAGGGAGCTAGGATCCCACTGGAGCCGGACTATGGTATCAGTAGTCCAAGGGGATTGTTACTGGTACCCCGAGAGGTGGCATAGGACATCCTCGGAGTCTCCCTCTTGCTTGTCTTGCTTGCATTCACATGGATAGTAGTTATTGTTAGATGATTGCTAGGATTCCTATTATTATTTGTATATATTAATCTCGCTTTATGCCTAGCCTCGCATTCTTGTATTCATATGATCTTATACCTGTCATTACTCTATACTTGATGCATGTCGTGTTTATTATGTTTTGTATATCTATTGCTCAACATGTCGTTGACTCTGTTCCTTGGTGTGCAGACACCTCAGGTGAGTCTACTACGAGGAGCAGGCAGGTGAGGAGATCCCAGAGGATCTCCAACCAGCGGAGGAGGCACGAGAGTGGCGTGCCGATGACGTAGAGTAGCGTCATCATTTCCTGGCACGAGAGAGAGATACACTTGGTTTCATTAGATTTATCTTTCATTCATTATTTCTCTCGTTGGACCTTTTCTCACTTTGACTTCAGTTCTCTTATTGGCCATGTTTAGGGGGTTGGCCATTGTAATAAATTACTTAACTTTGAAGTTCTGTTTACTCCTCTTGCAACTTTAATTTAATGAGAATTTATTAATCATTGCTTGAGATCCTATATGCCTAGAGTTGTATTAACTCTACATTTATTGTGACACATGAGGTTGGAAATATTAAATCCTCACTGCGGACTACGATCCATGGGCCCAAATGAAAAAAAATTTTAATTAGTCCTAAATTTCACTCTCCGGATCCGGTTATTTCTTTAATCGGGTTCGGGGGACGTGACAGGTCTTTCCTAAAACCCCTCTCCCACTTGATTATTTATCACTAGGGTTTATACTTTTTGACCTTTACGTTGTTTACTCAAAGGCTCTTTTAAATCTAGCAAACTTTGTTAATTAAATTTATGACTCAATGACTTAAGTCATCTTAAAAATAAATAACTTTTGCTTTAAAACATTTGAGCAAATCCCTTTAAAGAATCAAAGACCTAACTTGGGTTATGGAAACCCATAGGTAGCATCTAATTAGATTTTAGTTTAGCCTCTTTTGGAAACCAAGGGTACCAAGTTAAACTAAACCCTATCCAATTTTAAACCTTAGACAAATAGAAGGTGCTGGTCTAAGTTCTGTTTAAAACAATTTGCCAAACTAAAAACAATCTAATATAGAAAAGATGCCGATTTTAGAACCTAATGGTGGCCATGTTACTAGGTGACAATTATAGCAATTATATAAAGCATTCAACCATGCATTCCATATATAAGAGCAAATAAAAGTATGCAATCCTTGATGGCTCCCTGCCCTTCGGACTTGTAGTCCTTATCGAACTAGGACATCAAAAATATATCTCATCTTGCATTAAGAAGTCTTGTCTCCTCCACCACTAAGGAATCCGGTTACTTGCAACCTTGCTTGAGAGTTTCTTGTTCTTGCTTGTTCCAATAAATTAAATTTATACAAGCAAACCCATAAAAAACAAAACCCCAAAATACATTGGAGATACCTATGCTTTTTAAGAAAGCTTACATCAAGACTAGTTGGAATAAAAGTAAAGAAAGAATTATAACTTTCTATGATTGCTAAACGCGCAATCGTACACTTTACAACTATTGAAAAAACATCCAAATCCATATAACAATCGTGCGAACCATCAAGGATGCAATATATGGCTGCAAACAAAGAGGTTAGTGCATGCAAACACACTATGTACATCATTAAACAAATCTGGAAAATAAATTCCAGCATTGTTAATGAAACTTGTACACAACATGCATCTAAACATAACTTTAATAGGGTGCCACCATGCCCATAATCAATCTAGGATTAATAATACACAACATGGGATCATTATTTCACATGGAGTGGCTCAGATACCACTGAAAGAAACTGCGATTCAGATCTGAACATCACTAGCGGAAGACGTTCATGGCTAATTTGTAACATGACAGATTTTTAAAAAATCTGATTTGGGCAGCATAAATCAGCCATAGTGATCGCTTAATAACTCCATGAATTCATGACCAACAAGTGTATAATTAAAGGAGAATGAAGAAGACTATTACCTTGAAGATTTGTAGACTTCAAATCTCTGGAAAAATTGATCCAAAGGGCCGAACTCAGACTTGCAATTAGCAAACAAATTGCTGGAATTTTCTGCAGTAGTATTGCCTTTGATCTTCTTCTCTATCTCACTTCCAAATCTGATTGGCTAAGATGGTGGGATCTTAATCTAGGCTTCTAGATGAGTTTGAGAACTTTTTCGATGGAAAAATTTCAGACCTTAATCTCTCTTCAAGGAAGAAAGAAGGGATTGGACGTGTGGAATGGGTTCTAGCATAGGGGTGGACGTCCAAAGGGGGGGGGGGGGGTTGTCTCCTTTTATAGAAACTATGGGAATCCTTTCCTAAAAAGTTATCTCTTCTAATTCTCATAGATGTCCTAAAAGGAAAGTACAATCTAAAGATTTATTTCCTTTTAGAAACACTCCGATTAGAAAAGGAAACTAAAGGAACTTCCCACAAACTTTGGCAATTAGTAATCCTAGTTGTACAACACTTACTAATTCAAGTTTCTAATTCAAAAAGGAAACTTTCTTATGGGAATACTAATCCAAAGAGGAATCCAACCTTCCAAGTAGAGAGACCTGCTCAAAATTGGAAACCTTACCCATGGAAATTCCATTATGGACGTCCCACATGATAATGTACACCATGGCCCACAAACAATTTATCTTGAATTAAATTCATGTATGCCATCAAAGGCCTATTTGAATTTAAACTCAAAATTATTTTTCCACTAAAATAATTCATCCAAATGTCATCTAAACATTTTAGGAAACCATGCCAATCTTGGAAAGTGACTAGAGAAGGGACCAAAAGACATATTTGCCATTGGCTCCCAAAATGACCAAAATGTCCATGCTAAACCCATAGCAACATAAAGACCATTTTAACCTTAACTCATTCCACTAAAGAGTTATGGTTGAACTCCAGGGACAAATATATAATATAATAAGCTTGTCATAAAATGACAGTTGTCTTTGACCTACTAAGTGTAATGACCTGAATGCCCCTCTATGTAACATCCATAATCGAGTCAGGTTATCACATGTACTATCAACCTTCTCGATTACATCTAAACCTTAGAACTACATATCCTTAACATAATCATCATCCGGATATCATTCTCTTGGTCCAGGGAGCGACCCACAAGTTCAATATCCATATGGAACATCCATATTCTAAGATCTTAGGTTTTGATGATTAATCGGATAATTCTAAGGGGACGATCATTCCATCATCAGATGGCATAGATTCTATATTGCATCTGCACGTCCCAACTGATCAAGTCCGAGTACCCAAAACACAGAGCTGTTGACCCATGAAAAGAATCTCGCCCATAGTGAATTAAAGCACAAGAACTTGACTTCGTCAGTTCTTCCACAAATGCTCAAGATTAAGAGCACTGGTCACTCAGTAGCATGAGGTGACTTGATCTCTCTCAGTGATAGTACTATTTTAGAGATCACACCTACCATGGTCCTGTTCAATACATTGCATATGCACTAATGAGATAAATCCAGGAAAGACCTCCCATGACTTAGGTAAGTCACCCTGAATACAGGAGAGTCTCTCATTATAACTTATACCAAGATGAATTGCCCAGCTCCATCTCTCAGTTATGAACAAATATGTTGTTTCCAGCATCCATGAATTAGACCTATCTGTGTGTAGACACTACACACCTAATTCATTTACTAGAAACAATGGGCCTTACACAAACATACATATATACATGTTTAAGCAGAAAAGAGTCATTCCATTAAATAACCAGTAAATATCCAGTAACAAAAGATGAGAGTGCAGCTAGTGGGCTTTAGGGCATACACCAATCCCAACACTTGTTTGGATCGGGGATTAGGCCATCGTTTCTTTTCGATGAGTCTGTAAGGGATCTAAAAAAAAATCAAATTTCTCATTTTGGATTCAAAATTGAGAAACATTGATCCTTTCCCCCTCGGGCACTGTTGCTCGCAGAAAAGTTGAGCCCTTATTTGGATCGGGGATTAGGCCATTGTTTCTCTTCGATGAGTCTGTAAGGGATCTAAAAAAAGAAAAAAAAAAATGAGAATTCTCATTTCTCATTCAAAATTGAGAAACTTTGACCCATTTCCTCTTGGTCACTAGCGCTCGCAGAAATGTTCTGCCCGTGTTTAGATTGGGGATTGGGCCACCGTTTCTCTTCGATGAGTCTGTTAGGGATCTAAAATAAAATAAAATCTGATTTCTCATTTTTTATTCAAAATTGAGAAACTTTGATCCAATCCCTTTCGGGCACTGGCCCTCACAGAAATGCTGAGCCCGTCTTTGGATCGGGGATTGGGCCATCGTTTCTCTTCGATGAGTATGTTAGGGATCTAAAAAGGATAAAAAAAAAGATTTCTCATTTTTGATTCAAAATTTAGAAACTTTGGTCATTTCCCTCTCGGGCACTGGTGCTTGGAGAAATGTTGAGCCCGTGTTTGGATCAGGGATTGTACCGTCATTTCTCTTCGATGAGTCTGTTAGGGATCTAAAAAAAATCAGATTTCTCCTCTTTTATTCAAAATTGAGAAACTTTGATCCTTTTCCTCTCGGGCACAGGCGCTCGTAGAAACTTGAGCCCTTGTTTGGTTTGGGGATTGGGCCATCGTTTCTCTTCGATATGTTTGTTAAGGATCGAAAAAAAATCAGATTTCTCATTTTTTATTCAAAATTGAGAAACTTTGATCCTTTCCCTTTCGTGCACTGGCGCTCGAAGAAATGTTGAGCCCATGTTTGAATCGGGGATGGGGCCATCGTTTCTCTTTGATAAATCTATTAGGGATCTAAAAATAAATCAGATTTGTCATTTTTTATTCAAAATTGAGATATTTTGATCATTTCCCTCTAGTGCACCGGCGCTCGCAAAAATGTTGAGCCCGTGTTTGGATTTGGGATTGGGCCATCATTTCTCATCGATGAGTCTGTTAGGGATCTAAAAAAAAAGAAAAAAAAATCAGATTTCTCATTTTTTATTCAAAATTGATAAACTTTGATGAATTTCCTTTAGGGCACTGGCGTTCGCAGAAATGTTAAGCCCGTGTTTGGATAGGGGATTAGGCCATCGTTTCTCTTCGATGAGTCTATGAGGGATTTAAACAAAAAAAATTAAAAAAAAAATCAGATTTCTCATTTTTGATTCAAAATTGAGAAATTTTGATCATTTCCCTCTAGGGCACCGGTGCTCACATAAATGTTGAGCCGGTGTTTGGATTGGGGATTGGGCCAACAACTCTCGTTTTGGATTCAAAATTGGGAAACTTTGATCCTTTGCCTCTCGGGTACTTGCACTCGCATAAATGTTGAGCTTGTGTTTGGTTCGGGGATTGGGCCATCGTTTCTCTTCGATGTGTCTGTTAGGGATCTAATAACAGAAAAAAAGAATCAGATTTCTCATTTTTTATTCAAAATTTAGAAACTTTGTGTTGGGATTGGTGTATGCCCTAAAGCCCACTAGCTGCACTCTCATCTTTTGTTACTGGATATTAACTGGTTATTTAATAGAATGACTCTTTTCTGCTTAAACATGTATATATGTATGGTTGTGTAAGGCCCATTGTTTCTAGTAAATGAATTAGGTGTGTAGTGTCTACACACAGATAGGTCTAATTCATGGACACTGGAAACAACATATTTGTTCATAACTGAGAGATGGAGCTGGGCACTTCATCTTGGTATAAGTTATAGTGAGAGACTCTCCTGTATTCAGGATGACTTACCTAAGTCATGGGAGGACTTTTCCGGATTTATCTCATTAGTGCATATGCATTGCATTGAACAGGACCATTGTAGGTGTGATCTCTAAAATAGTACTATCACAGAGAGAGATCAAGTCACCTCATGCTACTGAGTGACCGGTGCTCTTAATCTTGAGCATTTGTGGATGAACTGATGAAGTCAAGTTCTTGTGCTTTAATTCAATATGGGTGAGATTCTTTTCATGGGTCAACAGCTCTGTGTTTTGGGTACTCGGACTTGATTAGTTGGGACGTGCAGATGCAATATAGAATCTATGCCATCTAATGATGGAATGATCGTCCCCTTAGAATTATCCGATTGATCATCAAAATCTAAGATCTTAGTATATGGATGTTCCATATTGATATTGAACTTGTGGGTCGCTCCCTGGATCAAGAGAATAATATCAGGATGATGATCAAGTCAAGGATATGGTGTTCTAAGGTTTAAGATTTAATCGAGAAGGTTGATAGTACATCAGATAACCTAACTTGATTGAGGATGTTACATAGAGGGGCATTTAGGTCATTGTACTTGGTAGGTCGGAGACAACTGTCATTTTATGACAAGCTTATTTCATACTTAATATTTGTCCCTTGAATGCAACCATAACTCTCTAGTGGAATGAGTTAAGGTTAAAATGGTCTTTATGTTGCTATGGGTTTAGCATGGACATTTTGGTCATTTTGGGAGCCAATGGTAAATATGTCTTTTGGTCCCTTCTCTAGTCACTTTCCTATATTGGCATGGTTTCCTAATTTGATTAGGAGATGAGGTTGAATTATTTTATGGAAAAATAATTTTGAATTTAAATTCAAATAGGCCTTGATGGCATACATGAATTTAATTCTAGACAAATTATGGACATGTGGGCCATTGTGTGGGCCGTAGCATATGGGACGTCCAAGATGGGAATTTCCTAGTGTGGGGTCTTCAACTTTTAGTAAGTCTCTCTACTTGGAAGGTTGGACTCCTCCTTGGATAAGTATTCCTATAATAAAGTTTCCCTTTTTTATTAGAAACTTAAATTAGTAAGTGTTGCACAACTAGGATTACTAATTGCTAAGTTTAAGGGATGCTCATAGTGAGTTTCTTTTTCTAATTTGGAATGGTTCTAGAAAGGATACTAATCTAAGGATTGCTATTTCTTTTTAGTAATTCCAAGAGAATTAGAAAGGAGGCTACTTAGTGAACAAGGAAACTCTCTTACTAATCTATAAAAGGGGAAGCCTTCCCTTTGGGCGTGAATCACCCTAATTGTTCCATTCCACACGTCCAGCCATTAAGCACTTTGAGGAGAGCTTGTAGCAAGGGTTTTTCCATAGAATGTTATTCTAGAAACCTATCTCTAAACCTAGATTAAGGTTCCACCACCTTAGCCAATCAGATTAGAATTTAAGATAGAGAAGAAGATCAAAAGAGAACACAATTTCTGCAGCAGAATTCCAGCAACATACTTGCTGATTGCAGACCTGAGTTCACCCTTTTTGCATCAGATTTTCAGAGGATTAAAGCTTCCAAAACATCGAGGTAATAGTCTTCTATCATCTCTATTAATTGAACACATGTTGATCATGATTTAATGAAGTTTCTATGCGATTCTTTATGGCTGATTTCCGCTGCATAGTGCAGAAATCAGATTTTTTAAAAATCTGTCATGCTTTGCATCAGCCATAGTAGTCTCTATATGAGAAGTTTCAGATCTGAATCGCGGTTTCCTTCAAAGTTCTTGTGCTTTAATTCACTATGGGTGAGATTCTTTTCATGGGTCAACAGCTCTGTGTTTTGGGTACTCGGACTTGATCAGTTGGGACGTGCAGATGCAATAAAGAATCTATGCCATCTAATGATTGAATGATCGTCCCCTTAGAATTATCCGATTAATCATCAAAATCTAAGATCTTAGTATATGGATGTTCCATATGGATATTGAACTTGTGGGTCACTCCCTGGACTAAGAGAATGATATCTGAATGATGATTATGTTAAGGATATGAAGATCGGAGGTTTAGATGTAATCGGGAAGGTTGATAGTACATGCGATAACCTGACTCGATTATGGATGTTACATAGAGGGGCATTCAGGTCATTACACTTAGTAGGTCGAAGACAACCGTCATTTTATGACGAGCTTATTATATTATATATTTGTCCTTGGAGTTCAACCATAACTCTTTAGTGGAATGAGTTAAGGTTAAAATGGTCTTTATGTTGCTATGGGTTTAGCATGGACATTTTGGTCATTTTGGGAGCCAATGGCAAATATGACTTTTGGTCCCTTCTCTAGTCACTTACCGAGATTGGCATGGTTTTCTAAAATGTTTAGATAACATTTGGATGAATTATTTTAGTGGAAAAATAATTTTGAGTTTAAATTCAAATAGGCCTTTGATGGCATACATGAATTTAATTCTAGATAAATTGTATGTGGGCCATGGTGTGCATTAGTATGTGGGACGTCCATAATGGGATTTCCATGGGTAAGGTTTCCAATTTTGAGTAGGTCTCTCTACTTGGAAGGTTGGACTCCTCTTTGGATTAGTATTCCCATAAGAAAGTTTCCTTTTTGGATTAGAAACTTAAATTAGTAAGTGTTGTACAACTAGGATTACTAATTGCCAAAGTTTGTGGGAAGTTCCTTAGTTTCCTTTTCTAATTGGAGTGTTTCTTAAAGGAAATAAATCTTTCCTTTTAGGACATCTATGAGAATTAGAAGAGATAGCTTTTTAAGAAAGCAATCCACAAAGTTTCTATAAAAGGAACCATGCACCCCTTGGACGTCCAACATAAGAAAAGAAAGAGTTCCACACGTCCAGCCCTTTGGTGCCTTCTTCTTCATTGAAGAAAGTTTAAGGTTTGAGATTTTTCCATAGGAAATAGTTCTCAAAAACCTAGATTAAGATCCCACCATCTTAGCCAATCAGATTTGGAAGTGAGATAGAGAAGAAGATCAAAGGCAATACTACTGTAGAAAATTCCAGCAATTTGTTTGCTAATTGCAAGTCTGAGTTCGGCCCTTTGGATCTATTATTTCAGAGATTTGAAGTCTACAAATCTTCAAGGTAATAGTCTTCTTGGTTCTCCTTAAATTATACACTTGTTGGTCATGAATTCATGGAGTTTTTTTGCGATCACTATGGCAGATTTATGCTGCCAAATCAGATTTTTTAAAATCTGTCATGTTACAAATTAGCCTTGAATGTCTTCCGCTAGAGATGTTCAGATCTGAATCGCAGTTTCTTTCACATCTGCCATATCTCGTAGACATAATGACATGCGATGGCTAAGAGAATCCTTATGGACTTAAGCATAGCCACTGGTGAAAAGTTTCCTCATAATCGATACCCTCTTTCTGAGAATATCCTTTCACCACGAGTCTTGCTTTGAAGGTTTCCACCTTCCCATCCACTCCTTTCTTCCTCTTGTAGATCCACTTGCACCCTATGGGTTTAATCCCTTCAGGTGCATCTACAAGTTCCCAGACTTGATTGGAATACAAAGAATCCATTTCAGATTTCATCGCTTGCTGCCACATGTCAGCATCTATATCCGTTACTGCTTCATCATAACTAGTAGGATCCTCAACCAGATCTTCAGAGTCTGTCTTAAAAGACACTCCTAGATATCTTTCTGGATGTCTAGAAATTCTCCCACTACGACGAGGCTCCGGAGTGTTCAAAGGAATATCTTGTTCATCTACTATCTCAGGATCTAGTACAAATGTTATAGGAGATCCCGAAAGAATCTCCTCAAGGGTTTCTTTACAACTAAGCTCTTGGTTCATCATACAATCATCCTCCAAGTACCTAGCATGAGTGTTGATAAGCACTTTTTGCTCCTTTGGATGATAAAAGATGCCACCTCTTGTTCCCTTAGGATACCCAATGAAGTAGCACATTTCCGATCTGGGTTCCAGCTTGGTAGCTCTATCATTCAGCACATAGGCTGGACAACCTCAAATGTGGATATGTCTTAAACTGCGTTTTCGACCTGTCCACATTTCTTGCGATGTCCTAGGTACTGATTTAGAAGGTACCAGATTTAAAATGAATGCTACTGCTTCAAGGGCATATCCCCAAAAAGATATAGGTAGGGTTACATGACTCATCATGGACCTTACCATATCAAGAAGGGCATACACCAATCCCAACATCCTCGATCCAATCACGGGCTCAAAATTTCTGCGAACGCCAGCTCCCGAAAGGAAATCCATCAAATGTTAGAGTGTTTATTTTGTTGCAATTTGATTGGATGCATTCATTGTCATAACTTGACCTCACTCTCATTCATGTTCTCCTTCTTAGGATCCTCTTGCATATTTTTCTATCATAAACTTTGTCTTTATTTGAAAAACCTTTAGAACTTCGGGACTTCTGATTGTATAGTCTATCGGTCAGACTGTCGGCTCTTATCGGTCAGCCGATACAAGAACCGAGTCCAATCGATGGCTCCATCGGTTCCTTTTCCAGAGAGCTACATTTTCAAATCTTCTCTGTCGGTCAGCTCCTCGGTTCTTATCGGTCAACCGACAGTGCATGAATTGTAAGACCGAGAGCTTGTCAGTTCAAAAAACAGACAGCGATTTTTTCAACATATTTGTGTTATCGGTTCCTGTGTCGGTTCCGTGTCGGTCGACCGATGTTGTCGGTCAAACTGCCAAGTGTTTCTTGGTCAGCAATTTTTTTAAAATTATAGCCGTTGGCTTGTGACCGTTAGGCTGTTGGTTGACCGACACCAAGTTGTCGGCTAGCCGATAGCTATCCGTTGGGAGCACTTTTTCTATAAAAAGTGACTTTCTCTTTGGGAAAAATTGCTGAATTTTTGAGAACCTTTGAGCCCAAAGGAGAGGAACTTTTCAAGAGCTTTTCAAAAAGGGATTATGGAGGCATTCCAACTTTTCAATCTTTGATCTTCAAAATGGGTGTGTTTTCTAAATCTTTATTTCTACTTCATGCTTAGATTCCTCAACTTTGTGTTCTTATAAGCATGATCAAATTGTTAGCTCTCTCCTTAAGATGTTGTTACTTTTCATAATATGCTTTGATCTTTGAAAACCTTTAGCATTATGAAATCAACATAAGTCTTCTCAATCACATGTGTTTTTGAACTTTAGCTTTCAAATCCATTTTGTCAATCTTAAGATTGTATTTTCCTTTTCTCTTCAAGTTTGATCTTTTGAAAAACATGTGTTGAGTAATACAACTCTTTCTCTTACATATGATTATCAAACTTTGCATCATTTGAAGTTTCATCCTTTTTTAAAGAGAGAAAGAGTACTTTCTAGTCCATGCATTAGTCATAATCTTTATTATATGCATGCTTCTAGTAGTTGAGTTGTCATTTTCTATTAAGCCTATCTAGAGGCAAACCATTGTATTTAATTTGTTCTCTTACCCATGCATAAATAGGCATTTTACTTAAAGAGAAAAATCTATGTTGTAAAGGTTGGTGTTTGGCCTTAAAAAGCACTTCTTGTGTTGTAAAGGTTTATGTTTATCCTTGAAAAGTATAGTGTAGAGGTTGTAAGGTTTGAGGTGATCCTAAACCTTGAATTGATTAGTGAAATCCGGTAGGGTTACCGGGAGTGGATGTAGGCAATTTCGCCGAACCACTATAATTGGTTGTGTTGTGGTGTTTGATGTTTACCTTTCCTTTTATGATTGTTGACTTTATGTTTGAGTGTGAGATTGAATGATAGCTTGTAGTTGTCTCTTGATTTTGAATGCTTAACTTAGATACTCTCTCTATTCTCAAGCTAATTTACCATCATCAAAGCATAAGTTACCTAAAAGCTCAAAATTTCAGAAGTGGTTTAAAATCTTAGTAGCATCCTATTCACCGCCCCCCTCTAGGATTCGATCTTGGTCTTTCATCAAAGTTTTTCAATTTTGAATAAAAAATGAGAAATCTGATTTTTTTTTTCTTTTTTTTTAGATCCCTAACAGACTCATCGAAGAGAAACAATGACCAATCCCCTAACCAAACACAGGCTCAACATTTTTGCGAGCAACGGTGCACTAGAGGGAAATGATAAAAATTTCTCAATCATGAATAAAAAATGAAAAATCTAAATATTTTTTTTAGATCCCTAACAGACTTATTAAAGAGAAACGATGGCCCAATCCTTGATCCAAACACGGGCTCAAAATTTCTGCGCACGCCAGTGCCCAAAAGGAAATTCATCAAAGTTTCTCAATTTTGAATAAAAAATGAGAAATCTGATTTTTTTTTCTTTTTTTAGATCCCTTACAGACTCATCGAAGAGAAACAATGACCTAATCCTCAATCCAAAAATGGGCTCAACATTTTTGCGAGCACCGGTGCACTAGAGGGAAATGATAAAAATTTCTCAATCTTAAAAAAAAATGATAAATCTGAAATTTGTTTTTCAGATCCCTAACAGACTTATCAAAGAGAAATGATGGCCCAATCCCTCATCCAAACACGGGCTCAACATCTCTGCGAGCGCCAGTGCCTGAGAGGGAAAGGATCAAAGTTTTTCAATTTTGAATAAAAAAAGAGAAATCTGATTTTATTTTAACTTTAGCTCCCTAACAAACTGATTGAAGAGAAAGGATGGCCCAATCCCTGAACCAAACAAGGGCTCAACGTTTCTGCGAGCGCCAGTGCCCAAGAGGAAAAGGATCAAAGTTTCTCAATTTTGAAGAAAAGATGAGAAATCTGAATTTTTTTTCTTATTTTTTATCCCTAATAGTCTCATCAAAGAGAAACGGTGGCCCAATCCCCGATGTAAAAATGTGCTCAAGATTTCTGCAAGTGCCAATGCTTGAGAGGGAAAGGATCAAAATTTCCCAATTTTGCATCAAAAACTAGAAATCTGAATTTTTTTTAGATCCCTAGCAGACTCAATGAAGAGAAACGATGGCCCAATCCTGATCCAAACACGGGCTCAACTTTTATGTGAGTGCCGGTGCCCGAGAGGGAAAGGATCAAAATTTCCCAATTTTGAATCAAAAAGGAGAAATCTGAATTTTTTTTAGTTCCCTAACAGACTCATCGAAGAGAAATGAAGGCCCAATCCCCAACCCAAACACGGGCTCAACATTTCTGCCAGCGCCAGTGCCTGAGAGGGAAAGGATCAATGTTTCTAAATTTTGAAAAAAAATGAGAAATCTAATTTTTTTATCCCTTTTAGATCCCGAACATACTGATCAAAGAGAAACGATGGCCTAATCCCCGATCCAAAAACGGGCTCAACATTTCTGCGAGCTCCAGTGCCCGAAAGTGAAAGGATAAAAGTTTCTCAGTTTTCAATAAAAAATGAGAAATATGATCTTATTTTATTTTAGGTCCCTTACAGACTCATCAAAAGAAACAATGTTCCAATCCCCGATCCAAACACGGGCTGAACATTTCTACGAGCGCCAGTGCCCAAGAGGAAATGGATAAAAGTTTCTCAAATTTGAATAAAAAATGAGAAATCTGATTTTTTTTTCTTTTTTTAGATCCCTTACAGACTCATCGACAAGAAACAATGGCCCAATCCCCGATCCAAATAAGGGCTCAACTTTTCTGTGAGCGCCAGTGCCCGAGGGGGAAAGGAACAAAGTTTCTCAATTTTGAAACCAAAAGGAGAAATTTGATTTTTTTTAGATCCCTTACAGACTCATCGAAGAGAAACGATGGCCTAATCCCCGATCCAAACAAGGGCTCAATATTTTTGTGAGCGCCGGTGCCCAAGAGGGAAATGATCAAAATTTCTCAATTTTGAATAAAAAATGACAAATCTGAAAAAAAAATTTGGATCCCTAACAGACTTATCGAAGAGAAACGATGGCCCAATCCCCAATCCCCGATCCAAACTCGGGATCAACATTTTTGCGGGTGCCAATGCCCAAAAGGAAAAGGATCAAAGTTTCTCAATTTTGAATAAAGAATGAGAAATCTGATTCTTTTTTTCTTTTTTTAGATCCCTAACAGACACATTGTAGAGAAACGTTGGCCCAATCCCCAATCCAAACACCGGCTCAACATTTTTACGAGCGCCGGTGCACTAGAGGGAAATGATCAAAATTTCTCAATTTTGAATAAACAATGACAAATATGATTTTTTTTAGAACCCTAAAAGACTTATCAAAAAGAAACGATGGCCCGATCCTCGATCCAAACACGGGCTAAACATTTCTGCGAGCACTGGTGCCCGAGAGGGAAAGGATCAAAGTTTCTCAATTTTGAATCCAAAATGAGAAATCTGATTTTTTTTTAGATCCCTAATAGACTCATCGAAGATAAACGTTGGCCCAATTCCCGATCCAAACACGGGCTCAAGATTTCTGCCAGCGCATGTGCCCGAGTGGGAAAGGATCAAAGTTTCTCAATTTTGAATCCAAAACGAGAAATCGGATTTTTTTTATATCCGTTGCTGACTCATGTCACTCATCGAAAATAAATGATGGCCCAATCCCCGATCCCAACACGAGCTCAACATTTTTGCGAGCGCTAGTATCTGAGTGGGAAAGGATCAAAATTTCCCAATTTTGAATAAAAAACTAGAAATCTGATTTTTTTTGTTTGTTTTTTTTTAGACCCCTAACAGACTCATCGAATCCAAAAGATGGCCCAATCCCCGATCCAAACTAGGGCTCAATATTTCAACGAGCGCCAGTGCCCGATAGGGAAAGGATCAAAGTTTCTCAATTTTGAATCAAAAATGAGAAATTTGATTTTTTTTTAATTTTTAAATCCTTAACAGACTCATCGAAGAGAATTGATGGCCCAATCCCTGATCCAAACATGGGGTGCACATTTCTACAAGCGCTGGTGCCTAAGAGGAAATGGATAAAAGTTTCTCAAATTTGAATCAAAAATGAGAAATCTGATTTTTTTTTCTATTTTTTAGATCCCTTACAGACTCATCGACAAGAAACAATGGCCTAATCCCCGATCCAAATAAGGGCTTAACTTTTCTGTGAGCGCCAGTGCCCGAGGGGGAAACGATCAAAGTTTCTTAATTTTGAAACCAAAATGAGAAATTTGGATTTTTTTTAGTCCCTTACAGACTCATCGAAGAGAAACGATGGCCTAATCCCCGATCCAAACAAGGGCTCAACATTTTTGCGAGCGCCGGTACCCAAGAGGAAATGGATCAAAGTTTCTCAATTTTGAATAAAAAATGAGAAATCTGAATTTTTTTCTTAGTTTTTATCCCTAATAGACTCATCGAAGAGAAACGATGGCGCAATCCCCGATGTAAACACGTGCTTAGCATTTCTTTCCCAATTTTGCATCAAAAACTAGAAATCTGATATTTTTTGTTTTTTTTTTTTAGATCCCTAACAGACTCAATGAAGAGTAACGATGGCCCAATCCCCGATCCAAACACGGGCTCAACTTTTATGTGAGTGCCTGTGCCCAAGAGGAATAGGATCGAAATTTCCCAATTTTGAATAAAAAAGGAGAAATCTGATTTTTTTTTTAGATCCCTAACAGACTCATCGAAGAGAAACGACGGCACAATCCCAGATCCAAACACGGGCTCAACATTTCTGCCAGCGCCAGTGCCCGAGAGGGAAAAGATCAAAGTTTCTAAATTTTGAAAAAAAATGAGAAATCTGATTTTTTTTATCCATTTTAGATCCCTAACATACTCATCAAAGAGAAACGATGGCCCAATCCCCGATCCAAAAACGGGCTCAACGTTTTTGCGAGCGCCAGTGCCCGAAAGGGAAAGGATCAAAGTTTCTCAGTTTTGAATCAAAAATGAGAAATCTGATTTTATTTTATTTTAGATCCCTAAAAGACTCATCGAAGAGAAACTTTGGCCCAATCCCCAATCCAAACAGGGGCTGAACATTTCTGCGAGCGCCAGTGCCCAAGAGGAAATAGATAAAAGTTTCTCAAATTTGAATAAAAAATGAGAAATCTGATTTTTTTTTTCTTTTTTTAGATCCCTTACAGACTCATCGACAAGAAACAATGGCCCAATCCCCGATCCAAATAAGGGCTCAACTTTTCTGTGAACGCCAGTGCCAGAGGGGGAAGGATCAAAGTTTCTCAATTTTGAAGCCAAAATGAGAAAGTTGATTTTTTTAGATCCCGTACAGACTCATCGAAGAAAAATGATGGCCTAATCCCTGATCCAAACAAGGGCTCAACATTTTTGCAAGCGCGGGTGCCCGAGAGAGAAATGATCAAAATTTCTCAATTTTGAATAAAAATGACAAATCTGAATTTTTTTTGGATCCCAAACAGACTTATCGAAGAGAAACGATGGCCCAATCCCCGATCCAAACAAGGGATCAACATTTCTGTGGGCGCCAATGTCCGAAAGGAAAAGGATCAAAGTTTCTCAATTTTGAATAAAAAATAAAAAATCTGATTCTTTTTTTCTTTTTTTAGATCCCTATCAGACACATCGTAGAGAAACGTTGGCCCAATCCCCGAACCAAACACCGGCTCAACATTTCTACGAGTGCCAGTGCCCGAGAGGCTAAGGATCAAAGTTTCCCAATTTTGAATCCAAAACGAGAATTGTTGGCCCAATCCCCGATCCAAACACCGGCTCAACATTTTTGTGAGCACCGGTGCCCTAGAGAGAAATGATCGAAAATTTTCAATTTTGAATAAAAAATGAGAAATCTGATTTTTTTTTATTTTTTATTTTGTTTAGATCACTCATAGACTCATCGAAGAGAAACGATGGCCCAATCCTCGATCCAAACATAGGCTCAGAATTTCTGCGAACGCCAGTGCCCGAAAGGAGATTCATCAAAGTTTCACAATTTTGAATAAAAAATGAGAAATCTGATTTTTTTTTATAACACTAATAGACTCATCGAAGAGAAACAATGACCCAATCCCCAATCCAAACACGGGCTCAACATTTTTACGAGCGCCGGTGCACTAGAGGGAAAAGATAAAAATTTCTCAATCTTGAATAAAAAATGACAAATCTGAATTTTGTTTTTTAAAAGCCTAACAGACTTATCAAAGAGAAACGATGGCCCAATCCCCGATCCAAACAAGGGCTCAACATTTCTGCGAGCGCCAGTGCCTGAGAGGGAAAGGATCAAAGTTTCTCAATTTTGAATCAAAAATGAGAAATCTGATTTTGTTTTTTTTAGATCCCTAACAAACTGATCGAAGAGAAACGATGGCCCAATCCCCGAACCAAACAAGGGCTCAACGTTTCTGCGCACCAGTGCCTGAGAGGAAAAGGATCAAAGTTTCTCAAGTTTGAATAAAAAATGAGAAATCTAAATTTTTTTTTCTTATTTTTTTATCCCTAATAGACTCATCGAAGAGAAACGATGACCCAATCCCCGATGTAAATGCGTGCTCAACATTTCTGCGAGTGCCAGTGCCCGAGAGGGAAAGGATCAAAATTTCCTAATTTTGCATCAAAAACTAGAAATCTAATTTTTTTTGTTTTTTTTTTAGATCCCTAACAGACTCATTGAAGTGAAACGATGGCCGAATCCCCGATCCAAACACGGGCTCAACTTTTATGTGAGTGCTGGTGCCCGAGAGGGAAAGGATCAAAACTTCCTAATTTTAAATCAAAAAGGAGAAATCTGATTTTTTTTATATCTCTAACAGACTCATCAAAGAGAAACGACGGCCCAATCCCCGATCCAAACAAGTGCTCAACATTTCTGCGAGCGCTAGTGCCAGAGAGGGAAAGGATCAAAGTCTGTAAATTTTGAAAAAAAAATGAGAAATCTGATTTTTTAATCCTTTTTAGATCCCTAACATACTCATCAAAGTGAAACGATGGCCCAATCCTCGATCCAAAAAACGGGCTCAACATTTCTGCGAGCGCCAGTGCCCGAAAGGGAAAGGATCAAAGTTTCTCAGTTTTGAATGACAAATGAGAAATCTGATTTTATTTTATTTTATATCCCTAACAGACTCAATGAAGAGAAACGATGGTCCAATCCCCGATCCAAACACGGACTGAACATTTCTGCGAGCGCCAGTGCCCAAGAGGAAATCGATAAATGGTTCTCAAATTTGAATAAAAAATAAGAAATCTGATTTTTTTTCTTTTTTTAGATCCCTTACAGACTCATCGACAAGAAACAATGGCCTAATCCCCGATCCAAATAAGGGCTCAACTTTTCTGTGAGCGCCAGTGCCTTCGGGGGAAAGGATCAAAGTTTCTCAATTTTGAAACCAAAATGTGAAATTTGATTTTTTTTAGATCCCTTACAGACTCATCGAAGAGAAACGATGGCCTAATCCCTGACCCAAACAAGGGCTCAACATTTTTGCGAGCGCCGGTGCCCGAGAGGAAAATGATAAAAATTTCTCAATTTTGAATAAAAAATGACAAATCTGAATTATTTTTTTGGATCCCCAACAGACTTATCCAAGAAAAACGATGGCCCAATCCCTGATCCAAACACGGGCTGAACATTTCTGTGGGCGCCAATGCCCAAAAGGAAAAGGATCAAAGTTTCTCAATTTTGAATAAAAAATGAGAAATCTGATTCTTTTTTTTTTCTTTTTTTAGATCCCTAACAGACACATCGTAGTGAAACGTTGGCCCAATCCCCGAACCAAACACAGGCTCAACATTTTTGCGAGTGCCAGTGCCCGAGAGGCAAAGGATCAAAGTTTCCCAAATTTGAAACGAAAATGAGAATTGTTGGCCCAATCCCCGATCCAAACACCGGCTCAACATTTTTACGAGCGCTGGTGCACTAGAGGGAAATGATCAAAATTTCCTAATTTTGAATAAAAAATGACAAATTTGATTTTTTTTAGAACCCTAACAGACTTATCAAAGAGAAATGATGGCCCAATCCTCGATCCAAACATAGGCTAAACATTTCTGTGAGCGCCAATGCCCGAGAGGGAAAGGATCAAAGTTTCTCAATTTTGAATCCAAAATGAGAAATCTGATTTTTTTAGATCCCGAACGGACTCATCGAATAGAAACGTTGGCCCAACCCCGATCCAAGCATGGGCTCAAGATTTCTGCGAGCGCCAGTGCCTGAGTGGGAAAGGATCAAAGTTTCTCAATTTTGAATCCAAAACGAGAAGTCTGAAGTTTTTTTAGAAGGCTTGCAGACTCATGTCACTCATCGAAGAGAAACGATGGCCCAATCCCTGATCCAAACACGGGCTCAACATTTTTTAGAGCACTAGTACCCGAGTGGGAAAGGATCAAAATTTCTCAATTTTGAATAAAAAACTAGAAATCTGATTTTTTTTTGTTTGTTTTTTTTAGACCCCTAACAGACCCATCGAAGAGAAATGATGGCCCAATCTCGGATCCAAACAAGGGCTCAACGTTTCAACGAGCGCCAGTGCCCGAGAGGGGAAGGATCAAAGTTTCTCAATTTTGAATAAAAAATGAGAAATCTGATTTTTTTTCTTTTTTCAAATCCTTAACAGACCCATCGAAGAGAATTGATGGCCCAATCCCCGATTCAATCAAGGGCTCAACATTTTTGAGAGCGCCGGTGCTCGAGAGGGAAATGATCCGAATTTCTCAATTTTGAATAAAAAATGACAAATCTGATTTATTCTTTTTAGATCCCTAACAGACTTATTGACGGGAAATGATGGCTCAATCCCGGATCCAAACACGGACTCAACATTCTGCGAGCGCCAGTGCCCGAGACGGTCGGGATCAAAGTTTTTCAATTTTGAATAAAAAATCAGAAACCTGATTTTATTTTTTTATAGATCCCTAACAGACTTATCGAAGAGAAACGATGGCCTAATCCCCGATCCTAACAAGGGCTCCACTTTTCTGCGAGCGCTAGTGCCCGAGAGGGAATTGATCAAAGTTTCTCAATTTTGAATCCAAAATGAGAAATCTAATTTTTTTTTCGATCCCTAACTGACTCATTGAAGAGAAACGATGGTCCAATCCTCGATCCAAACACGGGCCCAACATTTCTACGAGCGCCGGTGCCCGAGAGGGAAAGGATCAAAGTTTCTCAATTTTGAATCCAAAATGAGAAATCTGAATCTGTTTTTATATCCCTAACAGACTCATCGAAGAAAAACGATGGCCTAATCCCCGATCCAAACACGGGCACAACATTTCTGCGAGCACCAATGCCCTAGTGGGGAAGGATTAAAATTTCTCAAATTTTGATTCAAAAACAAGAATTTTTTTTTTGTTTTTTTTAAACCCCCAGCAAACTCATCAAAGAGAAACGATGGCCCAATCCCCGATCCAAACACGGGCTCAACATTTCTGCGGGCGCCAGTGCCCGAGAGGAAATAGATCAAAGTTTCTCAAATTTGACTCAAAAGTGAGAAATCTGATTTTTTTTAGATCCCTTGCAAAATGAACGAAGAAAAACGAATGCCAAATCCTCGATCCAAACACAAGCTCAACATTAATGCGAGCACCAATGCTAGAGAGGGAAAGGATCAAAATTTTTCAATTTTGAAATGAAAACTAGAAATCTGACTTTTTTTTAGATCCCTAATAGGCTCATCGATGAGAGACGATGGCCCAATCCCGGATCCAAACACAGGCTCAACATTTCTACTAGCGCCAGTGCACGAGAGGGAAAGATTCAAAGTTTCCCAATTTTGAATCCAAAACTAGAAATCGGATTTTTTTAGATCCCTAGCAGACTCATCGAAGAGAAACGATGGCCCAACCCCCGATCCAGACACGGGCGTAACATTTCTGCGAGCGCCAGTGCCTGATAGGGAAAGGAATAAAATTTCTCAAATTTTGAATCAAAAACAAGAAATCAGATTTTTTTTTTGTTTGTTTTTTTTAAACCCCCAGCAGACTCATTAAAGAGAAACGATAGCCCAATCTCTGAGCCAAACACGGGCTAAACATTTTTAGCGGGCGCCAGTGCCTGAGAGGAAATAGATCAAAGTTTCTCAATTTTGAATCAAAAATGAGAAATCTGATTTTTTTTTCTTTTTTAAGATCCCTTCCAGACTCATCGAAGAAAAACGAATGCCCAATCCCCGATCCAAACACGGGCGCAACATTTCTACGTGTGCCAATGGCCGAGAGGGAAAGGATCAAAATTTCTCAATTTTGAATCAAAAACTATAAATCTGACTTTTTTTTTAGATCCATAACAGACTCATCGAAGAGAAACGATGGCCCAATCCCCGATTCAAACACGGGCTCAATATTTATGCGAGCGCCAGTGCCCGAGAGGAAATAGATCAAAGTTTCTCAATTTTGAATCAAAAATGAGAAATCTAATTTTTTTTTCTTTTTTTAGATCCCTTGTAGAGTCATCGAAGAAAAATCAATGCCCAATCCCCGATCCAAACATGGGCCCGACATTTCTGCGAGCGCCAACGCCCAAGAGGGAAAGGATCAAAATTTCCTAATTTTGAAACAAAAACTAGAAATCTGACTTTTTTTAGATCCCTAACAGACTCATCGAAGAGAATCGATTGCCAAATCCCCGATCCAAACACATGCTCAACATTTCTACAAGTGCCAGTGCCAGAGAGGGAAAGAATTAAAGTTTCTCAATTTTGAATCGAAAACTAGAAAACTGATTTTTTTTTTACATCCCTAGCAAAGTCATCGAAGAGAAACGATGGCCCAACCCCCATTCCATACATGGGCACAACATTCTGCGAGCGCCAGTGCCCGAGAGGGAAAGGATTAAAATTTCTCAATTTTGAAACAAAAATCAAAAATCTGAATTTTTTTTGTTTTTCTTTTAGACACCAAGAAGACTCATCGAATAGAAACGATGGCCCAATCCCCGATCCAAACACGGGCTCAACATTTCTACGGGCGCTAGTCCCCGAGAGGGTCAGGATCAAAGTTTTTCAATTTTGAATAAAAAATGAGAAACCTGATTTTATTTTTTTTATAGATCCCTAATAGACTTATCGAAGAGAAACGATGGCCCAATCCCCGATCCAAACAAGGGCTCCACTTTTCTGCGAGCGCCAGTGCCCGAGAGGGAAAGGATCAAAGTTTCTCAATTTTGAATGCAAAATGAGAAATCTGATTTTTTTTCAGATCCCTAACTGACTCTTTGAAGAGAAACGATGGTCCAATCCTCGATCCAAACACGGGCCCAACATTTCTACGAGCGCCGGTGCCCGAGAGGGAAAGGATCAAAGTTTCTCTATTTTGAATCCAAAACGAGAAATCTGAACCTAACAGACTCATCGAAGAGAAACGATGGCCCAATCCCCGATCCAAACACGGGCACAACATTTCTGCGAGCACTAGTGCCCGAGTGGGAAAGGATTAAAATTTGTCAAATTTTGATTCAAAAACAAGAATCTATTTTTTTTGTTTGTTTTTTTTAAACCCCCAGTAAACTCATCGAAGAGAAACGATGGCCCAATCCCCGATCCAAACACGGGCTCAACATTTCTGTGGGCGCCAGTGCCCGAGAGGAAATAGATCAAAGTTTCTCAATTTTGACTCAAAAATGAGAAATCTGATTTTTTTTAGATCCCTTGCAGACTCAACGAAGAAAAACGAATGCCCAATCCCCGATCCAAACACGGGCTCAACATTTCTGTGAGCACCAATGCTAGAGAGGGAAAGGATAAAAAATTTTCAATTTTGAAACAAAAACTAGAAATCTGACTTTTTTTTAGATCCCTAATAGACTCATCGATGAGAAACGATGGCCCAATCCCCGATCCAAACACAGGCTCAACATTTCTACGAGCGCCAGTGCCCGAGAGGGAAAGAATCAAAGTTTCTCAATTTTGAATCCAAAACAAGAAATTGGATTTTCTTAGATCTCTAGCAGACTCATCGAAGAGAAACGATGGCCCAACCCCCGTTCCAAACACGGCCATAACATTTCTGCGAGTGCCAGTGCCCAATAGAGAAAGGATTGAAATTTCTCAAATTTTGAATCAAAAACAAGAAATCAGATTTTGTTTGTTTGTTTTTTTTTAACCCCCAGCAGACTCATCGAAGAGAAACGATAGCCCAATTTCTAATCCAAACACGGGCTCAACATTTCTGCGGGTGCTAGTGCCCGAGAGGAAATAGATCAAAGTTTCTCAATTTTGACTCAAAAATGAGAAATCTGATTTTTTTTTTCTTTTTTAAGATCCCATGCAGACTCATCGAAGAAAAACGAATGCCCAATCCCCGATCCAAACACGGGCGCAACATTTCTACGTGCGCCACTGGCCGAGAGGGAAAGGATCAAAATTTCTCAATTTTGAATAAAAAACTAGAAATCTGACTTTTTTTAGATCCGTAACAGACTCATCGAAGAGAAACGATGGCCCAATCCCCGATTCAAACACAGGCTCAATACTTATGCGAGCGCCAGTGCCCGAGAGGAAACAGATCAATGTTTCTCAATTTTGAATAAAAAATGAGAAATGTAATTTTTTTTTCTTTTTTTAGATCCCTTGTAGAGTCATCGAAGAAAAATGAATGCCCAATCCCCGATCCAAACATGGGCCCGACATTTCTGCGAGCGCCAACGCCCAAGAGGGAAAGGATCAAAATTTCCTAATTTTGAAACAAAAACTAGAAATCTGACTTTTTTTTAGATCCCTAACAGACTCGTCGAAGAGAATCGATTGCCAAATCCCCGATCCAAACACAGGCTCAACATTTCTACAAGCGCCAATGCCAGAGAGGGAAAGAATTAAAGTTTCTTAATTTTGAATCCAAAACTAGAAAACTGATTTTTTTTAGATCCCTAGCAAAGTCATCGAAGAGAAACGATGGCCCAACCCCCATTCCATACATGGGCACAACATTTCTGCGAGCCCCAGTGCCCGAGAGGGAAAGGATTGAAATTTCTCAATTTTGAAACAAAAATAAAAAATCTGAATTTTTATTTTATTTTTTTTAGACACCAAGCAGACTCATCGAAGAGAAACGGTGGCCCAATCCCCGATCCAAACACGGGTCAACATTTCTGCGGGAACCAGTGCCCGAGAGGAAATAGATCAAAGTTCTCAATTTTGAATAAATAATGAGAAATCTGATTTTTTTTCTTATTTTAGATCCTTTGCAGACTCATCGAAGAAAAACGATGGCCCAATCCCCGATCCAAACACGGTCTCAACATTTCTGCAAGTGCCAATGCCCGAGAGGGAAGGGATCAAAATTTCTCAATTTAGAATCAAAAACTTGAAATTTGATTTTTTTTTAGATCCCTAACAGACTCATCGAAGAGAAACGATGGCCCAATCCCCGATCCAAACACGGGCTCAACATTTCTGCGAGCGCCAATGCCCGAGAGGGAAAGGATCAAAATTTCTCAATTTTGAATCAAAAACTAGAATTCTAATTTTTTTTTGTTTGTTTTTTTTAGACCCCTAACAGACCCATCGAAGAGAAACGATGGCCCAATCCCGGATCCAAACAAGGGCTCAACGTTTCAACGAGTGCCAGTGCCCAAGAGGGAAAGGATCAAAGTTTCTCAATTTTGAATAAACAATGAGAAATCTGATTTTTTTTTCTTTTTTTAAATCCTTAACAGACCCATTGAAGAGAATTGATGGCCCAATCCCCGATTCAATCACGGGCTCAACATTTTTGTGAGCGCCGGTGCCCGAGAGGGAAATGATCCAAATTTCTCAATTTTGAGTAAAAAATGACAAATCTGATTTATTTTTTTTAGATCCCTAACAGACTTATCGAGGGGAAACGATGGCCCAATCCCGGATCCAAACACGGACTCAACATTCTACGAGCGCCACTGCCCGAGAGGGTCGGGATCAAAGTTTTTCAATTTTGATTAAAAAATGAGAAACCTGATTTTATTTTTTTATAGATCCTTAACAGACTTATCGAAGAGAAATGATGGCCTAATCCCCGATCCAAACAAGGGCTCCACTTTTCTGCAAGCGCTAGTGCCCGAGAGGGAATGGATCAAAGTTTCTCAATTTTGAATCCAAAATGAGAAATCTGAATTTTTTTTCGATCCCTGACTCATTGAAGAGAAACGATGGTCCAATCCTCGATCCAAACACGGGCCCAACATTTCTACGAGCGCCGGTGCCCGAGAGGGAAAGGATCAAAGTTTCTCAATTTTGAATCCAAAACGAGGAATCTGAATTTTTTTTATATCCCTAATAGACTCATCGAAGAGAAACGATGGCCTAATCCCCGAACCAAACACGGGCACAACATTTCTGCGAGCGCCGGTGCCCGAGTGGGAAAGGATTAAAATTTATCAAATTTTGATTCAAAAACAAGAATCTATTTTTTTTGTTTTTTTTTAAACCCCCAGCAGACTCATTGAAGAGAAACGATGGCCCAATTCCCGATCCAAACACGGGCTCAACATTTCTGCAGGCGCCAGTGCTCGAGAGGAAATAGATCAAAGTTTCTCAATTTTGACTCAAAAGTGACAAATCTGATTTTTTTTAGATCCCTTGCAAAATCAACGAAGAAAAACGAATGCCCAATCCTCGATCCAAACACAAGCTCAACATTAATGCGAGCACCAATGCTAGAGAGGGAAAGGAACAAAAATTTTCAATTTTGAAACGAAAACTAGAAATCTGACTTTTTTTTAGATCCCTAATAGACTCATCAATGAGAAACGATGGTCTAATCCCCGATCCAAACACATGCTCCACATTTCTACGAGCGCCAGTGCCAGAGAGGCAAAGATTCAAAGTTTCTCAATTTTGAATCCAAAACTAGAAATCGGATTTTTTTAGATCCGTAGCAGACTCATCGAAGAGAAACGATGGCCCAACCCCCGATCCAAACACGGGCATAACATTTCTGCGAGCGCCAGTGCCCGATAGGGAAAGGAATAAAATTTCTCAAATTTTGAATAAAAAACAAGAAATCAGATTTTTTTTTGGTTTGTTTTTTTAAACCCCGAGCAGACTCATCGAAGAGAAACGATAGCCCAATCTCTGATCCAAACACGGGCTCAACATTTCTGCAGGCGCCAGTGCCTGAGAGGAAATCGATCAAAGTTTCTCAATTTTGAACCAAAAATGAGAAATCTGATTTTTTTTCCTTTTTTAGATCCCTTGCAGACTCATCGAAGAAAAACGAATGCCCAATCCCCCATCCAAACACGGGCGCAACATTTCTACGAGCGCCACTGGCCTAGAGGGAAAGGATCAAAATTTCTCAATTTTGAAACAAAAACTAGAAATCTGACTTTTTTTTAGATCCATAACAGACTCATCGAAGAGAAACGATGGCCCAATCCCCGATCCAAACACAGGCTCAACATTTATGCGGGGGCCAGTGCCCGAGAGGAAATAGGTCAAAGTTTCTCAATTTTGAATAAAAAATGAGAAATCTGATTTTTTTTCTATTTTTAGATCCCTTGCAGAGTCATCGAAGAAAAATGAATGCCCAATCCCCGATCCAAACATGGGCTCAACATTTCTGCTGGCGCCAACGCCCGAGAGGGAAAGGATCAAAATTTCTCAATTTTGAAACAAAAAATAGAAATCTGACTTTTTTAAGATCCCTAACAGACCCATCGAAGAGAATGGATTGCCAAATCCCTGATCCAAACACAGGCTCAACATTTCTACGAGCGCCAGTGCCAGAGAGGGAAAGAATTAAAGTTTCTCAATTTTGAATCCAAAACTAGAAATCTTATTTTTTTTAGATCCCTAGCAGAGTCATCGAAGGGAAACGATGGCCCAACCCCAGTTCCATACATGGGCACAACATTTCTGCGAGCGCCAGTGCCCGAAAGGGAAAGGATTAAAATTTCTCAATTTTGAAACAAAAATAAAAAATCTAAATTTTTTTGTTTTTCTTTTAGACACCAAGCAGATTCATCGAAGAGAAACGATGGCCCAATCCCCGATCCAAACAGGGGCTCAACATTTCTACAGGTGCTAGTGCCCGAGAGTGTCAGGATCAAAGTTTTTCAATTTTGAATAAAAAATGAGAAACCGGATTTTATTTTTTAATAGATCCCTAACAGACTTATCGAAGAGAAACGATGGCCCAATCCCCGATCCAAACAAGGGCTCCACTTTTCTGTGAGCGCCAGTGCCCGAGAGGGAAAGGATCAAAGTTTCTCAATTTTGAATCCAAAATGAGAAATCTGATTTTTTTCTGATCCCTAACTGACTCATTGAAGAGAAACGATGGTCCAATCCTCGATCCAAACACGGGCCCAACATTTCTATGTGCGCCGGTGCCCGAGAGGGAAAGGATCAACGTTTCTCAATTTTGAATGCAAAACGAGAAATATGAACCTAACAGACTCATTGAAGAGAAACGATTGCCTAATCCCCGATCCAAACTCGGGCACGACATTTCTGCGAGCGCTAGTGCCCGAGTGGGAAAGGATTAAAATTTGTCAAATTTTGATTCAAAAACAAGAATCTATTTTTTTTTTGTTTGTTTTTTTAAACCCCCAGCAAACTCATCGAAGAGAAACGATGGCCCAATCCCCGATCCAAACACGGGCTCAACATTTCTGCAGGCGCCAGTGCCCGAGAGGAAATAGATCAAAGTTTCTCAATTTTGACTCAAAAATGAGAAATCTGATTTTTTTTTAGATCCCTTGCAGACTCAACGAAGAAAAACGAATGCCCAATCCCCGATCGAAACACGGGCTCAACATTTCTGCGAGCACCAATGTTAGAGAGGGAAAGGATCAAAAATTTTCAATTTTGAAACAAAAACTAGAAATCTGACTTTTTTTTAGATCCCTAATAGACTCATCGATGAGAAACGATGGCCCAATCCCCGATCCAAACACAGGCTCAACATTTCTACGAGCGCCAGTGCACGAGAGGGAAAGAATAAAAGTTTCTCAATTTTGAATCCAAAACTAGAAATCGGATTTTCTTAGATCCCTAGCAGACTCATTGAAGAGAAACGATGGCCCAACCCCCGTTCCAAACACGGGCGTAACATTTCTGCAAGCGCCAGTGCCCGATAGGGAAAGGATTGAAATTTCTCAAATTTTGAATCAATAACAAGAAATCAGATTTTTTTTGTTTGTTTTTTTTAAACCCCCAGCAGACTCATCGAAGAGAAATGATAGCCCAATCTCTGATCCAAACACGGGCTAAACATTTCTGCGGGCGCCAGTGCCTGAGAGGAAATAGATCGAAGTTTCTCAATTTTGAATAAAAAATGAGAAATCTGATTTTTTGTTTCTTTTTTAAGATCCCTTGCAGACTCATCGAAGAAAAATGAATGCCCAATCCCCGATCCAAACACGGGCGCAACATTTCTACCAGCGCCACTGGCCGAGAGGGAAAGGATCAAAATTTCTCAATTTTGAATAAAAAACTAGAAATCTGACTTTTTTTAAGATCCATAACAGACTCATCGAAGAGAAACGATGGCCCAATCCCCGATCCAAACACGGGCTCAATATTTATGCGGGCGCCAATGCCCGAGAGGAAATAGATCAAAGTTTCTCAAATTTGAATAAAAAATGAGAAATCTGATTTTTTTTTCTTTTTTTAGATCCCTTGCAGAGTCATCGAAGAAAAATGAATGCCCAATCCCCGATCCAAACATGGGCTCAACATTTCTTTGGGCACCAACGCCGGAGAGGGAAAGGATCAAAATTTCCCAATTTTGAAAGAAAAACTAGAAATCTGACTTTTTTTAGATCACTAACAGACTCATCGAAGAGAATCGATTGCCATATCCCTGATCCAAACATAGGCTCAACATTTCTACGAGCGCCAGTGCTAGAGAGGGAAATAATTAAAGTTTCTCAATTTTGAGTCCAAAACTAGAAATCTCATTTTTTTTTAGATCCCTAGCACAGTCATCGAAGAGAAATGATGGCCCAACCCCCGTTCCATACATGGGCACAACATTTCTGCGAGCGCCAGTGCCCGAGAGGGAAAGGATTAAAATTTCTCAATTTTGAAACAAAAAAAATTCTGAAATTATTTTGTTTTTTTTTTCGACACCAAGCAGACTCATCGAAGAGAAACGATGGCCCAATCCCCGATCCAAACACTGGTCAACATTTCTGCGGGAACCAGTGCCCGAGACGAAATAGATCAAAGTTTCTCAATTTTGAATAAATAATGAGAAATCTGATTTTTTTTCTTATTTTAGATCCTTTGCAGACTCATCGAAGAAAAACGATGGCCCAATCCCCGATCCAAACACGGTCTCAACATTTCTGCAAGTGCCAATGCCCGAGAGGGAAGGGATCAAAATTTCTCAATTTTGAATCAAAAACTAGAAATCTATTTTTTTTAGATCCCTAACAGACTCATCGAAGAGAAATGATGGCCCAATCCCCGATCCAAACACGGGCTCAACATTTCTGCGAGCGCCAATGCCCAAGAGGGAAATGATCAAAATTTTCTCAATTTTGAATAAAAAACTAGAAATCTGATATATTTTTTTAGATCCCTAATAGACTCATCGAAGAGAAAAGATGGCCCAATCCTTGATCGAAACGCGGGCTCAATATTTCTGCAAGCGCCAGTGCCCGAGAGGGGAAGGATCAAAGTTTCTCAATTTTTAATCCTAAATGAGAAATCTGATTTTTTTAGAACCCTAGCAGAGTCATTGAAGAGAAACGATGGTCCAATCCCCGATCCAATCACAGGCTCAACATTTCTGCGAGTGCCTGTGCCCGACTGGGAAATGATCAAAATTTATCAATTTTGAATCAAAAGCAAGAAATCTGATTTTTTTGTTTGTTTTTTTTTTACACCCCCAACATACTCATCGAAGAAAAACGATGGCCCAATGTCACGACCCCAATCCCGAGGGGCCGTGAAAAATTGTTGGGAGTTTAGTGATGATTATTTATGTTTCTCCCAAGATCCGCGTGGGTGAGGATAACACGTTCCAACACATCCTGAATATTTTTGTGGAAGCTTTCGTGGCGTTGCGACCTGATGTCCGTGGCCATCGGATTCCGTGTCGCACTCAACCCAAGCATATAATTATCTTATTGATGAACATATCAGACTGGAACAAACCATTATAACAAAATACAGAGCTGACAGTATCTAGATATTATATTCCCATGTATGCATTAATTACAATCCCAATAAACGGGCTAATCAAAGCCATACAAAAACAAGCTAATAATCTCTACCCCATATGTGACGTAGCTCCGATGTCAAGCTCAATGTCTACACGACATAGCCGACAAAAATAACTTGCGAGCTCATGGCTCCATAGCCAACACATATACTCTGATCGGGCTAGATATCTGAACCTGAGTACCAAAGTAGTGGGTCAGACACGACAGTCTGGCAGGTGGGTGAAAAGATAATACAAGTGCTGAAAAATAAAACATATGATAAATCATGGTATTTGACAAAATTCTGTATTCATCTAAAACGGGTATAAAACATGAATATTTGACAAGACATGTATTCCTTTAAAGCATGTATAAAACATGAATATTTAGCAAAACATGTATTCATTTGAAACGGGTGTAAAACATGGATATTTGACAAATCGATAATTTATTTACAACATGTACAAAGTATTAACATTTACAAATCGGGGATTCATTTAAAACAAGTATAAAGCATTAACATTTAACAAATCGGTATTTCATTTAAAGCATGTATGAAGCATATATATTTAAAATAGTAAGGGTATCAAGGATCGGGGACTGTCAAGATGGCAACCACATAAAGCTAAATCCTCTCTCACTAAAGTGAAGAGAGCACATACCCTATGGGATCATTGACCTCAGTCACACAAGGTGAGGAGAAACAACGATAAGATACTATAATATACATATATATATACTCTGCAGGACCACGGTAGCGAACCGGGTAAAAACTCTACGGGTTCCAGACTGCAGCTTCCAAGTCGGTGGATCAAACCGACAAGGTTGTCCAAGCTCAGTGGTGCCGACTCATAGGTCACATACGAGAAATCGAATCAAATGCATAGTAATGGAACGAGGTGCTCATAGGCACAGATACGCACTCATATCAGGTCCGTCATATACAGGTTAGCAAAAGCTAAATACACTTTCCAATACTTTCGGGACAAGTCAAAATCATAAGATATGATGTTTGAAAGGCACAATTAAAAATCGGGTCAAGATGAGCATGAATGGATTTCCAATATTCTCCGAGCTAAGAGTTGAAGGTCCAAGATTTGAATCAATGTGTATAGGGTTCCGTATGTTAGGTTTGATAAACATTTGGTACTCTTTAAGAATTAAAAACATTCCGGGACCTTACATACATTGACAAATCTAGAAATCCTCACCGAATCTCCATGATGAGGTTTCTCCTTCCTCCGGACTTCATACAATGCCTTACAAGTCCTTATATAGCATTGGGGCTCCAAACAATACCTCCCCACTACATCACATCACAATTTACCCAAATCTTTCCTGGGCTTCTATGCATCATTACAAGTCCAATGGCTTCAAATAAGAAGGGGATAGGGATGAATTGGACTTGAATATGGGCCTGAAGTGAGTCTGGAGAATGGTTCAACAATCCTCTTTTGCAGCTCTTCTCGTTTCAGTCCGATCGATCGGACTCATTGGCCAATCGATCGGTCCTGAAATGCTCTCAGTTATTCACAGTCCGATCGATCGGACCTCAAATGCCCACAGTCCGATCAATCGGACAGCGGCGAATTTTAGCTTAATTGGTTGGATCCCTCTTTTGTCCAATCCCTATCCATTTCCTTTCTTTCCCCTTCTTCCAAACACAACTCCATGAGTATTTGGGCCCTTTCTTGACCTCCTCCACTCATCAAATCATCATTCCATAAAAATGGATCCAACCTCTTCATCCCATTCACATTTAACCAAAGAAATCCATTACTTAAAACGAGTCAAAACTTAATACAATCAAGATATCATTTTCAAGAAAGCAATATGCTAGAAAGATGCATTAATGAGTGTATTTCAAATCTCAATAAAGCATGTCATGAAGTGAAGCTTAAGTAATGAAAATCATTAATAAAATCTAAGCATTTGCATAAAAATATGATTAATGAAAATAAATCATTTCATCCACTTGCCTTTGGTCCAAAGCTAAGCAAATCAACCTCTAATTACACTCCAAGCCAAGAAATCACAACATATTCAAAAACCCCCAAAAACAAGCCCTAAAATGTCAAAACCAAGAAATACGAAGAGAAAGCTTCTAAAAATTGAGATGGAGAGTCTCATGGACTAGGAAAACACAAATCTAGGAGATGGAGAGAATCACTTACCTAGAAAGTCTTCAAATAAGCAAGGTTAGCTCAAAGAGAAATTCGAAGTTGATGAATCTTTCTAAAAATGGTACCAATTGAAAGTTCTTGACGAGGTGAACAAGATTGGTGAAGGTCTTCTCTTGATTTGAGCAAGGCTTGATGGTGATTTGTGAGGAAGAAAACAAGGGAAGAAGAAAGGGGTGGAAAATCCCCCATTTCTTGCACAGGCACTGCTGGGACGATTGGGAGAGAAGAGGGAGAGAAGAGGGAGAGGAGATGGGTGCTTATAATGGGTGGGTGTGGGCCCCACCACACTTAAAACACTCAAAACTTGCAAATTGAGATTAGGAGGCTTTCTAGACATCGGATCAAGAAACTTAAAACATGAAAAGTTTCCGAAATAAAATTATCTTTCCTACAAGGTTAATATTGACATACTTCTGGGATCTTTCCTACAAGGTTCTGAGATCTCGAAATTTGGGTCCAGATTCAATGTGAAAAGACTGATTTTGCCCCCAGGGCTGGAAAAACTGATTTTCAGAGTTTCAAATGGGTACGGAGTGAACACGAAAGTTGCAGGGAATGGCGAGATTAGTCAAACGAAGCTGAAATGGGAATTTTCAGAAATCAAAGAGAATCTCTCCAAAATGACCACACAAAACAAATAGGACCCTATGGTCACTGTCTAGGTTCACTGGCTTTCAAAACCAAAGAAAATATAATAAAACTCAAAAATTCGATCAAACAACTGGTAAACCCACTGAGAAAACAAATCCACGATTAAAACACGCTAAAGCAGGAAATCTAGGGTCGGGTTCTCACACCAAATCCCCGATCCAAACACCGGCTCAACATTTCTGCCGGCGCCAGTGCCCAAGAGGAAATGGATTGATGGACCGCGCTCCTGCCTGGTTTCTATCGAGGTCGGCCGACGTGGGAGTCCGTTGGGTTCGACCCTTTCGTAACCGGGGGCAAGGGCGTGCATCAACATTTCTTTGTCTGGGTGTGCCAGATTTTCAATTTTACTTGGAATTGCAAGTGGTGATCTGGAGATCGACCTTCGCAAGTAAAAAGGAAATCAACTTCTTTCAAGTTTTCCATTGTACATATATTTAAGAAAAGAGACATTTTCTTGATTTGCCTTGAAAGGCGATTTTTTTTTTGGCATTTATAGCCGATTTTGGTGTTTATAGCCGATTTACAATCCTTACCAATAATGAAAGACAAGAGTTGTGATTTTTGTCTCTTTTAAAAAAAAATACAAACTACAATGAAAAGTAAGAAAAGGAGGATCTAACTTCTCAGGAGATTGTGGGGGACCCGTTCAGATTGACGGTCGTAAGCCATATGTGGATTTCACCATCATCCATGCAGATGAGAACAGAGGATGCTATTGATTCGCTTGGCTTGGTTATAACATCAGGTTTTTAGAGGACAAAGACCAAGAGGAGGTCCTATGTCCAATAAAAAGCCAAGTAGACGGGCTGAAAAGCCACGTCTAAGCCATTTGGAGGCAGAAGGAGAAGGCAAGGACCTTGGGGGCGGGGGTACCCCCCTAAGGGACTTTTGTCACCTTGTAGCGGTGGCCGGTGTAGAACTTCCGCAGAGTTTTCTCTCTTTTCCTTCTCTGAATTTCTGTGCTTTGTCCGTGTCTCCGTGTCCTTTTCTCTTCTTGGAGAGCTCTCCTTTTTATAGGCTTTTAGGTAGCCATTTAGGAGGATTTATGACCCTTATTTGTCATAAAGCTACATAAAGGGAGGAGTTACAAGATTGAATTCTTTATTTTGTAACTCCTTTTTCTTGGCTTCTGATTGGCCGGAGGAGATTGAGGGCATTTAATCGCCTTTAATCGCCATGATGGGAGGAGTTTCATGGGTTAAATGCCATGAATCTCTTGAAATGTAACTCCCGGATGCTTGCTTCTGATTGGTCCGTCCAAAGAAATGGATTAATGACTGTAATAAAGCTAGTCAATTAATCGCATTAAGTGGTCGCTGAGCAGTTGAAGAGTCGCGGGCCGTGCCGCGTCTTTTGGGATTCTTCTGGCGATGATCATCGATGGATCTTCATGTAGATTGAGATCGGATGACCATGTAACTTCAGGTGTTGATTGCCAACATCGGGTCGGTGCCATCTGTCCTGTCGATTTCTCGATCGGTCGGGTAGAAAGCACACTTTTTTTAGTTGACCGGTTGGCGATCAATGTTGATTTCGATACTCTTGATGATTAACCCGCGTTTTTGATGGATGTCAGAGGATTTGGTGTCTCAAAAGTATGAATTTTGAAAAATACCAGAGGCCAGACGCTTCGAATCGCAAAAAAAAAGGCGAAAAAATGGGGTTTCCGGGGCCCACCGGGCGATCCCTGGCCCCAGGGTCACTGGCGACCCTGGGGGGTTTTCCCCCTTTTGTCCCGTTTTTTGTCCGTTTTTTCTGTTTTTTCGATTCTTTTTTCTTCTGTATTTTTCCTTGACATTTTGATCATTTGTTGGCCTGATTTCCCTGTAGAAAACCTGATGAGAATCCTTGCATTTTGTTTTGCAAGATTTCTAATTTTCTGAGAAAGCCAAAGACTTTGTCACGCAGAGCTGCCGATTTTTCGTCAGAAAAAATCTGATTTGGGCAGCAAAAATCAGCCATAGTGATCGCAAAAGAACTCCATGAATTCATGACCAACAAGTGTATAATTTAAGGAGAACCAAGAAGAATATTACCTTGAAGATTTGTAGACTTCAAATCTCTGAAATAATAGATCCAAAGGGCCGAACTCAGACTTGCAATTACCAAACAACTTGCTGGAATTTTCTGCAGTAGAATTGCCTTTGATCTTCTTCTCTATCTCACTTCCAAATCTGATTGGCTAAGATGGTGGGATCTTAATCTAGGTTTTTGATAACTATTTTCTAAGGAAAAATCTCAGACCTTAAAGTTTCTTCAATGAAGAAGAAACAACCCAAGGGCTGGACGTGTGGGAGGGGCTTCTCTTTCTATGTTGGATGTCCAAGGGGGAGTATGGTTCCTTTTATAGAAACTTTGTGGATTGTTTTCCTAAAAAACTATCTCTTCTAATTCTCATAGATGTCCTAAAAGGAAAGTATAATCTAAAGATTTATTTTCTTTTAGAACCACTCCAATTAGAAAAGGAAACTAAAGGAACATCTCACAAACTTTTGCAATTAGTAATCCTAGTTGTACAACACTTACTAATTTAAGTTTCTAATTCAAAAAAGAAACTTTCTTATGGGAATACTAATCCAAAGAGGAGTCCAACTTTGCAAGTAGAGAGACCTACTCAAACTTGGAAACCTTACCCATGGAAATCCCATTATGGACGTCCCACATGATAATGCACACCATGGCCCACTAATAATTTATCTCGAATTAAATTCATGTATGCCATCAAAGGCCTATTCGAATTTAAACTCAAAATTATTTTTCCACTAAAATAAGTCAACCAAATGTCATCTAAACAACTTAGGAAACCATGCCAATCTCGGAAAGTGACTAAAGAAGGGACCAAAAGACATATTTGCCATTGGCTCCCAAAATGACCAAAATGTCCATGCTAAACCCATAGCAACATTAAGACCATTTTAACCTTAACTCATTCCGCTAAAGAGTTATGGTTGAACTCCAGGGACAAATATATAATATAATAAGCTCGTTATAAAATGACAGTTGTCTTCGACCTACTAAGTGTAATGACCTGAATGCCCCTCTATGTAACATCCATAATCGAGTCAGGTTATCACATGTACTATCAACCTTCTCGATTACATCTAAACCTTAGAACTTCATACCCTTAACTTAATCATCATCCGGATATCATTCTCTTGGTCCAGGGAGCGACCCACAAGTTCAATATCCATATGGAACATCCATATACTAAGATCTTAGATTTTGATGATTAATCGGATAATTCTAAGGGGACGATTATTCCATCATTAGATGGCATAGATTCTATACTGCATCTGCACGTCCCAACTGATCAAGTCCGAGTACCCAAAACACAGAGCTGTTGACCCATGAAAAGAATCTCACCCATAGTGAATTAAAGCACAAGAACTTGACTTCGTCAGTTCATCCACAAATGCTCAAGATTAAGAGCATTGGTCACTCAGTAGCATGAGGTGACTTGATCTCTCTCTGTGATAGTAATATTTTAGAGATGACACCTACCATGGTCCTGTTTAATGCATTGCATATGCACTAATGAGATAAATCCGGGAAAGCCCTCCCACGACTTAGGTAAGTCACCCTGAATACAGGAGAGTCTCTCACTATAACTTATACCAAGATGAAGTGCCCAGCTCCATCTCTCAGTTATGAACAAATATGTTGTTTCCAGTGTCCATGAATTAGACCTATCTATGTGTAGACACTACACACCTAATTCATTTACTATAAACAATGGGCCTTACACAACCATACATATATACATGTTTAAGCAGAAAATAGTCATTCCATTAAATAACCAGTCAATATCCAGTAACAAAAGATGAGAGTGCAGCTAGTGGGCTTTAGGGCATACACCAATCCCAACAAACTCCCACTTGCACTAAAGATCACTACTTCCTAACCTAACACCCATAGACTCAACATGAGAAGTAAAGACTTCCTCAGTAAGAGTCTTTGTGAATGGGTCAGCTAAATTATTTGCTGAAGCAATATGCTCCACCACTATTTCTCCATCCAGAATGAATTCCCGGATCATGTGGTACTTTCTCTGAATGTGCTTGCCTTTCTTGTGATTCCTGGGCTCTTTGCACTGTGCTACAGCACCAGTGTTATTGCAGTACATGACAATCGGTTTTTGCACTGCAGAAACAACTCCCAATTCCAATAGGAATTTTCTGAGCCATACTGCTTCCTTCGCAGCTTCCGATGCCGCCACATACTCTGCTTGAAAGGTTAGCATATAATCTTTCGTTCTCTGAAGATACTTGAATATATACTTAATAGCTATCTAATGCATAGGTCCAGGGTTTGACTGAGATCTGCTAACCATGCCAACGGCAAAGCAAATATCTGGTCTAGTACATGACATAGCATACATGAGGCTTCCAACAGCGGATGCATATGGAACTCTCCTCATGCTCTCTATCTCTTCAGATGTCTTTGAACATTGATCTCGAGACAGTGGTACTCCATGTCTTGAAGGTAGGAGGCCCTTCTTGGAGTCATGCATGTTAAACTTGACCAATATCTTCTCAATATATGAAGATTGGGATAAGGCTAACATCTTATTCTTGTGATCTCGCAAAAGCTTGATCCCTAAGATATAGCTGGCCTCACCCAAATCCTTCATCTGAAATTGAGAGGATAACCAAACCTTTGTGGATGACAATAAACCTACATCATTTCCTATGAGTAATATGTCATCTATATACAGAACCAAAAATGCAACTGCTTTTCCACTTCCTTTCTTATACACACATGGTTCATCAATGTTTTGATCAAAGCCAAAAGATTTGACTGCCTGATTAAACTTGATGTTCCATGCTCTAGATGCTTGCTTAAGTCCATAAATGGACTTCTTAAGTTTACAAACCATGTTATCTTGGCCACTAGCAATGAAACCCTCTGGTTGCATCATATAGATGCATTCGTCAAGACTTCCATTAAGAAAAGCTATCTTGACATCCATCTGCCATATCTCGTAGTCATAGTGACATGCAATGGCCAAGAGAATCCTTATGGACTTAAGCATAGTCACTGGTGAGAAGGTTTCCTCATAATCGATACCCTCTTTCTGAGTGTATCCTTTCACAACCAGTCTTGCTTTGAAGGTTTCGACCTTCCCATCCACTCCTCTCTTCCTTTTGTAGATCCACTTACACCCTATGGGTTTAATCCCTTCAGGTGCATATACAAGTACCCAGACTTGATTGGAATACAAAGAATCCATTTCAGATTTCATCGCTTGCTGCCACATGTCAGCATCTATATCCGTTACTGCTTTATCATAACTAGCAGGATCCTCAACCAGATCCTCAGAGTCTGTCTTAAAAGACACTCCTAGATATCTTTCTGGCTGTGTAGAAATTCTCCCACTACAACGAGGCTCCGGAGTGTTAAAAGGAATATCTTGTTCATCTACTATCTCAGGATCTGGTACAGATGTTATAGGGGATCCCGGAGGAATCCCTTCAAGGGTTTCTTTACAACTAAGCTCTTGGTGCATCACACAATCATCCTCTAAGTACCTAGCATGAGTGCTCATAAGCACTTTTTGCTCCTTTGGATGATAAAAGATGCCACCTCTCGTTCCCTTAGGATACCCAATGAAGTAGCACATTTCCGATCTGGGTTCCAGCTTGGTAGCTTTATCATTCAGTACATAGGCTGGACAATCCAAAATGTGGATATGTCTTAAACTAGGTTTTCGACCTGTCCACATTTTTTGCAGTGTCCTAGGTACTAATTTAGAAGGTACCAGATTTAAAATGTATGCTGCTGCTTCTAGGGCATATCCCCAAAAAGATATGGTAGGGTTGCATGACTCATCATCGACCTCACCATATCAAGAAGGGTACGGTTTCTTCTCTCCGCTACACCATTTTGCTGGGGTGTGCCCGGTGCAGACAACTGAGACACAATCCCATGTTGTGTGAGGTACTCCTTGAACTCACCCAGGAGGTACTCGCCACCTCGATCAGATTGAAGGGCTTCGATATGTTTCCCTAGTTGTAACTCCGCCTCAGCCTTGAATTGTTTGAACTTATCAAACGCCTCAGACTTGCGTCGCATTAAGTATACATATCCATACCTAGAGTAATCATCAGTGAAGGTGATGTAATACTCATACCATCCTCGAGCCGGTTTGTTCATAGGACCACACACATCAGTGTGAATCAATTCTATCAACTCCTTTGACCTTAGTCCCTTTCCAGAGAATGACCGTTTGGTCTTCTTTCCCTTGAGACAAGATTCGCACTGAGGAAAAAGTTCGAAATCTAATGAGCTTAAAAGCCCATCTTCTACCAACCTCTAAATCCGTTTTAGGTTAATGTGACCCAAACATAAGTGCCAAAGATATGTGTCATTGATTGTAGATACCTTTCTTTTAAGGGAAGTTGAGTTTTCTTGTTGTACATTATGCAGTGTGGGAGCAATAGGATATATATAAAATAAGTTATCATGTATCCTACCGGAACATATAATATTTCCATATCCACTGATATCAACACCAGAATGAAAAAAAAACTGAATAATTAAATTCAATTAATCTGGAAACTGAAATTTAAATTCTTCCTCATGTCCGGAACATAGAAAACATTATTTAAAACTAATATCCTATCACATGGAAATTGTAAGGTAACAACTCCTACTGCAACCGCCCAAACTTTAGCTCCAGTTCCAACTCTAAAGGCAAACTCTCCTTTCTCAATCCTCTGCATTATCTGAAACCCCTGCAATGAATTGCAGATATGATTAGTGGCTCCTGAGTCTACTATCCATGAGATAGTAGAATCAACCACTAGACAAGTTTCAATGTAGTATGAAAAAGATGTACCTTTCTTAACTGAGGCCAGGAACTTGGGACAGTCTTTCTTCCAATGACCTTTCAGGCCACACTTGAAGCATTTCCCTTTGGGCTTTCCATCTGTACCCTTGTCCTTCTTATTACCAGTATTGTCCTTTTTCTTCCCTTTTCCCTTATTATGCTTCTTCTTGAACTTCTTCCCTTTCGGGTTTAGTTTAGAAGAAGACTGGAAAAAATGAGCTTGGGCTTTAGGCTTCAAGATGGCCTCTGCCGCCTGGAGTTCTTTCATTAACTCAGGTAGAGTCATGTCCATCTTGCTCATATTGAAATTGAGCTTGAACTGATTGAAAGAGTCCGGCAGAGTTTCGAGAATCATGTCAGTTTGACTATCTGCATCAATCTTAGCCCCTAGAATCTCAGCTACATTGAAACAATCCATCAACTTGAGCATATGCTCTCTGACAGGTGTTCCCTCAGCCATCCTAGTATTCATGATAGTCCTCATAGCAGCTTGCCTAGCTGGCCTGCTTTTGTCTGCGAACATCTCAGACAAGGACATCATGATTTCATAGGCGGTGTCCATTTGCTCATGCTGTGTTTGCAACACGTTGGACATGGAAGCAAGCATGTAGCATTTAGCCATGCTATTCGCTTTCTTCCATTTCCTCTCAGCCTCTAACTGGTCAGCAGTAGAATTAGCATCAATATCAGGACAGGTTTCCAGTAAGACATACTTGTACTCCTCAGCAGTGAGTACTATGTCAAGATTTCTCTTCCAATCTACGTAGTTAGGTCCAGTCAGTTTGTTCTCACGAAGAATGCACATCAACGGACTAAAAGAATCTTTACCAATCTCTCTCTGGATATGAAATGGTTTATAATTAGACATGCAGTGTATATGTAATATGCATATGGTGCTTGTTATAAAAGGAAAAACAAGGCACAAAACTTTTTACATTATTCAACCCCAATCATAATGTATCAGTGTTTCAACCTCCTCATAGACCCTCCATCGAAGGGATGGCCGAGCCTACAGTCACGTTGAATTAAGATATACTTATTTGGATTATCACTATCTGGATACACATATCCAGTGGTAGTCCAATCACTGATTGGTTTGGCCTCATATGACAAATAACCCTTAACTCCTAAGGAGAGGTCATTACCGTCTTATGTCAAGTGTATAACCATCTCTTATGAAATTTCCCAGAATGTCTATGATTAAGTCCTCCGAAGGGAAGAGACTTTTATCCATTCTAGAAGTGAGCTTTAGTAAAGAGCTCCACTGAAGGGATGGCCGCTCCCACCAACACTTCATTGACATTCTATAGAAGTGATCTTTAGTAAAGAACTCCACCGAAGGGATGGCCGCTCCTACTAACACCTCATTACGAATATTCACATTAGTTCACCCATTAACCCATCAAAGCGGTCTTTAGTAAAGAACTCCACCGAAGGGATGGCTGCTCCTACTAACACCTTAATAAGATAACATGAACTGAAATTGGAAGGCCGTGGGGTCTTTCCAAAACCCCTCTCCCACTTGATTATTTATCACTAGGGTTTATACTTTTTGACCTTTACATTGTTTACTCAAAAGCTCTTTTAAATCTATCAAACTTGGTTAATTAAATTTATGACTCAATGACTTAAGTCATCTTAAAAATAAATAACCTTTGCTTTAAAACATTTGACCAAATCCCTTTAAAGAATCAAAGACCTAACTTGGGTTATGGAAACCCATAGGTAGCATCTAATTAGATTTTAGTTTAGCCTCTTTTGAAAACCAAGGGTACCAAGATAAACTAAACCCTATCCAATTTTAAACCTTAGACAAATAGAAGGTGCTGGTCTAAGTTCTGTTTAAATCAATTTGCCAAACTAAAAACAATTTAATATAAAAAGATGCTAATTTTAGAACCTAATGGTGGCCATGTTGCTAGGTGAGCAATTATATAAAGCATTCATCCATGCATTCCATATATAAGAGCAAATAAAAGTATGCAATCCTTGATGGCTCCCTGCTCTTTGGACTTCTAATCCTTATCGAACTAGGACATCAAGAATAGATCTCATTTTTCACCAAGAAGTCTTGTCTCCTCCACCACTAAGGAATCCGGTTACATGCAACCTTTCTTGCTTGAAACTTTATTCTTCTTGCTTGTTCCAATAAATTAAATTTATACAAGCAAACCCAAAATAAACAAAACCCCAAATTACATTGGAGATACTTATGCTTTTTAAGAAAGCTTACATCAAGACTAGTTGGAATAAAAGTAAAGAAAGAATTACAACTTCCTATGATTGCTAAACACGCATTCGTACACTTTCCAACTACTGAAAAAACATCCAAATCCACATAACAATCACGCGAACCATCAAGGATGCAATACATGGCTGCAAAAAAAGAGGTTAGTGCATGCAAACACACTATGTGCATCATTAAACAAATCTGGAAAATAAATTCAGCAATGTTAATGAAACTTGCACACAACATGCATCACAACATAACTTTAGTAGGGTGCCACCATGCCCATAATCAATCTAGGATTAATTATACACAACATGGGATCATGATTTCACATGGAGTGGCTTTGATACCACTGAAAGAAACCGCGATTCAGATCACATCACTAGCGGAAGACATTCATGGCTAATTTGTAACATGACAGATTTAAAAAAAATCTGATTTGGGCAGCAAAAATCAGCCATAGTGATCGCAAAAGAACTCCATGAATTCATGATCAACAAGTGTATAATTTAAGGAGAACCAAGAAGACTATTACCTTGAAGATTTGTAGACTTCAAATCTCTGAAATAATAGATCCAAAGGGCCGAACTCAGACTTGCAATTACCAAACAACTTGCTGGAATTTTCTGCAGTAGAATTGCCTTTGATCTTCTTCTCTATCTCACTTCCAAATCTGATTGGCTAAGATGGTTGGATCTTAATCTAGGTTTTTGAGAACTATTTTCTAAGGAAAAATCTCAGACCTTAAAGTTTCTTCAATGAAGAAGAAACAACCCAAGGGCTGGACGTGTGGGAGGGGCTTCTCTTTCTATGTTGGATGTCCAAGGGGGAGTATGGTTCCTTTTATAGAAACTTTGTGGATTGTTTTCCTAAAAAACTATCTCTTCTAATTCTCATAGATGTCCTAAAAGGAAAGTATAATCTAAAGATTTATTTCCTTTTCGAAACACTCCAATTAGAAAAGGAAACTAAAGGAACATCTCACAAACTTTAGCAATTAGTAATCCTAGTTGTACAACACTTACTAATTTAAGTTTCTAATTCAAAAAAGAAACTTTCTTATGGGAATACTAATCCAAAGAGGAGTCCAACTTTACAAGTAGAGAGACCTACTCAAACTTGGAAACCTTACCCATGGAAATCCCATTATGGACGTCCCACATGATAATGCACACCATGGCCCACTAATAATTTATCTAGAATTAAATTCATGTATGCCATCAAAGGCCTATTCGAATTTAAACTCAAAATTATTTTTCCACTAAAATAAGTCAACCAAATGTCATCTAAACAACTTAGGAAACCATGCCAATCTCGGAAAGTGACAAAAGAAGGGACCAAAAGACATATTTGCCATTGGCTCCCAAAATGACCAAAATGTCCATGCTAAACCCATAGCAACATTAAGGCCATTTTAACCTTAACTCATTCCGCTAAAGAGTTATGGTTGAACTCCAGGGACAAATATATAATATAATAAGCTCGTTATAAAATGACAGTTGTCTTCGACCTACTAAGTGTAATGACCTGAATGCCCCTCTATGTAACATCCATAATCGAGTCAGGTTATCACATGTACTATCAACCTTCTCGATTACATCTAAACCTTAGAACTTCATACCCTTAACTTAATCATCATCCGGATATCATTCTCTTGGTCCAGGGAGCGACCCACAAGTTCAATATCCATATGGAACATCCATATACTAAGATCTTAGATTTTGATGATTAATCGGATAATTCTAAGGGGACGATTATTCCATCATTAGATGGCATAGATTCTATATTGCATCTGCACGTCCCAACTGATCAAGTCCGAGTACCCAAAACACAGAGCTGTTGACCTATGAAAAGAATCTCACCCATAGTGAATTAAAGCACAAGAACTTGACTTCGTCAGTTCATCCACAAATGCTCAAGATTAAGAGCACTGGTCACTCAGTAGCATGAGGTGACTTGATCTCTCTCTGTGATAGTACTATTTTAGAGATCACACCTACCATAGTCCTGTTCAATGCATTGCATATGCACTAATGAGATAAAGCCGGGAAAGCCCTCCCATGACCTAGGTAAGTCACCCTGAATATAGGAGAGTCTCTCACTATAACTTATACCAAGATGAAGTGCCCAGCTCCATCTCTCAGTTATGAACAAATATGTTATTTCCAGTGTCCATGAATTTGACCTATCTGTGTGTAGACACTACACACCTAATTCATTTACTAGAAACAATGGGCCTTACATAACCATACATATAGACATGTTTATGCAGAAAATAGTCATTCCATTAAATAACCAGTCAATATCCAGTAACAAAAGATGAGAGTGTAGCTAGTGGGCTTTAGGACATACACCAATCCCAACAAACCCATGGGACCTTAAGCTTTTGAAATGGCTTAGATATCATATGGTGTCATTTTTGTAAAGGATATCTAAAAATATCTCCTTTGGATAGAGAATATCTAAGAATATCTTTATTTGCAGAGAATCTCTCATGTTCCCTTTATTTTGGGATAGGATATCTCAAGGTATCTTTCTTTTAGGAAAGAATCCTTCATTGATCCTATCTTTTGGGAGAAAATCTCTCATTGATTTCTTTTTGGGAGAGAATCCCTCAAGATATCTTTCTTTTGGGAAAGAATCTTTCTAATCTCTTTCTTTTGGTAAGGTTACTAATTAGTAACACTTACCTCTTTCTTGTTTCCTTCTTTGGTTTGCTCTCTTCTATAAAAGCAAGGAGGAGGTTGGATCTCTTGCTCTTATTACTTTCTTTTGCAACAATCCCAAGAGGGCTTCAAGTCCAAGAGTTCTTCTTCTTCAAGATCTTCAAGACTTTTCTTCTTCTTCTCCATCAATGGCTTCAAGTAAGTTCCCTTTTTCAAGAAAACCCCATAGTAGAAGAGAAAAAAAAAGTTATTTCTTTTCTTTTTTTTTTGTTTCTTTCTTTTCTTTTCTTCTTCTCTGTTTTTTTTTTCTTTTCCACGTGTTTGCTTCTTTTTTTTTACACGTTTTTTTTTGCTTTCTTTTTTTTTGCATGTTTTTTTTTTGTTTCTTTTGTGGGCCGTACGGACAGATCCGTACGGATCTGGCCGTACGGCCACGTGGCCTGTGGGCCAGTCCCTTTTTTCTTTTTTTTTTTGTTTTATTTCTCTCTCCTTTCTTTTTGAGAAAGTTTTCTTTTTTTTTGTTATTTTCATTCTCCCCCTTTTTTTTGAGAAAGTTTCTTTCTTTGTTTTTTTTGCTCATCATGATAATGCATTTTTTTTTACCAAGATGTTCATGCATGTATATTTTTGTAAATTGAATTGTAGCATGATGTAATAGCATACCTGAAAGTTTTCAAAAATTTGGGAATCTGCAGCTCGCAGCGATGTTGAGCCCTTCCTGATTTTGTGGAGATTTTGAGGTTTCGAAAGTTTGGAGTTTCGGAGCTCGCAGCCATGTTGAGCCCATCTTCAAGCTTTCTATTTCTTTCGGGATAGTTCCTTTTCTTCGGAATTGCCCCGTCATCATGTCAAAATTTCGCCAGTATTTTCTTTTAGCGAGATTCTGTCATTTTGATGTTTGATCTTTTTCTTTTCCATCCTTTACAGGTGGTTCTTCCAGAACGAACAAGGGTAAAGAGCCTGCTACAAGCGCTCCTCGTCGATCTGCTAGATCTTCTAATCCGGTCGTTCAGCAGGCCTTTGAGAAGGTCCAGTATGTTGAGAGAAATCTTGAAGAATGCGACTCCCTCAACAGAGATGAGATGAGGCAGCGACTGATCACTCTCAGGGGAGAGGAATTCTATAAGATCATGGTAAGCAGTCGTCCATGGGTAATGGAAGATCAGAGTATTTTACCCAAGCCTACCTTCTTCTTTGGTGATGCCGTCCCTGATGACATGACATACCAGAGGAGATGTTTTCAGTTTTCTTTCACAGCAGATGGTGAGAAGAAGACTGTTGCTACCTGGTCGACGTTTGATCGCACCGTCTCGATCATGAGCCTTGCCCCCACGTTCTCTAAGAGGGAAGATCCTCCAAGCTGGGTGAGAAGGACAAATGTAATCAAGACCGGGGTTTTTGTTAGCGGTTCTCCTGGATATACGGAGAAGTCGCCTACTGACATGGACCTGTTGATGCCATCCAGCGGCTACCAGGGCTCTAATTATCCGTCGGTCGATTTGAGACCGGTGGGCCTTAGTATTTTCAGTGGTGACGGCATCAATTGGATAAAGCCTTTTTGAGTTCGTGGCCGTTTCAATGCTGACTCAGAGTGGAAGTCGTGGACTGATCGCGTCCTGCTGATTGGTGGCACCATTTTGAAGGAAGCCGGGATTTTTGATGCGGTCCGCGCCTTTAGAGAGACCGTGATCTTTTTCGATGAGGCCTTCATGGCTATGCTAGAGTCATTCCTCCCACAAACCAATACCTTCGTTGTGACGAATGGTGAGATTGGTTTCTTTTTGAAGGAGCTGAGCACCATTACTGGATTGCCCATCCTTGGCAAACTCTATGAGGAGTTTATGCCGATTGACAGCGTCCTTGAGGGGCAGTCTGAGGAGTTCAGGCTTCTGTACTTTCAGCTCATCGCCTTCTATGATTTTTTGAAGGAGAAGGAGGGTTTGAAAGTTAGATCCAGCAGTTGGAAGAGTTCTAGCTCTTCATTCCCTAACTTTTTTGATAGCAAAGAATCTTCTGATAGTGCGACCCAGCAAACCAGGGCTCAGGATCCAAGTTTGAAGAAGATCTTGGCCATGCAAAAAGAGTTGAGAGATTTCTGTGCGAGTACAAACGCCATACATCCTAACATTGCACTTCGGAGAGATCTCGCTGTTTACCTCACTTGTTGTCTTGGTGAGGCTATTTTTGCTGGAGGAGATGGAACGCACATCAGGCTGCATTGTATTTTTTTCGGCTTGTCAGATGGCATTTGGAGAGCAGCTTGCTTTGGTGCCAGCTCTTTACTCCTACCTGTGTACCGAACTGCAGGCTGCTGCTTTTTTGGTTCGGCTTGGGCTTCCCATGAATAGGGTATTTTCAGCCCACATTTTTTATTTATGGTACGTGTACCACTGTCCTGGCTTCCACCAGCTGGGTGCCGCACAGGACGATGATCCTCTGATGATTCGGCTGGCTAAGGGCAAAGCCGTGTCCCAATCACTTTTGTTTGCCCGTATGAGGATCCGACGGTTCAGGGACATCGAGATGGGGCAATCTTCAGTGAAGTTTTCTCCGGAGTTGCGGAAGAAGGCTTTTGATTTTGGTGCCTCCCGAGACTCTACCAGGGCGGGGTCGGGAAGACATTACTCCTTGACGAATGCAGAGAATGAGTGGCTTTTCAGCATACGCGTCGGCACGATGGTGTACCGTAGACATCCTTTCATCGACATCCAGCCGTATGTACCCTCTCGCTTTGCTTTGCAGTTGGGTTTTTCTCAAGGCGTTGTTGGAGTGCCTTCAAGCATGGTGAAGCGCTTTGGAGGTTTACAGGATGGGAGAAATGCATGGGATTTTTATAGTGCTGAAGACAGTACAGCCATGATCTCTTATCCTGTGTTATTGACTTCCCGGACTGCCGGCTTTGCGAAGTGGTTCGCGGAGAGCCTTTCGGCATATCGGGGGCTTTCCAAGAAGGAGCTTGATGTGAAGCTGGCATCTGGAAAGGGCCTTGGAAGTCGGATGGCATCCGGCGAGAGGAAGTTTGGGCCTTCCTTTTTGGAGAGAAGCACAAGATAGGCTTTCTCGGTGACCAGGGCGTCATTGGTTCTGAAGTTGTTCGAGAAATACCTGATGAGGCTTTAGAACGGCTAGAACAGGAGGAAGCCAAACTTGATGCTTGGATGCAAGCGGCGCAAAGGCAAGCTTCCGTGGAGTCTACTGGCAAGAGTAGACCATCCATTGAGGAATCAAGTGGAAGACCTGACTCTGACAGTGGGGCAGGTTCCTCTAAGAAGCGAGCCCGTAGGAGTAAGAGGAGGAGGAGTCATCATCACAGCAAGGGGCAGCATGAGGACTCTCCTGACTTGGAAGTTCCTCTTACTATCAATGAGGATGTGCCAGTGGATGCTGACGAGCCTCCAGAGAAGAGAAGCTGAGAAGAAGAGACCGTCGGTGAAGGTATGATTCTTCCTTTTCCTCTTTCCATTTTTTTTCATGGGATTTTTCCATGTTCTGATTTGCTTCTTGTTTCTGCTTTTCTTTTTTTTTTTAGCAGAGGAAGATTTGGCGATGCCTGAGGTTCCAACCGATAAGGTGGTGACGGATCCTGTCGGGGCACCTGAAGAAGAACCGAGGGACTCTGGAGTGAATCCAGAATCTCCAATTGGTATGACTTCTTTTGCTTTCTTTTTTTTTGTGTCTGTGACTTGGTTTGCTAACCTTTTTCTCGCCAGCTGACTTGCCACAGAATTCCGATGACTTTGAACCATCGATGGACGCAAATGTTGATGATGCTTCCGATGAGTTCATGGAGGAAGAAAGTGTTCCGCCAGTCGTCGAAGAAGGTATTTTGTAGTAATAACCCTGATAATGATTTTCAAACAGGATCATGTTCATACCTTTTTGTGTTTCTTTGGCAGGTTTTGAGGTGACAGAGGAGAGTCCGTCCCTTCCTTCAGAACTAGAGCAAGGGATGCCAGAGGTTGATCTAGAGGTAGAGACTCTTGGGACCAGTTCTGACACTGTTGAGGAGATACCTCGTGCTGAGATTTCTTCCCGAGCAGGAGCAGCTTCAATTGGAAAGAGTTCTTTTGTTACTCTTCCAACGGGTGAAGGCATGAGCAGTCGACCAACAGAGTTGGGCGAATCTTCAGCTGGGCCATCTCTTCTTTTTGCTAAGAAGGTGGTGGTGTGGGTTCTGAGCTCTTGGATCGAGACTCTGCTTTCTTGGCACTTAGATGCCAGATTTGGGTTGATCCAGCATGTGCGTGAGATTCTCGATGATGCCGAAGAGGCTGGTCTGGATGTCACAAGTGCCAGGGCGATCGTTGATAGGATCATTGAGCGGGGTGACAGGTGGTTTGAGACCATGGGTTTTCCTGACGACCAGTTCTTCAAGGAGATGTTCCTAGACCCTGCGGATAAGGCTCAGTCTAACCTGGATGAGGCTACACAAAGCAGGAAGCAGGTAGTCCGAGAGAAGAACTTAGAAGAGCTAACCATCATTGGGCTGACACATGAACTTAACATCCTTGATAGGGAGGTCAATGAGGCCAGGAAACGTCTTGAGCATCTGCAGGCACAAGTCGCTGCCAAGTGGGCCGCAATAACAGAGGCTCGTGACAGGGAGAGTGCTCTGATTCGCCGGGTTGCAGATGCCGATTGAGTTCTTAAAAGGAAGTCTGAAGAGAACAAACAATGGCAAACTGCTCGGGAGAAGCTTCCCGGTGCGAAAGAAGGGTTACAGCCCACCCCAGCATCTCATGGCAAGTTCCTGAAGAAGCGTGCCTTGGAATCCCTTACGGCTGAGGCCAAAAGTTTGCTTGACGAGCTGAACTCTTGGCTGGAGACCATTTTTGATTGAGCTCCTTTTTTTTTTTTTAACAGAAACCATCCTTCTTTTTTTTTTTAGTACCACTTGTATTTTTTTGGTACTTTTTTTTTGTAGTGCTTGTGAACACTTTCTTTTTTTCTGGTACCACATGTATTTTTTTTGTACCTTTTTTTTGTTTTGTAGTGCTTGTGAACACTTTCTTCTTTTTTTTTGGTACCACATGTATTTTTTGGTACTTTTTTTTTTGTTTTGTAGTGCTTGTGAACACTTTTTTTTTTTTTTGGTACCACATGTATTTTTTGGTACTTTTTTTTTGTTTTCCCTACGCTCACTTAAATCTTTTTGTGATGAAAGTAATTGCTAAATGGGATGCCTCTTTTTTTTTGTTTTCCCTACGCTTACTTAAATCTTTTTGTGATAAAAGTAAATGCTAAATGGGATTTGATCAAAAAGTTTATCATTTTGTGAAAATCTTTTGTCAAATGATTGTTTTGGCATGGAAGCCAGATTTTTGTTTGTGGCATGGAAGCCGATTTTTGGCATGAGAGCCAGCTTTTTGGTGGCATTGTTAGCCGATTTGTGGCATTGATAGCCGAGTTTGTGGCATTGATAGCGAGGTTTTTTGAAAGCCAATTTTTTTTGTTTGTGGTTTTGATAGCCGGTTTGTTTTGGAGGCATCTGTATCCGGTTTGTGGCATTTATAGCCTGTTTTGGTGGCATCTATAGCCGGTTTGTGGCATTTATAGCCTATTTTTGGTGGCATTTATAGCCGGTTTGTGGCATTTATAGCCGGTTTGGTTTTCAAAAATGCAAGTATCGACTAAAAGTCGCCTCCCTGCTGAATGTTCTTGCAAGTATCGATGGAATGTCGCATCCTCGCGGATTTGGGTGCAAGTATCGATGGAATGTCGCATCCTTGCTTTTCAAAAAATTTGGTTTTGCGGGTACTGACTTGATGTCGTTTCCCCACGATTTTTTGAAATTTATGGTTTTCTCGAACCTTTGGGTTATGGATATCAACTGAAATGTTGCGTCTCCATGGTTTTTTTAGGTTTTTTCGAACCTTTGAAATTTGGGTTGTGGATATCAACTGAAATGTTGCATCTCCACAGTTTTTAGGTTTTTTTTCGAATCTTTGAAATTTGGGTTGTGGATATCAACTGAAATGTTGCATCTCCACGGTTTTGGATTTTGCAAGTATCGACGAAATGTCGCTTCCCTGCGATTTTGGAAGTGTCGAACGTGGTTCGCATGCTTCCGATTTGTGCGAGTATCGACTAAGCGTCGCTTCCCTACGGTTTTTTGAAAAAACCATTTTTTTTTGTTTAAAGACACGAGGGTCATAAGTTTTGACCTATAACCATTTAGGCGGTAAAAGGTAGGGTGGACTAGGGTGGAAATCCCTGAATCCGGATTATGTTTCAAACCATGAATTTTGGGTTCAAGGGTTGAAAATTTTTGTCAAGTTAGGGAAAGGTTCCTAAACTTGGATTTTTGTGAACAATGAAACGATGAAAGTAAGCATTGTTTAAATTTCTAGAAATTTCAACATTTGATATGAAAATTCTAAAAAAAGGTGGGTTTAGCGAGCGTGTACCTGGAAACCGGTTTTGGCCGTACAGGCATTGCTCTTACCCAGTTGGGTAAGTCTTCAAGGGTAGTACCGCTTTAAGAACTTGCCGTTGATCGGCAGCATACATCTGTCACCTTCCATGTTTAGGAGTGCATATGCGCCGTTGGAGAAAACCTTATCGATGACGTAGGGTCCCTCCCATTTTGGCTCAAATTTGCCTTTGGACTTGTGAGCGAAGACCATTGGTCTTTTTACCGCAAGAACCAAGTCACCCTTTTTGTAGGCGCGTTGCCTGACCTTTTTATCGAAAGATCCTGCCATGCATGCTTGGTAAAGTTCAATGCTTTGTTGAGCTTCGAGCCATCTCTCATCGAGATTGTCCAGCTCATGGAGTCGCAATTTGACATTGCTTTATTGAGTCATGTCATTTTGTAAGGATACCCTCAAGGAAGAAATTTGTACTTCTAAGGGCACGACAGCTTCGCATCCATAGACCAAGGAGAATGGTGTGCTATGGGTTGGTCCTCGAATAGTGGTTCGATAGGCCCACAAAGCTTCAGACATTTTGTCGCTCTAGTCTCTTTTGTGACTAGAGACCATTTTTTCAAGGATTTTGCAAAGTGTCTTGTTGAAAGCTTCTGCTAATCCGTTTGCTGCCAGATTGTATGGAGTCGAAGGACAGCTTTGGATTTTGTATTTGTCGCAGAACCTGTAGAATCGATGATCCAGGAATTGTGGTCCGTTATCATGGACGAATCTTTTGGGTATGCCGAAACGACAAATGATGTTGGTGCGTAGGAAGTGAAGGACTGATGAGGTCTTCATTTCGTTGAACGCAAATGCTTCTGACCACTTGGAGAAATAATCCGTAGCGGCAAAGATGAAGTGATGACCCTTGCTCGAAGGGGGAGAAATAGGACCTATGATGTCCATACCCCAGGCTTTGAAAGGCCATGAAATCACTGTAGGATGTAACCATTCTGGAGGCATGTGAATGTAATCTCCATGAACTTGGCATTGTTGGCAGTGCTTAGCAAATTGCATTGTGTCAGCTACCATGGTAGGTCAATAATATCCTAACCTTTTTATCTGATCATAGAGCTTGGGAACAGCCTGATGAGCTCCGCAAAGACCAGCATGAACTTCTTTGAGTGTTTCTTCAGCCTCTTGTTGTGACAAGCAGTTTAGAAGTACTCCGTTGAAGGATTTCCAGTAAAGGATTTTTTAAGGAATATCCAAATGAAAGCTTGGGGTTCGCTTTTGGATGCTTACCCATTCTTTTGGATCTTCAGGTAGGATTCCGAACATAATGTAATCAATGAACGGATCCGTCCAGTCACCGTTTGAAGTTTGAAGGATTGAAATCCGACTTCCAACCACTTGGTGGCTTTCAGCAAATGCTTGGTGTGTGTTAAGAGGAGGAAGGATTCTTCTTTCGCACACTGTGATTTACATGTGTTCCCCTTCCTGGATTACCATAGATGCAGCAAGTCCAGCTTGGGCATCTGCACGTATGTTTTCACCTCTTCGAATGTGGGTGATGTGACAGATGTCAAACTTTTGCATAAGTGATTGTGCCTTGTTGTAGTAAGGCAGCAAATTTGGCTTCCTGACTTCAAATTTCTGATTCATCTGGTTGACGATCAGTTGGGAGTCTCCAAAGACTTCCAGCATGGTGATATCGAATTCGATGGCGAGTTCCAATCCTAGGATCAGAGCTTGATATTCAGCTACATTGTTTGTGCATGGTTCCAGTAGCGAGAAAGTGTGTGGAATCATGTATTTGTCGGGGCTAACAAAGAGGATGCCAACTCCCGAGATCAGCTTTCTTTTTTCATTTGTCCTGGTTGCACCGTCAAAGTACATGTCCCAGGAGGCACTTTGTGAGAAAGTCTCCACATTGTAGACTAGTTCGTCTGGGAGATCATCTCTGAGCGGAGAATCTTTAGGCAATGGATGCTCTGCGAGGAAGTCTGCTAGAGCTTGCCCTTTGATTGCCTTTTGTTGTACATACCTAATATCAAATTGTGACAGAAGGATGGACCATTTTGCTAGTCGAGCATTGAGAGAACCTGCCTTTGTGACAAGGACCTTCAAGAGGTTGACCCTTGAGACCAGGTAGACTGTGTTGGATGGCAAGTAGTGACGCAGCTTTTGTACAGCGAACATCACTGCAAGACATCCTTTTTCGACTGGAGAGTAGCGATGCTCTGCACCTACTAGCATGCGGCTGAGGTAATATAGAGCAGCTTCTTTTCTTTGATCATTTTCTTACGCAAGCAGAGCTCCCAAAGAGTGATCAAGGGCTCTTGTGTACAAGATGAATGGTTTTCCAGTGGTAGGAGGAGCTAACACTGGAGGTTTTGTCAGGTATGACCTGATGTCTTGGAAAGCAGCTTCACAGTCAGCATCCCAGACAAAGTTTACACCTTTTTTCATCAACCGGGAGAATGTACGGCATTTCCCCGAAAGATTGGAGATGAACCGTCTGATGTAGGCCAATCTCCCTTGAAGCCCTTTGAGTTCTCTCAATGTTTTTGGAGAGGGCATTTCTAGAATGGCTTTGACTTTTATGGGGTCAAGCTCTATTCCAGCTTTCCGAACTAAGAATCCGAGGAACTTACCCGACGAGACGCCGAAAAAGCATTTCAAAGGATTCATTCGCAGTTGGTGTTTGCGAAGCCGGAGGAAGACTTCTCGAAGGTCTTCGAGATGATCTTCTTTTCTTTTGCTTTTGACGACGAGGTCATCAACGTAACATTCAACCGTCTTGTGCTGCATATCTTGGAATATTTTCATCAGAGCCCTCTGATATGTGGCACCAGCATTTTTCAAACCAAATGGCATGACATTGTAGCAATACACGCCAAATGGGGTCCGAAAAGATGTATGTTTTTCATCTTCAGGATGCATCTTTATCTGATTATAGCCAGAGAAACCATCCATGAATGTCATTCGCTCGAATCCACAGGTATTATCAATTATTACCTCTGGTATGGGGAGCGGAAATTCATCTTTTGGGCATGCGCCATTCAGGTCTCTATAGTCAATACAGACCCTGATCTGCCCATTTTTCTTTGTCACGGGGACAATGTTGGCCAACCATTCAGGATGTTGTTCCTCACGGATGAAGCCGACGCTTTTGAGTTTTTGAACTTCTTGTTCAATTTTATCCATCACATCTGGATGGAATCTTCTTTGGCCTTGCTTGATAGGCTTGATGTCTTCTTGAATATTGAGTTTGTGAACCACTATTTTGGGGTCTAAGCCAGGCATTTCAGCGTAAGACCATGCAAAGCAATCAACGAACTCACGAAGAAAGGCGATATACTCGGGTAACTCATCATCCTTTATATTCTTGCTTATGAATACAGGACGTGGGTTTTCTGGTGTTCCCAAGTCTATCTTTTGAACAGGATCTTCTGTTGGAAGGTTCGAAGGTGGTTCCTCCATAATATTTTTGGAGCCTTCCAGCTCAGCGAAACCTTCTGGGGTTTCAAAGGTATTTCAATACCAAGGCTTTGTTCCTTTCCACGGGTCTTCTTGATCGGTAATTTTCCCAAGGCTTGCTATGAGATGATCCCAATCGCCTGTTGAAACCGGGTCGAAGTAAGCTACTTCTTTTGGAGATGAGGGTTCTTCTGGGTCAAAAGACCATACGTCTGTGCCATCGGACAACTCTTCTTCATTTTCGGAGAAATCGTGCCAATTGGATGAGCTTCCTGGATCTTTGTCAGGTGACTCATCAAAGAGATATCCAGGGAGATCGATGTCTTCATGGACTTGAGATGTTGAGGCTTGGTCAGTATATTGACTTTTAAGCCTTTGTGTCAACTATCTCAGGGGAGTGTCGGGATCATACCCTAACCCATGTGAAGACTTTTCTACATAGCCGTAGAGTCTCCAATCTTCCAGCTGGCTTTTGGTCAAGACAGGCCCCAATGGCGTGAGAATACCGCGTCCTTCTCCCAAACCTACTGGGTTTTGAGCGTCATAGCCCATTTTCTTCATAATAGCTTGTGCCACAGAACTATATAAGGATAGTTGAGGCATACCTTCATTTTGGAAAGGTTCAAGCATGGAGTTTGATGAAGAAGCATCCGATCTATGGAAGAAGATCGGCTTTTCCTTTGCTGAAGTTGCTAGAACAACGAAGGAAGCTGACGTAGGATCTTCTATGTCAGAAGTTGTCTCCATTGGAGTAAGAGCAGGCTGAACTTGCTGAGTGTTAGCTTGGCTTGACGATGTGTCGTCTTCTAGCTCTGAATCCGAATCCGTGTCTTGCATGATAGACACGAAAGAGACAACAAATTTGCCCCCAGGCTTTTGCTTTACCTTCTTCACTTTAGTTGTGATGACCAAAGGCTCTGAAGGTTTGAGGGAGATGATGAAGGGAGTTTGAATGCTCTCTTCGGATTTACCGGATAGTTTGTTTTCTTCCGGTGATTGTTGAGGAGCCTTGCCTTTATCTTTCTGGTGATTTTCGGCAAAGGATGCTCTGTGCTCCTCTTCTTTTTTTTCACCTTCATACATTTGTGAGTCTGCGAAGTGGACTTCTTTACCTTTGAAGGGTTTTCTGTCCGCAAAGACTCGATGTATCATGCCGTCGTCGCCAACAAACTTGATGCATTGATGTAGAGTTGAAGGGACAACGCCATTCTCATGGATCCAGGGGCGTCCGAGAAGGATGTTGTAGCATGAAGGGGTTTTTATTAAATACACTGTGACCTCAGAGATAGGAATCACCGAGCTGCAACTTGAACCTGATTTTGCCGATAGGCCTTTGAGTACTCCCATCGTATCCAAAGATAGATACAGATGTATGGCTCAGCTTGCTGGGTGGGATGCCCAACTCTTCGAGAGCCGATGTGGAGATGAGGTTGAGTGCAGGACCTGGGTCGATCTGAACTCTATGCATAGGCATTTCCTTGATGTACCCTGTAAAGTACAGGGGTCGGTTATGCCTTGTTTCGCCAAGTAGGAGGTCGTCCTTTGTGAAGGCGATGGTTGCACTGGCTGCTTTTTGAACCGAGAGGCATTCAATGGACGATCCCTCAGCTTTCTTCTTTTCTCCCTTTGAGGAGGCTTCTGAGTTTTTGACCCGGTAATCCATTTCAATTTGGAGGACTTGCGGGGCATGTTTGTCGACATCCTCATTCAGCTTTTGTAATTCTGAGATGAGATTATCACGAGTGGATGGAGACATTCTCAACAAGTCTAGGATGTTCAGACGTGCAGGTATGTGCTTGAAGTGTTCAATCAAGTCATACTTGAAAGCCTCCTTAGGGCCAGCATGTTCATCATTGTAGCCACTAGGGGCGCTTACAACATATTTTTCCGAAGGATTTACATATGTAAAGGAAGATTGGTTGTAATTTTTATGGTAGTCGCGGCCAGAGCGGGTGCCTCTACCAACTTCGAGAGCTTCTTGAGAAGGGTCTTCGTTTGGAAGATTGTCTTCAGGATCAAGAGGCTGTCGTTTTTCATTTGCTGAGGATGTATCAGCAGCAGAGTTGCCATCCTCAGTGATTGTGTTGCATGGAGCATTTTCTGGGAACAAGTCCTGAAAGCATCCAGCAACCTTTCTTCTTCATTGACCAATTCATCATCCCAAGCATCAATAGATGGGAATTCTTCAGTCAGGAAGGGTGTGAACTTTGAAGTCACAGTCTCAGGAGAAGAAACCTGAGAGGGTGTCATCTCAGTGAAAGTCATGTGAGACGAGGTGGCTCCAGAAGATACATTGCTAGGCGTCGCCGGAGTGTAAGTGCTCTCATCAGACGATGCTTCGGAAGAGCTATAATCCCGAATTATTACATTACAAGAAGCTCTGACGGGAGATGTTGCCTGATCGGAGTCAAACTCATCCTCGGATGTAAGAGGATCGTCTATCCAGCAATTTTCTCCATTTTCAGGAGTTAAGGGAGGATGTACCTGATGGTCTTCAGGGACTTCAGGCTCTGGATTGCGAGGAAGCTCGTTGACGCGGTCTTGCTCTTGTTCTAGAGCGAGACGCTGCAAGATCCTTGCATATTCTTCAAGATCAGGCATGGGAGCCAAATCTTCTTCTTCATCAGCTCTTTGTGGCTCAACATTGTTGATTCCCACTTGAGCAATAAGAGGTGCTGGGTCAGCAACATTTTCTTGTACAACCTCTTGGTCTTCTTCATCATCAGACCAGGATCCTTGTGGCTGTAGGGGGTTATACCAGATTACTGGCATAAGATGAGACTCAGGAACCCATTCTTCATCGGAGAGATATTCTCCTGTTTCAAGGGACTCCTCCCACTCGTCTGTCTAGTTGGATTCGAATCCATCATCGGTGTCGCTGGACTCGTATCCATCAATGGAGAATCCAACTACCGAATTGCAAGAGTATGATACCTCCCACGTGGCTTCTTTGAATTGAGGTGGCATGAAATCACTAAGAGTGAATTTTCTTACCCCCTTTGAAGTCTCTGGAAGGGATGTTTTTGTTGCCTCCAGTGAAGCGGTAGAGGAAGCCTCTGCCTTTTCTTTGACTTCTTGCTTTGGCTGGGTCTTCTCTTGCCGTTTGAGCTTGAAGAGATGTTTCCTAGCCTGCCTTCACTGTTGAGCTGTAGGCTTTGTTTTCACGACCTCCCAATTTTCATCTTCCAGGAGATCGGGATGTACCCATATGGGTTGTCCGTCTGGTGTCGGGTAAGGAACCAGTTCCTCGGACGCTTGGATTGAGTTTATCACCTTGAAGGAAGTAGTGATCTTCTTCTTCGGTGATGTTTGTCCACATGTCACCATGTTGACGGAGGCAGACCCATAGTTTTTGTCAAAGGTGATGACTCCGTTTTTCCACATCTCGTTTATTTTCTCCCTCACAATGAAGCATTGATTGAGAGGATGTGAGATCATCTGGTGGTATGGACAGTACCGAGGATCGTTGGTTTTGCCAACATCACCCGGTCTTTTTGGTTCAGGCAAGGTGAGCTTGCTGTTTGCCATAAGAGCCCCGAAGATTTCATCAACATCTTCATCAAACGGGTATTTCTTCTCTACTCGTTCTTTGAAGGCATCTGAGAGTTCAGTTCTCTTACCCGCAGCTTTGTTTTTAGCTTTCTTTGGTGGCTGAGGAGCTGACTTGGTCTGCACATTGAGGACCTCTTTCTTCTTTGGTTTACAGGTTGTAATGGCGGTTGGCTCTTTTCTTGATGATTTCTGACTGTTGAGGTCTTTAATCACCATTTCAGCTTCCATGGAAGCTTCTAGGAGTTCTCCCAGGTTTTTTGATTTGTTGCTGATGATCATGGAGCAGATTCTAGCTCTCATGTTGTTTTGGCAGATGTCGACTAGCGACGCTTGTGGCAATACATCAGAGCATTTGTATGCCATTGCTTTCCACTTGTGAATGAAGTCATATGTTGACTCATTCTCCCCCTGTTTTAGGCTGCACAGCTAAGCCATAGTAGCGGGATGATCCTCACCTTTGAAGTGAGTCAGGAAGCGTGTCTCTAGCATGGCCCAGTTTTGGATGGAGTCCTCCGGCAGAGTGGAGTACCAATCGAAGGCCGTACCTTTTAGGGTACTTGCAAAGAGGCGGATCTTGAGTGCATCTTGATCCGCGCTAGCTCCCGTCGGGATCTTGAAGTGGATGACGTGTTGTCTGGCTGATCCTTTCCCCATATATGCTTGGAGAGTAGGATGCTTGAATTTGGTGGGGAACAGGACCGAGTCCATCCATAAGGGATATGGTGGCTTGATCCCATGCTCCTTGAGTATATCCTCTTCTTTTACTTTGGCGAGGATACTGTCTACGTCCTTTTTGGTAAGGGCGCGTGACTCATTTTCTTCTCCATTTACCTCATCGTTTTGATGATTCGGAGGAGGTTCATTGTTCGCCTGATTTTGAAAGGCGAGGAGAAGGTTTTCCATCAGAGTTTCAATCCTCTGCTGGCCTTGTTCCAACTGCTGGATGCGGGTGATCGCATCATCTTGAGGTGGATTGCGGGGTGGTGGCTCAGAATTTGTAGCCAAGACGTTCATCCTTCGTGATTCGAATGAAGAAACTTTCCTGGTGACTGAGCTGGGGCTCATTCTTTTTGAAGAAGAGCTTAAGGAAGGATCACTCTGCCGTCCTTTGCTTGAAGGAGCAGGGGATTCTTCTGAATGTCTTCTTGTCCAGGAGACGCTGCGGGTCATCGGACGTCGGACATGGATTTTTGTTGCTGATTTTTGGCGCCTTCTTGTTTTTCCAACCATATGGACGGCAACAACTTGGTTGGGTCTTTCTTTTTTGGCCCATTTGGGAGAGACTTGAAGTGTAGGAGGCTGGGTCCTTTGCTTCTCTAGTCTCTTTTGCCTATACGATGCGCGGCGGCGTATACGACGAGCAATTTGAGCTTCGGTCAGCTCTGGCTGGGCTTTGACGATGAAGGATGTGCTTCCTAGGGCGCAGCAACCGAGCCTGTTTTCTTTGCAGCTGGGCAAGGACAGGATGGGAACCCTGTCTTTCGCCTGTTGCAGCGAAGCTTTGAATTTTTGGAGTTCGGCCCCTGTAGAGATGAAGGGTCGAACTGCAGGTTTGTAAGCCTTAGCAGGTGCTTGCGGAGGCCTTGTGATGCTTGATCTGATTTTGGGCTTGTAGGAACAAGCCGGCTCATATTGGTTTGACTTGGGAGTCAGGTTGGAGATGGGTCTCTCCTCTTTCATGTAAGCAAGAGGGTAGAAGTGGTTCTCCTTGAGTGTGGCCAGGAATGCTGGCTTGGTAGATGTTTGGGACCTTCTCTATTTTGGTGAAGGTCTTGGGGACCAAGTCTTAGGATAGACCTGGTCGTTTGCTGGTCGAGGCTTCGTGGGGCTACCACGGGCTTCAGGCTTTCTGGTGCTCGCCTTTGGTGTCACGGTAGTGACACGTTGAGAGGCGAGTTTCTGATTCTTGGAAGGAGCAGTTTGTTCCTCGGGAAGTGGGAATGGTCCCAGCGTCCCAAAGACAATAGTCCGGGGAGTCGAGGTCGACCCGGAGATTAGAGAGTTGCCGAGGGAGTTGACGCTTTGGCAGCTGATGGGGCGCTTGTAGGTGCGCGTAGTTTGCTTCTGTTGAAGCATGAGTTGGTGCTTGTTCTTATCGATGGTAATGGTTAGTGAAGCTGCCATTGTTAGTTTTCGAAAAGTTTCTGAAACAAGACCACATCCATTAGTAATCACAAGAATATAATGATCATAAATGGGAAGTTCAATGGTTTTGTCTTTTCAAATTGCTCGAGGAAGATGACCCAAGCAATATGAAGAAGGCAAAACGCCATAAAGGGTACAATTGTTCTGATTGCAGGTATGGTAAGCCCAGAATGAGCGTCCCACTGACTGCTAGAAGCAATTGTGAACTTAAATTCGACTTATCGAGAAGCAAAGCTTGCTCGAGGTAAGAAGAATATAAAGTTGGAGTTACAAATGTGCCGGTCGCAATACAGTAGACACTGAAAGGGCGTACTAGTACCGCTAGACACAAATGTTTTGAGACCGCATCCATGAGATGAGATTCTCTGTTTTGAAAGGTCAAGATTGGATTCATTAAAGAGAGCAGATGGTATTCCGATCTGAACACGGGCTCAGCGATTTCCGCGAGCGCCAGTGCTCAGAAAGAAATGAACCATAATTTCTCGGATCTGAATCCAAAAATGACGAGTTTTTTTTTTTTGAAAGGCCAATATCGGGTTCATCAAAGAGAGCAAAAGGCACTCCAATCTGAGCACGGGCTCAGCGATTTCCACGAGCGCCAGTGCTCAGAAAGGAGAAGACCAAGATTTCTCCAATCTAAACCCAAAATGACGGAAGTTTATTTTTTTTTTGAAGATTTTTTTTGAAGATTTTTATTTATTTTTATTTATTTTTTTTAATAATTTTTTTGAAAAATTTTATTTATTTTTTACTTTTTATTTTAAAATTTTTATTTTTAAAATTTTTATTTTTTAAAAAAATTTATTTAAAAGACGAGAGAGTACACATAGGCCTCCTAACCCGGTCTTATGAAATCTTGATTGATAGAATTGCCCCCAGGTAAGGGTAGGATTACTTAATCAACCCGTTTGGAGGACCCTTGCCTAGAACAGTCAAGCTGTCTCCACACTCTGGACAAGGTTTTTCTTGAATCAACCATGATCAAAGAACGCAGTTGGTTTAACCTTAGTGGTCTATGTCTTTTTTTGTTTTTTTATATATATTTTTTTATTTTTTTATTTTTAATAAACTCATCGAAGAGAAACGATGGCCCAAAACCTTAGTCGAACAGGCTCAACATTTCTGTAAGCACGATGAACGATAGGAAATGATATAGGTTTCGCAATTTTGAATCCAAAACGAGAAATCTAATTTTTTTTTTTTAGATCTTTAATGAACTCATCGAACAGAAAGATGGCCCAAAACCTTCGTCGAACAGGCTCAACATTTCTGCAAGCACGATGAACGATAGGAAAGGATCAAGGTTTCTCAATTTTGAATCCAAAACGAGAAATCTAATTTTTTGTTTTTTTTTAGATCTTTAATGAACTCATCGAAGAGAAATGATGGCCCAAAACCTTGGTTGAACAGGCTCAACATTTCTGCAAGCGCGATGAACGATAGGAAAGGATCAAGGTTTCTCAATTTTGAATCCAAACTGATAAATCTAATTTTTTATTTTTTATTTTTTTGAAAAGAGAAAGAGTGGAAATCAATTCAACGAATTAGAAATTTCCAAAAAATCTCATCTCATTTTTTTTAGATGCGGAATCCAACATGGCCACCAATTAGAAAGTAGCTAAGGAATCGAGAAAAGAAATATAAGCATAGAGCAAAAGATATGATATGCAAATATTTCATTTCTAGCATCGTGTTCTCAAACGAACGTGTCCCACCGGGTGTGCCAGTTTGATGGACCGCGCTCCTGCCTGGTTTCTACCGAGGTCGGCGGACGTGGGAGTCCATTGGGTCCGACCCTTTCGTAACCGGGGGGCAAAGGCGTGCATCAACATTTCTTTGTGTGGGTGTGCCGGATTTTTTATTTTACTTGGAATTGCAAGTGGTGATCCGGAGATCGACCTTCGCAAATAAAAAGGAAATCAACTTCTTTCAAGTTTTCCATTTTACATATATTTAAGAAAAGAGACATTTTCTTGATTTGCCGTGAAAGGCGATTTTTTTTTGGCATTTATAGCCGATTTTGGCGTTTATAGCCGATTTTTGGTGTTTATAGCCGATTTACAATTCTTATCAATAATGAAAGACAAGAGTTGTGATTTTTGTCTCTTTAAAAAAAATACAAACTACAATGAAAAGCAAGAAAAGGAGGATCTAACTTCTCAGGAGATTGTGGGGGACCCGTTCAGATTGACGGTCGCAAGCCATATGTGGACTTCGCCATCATCCATGCAGATGAGAACAGAGGATGCTATTGATTCGCTTGGCTTGGCTATAACCTCAGGTTTTTAGAGGACAAAGACCAAGAGGAGGTCCTATGTCCAATAAAAAGCCAAGTAGACGGGCTGAAAAGCCACGTCTAAGGCATTTGGAGGCAGAAGGAGAAGGCAAGGACCTTGGGGGGGGGGGTACCCCCCCAAGGGACTTTTGTCACCTTGTAGCGGTGGTCGGTGTAGAACTTCCGCAGAGTTTTCTCTCTTTTCCTTCTCTGAATTTCTGTGCTTTGTCCGTGTCTCTGTGTCCTTTTTCTTCTTGGAGAGCTCTCCTATTTATAGGCTTTTAGGTAGCCATTTAGGAGGGTTTATGAGCCTTAATTGTCATAAAGCTACATAAAGGGAGGAGTTACAAGATTGAATTCTTTATTTTGTAACTCTTTTTTCTTGGCTTCTGATTGGCCGGAGGAGATTGAGGGCATTTAATCGCGTTTAATCGCCATGATGGGAGGAGTTTCATGGGTTAAATTCCATGAATCTCTTGACTTGTAACTCCCGGATGCTTGATTCTGATTGGTCCTTCCAAAGAAATGGATTAATGAATGTAATAAAGCTAGTCAATTAATCGCATTAAGTGGTCGCTGAGCAGTTGAAGAGTAGCGGGCTGTGCCGCATCTTTTGGGATTCTTCTGGCGATGATCATCGATGGATCTTCATGTAGATCGAGATCGGATGACCATGTAACTTCAAGTTTTGATTGCCAACAGCGGGTCGGTGCCATCTGTCCTGTCGATTTCTCGATCGGTCGGGTAGAAAGCACACTTTTTTCGGTTGACCAGTTGGTGATCAATGTTGATTTCGATACTCTTGATGATTAACCCGTGTTTTTGACGGGTGTCAGAGGATTTGGTGTCTCAAAAGTATGAATTTTGGAAAATACCAGAGGCCAGACGCTTCAAATCGCGAAAAACGGCGAAAAATGGGGTTTTCGGGGCCCACCGGGCGATCCCGGGCCCTGGGGGGTTTTTCCCCCTTTTGTCCCGTTTTGTGTCCGTTTTTGCTGTTTTTTTTATTCTTTTTTCTTCTATATTTTTCCTTGACATTTTTTATCATTTATTGGCCTGATTTCCTTGTAGAAAACTGAAAGAAACTGCGATTCAGATCTGAATTTCACTAGCGGAAGACATTCATGGCTAATTTGTAACATGACAGATTTTTAAAAATCTGATTTGGGCAGCATAAATCAGCCATATAGATCGCATGAGAACTCCATGAATTCATGACCAACAAGTGTATAATTAAAGGAAAATGAAGAAGACTATTACCTCGAAGATTTGTAAAAACTTCAAATCTCTGAAAAAATAGATCCAAAGGCCCGAACTCAGACTTGCAACTAGCAAACAAATTGCTGGAATTTTCTGCTGTAGTATTTGCCTTTGATCTTCTTCTCTATCTCACTTCCAAATCTGATTGGCTAAGATGGTGGGATCTTAATCTAGGAATTGAGAACTATTTTTCTAAGGAAAAATCTCAGACCTAAAGCTCTCTTCAATGAAGAAGAAAACAACCCAAGGCTGGACGTGTGGGACTCTTGCACTCTATTGTTGTGGACGTCCAAGGGGAGAAACAACCTCCCTTTTATAGAAACTTTGGATAGCTTTCCTAAATGTTTATCTCATCTAATTCTCATAGATGTCCTAAAAGGAAAGTATAATCTAAAGACTTATTTTCTTTTAGAAACACTCCAATTAGAAAAGGAAACTAAAGAACTTCCCCTGCAATTAGTAATCCTAGTTGTACAACACTTACTAATTTAAGCTTCTAATTAAAAAAGGAAACTTTCTCATAGGAATACTAATCCAAAGAGGAGTCCAACCTTCCAAGTAGAGAGACCTACTCAAAATTGGAAACCTTACCCATGGAAATCCCATTATGGACGTCCCACATGATAATGCACACCATGGCCCACTAATAATTTATCTAGAATTAAATTCATGTATGCCATCAAAGGCCTATTTGAATTTAAACTCAAAATTATTTTTCCACTAAAATAATTCAACCAAATGTTATCCAAACATTTTTAGAAAACGAGGCTAATCTTGGTAAGTGACTAGAGAAGTGACCAAAAGACATATTTGCCATTGGCTCCCAAAATGACCAAAATGTCCATGCTAAACCCATAGCAACATTAAGACCATTTTAACCTTAATTCATTCCACTAAAGAGTTATGGTTGAACTCCAATGACAAATATATAATATAATAAGCTCATCATAAAATGACGGTTGTCTTCGACCTACTAAGTGTAATGACCTGAATGCCCCTCTATGTAACATCCATAATCGAGTCAGGTTATCACATGTACTATCAACCTTCCCGATTACATCTAAACCTTAGAACTTCATATCCTTAACTTAATCATCCTCCGGATATCATTCTCTTGGTCCAGGGAGCGACCCACAAGTTCAATATCCATATGGAACATCCATATACTAAGATCTTAGATTTTTATGATTAATCGGATAATTCTAAGGGGACGATCATTCCATCATTAGATGGCATAGATTCTATATTGCATCTGCACGTCCCAACTGATCAAGTCCGAGTACCCAAAACACAGAGTTGTTGACCCATGAAAAGAATCTCACCCATAGTGAATTAAAGCACAAGAACTTAACTTCGTCAGTTCATCCACAAATGCTCAAGATTAAGAGCACTAGTCACTCAGTAGCATGAGGTGACTTGATCTCTCTCAATGATAGTACTATTTTAGAGATCACACCTACCATGGTCCTGTTCAATGCATTGCATATGCACTAATGAGATGAATCCGGGAAAGCCTACCCATGACTTAGGTAAGTCACCCTGAATATAGGAGAGTCTCTCATTATAACTTATACCAAGATGAAGTGCCCAGCTCCATCTCTCAGTTATGAACAAATATATTGTTTCAAGTGTCCATGAATTAGACCTATCTATGTGTAGACACTACACACCTAATTCATTTACTAGAAACAATGGGCCTTACACAACCATACATATATACATGTTTAAAGAGAAAAGAGTCATTCCATTAAATAACGAATAAATATCCAGTAACAAAAGATGAGAGTGCAGCTAGTGGGCTTTAGGGCATACACCAATCCCAACAAAAACCTGTTGAAAATCCTTGCATTTTGTTTTGCAAAGTTTCTAATTTTCTGAGAAAGCCGAAGACTTTGTCGCGCAGAGCTGCCGATTTTCCGTCAGAAGCTGAAACTGGGCCAAACGATGTCGGAATGACCTGAAATTTGGGGTGAAGCCTACTGAGCAATAAATAAGACCAACCATAGGCTTTTATTTGAGTTTTGAAGCCGTTTGGGGCCCTATCACCAGTAGACTTACTTTTGTCGCTATGAAGATGTCGCGGCTTGATGTGCTGTCAACCAATGTCCGATTGACTTGAAATTTGACAGGAAACCTATTGGAGTCATTTTAAGATGATTCATAGGCTCTATCTTAGAAACAATGGTCCCGGGGAACTTCGCCTCCGAGAGGCCTGATTTGGGTTCCGAGCGTCGAAGTATGGTCAAATGTTGTTGAAATGACCTGAAATTTGACGTGTAGCCCTTTGTAAGCATTTTGAAGCCGTCCATGTGCTCTATCTGATGAGTGACGGACTCGGTGGTTCTCACCGCTGAGAGGCTTGATTTAGCTATTCGAGGATTGATGTAGGGTTAAACGTTGTCGGTTTGACTCGAAACTTGACGTGGAGCCTTTTGGATGTATTTTGAGACCATCCATCGGCTCTGATCGAAGATTTGGTGTCTCCGATGCTTTTGCCGCCGGGAGCTCCTTTTCAGCTGTCAGAGAAGCAGAGTTAGGCCAAATGATTTTGAAATGGCCTGAAACTTCTTGTGTACTCCTCTTTTGGCTGTATTGAAGGATCTTGCAGTTTTTGTTTGATTCTGACAAGATTTGATTTTTTTGGAAGTAGCCTTGCCTATTTATGGTAGGTTGCGACTTCATGTAGCTCTTTGGATCTTGAAGAGGCAAAGTGACATTTTTGGTGTCAACATGGATCAATGTTTCTCAATTTTGAATCCAAAATGAGTAATCTAATATTTTTTTTAGATCCCTAACAGACTCATCGATGAGAAACGATGGCCCAATCCCCGATCCAAACACGGGCTCAACATTTCTACGAGAGCTAGTGCCCGAGAGGGAAAGGATCAAAGATTCTCAATTTTGAATAAAAAAATGAGAAATCTGATTTTTTTTCTTTTTTTTATCCCTAATAGACTCATCGAAGAGAAACGATGGCCCAATCCCCGATCCAAACACGGGCTCAACACTTCTGCGAGTGCCAGTGCCCGAGAGGGAAAGGATCAATATTTCCCAATTTTGCATCAAAAACTAGAAATCTGATTTTTTTTAGATCCTTAACAAACAAACTCAACGAAGAGAAACGATAACCCAATCCATGATCCAAACACGGCTCAACTTTTCTGCGAGTGCCAGTGCCCGAGATGGAAAGGAACAAAGTTTCTAAAATTTGAATAAAAAATGAAAAATGTTATTTTTTTATCCTTTTTAAAACCCTAACACACTCATTGAAGAGAAACGATGGCCCAATCCCCGATCCAAAAACGGGCTCAACATTACTGCGAGCGCTAGTGTCCGAAAGGGAAAGGATCAAAGTTTCTCAATTTTGAATAAAAAAATGAGAAAATTGATTTTATTTTATTTTAGATCCCTTACAGACTCATCGAAGAGAAACGATGGCCCAATCCCCGATCCAAACACAGGTTGAACTTTTCTGCTCGCGCCAGTGCCCAAGAGGAAATGGATCAAAGTTTCTCAATTTTGAATCAAAAATTAGAAATCTTATTTTTTTTTCTTTTTTTAGATCCCTTATAGACTCATCGAAGAGAAACAATGGCTCAATCCCCGATCCAAATAAGGGCTCAACTTTTCTGCGAGCACCAGTGCCTGAGAGGGAGAGGATCAAAATTTCTCAATTTTTATTCCAAAATGAGAATTGTTGGCCGAATCCCCGATCCAAACACCAGCTCAACATTTCTGCGATCACCGGTGCCCTAGTGGGAGATGATCAAAATTTATGGATTTTGAATAAAAAATGAGAAATCTATTTTTTTTTTAATTTTTTTTCTTTAGATCCCTCATAGACTCATCGAAGAGAAACGAACGCCCAATCCCCAATCCAAACACTGGCTCAACATTTCTGCGATCGCTAGTGCCCGAAAGGAAATTAATCAAAGTTTCTCAATTTTGAGTAAAAAATGAGAAATCTGATTTTTTTTCTTTTTTTAGATCCCTAATAGACTCATCGAAAAGAAATGATGGCCCAATCCCCGATCCAAACACGGGCTCAACATTTTGACGAGCCCCGGTGCACTAGGGGGTAATGATCAAAATTTCTCAATTTTAAATAAAAGATGACAAATCTGATTTTAAAAAAAAAAAACCCTAACAGACTTATCATAGAGAAACGATGGCCCAATCCTCGATCCAAACACGGGCTAAACATTTCTGCGAGCGCCAGTGCCCGAGAGGGAAAGGACCAAAGTTTCTAAATTTTGAATCCAAAATGAGAAATCTGATTTTTTTTTAGATCCCTAACGGACTCGTCGAAGAGAAACGTTGGCCCAATCCCCGATCCAAACACGCGTTCAAGATTTTTGCGAGCACCAGTGCCCGAGTGGAAAAGGATCAAAGTTTCTCAATTTTGAATCCAAAACGAGAAATCTGAATTTTTTTTAGATCCTTAGCAGACTCATGTCACTCATCGAAGAGAAACGATGACCCAATCCCCGACCCAAACACGGGCTCAACATTTTTGCGAGCGCTTGTACCCTAGTGCGAAAGGATAAAAATTTCTCAATTTTCAGTCAAAAATTAGAAATCTGACCTTTCTTGTTTGTTTTTTTATTTAGACCCCTAACAGACTGATCGAAGAGAAAAAATGGCTCAATCCCCGATCCAAACAAGGGCTTAACATTTCAAGGAGCGCTAGTGCCCGAGAGGGAAATGATCGAAGTTTCTCAATTTTGAATAAAAAAAGAGAAATCTGATTTTTTTTTCTTTTTTTAAATCCTTAACAGACTCATCGAAGAGAAACGATGGCCCAATCCCCGATCCAATCACGGGCTCAACATTTTTGTGAGCGCCGGTGCCCGAGAGGTAAATGATCAAAATTTCTCAATTTTGAATAAAAAATGACAAATCTGATTTAATTTTTTTTAGATCCCTAACTGACTTATCGAGGAGAAACGATAGCCCATTCCCCGATCCAAACACGGGCTCAACATTCTACGAGCGCCAGTGCCAGAGAGGGTCAAGATCAAAATTTCTCAATTTTGTATAAAAAATGAGAAATCTGATTTTATATTTTTATAGATCCCTAACAGACTTATTGAAGAGAAACGATGGCCCAAACCCCGATCCAAACAAGGGTTCTACTTTTCTGTGAACGCCAGTGCCCGAGAGGGAAAGGATCAAAGTTTCACAACTTTGAATCAAAAATGAGAAGTCTGATTTTTTTTTCGATCCCTATTTGACTCATTAAAGAGAAACGATGGTCCAATCCTCGATCCAAACACGGGCTCAACATTTCTACGAGCGCGGGTGCCCGAGAGGGAAAGGATAGAAGTTTCTCAATTTTGAATGCAAAACGAGAAATCTGAAATTTTTTTTTTAGATCCCTAGTAGACTCATCGAAGAGAAACGATGGCCCAATCCCCGATCGAAACACGGGCACAACATTTCTGTGAGCGCCAGTGCCCCAGAGGGAAAGGATTAAAATTTCTCAAATTTTGAATCAAAAATAAGAAATTTGTTTCTTTTTTGTTTGTTTTTTTTTAACCCCCAGCAGACTCATCGAAGATAAACGACGGCCCAATCCCCGATCCAAACACACAATCAACATTTCTACGGGCGCCAGTGCCCGAGAGGAAATGGATCAAAGTTTCTCAATTTTGAATCAAAAATGAGAAATCTGATTTTTTTTTTATTTTTTTAGATCCCTTGCATACTCATCGAAGAAAAATGAATGCCTAATCCCCGATCCAAACATGGGCTCAACATTTCTGCGAGCGCCAATGCCCGAGAGGGAAAGGATCAAAATTTCTCAATTTTGAAACAAAAACTAGAAATCTGACTTTTTTTTTAGATCCCTAACAGACTCATCGAAGAGAAACGATGGCCCAATCCCCGATCCAAACACAGGCTCAACATTTCTACGAGTGCCAATGCCCGAGAGGTAAAGAATCAAAGTTTCTCAATTTTGAATCCAAAACTAGAAATCTGATTTTTTTTTAGATCCCTAGCAGACTCATCGAAGAGAAACGATGGCCCAACCCCCGATCTGAACATGAGCACAACATTTCTGCGAACACCAGTGCCCGAGAGGGGAAGGATTAAAATTTCTCAAATTTTGAATCAAAAACAAGAAAACTGATTTTTTTTGTTTGTTTTTTTTTTAAACCCCCAGCAGACTCATCGAAGAGAAATGATGGCCCAATCCCCGACCCAAACACAGGCTCAACACTTCTGCGGGCAGCAGTGCCCGATAGGGAGAGGATCAAAATTTCTTAATTTTGAAAAAAAAATGAGAAATCTGATTTTTTTTTCTTTTTTTGTATCCCTTGCAGATCATCGAAGAAAAACGAATGCCCAATCCCCGATCCAAACACGGGCTCATCATTTTTGCAAGCGCCAATACCCGAGAGGGAGACGATCAAAATTTCTCAATTTTGAATCCAAAACTAGAAATCTGATTTTTTTTAGATCCCTAGCAGACTCATCAAAGAGAAACGATGGCCCAACCCCCGATCCAAACACGGGCACAACATTTCTGCAAGCGCCAGTGCCTGAGAGGGAAAGGATTAAAATATCTCAATTTTGAAACAAAAACAAGAAATCTGATTTTTTTGGTTTGTTTTTTTTAGACCCCCAGCAGACTCATCGAAGAGAAACGATGGCCCAATCTCCCATCCAAACACGGGCTCAACATTTCTGTGGGCGCCATTGCCTGAGTGGAAATAGATCAAAGTTTCTCAATTTCCAATAAATAATGAGAAATCTGATTTTTGTTTCTTTTTTTAGATCCCTTGTAGACTCATCGAAGAAAAATGATGGCCCAATCCCCAATCCAAACACGGGCTCAACATTTCTGTGAGTGCCAATGCCCGAGAGGGAAGGGATCAAAATTTCTCAATTTTGAATCCAAAACTAGAAATCTGAATTTTTATTTAGATCCCTAACAGACTCATCATAGAGAAATGATGGCCCAATCCCCGATCCAAACACGGGCTCAACATGTCTGCGAGCGCCAATGCCCGAGAGGGAAAGGGTCAAAATTTCTCAGTTTTGAATCAAAAACTAGAAATCTGATTTTTTTTAGATCCCTAACAATCTCATTGAACAGAAACGATGGCCCAGTCCCCGATCGAAACACGGGCTCGACATTTCTGCGAGCGCCAATGCCTGAGAGGGAAAGGATCAAAGTTTCTCAATTTTCACTCGTAAACGAGAAATTTGATTTTTTTTAGAACCCTAGCAGACTCATTGAAGTGAAGCGATGCCCAATCCCTGATCAAAACACGGGCTAAACAATTTTACGAGCGGCAGTGCCCGTGTCGGAAAGGATTAAAATTTCTCAATTTTGAATCGAAAACAAGAAATTTGATTTTTTTTTCTATTTTTTTTTACACCCCCAACAGACTCATCAAAGAAAAATGATGGCCTAATCCTCGATCCAAACACCGACTCAACATTTCTGCGGGCGCCAGTGCCCGAGAGGAAATGGATCAAAGTTTCTCAATTTTGAATCCAAAATGAGAAATCCGATTTTTTTAGATCCCTAATAGACTCATAGAAGAGAAACAATGGCCCAATCCCTGATCAAAACACGGGCTCAACATTTCTCCGAGCGCCAATGCCCGAGAGGGAAAGGATCAAAGAATCTCAATTTTGAATAAAAAATGAGAAATCTGATTTTATTTATTTTTTTCATCCCTAATAGACTCATCGAAGAGAATCGATGGCCCAATCCCGGATCCAAACACGGGCTCAACATTTCTGCGAGTGGCAGTGCCCGAGAGGGAAAGGATCAAAATTTCCCAATTTTGCATCAAAAACTAGAAATATGATTTTTTTTATTTTTTTTTATTTTTAGATCTCTAACAAACTCAACGAAGAGAAACGATGGCCCAATCCCTGATCCAAGCATGGCTCAACTTTTCAGCGAGTGCTAGTGCCCGAGAGGGAAAGGATCAAAATTTCCCAATTTTGAATCAAAAAGGAGAAATCTGATTTTTTTTAGATCCCTAACAGACTCATCGAAGAGAAACGACGGCCCAATCCCCGATCCAAACACGGGCTCAACATATCTGCGAGCGCCAGTGCCGGAGAGGAAAGGATCAAAGTTTCTAAATTTCGAATAAAAAATGAGAAATCTGATTTGTTTATCCTTTTTAGATCCCTAACATACTCATCTCGAAAAGAAACAATGGCCCAATCCCCGATCCAAAAATGGGCTCAACATTTCCGCGAGCGCTAGTGCCCGAATGGGAAAGGATCAAAGTTTCTAAATTTTGAATAAAAAATGAGAAATCTGATTTTATTTTATTTTAGAACCCTTACAGACTCATCGAAGAAAAATGATGTCCCAATCCTCGATCAAAACACGGGCTGAACTTTTCTGCGAGCGCCAGTGGCCAAGAGGAAATGGATCAAAGATTCTCAAATTTGAATAAAAATGAGAAATATGTTTTTTTTTCTTTTTTGAGATCGCTCACAGACTCATCGAAGAGAAACGATGGCCTAATCCCCGATCCAAACACGGGCTCAACATTTCTATGAACGCCAGTGCCCAAAAGGAAATTGATCGAAGTTTCTCAATTTTGAATAAAAAATGAGAAAGCTTTTTTTTTTCTTTTTGTTAGATACCTAACAGTCTCATCGAAGGGAAACGATGGCCAAGTCCCCGATCCAAACACGGGATCAACATTTTTGCAAGCGCTGGTGCAATAGAGGGAAATCATCAAAATTTCTCAATTTTGAATAAAAAATGACAAATCTGATTTTTTTAGATCCCTAACAGACTTATCAAAGTGAAACGATGGCCCAATCCTCTATCCAAACATGGGCTCAACATTTCTACGAGCGCCAGTGCCCGGGAGGGAAAGGATCAAAGTTTTTCAATTTTGAATCAAAAATGAGAAATCTGAATTTTTTTATATCCCTAACAAACTTATCGAAGAGAAACGAAGGCCAATCCCCGAACCAAACAAGGGCTCAACGTTTCTGCGAGCGCAGTGCCCGAGAGGGTAAGGATCAAAGTTTCATAATTTTGAATCCAAAATGAGAAATTTGATTTTGTTTTAGATCCCTAACGGACTCATCGAAGAGAAACGTTGGCCCAATCCCCGATCCAAACACGGGCTCAACATTTCTACGAGCGCCAGTGCATGAGTGGGAAAGGATCAAAGTTTCTCAATTTTGAATCCAAAACGAGAAATCTGATTTTTTTTAGATCCCTACCAGACTCATGTCACTCATCGAAGAGAAACAACGGTCCAATCCCTGATCCAAACACGGGCTCATCATTTCTGCGAGCGCTAGTACCCGAGTGGGAAAGGATCAAAATTTCTCAAATTTGAATCAAAAACTAGAAATTTGATTTTTTTTTGTTTATTTTTTTATAGGCCCCTAACAATTTCATCGAAGAGAAATGATGGCCCAATCCCCGATCCAAACACGGGCTCAACATTTCTACGAGCGCCAGTGCCTGAGAGGGAAAGGATCAAAGTTTCTCAATTTTGAATAAAAAATGAGAAATCTGATTTTTTTTAATGCCCTAACAAACTTATTGAAGAGAAATGATGGCCCAATCCCCGATCCAAACAAGGGCTCAACGTTTCAATGAGCGCAGTGCCCGAGAGGGAACGGATCAAAGTTTCTCAATATTGAATACAAAATAAGAAATCTGATTTTTTTCTTTTTTTAGATCCCTGGCAGACTCATTGAAGAAAAACGATGGCACAATCCCCGATCCAAACACGGGCTCAACATTTCTGCGAGCGCTGGTGCCCTAGAGGGAAAGGATCAAAATTTCTCAATTTTGAGTCAAAAGCTAAAAATCTGATTTTTTTAGATCCCTAATAGACTCATCGACGAGAAACGATGGCCCAATCCCCGATCCAAACAAGGGATCAACATTTCTGTGAGCGCCAATGCCCGAGAGGGAAAGGATCAAAATCTCTCAATTTTGAATCAAGAACTAGAAATCTGAATTTTTTTTAGATCCCTAACAGACTCATCGACAAGAAATAATGGCCCAATCCCCGATCGAAACACGGGCTCAACATTTCTGCGAGCACCAGTGCCCGAGAGGGAAAGGATCAAAGTTTCTCAATTTTTAATCCAAAATGATAAATCTGATTTTTTTTAGATCCCTAGCTAACTCATTGAAGAGAAATGATGGCCCAATCCACGATCCAAAAATGGGCACAACATTTCTGCGAGCGCCAGTGCCCGAGTGGGAAAAGATCAAAATTTCTCAATTTTGAATAAAAAACAAGAAATCTGATTTTTTTTGACTTCTTTTACACCCCCAACAGATCATCGAAGAAAAACGATGGCCCATTCCCCGATCCAAACACCAGCTCAACATTTCTACGGGCGCCAATGCCCGAGAGGAAATGCTTAAAAGTTTCTCAATTTTAAATCCAAAATGAGAAATTTGATTTTTTTTAGATATCTAACAGACTAATCGAAGAGAAACAATGGCCCAATCCCTGATCCAAACACAGGCTCAAGTTTTCTACGAGCGCCAGTGCTCGAAAGGAAATTGATCAAAGTTTCTCAATTTTGAAAAAAAAATGAGAAATCTGATTTAATTTTTTTTTAGATCCCTAACAGACTTATCTAGGAGAAACGATGGCCCAATCCCCGATCCAAACACGGGCTCAAAATTCTGCGAGCGCCAGTGCCCGAGAGGATCTGGATCAAAGTTTTTCAATTTGGAATAAAAAATGAGAAATCTGATTTTATTTTTTTATAGATCCCTAACAGACTTATCGAAGAGAAACGATGGCCCAATCCCCGATCCAAACAAGGGCTCCACTTTTCTGCGAGCGCCAGTGCCCGAGAGGGAAAGGATCAAAGTTTCTCAATTTTGAATCCAAAATGAGAAATCTGATTTTTTTCCTGATCCCTAACTGACTCATTGAAGAGAAACGATGGTCCAATCCTCGATCCAAACACGGGCCCAACATTTCTACGAGCGCCGGTGCCCGAGAGGGAAAGGAACAAAGTTTCTCAATTTTGAATCCAAAAGGAGAAATCTCAATTTTTTTTAGATCCCTAGCAGACTCATCGAAGAGAAATGATGGCCCAATCCCCGATCCAAACACGGGCACAACATTTCTGCGAGCGCCAGTGCCCGAGAGGACATAGATCAAAGTTTTTCAATTTTGCATCAAAAATGAGAAATCTGATTTTTTTTTTCTTTTTTTAGATCACTTGCAGACTCATTGAAGAAAAACGAATGCCCAGTCCCCGATCCAAATGCGGGCTCAACATTTCTACGAGTGCCAATGCTCGAGAGGGAAAGGAACAAAATTTCTCAATTTTTTTTTAGATCCCTAACAGACTCATAGAATAGAAACGATGGCCCAATCCCTGATTCAAACACAGGCTCAACATTTCTACGAGTGCCAGTGCCCGAGAGGGAACGAATCAAAGTTTCTCAATTTTGAATCCAAAACTAGAAATATGATTTTTTTTAGATCCCTAGCTTACTAATCGAAGAGAAACGATGGCCCAACCCCCGATCCTAACACGGGCACAACAATTTTGCGAGCGCCGGTGCCCAAGAGGGAAAGGATTAAAATTTCTCAAATTTTGATTAAAAAACAAGAAATATGATTTTTTTTTGTCTGTTTTTTTTTTTAAACCCCCAGCAGACCCATCGAAGAGAAACGATGGCCCAATCCCCGATCCAAACACGGGCTCAACATTTCTGCAGGCGCCAGTGCCCGAGAGGAAATAGATCAAAGTTTCTCAATTTTGAATCAAAAAAGAGAAATCTGAATTTTTTTCTTTTTTTAGATCACTTGTAGACTCATCGAAGAAAAACGAATGCCCAATCTCCGATCCAAGCACGGGCTCAAAATTTCTGCGAGCGCCAATGCCCGGGAGGGAAAGGAATAAAATTTCTCAATTTTGAAACAAAAACTAGAAATCTGACTTTTTTTTAGATCCCTAACAGACTCATTGAATAGAAATGATGGCCCAATCCTCGAACCCAAAACAGGCTCAACATTTCTACGAGCGCCAGTGCCAGAGAGGGAAAGAATCAAAGTTTCTCAATTTTGAATCCAAAACTAGAAATATGATTTTTTTTAGATCCCTAGTAGACTAATCGAAGAGAAACGATGGCCCAACCGCCGATCCAAACACGGGCACAACATTTTTCTGAGCGCCAATGCCCAAAAAGGAAAGGATTAAATTTTCTCAAATTTTGAATAAAAAAGAAGAAATCTGATTTTTTTTGTTTGTTTTTTTTTAAAACCCCAGCAGACTCATCGAAGAGAAACGATGGCCCAATCCCCAATCCAAACACGGGCTCAACATTTCTACAGTCGCCAGTGCCCGAGAGGAAATAGATCAAAGTTTCTCAATTTTGAATAAAAAATGAGAAATCTGAATTTTTTTTCTTCTTTTAGATCCCTTGCAGACTCATCGAAGAAAAACGAATGCCCAATCCCCGATCTAAACACAGGCTCAACATTTCTGCGAGCGCCAATGCCCGAGAGGGAAAGGATCAAAATTTCTCAATTTTGAAACCAAAACTAGAAATCTGACTTTTTCTTAGATCCCTAACAGACTCATCGAAAAGAAACGATGGCCCAATCCCCGATCCAAACACAGGCTCAACATTTCTGCGGGCGCCAGTGCCCGAGAGGGAAAGAATCAAAGTTTCTTAATTTTGAATCCAAAACTAGAAATCTGATTTTTTTTTAGATCCCTAGCAGACTCATCGAAGAGAAACGATGGCCCAATCCCCGATCCAAACACGGGCTCAACATTTCTGCGGGCGCCTGTGCCCGAGAGGAGATAGATCAAAGTTTCTCAATTTTGAATCAAAAATGAGAAATTTGATTTTTTTTTCTTCTTTTAGATCCCTTGCAGACTCATCGAAGAAAAACGAATGCCCAATCCCCGATCTAAACACTGGCTCAACATTTATGCGAGCGCAAATGCCCGAGAGGGAAATGATCAAAATTTCTCAATTTTGAAACAAAAATTAGAAATCTGACTTTTTCTTAGATCCCTAATAGACTCATCGAAGAGAAACGATGGCCCAATCCCCGATCCAAACACAGGCTCAACATTTCTGCGGGCGCCAGTGCCCGAGATTGAAAGAATCAAAGTTTCTCAATTTTGAATCCAAAACTAGAAATCTGATTTTTTTTAGATCCCTAGCAGACTCATCGAAAAGAAACGATGGTCGAACCCTCGATCCCAACAAGGGCACAACGTTTCTGCGAGTGCCAGTGCCCGAGAGGGAAATGACTAAAATTTCTCAATTTTGAAACAAAAACAAGAAATCTGATATTTTTTTGTTTGTTTCCTTTTTAGACCCCCAGGAGACTCATCAAAGAGAAACGATGGCCCAATCCCCTGCCAAACACGGGCTCAACATTTCTGCGGGTGCTAGTGCCCGAGAGGAAACAGATCAAACTTTCTCAATTTTGAAAAAATAATGAGAAATCTGATTTTTTTTCTTTTTTTGGATCCCTTGCAGACTCATCGAAGAAAAATGAAGGCCCAATCCCCGATCCAAACACGGGCTTAACATTTTTGCGAGTGCCAATGCCCGAGAGGGAAGCGATCAAAATTTCTCAATTTTGAATAAAAAACTAGAAATCTGATTTTTTTTAGATCCCTAACAGACTCATCGATGAGAAACGATGGCCCAATCCCCGATCCAAACACGGGCTCAACATTTCTACGAGAGGCAGTGCCGAGAGGGAAAGGATCAAAGATTCTCAATTTTGAATAAAAAATGAGAAATCTGATTTTTTTTTCTTTTTTTTATCCCTAATAGACTCATCCAAGAAAAACGATGGCCCAATCCCCGATCCAAACACGGGCTCAACTTTTCTGCGAGTGCCAGTGCTCGAGAGGGAAAGGATCAAAATTTCCCAATTTTGAATCAAAAAAAGAAGAAATCCGATTTTTTTTAGATCCCTAATAGACTCATCGAAGAGAAACGACAACCCAGTCCCCGATCCAAACATGGGCTCAACATTTCTGCGAGCGCTAGTGCCCGAGAGGAAAGGATCAAAGTTTCTAAATTTGAATAAAAAATGAGAAATCTGATTTTTTTTATCCTTTTTAGCTCCCTAACATACTCATCGAAGAGAAACGATGGCCCAATCCCCGATCCAAAAATGAGCTCAACATTTCTTCGAGCGCCAGTGCCCCAAAGGGAAAGGATCAAAGTTTCTAAATTTTGAATAAAAAATGAGAAATCTGATTTTATTTTATTTTAGGTCCCTTACAGACTCATCGAAGAGAAACGATGGCCCAATCCCCGATAGAAACAAGGGCTGAACTTTTCTGCGAGCGCCAATGCCCAAGAGGAAATGGATCAATGTTTCTCAATTTTGAATCAAAAATGATAAATCTATTTTTTTTTCTTTTTTCAAATCCCGCACAAACTCATCGAAGAGAAACTATGGCCCAATCCCCAATCCAAATACGGGCTCAACATTTCAACGAACGCCAGTGCCCGAAAGGAAATTGATCGAAGTTTCTCAATTTTGAATAAAAAATGACAAATCTTATTTTTTTTTCTTTTTTTTAGATCCCTAACTGTCTCATCGAAGAGAAACGATGGCAAAATCCCCGATCCAGACACGGGATCAACATTTTTGCGAGCGCTGGTGCACTAAAGGGAAATGATCAAAATTTCTCAATTTTGAATAAAAATGACAAATCTGATTTTTTTAGATCCCTTACAGACTTATTAAAGAGAAACGATGGCCTAGTCTTCGATCCAAACACGGGCTCAACATTTCTACGAGCGCTAGTGCCAGAGAGGGAAAGGATCAAAGTTTTTCAATTTTGAATAAAAAATGAGAGATCTGATTTTATTTTATTTTAGAACCCCAACAAACTTATGGAAGAGAATGGATGGCCCAATCCCCGAACCAAACAAGGGCTCAACGTTTCTGCGAGTGCAGTGCCCGAGAGGGTAAGGATCAAAGTTTCTCAATTTTGAATCCAAAACGAGAAATCTGATTTTCTTTTAGATCCCTAGCAGACTCAAGTCACTCATCGAAGAGAAATGATGGCCCAATCCCCTATCCAAACACGGGCTCATCATTTCTCCGAGCGCTAGTACACGAGTGGGAAATGATCAAAATTACTCAATTTTGAATCAAAATCTAGAAATCTGATTTTTTTTATGTTTTTAGACCCCTAACATACTCATCGAAGAGAAACGATGGCCCAATCCCCGATCCGAACATGGGATCAACATTTCTGTGAGCGTCCGTTCCTGAGAGGGAAAGGATCAAAGTTTCTCAATTTTGAATCAAAAATGATAAATCTGATTTTTTTTAGATCCCTAACAAACTTATCGAAGAGAAACGATGGCCCAATCCCCGATCCAAACAAGGGTTCAACGTTTCAACGAGCGCCAGTGCCCGAGAGGGAAAGGATCAAAGTTTCTCAATATTGAATACAAAATGAGAAATCTGATTTTTTTTCTTTTTTTAGATCCCTAACAGACTCATCGGAGATAAACGATGGCCCAATCCCCGGTCCAATAACGAGCTCGACATTTTTGCGAGCGCCGGTGCCCTAGAGGGAAATGATCAATTTCTTAATTTTGAATAAAAAATGACAAATTTGATTTATTTATTTTTAGAACCCTAACAGATGTATGAAAGAGAAACGATGGCCCAATCCCCAATCCAAACACGGGCTCAACATTTCTACGAATGCCAGTGCCTAAAAGGGCAAGGATCAAATTTTTCAATTTTGAATAACAAATGAGAAATCTGATTTTATTTTTTTATAGATCCCTAATAGACTTATCGAACAGAAACGACAGCCCAATCCCCAATCCAAACTAGGGCTCCACTTTTTTGCTAGCGCCAGTGCCCGAGAAGGAAAGGATCAAAGTTTCTCAATTTTGAATACAAAATGAGAAATCTGATTTTTTTTTCGATCCCTAATAGACTCATTGAAGAGAAATGATGGTCCAATCACCGATCCAAACACGGGCCCAACATTTCTATGAGCGCCGGTGCCCGAGAGGGAAAGGATCAAAGTTTCTCAGTTTTGAATCCAAAACGAGAAATCTAATTTTTTTTGGATCCCTAGCTGACTTATCAAAGAGAAACGATGGCCCAATCCCCGATTCGAACACGGGCACAACATTTCTGCGAGGGCCAGTGCCCGAGAGGGAAAGGATTAAAATTTCTCAAATTTCCAATCAAAAACAAGAAATCTGATTTTTTTTTTAAACCCCTGGCGAACTCATCGAAGAAAACAATGGCCCAATCCCCGATCGAAACACGGGCTCAACATTTCTATGGGCTCTAGTGCCCAAGAGGAAATAGAATAAAGTTTCTCAATTTTGAATAAAAAAGGAGAAATCAGAATTTTTTCTTTTTTTAGATCCCTGGCAGACTCATCGAATAAAAACGATGGCCCAATCCCCGATCCAAACACGAGCTCAACATTTCTGAGAGTGCCAATGCCCGAGAGGGAAAGGATCAAAATTTCTCAATTTTGAATCAAAAACTAAAAATCTGATTTTTTTAAGCTCCCTAACAGACTCATCGAAGAGAAATGATGGCCCAATCCCCGATCTAATCATGAGCTCAACATATTTGCGAGCGCCAATGCCCGAGAGGGAAAGGATCAAAATTCCTCAATTTTGAATAAAAAACTAGAAATCTAATTTTTTTTAGATCCCTAACAGACTCATCGACGAGAAACGATGGCCCAATCCCCGATCGAAACACGGGCTTAACATTTATGCGAGCGCCAGTGCTGGAGAGGGAAAGGATCAAAGTTTCTCAATTTTTAATCCAAAACGAGAAATCTGATTTTTTTTAGATCCCTAGCAGACTCGTTGAAGAGAAACGATGGCCCAATCCCCGATCCAAAAACGGGCTCAACATTTCTGCGAGCGCCAGTGCCCGAAAGGAAAGGATCAAACTTTCTAAATTTTGAATAAAAAATGAGAAATCTGTTTTTTTCCTTTTTAGATCCCTAACATACTCATCGAAGAGAAACGATGGCCCAATCCCCGATCCAAACACGGGCTCAACATTTCTACGACTGCCAGTGCCCAAGAGGGAAAGGATCAAAATTTCCTAATTTTGAATCAAAAACTAGAAATCTGTTTTTTTTTTTTGTGATCCCTAACTAACTCAACAAAGAGAAACGATGGCCCAATCCCCGATCCAAACATGGCTCAACTTTTCTGCGAGTGCCAATGCCCGAGGGGGAAAGGATCAAAATTTCCCAATTTTGAATCAAAAAGGAGAAATCTAAATTTTTTAAGATCCCTAACAGACTCATCAAAGAGAAACAACGGCCTAATCCCATATCCAAACACGGGCTCAACATTTCTGCAAGCACCAGGGCCCGATAGGAAAGGATCAAAGTTTTTAAATTTTTAATAAAAAATGAGAAATCTGATTTTTTTATCCTTTTTAGATCCCTAACATACTCATCGAGGAGAAACGATGGCCCAATCCCCGATCCAAAAACGGGTTCAACATTTATGCGAGCGCCAGTGCCAGAACAGGAAAGGATCAAAGTTTCTAAATTTTGAATGAAAAATGAGAAATCTGATTTTATCTTATTTTAGATCACTTACAGACTCATGAAAGAGAAACCATGGCCCAATCCTCGATTGAAAGACGGGCTGAATTTTTCTGCGAGCACCAGTGCTTAAGAGGAAATGGATCAACGTTTCTCAATTTTGAATAAAAAATAAGAAATCTGATTTTTTTTTCTTTTTTCAGATCCCTCACAAACTCATCAAAGAGAAACGATGGCCCAATCCCCGATCCAAACACGGGCTCAACATTTTTGCGAACGCCAGTGCACGAAAGGAAATTGATCAAAGTTTCTCAATTTTGAATAAAAAATGAGAAATCTGATTTTTTTTTTCTTTTTTTTAGATCCCTATTATAACTGTCTCATCGAAGAGAAAGAATGGCCAAATCCCCGATCCAAACACGGGATCAACATTTTTGCGAGCGCCGGCGCACTAAAGGGAAATGATCAAAATTTCTCAATTTTGAATAAAAAATGACAAATCTGATTTTTTTAGATCCCTAACAGACTTATCAAAGAGAAACAATGGCCCAATCTTCGATCCAAACACGGGCTTAACATTTCTGCGAGCGCCAGTGCCCGAGAGGGAAAGGATCAAAGTTTTTCAATTTTGAATCCAAAACTAGAAATCGGATTTTTTTAAGATCCCTAACAAACTTATCGAAGAAAAACGATGGCCCAATCCCCGAACCAAACAAGGGCTCAATGTTTCTGCGAGCGCCAGTGCTCGAGAGGGTAAGGATCAAAGTTTCACAATTTTGAATCCAAAATAAGAAATCTGATTTTCTTTTAGATCCCTAGCAGACTCAAGTCACTCATCGAAGAGAAATGATGGCCCAATCCCCTATCCAAACACGGGCTCATCATTTCTCCGAGCGCTAGTACACGAGTGGGAAATGATCAAAATTACTCAATTTTGAATCAAAATCTAGAAATCTGATTTTTTTTATGTTTTTAGACCCCTAACATACTCATCGAAGAGAAACGATGGCCCAATCCCCGATCCGAACATGGGATCAACATTTCTGTGAGCGTCAGTTCCTGAGAGGGAAAGGATCAAAGTTTCTCAATTTTGAATCAAAAATGATAAATCTGATTTTTTTTAGATCCCTAACAAACTTATCGAAGAGAAACGATGGCCCAATCCCCGATCCAAACAAGGGTTCAACGTTTCAACGAGCGCCAGTGCCCGAGAGGGAAAGGATCAAAGTTTCTCAATATTGAATACAAAATGAGAAATCTGATTTTTTTTCTTTTTTTAGATCCCTAACAGACTCATCGGAGATAAACGATGGCCCAATCCCCGGTCCAATAACGAGCTCGACATTTTTGCGAGCGCCGGTGCCCTAGAGGGAAATGATCAATTTCTTAATTTTGAATAAAAAATGACAAATTTGATTTATTTATTTTTAGAACCCTAACAGATGTATGAAAGAGAAACGATGGCCCAATCCCCAATCCAAACACGGGCTCAACATTTCTACGAATGCCAGTGCCTAAAAGGGCAAGGATCAAATTTTTCAATTTTGAATAACAAATGAGAAATCTGATTTTATTTTTTTATAGATCCCTAATAGACTTATCGAACAGAAACGACAGCCCAATCCCCAATCCAAACTAGGGCTCCACTTTTTTGCTAGCGCCAGTGCCCGAGAAGGAAAGGATCAAAGTTTCTCAATTTTGAATACAAAATGAGAAATCTGATTTTTTTTTCGATCCCTAACAGACTCATTGAAGAGAAATGATGGTCCAATCACCGATCCAAACACGGGCCCAACATTTCTATGAGCGCCGGTGCCCGAGAGGGAAAGGATCAAAGTTTCTCAGTTTTGAATCCAAAACGAGAAATCTAATTTTTTTTGGATCCCTAGCTGACTTATCAAAGAGAAACGATGGCCCAATCCCCGATTCGAACACGGGCACAACATTTCTGCGAGGGCCAGTGCCCGAGAGGGAAAGGATTAAAATTTCTCAAATTTCCAATCAAAAACAAGAAATCTGATTTTTTTTTAAACCCCTGGCGAACTCATCGAAGAAAACAATGGCCCAATCCCCGATCGAAACACGGGCTCAACATTTCTATGGGCTCTAGTGCCCAAGAGGAAATAGAATAAAGTTTCTCAATTTTGAATAAAAAAGGAGAAATCAGAATTTTTTTCTTTTTTTAGATCCCTGGCAGACTCATCGAATAAAAACGATGGCCCAATCCCCGATCCAAACACGAGCTCAACATTTCTGAGAGTGCCAATGCCCGAGAGGGAAAGGATCAAAATTTCTCAATTTTGAATCAAAAACTAAAAATCTGATTTTTTTAAGCTCCCTAACAGACTCATCGAAGAGAAATGATGGCCCAATCCCCGATCTAATCATGAGCTCAACATATTTGCGAGCGCCAATGCCCGAGAGGGAAAGGATCAAAATTCCTCAATTTTGAATAAAAAACTAGAAATCTAATTTTTTTTAGATCCCTAACAGACTCATCGACGAGAAACGATGGCCCAATCCCCGATCGAAACACGGGCTTAACATTTATGCGAGCGCCAGTGCTGGAGAGGGAAAGGATCAAAGTTTCTCAATTTTTAATCCAAAACGAGAAATCTGATTTTTTTTAGATCCCAAGCAGACTCGTTGAAGAGAAACGATGGCCCAATCCCCGATCCAAAAACGGGCTCAACATTTCTGCGAGCACCAGTGCCCGAAAGGAAAGGATCAAACTTTCTAAATTTTGAATAAAAAATGAGAAATCTGTTTTTTTCCTTTTTAGATCCCTAACATACTCATCGAAGAGAAACGATGGCCCAATCCCCGATCCAAACACGGGCTCAACATTTCTACGACTGCCAGTGCCCAAGAGGGAAAGGATCAAAATTTCCTAATTTTGAATCAAAAACTAGAAATCTGTTTTTTTTTTTGTGATCCCTAACTAACTCAACAAAGAGAAACGATGGCCCAATCCCCGATCCAAACATGGCTCAACTTTTCTGCGAGTGCCAATGCCCGAGGGGGAAAGGATCAAAATTTCCCAATTTTGAATCAAAAAGGAGAAATCTAAATTTTTTAAGATCCCTAACAGACTCATCAAAGAGAAACAACGGCCTAATCCCATATCCAAACACGGGCTCAACATTTCTGCAAGCACCAGGGCCCGATAGGAAAGGATCAAAGTTTTTAAATTTTTAATAAAAAATGAGAAATCTGATTTTTTTATCCTTTTTAGATCCCTAACATACTCATCGAGGAGAAACGATGGCCCAATCCCCGATCCAAAAACGGGTTCAACATTTATGCGAGCGCCAGTGCCAGAACAGGAAAGGATCAAAGTTTCTAAATTTTGAATGAAAAATGAGAAATCTGATTTTATCTTATTTTAGATCACTTACAAACTCATGAAAGAGAAACCATGGCCCAATCCTCGATTGAAAGACGGGCTGAATTTTTCTGCGAGCACCAGTGCTTAAGAGGAAATGGATCAACGTTTCTCAATTTTGAATAAAAAATAAGAAATCTGATTTTTTTTTTCTTTTTTCAGATCCCTCACAAACTCATCAAAGAGAAACGATGGCCCAATCCCCGATCCAAAAACGGGCTCAACATTTTTGCGAACGCCAGTGCACGAAAGGAAATTGATCAAAGTTTCTCAATTTTGAATAAAAAATGAGAAATCTGATTTTTTTTTTCTTTTTTTTAGATCCCTATTATAACTGTCTCATCGAAGAGAAAGAATGGCCAAATCCCCGATCCAAACACGGGATCAACATTTTGGCGAGCGCCGGCGCACTAAAGGGAAATGATCAAAATTTCTCAATTTTGAATAAAAAATGACAAATCTGATTTTTTTAGATCCCTAACAGACTTATCAAAGAGAAACAATGGCCCAATCTTCGATCCAAACACGGGCTTAACATTTCTGCAAGCGCCAGTGCCCGAGAGGGAAAGGATCAAAGTTTTTCAATTTTGAATCCAAAACTAGAAATCGGATTTTTTTTAGATCCCTAACAAACTTATCGAAGAAAAACGATGGCCCAATCCCCGAACCAAACAAGGGCTCAATGTTTCTGCGAGCGCCAGTGCTCGAGAGGGTAAGGATCAAAGTTTCACAATTTTGAATCCAAAATAAGAAATCTGATTTTTTTTAGATCCCTAACAGACTCATCAAAGAGAAACGTTTGCCCAATCCCCGATCCAATCATGGGCTCAACATTTCTGCGAGCACCAGTGCTAGAGTGCGAAAGGATCAAAGTTTCTCAATTTTGAATCCAAAACGAGAAATCTAATTTTTTTTAGATCCCTAGCAGACTCATGTCACTCATCGAAGAGAAACGATGGCCCAATCTCCGATCCAAACACGGGCTCATCATTTCTGCGAGCGCTAGTACCCGAGTGGGAAAGGATCAAAATTTCTAAATTTTGAATAGAAACTAGAAATCTTATTTTTTTTGTTTAATTTTTTAGACCCCTAACAGACTCATCGAAGAGAAACGATGGCCCAATCACCGATCCAAACACGGGCACAGCATTTCGGAGAGTGCCGGTGCCTGAGAGGGAAAGGATCAAAGTTTCTCAATTTTGAATCAAAAATGAAAAATCTGATTTTTTTAAGATCCCTAACAAACTTATCGAAGAGAAACGATGGAACAATCCCCGATCCAAACAAGGGCTCAACGCTTCAACGAGCGCCAGTGCCTGAGAGGGAAAGGATCAAAGTTTCTCAATATTGAATACAAAATGGAAAATATGATTTTTTTTTCTTTTTTTAGAACCCTAACAGACTAATCGAAGAGATACGATGGCCCAATCCCCGATCCTATCACGGGCTTAACATTTATGCGAGCACCGGTGCCCGAGAGGAAAATGATCAGAATTTCTCAATTTTGAATAAAAAAATGACAAATTTGATTTATTTGCTTTTAGATCCTAACAAACGTATCAAAGAGAAACGATGGCTCAATCCTCGATCCGAACACGGGCTCAACATTTCTGCGAGTGCCATTGCTCGAAAGGGCAAGGATCTAAGTTTTTCAATTTTGAATAAAAAATGAGAAATCTGATTTTATTTTTTTATAGATCCCTAACAGACTTATCGAAGAGAAACGATGGCCCAATCCTCGATCAAAACAAGGGCTCCACTTTTCTGCGAGCGCCAGTGCCCGAGAGGGAAAGGATCAAAGTTTCTCAATTTTGAATCGAAAATGAGAAATTTGATTTTTTTTTTCGATCCCTAACAGACTCATTGAAGAGAAACGATGGTCCAATCACCGATCCAAACACGGGCCCAACATTTCTATGAGCACCCGTGCCCGAGAGGGAAAGGACCAAAGTTTCTCAATTTTGAATCCAAAATGAGAAATCTAAATTTTTTTTTGGATTCCTGGCAGACTCATCAAAGAGAAATGATGACCCAATCCCCGATCCAAACACGGGCAAAACATTTCTGCGAGCGCCAGTGCCCGAGAGGGAAAGGTTCAAAATTTCTCAATTTTGAATCAAAAACTAGAAATCTGATTTTTTTTTACATCCCTAACAGACTCATCGACGAGATACGATGGCCCAATCCCTGATCGAAACACGGGCTCAGCATTTCTGCGAGCGCTAGTGCCCGACAGGGAAAGACTCAAAGTTTCTCAATTTTTAATCCAAAACGAGAAATCTAAATTTTTTTTTACCCTAGCAGACTCATTGAAGAGAAACGATGGCCCAATCCCCGATCCAAACACGGGCTAAACATTTCTATGAGCGGTATTGCCCGAGAGGGAAAGGATCAAAGATTCTCAATTTTGAATAAAAAATGAGAAATCTGATTTTTTTTCTTTTTTTATCCCTAATAGACTCATCGAAGATAAATGATGGCCCAATCCCCGATCCAAACACGGGCTCAATATTTCTGCGAGTGCCAGTGCACGAAAGGGAAAGGATCAAAATTTCCCAATCTTGCATCAAAAATTAGAAATCTGGTTTTTTTTTAGATCCCTAGCAAACTCAACGAAGAGAAACAATGGCCCAATCTCCGATCCAAACACGGCTTAACTTTTTTGTGAGTGCTAGTGCTCGAGAGGGAAAAGGATCAAAATTTCCCAATTTTGAATCAAAAAGGAGAAATTTGATTTTTTTTTAGATCCCTAACAAGCTCATCGAAGAGAAACGACGGCCCAATCCCCAATCCAAACACGGGCTCAACATTTCAGAGAGCGCCAGTGCCCGAGAGGAAAGGATCAAAGTTTCTAAATTTTGAACAAAAATGAGAAATCTAATTTTTTTATCCTTTTTAGATCCCTAACATACTCATCGAAGAGAAACAATGGCCCAATCCCCGATCCAAAAATGGGCTCAACATTTCTTCGAGCTCAATCCCCAAAGGGAAAGGATCAAAGTTTCTAAATTTTGAATAAAAAATGAGAAATCTGATTTTATTTTATTTTAGATCCCTTACAGACTCATCAAAGGGAAACGATGGCCCAATCCCCGATAGAAACACGGGCTGAACTTTTCAGCGAGCGCCAGTGCCCAAGAGGAAATGGATCAGAGTTTCTCAATTTTGAATCAAAAATGAGAAATCTAATTTTTTTTCTTTTTTCAGATCCCTCACAAACTCATCGAAGAGAAACGATGGCCCAATCCCCGATCCAAACACGGGCTCAACATTTCAGCGAACGCTAGTGCCCGAAAGGAAATTGATCGAAGTTTCTTAATTTTGAATAAAAAATGAGAAATCTTATTTTTTTTCTTTTTTTTAGATCCCTAACAGTCTCATCGAAGAGAAACGGTGGCAAAGTCCCCGATCCAAACACGGGATCAACATTTTTGTGAGCGCCGGTGCACTAAAGTGAAATGATCAAAGTTTCACAATTTTGAATAAAAAATGACAAATCTGATCTTTTTTAGATCCCTAACGAACTAATCAAAGAGAAACGATGGCCCAATCTTCGATCCAAACACCGGCTCAACATTTCTGCGAGCGCCAGTGCCCGAGAGGGAAAGGATCAAAGTTTTTCAATTTTGAATCAAAAATAAGAAATCCTTTTTTTTAGATACCTAACAAACTTATCGAAGAGAAACGATGGCCCAATCCCCGAACCAAACAAGGGCTCAACGTTTCTGCGAGCGCAGTGCCTGAGAGGGTAAGGATCAAAGTTTCTCAATTTTGAATAAAAAATAAGAGAACTGATTTTTTTTATCCCTAATAGACTCATCGAAGAGAAACGATGGCCCAATTCCCTTTCCAAACACAGGCTCAACATTTCTGCGAGTATCAGAGCCCGAGAGGGAAAGGATCAAAATTTCCAAATTTTGCTTCAAAAACTAGAAATCTGAATTTTTTTGTTTTTTTTAGATCCCTAACAAACTCAACGAAGAGAAATGATGGCCCAATCCCCGATCCAAACACATCTCAACTTTTCTGCGAGTGCCAGTGCCCGAGAGGGAAAGGATTAAAATTTCCCAATTTTGAATGAAAAATAAGAAATATAATTTTTTTTTAGATCCCTAACAGACTCATCGAAGAGAAACGACAGCCCAATCCCCGAACCAAACACTGGCTCAAAATTTCTGTGAGCGCTGGCGCCCTAGAGCAAATGATCGAAATTTCTCAGTTTTGAATCAAAAATGAGAAATCTGATTTTTTTTATTTTTTTTGTTTAGATCCCTAAGAGACTCATCGAAGAGAAATGATGGCCCAATCCCCGATCCAAACACAGGCTCCACATTTCTGCGAACGGCAGTGCCCGTAAGGTAATTAATTGATTGAAGTTTCTCAATTTTGAAAAAAATATGAGAAATCTGTTTTTTTTTATATCCCTAACGGACTTATGTAGGAGAAACGATGGCCCAATCCTCGATCCAAACACGGGCTCAACATTCTGCGAGTGCCAGTGCCCGAGACGGTCAGGATCAAAGTTTTTCAATTTTGAATAAAAAATGAGAAATCTGATTTCAGTTTTTTATAGATCCCTAATAGACTTATCGAAGAGAAAGATGGCCCAATCCCCGATCCAAACAAGGGCTCCACTTTTATGCGAGCGCCAGTGCGCGAGAGGGAAAGGATCAAAGTTTCTCAATTTTGAATCTAAAATGAGAAATCTGAATTTTTTTTAGATCGCTAACTGACTCATTGAAGAGAAACGACGGTCCAATCCTCGATCCAAACATGGGCCCAACGTTCTACGAGCGCTGGTGCCCGAGAGGGAAAGGATCAAAGTTTCTCAATTTTGAATCCAAAATGAGAAATCTAAATTTTTTTTAGACCCGAACAGACTCATCGAAGAGAAACGATGGCCTAACCCCCGATCCAAACACGGGCAAAACATTTATGCGAGCGCCAGTGCCCGAGAGGGAAAGGATTAAAATCTCTCAAATTTTGAATAAAAAATAGGAAATCAATTTTTTTCTTTTTTTCTTTTTTTTAAAACCCCCAGCGGACTCATCGAAGATAAATGATGGCGCAATCCCCAATCCAAACACGGGCTCAACATTTCTGCGGGCGCAAGTGCCCGAGAGGAAATAGATCAAAGTTTCTCAATTTGGAATCAAAAATGAGAAATCTGATTATTTTCTTTTTTTAGATCACTTGAAGTCTCATCGAAGAAAAACGAATGCCCAATCCCCGATCGAAACACGGGCTCAACATTTATGCGAGCGTCAATGCCCGAGTGGGAAATGAACAAAATTTCACAATTTTGAATCAAAAACAAGAAATCTGATTTTTTCTTAGATCCCTAACAGACTCATGGAAGAGAAACAATGGCCCAAACCTCGATCGAAACAAGGGCTCAACATTTCTGTGGGCGCCAGTGCCCGAGAGGAAATAGATCAAAGTTTCTCAATTTTGAATAAATAATGAGAAATCTAATTTTTTTTCTTTTTTTAGATCCCTTGCAGACTCATCGAAGAGAAACGACGGCCCAATCCCCTATCCAAACACAGGCTCAACATTTCTGCGAGCGCCAGTGCTCGAGAGGAAAGGATCAAAGTTTCTAGATTTTGAATAAAAAATGAGAAATCTGATGTTTTATCCTTTTTAGATCCCTAACATACTCATCGAAGAGAAATGATGGCCCAATCCCCGATCCAAAAAAAGGCTCAACATTTCTGCGAGCGCCAGTGCCCGAAAGGGAAAGGATCAAAGTTTCTAGATTTTGAAAAAAAATGAGAAATCTGATTTTATTTTATTTTAGATCCCTTACAGACTCATCGAAGAGAACGATGGCCCAATCCCCGATCTAAACACGGGCTGAACTTTTCTGCGGGCGCCAGTGCCAAAGAGGAAATGGATCAAAGTTTCTCAATTTTGAATAAAAAATGAGAAATCTGATTTTTTTTTATTTTTTTCAGATCCCACACAGACTCATCGAAGAGAAATGATGGCCCAATCCCCGATCCAAACACGGGCTCAATAGTTCTGCGGGCGCCAGTGCCCGAGAGAAAATAGATCAAAGTTTCTCAATTTTGAATAAATAATGATAAATCAGACTTTTTTTTTTTAATTTTTTTAGATCTCTTGCAGACTCACCGAAGAAAAACAATGGCCCAATCCCCGATCCAAACACGCGCTCAACATTTCAGCGAGTGCCAAAGCCCGAGAGGGAAGGGATCAAAATTTATCAATTCTGAATCAAAAACTAGAAATCTAATTTTTTTTAGATCCCTAACAGACTCATCGAAGTGAAACGATGGCCCAATCCCCGATCCAAACACGGGCTCAACATTTCTGCGAGCGCCAATGCCCGAGCAGGAAAGGATCAAAATTTCACAATTTTGATTAAAAAACTAGAAATCTGATTTTTTTATAGATCCCTAACAGACTCATCTAAGAGAAACGATGGCCCAATACCCGATCGAAACACGGGCTCAACATTTCTGCGTGCGCCAGTGCCCGAGAGGGAAAGGATCAAAGTTTCTCAATTTTTAATCGTAAACGAGAAATCTGATTTTTTTTAGAACCCTAGCAAACTCATTGAAGGGAAACGATGGCCCAACCCCCGATCCAAACACGGGCAAAACATTTCTGCGAGCGCCAGTGCTCGAGAGGGAAAGGATTAAAATCTCTCAAATTTTGAATAAAAAAAAGAAATCTATTTTTTTCTTTTTTTTTTTTTTTTTAAATCCCCAGCGGACTCATCGAAGATAAATGATGGCCCAATACCCGATCGAAACACGGGCTCAACATTTCTGCGTGCGCCAGTGCCCGAGTGGGAAAGGATCAAAATTTCTCAATTTTGAATAAAAAACAAGAAATCTAATTATTTTGTCTTTTTTTTTTACTCCTCCAACAGACTCATCGAAGAAAAACGATGGCCCAATCCCCGATCCAAACACCGGCTCAACATTTCTGCGGGCGCCAGTGCCCGAGAGGAAATGGATCAAAGTTTCTCAATTTTGAATCCAAAATGAGAAATCTGATTTTTTTTTAGACCCGAGCAGACTCATCGAAGAGAAACGATCGCCCAACCCCCGATCCAAACACGGGCAAAACATTTCTACGAGCGCCAGTGCTCGAGAGGGAAAGGATTAAAATCTCTCAAATTTTGAATAAAAAAAAGAAATCTATTTTTTTCTATTTTTTTTTTAAATCCCCAGCGGACTCATCGAAGATAAATGATGGTGCAATCCCCAATCCAAACACGGGCTCAACATTTCTGCGGGCGCAAGTGCCCGAGAGGAAATAGATCAAAGTTTCTCAATTTGGAATCAAAAATGAGAAATCGGATTATTTTCTTTTTTTAGATCACTTGAAGTCTCATCGAAGAAAAACGAATGCCCAATCCCCGATCGAAACACGGGCTCAACATTTATGCGAGCGACAATGCCCGAGAGGGAAAGGATCAAAATTTCACAATTTTGAATCAAAAATAAGAAATCTGATTTTTTCTTAGATCCCTAACGGACTCATGGATGAGAAACAATTGCCCAAACCTCGATCGAAACAAGGGGTCAACATTTCTGTGGGCGCCAGTGCCCGAGAGGAAATAGATCAAAGTTTCTCAATTTTGAATAAATAATGAGAAATCTAATTTTTTTTTTCTTTTTTTAGATCCCTTGCAGACTCATCGAAGAGAAACGATGGCCCAATCCCCGATCCAAACACGGGCTCAACATTTCTGCGAGCGCCAGTGCTCGAGAGGAAAGGATCAAAGTTTCTAAGTTTTGAATGAAAAATGAGAAATCTGATTTTTTATCCTTTTCAGATTCCTAACATACTCATCGAAGAGAAATGATGGCCCAATCCCCGATCAAAAAACAGGCTCAACATTTCTGCGAGCGTCAGTGCCCGAAAGGGAAAGGATCAAAGTTTCTAGATTTTGAAAAAAAATGAGAAATCTGATTTTATTTTATTTTAGATCCCTTACAGACTCATCGAAGAGAAATGATGGCCCAATCCCTGATCTAAACACGGGCTGAACTTTTCTGCGGGCGCCAGTGCCAAAGAGGAAATGGATTAAAGTTTCTCAATTTTGAATAAAAAATGAGAAATCTGATTTTTTTTTCTTTTTTCAGATCCCTCACGGACTCATCGAAGAGAAACGATGGCCCAATCCCCGATCCAAACACGGGCTCAACAGTTCTGCGGGCGCTAGTGCCTGAGAGAAAATAGATCAAAGTTTCTCAATTTTGAATAAATAATGATAAATCAGATTTTTTTTTAATTTTTTTAGATCTCTTGCAGACTCATCGCAGAAAAACGATGGCCCAATCCCCGATCCAAACACGCGCTCAACATTTCAGCGAGTGCCAAAGCCCGAGAGGGAAGGGATCAAAATTTATCAATTCTGAATCAAAAACTAGAAATCTATTTTTTTTAGATCCCTAACAGACTCATCGAAGTGAAACGATGGCCCAATCCCCGATCCAAACACGGGCTCAACATTTCTGCGAGCGCCAATGCCCGAGCGGGAAAGGATCAAAATTTCACAATTTTGAATAAAAACTGGAAATCTGATTTTTTATAGATCCCTAACAGACTCAACTAAGAGAAACGATGGCCCAATACCCGATCGAAACACGGCTCAACAATTCTACGTGCGCCAGTGCCCGAGAGGGAAAGGATCAAAGTTTCTCAATTTTTTATCGTAAACGAGAAATCTTATTTTTTTTAGAACCCTAGCAAACTCATTGAAGGGAAACGATGGCCCAATCCCCGATCCAAACACAGGCTCAACATTTCTGCGAATGCCAGTGCCCGAGTGGGAAAGGATCAAAATTTCTCAATTTTGAATAAAAAACAAGAAATCTGATTATTTTGTCTGTTTTTTTTGCTCTCCCAACAGACTCATCGAAGAAAAATGATGGCCCAATCCCCGATCCAAACACCGGCTCAACATTTCTGCGAGCGCCAGTGCCCGAGAGGAAATGGATCAAAGTTTCTCAATTTTGAATCCAAAATGAGAAATCTGATTTTTTTAGATCCCTGACAGACTCATCGAAGAGAAACGATGGCCCAATCCTCGATCCAAACACGGGCTCAACATTTCTATGAGCGCCAGTGCCCGAGAGGGAAAGGATCAAAGATTCTCAATTTTGAATAAAAAATGAGAAATTTGAATTTTTTTCTTTTTTTTATCCCTAACATCGAAGAGAAACGATGGCCCAATGCCCGATCTAAATATGGCTCAACTTTTCAGCGAGTGCCAATGCCCGAGAGGGAAAGGATCAAAATTTCCCAATTTTGAATCAAAAAGGAGAAATTTGATTTTTTTTACATCCCTAACAGACTCATCGAAGAGAAACGATGGCCCAATCCCCGATCCAAACACGGGTTCAACATTTTTGCTAGCGCCAGTGCCCGAGAGGAAAGGATCAAAGTTTCTAAATTTTGAATAAAAAATGCGAAATCCGATTTTATCTTATTTTTGATCCCTTACAGACTCATCGAAGAGAAACAAAGGCCCAATCCCCAATCGAAACATGGGCTAAACTTTTCTGCGAGAGCCACTGCCCAAGAGGAAATAGATCAAAGTTTCTCAATTTTAACTAAAAAATAAGAAATCTGATTTTTTTTCTTTTTTTTTTAGATCCCTAACAGTCTCATCAAAGAGAAAGTGGGAAACCTGACTCTGATAGCGGGGCAGGTTTTTCTAGAAAACGAGCCCACAGAAGCAAGAGGAAGAGGAGTCAGCATCGCAGCAAGGGGCAATACAAAGACTCTCCTGATATGGAAGTCCCTTTTACTATCATTGAGGAGATGCCAGAGAATGATGACGAGCCTCCGAAAAAGAGGAGTCGAGAAGAAGAGACTGTCGGTGAAGGTATGATTCTTCCTCTTTCTCTTTCCATTTTTTTTCATGGAATTGTCCATGTTCTGATTTGCCTTCTACTTCTGTTTTTTTAGCAGAGGAAGAAGACTTGGTAATGCCTGAGGTTACGACCGATGAGGCGGTGACGGATCCGGCTGAGGCACCTGAAGAAGAACCGAGGGACTCTGGAGTGAATCCAGAATCTTTAATTGATATAACTTTTTCTGCTTTCTTTTTTTTGTCTGTGACTTGATTTGCTAACATTTTTCTTGTCAGCTGACTTGCCATAGGATTCTGATGACTTTGAACCATCGATGGACGCAAATGTTGACGATGCTTTCGATGAGTTCATGGAGGAAGAGAGTGTTCCCCTAGTCGTTGAAGAAGGTACTTTGTAGTAATAACCCTAATAATGATTTTAAACAGGATCATATTCATACCTTCTTGTGTTTCATTGGTAGGTTTTGAAGTGATAGAAGAGAGTCCATCACTTTCTTCAGAACCAGAGCAAGGGATGCCAAAGGTTGATCTGGAGGTAGAGACTCCTACAACCAGTTCTGACATGGTAGAGGCGAGAACTCATGATGAGATTCCTACCCCGGTGGCTCCAATTGGAAAGAGTTCTTTTGTTACTCTTCCAATGGGGCATGACATGAGCAGCCGACCGATGGAGCGGGGCGAATCTTGATCTGGACCATCTCTTCTATTTGCGAAGAAGGTGCTGGCATGGGTTTTGAGCTCTTGGATCGAGACTCTCCTTTCTGGACACTTGGATGCCGGATTTGGTATGATCCAGCATGTGCAGGAGATTCTCACTGATACCAAAGAAGTTGGTCTAGATGTCACAGGTGCCAAGGCGATAGTTGATAGGATCATTGCGCTGGGTGACAAGTGGTTTGAGACCATGGCTTTCCCTGATGGTGACTTCTTCAATGAGATGTTCCATGATCTTGCTATTAAGGCTCAATCTGACTTGGATGAGACTACACAGAGCATGAAGCAGTTTGCCCGGGAGAGGAACTTAGAAGAGTTAGCCATCATCGGTTTGAGGCACGACATTACCATTCTTGATAGGGAGGTCGCCGAGGCTAGGCAGCGTCTTAAGCATTTGGAGGCACAAGTTGCGGCCAAGTGGGCTACTATGACAGAGGCTCGCGATAGGAAGAGTGCTCTGATTCGCGATGCCGATCGAATTCTCAAAAGGAGGGCTCAGGAAAACAAATGATGGCGAACTACTTGGGATAAGCTTCCTGGTGTAAAAGAAGGATTACGGCATTCTGCAGCATCTCATGGGAAATTCCTGAAGAAGCGTGCCCTGTAAACTCTGACGGTTGAGGCCAAAAGTTTGCTCGAGGAGCTGAAACTTTGGCTGGAGTCCATTTTTGGTTGACTCCCTGGTTTCTCATTTTTTGTAACAGAAACTCTTCTCTTTTTTTTTGTACCACATGTATTTTCTTTGGTACTCTTTTTTTTTGTAGTGCTGGTGAAAACTTTCTTTTTTTTTTTTGGTAGCACACGGATTTTTTTTGTACTCTTTTTTTTGTTTTCCCTACTCTCACTTAAATCTTTTTGTGATGAAAGCAATTGCTAAATGGGATTTGATCAAAATTTTGTCATTTTGTGAAAATCTTTTGTCAAATGATTGTTTTGGCATGGGAGCCAGATTTTGTTTATGGCATGAAAGCCGATTTTGGCATGAGAGCCAGTTTTTATGGCATTGATAGCCGGTTTGTGACATTGATAGCCGGTTTATGGCATTCATAGCCGGGTTATTTGAAATCCAAGTTTTGGTTTGTGGCATTGATAGCTAAGTTTTGTTTTGTGGCATTGATAGCCCGTTTCGTAGCATCTATAGCCGATTTTGGTGGCATTTATAGCCAATTTTGGTTATAAAAAATGTAAGTATCGACTAAAAGTCGCCTCCCTGCTGAATGGTCTTGCAAGTATCGATGGAATGTCGCATCCTTGCTCATTCAGTTGCGAGTATCGATGGAGTGCTGCCTCCTTGCGGATTTGGGTGCAAGTATCGATGAAATGTCGCTTCCTTGCTTTTTAAAAATTTTGGTTTTGCGGGTACTGACTTGATGTCGTTTCCCCATAATTTTTGACATTTGCAGTTTTCTCGAACCTTTGGGTTGTGGATATCAACTGTAATGTTGCATCTCCACGATTTTAGGTTTTTTTGAACCTTTGATATTTTGGTTGTGGATATCAACTGAAATGTTGCGTCTCCACGATTTTAGGTTTTTTTCGAGCCTTTAAAATTTGGGTTGTGGATATCAACTGAAATGTTGCATCTCCACGATTTTTTTTATTTTGCAAGTATCGACGAAATGTTGCTTCCCTACGATTTTGGAAGTGTTAAGCGTGGTTCGCATTCTTCCAATTTGTGCGAGTATCGACTAAGCATCTCTTCCTTGCGGTTTTTGAAAAACCATTTTTTTTGTTTAAAGACACGGGGGTCGTAAGTTTTGACCTAAAACCATTTTGGCGGTAAAAGGCAGGGTGGACTAAGGTGGAAGTCCCTGAGTCCAGATTTTGTTTCAAACCATGAATTTTGGGTTCAAGGATTGAAAGTTTTGGTCAAGTTAGGGAGAGGCTCCTAAACTTGGAATTTTTGAACAATAAAACAATGAAAGTAAGCATTGTTTAAATTTCTAGAAGTTTCAACATTTGATATGAAAATTCTAAAAAGAGTGGGTTTGGTGAGCGAGTGACTGGAAATAGGTTTTGTCCGTACAAGCATTGCTCTTACCCAGTTGGGTAAGTCCTCAAGGGAAGTACCGTTTTAAGAACTTGTCGTTGATGGGCAACATACATCTGTCACCCTCCATGTTTAGGAGTGCGTATGCGCCGTTGAAGAAAACCTTGTCAATGACGTAGGGTCCCTCCCATTTTGGCTCAAACTTGCCTTTGGACTTGTGAGCGAAGACCATTGGTCTTTTTACCGCAAGAACCAAGTCACCCTTTTTGTAGGCACATTGCCTGACCTTCTTATCGAAAGATCATGCCATGCATGCTTGGTAAAGTTCAATGCTTTGTCGAGCTTCGAGCCGTCTCTCATCGAGATTTTTAGCTCATGGAGTCGCAATTTGACATTGCTTTCTTGACTCATGTCATTTTGCAAAGATACCCTCAATGTAGGAATTTGTACTTCCAAGGGTATGATAGATTCACATCCATAGACCAAGGAGAATGGTGTGCTATGGGTTGGTCCTCGAACAGTGGTTCGATAGGCCCACAAAGCTTCAAGCAGTTTGTCGCTCCAGTTTTTTTTGTGACTAGAGACCATTTTCTTGAGGATTTTGCAAAGTATCTTGTTGAAGGCTTCTGCTAATCCGTTTGCTGCTGGATTGTATGGAATCGAAGGACATCTTTGGATTTTGTATTTGTCGCAGAACCTATAGAATTGATGATTCCAGAATTGTGATCCGTTATCATGGACGAATCTTTTAGGTATGCCAAAATGACAAATGATGTTGGTGCGTAGGAACTGAAGGGCGGATGAGGTCTTCATTTCGTTGAGCGCAAATTCTTCCGACCACTTGGAGATATAATCCGTAGCGACGAAGATGAAGCGATGAACTTTGCTTGAAGGGGGAGAAATAGGACCAATGATGTCCATACCCCAGGCTTTGAAAGGCCATGAGGTTGTTATAGGATGTAGCCATTCTGGAGGCATGTGAATGTAATCTCCATGAACTTGGCATTGTTGGCAGGGCTTAGCAAATTGCATTGCATCGCTACCATGGTAAGCCAGTAATAACCTAACATTTTTATTTGATCGTAGAGCTTAGGACCAGCCTGATGGGCTCCATAAAGACCAGCATGAACTTCTTCGACTATTTTTTCAGCCTCTTGTTGTAACAAGCAGCGTAAAAGTACTCCGTTGAAGGATTTCCTGTAAAGGATTTTTGATGGAATATCTAAATGAAAGTTTGGGGCTCGCCTTTGGATGCTTACCCATTCTTTTGGGTCTTCAGGTAGGATTCCGAACATAGTGTAATCAATGAATGGATCCCTCTAGTCGCCGATTGAAGGTTGAAGGATAGAGATCCGACTTCCAACCACTCAGTGGCATTCAGCAACTGCTTGGTGTGTGTTAAGAGGAGGGAGGATCCTTCTCTCACACACTGTGATTTGCATGTTTTTCCCTTCCTGGATTGCCATAGATGTGAAAGAAACTGCGATTCAGATCTGAAATTAGCGGAAGACATTCATGGCTAATTTGTAACATGACAGATTTTAAAAAAAATCTGATTTGGGCAGCATAAATCAGCCATAGAGATCGCATGAGAACTCCATGAATTCATGATCAACAAGTGTATAATTAAAGGAGAAAGAAGAAGACTATTACCTCAAAGATTTGTAGACTTCAAAACTCTGAAAAAATAGATCCAAAGGCCCGAACTCAGACTTGCAACTAGCAAACAAATTGCTGGAATTTTCTGCAGTAGTGTTGCCTTTGATCTTCTTCTCTATCTCACTTCCAAATCTGATTGGCTAAGATGGTGGATTCTTTATCTAGGAATTGAGAACTATTTCTCCAAGGAAAAATCTCAGACCTACAACTTTCTTCAATGAAGAAGAAAGAACTTCAAGGGCTGGACGTGTGGAACCTTGCACTATGCTATGTTGTGTTGGACGTCCAAGAGCTATGAGGTTTCTTTTATAGAAACTTTATGGTAGCTTTCCCACAAAGTTATCTCTCCTTATTCTCAAAGATGTCCTAAAAGGAAAGTATAATCTAAAGATTTATTTCCTTTTAGATACAATCCAATTAGAAAAGGAAACTAAGGAACTTCCCATGCAATTAGTAATCCTAGTTGTACAACACTTACTAATTTTAAGTTCCTAATCCAAAAAGGAAACTTTCTCATAGGAATACTAATCCAAAGAGGAGTCCAACCTTCCAAGTAGAGAGACCTACTCAAAATTGAAAACCTTACCCATGGAAATCCCATTATGGACGTCCCTCATGATAATGCACACCATGGCCCACACATAATCTATCTAGAATAAAATTCATGTATGCCATCAAAGGCCTATTTGAATTTAAACTCAAAATTATTTTTCCACTAAAATAATTCATCCAAATGTTATCTAAACATTTTAGGAAACCATGCCAATCTTGGTAAGTGACTAGAGAAGGGACCAAAAGACATATTTGCCATAAAATGACCAAAATGTCCATGCTAAACCCATAGCAACATAAAGACCATTTTAACCTTAACTCATTCCACTAGAGAGTTATGGTTGAACTCCAAGGACAAATATATAATAAGCTCGTCATAAAATGACGGTTGTCTTCGACCTACTAAGTGTAATGACCTGAATGCCCCTCTATATAACATCGATAATCGAGTCAGGTTATCACATGTACTATCTACCTTCCTGATTACATCTAAACCTTAGAACTTCATATCCTTAACATAATCATCATTCAGATATCATTCTCTTGGTCCAGGGAGCGACCCACAAGTTCAATATCCATATGGAACATCCATATACTAAGATCTTAGATTTTGATGATTAATCAGATAATTCTAAGTGGACGATCATTCCATCATTAGATGGCATAGATTCTATATTGCATCTGCACGTCCGAACTGATCAAGTCCGAGTACGCAAAACAAAGAGCTGTTGACCCATGAAAAGAATCTCACCCATAGTGAATTAAAGCACAAGAACTTGACTTCGTCAGTTCATCCACAAATGCTCAAGATTAAGAGCACCGGTCACTCAGTAGCATGAGGTGACTTGATCTCTCTCTGTGATAGTAATATTTTAGAGATCACACCTACCATGGTCCTGTTCAATGCATTGCATATGCACTAATGAGATGAATCCGGGAAAACCCTCCCATGACTTAGGTAAGTCACCCTGAATACAGGAGAATCTCTCATTATAACTTATACCAAGATGTAGTGCCTAGCTCCATCTCTCAGTTATGAACAAATGTGTTGTATCCAGTATCCATGAATTAGACCTATCTGTGTGTAGACACTACACACCTAATTCATTTACTAGAAACAATGGGCCTTACACAACCATACATATATACATGTTTAAGTAGAAAAGAGTCATTCCATTAAATAACCAGTCAATATCCAATAACAAAAGATAAGAGTGCAGCCAGTGGGCTTTAGGGCATACACCAATCCCAACAAACTCCCACTTGCACTAAAGATCACTACTTCCTAACCTAACACCCATAGACTCAACATGAAAAGTGAAGACTTTCTCAGTAAGAGTCTTAGTGAATGGGTAAGCTAAGTTATTTGCTGAAGCAATATGATCCACCACTATCTCTCCATCCTGAATGAATTCCCGGATCAAGTGGTACTTTCTCTGAATGTGCTTGCCTTTCTTGTGATTCCTGGGCTCTTTGCACTGTGCTACAGAACCAGTGTTCTCACAGTACATGACAATCGGTTTTTGTACTGCAGGAACAACTCCCAATTCCAACAGGAATTTTCTGAGCCATACAGCTTCCTTCGCAGCTTCCGATGCCGCCACATACTCTGCTTCCATGGTAGAATCAGTAGTACAGGATTGCTTGACACTTCTCCATGATATAGCCCCTCCTGACAGAGTAAAGACGTACCCTAAAGTAGACTTTCTTGCATCACTATCAGATTGGAAATCAGAGTCTGTATACGCCAAAGGCGTTAGATCATCTGCTCGAAAGGTCAGCATATAATCTTTCGTTCTCTGAAGATACTTGAATATATGCTTAACAGCTGTCCAATGCATAGGTCCAGGGTTTGACTGATATCTGCTAACCATGCCAACGGGAAAGCAAATATCTGGTCTAGTACATAACATAGCATACATGAGGCTTCCAACAGCGGATGCATATGGAATTCTCCTCATGCTCTATATCTCTTCAGATGTCTTTGGACATTGATCTCGAGACGTGGTACTCCATGTCTAGAAGGTAGGAGACCCTTCTTGGAGTCATGTATGTTAAACTTGACCAATATCTTCTCAATGTATGAAGATTGGGATAGGGCTAACATCTTATTCTTGTGATCACGCAAAAGCTTGATCCCTAAGATATAGCTGGCCTCACCCAAATCCTTCATCTGAAATTGAGAGGATAACCAAACCTTTGTGGATGACAATAAACCTACATCATTTCCTATGAGTAATATGTCATCAACATACAGAACCAGAAATGCAACTGCTTTTCCACCTCCTTTCTTATACACACACGGTTCATCAATGTTTTGATCAAAGCCAAAAGATTTGACTGCCTGATTAAACTTGATGTTCCATGCTCTAGATGCTTACTTAAGTCCATAAATGGACTTCTTAAGTTTACAAACCATGTTATCTTGGCCACTAGCAATGAAGCCCTCTGGTTGCATCATATAGATGCTTTCGTCAAGACTTCCATTAAGAAAAGTTGTCTTGACATCCATCTGCCATATCTCGTAGTCATAATGACATGCGATGGCCAAGAGAATCCTTATGGACTTAAGCATAGCCACTGGTGAAAGGGTTTCTTCATAATCGATACCCTCTTTCTGAGTATATCCTTTCGCCACCAGTCTTGCTTTGAAGGTTTCCACCTTCCCATCCACTCCTCTCTTCCTCTTGTAGATCCACTTGCACCCTATGGGTTTAATCCCTTCAGGTGCATCTACAAGTTCCCAGACTTGATTAGAATACAAAGAATCCATTTCAGATTTCATCGCTTGCTGCCACATGTCAGCATCTATATCCGTTACTGCTTCATCATAACTAGTAGGATCCTCAACCAGATCTTCAGAGTCTATCTTAAAAGACACTCCTAGATATCTTTCTGGCTGTCTAGAAATTCTCCCACTGCGACGAGGCTCTGGAGTGTTCAAAGGAATATCTTGTTCATCTATTGTCTCAGGATCTGGTATAGATGTTATAGGAGATCCCGGAAGAATCTCCTCAAGGGTTTCTTTACAACTAAGCTCTTGGTGCATCATACAATCATCCTCCAAGTACCTAGCATGAGTGCTGATGAGCACTTTTTGCTCCTTTGGATGATAAAAGATGCCACCTCTCGTTCCCTTAGGATACCTAATGAAGTAGCACATTTCCGATCTGGGTTCCAGCTTGGTAGCTTTATCATTCAGTACATAGGCTGGACAACCCCAAATGTGGATATGTCTTAAACTAGGTTTTCGACCTGTCCACATTTCTTGCGGTGTCCTAGGTACTGATTTAGAAGGTACCAGATTTAAAATGGATGCTGCTGCTTCTAGGGCATATCCACAAAAAGATCTAGGTAGGGTTGCATGACTCATCATGGACCTTACCATATCAAGAAGGGTACGGTTTCTTCTCTCCGCTACACCATTTTGCTGGGGTGTACCCGGTGCAGACAACTGAGACACAATCCCATGTTGTGTGAGGTACTCTTTGAACTCACCCAGGAGGTACTCGCCACCTCGATCAGATCAAAGGGCTTTGATATGTTTCCCTAGTTGTAGCTCCGCCTCAGCCTTGAATTGCTTGAACTTATCAAACGTTTCAAACTTGCGTCGCATCAAGTATACATATCCATTCCTAGAGTAATCATCGGTGAAGGTGATGTAATACTCATAACCTCCTCGAGCCGGTTTGTTCATAGGACCACAGACATCATCTTGAGCATATGCTCTCTGACAGGTGTTCCCTCAGCCATCCTAGTATTCATGATAGTCCTTATAGCAGCTTGCCTAGTTGGCCTGCTTTTGTCTGCAAACATCTCAGACAAGGACATCATGATTTCATAGGCTGTGTCCATTTGCTCGTGCTGTGTTTGCAACACGTTGGACATGGAAGCGAGCATGTAGCATTTAGCCATGCGGTTCGCTTTCTTCCATTTCCTCTCAGCCTCTAACTGGTCATCAGTAGAATTAGCATCAACATCAGGACCGGTTTCCAGCAAGACATACTTGTACTCCTCAGCTGGGTGTACTATGTCAAGATTTCTTTTCCAATCTACGTAGTTAGGGTCAGTTAGTTTGTTCTCACGAAGAATGCACATCAGCGGACTAAAGGAATCTTTACCCATCTCTCTTTGGATATAAAATGGTTTATAATTATGTTGGGATTGGTGTATGCCCTAAAGCCCACTAGCTGCACTCTCATCTTTTGTTACTGGATATTTATTGGTTATTTAATGGAATGACTCTTTTCTGCTTAAACATGTATATATGTATGGTTATGTAAGGCCCATTGTTTCTAGTAAATGAATTAGGTGTGTAGTGTCTACACACAGATAGGTCTAATTCATGGACACTGGATACAGCACATTTGTTCATAACTGAGAGATGGAGCTGGGCACTTCATCTTGGTATAAGTTATAATGAGAGACTCTCCTGTATTCAGGGTGATTTACCTAAGTCATGGGAGGGCTTTCCCGGATTCATCTCATTAGTGCATATGCAATGCATTGAACAGGACCATGGTAGGTGTGATCTCTAAAATAGTACTATCACAGAGAGAGATCAAGTCACCTCATGCTACTGAGTGACCGGTGCTCTTAATCTTGAGCATTTGTGGATGAACTGACGAAGTCAAGTTCTTGTGCTTTAATTCACTATGGGTGAGATTCTTTTCATGGGTCAACAACTCTGTGTTTTGGGTACTCGGACTTGATCAGTTGGGACGTGCAGATGCAATATAGAATCTATGCCATCTAATGATGGAATGATCGTTCCCTTAGAATTATCCGATTAATCATCAAAATCTAAGATCTTAGTATATGGATGTTCCATATGGATATTGAACTTGTGGGTCGCTCCCTGGGCCAAGAAAATGATATCTGAATGATGATTATGTTAAGGATATGAAGTTCTAAGGTTTAGATGTAATCGGGAAGGTTGATAGTACATGTGATAACCTGACTCGATTATGGATGTTACATAGAGGGGCATTCAGGTCATTACACTTAGTAGGTCGAAGACAACCGTCATTTTATGACGAGCTTATTATATTATATATTTTTCCTTGGAGTTCAACCATAACTCTTTAGTGGAATGAGTTAACGTTAAAATGGTCTTTATGTTGCTATGGGTTTAGCATGGACATTTTGGTCATTTTGGGAGCCAATGGCAAATATGTCTTTTGGTCCCTTCTATAGTCACTTACCAAGATTGGCATGGTTTTCTAAAATGTTTAGATAACATTTGGATGAATTATTTTAGTGGAAAAATAATTTTGAGTTTAAATTCAAATAGGCCTTTGATGGCATACATGAATTTAATTCTAGATAAATTGTATGTGGGCCATGGTGTGCATTATCATGAGGGACGTCCATAATGGGATTTCCATGGGTAAGGTTTCCAATTTTGAGTAGGTCTCTCTACGTGGAAGGTTGGACTCCTCTTTGGATTAGTATTCCTGTGAGAAAGTTTCCTTTTTGGATTAGGAACTTAAAATTAGTAAGTGTTGTACAACTAGGATTACTAATTGCATGGGAAGTTCCTTAGTTTCCTTTTCTTATTAGAAGTGTTTCTTAAAGGAAATAAATCTTTAGATTATACTTTCCTTTTAGGACATCTTTGAGAATAAGGAGAGATAACTTTTTGGGAAAGCTTCCACAAAGTTTCTATAAAAGAAACCTCATACCTCTTGGACGTCCAACACAACAAGAGAGTGCAAGTGTCCCACACGTCCAGCCTTGGGTGGTTTTCTTCTTCATTGAAGAGAGCTTTAGGTCTGAGATTTTTCCTTGGAGAAATAGTTCTCAATTCCTAGATTAAGATCCCACCATCTTAGCCAATCAGATTTGGAAGTGAGATAGAGGAGAAGATCAAAGACAATACTACTGCAGAAAATTCCAGCAATTTGTTTACTAGTTGCAAGTCTGAGTTCGGGCCTTTGGATCTATTTTTTCAGAGATTTGAAGTCTACAAATCTTCGAGGTAATAGTCTTCTTCTTTCTCCTTTAATTATACACTTGTTGGTCATAAATTCATGGAGTTCTTATGCGATCTCTATGGCTGATTTATGCTGCCAAAATCAGATTTTTTAAAATCTGTCATGTTACAAATTAGCCATGAATGTCTTCTGCCAATTCAAATATGAATCGCAGTTTCTTTCAGTGGTATCAGAGCCACTCTATGTGAAATCATGATCCCATGTTGTGTATAATTAATCCTAGATTGATTATAGGCATGGTGGCACCCTATTAAAGTTATGTTGTGATGCATGTTGTGTGCAAGTTTCATTAACATTGCTGGAATTTATTTTCCAGATTTGTTTAATGATGCACATAGTGTGTTTGCATGCACTAACCTCTTTGTTCGCAGCCATGTATTACATCCTTGATGGTTCGCATGATTGTAATGTGGATTTGGATGTTTTTTCAATAGTTGGAAAGTGTACGATTGCGCGTTTAGCAATCATAGGAAGTTGTAATTCTTTCTTTACTTTTATTCCAACTAGTCTTGATGTAAGCTTTCTTGAAAAGCATAGGTATCTCTAATGTAATTTGGGATTTTGTCTTTTATGGATTCGCTTGTATAAATTTAATTTATTGGAACAAGCAAGAAGAATAAAGTTTCAAGAAAGGTTGCAAGTAACCGGATTCCTTAGTGGTGGAGGAGACAAGACTTCGTGGTGCAAGATGAGATCTATTTTTGATGTCCTAGTTCGATAAGGACTACAAGTCCGAAGAGCAGGGAGTCATCAAGGATTGCATACTTTTATTTGCTTTTATATATGGAATGTATGGATGAATGCTTTATATAATTGCTATAATTGTCACCTAGAAACATGGCCACCATTAGGTTCTAAAATTGGCATCTTTTTGTATTAGATTGTTTTTAGTTTGGCAAATTGTTTTAAACGGGACTTAGACCAGCACCTTCTGTTTTGTCTAAGGTTTAAAATTGGGTAGGGTTTAGTTTATCTTGGTACCCTTGGTTTCCAAAGAAGGCTAAACTAAAATCTAATTAGATGCCACCTATGGGTTTTCATAACCCAAGATAGGTCTTTGATTCTTTGAAGGGATTTGCTCAAATGTTTTAAAGCAAAGCTTATTTATTTTTAAGATGACTTAAGTCATAAATTTAATTAACCAAGTTTGCTAGATTTAAAAAGAGCTTTTGAGTAAAACAATGTAAAGGTCAAAAAGTATAAACCCTAGTGATAAATAATCAAGTGGGAGAGGGGTTTTGGAAAGACCCCACGGCCTTCCAATTTCGGTTCATGTTATCTCATTAAGGTGTTAGTAGGAGCGGCCACCCCTTCGGTGGAGTTCTTTACTAAAGACCGCTTTGATGGGTTAATGGGTGAACTAATGTGAATATTCATAATGAGGTGTTGGTAGGAGCGGCCATCCCTTCGGTGGAGTTCTTTACTAAAGATCACTTCTATAGCATGTCAATGAAGTGTTGGTGGGAGTGGCCATCCCTTCGGTGGAGCTCTTTACTAAAGGTCACTTCTAGGATGAATAAAAGTCTCTTCCCTTCGGAAGACTTTGTCAGACCCCGACCCAGGTTTGAAATATTTAATTATGTCTAAACCGTGATTAGTGGATAAGTGGGGTTAGTGGATGATTAGCTTATTTTATTAAGCTAGATTAGAATGTTTAATTAGCTTTGAGAACCTTTGTGAGTCATTGACTTAAGTTTGACACGGGCCGGGGCGCCCGTGGATTGTGTGTGAATTTGTTGAGTTTATCCTTGATGTTTGTAAAATCCCAATTTTTGTGCATTTTGATTCATTTCATCTAGGTCATCAACTTTCATGTTTTGGCCAACTTGATTTAGTGATCAGAAATCGCGTTTTTCGAGGAAAAGGGCAAAACTGACCTTTCACACAAAATCTGTACCCAAATTTCAAAAATTTCAGAAATTGACAAAAATATGCTTTTTGGAAAGTAGAAATTTCGCTGATCGTTTTTGTCTTCTTCGTCGTTTTCGTTCGGGGCCCACAAATACCATTTTTAGCTTGGTGAAGACCGGGGCCCACAAGACTTCTCTTATAAGAAGGGGAACCCTTCTTCTTCTCCTTCATTTCATTCCTAGCAAGATTTCTGGCTTGGTCTTTTCCCTCTCTTCCCACACTCTCTCTCTCTCTCATCTGAAACTCTCATTTGGTGGAGTTTTCATGGAGGATTGATCTCCTCAGGTCCTTCCTCCCTCTCCAAGCTCTCCAAAGGTACCCTTTTTGAGGATTTTGAGCTAAGAAAAAGCCCTCATTCAAGCTTCTCTTCTCCATTGGGATTTCTCAAGGTTAGCAATGGCTTTCCAAACTTGAGATTCTTGTTTTCCTCTCTGTTTATAGTGTTTTAATCCCATATGCTAGGGTTTTCCTTGGAGATTTACCAATGTTGATTTTTTAGGGTTTTCCTTGGGAAAATTTTGGGGTTTTTGTAGATTTGAAGCTTGAGGCACTAAAGCTTTGTTTGAAGAGTGATTTTGCTCCTATCTTTACTAGAGGCAAGTAGATTCTACAATTAATATGATGATTTTTCTTATTTAGTTCCATTTCATGATTTTTCTTCTTATGTGCTAATCTTCCTTGATTTATGGATTTACTTTGATTTAATGGACCAATGTTACATTGATTTCAATTTATGTTATTGTCTTACAATGCTTTGGAAGTTTGCTTTCACTTTGATCCTTTAGAAAAATTTGGTTTCCTTGTGTTAAAGGTGGGTGTTCATAGAAAGGGGGAAAACTTTAATTCTTTAAAAAGTATGGTGTTTGATTTATTGGATGATTATGAATGGTGATTTGATGAATTTGTGAGGTCAAGGAAGGGTCCCAATGTTCTTGGAAAATTGTAGGGAAGAAAAGAATGAAAAAGGTTCAAGAAAGATGGAAAAAAGAAGAGAAAGAAGCCAGCGAGCCGGACTGGACAGAGCCCAGTCCGCTCGAGCGACCCAGGCTCTGTCTGGGCTTTGCTCGAGCGGACCTTGGGTCGCTCGAGCGAGGCCCAGCTCTGCCTGGGGCCGGGCTCAGGTCCAAATTTGGGACTGTTTTCAAGGATTTTCTGAGCCCATTTGGAGACTGTTTTGGGCCTGATTTCAGGGCTTCTTTGGGCCTGTTTCAAGACCAGTTTCTGGGCCATTTTGAGACCTGATGATGGACTGTTTTGAGGCCTGATATTGGACTGTTTTATGACCCGAATTCTGGGCTACTTTAAGGACTGTTTTGGGCCTATTTTAATGGACTGTTTGAGCTTGGGTAAGGCCAGTTGTGGGCCTGATTAAAAAGGGGTTTAAACCTACGTTTAATGAGGACTTATTGGATATAATTTCAAGTCCACTTCAAGCCTATGTCCAAGCCCAATTCAGCCCCAAACTCTTTTATATAAGTGAAGCCCATTCAACCCTTTTTCAAGCCTAGAATTCATTGTGAGAATTGGCTTGGACTATGATTAAGACCCCTTGGGAAACCTTCAAGTCTATATGTACACTTCATCCCTTGTGATTGTCAAGGATCTTCGGTGGCACCAAGTTACTTTTATTAATGACAAATAAGGGGTCAAATGTACATTGAGACTACCCGCTTTAGACGATCGAATCATCATACATTCATTCCATATGAAAAGACTTTTGTCCGGATTCTTTCCCCAATCCTTTTGAATGTTTTGAAGTGGTTTACCACCTTCTTAGATATTGATAAGACTACTCACCTATTTTGCTCGGATTCGCCAATATACATTTGTTTGGAGTAGTTTTCTTATCGATTTTGGAAATGTATCTCATAAACGGATTTGTATTATTTTGAGGTTTCAAACTTTCACTCTAATGGCACCACTAGGCTTAGGTCACCTTGTCGGACTGATCATCCGGCTTGGGATCTTTAATTTGTCTGCCAGCTGCAGTTTGGATTCTATCTGTACCGACCATGGCAACGGTAATATCCGGTCCCACGAGTAGTGGCTACGGTTCTGTTTGATAACGACTATGTCATTCCGGTCCCACGAGTAGTGGCTACGGTTTGTCTGCTCCGGTTACTTCGGTAACAGGAGAATATAGCTTTACGTGGTTTGCCAATTTTTCATACATTAATATTCATCTCATGGTATTTGTTTATTTTACTCATCATGACATTGGATTTGTAAACCATCGAGATGTTTATCTTCTATCTTTACTTCGACATTGTTATTAATCGTGATTTAATCGTGGCTCTCATTTATGAATGTTTTGTTTCGCTATCATCCTATTATTGTTATATTTGCTTGCCAGACCGTTGTGTCTGACCCTTTTTGTTTGGTGCCAGATGTCGAGCCCCTCGCGGTTGAGGCGCACTTCGAGGCGGAACCCATAGTTCCCGTGGAGGGCGAGTGGCAGCCCGATGATGTCATTTAGACGTCGGGTTGCTTTTGGAGCTGCGATCACATTTTTTGGAATAGATACTATACATTTTGGGTTTTTGGTTATGGCCATTGTTGGCTTATACTCTTTTGGGAAGAATTTGTAATTAACGACTAATCTTACTTTTGTATTAACTTTAAACTAACTTTGGGGCCTACAATGAAATGTTTCTCTTTTGATGCTAGTCTCGTGCGTTCTCATCTTATACCCATCTGTGAGAGACTTTAATGTTTGCTACAATGCTTCCGCGTAAGGCATTTGTATGAAAGTGATTCTTATATATCACTGTTGGATCGGATTTCGGGAATCCTTACCGCGGAAACCTGTGGGAAACTAGCGTGTGCGGGCGGAATTTTCCGGCCCGTCGCGCCACGACCCCGGATTAAGGCCTCGTTTAGCGGGACCTCGGTCCGGGGGCGTGATAAGCTTGGTATCAAAGCGAGAAATATTTAAGGCAATTAAAATTGGATTAGAAACATAAGGACGTGGCAAGGATTCGTTAGCATTACCGTTAGTTAGCATCGATTTGGGTTTGGGAACGCCTTATTATTATATCTTGTTGTACTAACAAGTTGTTTTGCAGCACTATGCCTCCGCGTAGACCTCCAGCAAGTGCAAATGCATCGGGCAGTAATCATGACAGCGGGATTGAAAACCCGATGACAGGTCAATTCCAACAACTTATGCAGATGTTGGTCGAACAGCAACAACGAGCTAATGAGAATCAAGCTCGATTTCAAGAACAGATGGCAAAGAAAGATGAAGAATTGACTCAAGTTCAAAGGCAACTGCTTGAAGTTTTGGGTAGGAGACCCGAACCAATGCCTAATGTGGAAGCTGTGCAGAACAGGGACCGAGATCCTAATGTTTTATTTGAGAAGTTCAGAAAGAGAGGTCCTAAGGAGTTCACGGGTTAGGAAGATCCTTTGACAGCTGATGATTGGTTGGCCCACACAGAGAACATCTTCGATATCTTTGTATGCATAGGCAGACAGCGAGTTCACTTAGCAGCCTCCATGTTCACTGGAATGGCAGATATATGGTGGAAGACTATTAAGGAAGGCTATCAGAATGTTGAGGATGGGATTGCTTGGGCCACATTCAAGCAGCAGTTTAGTGAGAAGTATGTCCCCGCGCACATCAAGAAGCAAAAGGCAGCAGAGTTTCAGTTGCTTAAGCAAGAAGAAATGACCATTCTTGAATATCTTACTAAGTTTGAGAAATTGTCTCGCTATGCTCCAGAGCTTGTGGACACCGAAGAGAAAAAGATCACTAAGTTCATGGATGGGCTCAATCCCATTATCTTGAGAGATGCTTTAGGTGTGGTACCACCAACCACTTTTCAAGAGGCTATAAAAAGGGCCTATAGGTTCGAAGACATCAACAATCAGATTATTAAGGATAACCAGAGAAAGAGGCAACAGTACCAAGGTGGGCAAAAATCGTACCAAGGCAAGAAGCAAAAGAAACAGCAGAATGCTCCAATTCAAGGTGGGTGTGAGCATTGTGGCAAGAATCACCCTTCTCAGCAGTGTTATCGAGTTTCAGGTGCATGTTTCAAGTGTGGTGGCACCGACCACCAAGTGAAGGATTGCCCGAATAATAGGAACCAAGGCAATAGGGCACCTCAGCAGCCACCAAGGCAAGCCCCTCAGCAGAACCAACAGGTAGCTCAGAACCAACCGAGGCAGCAGCAGAATCAGCAGCCCCGTCAGCAACCACAGAATCAGAATGTCTGTCCGCCGCAACAAAATAGGAATGTGCAGCTAGGAAGGCCAAATCAGAACCAAAATAGACCGCGTCAGCAGGGCCGTCTCAATCACATCAATCAAGTGGATGCAGAAGCGGCGGGTGATGTTGTGGAAGGTAAACTCCTAATTTGTGATGTAGAAGCTAAAGTGTTGTTTGACCCGAGATCTACCCACTCTTTCTTATCCCATGTGTTTGCTAAAATGATTAGTGTACCTGCTAGAGAGTTAGAGTTTGTTTTGACTGTCACTACTCCGGTACGGAAACAAGTGGTGTGTAGTACTTTTTACCCTAGCTGTTCAGTGAAGATAGGAGAGGTCATTTTCCCTGCAAATCTTATTACCTTAGTTATGCATGACTTCGATGTCATTTTAGGCATGGATTAGTTAGCAGGTCATCGCGCCTCAATGGATTGCTATAGTAAGACCATTGTTTTTAGATTGGATGGGTTGTCCTCTGGGGTGAAGTTTCAGGGAGAGAAAAGGGTTTCTCCGGCTAGGTTTATTTCAGCTCTTTCTGCAGCTAAGTTGTTGAGATCAGGTTGTGAGGGATTTATTACTTTTGTCACCAAGGATGACCAGCCCATAGGGGTGGAGAACATTCCGGTAGTGTGTGAGTTTCCCGATGTTTTTCCAGAAGAGATTCCAGGGTTACCACCTGTCAGAGAAGTTGAGTTTACAATAGAGTTGATGCCAGGAACTGCTCCGATCTCCATTGCTCCTTACAGAATGGCTCCAGCAGAGTTAGGAGAATTAAAGTTACAGTTGCAAGAGTTGCTAGACAAAGGCTTTGTTAGGCCAAGTGTTTCCCCATGGGGAGCCCCAGTGCTATTTGTCAAGAAGAAAGATGGAAGTTTGAGGATTTGTATAGACTACAAGAAATTGAACCAAGTGACCATCAAGAACAAGTACCCTTTGCCTAGGATAGACGAGTTGTTTGATCAGTTGGAAGGTGCAAAGTTTTTCTCGAAGATAGATTTGAGGTCCGGATACCATCAGTTGAGGGTTAGAGAATCAGACATCCCGAAGACAGCTTTTCGAACTAGATACGGGCACTATGAATTTTTGGTGATGCCCTTTGGACTGACGAATGCACCAGCGGTGTTCATGGCTTTCATGAACAAGATTTTCGCACCCTATCTAGATCAGTTCACCGTCGTCTTTATTGATGACATTCTAGTGTATTCCAAGTCGAGAGAAGACCATGAGCAGCATTTGAGGACTTCCTTACAGTTGTTGAGAGATAATCAGTTGTATGCGAAGCTTGGGAAGTGCGAGTTTTGGCTAGAGCAAGTCACTTTTCTTGGTCACATTATTTCTAAAGAAGGACTAGCAGTTGATCCATCAAAGATAGAAGCAGTCATCAATTGGGAGAGACCAAAGAATGTGACTGAGATTAGAAGTTTTCTGGGTTTGGCAGGTTACTATAGGAGATTTGTTCAAGGATTTTCATCCATTGCAGCACCATTGACTAAGTTGACCCGAAAGAATGTGCCATTTGTATGGTCAGAGAAATGTGAAGCCAGTTTTGAAGAGTTGAAGAAGAGGTTAACTTCAGCGCCTGTCCTCACTTTACCTTCAGGGAGTGGTGGTTTTGTTATCTATACGGATGCTTCAAGAGTAGGACTCGGATGTGTTTTGATGCAAAATGGAAATGTGATTGCATATGGCTCGAGGCAATTGAAGGAACATGAGAAGAAATATGCAACGCACGATTTGGAGTTGGCAGCTATAGTGTTCGCGTTGAAGATGTGGAGACACTACTTGTACGGAGAAAATTTTGAAGTTCATTCGGATCACCGTAGTCTCCAATACTTGTTCTCCCAAAAGGAATTAAACATGAGGCAAAGAAGGTGGATGGAGTACATCAAAGACTATGACTTTCTGATTATCTATCATCCGGGGAAAGTTAATATAGTGGCAGATGCGTTGAGTAGAAAATCAGTTTGTTTAGCCAGTTTGCATGGGTTTTACAATTTTCAGCAATTTGAAGAATTGAGAGTAGAGTTCTAACCTTTGAGGGAAGGAGTTGTGTTGGCAAATATGACAATGTCTGAGCCAGTCTTCATTCAGAAAATTAAGGACAGTCAGATGCAAGATCCAGACTTGGTTAAAATTGTGGAGCATATCTCGGAACGGCCAGGTTTTCAGATGTTGGATGGAGTTTTGTACTTCCGTGGCAGACTTTGTGTCCCAAAGATAGATAATTTGAAAGATGACATTATGGTAGAAGCTCACAATACAAGGTATTCAGTGCACCCAGGAAGTACGAAGATGTACCAAAATTTGAAGAGTCGTTTTTGGTGGAACAATATGAAGAGAGAGATAGCAGCCTTTGTATCTAGGTGTATGACCTGTCAATTAGTAAAGGCGGAACATCAGAAACCACCTGGTCTTTTGCTACCGTTAGAAATCCCAGAGTGGAAATGGGAACACCTGACAATGGATTTCATATCAGGTTTACCGACTATAAGCAGAGGGAACAATGCCATTTGGATCATAGTGGATCGGTTAACGAAGTCGGCGCACTTTATTCCTTTAAAGACCGGTAAGAAGATGCACATGTTGGCTTTAGCACAAGATTTTGTGAAAGAGATTGTTAGTCGTCATGGTCAGCTGGTTTCCATCACTTCAGATCGGGATAGTAGATTTGTTTCGAGGTTTTGGAAGACCTTGCATGAATCAATGGGAACGAAGCTTCAATTCAGTATAGCGTATCACCCACAGACGGATGGTCAGTCGGAGAGGACTATTCAGACCCTTGAAGACATGCTTAGGGCTTGTGTCCTTGATTTCAAGAATCAGTGGGACGAGAATCTACCACTCTGTGAATTTGCCTACAACAATAGTTACCATTCAAGCATAGGAATGGCCCCTTTCGAAGCGTTGTATGGCAGGAAGTGTAGAACCCCAGTGTGTTGGGAAGAAGTCGGAGAGCGCAGTTTTCATGGTCCATCTTTGGTTGAAGAAACAAGTGACAAAGTCAGAATTATCCATGAGAGATTGAAGATTTCGAGAAGCCGACAGAAGAGCTATGCTGATGTTCGAAGGAAGGATCTACAATTCCAAGTTGGAGACAAGGTATTCTTAAAGGTATCTCCGGTCAGAGGAACACTGAGATTTGGGCAGAAAGGCAAATTGTCTAAGAGATTCATTGGGCCGTATGAGATCTTGAGTCGAATCGGGGAAGTGGCATACAGATTAGCTTTGCCTCAAGAACTGTCAGGTGTGCACAACGTGTTTCACGTGTCAATGCTAAGGAAGTATGTTTCGGACCCTTCGCACGTGTTACATCAAGAACCGCTGGATGTCAGAGAGGATGCCACCTATATCGAGAAACCGGCAGAGATTATTGACACCAAAGAGCAAGAACTGAGGAACAGAACAACTCAGTGGGTAAAGATTCGTTGGGAGAATCATGGACCAGAAGAAGCCACTTGGGAGCTTCGTGATCAAGTCCAAAAGAAGTACCCTCAGCTATTCCCAGAGGTTAGTGATCATTTGGAGGACCAAATGTGATTTTTAGGGGTGGAGGATGTCAGACCCCGACCCAGGTTTGAAATATTTAATTATGTTTAAACCGTGATTAGTGGATAAGTGGGGTTAGTGGATGATTAGCTTATTTTATTAAGCTAGATTAGAATGTTTAATTAGCTTTGAGAACATTTGTGAGTCATTGACTTAAGTTTGACACGGGCCGGGGCGCCCGTGGATTGTGTGTGAATTTTTTGAGTTTATCCTTGATGTTTGTAAAATCCCAATTTTTGTGCATTTTGATTCATTTCATCTAGGTCATCAACTTTCATGTTTTGGCCAACTTGATTTAGTGATCAGAAATCGCGTTTTTCGAAGAAAAGGGCAAAACTGACCTTTCACACAAAATCTGTACCCAAATTTCAAAAATTTCAGAAATTGACAAAAATATGCTTTTTGGAAAGTAGAAATTTCGCTGATCGTTTTTGTCTTCGTCGTCGTTTTCGTTCGGGGCCCACAAATACCATTTTTAGCTCGGTGAAGACCGGGGCCCACAAGACTTCTCTTATAAGAAGGGGAACCCTTCTTCTTCTCCTTCATTTCATTCCTAGCAAGATTTCTGGCTTGGTCTTTTCCCTCTCTTCCCACACTCTCTCTCTCTCATCTGAAACTCTCATTTGGTGGAGTTTTCATGGAGGATTGATCTCCTCAGGTCCTTCCTCCCTCTCCAAGCTCTCCAAAGGTACCCTTTTTGAGGATTTTGAGCTAAGAAAAAGCCCTCATTCAAGCTTCTCTTCTCCATTGGGATTTCTCAAGGTTAGCAATGGCTTTCCAAACTTGAGATTCTTGTTTTCCTCTCTGTTTATAGTGTTTTAATCCCATATGCTAGGGTTTTCCTTGGAGATTTACCAAGGTTGATTTTTTAGGGTTTTCCTTAGGAAAATTTTGGGGTTTTTGTAGATTTGATGCTTGAGGCACTAAAGCTTTGTTTGAAGAGTGATTTTGCTCCTATCTTGACTAGAGGCAAGTAGATTCTACAATTAATATGATGATTTTTCTTATTTAGTTCCATTTCATGATTTTTCTTCTTATGTGCTAATCTTCCTTGATTTATGGATTTACTTTGATGGAATGGATCAATGTTACATTGATTTCAATTTATGTTATTGTCTTACAATGCTTTGGAAGTTTGCTTTCACTTTGATCCTTTAGAAAAATTTGGTTTCCTTGTGTTAAAGGTGGGTGTTCATAGAAAGGGGGAAAACTTTAATTCTTTAAAAAGTATGGTGTTTGATTTATTGGATGATTATGAATGGTGATTTGATGAATTTGTGAGGTCAAGGAAGGGTCCCAATGTTCTTGGAAAATTGTAGGAAAGAAAAAGAATGAAAAAGGTTCAAGAAAGATGGAAAAAAGAAGAGAAAGAAGCCAGCGAGCCCGACTGGACAGAGCCCAGTCCGCTCGAGCGACCCACTGGGCCGCTCGAGCGACCCAGGCTCTGTCTTGGCTTCGCTCGAGCGGAACTTGGGTCGCTCGAGCGAGGCCCAGCTCTGCCTGGGGCCTGGCTCAGGTCCGAATTTGGGACTGTTTTCAAGGATTTTCTGAGCCCATTTGGAGACTATTTTGGGCCTGATTTCAGGGCTTCTTTGGGCCTGTTTCAAGACCAGTTTCTGGGCCATTTTGAGTCCTGATGATGGACTATTTTGAGGCCTGATATTGGACTGTTTTATGACCCGAATTCTAGGCTACTTTAAGGACTGTTTTGGGCCTATTTTAATGGACTGTTTGAGCTTGGGTAAGGCCAGTTGTGGGCCTGATTAAAAAGGGGTTTAAACCTACGTTTAATGAGGACTTATTGGATATAATTTCAAGTCCACTTCAAGCCTATGTCCAAGCCCAATTCAGCCCCAAACTCTTTTATATAAGTGAAGCCCATTCAACCCTTTTTCAAGCCTAGAATTCATTGTGAGAATTGGCTTGGACTATGATTAAGACCACTTGGGAAACCTTCAAGTCTATATGTACACTTCATCCCTTGTGATTGTCAAGGATCTTCGGTGGCACCAAGTTACTTTTATTAATGACAAATAAGGGGTCAAATGTACATTGAGACTACCCGCTTTAGACGATCGAATCATCATACATTCATTCCATATGAAAAGACTTTTGTCCGGATTCTTTCCCCAATCCTTTTGAATGTTTTGAAGTGGTTTACCACCTTTTTAGATATTGATAAGACTACTCACCTATTTTGCTCGGATTCGCCAATATACATTTGTTTGGAGTAGTTTTCTTATCGATTTTGGAAATGTATCTCATAAACGGATTTGTATTATTTTGAGGTTTCGAACTATCACTCTAATGGCACCACTAGGCTTAGGTCACCTTGTCGGACTGATCATCCGGCTTGGGATCTTTAATTTGTCTGCCAGCTGCAGTTTGGATTCTGTCTGTACCGACCATGGCAACAGTAATATCCGGTCCCACGAGTAGTGGCTACGGTTCTGTTTGATAACGACTATGTCATTCCGGTCCCACGAGTAGTGGCTACGGTTTGTCTGCTCTGGTTACTTCGGTAACATGAGAATATAGCTTTACGTGGTTTGCCAATGTTTTCATACATTAATATTCATCTCATGGTATTTGTTTATTTTACTCATCATGACATTGGATTTGTAAACCATCGAGATGTTTATCTTCTATCTTTACTTCGACATTGTTATTAATCATGATTTAATCGTGGCTCTCATTTATTAATGTTTTGTTTCGCTATCATCCTATTATTGTTGTATTTGCTTGCCAGACCGTTGTGTCTGACCCTTTTTGTTTGGTGCCAGATGTCGAGCCCCTCGCGGTTGAGGCGCACTTCGAGGCGGAACCCATAGTTCCTGTGGAGGGTGAGTGGCAGCCCGATGATGTCATTTAGACGTCGGGTTGCTTTTGGAGCTGCGATCACATTTTTTGGAATAGATACTATACATTTTGGGTTTTTGGTTATGGCCATTGTTGGCTTATACTCTTTTGGGAAGAATTTTTAATTAATGACTAATCTTACTTTTGTATTAACTTTAAACTAACTTTGGGGCCTACAATGAAATGTTTCTCTTTTGATGCTAGTCTCGTGCGTTCTCATCTTATACCCATCTGTGAGAGACTTTAATGTTTGCTACAATGCTTCCGCGTAAGTCATTTGTATGAAAGTGATTCTTATATATCACTGTTGGATCGGATTTCGGGAATCCTTACCGCGGAAACCTATGGGAAACTAGCGTGTGCGGGCGGAATTTTCCGGCCCGTCGCGCCACGACCCCGGATTAAGGCCTCGTTTAGCGGGACCTCGGTCCGGGGGCGTGACAGACTTAATCATAGACATTCTGGGAAATTTCATAAGAGATGGTTATACACTTGACATAAGACGGTGATGACCTCTCCTTAGGAGTTAAAGGTTATTTGTCATATGAGGCCAAACCAATCAGTGATTGGACTACCACTGGATGTGTATCCAGATAGTGATAATCCAAATAAGTTTGCCTTAATTCAACGTGACTATAGGCTCGGCCATCCCTTCGATGGAGGGTCTATGAGGAGGTTGAAACATTGATACATTGTGATTGGGGTTGAATAATGTAAAAAGTTTTGTGCTTTGTTTTTCCTTTTATAACAAGCACTATATGCATATTACATATATATTGCATGTCTAATTATAAACCGTTTTATATCCAGAGAGAGATGGGTAAAGATTCCTTTAGTCCGCTGATGTGCATTCTTCGTGAGAACAAACTGACTGGCCCTAACTACGTAGATTGGAAAAGAAATCTTGACATAGTACTCACAGCTGAGGAGTATAAGTATGTCTTACTGGAAACCTGTCCTGATGTTGATGCTAATTCTACTGATGACCAGTTAGAGGCTGAGAGGAAATGGAAGAAAGCGAACAGCATGGCTAAATGCTACATGCTCGCTTCCATGTCCAACGTGTTGCAAACACAGCACGAGCATATGGACACAGCCTATGAAATCATTATGTCCTTGTCTGAGATGTTCGCAGACAAAAGCAGGCCAGCTAGGCAAGCTGCTATGAGGACTATCATGAATGCTAGGATGGCTGAGGGAACACCTGTCAGAGAGCATATGCTCAAGCTGATGGATTGTTTCAATGAAGCTGAGATTCTAGGGGCTGAGATTGATGCAGGGAGTCAAACTGACATGATTCTCGAAACTCTGCCGGACTCTTTCAATCAGTTCAAGCTCAATTTCAATATGAGCAAGATGGACATGACTCTACCTGAGTTAATGAAAGAACTCCAGGCGGCAGAGGCCATCATAAAGCCCAAAGCCCAAGCTCATTTTTTCCAGTCTTCCTCTAAACTAAACCCGAAAGGGAAGAAGTTCAAGAAGAAGCAGAATAAGGGAAAAGGGCAGAAAAAGGACAACAATGGTAATAAGAAGGACAAGGGTACAAATGGAAAGCCCAAAGGGAAATGCTTCAAGTGTGGCCTCAAAGGTCATTGGAAGAAAGATTGTCCCAAGTTCCTGGCCTCAGTTAAGAAAGGTACATCTTTTTCATACTACATTGAAACTTGTCTAGTGGTTGATTCTACCGACTCATGAATAGCAGACTCAGGAGCCACTAATCATATCTGCAATTCATTGCAGGGGTTTCAGATAATGCAGAGAATTGAGAAAGGATAGTTTGCTTTTAGAGTCGGAACTGGAGCTAAAGTTTGGGCAGTTGCAGTAGGAGTTGTTACCTTACATTTTCCATGTGATAGGATATTAGTTTTAAATAATGTTTTCTATGTTCCGGATATGAGGAAGAATTTAATTTCAGTTTCCAGATTAATTGAATTTAATTATTCAGTTTTTTTCCATTTTGGTGTTGATATCAGTAGAGATGGAAATATTATATGTTCCGGTAGAATACATGACAACTTATTTTATATATATCCTATTGCTCCCACACTGCATAATGTATAATAAGAAAACTCAACTTCCCTTAAAAGGAAGGTATCTTCAATCAATAACACATATCTTTGGCACTTACGTTTGGATCACATTAACCTAAAACGGATTCAGAGGTTGGTAGAAGATGGGCCTTTGAGCTCATTAGATTTTGAACCTTTTCCTCAGTGCGAATCTTGTCTCAAGGGAAAGATGACCAAAAGGTCATTCTCTGGAAAGGGACTAAGGTCAAAGGAGTTGTTAGAATTGATTCACACTGATGTGTGTGGTCCTATGAACAAACCGGCTCGAGGAGGGTATGAGTATTACATCACCTTCACCGATGATTACTCTAGGTATGGATATGTATACTTAATGTGACACAAGTCTGAGGCGTTTGATGAGTTCAAACAATTCAAGGCTGAGGCGGAGCTACAACTAGGGAAACATATCAAAGCCCTTCGATCTGATCGAGGTGGCGAGTACCTCATGGGTGAGTTCAAAGAGTACCTCACACAACATGGGATTGTGTCTCAGTTGTCTGCACTGGGTACACCCCAGCAAAATGGTGTAGCGGAGAGAAGAAACCGTACCCTTCTTGATATGGTAAGGTCCATGATGAGTCATGCAACCCTACCTATATCTTTTTTGGGAGATACCCTAGAAGCAGCAGCATACATTTTAAATCTGGTACCTTCTAAATCAGTACCTAGGACACCCCAAGAAATGTGGACAAGTTGAAAACCTAGTTTAAGACATATCCACATGTGGGGTTATCCAGCCTATGTACTGAATGATAAAGCTAACAAGCTGGAACCCAGATCGGAAATGTGCTACTTCATTGGGTATCCTAAGGGAACGAGAGGTGGCATCTTTTATCATCCAAAGGAGCAAAAAGTGCTCATCAGCACTCATGCTAGGTACTTGGAGGATGATTGTATGATGCACCAAGAGCTTAGTTGTAAAGAAACCCTTGAGGAGATTCTTCCGGGATCTCCTATAACATCTGTACCAGATCCTGAGATAGTAGATGAACAAGATATTCCTTTGAACACTCCGGAGCCTCGTCGCAGTGGGAGAATTTCTAGACAGCCAGAAAGATATCTAGGAGTGTCTTTTAAGACAGACTCTGAAGATCTGGTTGAGGATCCTACTAGTTATGATGAAGCAGTAACGGATATAGATGCTGACATGTGGCAGCAAGCGATGAAATCTGAAATGGATTCTTTGTATTCCAATCAAGTCTGGGAACTTGTAGATGCACCTGAAGGGATTAAACCCATAGGGTGCAAGTGGATCTACAAGAGGAAGAGAGGAGTGGATGGGAAGGTGGAAACCTTCAAAGCAAGATTGGTGACGAAAGGATATACTCAGAAAGGGGGTATCGATTATGAGGAAACCTTTTCACCAGTGGCTATGCTTAAGTCCATAAGGATTCTCTTGGCCATCGCATGTCATTATGACTACGAGATATGGCAGATGGATGTCAAGACAGCTTTTCTTAATGGAAGTCTTGACGAATGCATCTATATGATGCAACCAGAGGGCTTCATTGCTAGTGGCCAAGATAACATGGTTTGTAAACTTAAGAAGTCCATTTATGGACTTAAGCAAGCATCTAGAGCATGGAAGATCAAGTTTAATCAGGCAGTCAAATCCTTTGGCTTTGATCAAAACATTGATGAACCATGTGTGTATAAGAAAGGAAATGGGAAAGCAGTTGCATTTTTGGTTCTGTATGTAGATGACATATTACTCATAGGAAATGATGTAGGTTTATTGTCATCCACAAAGGTTTGGTTATCCTCTCAATTTCAGATGAAGGATTTGGGTGAGGCCGGCTATATCTTAGGGATCAAGCTTTTGCGTGATCGCAAGAATAAGATGTTAGCCCTATCCCAATCTTCTTACATTGAGAAGATATTGGTCAAGTTTAACATGCATGACTCCAAGAAGGGCCTCCTACCTTCTAGACATGGAGTACCACTGTCTCGAGATCAATGTCCAAAGACATCTGAAGAGATAGAGAGCATGAGGAGAGTTCCATATGCATCCGCTATTGGAAGCCTCATGTATGCCATGTTATGTACTAGACCAGATATTTGCTTTGCCGTTGGCATGGTTAGCAGATATCAGTCAAACCCTGGACCTATGCATTGGACAGCTGTTAAGCATATATTCAAGTATCTTCGGAGAACGAAAGAGTATATGCTGACCTTTCGAGCAAATGATCTAACGCCTTTGGCGTATACAGACTCTGATTTCCAATTTGATAGAGATGCCAGAAAGTCTACTTCAGGGTACGTCTTTACTCTGTCAGGAGGGGCTATATCATGGAGAAGTGTCAAGCAATCCTGTACTACTGATTCTACCATGGAAGCAGAGTATGTGGCGGCATCGGAAGCTGTGAAGGAAGCGGTATGGCTCAGAAAATTCCTGTTGGAATTGGGAGTTGTTCCTGCAGTGCAAAAATCGATTGTCATGTACTGTGATAACACTGGTGCTGTAGCACAGTGCAAAGAGCCCAGGAATCACAAGAAAGGCAAGCACATTCAGAGAAAGTACCACTTGATCCGGGAATTCATTCAAGATGGAGAGATGGTGGTGGAGCATATTGCTTCAGCAAATAACTTAGCTGACCCATTCACTAAGACTCTTACTGAGAAAGTCTTCACTTCTCATGTTGAGTCTATGGGTGTTAGGTTAGGAAGTCGTGATCTTTAGTGCAAGTGGGAGTTTGTTGGGATTGGTGTATGCCCTAAAGCCCACTAGCTGCACTCTCATCTTTTGTTACTGGATATTTATTAGTTATTTAATGGAATGACTCTTTTCTGCTTAAACATGTATATATGTATGGTTGTGTAAGGCCCATTGTTTCTAGTAAATGACTTAGGTGTGTAGTGTCTACACACAGATAGGTCTAATTCATGGACGCTGGATACAACACATTTGTTCATAACTGAGAGATGGAGCTGGGCACTTCATCTTGGTATAAGTTATAATGAGAGACTCTCCTGTATTCAGGGTGATTTACCTAAGTCATGGGAGGGCTTTCCCGGATTCATCTCATTAGTGCATATGCAATGCATTGAACAGGACCATGGTAGGTGTGATCTCTAAAATAGTACTATCACAGAGAGAGATCAAGTCACCTCATGCTACTGAGTGACCGGTGCTCTTAATCTTGAGCATTTGTGGATGAACTGATGAAGTCAAGTTCTTGTGCTTTAATTCACTATGGGTGAGATTCTTTTCATGGGTCAACAGCTCTGTGTTTTGGGTACTCGGACTTGATCAGTTGGGATGTGCAGATGCAATATAGAATCTATGCCATCTAATGATGGAATGATCGTCCCCTTAGAATTATCCGATTAATCATCAAAATCTAAGATCTTAGTATATGGATGTTCCATATGGATATTGAACTTGTGGGTCGCTCCCTGGACTAAGAGAATGATATCTGAATGATGATTATGTTAAGGATATGAAGTTCGGAGGTTTAGATGTAATCGGGAAGGTTGATAGTACATGCGATAACCTGACTCGATTATGGATGTTACATAGAGGGGCATTCAGGTCATTACACTTAGTAGGTCGAAGACAACCGTCATTTTATGACGAGCTTATTATATTATATATTTGTCCTTGGAGTTCAACCATAACTCTTTAGTGGAATGAGTTAAGGTTAAAATGGTCTTTATGTTGCTATGGGTTTAGCATGGACATTTTGGTCATTTTGGGAGCCAATGGCAAATATGACTTTTGGTCCCTTCTCTAGTCACTTACCGAGATTGGCATGGTTTTCTAAAATGTTTAGATAACATTTGGATGAATTATTTTAGTGGAAAAATAATTTTGAGTTTAAATTCAAATAGGCCTTTGATGGCATACATGAATTTAATTCTAGATAAATTGTATGTGGGCCATGGTGTGCATTATCATGAGGGACATCCATAATGGGATTTCCATGGGTAAGGTTTCCAATTTTGAGTAGGTCTCTCTACTTGGAAGGTTGGACTCCTCTTTGGATTAGTATTCCTATGAGAAAGTTTCCTTTTTGGATTAGGAACTTAAAATTAGTAAGTGTTGTACAACTAGGATTACTAATTGCATGGGAAGTTCCTTAGTTTCCTTTTCTTATTAGAAGTGTTTCTTAAAGGAAATAAATCTTTAGATTATACTTTCCTTTTAGGACATCTTTGAGAATAAGGAGAGATAACTTTTTGGGAAAGCTTCCACAAAGTTTCTATAAAAGAAACCTCATACCTCTTGGACGTCCAACACAACAAGAGAGTGCAAGTGTCCCACACGTCCAGCCTTGGGTGGTTTTCTTCTTCAATGAAGAGAGCTTTAGGTCTGAGATTTTTCCTTGGAGAAATAGTTCTCAATTCCTAGATTAAGATCCCACCATCTTAGCCAATCAGATTTGGAAGTGAGATAGAGGAGAAGATCAAAGGCAATACTACTGCAGAAAATTCCAGCAATTTATTTACTAGTTGCAAGTCGGAGTTCGGGCCTTTGGATCTATTTTTTCAGAGATTTGAAGTCTATAAATCTTCGAGGTAATAGTCTTCTTCTTTCTCCTTTAATTATACACTTGTTGGTCATGAATTCATGGAGTTCTTATGCGATCTCTATGGCTGATTTATGCTGCCAAAATCAGATTTTTTAAAATCTGTCATGTTACAAATTAGCCATGAATGTCTTCCGCCAATTCAGATCTGAATCGCAGTTTCTTTCAAATTAGACATGCAGTATATATGTAATATGCATATGGTGCTTGTTATAAAAGGAAAAACAAAGCACAAAACTTTTTACATTATTCAACCCCAATCATAATGTATCAGTGTTTCAACCTCCTCATAGACCCTCCATCGAAGGGATGGCCGAGCCTACAGTCACGTTGAATTAAGGCATACTTATTTGGATTATCACTATCTGGATACACATCCAGTGGTAGTCCAATCACTGATTGGTTTGGCCTCATATGACAAATAACCTTTAACTCCTAAGGAGAGGTCATCATCGTCTTATGTCAAGTGTATAACCATCTCTTATGAAATTTCCCAGAATGTCTATGATTAAGTCTTCCGAAGGGAAGAGACTTTTATTCATCCTAGAAGTGACCTTTAGTAAAGAGCTCCACCGAAGGGATGGCCGCTGTCACGCCCCGAAACCGGGACCTGCAGCGAACCGATCTCGGGGTGCGAAATTTTGGAATAATTTGAAACTTTTTGTTATAGTTCCCAAGATCCGCGTGAATGAGGATAAACAAATCTCATCACAATCAGAGTATATTTTTCGCGGAAGCTATACATGGTGTTACGACTCGGAATCCGTGGCCATCGGGTTCCATGTCGTACGCAACCAATATCACAAAGCCATCATAACAGACTGGCATAAATCATAAATCACAACACACTGAGCTGGTAGTAACAAATCTATTATTTCCCACATATTCAAGTTACAATTAACAGATGTCTTAATTACAAACCCAAAAGAAAAAGGCTAACATAGCCATACAAAAATATAACCCACTAAACAGAAATACTACCCTCAAAGGTTTGATACGAACTCCGGTGCCAAACTTGACATCTAAATGATATCAACGGGCAGCCTCTCACGTCAGACCGGCGGTCCCACCGCCTCCTCTGATCAAACACCTACAAACAGAAAGAGAAGAAACTGGCACCAAACAAAAAGGGTCAGACACGACGGTCTGGCAAGCAAATAAACAAATAATATGAATGAAAGAACATACATAAAACCAGGCGAAATCCTCGTAAAACCGAATAAGGAGTCTAACCAATAATAACAATAAATCACGATAAGACGATCGAAAGACCGAACATGAATATCAAAGCAATAAACGAACAGTCTCTAAAGCATAAATGTCACGAAAAGATAACCACCTAAGCAAAGCATTTAATAATTGGAAATACATTTAAAAACTGAATAGTAGAAACAATACGATAAAGGTCGATATCGTAACATTAAAAAAAATCAAAGCATAGAAAGCATAATCGACAATGATCATAAACTAAAGTAATATGTGGATAAAACCTAGGCGACCACCAATAGCTAAATCCTCCTATTACCGAAGTGATAAGAGCAGACAGAGCGTAGCCACTGAACGTGGTACTAAACAGAGGATCAGAACCGTAGCCATACAAATGGGACCGGCAGATAATTACCGTTGCCATGGTCGGTACAGACAGAATCCAAGCTGCAGCTGGCGGACAGAGTAAAGATCCCAAGCCGGGTGATCAGCCCGACAAGGTGACCTAAGCCTAGTGGTGCCTTTAGTTTTCAAACTCAAACAGATACAAATCTAACATAATACTAATCCCTTTGGCTCAGGGGCTCGCACCACATAGCTCTGGCCCCGTCTTGCCTCGGGGTTTTGTTTTCGAAGTCATAGCCTCTTTGGCTCATGGGCTCGCACCACATAGCTCTGGCCCAGTCTTGCCTCGAGGGTTTTATTTTCAAATACTAGTGTTGTCAAAACAATAGTCTTATCGAAGAAATCCCAAATGTGACAAACATACTCCAAATCTCTTTTCAAATCGAATTGGATAAAACATACGAATTTCGATGGTGAACCGTTCAAATACGCATCAAGGTGATTTGTATAAAATCACACGATCAACCCTTTCGAACATGGGAAGCCACATGATTTTATAACAAATCGTCGATGCTATTTAGATTAGTTCACCAAAGAAAACAATTACAAATGCAAATACAAATACATATACATTTTTCTGACTTGAAATGGAATGAATAGTGGAGAATGACTTAATGACTTACCAAGGAACCATCTCAATGCACATTTAACCTTGAAACATTGATAATTAAAGAATGTGTTTGATGCCAATGAAAATCCATAATGTTTAAATGATAAAGTGCGCATTGAGACACGAAAGGTTCCCGGATAATTCCACATATGTACATTCTCACATCATTCCCATTTCACCAATTTCAAAGTATCAAAGTAATGACAAAACTCTTAAAAACAGGCCCATAATTGGCCTTGAACCAAACCCCCAAACAGTCCTTTAAATCCGGCCTAAACAGACCTTGAAATTAGTTCATAGTTAAACCTTGGATGGCCCACAAAACACATCTTAAAAACAGCCCAAACTAATCTTGAGATGGCCCACAGTACAAACCTTAAAACAGCCCAAAACAAATCCTTTAATGGACAAGAAACAAGTTTTTAAAACAAACCCAAAACTAAACCTGAACCAGGCCCATAAACAGATTTTTAAAACCACCCAAAACTAGACCTGAACCAGGCCCACAAACAGAATTTAAAACAGTCCAAAACAACTTCTTAAATGGCCTATAAAACGATTCTTAAAAACAGCCCAAACTAACTTCCAACAGGCCCACAAAACAAATTTAAAAACAGTCCACAACTAGTCCTTGAATGGTCTAAGGAACAAGTTTTAAAAACAACCCAAACTAACCATAAAACAGGCCCACCAACACATTCTAAAACAGTCCACTAACAGGCCCTAAACTGACCCAACACAGGTCTTGAAATGGCCCAAAGATTGGCCTGAATCAGGCCCAAGAAAGCCCCAAACGATCTGGCCCACAAACAATCCAAATCCAGGCCCGAACCCGAGCCCAGACTGAGCTGGGCTCGCTCGAGCGGACCCAGGCCCGCTCGAGCGGACCCAGACAGAAGCTGGGTCGCTCGAGCGACCCAGTGGGTCGCTCGAGCGGACCCAGACAGTGCCTGGTCCGCTCGAGCGACCCACTGGGTCGCTCGAGCGGACTGGGCCTGCCCAGTCCAGCCCGAGTCTTCTTCTTGCATTTTTTTCTGATTTTTCTTTGATTCCTTTGATTTCCTTTCTTTCATACTAATTTCCATAAATTGTTGGGCCCTTCCTTGACCTTCCAAACTCATCAAACACCATCCATAAACCTATCAAATTGATCAAACGCAAGCCTTTTTCAAAGATCAAAGTTTTCCCCCTTTCTATAAACACACCATTTAACATAAGAAAGACTAATTTTTCAAAGTGAGCAAAGTGAAGAGAAATCTACTATACAATGTAAAGCAATAGCATAAATGGAATACACATAGTGCTTCATCATTCATTCAAAGCCAATCCATAAACCATGAAAAATTGAGCAAAATAAGGAAAAGACATGAAGCTTAAACAAGAAACACAAGAACATCATATTAAATTGTGAAATTCACTTGCCTTAGTCAAGAGAAGATGCAAAAACACTCCATGAGAGTCCTCTAATGGCCTCAAGCTCCAAAACCATAAAACCCCCGAAATAGCTCATGGAAAAACCCTAAAAATCCAATCCATTGTAAACCTCCATAAAAACCCATTGCATAAATGATAAAACCCTTCAAAATGGTTTGGAAAACAAAGATCTAAAGAAAAGAAAACCAATGCTAACCTTTGGGTGTCCCAAACAAGAAGAAGAGCTTGAAAGATGGGTCTTCTCAAGCTCAAACATCTCAAAAATGGTATCTAGGGGAAGCTTGGAAGATGGGGAAGAAGAAGAGGAGCTCAAATCTCCATTTAGCATCAAAGGAGAAGGGATACATGAGGAGAGAGAAAGGTGGCTGGGAGAAACCCTAACTCCCCCTTTTTGTTGCAGGAAATGAAGAATGGGAGAAGAGAAGAGAGATCCATGGGTTTTATAGAGAAAATGGGCTGGGCCCCATGGGCCCCAAACTCACTAAGGCTGAAACTAATGTTTGCGGGTCCCGAATGAAAACGACGAAGAAGACAAAAATGCTCAGCGAAATATCTACCTTCCAAAAAGTATAATTTCCCCAATTTCTGGAATTTTCGAAATTCATGGACAGATTTAGGGTGAAAAGTCAGTTTTGCCCTTTTTCCTCGAAAAGCGTGATTTCTGAGTATCAAATCAAAATGATTAAAACATGAAAGTTGTTAAACTTCATAAAATAAGTCGAAATACACCAAATCCAGAATTTTTAGAAATCCGAAGTAATTTCCCATAAAAATACAAATCCTAAGGACCGGGTCAAACTAAAGTCAACGGTCTACAAAATCTCCAAGGCAAGGAAAAATCCGGTCAAGCTCGAAAACAAGATCAAACTAAATCAAATCTCGCTTAAAAAGTTAAACCACGATTAAAACAATGCTAAACAAAAGGACTGGGGTCGGGATCTTACAGCCGCTCCCACCAACACTTCATTGACAATCTATAGAAGTGATCTTTAGTAAAGAACTCCACCGAAGGGATGGCCGCTCCTACCAACACCTTATTATGAATATTCACATTAGTTCACCCATTAACCCATCAAAGCGGTCTTTAGTAAAGAACTCCACCGAAGGGGTGGCCGCTCCTACTAACACCTTAATGAGATAACATGAACCGAAAATGGAAGGCCGTGGGGTCTTTCCTAAAATCCCTCTCCCACTTGATTATTTATCACTAGGGTTTATACTTTTTGACCTTTACATTGTTTTACTCAAAAGCTCTTTTTAAATCTAGCAAACTTGGTTAATTAAATTCATGACTTAATGACTTAAGTCACCTTAAAAATAAATAACCTTTGCTTTAAAACATTTGAGAAGATCCCTTTAAAGAATCAAAAACCTATCTTGGGTTACGAAAACCCATAGGTAGCATCTAATTAGATTTTAGTTTAGCCTTCTTTGGAAACCAAGGGTACCAAGATAAACTAAACCCTATCCAATTTTAAACCTTAGACAAAATAGAAGGTGCTGGTCTAAGTCCCGTTTAAAATAATTTGCCAAACTAAAAACAATCTAATACAAAAAGATGCCAATTTTAGAACCTAATGGTGGCCATGTTTCTAGGTGACAATTATAGCAATTATATAAAGCATTCATCCATGCATTCCATATATAAAAGCAAATAAAAGTATGCAATCCTTGATGGCTCCCTGCTCTTCGGACTTGTAGTCCTTATCGAACTAGGACATCAAAAATAGATCGCATCTTGCACCAAGAAGTCTTGTCTCCTCCACCACTAAGGAATCCGGTTACTTGCAACCTTTCTTGAAACTTTCTTCTTCTTGCTTGTTCCAATAAATTAAATTTATACAAGCGAACCCATAAAAAAACAAAACCCCAAATTACATTGGAGATACCTATGCTTTTCAAGAAAGCTTACATCAAGACTAGTTGGAATAAAAGTAAAGAAAGAATTACAACTTCCTATGATTGCTAAACGCGCAATCGTACACTTTCCAACTATTGAAAAAACATCCAAATCCACATTACAATCATGCGAACCATCAAGGATGTAATACATGGCTGCAAACAAAGAGGTTAGTGCATGCAAACACACTATGTGCATCATTAAACAAATCTGGAAAATAAATTCCAGCAATGTTAATGAAACTTGCACACAACATGCATCACAACATAACTTTAATAGGGTGCCACCATGCCCATAATCAATCTAGGATTAATTATACACAACATGGGATCATGATTTCACATGGAGTGGCTCTGATACCACTGAAAGAAACTGCGATTCAGATCTGAAATTACCGGGAGACATTCATGGCTGATTTGTAACATGATAGATTTTAAAAAAATCTGATTTGGGCAGCATAAATCAGCCATAGAGATCGCATGAGAACTCCATGAATTCATGACCAACAAGTGTATAATTAAAGGAGAAAGAAGAAGACTATTACCTCGAAGATTTGTAGACTTCAAATCTCTGAAAAAATAGATCCAAAGGCCCGAACTCAGACTTGCAACTAGCAAACAAATTGCTGGAATTTTCTGCAGTAGTGTTGCCTTTGATCTTCTTCTCTATCTCACTTCCAAATCTGATTGGCTAAGATGGCGGGATCTTAATCTAGGAATTGAGAACTATTTCTCCAAGAAAAAATCTCAGACCTTCAACTTTCTTCAATGAAGAAGAAAGAACTTCAAGGGCTGGACGTGTGGAACCTTGCACTATGCTATGTTGTGTTGGACGTCCAAGAGCTATGAGGTTTCTTTTATAGAAACTTTATGGTAGCTTTCCCACAAAGTTATCTCTCCTTATTCTCAAAGATGTCCTAAAAGGAAAGTATAATCTAAAGATTTATTTCCTTTTAGATACAATCCAATTAGAAAAGGAAACTAAGGAACTTCCCATGCAATTAGTAATCCTAGTTCTACAACACTTACTAATTTTAAGTTCCTAATCCAAAAAGGAAACTTTCTCATAGGAATACTAATCCAAAGAGGAGTCCAACCTTCCAAGTAGAGAGACCTACTCAAAATTGAAAACCTTACCCATGGAAATCCCATTATGGACGTCCCTCATGATAATGCACACCATGGCCCACATATAATTTATCTAGAATTAAATTCATGTATGCCATCAAAGGCCTATTTGAATTTCAACTCAAAATTATTTTTCCACTAAAATAATTCATCCAAATGTTATCTAAACATTTTAGGAAACCATGCCAATCTTGGTAAGTGACTAGAGAAGGGACCAAAAGACATATTTGCCATTGGGTCCCAAAATGACCAAAATATCCATGCTAAACCCATAGCAACATAAAGACCATTTTAACCTTAACTCATTCCACTAGAGAGTTATGGTTGAACTCCAAGGACAAATATATAATAAGCTCGTCATAAAATGACGGTTGTCTTCGACCTACTAAGTGTAATGACCTGAATGCCCCTCTATGTAACATCCATAATCGAGTCAGGTTATCACATGTACTATCAACCTTCCCGATTACATCTAAACCTTAGAACTTCATATCCTTAACATAATCATCATCCAATATCATTCTCTTGGTCCAGGGAGCGACCCACAAGTTCAATATCCATATGGAACATCCATATACTAAGATCTTAGATTTTGATGATTAATCGGATAATTCTAAGGGGACGATCATTCCATCATTAGATGGCATAGATTCTATATTGCATCTACACGTCCCAACTGATCAAGTCCGAGTACCCAAAACACAGAGCTGTTGACCCATGAAAAGAATCTCACCCATAGTGAATTAAAGCACAAGAACTTGACTTCGTCAGTTCATCCACAAATGCTCAAGATTAAGAGCACCGGTCACTCAGTAGCATGAGGTGACTTGATCTCTCTCTGTGATAGTAATATTTTAGAGATCACACCTACCATGGTCCTGTTCAATGCATTGCATATGCACTAATGTGATGAATCCGGGAAAGCCCTCCCATGACTTAGGTAAGTCACCCTGAATACAGGAGAATCTCTCATTATAACTTATACCAAGATGAAGTGCCCAGCTCCATCTCTCAGTTATGAACAAATGTGTTGTATCCAGTGTCCATGAATTAGACCTATCTGTGTGTAGAAACTACACACCTAATTCATTTACTAGAAACAATGGGCCTTACACAACCATACATATATACATGTTTAAGCAGAAAAGAGTCATTCCATTAAATAACCAGTCAATATCCAGTAACAAAAGATGAGAGTGCAGCTAGTGGGCTTTAGGGCATACACCAATCCCAACAAGATGCGGCAAGTCTGCCAGGGCATCTGCACGAATGTTTTCACCTTTACGAATGTGGGTGATGTGACAGATGTCAAACTTTTGCAGAAGCGATTGTGCCCTGTTGTAGTAAGGTAGTAGATCAGGCTTCCTGACTTCAAATTTCTGATCCATCTGGTTGATGATCAGTTGAGAGTCTCCAAAGACTTCCAGCATGGTGGTGCCAGATTCGATGGCTAGTTCCAATCCTAGGATCAGAGCATGGTATTTTGCTGCATTGTTTGTGCATGGTTCCAGTAGCGAGAATGCGTGTGGAATCATGTATTTGTCGGGGCTAACAAAGAGGATGCCAACTCCCGAGATCAAATGTCTTTTTTCATTTGTCCTAGTTGCACCGTCAAAGAGGCATTTTGTGAGAAAGTCTCCATATTGTAGACTGGTTCGTCTGGGAGATGATCTCTGAGTGGAGAATCTTTAGGTAAGGATGCTCTGTGAGAAAGTCCGCTTGAGCTTGGCCTTTGATTGCTCTATGCGATACATACCTAATATCAAATTGTGACAGAAGGATGGACCATTTTGCCAGTCGGGCATTGAGAGAACCTGCTTTTGTGACAAGGACCGTTAAGAGGTTGATCCTCGAGACCAGGTAGACTGTGTTGGAAAGCAGGTAGTGACATAGCTTTTGTACGACGAACATCACTACAAGGCATTCTTTTTCGATTGGAGAGTAGTGATGCTTTGCACCTACTAGCATGCGGCTGAGGTAGTATAGAGCAGCTTCTTTTCTTTCATCATTTTCTTGTGCAAGTAGAGCGCCCAGAGAGTGGTCAAGGGCTCTTGTGTACAAGATAAATGGTTTTCCAGCAGTAGGAGCAGCTAACACTGGAGGTTTGGTCAGGTATGACTTGATATCTTGGAATGCAGCTTCACAGTCATCATCCCAGACACAGTTTACACCTTTTTTCATTAACCGGGTGAATGGATGGCGTTCCCCCAAAAGATTGGAGATGAACCGTCTGATGTAGGCTAATCTCCCTTGAAGCCCTTTGAGTTCTCTCAAGGTTCTTAGAGAGGGCATTTCTAGAATAGCCTTGACTTTGATGGGGTCAAGCTCTATTCTAGCTTTTCGAACTAGGAATCTGAGGAACTTACCCGACGAGACTCCGAATAAGCACTTCATAGGATTGATTCGCAATTTTTGTTTGCGAAGCCGGAGGAAGACTTCTCGAAGATCTTTCAGATGGTCTTCTTTTCTTTTGCTTTTGACGGCGAGGTCATCAACGTAACATTTGACCATCTTATGCTGCATATCTCGGAATATTTTCATCATAGCCCTTTGATATGTGGCACCAGCATTTTTCAGACCAAATGGCATGACAGTGTAGTAATACACGCCAAAAAGGTTCCGAAATGAAGTGTGTTTTTCATCTTCAGGATGCATCTTTATCTGATTTTAGCAAGAGAAGCCATCCGTGAATGTCATTCGCTCGAATCCACAAGTATTGTCAATCATTACCTCTGGTATGGGGAGCGGGAACTCATCTTTAGGGCATGCGCCATTCAGGTCTCTGTAGTCAATACAGACCTTGATCTGCCCATTTTTCTTTGTCACGGGGACAATGTTGGCCAACCATTCAGGATGTTGTTCCTCATGGATGAAGCCGATGCTTTTGAGCTTTTGAATTTCTTTTTCAATTTTATCCATCACATTTGGACGGAATCTTCAATGGCCCTGCTTGATAGGCTTGATGTCTTCTTGAAGATTGAGCTTGTGGACTGCTATCTTGGGGTCTAAACTAGGCATTTCAGCATAAGACCATGCAAAGCAATCAACAAACTCGTGAAGAAAAGCGATATACTCGTAACTCATCATCCTTTATATTCTTGCTTATGAATGCAGGACGTGGGTTATCTGGTGTTCCCAAGTCTATCTTTTGAACAAGATCTTCTATTGGAAGGTTCGAATGTGGTTCCTCCATAATAATTTCGCAGGCTTCCAGCTCAACAAAACCTTCAGGGGTTTCAAGGGCATCTTAAGACCAAGGTTTTGTTCCTTTCCATGGGTCTTCTTGATCGATGATCTTCTCAAGGCTTGCTATGAGATGGTCCCAATCGCCTGTTGAAACTGGGTCGAAGTAGAGTACTTCTTTTGGAGACGAGGGTTCTCTTGGGTCAAAATACCACATGTCTGTGCCATCGGACAACTCCTCTTCATCGTCAGAGAAATCGTACCAATTAGATGAGCTTCCTGGATCTTTATCAGGTGACTCATCGAAGAGATATCCAGAGAGATCGATGTCTTCATGGATACGGGATGTTGAGGCTTGGTCGGTAAGTTGACTTTTAAGCCTTTGTGTCAACTGTCTCAGAGGAGTGTCGGGATCATACCCTAACCTGTGTGAATACTTTTCTACATGCCCGTGAAGTCTCCAATCTTCCAGCTGGCTTTTGGTAAAGGTGGGCTCAATGGCGTGAGAATACCGCGGCCTTCTCCCAAACCGACTGGATTTTGAGCGTCATAGCTCATTTTCTTCATAATAGTTTGTGCCACAGGACTATATAAGGATAGTTGAGACATACCTTCATTTTGGAAGGTTCAAGCATGAAGTTTGATGAAGAAGCATCCGATCTATGGAAGAAGACCGGCTTTTCCTTTGTTGAAGTTGCTGGAACAACGAAGGAAGCTGACGTAGGATCTTCTATGTCAGAAGGTGTCTCCATTGGAGCAAGAGCAGGCTGAACTTGCTGAGTGTAAGCTTGGCTTGACAATGTGTCGTCTTCTGGCTCTGAATCCTAATCCGTGTCTTGCATGATAGACACGAAAGAGACAACAAATTTGCCCCCAGGCTTTTGCTTTGCCTTCTTCACTTTAGTTGTGTTGACTAATGGCTTTGAAGTCTTGAGGGAGATGATAAAGGGAGTTTGAATGCTCTCTTCAGATTTACCGATTGGTTTGTTTTCTTCCGGTGATTGTTGAGGAGCCTTGCCTTTATCTTTTTGGAGATTTCGGCAAAGGGTGTTATCTCCTCTTCTTCTTTTTCACCTTCATACTTCTGGGAGTCTGCGAAGTGGACTTCTTTACCTTTGAAGGGTTTTCTGTCCGCAAAGACTCGATGTATCATGCCGTCTTGCTGACGAATTTGACGCATTAATGTAGAGTTGAAGGGATAACACCATTCTCATGTATCCAGGGGCGTCCAAGAAGGATGTTGTAGCATGAAGGGGTTTTTATTACATACACAGTGACCTCAGAGATAAGATCACCAATTTGCAATTTGAACCTAATTTTGCTGATAAGCCTTTGGGTGCTCCCATCATATCCAAAGATAGATACAGATGTGTGGTTCAGCTTGCTGGGTGGGATGCCCAACTCTTCGAGAGCCGGAGTGGAGATGAGGTTGAGTGCAGAACCTGGATCGATCTGAACTCTTTGTATAGGCATTTCCTTGATGTACCCTGTGAAGTACAGGGGTCGGTCGTGCCTTGTTTCGCCGAGTAGTTAGCCTTCCTTTGTGAAGGCAATGGTTGCACTTGCTGCTTTTTGAACCGAGAGGCATTCGATGCATGATCCCTCAGTTTTCTTATTTTCTCCCTTTAAGGAAGTTTTTGAGTTTTTTACCAGGTACTCCATTTCAATTTGGAGGACTTTCGAGGCATGTTTGTTGACATCCTCATTCAGCTTTGTAATTCTGAAATGAGATTATCAAGAGTGCGCGGAGACATTTGCAATAAGTCTAGGATGTGCATACGTCAGGTATGTGCTTGAAGTGTTCGATCAAGTTGTTGACACCAAAAATGTCACTTCGCTTTTTCAAGATCCAGGAAACTGCATGAAGTCGCAACTTGCCATAAATAGGCAATGCTATTTCCAAAAAATCAAATCTTGTCAGAATCAAACAAAAACTGCAAGATCCTTCAAGACAGCCCAAAGAGGAGTACACAAGAAGTTTCAGGCCATTTCAAAATCATTTGGCATAACTTCGCTTCTCCGGCAGCTGAAAAGGAATTCCCGGCGGCGAAAGCATCGGAGGCACCAAATCTTCGATCAGAGCCGATGGATGGTCTCAAAATACATCCAAAAGGCTCCACGTCAAGTTCCGAGTCAAACCCACAACGTTTGACCCTACATAAACCCTCGAACAGCTAAATCAGGGCTCTCGGGGGCGAAGCTCCCTGGGACCATGGTTTCTAAGACAGAGCCTATTGATCATCTTAAAATGACTCCAATAGGTTCCCTGTTAAATTTCAAGTCAATCGGACATCGGTTGACCGCACATCAAGCCGTGACGTCTTCATCGCGACAAAAACAAATCTATTGTCGATAGGACACCAAATGGCTTCAAAACTCAAAAAAAGCCTATGGTTGGTCTTATTTATTGCTCAGCAGACTTCACCCCAAATTTCAGGTCATTCCGACATCGTTTGACCCAGTTTCAGCTTCTGACGGAAAATCGGCAGCTCTGCGCGACAAAGTCTTCGGCTTTCTCAGAAAATTGGAAACTTTGCAAAAAAAAAAAATGCAAGGATTCTCGTCAGGTTTTCTATAGGGAAATCAGGCCAATAAATGATAAAAAATGTCAAGAAAAAATATAGAAGAAAAAAGAATAAAAAAACAACAAAAATGGACACAAAACGGGACAAAAGGGGGGAAAAACCCCCCAGGGTCGCCGGCGACCCTAGGGCCTGGGATCGCCGGGAGGGCCTCGGGAACCCCATTTTTCGCCGTTTCTTCACGATTCGAAGAGTCTGACTCCTTTGATTTTCCAAAATTCATACTTTTGAGACACTAAATCCTCTGACATCTGTCAAAAACACGGGTCAATCTGAAAGAAACTGCGATTCAGATCTGGACATCACTAGGGGAAGACATCCATGGCTGATTTGTGACAAAATAGATTTTAAAAAATCTGATCTGGGCAGCATAAATCAGCCATATAGATCGCAAAAGAACTCCATGAATTCATGACCAACAAGTGTATAATTAAAGGAGATTCAAGAAGACAATTACCTTAAAGATTTGTAGACTTCAAATCTCTAAAATAATAGATCCAAATGGCCGAACTCAGACTTGCAATCAGCAAACAACTTGCTGAAATTTTCTGCAGTAGAATTGCCTTTGATCTTCTTCTCTATTTCACTTCCAAATCTAATTGGCTAAGATGGTGGGATCTTAATCTAGGTTTCTAGATGGGTTTTGAGAACCTTTTTCTATGGAAAAAATCTCAGACCTTGAACTATCTTCAAAGAAGAAGAAAGAGGGCTGGACGTGTGGGGATGTGGCTCTTTTTAGTGTTGGACGTCCAAGGGGAAAGCATGGTCCTTTTTATAGAAACTTTGGAATTGCTTTCCTAAAAAGTTATCTCTTCTAATCCTCATAGATGTCCTAAAATGAAAAAAATAATCTAAAGAATTATTTCCTTTTAGAAACACTCCAATTAGAAAAGGAAACTAAAGGAACATCCCATAAACTTTGGCAATTTGTAATCCTAGTTGCACAACACTTACAAATTTAAGTTTCTAATCCAAAAATGAAACTTTCTTATAGGAATACTAATCTAAAGAGAAGTCCAACCTTCCAAGTAGAGAGACCTACTCAAAATTGGAAACCTTACCCATGGAATTCCTATTATGGATGTCCCACATACTAATGCACACTATGGCCCACAAATAATTTATCTAGAATTAAATTCATGTATGCTATCAAAGGCCTATTTGAATTTAAACTCAAAATTATTTTTCCACTAAAATAATTCAACCATATGTCATCTAAACATTTTAGGAAACCATACCAATCTTGGAAAGTGACTAGAGAAGGGACCAAAAGACATATTTGCCCTTGGCTCCCAAAATGACCAAAATCTCCATGCTAAACCCATAGCAACATAAAGACCATTTTAACCTTAACTCATTCCACTAAAGAGTTACGGTTGAACTCCAGGGTCAAATATATAATATAATAAGCTCGTCAGAAAATGACAGTTGTCTTCGACCTACTAAGTAAAATGACCTGAATGCCCCTCTATGTAACATCCATAATCAAGTCAGGTTATTCAATGTACTTTCAACCTTCTCGATTACATCTAAACCTTAGAACTTCATATCCTTAACTTAATCATCATCCGGATATTATTCTCTTGGTCCAGGGAGCGACCCACAAGTTCAATATCCATATGGAACATCCATATACTAAGATTTTAGATTTTGATGATTAATCAGATAATTCTTAGGGGATGATCATTCTATCATTAGATGGCATAGATTCTTTATTGCATCTGCAAGTCTCAACTGATCAAGTCCGAGTACCCAAAACACAGAGTTGTTGACCCATGAAAAGAATCTCACCCATAGTGAATTAAAGCACAAGAACTTGACTTTGTCAGTTCATCCACAAATGCTCAAGATTAAATGCACTGGTCACTCAGTAGCACGAGGTGACTTGATCTCTCTTAGTGATAGTACTATTTTAGAGATCACACCTATAATGGTCCTGTTCAATGCATTGCATATGCACTAATGAGATAAATCTGGGAAAGTCCTCCCATGACTTAGGTAAGTCATCCTGAATACAGGAGAGTCTCTCATTATAACTTATATCAAGATGAAGTGCCCAGCTCCATCTCTCAATTATGAACAAATATATTGTTTCCAGCGTCCATGAATTAGACCTATCTGTGTGTAGACACTGCACACCTAATTCATTTACTAGAAACATGGGCCTTACACAACCATACATATATACATGTTTAAAGAGAAAAGAGTCATTCCATTAAATAACCAGTAAATATCCAGTAACAAAAGATGAGAGCGCAGCTAGTGGGCTTTAGGGCATACACCATTCCCAATAAACTCCCTCTTGCACTAAAGATCACTACTTCCTAACCTAACAGCCATAGACTCAACATGAGAAGTAAATACTTTCTCAGTAAGAGTCTTAGTGAATGGGTCAGCTAAGTTATTCACTGAAGCAATATGCTCCACCACTATTTCTCCATCCTGAATGAATTCCCGGATCAAGTGGTACTTTCTCTGAATGTGCTTGTGTTTCTTATGATTCCTGGGCTCTTTGCACTGTGCTACAGCACCAGTGTTGTCGCAGTACACGACAATCGGTTTATGCACTGCATGAACAACTCCCAATTCCAATAGGAATTTTCTTAGCCATACTGCTTCCTTCGCAGCTTCCGATGCCACCACATACTCTGCTTCCATGGTAGAATCAGCAGTACAGGATTGCTTGACACTCCTCCATGATATAGCCCCTCCTGACAGAGTAAAGACGTATCCTGAAGTGGACTTTATGGCATCTCTATCAGATTGGAAATCAGAGTCTGTATACGCCAAAGGCGTTAGATCATCTGCTCGAAAGGTTAGCATATAATCTTTCGTTCTCCGAAGATACTTGAATATATGCTTAACAGCTATCCAATGCATAGGTCCAGGGTTTGACTGATATCTGCTTACCATGCAACGGCAAAGCAAATATCTGGTCTAGTACATAACATAGCATACATGAGGCTTCTAACAGCGGATGCATATGGAACTCTCTTCATGCTCTCTATCTCTTTAGATGCCTTTGGACATTGATCTCGAGACAGTGGTACTCCATGTCAAGAAGGTAGCAAGCCCTTCTTGGAATCATGCATGTTAAACTTGACCAATATCTTCTCAATATATGAAGATTGGGATAAGGCTAACATCTTATTCTTGCGATCACGCAAAAGCTTGCTCCCTAAGATATAGCTGGCCTCACCCAAATCCTTTATCTTAAATTGAGAAGATAACCAAACCTTTGTGGATGACAATATACCTACATCATTTTCAATGAGCAATATGTCATCTACATATAGAACCAAAAATGCAACTGCTTTTCCACTTCCTTTTTTATACACACATGGTTCATCAATGTTTTGATCAAAGCCAAAAGATTTGACTGCCTGATTAAACTTGATGTTCCATGCTCTAGAAGCTTGCTTAAGTCCATAAATGGACTTCTTAAGTTTACAAACCATGTTATCTTGGCCACTAGCAATGAAACCCTCTGGTTGCATCATATAGATGCATTCGTCAAGACTTCCATTAAGAAAAGCTGTCTTGACATCCATTTGCCATATCTCGTAGTCATAATGACATGCGATGGCCAAGAGAATCCTTATGGACTTAAGCATAGCCACTAGTGAAAAGGTTTCCTCATAATCAATACCTTCTTTTTGAGTATATCCTTTCGCCACCAGTCTTGCTTTGAAGGCTTCCACCTTTCCATCCACTCCTCTCTTCCTCTTGTAGATCCACTTGCACCCTATGGGTTTAATCCCTTCAGGTGCATCTACAAGTTCCCAAACTTAATTGGAATACAAAGAATCCATTTCAGATTTCATCGCTTGCTGCCACATGTCAGCATCTATATCCGTTACTGCTTCATCATAACTAGCAGGATCCTCAACCAGATCTTCAGAGTCTGTCTTAAACGACACTCCTAGATATCTTTCTGGTTGTCTAGAAATTCTCCCACTGTGAAGAGGCTCCGGAGTGTTCAAAGGAATATCTTGTTCATCTACTGTCTCAGGATCTGGTACAGATGTTATAGGAGATCCCGGAAGAATCTCCTCAAGGGTTTCTTGACAACTAAGCTCTTGGTGCATCATACAATCATCCTCCAAGTACCTAGCATGAGTGCTGATAAGCACTTTTTGCTCCTTTGGATGATAAAAGATGCCACCTCTCGTTCCCTTAGGATACCCAATGAAGTAGCACATTTCCGATCTGGGTTCCAGCTTGGTAGCTTTATCATTCAGTACATAGGCTGGACAACCCTAAATGTGGATATGTCTTAAACTAGGTTTTCGACCTGTCCACATTTCTTGCGGTGTCCTAGGTACTGAATTAGAAGGTACCAGATTTAAAATGTATGTTGCTGCTTCTAGGGCATATCCCCAAGAAGATATGGGTAGGGTTCCATGACTCATCATGGACCTTACCATATCAAGAAGGGTACGATTTTTTTTCTCCGCTACACCATTTTGTTGGGGTGTACCCGGTGCAGACAACTGAGACACAATCCCATGTTGTGTGAGGTACTCCTTGAACTCACCCAGGAGGTACTCGCCACCTCGATCAGACCGAAGGGCTTTGATATGTTTCCCTAGTTGTAACTCCACCTCAACCTTGAATTGCTTGAACTTATCAAACGCCTCAGACTTGCGTCGCATTAAGTACACATATCCATACCGAGAGTAATCATCAGTGAAGGTGATGTAATACTCATACCCTCCTCGAGGCGGTTTGTTCATAGGACCACACACATCAGTGTGTATCAATTCTAAAACTCCTTTGAGCTTAGTCCCTTTCCAGAGAATGATCGTTTGGTCATCCTTCCCTTGAGACAAGATTCGCACTGAGGAAAAGGTTCGAAATCTAATGAGCTTAAAGGCCCATCTTCTACCAACCTCTGAATCCATTTTAGGTTAATGTGACCCAAATGTAAGTGCCAGAGATATGTGTCATTGATTGAAGATACCTTCCTTTTAAGGGAAGTTGAGTTTTCTTGCTGTACATTATGCAGTGTGGGAGCAATAGGATATATATATAAAATAAGTTGTCATGTATTCTACCGGAACATATAATATTTCCATCTCTACTGATATCAATACCAGAATGGAAAGAAACTGAATAATTAAATTCAATTAGTCTGGAAACTGAAATTAAATTCTTCCTCATGTCCTGAACATAGAAAACATTATTTAAAACTAATATCCTATTAAATGGAAAATGTAAGGTAATAACTCCTACTGCAACTGCCCAAACTTTAGCTCCAGTTCCGACTCTAAAGGCAAACTCTCCTTTCTCAATCCTCTGCATTATATGAAACCCCTGCAATGAATTGCAGATATGATTAGTGGCTCCTGAGTCTACTATCCATGAGTCAGTAGAATCAACCACTAGACAAGTTTCAATGTAGTATGAAAAAGATGTACCTTTCTTAACTGAGGCTAGCAACTTGGGACAATCTTTCTTCCAATGACCTTTGAGGCCACATTTGAAGCATTTCCCTTTGGGCTTTCCATCTGTACCCTTGTCCTTCTTTTTACCAGTATTATCCTTTTTCTGTCCTTTTTCCTTATTCTGCTTCTTCTTGAACTTTTTCCCTTTCGGGTTTAGTTTAGAGGAAGACTGGAAAAAGTGAGCTTGGGCTTTGGGCTTCATGATGGCCTCCGCCGCCTGGAGTTCTTTCATTAACTCAGATAGAGTCATGTCCATCTTGCTCATATTGAAATTGAGCTTGAACTGATTGAAAGAGTCCGGCAGAGTTTCGAGAATCATATCAGTTTGACTCTCTGCATCAATCTCAGCCCCTAGAATCTCAGCTACATTGAAACAATCCATCAGCTTGAGCATATGCTCTCTGACAGGTGTTCCCTCGGCCATCCTAGTATTCATGATAGTCCTTATAGTGGCTTGCTTAGCTGGCCTGCTTTTGTCTGCGAACATCTCAGACAAGGACATCATGATTTCATAGGCTGTGTCCATTTACTCGTGCTGTGTTTGCAACACGTTGGACATGGAAGCAAGCATGTAGCATTTAGCCATGCTATTCCCTTTCTTCCATTTCCTCTCAGCCTCTAACTGGTCATCAGTAGAATTAGCATCAATATCAGGATAGGTTTCCGACAAGACATATCAATATCAGGACAGGTTTCCGACAAGACATACTTGTACTCCTCAACAGTGAGCACTATGTCAAGATTTCTCTTCCAATCTACGTAATTAGGTCCAGTCAGTTTGTTCTCACGAAGAATTCACATCAACGGACTAAAAGAATCTTTACCCATCTCTCTCTGGATATGAAACAGTTTATAATTAGACAGGCAGTATATATGTAATATGCATATGGTGCTTGTTATAAAAGGAAAGACAAAGCACAAAACTTTTTTACATTATTTAACCCTAATCATAATGTATCAGTGTTTCAACCTCCTCATAGACCCTCCATCGAAGGGATGGCCGAGCCTACAGTCACGTTGAATTAAGGTATGCTGATTTGGATTATCACTATCTGGATACACATATCCAGTGGTAGTCCAATCACTGATTGGTTTGGCCTCATATGACAAATAACTCTTATGTCAAGTGTTTTACCATTTCTTATGAAATTTCCCAGAATGTCTATGATTTAAGTCCTCCGAAGGGAAGTGACTTTTATCCATTCTAGAAGTGAACTTTGGTAAAGGGCTCCACCGAAGGGATGGCCGCTCCCACCAACACTTCATTGACATTCTATAGAAGTGATCTTTAGTAAAGAACTCCACCGAAGGGATGGCCGCTCCTACTAACACCTCATTACGAATATTCACATTAGTTCACTCATTAACCCATCAAAGCGGTCTTTAGTAAAGAACTTCACCGAAGGGGTGGCTACTCCTACTAACACCTTATTGAGATAACATGAACCGAAAATGGAAGGCCGTGAGGTCTTTCCAAAAACCCCTCTCCCACTTGATTATTTATCACTAGGGTTTATACTATTTGACCTTTACATTGTTTACTCAAAAGCTCTTTTAAATCTAGCAAACTTGGTTAATTAAATTTATGACTCAATGACTTAAGTCATCTTAAAAATAAATAACCTTTGCTTTAAAACATTTGAGAAAATCCCTTTAAAGAATCAAAAACCTAACTTGGGTTATGGAAACCCATAGGTAGCATCTAATTAGATTTAGTTTAGCCTCTTTTGGAAACCAAGAGGACCAAGATAAACTAAACCCTATCCAATTTTAAACCTTAGACAAAATAGAAGGTGCTGGTCTAAGTTCTGTTTAAAGCAATTTTCCAAACTAAAAACAATCCAATATAAAAAGATGCCAATTTTAGAACCTAATGGTGGCCATGTTTCTAGGTGACAATTATAGCAATTATATAAAGCATTCATCCATGCATTCCATATATAAGAGCAAATAAAAGTATGCAATCCTTGATGGCTTCCTGCTCTTCGGACTTCTAATCCTTATCGAACTAGGACATCAAAAATAGATCTCATCTTTCACCAAGAAGTCTTGTCTCCTCCACCACTAAGGAATCCTGTTACATGCAACCTTTCTTGCTTCAAACTTTCTTTTTCTTGCTTGTTCCAATAAATTAAATTTATACAAGCAAACCCATAAAAAAAAAAACAAAACCCCAAATTACATTGGAGATACCTATGCTTTTCAAGAAAGCTTACATCAAGACTAGTTGGAATAAAAGTAAAGAAAGAATTACAACTTCCTATGTTTGCTAAACGCGCAATCGTACACTTTCCAACTATTGAAAAAACATCAAAATCCACATAACAATCATGCAAACCATCAAGGATGCAATATATGGCTGCAAACAAAGAGGTTAGTGCATGCAAAACACTATGTGCATCATTAAACAAATCTGGAAAATAAATTCCAGCAATGTTAATGAAACTTGCACACAACATGCATCACAGAAAGAAATCTTGATATAACTTTAGTAGGGTGCCACCATGGCCATAATCAATCTAGGATTAATTAAACACAACATGGGATCATGATTTCACATGGAGTGGCTCTGATACCACGGAAAGAAACTGCGATTCAGATCTGGATATCACTAGGGGAAGACATCCATGGCTGATTTGTAACAAAACAGATTTTAAAAAATCTGATCTGGGTAGCATAAATCAGCCATATAGATCGCAAAAGATCTCCATGAATTCATGACCAACAAGTGTATAATTAAAGGAGATTCAATAAGACTATTACCTTGAAGATTTGTAGACATCAGATATCTGAAATAATAGATCCAAAGGGCCGAACTCAGACTTGCAATTAGCAAACAACTTGCTGGAATTTTCTGCAGTAGAATTGCCTTTGATCTTCTTTTCTATTTCACTTCCAAATCTGATTGGCTAAGATGGTGGGATCTTAATCTAGGTTTCTAGATAGGTTTTGAGAACCTTTTTTCTATGGAAAAAATCTCAGACTTTGAACTATCTTCAAAGAAGAAGAAAGAGGGCTGGACGTGTGGGGATGTGGCTTTTCTTAGTGTTGGACGTCCAAGGGGAAAGCATGGTCCTTTTTATAGAAACTTTGGAATTACTTTCCTAAAAAGTTATCCCTTCTAATTCTCATAGATGTCCTAAAAGGAAAGGATAATCTAAAGATTTATTTCCTTTTAGAAACACTCCAATTAGAAAAGGAAACTAAAGGAACATCCCATAAACTTTGGCAATTAGAAATCCTAGTTGCACAACACTTACTAATTTAAGTTTCTAATCCAAAAAGGAAACTTTCTTATAGGAATACTAATCCAAAGAGAAGTCCAACCTTCCAAGTAGAGAGACCTACTCAAAATTGGAAACCTTACCCATGGAATTCCTATTATGGACGTCCCACATACTAATGCACACTATGGCCCACAAATAATTTATCTAGAATTAAATTCATGTATGCCATCAAAGGCCTATTTGAATTTAAACTCAAAATTATTTTTCCACTAAAATAATTCGACCATATGTCATCTAAACATTTTAGGAAACCATGCCAATCTTGGAAAGTGACTAGAGAAGAGACCAAAAGTCATATTTGCCCTTGGCTCCCAAAATGACCAAAATGTCCATGCTAAACCAATAGCAACATAAAGACCATTTTAACCTTAACTCATTCCCCTAAAGAGTTATGGTTGAACTCTAGGGACAAATATATAATATAATAAGCTCATCAGAAAATGACAGTTGTCTTTGACTTACTAAGCAAAATGACTTGAATGCCCCTCTATGTAACATCCATAATCAAGTCAGGTTATTCAATGTACTATCAACCTTCTCGATTACATCTAAACCTTAGAACTTCATATCCTTAACTTAATCATCATCCAGATATTATTTTCTTGGTCCAGGGAGCAACCCACAAGTTCAATATCCATATGGAACATCCATATACTAAGATCTTAGATTTTGATGATTAATCGGATAATTCTAAGGGAACGATCATTCCATCATTAGATGGCATAGATTCTTTATTGCATCTGCACGTCCCAACTGATCAAGTCCGAGTACCCAAAACACAGAGCTGTTGACCCATGCAAAGAATCTCACCCATAGTGAATTAAAGCACAAGAACTTGACTTCGTCAGTTCATCCACAAATGCTCAAGATTAAGAGCACTGGTCACTCAGTAGCAAGAGGTGACTTGATCTCTCTCAATGATAATACTATTTTAGAGATTACACCTACAATGGTCCTGTTCAATGCATTGCATATGCACTATTGAGATAAATCTGGGAAAGTCCTCCTATGACTTAGGTAAGTCATCCTAAATACAGGAGAGTCTCTCATTATAACTTATACCAAGATGAAGTGCCAAGCTCCATCTCTCAGTTATGAACAAATATATTGTTTCCAGCGTCCATGAATTAGACCTATCTGTGTGTAGACACTACACACCTAATTCATTTAGTAGAAACAATGGGCCTTACACAACCATACATATATACATGTTTAAAGAGAAAAGAGTCATTCCATTAAATAACCTGTAAATATCCAGTAACAAAAGAGCGCAGCTAGTGGGCTTTAGGGCATACACCAATCCCAACACAATCATCAAAAGTATCAAAATCAACATTGATCGCCAACCGGTCAACCAAAAAAAGAGTGCTTTCTATCCGACCGATCGAGAAATCGACAGGACAGATGGCACCGACCCGCTATTGGCAACCAATACCTAAAGTTACATGGTCATCTTGTTGGGATTGGTGTATGCCCTAAAGCCCACTAGCTGCACTCTCATTTTTTGTTACTGGATATTTACTGGTTATTTAATGGAATGACTCTTTTATGCTTAAACATGTATATATGTATGGTTGTGTAAGGCCCATTGTTTCTAGTAAATGAATTAGGTGTCTAGTGTCTACATACAGATAGGTCTAATTCATGGACACTGGAAACATCATATTTGTTCATAACTGAAAGATGGAGCTGGGCACTTCATCTTGGTAGAAGTTATAATGAGAGACTCTCCTGTATTCAGGGTGACTTATCTAAGTCATGGGAGGGCTTTCCCGGATTCATCTCATTAGTGCATATGCAATGCATTGAACAGGACCATGGTAGGTGTGATCTCTAAAATAGTACTATCACAGAGAGAGATCAAGTCACCTCATGCTACTGAGTGACTGGTGCTCTTAATCTTGAGCATTTGTGGATGAACTGACGAAGTCAAGTTCTTGTGCTTTAATTCACTATGGGTGAGATTCTTTTCATGGGTCAACGCTCTGTGTTTTGGGTACTCGGACTTGATCAGTTGGGACGTGCAGATGCAATATAGAATCTATGCCATCTGATGATGGAATAATCGTCCCCTTAGAATTATCCGATTAATCATCAAAATCTAAGATCTTAGTATATGGATGTTCCATATGAATATTGAACTTGTGGGTCGCTCCCTGGATCAAGAGAATGATATTCGAATGATGATTATGTTAAGGATATGAAGTTCTAAGGTTTAGATGTAATCGGGAAGGTTGATAGTACATGTGATAACCTGACTCGATTATTGATGTTACATAGAGGGGCATTCAGGACATTACACTTAGTAGGTCGAAGACAACCGTCATTTTATGACGAGCTTATTATATTATATATTTGTCCTTGGAGTTCAACCATAACTCTTTAGTGGAATGAGTTAAGGTTAAAATGGTCTTTATGTTGCTATGGGTTTAGCATGGACATTTTGGTCATTTTGGGAGCCAATGGCAAATATGTCTTTTGGTCCCTTCTCTAGTCACTTTCCAAGATTGGTATGGTTTCCTAAAATGTTTAGATAACATAAGGATGAATTATTTTAGTGGAAAAATAATTTTGAGTTTAAATTCAAATAGGCCTTTGATGGCATACATGAATTTAACTCTAGATAAATTGTATGTGGGCCATGGTGTGCATTAATATGTGAGGCATGCATAATGGGATATCCATGGGCAAGGTTTCCAACTTTGAGTAGGACTCTCTACTTGGAAAGTTGGACTCCTCTTTGTATTAGTATTCCTATGAGATAGTTTCCTTTTTGGATTAGGAACTTAAAATTAGTAAGTGTTCTACAACTAGGATTACTAATTGCATGGGAAGTTCCTTTTGGTTTCCTTTTCTAATTAGAGTGTTTCTTAAAGGAAATAAGTCTTTCCTCTTTGGACATCAATGAGAATTAGTAGAGATAAACTTTTAGGAAAGGTTTCCTCAAAGTTTCTATAAAAGAAACAACTCTTCCCCATGGACGTCCTACACACTAAGAGAGAGCCACAAGGTGCCACACGTCCAGCCTTGGAGTAGTTTCTTCTTCATTGAAGAAAACTTTGAGATCTGAGATTTTCCCTTAGAGAAATAGTTCTCAACTCCTAGATTAAGATCCCACCATCTTAGCCAATCAGATTTGGAAGTGAGATAGAGGAGAAGATCAAAGGCAATACTAGTGCAGAAAATTCCAGCAACTTGTTTGCTGATTGCAAGTCTGAGTTCGGGCCTTTGGATCTATTTTTTCAGAGATTTGAAGTCTACAAATCTTCGAGGTAATAGTCTTCTTCATTCTCCTTTAATTATACACTTGTTGGTCATGAATTCATGGAGTTCTCATGCGATCTATATGGCTGATTTATGCTGGCCAAATCAGATTTTTTAAAATCTGTCATGTTACAAATTAGCCATGAATATCTTCCGCTAATTCAGATCTGAATCGCAGTTTCTTTCAGTGGTATCGAGCCACTCCATGTGAAATCATGATCCCATGTTGTGTATAATTAATCCTAGATTGATTATGGGCATGGTGGCACCTATTAAAGTTATGTTGTGATGCATGTTGTGTGCAAGTTCCATTAACATTGCTGGACTTTATTTTCCAGATTTGTTTAATGATGCACATAGTGAGTTTGCATGCACTAACCTCTTTGTTTGCAGCCATGTATTGCATCCTTGATGGTTCGCATGATTGTTATGTGGATTTGGATGTTTTTCCATTAGTTGGAAAGTGTACGATTGCGCGTTTAGCAATCATAGGAAGTTGTAATTCTTTCTTTACTTTTATTCCAACTAGTCTTGATGTAAGCTTTCTTGAAAAGCATAGGTATCTCCAATGTAATTTGGGTTTTTGTTTTTTTTTATGGGTTTGCTTGTATAAATTTAATTTATTGGAACAAGCAAGAAGAAGAAAGTTTCAAGAAAGGTTGCAAGTAACCGGACTCCTTTGTGGTGGAGGAGACAAGACTTCTTGGTGAAAGATGAGATCTATTCTTGATGTCCTAGTTCGATAAGGATTGGAAGTCCGAAGAGCAAGGAGCCATCAAGGATTGCATACTTTTATTTGCTTTTATATATAGAATGCATGGTTGAATGCTTTATATAATTGCTATAATTGTCACCTAGAAACATGGCCACCATTAGGTTCTAAAATTGGCATCTTTTTGTATTAGATTGTTTTTAGTTTGGCAAATTGTTTTAAACGGAACTTAGACCAGCACCTTTTATATGTCTAAGGTTTAAAATTGGATAGGGTTTAGTTTATCTTGGTACCCTTGGTTTCCAAAGAAGGCTAAACTAAAATCTAATTAGATGCTACCTATGGGTTTTCATAACCCAAGATAGGTTTTTGACTCTTTGAAGGGATTTGCTCAAATGTTTTAAAGCAAAGGTTATTTAATTTTAAGATGACTTAAGTCATAAATTTAATTAACCAAGTTTGCTAGATTCGAAAAGAGCTTTTGAGTAAAGCAATGTAAAGGTCAAAAAGTATAAACCCTAGCGATAAATAATCAAGTGGGAGAGGGGTTTTAGGAAAGACCCCACGGCCTTCCATTTTCGGTTCATGTTATCTCATTAAGGTGTTAGTAGGAGCGGCCACCCCTTCGGTGGAGTTCTTTACTAAAGACCGCTTTGATGGGTTAATGGGTGAACTAATGTGAATATTCGTAATGAGGTGTTAGTAGGAGCGGCCATCCCTTCGGTGGAGTTCTTTACTAAAGATCACTTCTATAGAATGTCAATGAAGTGTTGGTGGGAGCGGCCATCCCTTCGGTGGAGCTCTTTACTAAAGGTCACTTCTAGAAAGGATAAAAGTCTCTTCCCTTCGGAGGACTTAATCATAGACATTCTGGGAAATTTCATAAGATATGGTTATACACTTGACATAAGATGGTAATAACCTCTCCCTAGGAGTTAAAGGTTATTTGTCATATGAGGCCAAACCAATCAGTGATTGGACTACCACTGGATGTGTATCCAGATAGTGATAATTCAAATAAGTCTGCCTTAATTCAACGTGACTGTAGGCTCAGCCATCCCTTCGATGGAGGGTCTATGAGGAGGTTGAAACACTAATACATTATGATTGGGGTGGAATAATGTAAAAAGTTTTTGTGCTTTGTTTTTCCTTTTATAACAAGCACCATATGCATATTACATATATACTACATGTCTAATTATAAACCGTTTTATATCCAGAAAGAGATGGGTAGAGACTCTTTTAGTCCGTTGATGTGCATTCTTCGTGAGAATAAACTGACTGGCCCTAACTACGTGGATTGGAAGAGAAATCTTGACGTAGTACTCACTGCTGAGGAGTACAAGTATGTCTTGCTGGAAAACTGTCCCGATATTGATGCTAATTCTACTGATGACCAGCGAGAGGCTGAGAGGAAATGGAAGAAAGCGAATAGCATGGCTAAATGCTACATGCTCGCTTCCATGTCCAACGTGTTGCAAACACAACACGAGTATATGGACACAGCCTATGAAATCATGATGTCCTTGTCTGAGATGTTCGCAGACAAGAGCAGGCCAGCTAGGCAAGCTGCTATGAGGACCATCATGAATGATAGGATGGCTGAGGGAACACCTGTCAGAGAGCATATGCTCAAGCTGATGGATTGTTTCAATGAAGCTGAGATTCTAGGGGCTGAGATTGATGCTGGGAGTCAAACTGACATGATTCTCGAAACTTTGCCGGAATCTTTCAATCAGTTCAAGCCCAATTTCAATATGAGCAAGATGGACATGACTCTACCTGAGTTAATGAAAGAACTCCAAGCGGCAGAGGCCATCATGAAGCCCAAAGCCCAAGCTCATTTTTTCCAGTCTTCCTCTAAACCAAACCCGAAAGGGAAGAAGTTCAAGAAGAAGCAGAATAAGGGAAAAGGGCAGAAAAAGGACAATTCTGGAAATAAGAAGGACAAGGGTACAGATGGAAAGCCCAAAGGGAAATGCTTCAAGTGTGGCCTCAAAGGTCATTGGAAGAAAGATTGTCCCAAGTTCCTGGCCTCAGTTAAGAAAGGTACATCTTTTTCATACTACATTGAAACTTGTCTAGTGGTTGATTCTACTGACTCATGGATAGTAGACTCAGGAGCCACTAATCATATCTGCAATTCATTGCAGGGGTTTCAGATAATGCAGAGAATTGAGAAAGGAGAGTTTGCCTATAGAGTCGGAACTGGAGCTAAAGTTTGGGCAGTTGCAGTAGGAGTAGTTACCTTACATTTTCCATGTAATAGGATATTAGTTTTAAATAATATTTTCTATGTTCCGGACATGAGGAAGAATTTAATTTCAGTTTCCAGATTAATTGAATTTAATTATTCAGTTTCTTTCCATTCTGGTATTGATATCAGTAGAGATGGAAATATTATATGTTCCGGTAGAATACATGACAACTTATTTTATATATATCCTATTGCTCCCACACTGCATAATGTACAACAAGAAAGCTCAACTTCCCTTAAGAGAAAGGTATCTTCAATCAATGACACATATCTTTGGCACTTACATTTGGGTCACATTAACCTAAAACGGATTCAGAGGTTGGTAGAAGATGGGCCTTTAAGCTCATTGGATTTCGAACCTTTTCCTCAGTGCGAATCTTGTCTCAAGGGAAAGATGACCAAACGGTCATTCTCTGGAAAGGGACTAAGGTCAAAGGAGTTGTTAGAATTGATTCACACTGATGTGTGTGGTCCTATGAACAAACCGGCTCGAGGAGGGTATGAGTATTACATCACCTTCACCGATGATTACTCTAGATATGGATATATATACCTAATGCAACGCAAGTCTGAGGCGTTTGATAAGTTCAAATAATTCAAGGCTGAGGCGGAGCTACAACTAGGAAAACATATCAAAGCCCTTCGATCTGATCGAGGTGGCGAGTACCTCCTGGGTGAGTTCAAGGAGTACCTCACACAACATGGGATTGTGTCTCAGTTGTCTGCACCGGGTACACCCCAGCAAAATGGTGTAGCGGAGAGAAGAAACCGTACCCTTCTTGATATGGTAAGGTCCATGATGAGTCATGCAACCCTACCTATATCTTTTTGGGGATATGCCCTAGAAACAGCAGCATACATTTTAAATCTGGTGCCTTCTAAATCAGTACCTAGGACACCCCAAGAAATGTGTACAAGTCAAAAACCTAGTTTAAGACATATTCACATTTAGGGTTGTCCAGCCTATGTACTGAATGATAAAGCTACCAAGCTGGAACCCAGATCAGAAATGTGCTACTTCATTGGGTATCCTAAGGAAACGAGAGGTGGCATCTTTTATCATCCAAAGGAGCAAAAAGTGCTCATCAGCACTCATGCTAGGTACTTAGAGGATGATTGTATGATGCACCAAGAGCTTAGTTGTAAAGAAACCCTTGAGGAGATTCTTCCGGGATCTCCTATAACATCTGTACCAGATCCTGAGATAGTAGATGAACAAGATATTCCTTTAAACACTCCGGAGCCTCATCGTAGTGGGAGAATTTCTAGACAGCCAGAAAGATATCTAGGAGGGTCTTTTAAGACAGACTCTGAAGATCTGGTTGAGGATCCTACTAGTTATGATGAAGCAGTAATGGATATAGATGCTGACATGTGGCAGCAAGCGATGAAATCTGAAATGGATTCTTTGTATTCCAATCAAGTCTGGGAACTTGTAGATGCACCTGAAGGGATTAAACCCATAGGGTGCAAGTGGATCTATAAGAGAAATAGAGGAGTGGATGGGAAGGTGGAAAACTTCAAAGCAAGACTGGTGGCGAAAGGATATACTCAGAAAGAGGGTATCGATTATGAGGAAACTTTTTCACCAGTGGCTATGCTTAAGTCCATAAGGATTTTCTTGGCCATCGCATGTCATTATGACTACGAGATATGGCAGATGGATGTCAAGACAACTTTTCTTAATGGAAGTCTTGACGAATGCATCTATATGATGCAACCAGAGGGCTTCATTGCTAGTGGCCGAGATAACATGGTTTGTAAACTTAAGGAGTCCATTTATGGACTTAAGCAAGCATCTAGAGCATGGAACATCAAGTTTAATCAGGCAGTCAAATCCTTTGGCTTTGTTCAAAACATTGATGAACCATGTGTGTATAATAAAGGAAATGGGAAAGCAGTTGCATTTTTGGTTCTGTATGTAGATGACATATTACTCATAGGAAATTATGTAGGTTTATTGTCATCCAAAAAGGTTTGGTTATCCTCTCAATTTCAGATGAAGGATTTGGGTGAAGCTAGCTATATCTTAGGGATCAAGCTTTTGTGTGATCGCAAGAATAAGATGTTAGCCCTATCCCAATCTTCTTACATTGAGAAGATATTGGTCAAGTTTAACATGCATGACTCCAAGAAGGGCCTCCTACGTTCTAGACATGGAGTACCACTGTCTCGAGATCAATGTCCAAAGACATCTGAAGAGATAGAGAGCATGAGGAGAGTTCCATATGCATCCGCTATTGGAAGCCTCATGTATGCCATGTTATGTACTAGACCAGATATTTGCTTTGCCGTTGGCATGGTTAGCAGATATCAGTCAAACCCTGGACCTATGCATTGGACAGTTGTTAAGCATATATTCAAGTATCTTCGGAGAACGAAAGATTATATGCTAACCTTTCGAGCAGATGATCTAACGCCATTGGCGTATACAGACTCTGATTTCCAATCTGATAGTGATGCCAGAAAGTCTACCTCAGGGTACGTCTTTACTATGTCAGGAGGGGATATATCATGGAGAAGTGTCAATCAATCCTGTATAGCTGATTCTACCATGGAAGCAGAGTATGTGGCAGCATCGGAAGCTGCGAAGGAAGCGGTATGGCTCAGAAAATTCCTGTTAGAATTGGGAGTTGTTCCTGCAGTGCATAAACCGATTGTCATGTACTGCGATAACACTGGTGCTGTAGCACAGTGCAAAGAGCCCAGGAATCACAAGAAAGGAAAGCACATTCGGAGAAAGTACCACTTGATCCGGGAATTCATTCAGGATGGAGAGATAGTGGTGGAGCATATTGCTTCAGCAAATAACTTAGCTGACCCATTCACTAAGACTCTTACTGAGAAAGTCTTCACTTCTCATGTTGAGTCTATGGGTGTTAGGTTAGGAAGTAGTGATCTTTAGTGCAAGTGGGAGTTTGTTGGGATTCGTGTATACCCTAAAGCCCACTAGCTGCACTCTCATTTTTTGTTACTGGATATTTACTGGTTATTTAATGGAATGACTCTTTTATGCTTAAACATGTATATATGTATGGTTGTGTAAGGCCCATTGTTTCTAGTAAATGAATTAGGTGTGTAGTGTCTACACAAAGATAGGTCTAATCATGGACACTGGAAACATCATATTTGTTCATAACTGAAAGATGGAGCTGGGCACTTCATCTTGGTAGAAGTTATAATGAGAGACTCTCCTGTATTCAGGGTGACTTACCTAAGTCATGGGAGGGCTTTCCCGGATTCATCTCATTAGTGCATATGCAATGCATTGAACAGGACCATGGTAGGTGTGATATCTAAAATAGTACTATCACAGAGAGAGATCAAGTCACCTCATGCTACTGAGTGACCGGTGCTCTTAATCTTGAGCATTAGTGGTTGAACTGACGAAGTCAAGTTCTTGTGCTTTAATTCACTATGGGTGAGATTCTATTCATGGGTCAACAGCTCTGTGTTTTGGGTACTCGGACTTGATCAGTTGGGACGTGCAGATGCAATATAGAATCTATGCCATCTGATGATGGAATAATCGTCCCCTTAGAATTATCCGATTAATCATCAAAATCTAAGATCTTAGTATATGGATGTTCCATATGAATATTGAACTTGTGGGTCGCTCCCTAGATCAAGAGAATGATATTCGAATGATGATTATGTTAAGGATATGAAGTTCTAAGGTTTAGATGTAATCGGGAAGGTTGATAGTACATGTGATAACCTGACTCGATTATGGATGTTACATAGAGGGGCATTCAGGTCATTACACTTAGTAGGTCGAAGACAACCGTCATTATATGACGAGCTTATTATATTATATATTTGTCCTTGGAGTTCAACCATAACTCTTTAGTGGAATGAGTTAAGGTTAAAATGGTCTTTATGTTGCTATGGGTTGAGCATGGACATTTTGATCATTTTGGGAGCCAATGGCAAATATGTCTTTTGGTCCCTTCTCTAGTCACTTTCCAAGATTGGTATGGTTTCCTAAAATGTTTAGATAACATAAGGATGAATTATTTTAGTGGAAAAATAATTTTGAGTTTAAATTCAAATAGGCCTTTGATGGCATACATGAATTTAACTCTAGATAAATTGTATGTGGGCCATGGTGTGCATTAATATGTGAGGCGTGTATAATGGGATATCCATGGGTAAGGTTTCCAACTTTGAGTAGGACTCTCTACTTGGAAAGTTGGACTCCTCTTTGGATTAGTATTCCTATGAGATAGTTTCCTTTTTGGATTAGGAACTTAAAATTAGTAAGTGTTCTACAACTAGGATTACTAATTGCATGGGAAGTTCCTTTTGGTTTCCTTTTCTAATTAGAGTGTTTCTTAAAGGAAATAAGTCTTTCCTTTTTGGACATCAATGAGAATTAGAAGAGATAAACTTTTAGGAAAGGTTTCCTCAAAGTTTCTATAAAAGAAACAACTCTTCCCCATGGACGTCGTACACACTAAGAGAGAGCCACAAGGTGCCACACGTCCAGCCTTGGAGTAGTTTCTTCTTCATTGAAGAAAACTTTGAGATCTAAGATTTTCCATTAGAGAAATAGTTCTCAACTCCTAGATTAAGATCCCACCATCTTAGCCAATCAGATTTGGAAGTGAGATAGAGGAGAAGATCAAAGGCAATACTAGTGCAGAAAATTCCAGCAACTTGTTTGCTGATTGCAAGTCTGAGTTCGGGCCTTTGGATCTATTTTTTCAGAGATTTGAAGTCTACAAATCTTCGAGGTAATAGTCTTCTTCATTCTCCTTTAATTACACACTTGTTGGTCATGAATTCATGGAGTTCTCATGCGATCTATATGGCTGATTTATGCTGGCCAAATCAGATTTTTTAAAATCTGTCATGTTACAAATTAGCCATGAATATCTTCCGCTAATTCAGATCTGAATCGCAGTTTCTTTCACATCTGATGCCGATCTACATGAAGATCCATCATTGATCATCACCAGAAGAATCCCCAAAGACGCGGCACGGCCCGCGACTCTTCAACTGCTCGGCGACCACTTAATGCGATTAATTGACTAGCTTTATTACAGTCATTAATCCATTTCTTTGGACGGCCCAATCAGAAGCAAGCATCCGGGAGTTACAAGTCAAGAGATTCATGTCATTTAACCCATGAAACTCCTCCCATCATGGCGATTAAAGGCGATTAAAAGCCCTCAATCTCCTTCGGCCAATCAGAAGCCAAGAAAAAGGAGTTACAAAATAAAGAATTCAATCTTGTAACTCCTCCCTTTATGTAGCTTTATGACAATTAAGGCTCATAAATCCTCCTAAATGGCTACCTAAAAGCCTATAAATAGGAGAGGATTCCAAAGAATTCCAGATCGGAAAAACAAGACAGATCCCAGATCAGAAAAAAGCACAGAAATTCAGAGAAGGAAAGGGAGAAAACTCTGCGGAAGTTCTACACCGACCACCGCTACAAGGTGACAAAAGTCCCTTGGGGGGTACCCCCCTAAGGTCCTTGCCTTCTCCTTCTGCCTCTAAATGGCTTAGACGTGGCTTTTTAGCCCGTCTACTTAGTTTTTTATTGGACATATGACCTCCTTTTGGTCTTTGTCCTCTAAAAACCTGAGGTTATAGCCAAGCCAAGCAAATCAATAGCATCCTCTGTTATCATCTGCATGGATGATGGCGAAGTCCACATATGGCTTGCGACCGTCAATCTGAACGGGTCCCCCACAATCTCCTGAGAAGTTAGATCCTCCTTTTTCTTGCTTTTCATTATAGTTTGTATTTTTTCAAAAGAGACAAAAATCACAACTCTTGTCTTTCATTATTGATAAGAATTGTAAATCGGCTATAAACGCCAAAAATCGGCTATAAACGCCAAAATCGGCTATAAATGCCAAAAAATCGCCTTTCACGGCAAATCAAGAAAATGTCTCTTTTCTTAAATATATGTGCAATGGAAAACTTGAAAGAAGTTGATTTCTTTTTTACTTGCGAAGGTTGATCTCCGGATCACTACTTGCAATTCCAAGTAATATAGAAAATCTGGCACACCCACACAAAAAAATGTTGATGCACGCCTCTGCCCCCCCCCCCCCGGTTAGGAAAGGGTCGGACCCAAACGGACTCCCACGTCCGCCGACCTCAGTAGAACCGAGCGAGCAGAATGCGCAGGTCCATCAAGCTGGCACACCCGGTGGGACCCGTTCATTTGAGAACACGATGCTAGAAATGAAATATTTGCATATCATATCTTTTGCTCTATGCATATACTTCTTTTCTGGATTCCTTGGCTACTTTCTAATTGGCGGCCTATGTTGAATTCCGCATCTAAAAAAAATGAGATGAGATGTTTTGGAAATTTCTAATTCTTTGAATTTATTTCCACTCTTTCTCTTTTAAAAAAAATCTGGTTTCTTAGTTTGGATTCAAAATTGAGAAACCTTGATCCTTTCCTATCGTTCATCGCGCTTGCAGAAATGTTGAGCCTGTTCGACTAAGGTTTTGTGCCATCGTTTCTCTTCGATGAGTTCATTAGAAAAAAACAAAAAAAATCAGATTTTTCATTTTGGATTCAAAATTGAGAAACCTTGATTCTTTCCTATCGTTCATCGTGTTTGCAGAAATGTTGAGACTGTTCGACCAAGGTTTTAGGCCATCGTTTCTCTTCGATGAGTTCAATAATAATCTAAAAAAAAAAAGACATAAACCACTAAGGTTAAACCAACGGCGTTCTTTGATCACGGTTGATTCAAGAAAAGCCTTGTCCAGAGTGTGGAGACAGCTTGACTATTCTAGGCAAGGGTCCTCCAAACGGGTTCTTTAAGTAATCCTACCCTTACCTGGGGGTAATTCTATCAATTGAGATTTCATAAGACCGGGTTAGGACGCCTATGTGTACTCTCTCGTCTTTTAAATAAAAATTTTTTAGAATAAAATTTTTAAAAATAAAAATTTTAAAATAAAAAAAATTTTCAAAAAAAAATCTTTTAAAAAAATAGTAAATAAATAAGATTTTTTTTAAAAAAATCTTGAAAAAAAAAGAAAAATCTTCAAAAAAAAAACTTCCATCATTTTGGGTTTAGATTGGAGAAATCTTGGTCTTCTCCTCTCTGAGCATCGGCGCTCGCGGAAATCGCTGAGCCCGTGTTCAGATTGGAGTGCCTTTTGCTCTCTTTGATGAACCCGATATTGGCCTTTCAAAAAAAAAAACTCGTCATTTGTGGATTCAGATCCGAGAAATTATGGTTCATTTTCTTTTTAAATACTAGCGCTCGCGGAAATCGCTAAGACCGTATTTGGATCGGAATACCATCTGCTCTCTTTGATAAATCCAATCTTGACCTTTCAAAATAGAGAATCTCATCTCATGGATGCGGTCTCAAAGCATTTGTGTCTAGCGGTACTAGTACGCCCTTTCGGGGACTACTGTATTCGCGACCGGCACATTTGTAACTCCAACTTTATATTCTTCTTACCTCGAGCAAGCTCTGCTTCTCGATAAGTCGAATTTAAGTTTACAATTGCTTCTAGCAGTCAATGGGACGCTCATTCTGGACTTCCATACCTGCGATCAGAACAATTGTACCCTCTATAGTTTTCTGCCTTCTTCATATTGCTTGGGTCATCTTCCTCGAGCAATTTGAAAAGACAAAACCATAGAACTCCCCATTTATGATCATTATATTCTTGTGATTACTAATGGATGTGGTCTTGTTTCAGAAACTTTTCAAAAACTAACAATGGCAGCTTCACTAACCATTACCTTCGACGAGAACAAGCACCAACTTATGCTTCAACAGAAGCAAACTACGCGCACCTACAAGAGCCCCATCAGCTGCCGAAGCGTCAACTCCCTCGGCAACTCTCTGAGCTCCGGGTCGACATCGACTCCCCGGACTATTGTCTTTGGGATGCTGGGACCATTCCCAGTTCCCAAGGAACAAACTGCTCCTTCCAAGAAACAGGAACTCGCCTCTCAACGTGTCACTACCGTGACACCAAAGGCAAGCACCAGAAGGCCCGAAGCCCGTGGTAGCCCCACGAAGCCTTGACTAGCAAACGACCAGGTCTATCCCAAGACTTGGTCCCCAAGACCTTTACCAAAACAAAGAAGGTCCCAAACATCCACCAAGCCAGCATTCCTGGCCCCACTCAAGGAGAACCAGTTCTACCCTCTTACTTACATGAAAGAGGAGAGACCCATCTCCAACCTGACTCCCAAGTCAACCCAGCATGAACCGGCTTGTTCCTACAAGCCCAAAATCAAGTCATGCATCACAAGGCCTCTGCAGACATCTGTTAAGGCCTACAAACCTATAGTTCGACCCTTCATCTCTACAGGGGCCGAACTTGGAAAATTCAAAGCTTCGCTGCAACAGGCGAAGGACAGGGTTCGCATCCTGTCCTTGCAAAGCTACAAAGAAGACAGGCTCGGCTATTGCGCCTGAGGGAGCACATCCTTCATCGTCAAAGCCCAGCCAGAGCTGACCGAAGCTCAAATTGCTCGTCGTATACGCCGCCGCGCGTCATATCGGCAAAAGAGACTAGAGAAGCAAATAACCCAGCCTCCTACACTTCAAGTCTCTCCCAAATGGGTCAAAAAAGAAAGACCCATCCAAGTTGTTGCCGTCCATATGGTTGGAAAAACCAGAAGGCGCCAAAAGTCAGCAACAAAAAATCCATGTCCGACGTCCGATGACCCACAGTGTCTCCAAGACAAGAAGATATTCAGAAGAATCCCCTACTCCTTCAAGCAAAGGACGGCAGAGTGATCCTTCCTCAAGCTCTTCTTCAAAAAGAATGAGCCCCAGCTCAGTTACCAGGACAGTTTCTTCGTTCAAATCACGAAGGATGAACGTCTTGGCAACAAATTCTAAGCCACCACCCTACAATCCACCTCAAGATGATGCGATCACCCGCATCCAGCAGTTGGAACAAGGCCAACAGAGGATTGAAACTTAGATGGAAAACCTTCTCCTCGCCTTCAAAAATCAGGCGAACAATGAACCTCCTCCGAATCATCAAGATGATGAGGTAAATGGAGAAGAAAATGAGTCACGCACCCTTACAAAAAATGGCGTAGACAGTATACTTGCCAAAGCAAAAGAAGAGGATATACTCAAGGAGCATGGGATCAAGCCACCATATCCCTTATGGATGGACTCGGTCCCGTTCCCCACAAAATTCAAGCATCCTACTCTCCAAACATATACGGGGAAAGGATCAGCCAGACAGCACGTCATCCACTTCAAGATCCTGACGGGAGCTATCGTTGATCAAAATGCACTCAAGATCCGCCTCTTTGCAAGTACCCTAAAAGGTACGGCCATCAATTGGTACTCCACTCTGCCGGAGGACTCCATCCAAAACTGGGCCATGCTAGAGACACGCTTCCTGACTCACTTCAAAGGTGAGGATTATCCCGCTACTATGGCTCAATTGTGCAGCCTAAAACAGGGGGAGAATGAGTCAACATATGACTTCATTCACAAGTGGAAAGCGATGGCATACAAATGCTCTGATGTATTGCCACAAGAATTGCTAGTCGACATCTGCCGAAACAACATGAGAGCTAAAATCCGCTCCATGATCATCGGTAACAAATCAAAAAACCTGGGAGAACTCGTAGAAGCTTCCATGGAAGCTGAAACGGTGATTAAAGACCTCAACAATCAGAAATCATCAAGAAAAGAGCCAACCGCCATTACAACCTCAAAACCATAGAAAAAAGAGGTCATCAATGTGCAGACCAAGTCAACTCCTCAGCCACCAAAGAAAGCTGAAAACAAAGCTGCTGGTAAGAGACCCGAACTCTCTGATGCCTTCAAAGAAGGAGTAAAGAAGAAAGACCCGTTTGATGAAGATGTTGATGAAATCTTCGGGGCTCTTATGGCGAACGGCAAGGTCACCTTGCCTGAACCAAAAAGACCGAGTGATGTTGGCAAAACCAATGATCCTCGATACTGTCCATAGCACCAGATGATCTCGCATCCTCTCAATCAATGCTTCGTTGTGAGAGAGAAAATAAACGAGATGTGGAAAAACGGAGTTATCACCTTTGACAAAAACTATGGGTCTGCCTCCGTCAACATGGTGACATGTGGACAAACATCGAAATCACCGAAGAAGAAGATCACTACTTCCTTCAAGGTGATAAACTCAATCCAAGCATCCGAGGAACTGGTTCCTTACCCGACACCAGACGGACAACCCATATGGGTACATCCCGATCTCCTGGAAGATGAAAATTGGGAGGTCGTGAAAACAAAGGCTACAGCTCAACAGCGAAGGCAGGCTAGAAAATATCTCCTCAAGCTCAAAAGGCAAGAGAAGACGCAGCCAAAACAAGAAGTAAAAAAAAAGGCAGAGGCTTCCTCTACCGCTTCACTGGAGGCAACAAAAACATCCCTTCCAGAGACTTCAAAAGGGGTAAGAAAACTCACTCTCAATGATTTCATGCCACCTCAATTCAAAGAAGCCACGCAGGAGGTATCATACTCTTGCAATTCGGTAGTTGGATTCTCCATTGATGGATACGAGTCCAGCGACACCGATGATGGATTTGAATCCAACTACACAGACGAATGGGAGGAGTCCCTTGAAACAGGAGAATACCTCTCCGATGAAGAATGGGTTCCTGAGACTCATCTTATGCCAGTAATCTGGTATAACCCCCTACAGCCACAATGGATCCTAGTCTGATGATGATGAAGAACAAGAGGCTGTACAAGAAAATGCTGCTGACCTAGCACCTCTTATTGCTCCAGTGGAAATCAACCATGTTAAGCCACAAAGGGCTGATGAAGAAGAAGATTTGGCTCCCATGCCTGATCTTGAAGAATATGCAAGGATCTTGCAGCGTCTTGCTCTAGAACAAGAGCAAGACCGCGTCAACGAGCCTCCTCGCAATCCAGAGCCTGAAGTCCCTGAAGACCATCAGGTACACCCTCCCTTAACTCCTGAAAATTGAGAAAATTGCTGGATAGACGATCCTCTTACATCCGAGGATGAGTCGGACTCCGATCAGGCAACGTCTCCTGTCAGAGCTTCCTATAATGTGATAATTCGGGATTATTGCTCTTCCGAAGCATCGTCTGATGAGATCACTTACACTCCGGCGACGCCTAGCAATGTAACTTCTGGAGCCACCTCATCTCACGTAACTTTCACTGAGATAACACCCTCTCAGGTTTCTTCTCCTGAGACTGTGACTTGAAAGTTCACACCCTTCCTGACTGAAGAATTCCCAGCTATTGATGCTTGGGACGATGAGTTGGTCAACGTGCAACACAATCACTGAGGATGGCAACTCAACTGCTGATACATCCTCAGTAAATGAAAAACGACAGCCTCTTGATCCTGAAGACAATCTTCGAAACAAAGACCCTTCTCAAGAAGTTCTCGAAGTTGGTAGAGGCACCCGCTCTGGCCGGGACTACCACAAAAATTACAACCAATCTTCCTTTACATTTGTAAATCCTTCGGGAAAAGATGTTGTAAGCCCCCTAGTGGCAACAATGATGAACATGCAGGCCCTAAGGAGGCTTTTAAGTATGACTTGATTGAACACTTCAAGCACATACCTGCACGTCTACACATCGTACATTTGTTGCGAATGTCTCTGCACACTCGTGATAATCTCATTTCAGAATTACAAAAGCTGAATGAGGATGTCGACAAACATGCCCCGCAAGTCCTTCAAATTGAAATGGATTACCGGGTCAAAAACTCAGAAGCTTCCTCAAATGGAGAAAAGAAGAAAACTGAGGGATCATGCATTGAATGCCTCTCAGTTAAAAATGCAGCTAGTGCAACCATCGCCTTCACAAAGGACGACCTCCTACTTGGCGAAACCAGGCACAACCGACCCCTGTACTTCACAGGGTACATCAAGGAAATGCCTATGCACAGAGTTCAGATCAACCCAGGTTCTGCACTCAACCTCACCTCCACATCGGCTCTCGAAGAGTTGGGCATCCCACCCAGCAAGCTGAGCCACACATCTGTATCTATCTTTGGATACGATGGGAGTACTTAAAGGCCTATCGGCAAAATCAGGTTCAAGTTGCAGATTGGTGATCTTATCTCTGAGGTCACAGTGTATGCAATAAAAACCCCTTCATGCTACAACCTCCTTCTCGAACGCCCTTGGACGCACGAGAATGGTGTGGTCCCTTCAACTTTACATCAATGCATCAAGTTTGTTGGTGACGATGGCATGATACATCGAGTCTTTGCTGGCAAAAAACCCTTCAAAGGTAAAGAAGTCCACTTTGCAGACTCACAAATGTATGAAGGTGAAAAAGAAGAAGAGGAGAAGCACACAGCACCCTTTGCCGAAAATCTCCAGAAAGATAAAGGCAAGGCTGCTCAACAATCACCGGAAGAAAATAAACCATCCGGTAAATCTGAAGAGAGCATTCAAACTCCCTTCATCATCTCCCTCAAACCTTCAAAGCCTTTGGTCATAACAACTAAAGTGAAGAAGGCAAAGCAAAAGCCTGGGGGCAAATTTGTTGTCTCTTTCGTGTCTATCATGCAAGACACGGATTCGGATTCAGAGCCAGAAGATGATACATCGTCAAGCCAAGCTGATACTCAGCAAGTTCAGCCTGCTCTCACTCCAATGGAGACAACTTCTGACATAGAAGAAACTAAGTCAGCTTCCTTCGTTGTTCCAGCAACTTCAGCAAAGGAAAAGCCGATCTTCTTCCATAGGTCGGATGCTTCTTCATCAAACTCCATGCTTGAACCTTTCCAAAATGAAGGTATGCCTCAACTATCCTTATATAGTTCTGTGGCACAAGCTATTATGAAGAAAATGGGCTATGACGCTCAAAACCCAGTCGGTTTGGGAGAAGGACGCGGCATTCTCACCCCATTGGGGCCCGTTGAAAGAAACTGCGATTCAGATCTGAACATCACTAGCGGAAGACATTCATGGCTAATTTGTAACATGACAGATTTTAAAAAATCTGATTTGGGCAGCATAAATCAGCCATAGTGATCGCATAAGAACTCCATGAATTCATGACCAACAAGTGTATAATTAAAGGAGAATGAAGAAGACTATTACCTTGAAGATTTGTAGACTTCAAATCTCTGGAAAAATAGATCCAAAGGGCCGAACTCAGACTTGCAATTACCAAACAACTTCCTGGAATTTTCTGCAGTAGTATTGCCTTTGATCTTCTTCTCTATCTCACTTCCAAATCTGATTGGCTAAGATGGTGGGATCTTAATCTAGGAATTGAGAACTATTTTTCTAAGGAAAAATCTCAGATCTCAAACTTTCTTCACTGAAGAAGAAAGCACCAAAGGCTGGACGTGTGGGACTATGCACTCTCTTAGTATGGACGTCCAAGGTGAAGTATGGTTCCTTTTTATAGAAACTTTGTGGATTGCTTTCCTAAAAAGCTATCTCTTCTAGTTCTCATAGATTTCCTAAAAGAAAAGTATAATCTAAAGATTTATTTCCTTTTAGAAACACTCCAATTAGAAAAGGAAACTAAGGAACTTCCCACAAACTTTGGCAATTAGTAATCCTAGTTTCACAACACTTACTAATTTAAGTTTCTAATCCAAAAATGAAACTTTCTTATAGGAATACTAATCCAAAGAGGAGTCCAACCTTCCAAGTAGAGAGACCTACTCAAAGTTGGAAACCTTACCCATGGAAATCCTATTATGGACGTCCCACATACTAACGCACACCATGGCCCACAAACAATTTATCTAGAATTAAATTCATGTACGCCATCAAAGGCCTATTTGAATTTAAACTCAAAATTATATTTCCACTAAAATAATTCATCCAAATGTCATCTAAACATTTTAGGAAACCAAGCCAATCTTGGAAAGTGACTAGAGAAGGGACCAAAAGACATATTTGCCATTGGCTCCCAAAATGACCAAAATGTCCATGCTAAACCCATAGCAACATTAAGACCATTTTAACCTTAACTCATTCTGCTAAAGAGTTATGGTTGAACTCCAAGGATAAATATATAATATAATAAGCTCGTCATAAAATGACAGTTGTCTTCGACCTACTAAGTGTAAGGACCTGAATGCCCCTCTATGTAACATCCATAATCGAGTCAGGTTATCACATGTACTATCAACCTTCCCGATTACATCTAAACCTTAGAACTTCATATCCTCAACATAATCATCATCCGGATATCATTCTCTTGGTCCAGGGAGCGACCCACAAGTTCAATATCCATATCGAACATCCATATACTAAGATCTTAGATTTTGATGATTAATCAGATAATTCTAAGGGGACGATTATTCCATCATTAGATGGCATAGATTCTTTATTGCATCTGCACGTCCCAACTGATCAAGTCCGAGTACCCAAAACACAGAGCTGTTGACCCATGAAAAGAATCTCACCCATAGTGAATTAAAGCACAAGAACTTGACTTCGTCAGTTCATCCACAAATGCTCAAGATTAAGAGCACTGGTCACTCAATAGCATGAGGTGACTTTGATCTCTTTCTGTGATAGTACTATTTTAGAGACCACACCTACCATGGTCCTGTTCAATGCATTGCATATGCACTAATGAGATAAATCCGGGAAGGACTTAGGTAAGTCACCCTGAATGCAGGAGAGTCTCTCATTATAACTTATACCAAGATGAAGTGCCCAGCTCCATCTCTCAGTTATGAACAAATATGTTGTTTCCAGTGTCCATGAATTAGACCTATCTGTATGTAGACACTACACACCTAATTCATTTACTAGAAACAATGGGCCTTACACAACCATACATATATACATGTTTAAGCAGAAAATAGTCATTTCATTAAATAACCAATCAATATCCAATAATAAAAGATGAGAGTGCAGCTAGTGGGCTTTAGGGCATACACCAATCCCAACAAACTCCCACTTGCACTAAAGATCACTACTTCCTAACCTAACACCCATAGACTCAACATGAGAAGTGAAGACTTTCTCAGTAAGAGTCTTAGTGAATGGGTCAGGTAAGTTATTTGCTGAAGGAATATGCTCCACCACTATTTCTCCATCCTGAATGAATTCCCGGATCAAGTGGTACTTTCTCTGAATGTGCTTGCCTTTCTTGTGATTCCTGGGCTCTTTGTACTGTGCTACATCACCAGTGTTATCGCAATACATGACAATCGGTTTTTGCAAAATAGGAACAACTCCCAATTCCAACAGGAATTTTCTGAGCCATACTGCTTCCTTCGCAGCTTCCGATGCTGCCGCATACTCTGCTTCCTTGATAGAATCAGCAGTACAAGATTGCTTGACACTTCTCCATGATATAGCCCGTCCTGACAGAGTAAAGACGTATCTCGAAGTAGACTTTCTGGAATCTCTATCAGATTGGAAATCAGAATCTGTATACGCCAATGGCGTTAGATCATCTGCTCGAAAGGTTAGCATATAATCTTTCGTTCTCCGAAGATACTTGAATATATGCTTAACAGCTGTCCAATGCATAGGTCCAGGGTTTGACTGATATCTGCTAACCATGCCAACGGCAAAGCAAATATCTGGTCTAGTACATAACATAGCATACGTGAGACTTCCAACAGCGGATGCATATGGAACTCTCCTCATGCTCTCTATCTCTTCAGATGTCTTTGGACATTGATCTCGGGACAGTGGTACTCCATGTCTAGAAGGTAGGAGGCCCTTCTTGGAGTCATGCATGTTAAACTTGACCAATATCTTCTCAATATATGAAGATTGGGATAAGGCTAACATCTTATTCTTGCGATCACGCAAAAGCTTGATCCCTAAGATATAGTTGGCCTCGCCCAAATCCTTCATCTGAAATTGAGAGGATAACCAAACCTTTGTGGATGACAATAAACCTACATCATTTCCATTGAGCAATATGTCATCTACATACAGAACCAAAAATGCAACTGCTTTTCCACTTCCTTTTTTATACACACATGGTTCATCAATGTTTTGATCAAAGCCAAAAGATTTGATTGCCTGATTAAACTTGATGTTCCATGCTCTAGATGCTTGCTTAAGTCCATAAATGGACTTCTTAAGTTTACAAACCATGTTATCTTGGCCACTAGCAATGAAGCCCTCTGGTTGCATCATATAGATGCTTTCGTCAAGACTTCCATTAAGAAAAGCTGTCTTGACATCCATCTCCCATATCTCGTAGTCATAATGACATGCGATGGCCAAGAGAATCCTTATGGACTTAAGCATAGCCACCGGTGAAAAGGTTTCCTCATAATCGATACCCTCTTTCTGAGTATATCCTTTCGCCACCAGTCTTGCTTTGAAGGTTTCAACCTTCCCATCCACTACTCCCTTTCTCTTGTAGATCCACTTGCACCCTATGGGTTTAATCCCTTCAGGTGCATCTACAAGTTCCCAGACTTGATTGGAATACAAAGAATCCATTTCAGATTTCATTGCTTCCTGCCACATGTCAGCATCTATATCCGTTACTGCGTCATCATAACTAGTAGGATCCTCAATCAGATCTTCAGAGTCTGTCTTAAAAGACACTCCTAGATATCTTTCAGGCTGTCTAGAAATTCTCCCACTACGATGAGACTCCGGAGTGTTAAAAGGAATATCCTGTTCATCTACTGTCTCAGGATCTGGTACAGATGTTATAGGAGATCCCGGAAGAATCTCCTCAAGGGTTTCTTTACAACTAAAATCTTGGTGCATCATACAATCATCCTCCAAGTACCTAGCATGAGTGCTGATAAGTACTTTTTGCTCCTTTGGATGATAAAAGATGCCACTTCTCGTTCCCTTAGGATACCCAATGAAGTAGCACATTTCCGATCAGGGTTCCAGCTTGGTAGCTTTATCATTCAGTACATAGGCTGGACAACCCCAAATGTGGATATGTCTTAAACTAGGTTTTCGACCTGTCCACATTTCTTGAAGGTACTGATTTAAAATGTGTCCTAGGTACTGATTTTGAAGGTACCAGATTTAAAATGTATGCTGTTGCTTCTAGGGCTTATCCCCAAAAAGATATAGGTAGGGTTGCATGACTCATCATGGACCTTACCATATCAAGAAGGGTACGGTTACTTCTCTCCACTACACCATTTTATTGGGGTGTACCCGGTGCAGACAACTGAGACACAATCCCATGTTGTGTGAGGTACTCTTTGAACTCACCTAGGAGGTACTCGCCACCTCGATCAGATCGAAGGGCTTTGATATGTTTCCCTAGTTGTAGCTCCGCCTCAGCCTTGAATTGTTTGAACTTATCAAACGCCTCAGACTTGCGTCGCATTAAGTATACATATCCATACCTAGAGCAATCATCGGTGAAGGTGATGTGATACTCATACCCTCCTCGAGCCGGTTTGTTCATAGGACCACACACATCAGTGTGAATCAATTCTAACAACTCCTTTGACCTTAGTCCCTTCCCAGAGAATGACCTTTTGGTCATCTTTCCCTTGAGACAAAATTCGCACTGAGGAAAAGGTTCGAAATCTAATGAGCTCAAAGGCCCATCTTCTACCAACCTCTGAATCCGTTTTAGGTTAATGTGACCCAAACGTAAGTGCCAAAGATATGTGTCATTGATTGAAGATACCTTCCTCTTAAGGGAAGTTGAGTTTTCTTATTGTACATTATGCAGTGTGGGAGCAATAGGATATATATAAAATAAGTTGTCATGTATTCTACCGGAACATATAATATTTTCATCTCTACTGATATCAATACCAGAATGGAAAGAAACTGAATAATTAAATTCAATGAGTATGAAAACTGAAATTAAATTCTTCCTCATGTCCGGAACATAGAAAACATTATTTAAATCTAATATCCTATTACATGGAAAATGTAAGGTAACAACTCCTACTGTAACTGCCCAAACTTTAGCTCCAGTTCCGACTCTAAAGGCAAACTCTACTTTCTCAATTCTCTGCATTATCTGAAACCCCTGCAATGAATTGCAGATATGATTAGTGGCTCCTGAGTCTACTATCCATGAGTCAGTAGAATCAACCACTAGACAAGTTTCAATGTAGTATGAAAAAGATGTACCTTTCTTAACTGAGGCCAGGAACTTGGGACAATCTTTCTTCCAATGACCTTTGAGGCCACACTTGAAGCATTTCCCTTTGGGCTTTCCATCTGTTGCCTTGTCCTTCTTATTACCATTGTTGTCCTTTTTCTGCCCCTTTCCCTTATTCTGCTTCTTCTTGAACTTCTTCCCTTTCGAGTTTAGTTTAGAGGAAGACTGGAAAAAATGAGCTTGGGCTTTGGGCTTCATGATGGCCTCTGCCGCCTGGAGTTCTTTCATTAACTCAGGTAGAGTCATGTCCATCTTGCTCATATTGAAATTGAGCTTGAACTGATTGAAAGAGTCTGGCAGAGTTTTGAGAATCATGTCAGTTTGACTCTCTGCATCAATCTCAGCCCCTAGAATCTAAGCTACATTGAAACAATCCATTAGTTTGAGCATATGCTCTCTGACAGGTGTTCCCTCAGCCATCCTAGTGTTCATGATGGTCCTCATAGCAGCTTGCCTAGCTGGCCTGCTCTTGTCTACGAACATCTCAGATAAGGACATCATGATTTCATAGGCTGTGTCCATATGCTCGTGCTGTGTTTGCAACACGTTGGACATGGAAGCGAGCATGTAGCATTTAGCCATGCTATTCGCTTTCTTCCATTTCCTCTCAGCCTCTAACTGGTCATTAGTAGAATTAGCATCAATATCAGGACAGGTTTCCAGCAAGACATACTTGTACTCCTCAGCAGTGAGTACTATGTCAAGATTTCTCTTCCAATCTACGTAGTTAGGTCCAGTCAGTTTGTTCTCACGAAGAATGCACATCTGCGGACTAAAAGAATCTTTACCCATCTCTTTCTGGATATGAAATGGTTTATAATTAGACATGCAGTATATATGTAATATGCATATGGTGCTTGTTATAAAAGCAAAGACAAAGCACAAAACTTTTTACATTATTTAACCCCAATCATAATGTATCAGTGTTTCAACCTCCTCATAGACCCTCCATCGAAGGGATGGCCGAGCCTACAGTCACGTTGAATTAAGGTATGCTGATTTGGATTATCACTATCTGGATACACATATCCAGTGGTAGTCCAATCACTGATTGGTTTGGCCTCATATGACAAATAACTCTTAACTCCTAGGGAGAGGTCATTACCATCTTATGTCAAGTGTTTTACCATTTCTTATGAAATTTCCTAGAATGTCTATGATTTAAGTCCTCCGAAGGGAAGTGACTTTTATCCATTCTAGAAGTGAACTTTAGTAAAGAGCTCCACCGAAGGGATGGCCCCTCGCACCAACACTTCATTGACATTCTATAGAAGTGATCTTTAGTAAAGAACTCCACCGAAGGGATGGCCGCTCCTACTAACACCTCATTACGAATATTCACATTAGTTCACTCATTAACCCATCAAAGCGGTCTTTAGTAAAGAACTCCACCGAAGGGGTGGCCACTCCTACTAACACCTTATTGAGATAACATGAACCGAAAATGGAAGGCCGTGAGGTCTTTCCAAAAACCCCTCTCCCACTTGATTATTTATCACTAGGGTTTATACAATTTGACAGTTACATTGTTTACTCAAAAGCTCTTTTAAATCTAGCAAACTTGGTTAATTAAATTTATGACTCAATGACTTAAGTCATCTTAAAAATAAATAACCTTTGCTTTAAAACATTTGAGAAAATCCCTTTAAAGAATCAAAAACCTAACTTGGGTTATGGAAACCCATAGGTAGCATCTAATTAGATTTAGTTTAGCCTCTTTTGGAAACCAAGGGTACCAAGATAAACTAAACCCTATCCAATTTTAAACCTTAGACAAAATAGAAGGTGCTGGTCTAAGTTCTGTTTAAAGCAATTTGCCAAACTAAAAACAATCCAATATAAAAAGATGCCAATTTTAGAACCTAATGGTGGCCATGTTTCTAGGTGACAATTATAGCAATTATATAAAGCATTCATCCATGCATTCCATATATAAGAGCAAATAAAAGTATGCAATCCTTGATGGCTCCCTGCTCTTCGGACTTCTAATCCTTATCGAACTAGGACATCAAAAATAGATCTCATCTTTCACCAAGAAGTCTTGTCTCCTCCACCACTAAGGAATCCTGTTACATGCAACCTTTCTTGCTTGAAACTTTCTTCTTCTTTCTTGTTCCAATAAATTAAATTTATACAAGCAAACCCATAAAAAAAAAAAAACAAAACCCCAAATTACACTGGAGATACCTATGCTTTTCAAGAAAGCTTACATCAAGACTAGTTGGAATAAAAGTAAAGAAAGAATTACAACTTCCTATGTTTGCTAAACGCGCAATCGTACACTTTCCAACTATTGAAAAAACATCCAAATCCACATAACAGCGTCCAGATCTGAACTTGCACACAACATGCATCACAACATAACTTTAGTAGGGTGCCACCATGCCCATAATCAATCTAGGATTAATTATACACAACATGGGATCATGATTTCACATGGAGTGGCTCTGATACCACTGAAAAAAACTGCGATTCAGATCTGAACATCACTAGCGGAAGACATTCATGGCTAATTTATAACATGACAGATTTTAAAAAATCTGATTTGGGCAGCATAAATCAGCCATAGTGATCGCATAAGAACTCTATGAATTCATGACCAACAAGTGTATAATTAAAGGAGAATGAAGAAGACTATTACCTTGAAGATTTGTAGACTTCAAATCTCTGGAAAAATAGATCCAAAGGGCCAAACTCAGACTTGCAATTACCAAACAACTTGCTGGAATTTTCTGCAGTAGTATCGCCTTTGATCTTCTTCTCTATCTCACTTACAAATCTGATTGGCTAAGATGGTAAGATCTTAATCTAGGAATTGAGAACTATTTTTCTAAGGAAAAATCTCAGATCTCAAACTTTCTTCACTGAAGAAGAAAGCACCCAAGGCTGGACGTGTGGGACTATGCACTCTCTTAGTATGGACGTCCAAGGTGAAGTATGGTTCCTTTTTATAGAAATTTTGTGGATTGCTTTCCTAAAAAGCTATCTCATCTAATTCTCATAGATGTCCTAAAAGGAAAGTATAATCTAAAGATTTATTTCCTTTTAGAAACACTCCAATTAGAAAAGGAAACTAAGGAACTTCCCACAAACTTTGGCAATTAGTAATCCTAGTTTCACAACACTTACTAATTTAAGTTTCTAATCCAAAAAGGAAACTTTCTTATAGGAATACTAATCCAAAGAGGAGTCCAACCTTCCAAGTAGAGAGACCTACTCAAAGTTGGAAACCATACCCATGGAAATCCCATTATGGACGTCCCACATACTAATGCACACCATGGCCCACAAACAATTTATCTAGAATTAAATTCATGTACGCCATCAAAGGCCAATTTGAATTTAAACTCAAAATTATATTGCCACTAAAATAATTCATCCAAATGTCATCTAAACATTTTAGGAAACCATGCCAATCTTGGAAAGTGACTAGAGAAGGGACCAAAAGACATATTTGCCATTGGCTCCCAAAATGACCAAAATGTCCATGCTAAACCCATAGCAACATTAAGACTATTTTAACCTTAACTCATTCTACTAAAGAGTTATGGTTGAACTCCAAGGACAAATATATAATATAATAAGCTCGTCATAAAATGACAGTTGTCTTCGACCTACTAAGTGTAAGGACCTGAATGCCCCTCTATGTAACATCCATAATCGAGTCAGGTTATCACATGTACTATCAACCTTCCCGATTACATCTAAACCTTAGAACTTCATATCCTTAACATAATCATCATCCGGATATCATTCTCTTGGTCCAGGGAGCGACCCATAAGTTCAATATCCATATGGAACATCCATATACTAAGATCTTAGATTTTGATTATGAATCAGATAATTCTAAGGGGACGATTATTCCATCATTAGATGGCATAGATTCTTTATTGCATCTGCACGTCCCAACTGATCAAGTCCGAGTACCCAAAACACAGAGCTGTTGACCCATGAAAAGAATCTCACCCATAGTGAATTAAAGCACAAGAACTTGACTTCGTCAGTTCATCCACAAATGCTCAAGATTAAGAGCACTGGTCACTCAATAGCATGAGGTGACTTGATCTCTTTCTGTGATAGTACTATTTTAGAGACCACACCTACCATGGTCCTGTTCAATGCATTGCATATGCACTAATGAGATAAATCCGGGAAGGACTTAGGTAAGTCACCCTGAATGCAGGAGAGTCTCTCATTATAACTTATACCAAGATGAAGTGCCCAGCTCCATCTCTCAGTTATGAACAAATATGTTGTTTCCAGTGTCGATGAATTAGACCTATCTGTATGTAGACACTACACACCTAATTCATTTACTAGAAACAATGGGCCTTACACAACCATACATATATACATGTTTAAGCAGAAAATAGTCATTTCATTAAATAACCAATCAATATCCAGTAATAAAAGATGAGAGTGCAGCTAGTGGGCTTTAGGGCATACACCAATCCCAACAAACTCCCACTTGCACTAAAGATCACTACTTCCTAACCTAACACCCATAGACTCAACATGAGAAGTGAAGACTTTCTCAGTAAGAGTCTTAGTGAATGGGTCAGGTAAGTTATTTGCTGAAGGAATATGCTCCACCACTATTTCTCCATCCTGAATGAATTCCCGGATCAAGTGGTACTTTCTCTGAATGTGCTTGCCTTTCTTGTGATTCCTGGGCTCTTTGTACTGTGCTACAGCACCAGTGTTATCGCAGTACATGACAATCGGTTTTTGCAAAACAGGAACAACTCCCAATTCCAACAGGAATTTTCTGAGCCATACTGCTTCCTTCGCAGCTTCCGATGCTGCCGCATACTCTGCTTCCTTGATAGAATCAGCAGTACAAGATTGCTTGACACTTCTCCATGATATAGCCCGTCCTGACAGAGTAAAGACGTATCTCGAAGTAGACTTTCTGGAATCTCTATCAGATTGGAAATCAGAATCTGTATACGCCAATGGCGTTAGATCATCTGCTCGAAATGTTAGCATATAATCTTTCGTTCTCCGAAGATACTTGAATATATGCTTAACAGCTGTCCAATGCATAGGTCCAGGGTTTGACTGATATCTGCTAACCATGCCAACGGCAAAGCAAATATCTGGTCTAGTACATAACATAGCATACGTGAGACTTCCAACAGCGGATGCATATGGAACTCTCCTCATGCTCTCTATCTCTTCAGATGTCTTTGGACATTGATCTCGGGACAGTGGTACTCCATGTCTAGAAGGTAGGAGGCCCTTCTTGGAGTCATGCATGTTAAACTTGACCAATATCTTCTCAATATATGAAGATTGGGATAAGGCTAACATCTTATTCTTGCGATCACGCAAAAGCTTGATCCCTAAGATATAGCTGGCCTCGCCCAAATCCTTCATCTGAAATTGAGAGGATAACCAAACCTTTGTGGATGACAATAAACCTACATCATTTCCATTGAGCAATATGTCATCTACATACAGAACCAAAAATGCAACTGCTTTTCCACTTCCTTTTTTATACACACATGGTTCATCAATGTTTTGATCAAAGCCAAAAGATTTGATTGCCTGATTAAAACTTGATGTTCCATGCTCTAGATGCTTGCTTAAGTCCATAAATGGACTTCTTAAGTTTACAAACCATGTTATCTTGGCCACTAGCAATGAAGCCCTCTGGTTGCATCATATAGATGCTTTCGTCAAGACTTCCATTAAGAAAAGCTGTCTTGACATCCATCTGCCATATCTCGTAGTCATAATGACATGCGATGGCCAAGAGAATCCTTATGGACTTAAGCATAGCCACCGGTGAAAAGGTTTCCTCATAATCGATACCCTCTTTCTGAGTATATCCTTTCGCCACCAGTCTTGCTTTGAAGGTTTCAACCTTCCCATCCACTCCTCCCTTTCTCTTGTAGATCCACTTGCACCCTATGGGTTTAATCCCTTCAGGTGCATCTACAAGTTCCCAGACTTGATTGGAATACAAAGAATCCATTTCAGATTTCATTGCTTCCTGCCACATGTCAGCATCTATATCCGTTACTGCGTCATCATAACTAGTAGGATCCTCAACCAGATCTTCAGAGTCTGTCTTAAAAGACACTCCTAGATATCTTTCTGGCTGTCTAGAAATTCTCCCACTACGATGAGACTCCGGAGTGTTAAAAGGAATATCCTGTTCATCTACTGTCTCAGGATCTGGTACAGATGTTATAGGAGATCCCGGAAGAATCTCCTCAAGGGTTTCTTTACAACTAAAATCTTGGTGCATCATACAATCATCCTCCAAGTACCTAGCATGAGTGCTGATAAGTACTTTTTGCTCCTTTAGATGACAAAAGATGCCACTTCTCATTCCCTTGGGATACCCAATGAAGTAGCACATTTCCGATCAGGGTTCCAGCTTGGTAGCTTTATCATTCAGTACATAGGCTGGACAACCCCAAATGTGGATATGTCTTAAACTAGGTTTTCAACCTGTCCACATTTCTTGAAGGTACTGATTTAAAATGTGTCCTAGGTACTGATTTTGAAGGTACCAGATTTAAAATGTATGTTGTTGCTTCTAGGGCTTATCCCCAAAAAGATATAGGTAGGGTTGCATGACTCATCATGGACCTTACCATATCAAGAAGGGTACGGTTACTTCTCTCCACTACACCATTTTATTGGGGTGTACCCGGTGCAGACAACTGAGACACAATCCCATGTTGTGTGAGGTACTCTTTGAACTCACCTAGGAGGTACTCGCCACCTCGATCAGATCGAAGGGCTTTGATATGTTTCCCTAGTTGTAGCTCCGCCTCAGCCTTGAATTGTTTGAACTTATCAAACGCCTCAGACTTGCGTCGCATTAAGTATACATATCCATACCGAGAGTAATCATCGGTGAAGGTGATGTAATACTCATACCCTCCTCGAGCCGGTTTGTTCATAGGACCACACACATCAGTGTGAATCAATTCTAACAACTCCTTTGACCTTAGTCCCTTCCCAGAGAATGACCTTTTGGTCATCTTTCCCTTGAGACAAGATTCGCACTGAGGAAAAGGTTCGAAATCTAATGAGCTCAAAGGCCCATCTTCTACCAACCTCTGAATCCGTTTTAGGTTAATGTGACCCAAACGTAAGTGCCAAAGATATGTGTCATTGATTGAAGATACCTTCCTCTTAAGGGAAGTTGAGTTTTCTTATTGTACATTATGAAGTGTGGGAGCAATAGGATATATATAAAATAAGTTGTCATGTATTCTACCGGAACATATAATATTTTCATCTCTACTGATATCAATACCAGAATGGAAAGAAACTGAATAATTAAATTCAATGAGTATGAAAACTGAAATTAAATTCTTCCTCATGTCCGGAACATAGAAAACATTATTTAAAACTAATATCCTATTACATGGAAAATGTAAGGTAACAACTCCTACTGTAACTGCCCAAACTTTAGCTCCAGTTCCGACTCTAAAGGCAAACTCTACTTTCTCAATTCTCTGCATTATCTGAAACCCCTGCAATGAATTGCAGATATGATTAGTGGCTCCTGAGTCTACTATCCATGAGTCAGTAGAATCAACCACTAGACAAGTTTCAATGTAGTATGAAAAAGATGTACCTTTCTTAACTGAGGCCAGGAACTTGGGACAATCTTTCTTCCAATGACCTTTGAGGCCACACTTGAAGCATTTCCCTTTGGGCTTTCCATCTGTTGCCTTGTCCTTCTTATTACCATTGTTGTCCTTTTTCTGCCCTTTTCCCTTATTCTGCTTCTTCTTGAACTTCTTCCCTTTCGAGTTTAGTTTAGAGGAAGACTGGAAAAAATGAGCTTGGGCTTTGGGCTTCAAGATGGCCTCTGCTGCCTGGAGTTCTTTCATTAACTCAGGTAGAGTCATGTCCATCTTGCTCATATTGAAATTGAGCTTGAACTGATTGAAAGAGTCTGGCAGAGTTTTGAGAATCATGTCAGTTTGACTCTCTGCATCAATCTCAGCCCCTAGAATCTAAGCTACATTGAAACAATCCATTAGTTTGAGCATATGCTCTCTGACAGGTGTTCCCTCAGCCATCCTAGTGTTCATGATGGTCCTCATAGCAGCTTGCCTAGCTGGCCTGCTCTTGTCTACGAACATCTCAGATAAGGACATCATGATTTCATAGGCTGTGTCCATATGCTCGTGCTGTGTTTGCAACACGTTGGACATGGAAGCGAGCATGTAGCATTTAGCCATGCTATTCGCTTTCTTCCATTTCCTCTCAGCCTCTAACTGGTCATTAGTAGAATTAGCATCAATATCAGGACAGGTTTCCAGCAAGACATACTTGTACTCCTCAGCAGTGAGTACTATGTCAAGATTTCTCTTCCAATCTACGTAGTTAAGTCCAGTCAGTTTGTTCTCACGAAGAATGCACATCTGCGGACTAAAAGAATCTTTACCCATCTCTTTCTGGATATGAAATGGTTTATAATTAGACATGCAGTATATATGTAATATGCATATGGTGCTTGTTATAAAAGCAAAGACAAAGCACAAAACTTTTTACATTATTTAACCCCAATCATAATGTATCAGTGTTTCAACCTCCTCATAGACCCTCCATCGAAGGGATGGCCGAGCCTACAGTCACGTTGAATTAAGGTATGCTGATTTGGATTATCACTATCTGGATACACATATCCAGTGGTAGTCCAATCACTGATTGGTTTGGCCTCATATGACAAATAACTCTTAACTCCTAGGGAGAGGTCATTACCATCTTATGTCAAGTGTTTTACCATTTCTTATGAAATTTCCTAGAATGTCTATGATTTAAGTCCTCCGAAGGGAAGTGACTTTTATCCATTCTAGAAGTGAACTTTAGTAAAGAGCTCCACCGAAGGGATGGCCCCTCCCACCAACACTTCATTGACATTCTATAGAAGTGATCTTTAGTAAAGAACTCCACCGAAGGGATGGCCGCTCCTACTAACACCTCATTACGAATATTCACATTAGTTCACTCATTAACCCATCAAAGCGGTCTTTAGTAAAGAACTCCACCGAAGGGGTGGCCACTCCTACTAACACCTTATTGAGATAACATGAACCGAAAATGGAAGGCCGTGAGGTCTTTCCAAAAACCCCTCTCCCACTTGATTATTTATCACTAGGGTTTATACAATTTGACAGTTACATTGTTTACTCAAAAGCTCTTTTAAATCTAGCAAACTTGGTTAATTAAATTTATGACTCAATGACTTAAGTCATCTTAAAAATAAATAACCTTTGCTTTAAAACATTTGAGAAAATCCCTTTAAAGAATCAAAAACCTAACTTGGGTTATGGAAACCCATAGGTAGCATCTAATTAGATTTAGTTTAGCCTCTTTTGGAAACCAAGGGTACCAAGATAAACTAAACCCTATCCAATTTTAAACCTTAGACAAAATAGAAGGTGCTGGTCTAAGTTCTGTTTAAAGCAATTTGCCAAACTAAAAACAATCCAATATAAAAAGATGCCAATTTTAGAACCTAATGGTGGCCATGTTTCTAGGTGACAATTATAGCAATTATATAAAGCATTCATCCATGCATTCCATATATAAGAGCAAATAAAAGTATGCAATCCTTGATGGCTCCCTGCTCTTCGGACTTCTAATCCTTATCGAACTAGGACATCAAAAATAGATCTCATCTTTCACCAAGAAGTCTTGTCTCCTCCACCACTAAGGAATCCTGTTACATGCAACCTTTCTTGCTTGAAACTTTCTTCTTCTTTCTTGTTCCAATAAATTAAATTTATACAAGCAAACCCATAAAAAAAAAAAAACAAAACCCCAAATTACACTGGAGATACCTATGCTTTTCAAGAAAGCTTACATCAAGACTAGTTGGAATAAAAGTAAAGAAAGAATTACAACTTCCTATGTTTGCTAAACGTGCAATCGTACACTTTCCAACTATTGAAAAAACATCCAAATCCACATAACAGCGTCCAGATCTGAACTTGCACACAACATGCATCACAACATAACTTTAGTAGGGTGCCACCATGCCCATAATCAATCTAGGATTAATTATACACAACATGGGATCATGATTTCACATGGAGTGGCTCTGATACCACTGAAAAAAACTGCGATTCAGATCTGAACATCACTAGCGGAAGACATTCATGGCTAATTTATAACATGACAGATTTTAAAAAATCTGATTTGGGCAGCATAAATCAGCCATAGTGATCGCATAAGAACTCTATGAATTCATGACCAACAAGTGTATAATTAAAGGAGAATGAAGAAGACTATTACCTTGAAGATTTGTAGACTTCAAATCTCTGGAAAAATAGATCCAAAGGGCCAAACTCAGACTTGCAATTACCAAACAACTTGCTGGAATTTTCTGCAGTAGTATCGCCTTTGATCTTCTTCTCTATCTCACTTACAAATCTGATTGGCTAAGATGGTAAGATCTTAATCTAGGAATTGAGAACTATTTTTCTAAGGAAAAATCTCAGATCTCAAACTTTCTTCACTGAAGAAGAAAGCACCCAAGGCTGGACGTGTGGGACTATGCACTCTCTTAGTATGGACGTCCAAGGTGAAGTATGGTTTCTTTTTATAGAAATTTTGTGGATTGTGTTGGAATTTGAGATGTCATGAGCAGTCTTTGAAGAATTGAAGGAATCAGTATCTCAAGTATTGATTTGAGTTGGAATTATTGTCAACACATTGTCACAAGCATGATGATAGTAGGCTAGTGTTGAAAGAGCTGAAAAGAAGAAACAGAATTGAAACAGTCAGGAATTCAGAATTCCTGAAGCAGAGCATGCGGTCGACCGGGCTCCTCATACGGTCGACCGAGCAAGAAGAAACCTGCAGAAACAGAAAAAAAGGCACCTCTCAGTTATTTTCGTTACACAGTGTGTCTTCGGTCGACCGGGACCCCAGGATGTCGACCGAGCTCGAAAGTTGTCTGTTTCCAGTCAGTGTCTTCGGTCGACCGAGCAAACAAGGATGTCGACCGAGCACGGGAACCAGAGTTGCGCAGAATTAGAAGTTTTGCACGAAAATTCAGCACTCTTATCTAATTTGTTTGGGACTCTTTCTAAACGAATTGTAGCCCGTTTTAAATACAATTAAGGGTTATCAAAACCTATAAAAAGGCATGTAAGGGTCGTTCTTAAAAATACACCAGAAGAGAAGAGTTTTAGAGAGAAAATAGAGAGAAGAAGAGTGCTGGTGCTGTGTTGCTGTGTTGCTGCATTATCTGACGTTTTCTACAGCAATTGTGGACGATATTATGCTCTAGAAGATGGTGTTTCGTCCATGAGTTAAGTGTCTCTCTGTTTATGCTTTAATTTCAATTTGTAAGGGATTGAGAGAGAGAGAATTGTAGAGGGGAATGGCTGTAGACAGAATTAATCTTCTATTCTGTTTTTACATCAAGTTGGTGCTTGGTGTTTGGGGTTTGGTGATCCTATCTGTGGGTGCAGATAAATTGTAAAGGGAGTCGGTGCTTCCTAGATAGTTGGTGCTATCTGAAACTAAGGGTTGGTGCTCTTTGTCGTTGGTGCGACTAAATAAGATTCAGATCTGTCCCGGATTGGTGTTCGGACAGTCTTTGAACCGTGGACGTAGCCTTTCGGTGAACCACGTTAAATTTGGTGTCATTGTGTGATTTGACTTGTTTTGTTGTTGAATTGGACCTGTTTTTAGAAATCACTGATTCACCCCCCCCCCCCTCTCAGTGATCGCGGTATCCAACAATTGGTATCAGAGCGAGGTTCCCTTGATCAGTTTAATACGCTAAGGGTGATCTCTTGTCAAATCACATGGCAGTTAATACAGGGAATATGAAAACACCTCTGTTTGATGGTTCTAATTACTCCTTTTGGAAGATTAGGATGCAAGCCTTCATCAAATCTCTTGGCTATGATGTTTGGGAGGCTGTCAGAGCCAGTTACAATGCTGCCACCGTACCCAATGATACAGCATCGAAGAAGTTGGCAGACAACGACTCCAAGGCGCAGAATGCACTCTTTAGTGGCCTTGTGGACAGCGAGCTTGTCAAAGTAATTGCATGCAAAACAGCCAAGGAAATTTGGGACAAGTTGCAAAGCATACATGAAGGTGATGAGAAGATTAAAGAAGCCAAATTGCAAACTCATCGCTCTCAATTTGAATCTCTTCGCATGGAGGAAAGCGAGAATGTTGACTCGTATATGCAACGAGTGAATGAAGTCACGAATGACATTCGTGGACTAGGGGAGGAGATTAAAGAGCCGGTCATCGTCAAAAAGGTTCTAAGATCTCTTCTTCCCCGGTTTGATTCAAAAGTCTCAGCCATTGAAGAAGCCAAAGATCTGAATGCATTTTCCATGGATGAATTACATGGTTCTCTAACTGCCTATGAGATGCGCATAGGAAAGACGTCTTCATCTGATAAAGAAGCGGCCTTCAAAGTTCAGAAAAAGGCAAAAGAGACTGCTGGTCATGATGTTGATTCTGATGATGATGAGCTTGATGCTCAATTTGTTAGAAAATTGAAGAAAGGAAGCAATGGCAAGTACAAAGGGAAGCTACCCTTTAAATGCTTCAATTGTGGAGGTATTGGTCACTTTGCTGCGAAGTGTCCGCTAAAAGAAGACAATGATAATGACTCTTATGCTGAAAAGAGTAAAGGAAAGAGAAATTTCAGAAAAAGGGGCAAAGCTAAAAACTTTCTATGTCAACAAGATGACAGCACGTCTGAAACTTCAGACGATGATGAATCAACCGAAGCTCTCTTCATGGTCACTGTTGAAGAAGAAGAAGAGCTAGATCCGGAAGAGGATGAGGAGGCTGAAGTCAATCTTGAAGAGGAACTCATAGCCGCACTTGAGGAGCTAAGCATGGAACGCAAATCAAGTAAGAAAAATCTGAAACTTCTCCATGAATCTGAAAGTTCTATTATTGCTTTGAAAACTCAAGTAGAAGAATATAAAAGAATGGTAGAAGTCCTTGAAAACCAAATAAGTATCAAAAAGGAAGAGGCTATGAAACTTGAAACTGAGATCGCTAGAGCAAAGGCTGAAAATTTGGAAAATAGCAAAAAACTCAAAGCGCTCCAAGCGATTGAAGGGAGTATGAAACTCAATGAACTACTGAAAGTTCAAAGACCTGCCCACTTCAGATTTGGTCTAGGATTTGAGAAAGGTGAATCCTCTAAGATTGCACCTCCTGAAAAGAAAGAGTTTGTGAAGCAAGTCACTGCACCTTCTAACTCTATGAAGCCCACTCAACCTAGAAAGGAGTCCATTCCTGTTAGAAAGGTAATGAAGATTAACCAGCCACAAAGAAGATATAAATTCTATGGTTATTGCTTTCATTGTAATATGTTTGGACATAAAAGAGCTGATTGCAAATTCTATGTAAGAAACAGCCCATTTGTGACTAGGAATCCTTTTTCAATCCTAAGTAGCCACAAAATTGAGTGCTATATGTGTCATAATTATGGACACTTGGCTAGGGATTGTAGGTTGCCTATTGCTAACAAATTTCAGGTTGAAAAGAAACCCAAGTTAGTCAAGGCTTGGAGAGCAAAGCAAAGTGCAGAAAGTCTCAAAGAATCTCTCATTGTGCAAACGGCATTCAATGCACAAAAGAAGACAGCACCATGGGTCCTTGATAGTGGTTGTTCAAGCCATATGACTGGTGATAAAGAGAAATTCATCAAATTACAGCACTATGAAGGCGGTTCAGTGAAGTTTGGCAACAATGATGGTGCCAAAATATGCGGAAAAGGTGTTATTCAGCTTATGGCAAACAAGATCAGATCGGAAGAAGTCTTATATGTGTCTGGATTGAGACACAACCTGCTTAGTGTGAGCCAGATCTGTGACAAGGGTCACGAAGTTATCTTCACAAAGAATGGGTTTGCCATCAAGAAGAGTAGCAACAGCAAAACAGTGGCAACTGGATCAAGAACTGCTGGAAATCTCTATACATTGTCAGATGGAGCTGAAAAGACCTGCTTGATGAGTCGGACAGAGGAAAGTTGGTTGTGGCACAAACGCCTTGGGCATCTAAGCTTTGATAACATGTCAAAGATTTGCAATTCAAAGGCTGTAAGAGGCATGTCTAAAGTTGAAAAGCCTTCCAATCCCATTTGCGACTCTTGCCAAAAGGGAAAGCAAACGAGGGTTATGTTCAAGTCAAAGGAGCATCATTCCAAGAAACCTCTTGAGCTAGTGCACACTGATCTCTGTGGACCGATGCGAACTCAAAGCACCAATGGAGATAAGTATTTCATGTTATGCATTGATGATTATACTCGTATGACATGGGTATTGTTTCTTAAACATAAGCATCAAGCACTTGATCGTTTTAAAGTGTTTAAAGCACAGGTTGAAAATCAATTGGAAAAACGTATCAAGATTTTAAGGTCTGATCGTGGAGGCGAGTTCACATCTGAAGAGTTCACTAAATATTGTGAACATCATGGCATTCAAAGACAGTACTCAGCCCCTAGAACTCCACAGCAAAATGGAGTTGTGGAACGGAAGAATCGCACCGTACAAGAGATGGCTCGTACGATGCTAAGTGAAAGCAAGATGGCTGACAAGTATTGGAAAGAGGCAATTCATACGGCTGTATACATTCAAAACCGATGCTTGATCAGGCCACATGAAGACAAAACTCCCTATGAGCTATGGTTTGGAAGAAAAGCAACAGTCAAGCACTTCAAAGTCTTCGGCAGCAAGTGTTACATCAAGCGGCTCGAACAAAATCCGGGCAAATTTGAAGAAAGAGCTGACGAAGGTATATTTCTGGGTTACTCCTCTACTAGCAAGGCATATAGGTGTCTTAACAAAAGAACCAGAAAAATCATAGAAAGTGCTGATGTAAGAATAGATGAGAATATTGAACCAAAGAATGCAACTCATAATGACAGTCCAATTTATGAGGACTCGAGTGAGGTTGATGATGAGATGGCTGAATCTAATGATTCTGAGAAATCAAAGGATGACTCAGAAGATTCTACACCTAAGAAGCACAGCACTTGGGTAGAGCAACACCCTAAGGATCAAATCATTGGAGATCCTAAGGCAGGCGTTCAAACTAGACAAAGTGTAGTTAGCAATTACTCACTTGTGTCCACCATTGAACCCAAGACTGTGGCTGAAGCCAGTCTCGATGATAGTTGGTTGAAAGCTATGCATGAGGAGTTGGAGCAAATTGAGAAGAAACTCCACATGGGAACTTGTTCCTAGACCTACTGATAAGAATGTTATTGGTACTAAATGGGTCTTTCGGAATAAGCTGAATGAAGATGGTCAAGTCATTAGAAACAAAGCAAGGTTGGTTTGTAAAGGCTATGCTCAAGTTGAAGGCATAGATTTTGAAGAGACCTTTGCACCGGTGGCTCGTCTGGAAGCTATTCGAATGTTTCTTGCATTGGCTGCATACAAAACCTTCAAGGTATTTCAGATGGATGTTAAGTCAGCCTTCTTGAATGGATTACTTGAAGAAGAGGTCTACATTGAGCAACCTGATGGTTTTCTCATCAGCAAAAATTCAGATCTAGTGTGCAAATTGAAAAAGGCTCTTTATGGACTGAAACAAGCACCAAGGGCATGGTATGCAAGGCTGGATCTCTATCTCCGCAAGATTGGTTTTGGAAAAGGAATGGTTGATAGCAATCTGTATGTCAAAACTGAGTTAAGCAAACAGCTGGTTGTCATTGTTTATGTTGATGACATAATCTTTGGTGGCAATGATGAGGAGATGTGCAGGAATTTTGCTGAAGAGATGAAGAAAGAATTTGAGATGTCGATGCTTGGAGAACTAAAGTTCTTTCTTGGTTTACAAGTTCAGTAGCTGAAACATGGTATCTTCATATCACAATTGAAGTACATTAAGGAAATGCTGAAACGGTTCAATATGGAAGACAGCAAGCCAGTGAGCACACCAATGTCAACGAACACGAAGCTTAGCAAAGATGATAAGGCCTCGTCCGTTGATCATACCACCTATCGCTCTATGATAGGAAGCTTGCTCTACTTGACTGCTACAAGACCAGATCTTCTACAAGCAGTATGTATGGTTGCACGTTTTCAAGCAGCACCAACTGAAACGCACCTTACAGCAGTGAAACGAATTTTTCGATATCTGAAAGGTACTATGGAGCTTGGTATCTGGTATCCCAAAGGCAAATCCTTCACTCTAGTTGCATATTCTGATGCCGATTGGGCTGGATGCGTAGATGATCGCAAGAGTACTAGCGGCGGCGCATTTTATCTTGGAGACAGATTAGTTGCTTGGCATAGTAAGAAGCAAGACTCAGTATCCCTTTCGACAGCGGAAGCGGAATATATTGCAGCGGCAACTTGTTGTACGCAAGTGTTATGGATGCGGCAAATGCTCTCTGATCTAGGAGTTCCTACAACGGATCCTACGCCGATCCTATGTGACAACACGAGTGCAATTCATATATCTAAGAATCCTGTTCAGCACTCTCGAACAAAGCATGTAGCAATTCGTTAATATTTTCTTAAAGATAAAGTTGCTGATGGAGAGGTCAAGTTGGAATATGTTCCAACAACTGAGCAAGTGGCTGATATTTTCACGAAACCTCTGCCAAAGGAAGTCTTCGAGTATCTCCGGAAAAAGTTAGGAGTTACTCACTCTCCTAAACCGTAGGAGTTGTGCTTGAAAGGGGGAGCAATGCATTCATTGAATATCCTATTCGCTCCTCGGTTTGGTCCCTTTGGACTTGTTGTCAAAGGGGGAGAGATGTTATGCTATGATAGCAAGGAGAGATGTTATGCTATGAAAGCTAGGGGGAGATTGTTGACAGTGCATGGTTGTTATTTCAGAATTTCAGAATTGGTTCCAAGAAAGTGTTGAAGTTCCAATAGTGTTGCCAACAATTCCAAAGGGGGAGATTGTTGGAATTTGAGATGTCATGAGCAGTCTTTGAAGAATTGAAGGAATCAGTATCTCAAGTATTGATTTGAGTTGGAATTATTGTCAACACATTGTCACAAGCATGATGATAGTGGGCTAGTGTTGAAAGAGCTGAAAAGAAGAAACAGAATTGAAACAGTCAGGAATTCAGAATTCCTGAAGCAGAGCATGCGGTCGACCGGGCTCCCCATGCGGTCGACCGAGCAAGAAGAAACCTGCAGAAACAGAAAAAAAGGCACCTCTCAGTTATTTTCGTGACACAGTGTGTCTTCGGTCGACCGGGACCCCAGGATGTCGACCGAGCTCGAAAGTTGTCTGTTTCCAGTCAGTGTCTTCGGTCGACCGAGCAAACAAGGATGTCGACCGAGCACGGGAACCAGAGTTGCGCAGAATTAGAAGTTTTGCACGAAAATTCAGCACTCTTATCTAATTTGTTTGGGACTCTTTCTAAACGAATTGTAGCCCGTTTTAAATACAATTAAGGGTTATCAAAACCTATAAAAAGGCATGTAAGGGTCGTTCTTAAAAATACACCAGAAGAGAAGAGTTTTAGAGAGAAAATAGAGAGAGTTTTGGAGAGAAGAAGAGTGCTGGTGCTGTGTTGCTGTGTTGCTGCATTATCTGACGTTTTCTACAGCAATTGTGGACGAGATTATGCTCTAGAAGATGGTGTTTCGTCCATGAGTTAAGTGTCTCTCTGTTTATGCTTTAATTTCAATTTGTAAGGGATTGAGAGAGAGAGAATTGTAGAGGGGAAGGGCTGTAGACAGAATTAATCTTCTATTCTGTTTTTACATCAAGTTGGTGCTTGGTGTTTGGGGTTTGGTGATCCTATCTGTGGGTGCAGATAAATTGTAAAGGGAGTCGGTGCTTCCTAGATAGTTGTGCTATCTGAAACTAAGGGTTGGTGCTCTTTGTCGTTGGTGCGACTAAATAAGATTCAGATCTGTCCCGGATTGGTGTTCGGACAGTCTTTGAACCGTGGACGTAGCCTTTCGGTGAACCACGTTAAATTTGGTGTCATTGTGTGATTTGACTTGTTTTGTTGTTGAATTGGACCTGTTTTTAGAAATCACTGATTCACCCCCCCCCCTCTCAGTGATCGCGGTATCCAACAGATTGCTTTCCTAAAAAGCTATCTCTTCTAATTCTCATAGATGTCCTAAAAGGAAAGTATAATCTAAAGATTTATTTCCTTTTAGAAACACTCCAATTAGAAAAGGAAACTAAGGAACTTCCCACAAACTTTGGCAATTAGTAATCCTAGTTTCACAACACTTACTAATTTAAGTTTCTAATCCAAAAAGGAAACTTTCTTATAGGAATACTAATCCAAAGAGGAGTCCAACCTTCCAAGTAGAGAGACCTACTCAAAGTTGGAAGCCTTACCCATGGAAATCCCATTATGGACGTCCCACATACTAATGCACACCATGGCCCACAAACAATTTATCTAGAATTAAATTCATGTACGCCATCAAAGGCCAATTTGAATTTAAACTCAAAATTATATTTCCACTAAAATAATTCATCCAAATGTCATCTAAACATTGTAGGAAACCATGCCAATCTTGGAAAGTGACTAGAGAAGGGACCAAAAGACATATTTGCCATTGGCTCCCAAAATGACCAAAATGTCCATGCTAAACCCATAGCAGCATTAAGACTATTTTAACCTTAACTCATTCTACTAAAGAGTTATGGTTGAACTCCAAGGACAAATATATAATATAATAAGCTCGTCATAAAATGACAGTTGTCTTCGACCTACTAAGTGTAAGGACCTGAATGCCCCTCTATGTAACATCCATAATCGAGTCAGGTTATCACATGTACTATCAACCTTCCCGATTACATCTAAACCTTAGAACTTCATATCCTTAACATAATCATCATCCGGATATCATTCTCTTGGTCCAGGGAGCGATCCACAAGTTCAATATCCATATGGAACATCCATATACTAAGATCTTAGATTTTGATGATGAATCAGATAATTCTAAGGGGACGATTATTCCATCATTAGATGGCATAGATTCTTTATTGCATCTGCACGTCCCAACTGATCAAGTCCGAGTACCCAAAACACAGAGCTGTTGACCCATGAAAAGAATCTCACCCATAGTGAATTAAAGCACAAGAACTTGACTTCGTCAGTTCATCCACAAATGCTCAAGATTAAGAGCACTGGTCACTCAATAGCATGAGGTGACTTGATCTCTTTCTGTGATAGTACTATTTTAGAGATCACACCTACCATGGTCATGTTCAATGCATTGCATATGCACTAATGAGATAAATCCGGGAAGGTCCTCCCATGACTTAGGTAAGTCAACCTGAATGCATGAGAGTCTCTCATTATAACTTATACCAAGATGAAGTGCCCAGCTCCATCTCTCAGTTATGAACAAATATGTTGTTTCCAGTGTCCATGAATTAGACCTATCTGTGTGCAGACACTACACACCTAATTCATTTACTAGAAATAATGGGCCTTACACAACCATACATATATACATGTTTAAGCAGAAAAGAGTCATTTCATTAAATAACCAATAAATATCCAGTAACAAAAGATGAGAGTGCAGCTAGTGGGCTTTAGGGCATACACCAATCCCAACACCCGTCTTGACCAAAAGCCAGCTGGAAGATTGGAGACTCTACGGCTATGTAGAAAAGTCTTCACACGGGTTAGGGTATGATCCTGACACTCCCCTGAGACAGTTGACACAAAAGCTTAAAAGTCAATATACTGACCAAGCCTCAACATCTCAAGTCCATGAAGACATCGATCTCCCTGGATATCTCTTTGATGAGTCACATGACAAAGATCCAGGAAGCTCATCCAATTGGCACGGTTTCTCTGAAAATGAAGAGGAGTTGTCCGATGGCACAGACATGTGGTCTTCTGACCCAGAAGAACCCTCATCTCCAAAAGAAGTAGCCTACTTCGACCCTGTTTCAATAGGCGATTGGGATCATCTCATAGCAAGCCTTGGGAAAATTACCGATCAAGAAGACCCGTGGAAAGGACCAAAACCTTGGTCTGGAAATGCCCTTGAAACCCCAGAAGGTTTCGTTGAGCCGGAAGCCTCCGAAAATATTATGGAGGAACCACCTTCGAACCTTCCAACAGAAGATCCCGTTCAAAAGATAGACTTGGGAACACTAGATAACCCACGTCCTGTATTCATAAGCAAGAATATAAAGGATGATGAGTTACCCGAGTATATCGCCTTTCTTCATGAGTTCGTTGATTGCTTTGCATGGTCTTATGATGAAATGCCTGGCTTAGACCTTAAAATAGTGGTCCACAAACTCAATCTTCAAGAACATATCAAGCCTGTCAAGCAAGGCCAAAGAAGATTCCGTCCAGATGTGATGGATAAAATTGAACAAGAAGTTCAAAAACTCAAAAGCGTCGGCTTCATCCATGAGGAATAACATTCTGAATGGTTGGCCAACATTGTCCCCGTGACAAAGAAAAACGGGCAAATCAGGGTCTGTATTGACTATAGAGACCTGAATGGCGCATGCCCTAAAGATGGATTTCCGCTCCCCATACCAGAGGTAATGATTGATAATACTTGTGGATTCGAGCAAATGACATTCATGGATGGTTTCTCTGGCTACAATCAGATAAAGATGCATCCTGAGGATGAAAAACATACATCCTTTCGGACCCCATTTGGCGTGTATTGCTACACTATCATGCCATTTGGTCTGAAAATGGCTAGTGCCACATATCATAGGGCTATGATGAAGATATTCCAAGATATGCAGCACAAAACGGTCGAGTATTACGTTGATGACCTCGCCGTCAAAGCAAAAGAAAAGAAGATCATCTCGAAAACCTTCGAGAAGTCTTCCTCCGGCTTCGCAAACACAAACTGCGAATGAATCCTCTGAAATGCTTCTTCGGCGTCTCGTCAGGTAAGTTCCTCGGATTCTTAGTTCGGAAAGCTGGAATAGAGCTTGACCCTATAAAAGTCAAAGCCATTCTAGAAATGCCCTCTCCAAGAACCTTGAGAGAACTCAAAGGGCTTCAAGGGAGATTGGCCTACATCAGACGGTTCATCTCCAATCTTTCGGGGAAATGCCGTCCTTTCTCCCGGTTGATGAAAAATGCTGTAAACTTTGTCTGGGATGCTGAATGTGAAGCTGCATTCTAAGATATCAAGTCATACCTGACAAAACCTCCAGTGTTAGCTGCTCCTACCACTGGAAAACATTCATCTTGTACACAAGGGCCCTTGATCACTCTCTGGGAGCTCTGCTTGCACAAGAAAATGATGAAAGAAAAGAAGCTGCTCTATATTTCCTTAGCCGCATGCTAGTAGGTGCAGAGCATCGCTACTCTCCAGTTTAAAAAGAATGTCTTGCAGTGATGTTTGCCGTACAAAAGCTGCATCACAACTTGCTTTCCAACACAGTCTACCTGGTCTCGAGGGTCAACCTCTTGAAGATCCTTGTCACAAAAGTAGGTTCTCTCAATGCCCCACTGGCAAAATGGTCCATCCTTCTGTCACAATTTGATATTAGGTATGTACCACAAAAGGTAATCAAAGGACAAGCTCTAGCGGACTTCCTCGCAGAGCATCCATTGCCTAAAGATTCTCCACTCAGAGATGATCTCCCAGACGAACCAGTCTACAATGTGGAGACTTTCTCACAAAATGCTTCCTGGGACATGTACTTTGACAGTGCAACCAGGACAAATGAAAAAAGACAGCTGATCTCGGGAGTTGGCATCCTCTTTGTTAGCCACGACAAATACATGATTCCACACGCTTTCTCACTACTGGAACCATGCACAAACAATGCAGCTGAATATCAAGCTCTGATCCTAGGATTGGAGCTCGCCATCGAATCCGGTATCACCATGCTGGAAGTCTTTGGAGACTCTCAACTAATCGTCAACCAGATGAATCAGAAATTTAAAGTCAGAAAACCAGATTTACTGCCTTACTACAACAAGGCACAATCGCTTCTGCAAAAGTTTGACATCTGTCACATCACCCACATTCGTAGAGGTGAAAATATACGTGCAGATGCCCTGGCTGGACTTGCCGCATCTATGGCAACCCAAGAAGGGGAAAACATGCAAATCACATTGTGCGAAAGAAGAATCCTTCCTCCTCTTAACACACATCAAGCAGTTGCTGAATGCCACCAAGTGGTTGGAAGTCGGATTTCAATCCTTCAAACTTCAATCGGCGACTGGAGGGATCCATTCATTGATTACATTATGTTCGGAATCCTACCTGAAGATCCAAAAGAACGGGTAAGCATCCAAAGGCGAACCCCAAGCTTTCATTTGGATATTCCTTCAAAAATCCTTTACAGGAAATCCTTCAACGGAGTACTTCACGCTGCTTGTCACAACAAGAGGCTGATGAAACACTCAAAGAAGTTCATGCTGGTCTTTGCGGAGCTCATCAAGCTCGTCCCAAGCTCTATGATCAGATAAAAAGGTTAGGTTATTACTGGCCTACCATGGTAGCTGACGCAATGCAATTTGCTAAGCGCTGCCAACAATGCCAAGTTCATGGAGATTACATTCACATGCCTCCAGAATGGCTACATCCTACAACGATTTCATGGCCTTTTGAAGCCTGGGGTATGGACATCATAGATCCTATTTCTCCCCCTTCGGGCAAAGGTCATCGCTTCATCTTCGCCGCTACAGATTATTTCTCCAAGTGGTCAAAAGCATTTGCGCTTAACGAAATGAAGACCTCATCAGTCCTTCAGTTCCTGCGCACCAACATTATTTGTCGTTTCGGCATACCCAAAAGATTTGTCCATGATAACGGACCAGAATTCCGGGATCATCGATTCTACAGGTTCTACGACAAATACAAAATCCAAAGCTGTCCTTTGACTCCATACAATCCGGCAGCAAACGGATTAGCAGAAGCTTTCAGCAAGACACTCTGCAAAATCCTCAAGAAGATGGTCTCTAGTCACAAAAGAGACTGGAGTGACAAACTATCTGAAGCTTTGTGGGCCTATCGAACCACCGTTCGAGGACCAACACATAGCACACATTCTCCTTGGTCTATGGATGTGAAGCTGTCGTGCCCTTGGAAGTACAAATTCCTTCCTTGAGGGTATCCTTGCAAAATGACATGACTCAAGAAAGCAATGTCAAATTGCGATTTCATGAGCTGGACAATCTCGATGAGAGATGGCTCGAAGCTCAACAAAGAATTGAACTTTACCAAGCACGCATGGCAGGATCTTTCGATAAAAAGGTCAGGCAACGCGCCTAAAAAAAGGGTGACTTAGTTCTTGCGGTAAAAAGACCAATGATCTTCGCTCACAAGTCCAAAGGCAAATTTGAGCCAAAATGGGAGGGACCGACCCTATGTCATCGACAAGGTTTTCTCCAACGGCGTATACGCACTCCTAAACATGGAAGGTGACAGATGTATGCTGCCCATCAACCGCAAGTTCTTAAAGCGGTACTACCCTTGAAAACTTACCCAACTGGGTAAGAGCAATGCCTGTACGGCCAAAACCGGTTTCCATATACTCGCTCGCTATGCCCGCTCTTTTTAAAAATTTCATATCAAATGTTAAAATTTCTAGAAATTTAAACAATGCTTACTTTCATCGTTTCATTGTTCAAAAATCCAAGTTTAGGAACCTTTCCCTAACTTGACCAAAATTTTCAACCCTTGAACCCAAAACCCATGGTTTGAAACAAAATTCGGATTCAAGGATTTCCACCCTAGTCCACCCTGCCTTTTACCACCAAAATGGTTTTAGGTCAAAACTTATGACCCTCGTGTCTTTAAACAAAAAAAAATGGTTTTTCAAAAAGCCACGGGGAAGCGATGCTTAGTCGATACTCGCACAAATTGGAAGCATGCGAACCACGTTCGACACTTCCAAAATAGCAGGGAAGCGACATTTCGTCTATACTTGCAAAATCCAAAACCGTGGAGATGCAACATTTCAGTTGATATCCATGACCCAAAGGTTCGAGAAAACCACAAATTTCAAAAATCGTGGGGAAATGACATCAGGTCAGTACCCACAAAACCAAAATTTTTGAAAAGCAAGGATGCGACATTCCATCGATACTTGCATCCAAATCCGCGAGGATGCGACATTCCATCAATACTCGCAACCGAATGAGCAAGGATGCGACATTCCATCGATACTTGCAAGAACATTCAGCAGGAAGGCGACTTTTAGTCGATACTTGCATTTTTGAAAACCAAAATGGCTATAGATGCCACCAAAACAAACCGGCTATAGATGCCACTAAAATAGGCTATAAATGCCACCAAACCGGCTGTCAATGCCAAAAAACAAAACCGGCTATCAATGCCACAAAACAAAAAAATTGGCTTTCAAAAAACCCGGCTATCAATGCCACAAACCCGGCTATAGATGCCACCAAAACCGGCTATCCATGCCACAAATCGGCTATAAATGCCACCAAACAAAAAAGCTGGCTCTCATGCCAAAATCGGCTTCCACGCCACAGACAAGATCTGGCTCCCATGCCAAAACAATCATTTGACAAAAGATTTTCACAAAATTACAAGCTTTTGATCAAATCCCATTTAACAATTACTTTCATCACAAAAAGATTTAAGTGAGCGTAGGGAAAACAAAATAAGAAAAAAAAAGAGTACCAAAAAATACATGCGGTACCAAAAGAAAGAAAGTGTTCTCAAACACTACAAAAAAAAAAAGAGTACCAAAAAAAATACATGTGGTACCAAAAAAAAAAGGGGAAAGAAGGTTAGTTTCTGTTACAAAAAAAAAAAAAAAAAAAAAAAAAAAAAAACAGGAGCTCAACCATAAATTGTCTCCAGCCAAGATTTCAGCTCCTCAAGCAAACTTTTGGCCTCAGCCGTCAGGGATTCCAAGGCACGCTTCTTCAGGAACTTGCCATGAGATGCTGGAGAATGCTGCAATCCTTCTTTCACACCGGGACGCTTATCCCGAGCAATTCGCCATTGTTTGTTCTCTTGAGACCTCCTTTCAAGAACTCGATCAGCATCGGTAACCCAACGAATCAGAGCACTTTCCTTGTCGCGAGCCTATGTTATTACAGCCCACTTGACAGCAACTTGTGCCTGGAGATGCTCAAGACGTTTCCTGGCCTCATCGGCCTCCCTATCAAGGATCTTAAGGTCATGTGTCAGCCCAATGATGGCTAGCTCTTCTAAGTTCTTCTCTCGGACTATCTGCTTCCTGCTTTATGTAGACTCGTCCAGGTCAGACTTAGCCTTATCAGCAGGATCCAGGAACATCTCCTTGAAGAACTGGTCATCAGCCAAACCCATGGCCTCAAACCATTTGTCACCCAGCTCAATGATCCTATCAACAATCGCCCTGGCACCTGTGACATCCAGACCAGCCTATTTGGCATCACTGAGAATCTCACGCACATGCCGGATCATGCCAAATTCGACATCCAAGTGTCCAACAAGGAGAGTCTCAATCCAAGAGCTCAGAACCCGCACTACCACCTTCTTCGCAAAAAGAAGAGATGGCCCAGCTGAAGATTCGCCCCGCTCCGTCGGTCGGCTGCCCATGTCATGCCCGGTTGGAAGAGGAACAAAAGAACTCTTTCCAGTTGGAGCTGCTGGAGAAGGAATTTCAGCACGAGGTATCTCCTCAACGGTGTCAGAACTGGTCCCAAGAGCCTCTACCTCTGGATCAACCTCTGGCATCCCTTGCTCTGGTTCTGAAGGAAGCAACGGACTCTCCGCTGTCACCTCAAAACCTGCCAAAGAAACACAAAAAGGTATGAATATGATCCTGTTTGAAAATCATTATCAGGGTTATTCCTACAAAATACCTTATTCGACGACTCGTAGAACACTCTCTTCCTTCATGAACTCATCGGAAGCATCATCAACATTTACATCCATCGATGGTTCAAAGTCATCGGAATCCTATGGTAAGTCAGCTGACAAAAAAAAATTGTTAGCAAACCAAGTCAGAGACACAAAAAAAGCAAAAGAAGTCATACTAGTTGGAGATTCTGGAACCACTCCAGAGTCCCTCGGTTCTTCTTCTGGTGCCGCAACCGGATCCGTCACCGCCTTATCGGTTGGAACCTCAGGCATCGCCAAGTCTTCCTGTACTAAAAAAAAAGAAGCAGCAAGGGAGGAAAACAAATCAGAATATGGAAAAATCCCATGAAAAGAAATGGAAAGAGAAAAAGGAAGAATCATACCTTCACCGACGGTCTCTTCTTCTCGGCTTCTCTTCTCTAAAGGCTCGTCAGCATTCCCTGGCACCTCCTCATTGATAGTAAGAGGGACTTCCAAGTCAGGAGAGTCCTCATGCTGCCCCTTGCTGCGATGATGACTCCTCCTCCTCTTACTCCTACGCGCTCGCATCTTAGAGGAACCTGCCCTGCTGTCAGAGTCAGGTCTCCCACTTGACTCCTCACTGGATGGTCTACCCTTATCAGTAGACTCCACGGAAGCTTGCTTCTGTGCCGCTTGCATCCAAGCATCAAGTTCAGCTTCCTCCTATTCTAGTTGCTCTAAAGCCTCATCGGGTATTTCTCAAACAGCTTCAGAACCAATGACGCCCTGGTCACCGAGAAAGCTTATCTTGTGCTTCTCTCCAGAAAGGAAGGCCCAAACTTCCTCTCACCGGATGCCATCCGACTTTCCAAGGCCCTTTCCAAATGCCAGCTTCACATCAAGCTCCTTCTTGGAAAGCCCCCGATATGCCGAAAAGCTCTCCGCGAACCACTTTGCAAAGCCGGCAGTCCGGGAAGTCGACAACACAGGATAAGAGATCATGGCTGTAGTGTCTTCAGCACTATAGAAAGCCCATGCATTTCTCCCGTCCTGTAAACCTCCAAAGCGCTTCACCATGCTTGAAGGCACTCCAACAATGCCTTGAGAAAAGCCCAACTGCAAAGCAAAGCGAGACGGTACATGCGGCTGGATATTGACGAAAAGATGTCTACGGTACACCATCGTGCCGACACGTATGCTGAAAAGCCACTCCGTCTCTGCGTTCGTCAAGGAGTAATGCCTTCCCGACTCCGCCCTGGTAGAGTCTCGGGAGGCAACAAAATCAAAAGCCTTCTTCCGCAACTCTGGAGAAAGCTTCACTAAATACTGCCCCATCTCGACGTCCCTGAACTGTCGGACCCTCATGCGGGCAAACAAAAGTGATTCGGACACGGCTTTGCCCTTAGCCAGCCGAATCATCAGAGGATCATCATCCTGTGCGGCACCCAGCCGGTGGAAACCAGGATAGTGGTACACATACCATGAATAAAAGATGTGGGCTGAAAATACCCTATTCATGGGAAGCCCAAGCCGAACCAAAAAAGCAGTAGCCTGCAGTTCGGTACACAGGTAGGAGTAAAGAGCTGGCACCAAAGGAAGCTGCTCTCCAAATGCCATCTGACAAGCCGGAAAAATACAATGCGGCCTAATGTGCGTTCCATCTCCTCCAGCAAAAATAGCCTCACCAAGCCAATAAGTGAGGTAAACAGCGAGATCTCTCCGCAGTGCAATGTCAGGACATATGGCGTTTGTACTCACACAGAAATCTCTCAACTCTTCTTGCATAGCCAAGATCTTCTTCGAACTTGGATCCTGAGCCCTGGCTTCCTGGGTCGCACTATCAGAAGACTCCTTGCTATAAAAAAAGTTGGGGAACGAAGAGCTATAACTCTTCCAACTGCTGGATCTAACTTTCAAACCCTCCTTCTCTTTCAAAAAATCATAGAAGGCGACGAGCTGAAAGTACAGAAGCCTGAACTCCTCAGACTGCTCCTCAAGGACGCTGTCGATCGGCATAAACTCCTCATAGAGTTTGCCAAGGATGGGCAATCCAGTAATGGTGCTCAGCTCCTTCAAAGAAAAACCAATCTCACCATTCGTCACAATGAAGGTATTGGTTTGTGGAAGGAATGACTCCAACATAGCTATGAAGGCCTCGTCGGAAAAGATCACGGTCTCCCTAAAGGCGCGGACCGCATCAAAAATCTCGGCTTCCTTCAAAACGGCGCCACCAATCAGCAGGACGCCATCAGTCCACGACTGCCACTCGGAGTCAGCATTGAAATGGCCACAAAGTCGAAAAAAAGGCTTTATCCAATTGCTGCCGTCACTGCTGAAAATGCCAAGGCCCACCGGTCTCAAATCGACCGATGGATAATCAGAGCCCTGGTAACCACTGGCCGGTATCAACATGTCTAAGTTAGTAGGCGACTTCTCCGCATATCCAGGAGAACCGCCAACAAAAACCCCGGTCTTGATTACATTTGTCCTTCTCACCCAGCTTGGAGGATCTTCCCTCTTAGAGTACGTGGGGGCAAGGCTCATGATCGAGACAGTACAATCAAATGTCGACTGGGTAGCAACAGTCTTCTTCTCACCATCTACTATGAAAGAGAACTGAAAACATCTCCTCTGGTATGTCATGTCATCAGGGACGGCATCACCAAAGAAGAAGGTAGGCTTGGGTAAAACACTCTGATCTTCCATCACCCATGGACTACTGTTTACCATGATCTTATAGGATTCCTCTCCCTTGAGAGCGATCAGTCGCTGCCTCATCTCGTCTCTGTTGAGGGAGTCGTACTCTTCCAGATTTCTCTCAACATACTGGACCTTCTCCCAGGCCTGCTAAACGGACGGATTAGAAGATCTAGCAGATCGATGAGGTATGCTTGTAGCAGGCTCTTTACCCTTGTTCGTTCTGGAAGAACCACCTGCAAAGGATGGAAAAGAAAAAGATCAAACATCAAAATGATAGAATTTCTCTAAAAAAAATCTGGCTAAATTTTGACATGATGACGGGCAATTCCGAAGAAAAGGAACTATCCCGAAGAAATAGAAAGCTTGAAGATGGGCTCAACATTGCTGCGAGCTCCGAAACTCCAAACTTTCGAAACCTCAAAGTCTCCGCAAAATCAGGAAGGGCTCAACATCGCTGCAAGCTCCAAATTTCCAAATTTGCGAAAACTTTCAGGTATGCTATCACATCATGCTACAATTCAATTTACAAAAAAAAAATGCATGCATGAACATCTAGGTTTGCCAAAAAAAAAGGGGGGCATTATCATGATGAGAAAAAGGAAAAAAAAGGAAGAAGAAGAAGACTTTCTCAAAAAAAAAGAAAGGATCAGCAAAAAAAAAAAACATGCAAAAAAAAAACGTGTAAAAAAAAAGAAAAGAGCAAACACGTGGAAAAAAAGAAAAGAAAAGAAAGAAATAACTTTTTCCTACAATGGGGTTTTCTTGAAAAAGGAGAACTTACTTGAAGCCATTGTGGAGAAGAAGAAGAAAAGTCTTGAAGATCTTAAAGAAGATGAACTCTTGGTCTTGAAGCCCTCTTGGGATTGTTGCAAAAGAAAGCAATAAGAGCAAGATATCCAACCTCCTCCTTGCTTTTATAGAAGAGAGCAAACCAAAGAAGGAAAGAAGAAAGAGGTAAGTGTTACTTATTAGTAACCTTACTAAAAGAAAGAAATTAGAAAAGATTCTTTCCTAAAAGAAAGATATCTTGAGGGATTCTCTCCCAAAAAGAAATCAATGAGAGATTTTCTCCCAAAAGAGAGGATCAATGAAAGATTCTTTCCCAAAGGAAGATATCTTGAGATATTCTCTCCCAAAATAAAAGGAACATGAAAGATTCTCTCCAAGTAAAGATATTCTTAGATATTCTCTATCCAAAGGAGATATTTTTTGATATTCTTTATAAAAATGACACCATATGAGATCTAAGCCATTTCAAAAGCTTAAGGTCCCATGGGTTAGCCCATATGAGCCAGGTTTGACCACCTAGGCACTAAAAAAAAAAAAAATTGGGCTTTTAGTCAAATAGAAATCCCTCTTACCAAGAGCTTACAAAAATGGTTCCATGCCTCTTTTGAGTTGATTGGACCATAGAAAAAGAATTCCAAGCCCCATGACCTTCCAGAAATCAAACCATCCAGCCTCATATACCAAATTGAGCCAAATCTTGAAATTGACATTCCGCAAAAAACCAAACCAGATCCTGGTCCCCTAACATGCCACATACAGCTTGTTAGGTCATAAGACCAAAACCAAAAACCAAAACCCGATCCCCTAACTTGCCACATACAGCCTGTTAGGTCACAAAATCAAAACCAAAATTGACCCCCAACATTCCACATACAGCTTGTTGGGTCACACGGTCAAAACCAAACCCGACCCCCTAACTTGCCACATATAGCCTGTTAGGTCACAAGGTCAAAACCCAAATCCACATCCCTGATGTCATCTTCAAAACTTTGCCTCGAGATGGTACGTGATCCCTTTCACTACCATAAAATTCCCCTGGAAGCTCAAAAGGCTACAAATACCAAAAGAAAGACTGCTCAAAGACTCTTGGTCAAGTCACAAGCTCTCCTTCACAAAATCTCTTCGAGGCACATCGACTACAAAAGTTAAGCAAACTCGTCGCTGCACCTCGAGGGGGCATTTGTTGACACAAAAAATGTCACTTTGCCTCTTCAAGATCCAAAAAGCTACATGAAGTCGCAACCTGCCATAAATAGGCAATGCTACTTCCAAAAAATCAAATCTTGTCAGAATCAAACAAAAACTGCATGATCCTTCAAGACAGCCAAAAGAGGAGTACACAAGAAGTTTCGGGCCATTTCAAAATCATTTGGCCTAACTTCACTTCTCCGGCAGCTGAAAAGGAGCTCTCGGCGGTAAAAGCATCGGAGACACCAAATCTTCAATCAGAGCCGATGGATGGTCTCAAAATACATCCAAAAGGCTCCACATCAAGTTCCGAGTCAAACCGACAACGTTTGACCCTACATCAACCCTCGAACAGCAAAATCAAGTCTCTCGACAGTGAGAACCATCGAGGCCATCATTCATTAGAAAGAGCACATGGATGGCTTCAAAATGCTTACAAAGGGCTACACGTCAAATTTCAGGTCATTTCGATAACATTTGACCATACATACTTTGACGCTCGGAAGCCAAATCAGGCCTCTCGGCGGTGAAGCTCCCCGGGACCATGGTTTCCAAGATAGAGCCTTTGGATCATCTTAAAATGACTCCAATAGGTTCCTTGTCAAATTTCAAGTCAATCGGACATCGGTTGACCGCACATCAAGCCGCGACATCTTCATCGCGACAAAAGCAAGTCTACTAGTGATAGGACACCAAACGGCTTCAAAACTCAAACAAAAGCATATGGTTGGTCTTATTTATTGCTCAGCAGGCTTCACCCCAAATCTCAGGTCATTCCGACATCGTTTGACCCAGTTTCAGCTTCTGACGGAAAATCGGCAGCTTTGCTCGACAAAGTCTTCGGCTATCTCAGAAAATTGGAAACTTTGCAAAACAAAATGCACGGATTTTCATCAGTTTTTCTATAGGGAAATCAGGCCAATAAATAATAAAAAATGTCAAGGAGAAATACAGAAGAAAAAAGAATAAAAAAATAGCAAAAACGGACACAAAACGGGACAAAAGGGGGAAAAACCCCCCAGGGTCGAGACCCCTGCGACCCTGGCCCAGGGTGGCGGGAGGGCCCCGGGAACCCCATTTTTCGCCGTTTCTTTGTGATTCGAAGCGTCCGACTCCTCTGATTTTCCAAAATTCATACTTTTTGAGACACCAAATCCTCTAACATCCGTCAAAAACACGGGTCAATCATCAAAAGTATCAAAATCAACATTGATCGCCAACCGGTCAACCAAAAAAAGTGTGCTTTCTACCCGACCGATCGAGAAATCGACAGGACAGATGGCACCGACCCGCTATTGGCAACCAATACGTGAAGTTACATGGTCATCTGATGCCGATCTACATGAAGATCCATTATTGATCATCGCCAGAAGAATCCCAAAAGACGCGGCACGGCCCGCGACTCTTTAACTGCTCGGCGACCACTTAATGTGATTAATTGACTAGCTTTATTATAGTCATTAATCCATTTCTTTGGACGGCCCAATCAGAAGCAAGCATCTGGGAGTTAAAAGTCAAGAGATTCATGGAATTTAACCCATGAAACTCCTCCCATCATGGCGATTAAAGGCGATTAAAAGCCCTCAATCTCCTCCGGCCAATCAGAAGCCAAGAAAAAGGAGTTACAAAATAAAGAATTCAATCTTATAACTCCTCCCTTTATGTAGCTTTATGAAAATTAAGGCTCATAAATCCTCCTAAATGGCTACCTAAAAGCCTATAAATAAGAGAGCATTCTAAAGAATTCCAGATCGGAAAAACAAGACAGATCCCAAATTAGAAAAAAGCACAGAAATTCAGAGAAGGAAAGAGAGAAAACTCTGCGGAAGTTCTACACCGACCACCGCTATAAGGTGACAAAAGTCCCTTGGGGGGTACCCCCCCAAGGTCCTTGCCTTCTCCTTCTGCCTCCAAATGGCTTAGACGTGGCTTTTCAGCCCGTCTACTAGGTTTTTTATTGGACATAGTACCTTCTTTTGATCTTTGTCCTCTAAAAACCTGAGGTTATAGCCAAGCCAAGCAAATCAATAGCATCCTCTGTTCTCATCTGCATGGATGATGGCGAAGTCCACATATGGATTGCGACCATCAATCTGAACGGGTCCCCACAATATCCTGAGAAGTTAGATCCTCCTTTTCTTGCTTTTCATTGTAGTTTGTATTTTTTCAAAAAGAGACAAAAATCACAACTCTTGTCTTTCATTATTGATAAGAATTGTAAATCGGCTATAAACACCAAAATCGGCTATAAATGCCAAAAAAATCGCCTTTCACGGCAAATCAAGAAAATATCTCTTTTCTTAATTATATGTGCAATGGAAAACTTGAAAGAAGTTGATTTCCTTTTTACTTGCGAAGGTTAATCTCCGGATCACCACTTGCAATTCCAAGTAAATTAGAAAATATGGCACACCCACACAAAAAAATGTTGATGCACGCCTCTGCCCCCCCCCCCCCCCCTCCCCCCCGGTTACGAAAGGGTTGGACCCAAACGGACTCCCACCTCTGCCGACCTCAGTAGAACCGAGTGAGCAGAATGCGCAGGTCCATCACAAGTCATACTTGAAAGCCTCTTTGGGGCCTACATGTTCATCATTGTTGCTAATAGGGGCGCTTAAAACATCTTTTCCCGAAGGATTTACATAAGTAAAGGAAGATTGGTTGTAATTTTTGTGGTAGTCCTGGCTTGAACGGGTGCCTCTACCAACTTTGAGAGCTTCTTGAGAAGGGTCTTCATTTGGAAGATTGCCTTCAAGGTCAAGAGGATGTTGTTTCCCATTTACTAGGGATGTATCTTCAGCAGAGTTGCCATCCTCAGTGATTGTGTTGCACGGAGCATTTTCCGGGAACAAGTCCTGAACAGCATCCAGCAACTTTTCTGAAAGAAATTGCGATTCAGATCTGAATTAGCGGAAGACATTCATGGCTAATTTGTAACATGACAGATTTTAAAAAATCTGATTTGGGCAGCATAAATCAGCAATAGAGATCGCATGAGAACTCCATGAATTCATGACCAACAAGTGTATAATTAAAGGAGAATGAAGAAGACTATTACCTCGACGATTTGTAGACTTCAAATCTCTGAAAAAATAGATCCAAAGGCCCGAACTCAGACTTTCAACTAGCTAACAAGTTGCTGGAATTTTCTGCAGTAGTATTTGCCTTTGATCTTCTTCTCTATCTCACTTCCAAATCTGATTGGCTAAGATGGTGGGATCTTAATCTAGGAATTGAGAACTATTTTTCTAATGGAAAATCTCAGACCTACAAGTTTCTTCACTAAAGAAGAAAACACTTCAAGGGCTGGACGTGTGGAACCTTGCTCTATGCTATATGTTGTGTTGGACGTCCAAGGTAGAAGCTCTCTCCCTTTATATAGAAACTTTGAGGAAACCTTTCCTAAAAGTTTATCTCTCCTTATTCTCAAAGATGTCCTAAAAGGAAAGTATAATCTAAAGATTTATTTCCTTTAAGAAACACTTCTAATAAGAAAATGAAACTAAGGAACTTCCCATGCAATTAGTAATCCTAGTTGTACAACACTTACTAATTTTAAGTTCCTAATCCAAAAAGGAAACTTTCTCATAGGAATACTAATCCAAATAGCAGTCCAACCTTCCAAGTAGAGAGACCTACTCAAAATTGGAAGCCTTACCCATGGAAATCCCATTATGGACGTCCCTCATGATAATGCACACCATGGCCCACATACAATTTATCTAGAATTAAATTCATGTATGCCATCAAAGGCCTATTTGAATTTAAACTCAAAATTATTTTTCCACTAAAATAATTCATCCAAATGTTATCTAAACATTTTAGGAAACCATGCCAATCTTGGTAAGTGACTAGAGAAGGGACCAAAAGACATATTTGCCACTGGCTCCCAAAATGACCAAAATGTCCATGCTAAACCCATAGCAACATTAAGACCATTTTAACCTTAACTCATTCCACTAAAGAGTTATGGTTGAACTCCAAGGATAAATATATAATATAATAAGCTCGTCATAAAATGACAGTTGTCTTCGACCTACTAAGTGTAATGACCTGAATGCCCCTCTATGTAACATCCATAATCGAGTCAGGTTATCACATGTACTATCAACCTTCCTGATTACATCTAAACCTTAGAACTTCATATCCTCAACATAATCATCATTCAGATATCATTCTCTTGGTCCAGGGAGCGACCCACAAGTTCAATATCCATATGGAACATCCATATACTAAGATCTTAGATTTTGATGATTAATCGGATAATTCTAAGGGGACGATCATTCCATCATTAGATGGCATAGATTCTATATTGCATCTGCACGTCCCAACTAATCAAGTCCGAGTACCCAAAACACAGAGCTGTTGACCCATGAAAAGAATCTCACCCATAGTGAATTAAAGCACAAGAACTTGACTTCGTCAGTTCATCCACAAATGCTCAAGATTAAGAGCACCGGTCACTCAGTAGCATGAGGTGACTTGATCTCTCTCTGTGATAGTACTATTTTAGAGATCACACCTACCATGGTCCTGTTCAATGCATTGCATATGCACTAATGAGATGAATCCGGGAAAGTCCTCCCATGACTTAGGTAAATCACCCTGAATACAGGAGAGTCTCTCATTATAACTTATACCAAGATGAAGTGCCCAACTCCATCTCTCAGTTATGAACAAATATGTTGTTTCCAGTGTCCATGAATTAGACCTATCTGTGTGTTGACACTACTCACCTAATTCATTTATTAGAAACAATGGGCCTTACACAACCATACATATATACATGTTTAAGCAGAAAAGAGTCATTCCATTAAATAACCAATAAATATCCAGTAACAAAAGATGAGAGTGCAGCTAGTGGGCTTTAGGGCATACACCAATCCCAACAAACTCCCACTTGCACTAAAGATCACTACTTCCTAACCTAACACCCATAGACTACAGGAACAACTCCCAATTCCAACAGGAATTTTCTGAGCCATACAGCTTCCTTCGCAGCTTCCGATGCCGCCACATACTCTGCTTCCATGGTAGAATCAGCAGTACAGGATCGCTTGACACTTCTCCATGATATAGCCCCTCCTGACAGAGTAAAGATGTACCCTGAGGTAGACTTTCTGGCATCTCTATCAGATTGGAAATCAGAGTCCGTATACACCAATGGCGTTAGATCATCTGCTCGAAAGGTTAGCATATAATCTTTCGTTCTCCGAAGATACTTGAATATATGCTTAACAGCTGTCCAATGCATAGGTCCAGGGTTTGACTGATATCTGCTAACCATGCCAATGGCAAAGCAAATATCTGGTCTAGTACATAACATGGCATACTGAAAGAAATCGCGATTCAGATCTGAAACTTCTCATAAAGAGACTACTATGGCTGATGCAAAGCATGACAGATTTTAAAAAAAATCTGATTTCTGCACTATGCAGCGGAAATCAGCCATAAAGAATCGCATAGAAACTCCATTAAATCATGACCAACAAGGGTATAATTAAAGGAGTGTATAATTAAAGGAGAATGAAGAAGACTCATACCTCAAAGATTTGTAGACTTCAAACCTCTGAAAAAATAGATCCAAAGGCGTGAACTCAGACTTGCAATTTGCAAACAAGTTGCTGGAATTTTCTTGCACTAGTATTGCCTTTGATCTTCTCCTCTATCTCACTTCCAAATCTGATTGGCTAAGATGGTGGGATCTTAATCTAGGAATTAAGAACTATTTCTCCAAGGGAAAATCTCAGACCTCAAGCTTTCTTCTCTCAAGAAGAGAACCTTTCCAAGGCTGGACGTGTGGGGCTCTCCCTGTGCTCACAAATAGTTTCACAAAGTGTGTTGTGAAACTTGCAAAGGCATTCTTCTTAGCTTCCTTGTTATGGACGTCCAAAAGGGATGGTTCTCCTTTTATAGAAACTATGGGAAGCCTTTCCTATTTAGTTATCTCTCCTTATTCTAATTTATGTCCAAAAAGGAAAGACTTATTTCCTTTAAGAAACACTCTAATTAGAAAAGGAAACCAAAAGGAACTTTCCATACAATTAGTAATACTAGTTGTAGAACACTTACTAATTTTAAGTTCCTAATCCTAAAAGGAAACTAACTCATAGGAATACTAATCCAAAGAGGAGTCCAACTTTCCAAGTAGAGTCCTACTCAAAGTTGGAAACCTTACCCATGGAAATCCTATTATGGACATCCCACATATCAATGCACACCATGGCCCACATATAATTTATCTAGAGTTAAATTCATGTATGCCATCAAAGGCCTATTTGAATTTAAACTCAAAAAATATTTTTCCACTAAAATAATTCATCCTTATGTTATATAAACATCTTAGGAAACCATGCCAATCTTGGTAAGTGACTAGAGAAGGGACCAAAAGACATATTTGCCATTGGCTCCCAAAATGACCAAAATGTCCATGCTAAACCCATAGCAACATTAAGACCATTTTAACCTTAACTCATTCCACTAAAGAGTTATGGTTGAACTCCAAGGACAAATATATATTATAATAAGCTCGTCATAAGATGACGGTTGTCTTCGACCTACTAAGTGTAATGACCTGAATGCCCCTCTATGTAACATCCATAATCGAGTCAGGTTATCATATGTACTATCAACCTTCCCGATTACATCTAAACCTTAGAACTTCATATCCTTAAACATAATCATCATTCGAATATCATTCTCTTGATCCAGGGAGCGACCCACAAGTTCAATATCCATATGGAACATCCATATACTAAGATCTTAGATTTTGATGATTAATCGGATAATTCTAAGGGGACGATTATTCCATCATCAGATGGCATAGATTCTATATTGCATTTGCACGTCCCAACTGATCAAGTCCGAGTACCCAAAACACAGAGCTGTTGACCCATGAATAGAATCTCACCCATAGTGAATTAAAGCACAAGAACTTGACTTCGTCAGTTCATCCACAAATGCTCAAGATTAAGAGCACCGGTTACTTAGTAGCATGAGGTGACTTGATCTCTTTTCTGTGATAGTACTATTTTAGAGATCACACCTACAATGGTCCTGTTCAATGCATGACACATGCACTAATGAGATAGATCCGGGAAAGGCCTCCCATGACTTAGGTATGTCACCCTATATAGGAGAGTATCTCATTATAACTTCTACCAAGATGAAGTGCCCAGCTCCATCTTTTAGTTATGAACAAATATGATGTTTCCAGTTGTCCATGAATAAGACCTATCTGTGTGCAAACACTACACACCTAATTCATTTACTAGAAACAATGGGCCTTACACAACCATACATATATACATGTTTAAGCATAAAAGAGTCTTTCAATTAAATAACCAGTAAATATCCAGTAACAAAAGATGAGAATGCAGCTAGTGGGCTTTAGGGCATACACCAATCCCAACAAACTCCCACTTGCACTAAAGATCACTGCTTCCTAACCTAGCACCCATAGACTCAACATGAGAAGTGAAGACTTTCTCAGTAAGAGTCTTAGTGAATGGGTTAGCTAAGTTATTTGCTGAAGCAATATGCTCCACCACTATCTCTCCATCCTGAATGAATTCCCGGATTAAGTGGTACTTTATCCGAATGTGCTTATCTTTCTTGTGATTCCTAGGCTCTTTGCACTGTGCTACAGCACCAGTGTTATGACAATCGGTTTTTTGCACTGCAGGAACCACTCCTAATTCCAATAGGAATTTTCTGAGCTATACTGCTTCCTTCGCAGCTTCCGATGCCGCCACATACTCTGATTGAAAGGTTAGCATATAATCTTTCGTTCTCCGAAGATACTTGAATATATGTTTAACAGCTGTCCAATGCATAGGTCCATGGTTTGACTGATATCTGCTAACCATGCCAACGGCAAAGCAAATATCTGGTCTATAACATAGCATACATGAGGCTTCCAACAGCGGATGCATATGGAACTCTCCTCATGGTCTCTATCTCTTCAGATGTCTTTGGACATTGATCTCGGGACAGTGGTACTCCATGTCTAGAAGGTAGGAGGCCCTTCTTGAAGTCATGCATGTTAAACTTGACCAATATCTTCTCAATATAAGAAGATTGGGATAGGGCTAACATCTTATTCTTGCGATCACGCAAAAGCTTGATCCCTAAGATATAGCTGGCCTCACCCAAATCCTTCATCTGAAATTGAGAGGATAACCAAACCTTTGTGGATGACAATAAACCTACATCATTTCCTATGAGTAATATGTCATCTACATATAGAACCAAAAATGCAACTGCTTTCCCATTTCCTTTCTTATACACACATGGTTCATCAATGTTTTGATCAAAGCCAAAGGATTTGACTGCCTGATTAAACTTGATGTTCCATGCTCTAGATGCTTGCTTAAGTCCATAGATGGACTTCTTAAGTTTACAAACCATGTTATCTTGGCCACTAGCAATGAAGCCCTCTGGTTTGCATCATATAGATGCATTCGTCAAGACTTCCATTAAGAAAAGCTGTCTTGACATCCATCTGCCATATCTCGTAGTCATAATGACATGCGATGGCTAAGAGAATCCTTATGGACTTAAGCATAGCCACTGGTGAAAAGGTTTCCTCATAATCGATACCTTCTTTCTGAGTATATCCTTTCGCCACCAGTCTTGCTTTGAAGGTTTCCACCTTCCCATCCACTCCTCTCTTCCTCTTGTAGATCCACTTGCACCCTATGGGTTTAATCCCTTCAGGTGCATCTACAAGTTCCCAGACTTGATTGGAATACAAAGAATCCATTTCAGATTTCATTGCTTGCTGCCACATGTCAGCATCTATATCCGTTACTGCTTCATCATAACTAGTAGGATCCTCAACCAAATCTCCAGAGTCTGTCTTAAAAGACACTCCTAGATATCGTTCTGGCTGTCTAGAAATTCTCCCACTACGACGAGGCTCCGGAGTGTTCAAAGGAATATCTTGTTCATCTACTGTCTCAGGATCTGGTACAGATGTTATAGGAGATCCCGGAAGAATCTCCTCAAGGGTTTCTTTACAACTAAGCTCTTGGTGCATCATACAATCATCCTCCAAGTACCTAGCATGAGTGCTGATGAGCACTTTTTGCTCCTTTGGATGATAAAAGATGCCACCTCTCGTTCCCTTAGGATACCCAATGAAGTAGCACATTTCCGATCTGGGTTCGAGCTTGGTAGCTTTATCATTCAGTACATAGGCTGGACAACCCCAAATGTGGATATGATTTAAACTAGTTTTCGACCTGTCCATATTTCTTGTGGTGTCCTAGGTACTGACTTAGATGGTACCAGATTTAAAATGTATGCTGCTGCTTCTAAGGCATATCCCCAAAAAGATATCGGTAGGGTTGCATGACTCATCATGGACCTTACCATATCAAGAAGGGTACGATTTCTTCTCTCCGCTACACCATTTTGCTGGGGTGTACCCGGTGCAGACAACTGAGACACAATCCCATGTTGTGTGAGGTACTCCTTGAACTCACCCAGGAGGTACTCGCCACCTCGATCGGATCGAAGGGCTTTGATATGTTTTCCTAGTTGTAGCTCCGCCTCAGCCTTGAATTGTTTGAACTTATCAAACGCCTCAGACTTGCATCGCATTAGGTATACATATCCATACCTAGAGTAATCATCAGTGAAGGTGATGTAATACTCATACCCTCCTCGAGCCGGTTTGTTCATAGGACCACACACATCAGTGTGAATCAATTCTAACAACTCCTTTGACCTTAGTCCCTTTCCAGAGAATGACCGTTTGGTCATCTTTCCCTTGAGACAAGATTCGCACTGAGGAAAAGGTTCGAAATCTAATGAGCTCAAGGGCCCATCTTCTACCAACCTCTGAATCCGTTTTGGGTTAATGTGACCCAAACGTAAGTGCCAAAGATATGTGTCATTGATTGAAGATACCTTCCTCTTAAGGGAAGTTGAGCTTTCTTGTTGTACATTATGCAGTGTAGGAGCAATAGGATATATATAAAACAAGTTGTCATGTATTCTACCGGAACATATAATATTTCCATCTCTACTGATATCAATACCAGAATGGAAAGAAACTGAATAATTAAATTCAATTAATCTGGAAACTGAAATTAAATTCTTCCTCATGTCCGGAACATAGAAAACATTATTTAAAACTAATATCCTATTACATGGAAAATGTAAGGTAACAACTCCTACTGCAACTGCCCAAACTTTAGCTCCAGTTCCGACTCTAAAGGCAAATTCTCCTTTCTCAATTCTCTGCATTATCTGAAACCCCTGCAATGAATTGCAGATATGATTAGTGGCTCCTGAGTCTACTATCCATGAGTCAGTAGAATCAACCACTAGACAAGTTTCAATGTAGTATGAAAAAGATGTACCTTTCTTAACTGAGGCTAGGAACTTGGGACAATCTTTCTTCCAATGACCTTTCAGGCCACACTTGAAGCATTTCCCTTTGGGCTTTCCATCTGTACCCTTGTCCTTCTTATTACCAGCATTGTCCTTTTTCTGCCCTTTTCCCTTATTCTGCTTCTTCTTGGACTTCTTCCCTTTCGGGTTTAGTTTAGAGGAAGACTGGAAAAAATGTGCTTGGGCTTTGGGCTTCATGATAGCCTCTGCCGCCTGGAGTTCTTTCATTAACTCAGGTAGAGTCATGTCCATCTTGCTCATATTGAAATTGAGCTTGAACTGATTGAAAGATTCCGGCAGAGTTTCGAGAATCATGTCAGTCTGACTCCCTGCATCAATCTCAGCCCCTAGAATCTCAGCTTCATTGAAACAATCTATCATCTTGAGCATATGCTCTCTGACAGGTGTTCCCTCAGCCATCCTAGCATTCATGATGGTCCTCATAGCAGCTTGCCTAGCTGGCCTGCTCTTGTCTGCGAACATCTCAGACAAGGACATCATGATTTCATAGGCTGTGTCCATTTGCTCGTGCTGCGTTTGCAACACGTTGGACATGGAAGCGAGCATGTAGCATTTAGCCATGCTATTCGCTTTCTTCCATTTCTTCTCAGCCTCTCGCTGGTCATCAGTAGAATTAGCATCAATTTCGGGACAGTTTTCCAGCAAGACATACTTGTACTCCTCAGCTGTGAGTACTATGTCAAGATTTCTTTTCCAGTCTACGTAGTTAGGGCCAGTCAGTTTATTCTCACGAAGAATGCACATCAACGGACTAAAAGAGTCTTTTCCCATCTCTTTCTGGATATAAAACGGTTTATAATTAGACATGCAGTATATATGTAATATGCATATGGTGCTTGTTACAAAAGGAAAAAACAAAGCACAAAACTTTTTACATTATTCAACCCCAATTATAATGTATCAGTGTTTCAACCTCCTCATAGACCCTCCATCGAAGGGATGGCCGAGCCTACAGTCACGTTGAATTAAGGCAGACTTATTTGGATTATCACTATCTGGACACACATCCAGTGGTAGTCCAATCACTGATTGGTTTGGCCTCATATGACTAATAACCCTTAACTCCTAAGGAGAGGTCATCACCGTCTTATGTCAAGTGTATAACCATCTCTTATGAAATTCCCAGAATGTCTATGATTAAGTCTTCCGAAGGGAAGAGACTTTTATCCTTCCTAGAAGTGAACTTTAGTAAAGAGCTCCACCGAAGGGATGGCCGCTCCCACCAACACTTCATTGACATTCTATAGAAGTGATCTTTAGTAAAGAACTCCACCGAAGGGATGGCCGCTCCTACTAACACCTCATTATGAATATTCACATTAGTTCACCCATTAACTCATCAAAGCGTTCTTTAGTTAAAGAACTCCACCGAAGGGATGGCCGTTCCCACTAACACTTTAATGAGGTAACATGAACCGAAAATGGAAGGCCGTGGGGTCTTTCCTAAAACCCCTCTCCCACTTGATTATTTATCGCTAGGGTTTATACTTTTTGACCTTTACATTGTTTTACTCAAAAGCCCTTTTTAAATCTAGCAAACTTGGTTAATTAAATTCATGACTTAAGTCATCTTAAAATCAAATAACCTTTGCTTTAAAACATTTGAGCAAATCCCTTCAAAGAGTCAAAAACCTATCTTGGGTTATGAAAACCCATAGGTAGCATCTAATTAGATTTTAGTTTAGCCTCCTTTGGAAACCAAGGGTACCAAGATAAACTAAACCCTATCCAATTTTAACCTTAGACAAATAGAAGGAGCTGGTCTAAGTTCCGTTTAAAACAATTTGCCAAACTAAAAACAATCTAATACAATAAAGATGCCAATTTTAGAACCTAACGGTGGCCATGTTTCTAGGTGACAATTATAGCAATTATATAAAGCATTCATCCATGCATTTCATATATAAAAGCAAATAAAAGTATGCAATCCTTGATGGCTCCTTGCTCTTAGGATTTCAAATCCTAATCGAATTAGGACTCCTCATGCATCTAGAAGTCTTGACTCCTTCATCTCCAAGGACTCCAATTTCTTGCAACCTTCTTGTCTTGAAACTTTCCTTTTCTTGCTCGTTTCCATAAATTGATTTATACAAGCAAACCCATGAAAAACAAAACCAAAATTACATTGGAGATTCCTATGCTTTTCAAGAAAGCTTACATCAAGACTAGTTGGAATAAATTAAGGAAACTTTACAACTTCCTATGATTGCTAACCGCGCAATCGTACACTTTCCAACTAATTAAAAAACATCCAAATCCACACAACATACATGCGAACCATCAAGGATGCTAATTATGGCTGCAAACAAAGAGGTTAGTGCATGCAAACTCACTATGTGCATCATTAAACAAATCTGGAAAATAAATTCCAGCAATGTTAATGAAACTTGCACACAACATGCATCACAACATAACTTTAATAGGGTGCCACCATACCCATAATCAATCTACGATTAATTACACACAACATGGGATCATGATTTCACATGGAGTGGCTCTGATACCACTGAAAGAAATCGCGATTCAGATCTGAAACTTCTCATAAAGAGACTACTATGGCTGATGCAAAGCATGACAGATTTTAAAAAAATCTGATTTCTGCACTATGCAGCGGAAATCAGCCATAAAGAATCGCATAGAAACTCCATTAAATCATGACCAACAAGTGTATAATTAAAGGAGAATGAAGAAGACTCATACCTCAAAGATTTGTAGACTTCAAACCTCTGAAAAAATAGATCCAAAGGCGTGAACTCAGACTTGCAATTTGCAAACAAGTTGCTGGAATTTTCTTGCACTAGTATTGCCTTTGATCTTCTCCTCTATCTCACTTCCAAATCTGATTGGCTAAGATGGTGGGATCTTAATCTAGGAATTAAGAACTATTTCTCCAAGGGAAAATCTCAGACCTCAAGCTTTCTTATCTCAAGAAGAGAACCTTTCCAAGGCTGGACGTGTGGGGCTCTCCCAGTGCTCACAAATTGTTTCACAAAGTGTGTTGTGAAACTTGCAAAGGCATTCTTCTTAGCTTCCTTGTTATGGACGTCCAAAAGGGATGGTTCTCCTTTTATAGAAACTATGGGAAGCCTTTCCTATTTAGTTATCTCTCCTTATTCTAATTTATGTCCAAAAAGGAAAGACTTATTTCCTTTAAGAAACACTCTAATTAGAAAAGGAAACCAAAAGGAACTTTCCATACAATTAGTAATACTAGTTGTAGAACACTTACTAATTTTAAGTTCCTAATCCTAAAAGGAAACTAACTCATAGGAATACTAATCCAAAGAGGAGTCCAACTTTCCAAGTAGAGTCCTACTCAAAGTTGGAAACCTTACCCATGGAAATCCTATTATGGACATCCCACATATCAATGCACACCATGGCCCACATATAATTTATCTAGAGTTAAATTCATGTATGCCATCAAAGGCCTATTTGAATTTAAACTCAAAAAATATTTTTCCACTAAAATAATTCATCCTTATGTTATATAAACATCTTAGGAAACCATGCCAATCTTGGTAAGTGACTAGAGAAGGGACCAAAAGACATATTTGCCATTGGCTCCCAAAATGACCAAAATGTCCATGCTAAACCCATAGCAACATTAAGACCATTTTAACCTTAACTCATTCCACTAAAGAGTTATGGTTGAACTCCAAGGACAAATATATATTATAATAAGCTCGTCATAAGATGACGGTTGTCTTCGACCTACTAAGTGTAATGACCTGAATGCCCCTCTATGTAACATCCATAATCGAGTCAGGTTATCATATGTACTATCAACCTTCCCGATTACATCTAAACCTTAGAACTTCATATCCTTAAACATAATCATCATTCGAATATCATTCTCTTGATCCAGGGAGCGACCCACAAGTTCAATATCCATATGGAACATCCATATACTAAGATCTTAGATTTTGATGATTAATCGGATAATTCTAAGGGGACGATTATTTCATCATCAGATGGCATAGATTCTATATTGCATTTGCACGTCCCAACTGATCAAGTCCGAGTACCCAAAACACAGAGCTGTTGACCCATGAATAGAATCTCACCCATAGTGAATTAAAGCACAAGAACTTGACTTCGTCAGTTCATCCACAAATGCTCAAGATTAAGAGCACCGGTTACTTAGTAGCATGAGGTGACTTGATCTCTTTTCTGTGATAGTACTATTTTAGAGATCACACCTACAATGGTCCTGTTCAATGCATGACACATGCACTAATGAGATAGATCCGGGAAAGGCCTCCCATGACTTAGGTATGTCACCCTATATAGGAGAGTATCTCATTATAACTTCTACCAAGATGAAGTGCCCAGCTCCATCTTTCAGTTATGAACAAATATGATGTTTCCAGTTGTCCATGAATAAGACCTATCTGTGTGCAGACACTACACACCTAATTCATTTACTAGAAACAATGGGCCTTACACAACCATACATATATACATGTTTAAGCATAAAAGAGTCTTTCAATTAAATAACCAGTAAATATCCAGTAACAAAAGATGAGAATGCAGCTAGTGGGCTTTAGGGCATACACCAATCCCAACACATACATGAAGCTTCCAACAGCGGATGCATATGGAACTCTCCTCATGCTCTCTATCTCTTCAGATGTCTTTGGACATTGATCTCGAGACAGTGGTACTCCATGTCTAGAAGGTAGGAGGCCCTTCTTGGAGTCATGCATGTTAAACTTGACCAATATCTTCTCAATATATGAAGATTGGGATAAGCCTAATATCTTATTCTTGCGATCACGGAAAAGCTTGATCCCTAAGATATAGCTGGCCTCACCCAAATCCTTCATCTGAAATTGAGAGGATAACCAAACCTTTGTGGATGACAATAAACCTACATCATTTCCTATGAGTAATATGTCATCTACATACAGAACCAAAAATGCAACTGCTTTTCCACTTCCTTTCTTATACACACATGGTTCATCAATGTTTTGATCAAAGCCAAAAGATTTGACTGCCTGATTAAACTTGATGTTCCATGCTCTAGATGCTTGCTTAAGTCCATAAATGGACTACTTAAGTTTACAAACCATGTTATCTTGGCTATTAGCAATGAAACCCTCTGGTTGCATCATATAGATGCTTTCGTCAAGACTTCCATTAAGAAAAGCTGTCTTGACATCCATCTGCCATATCTTGTAGTCATAATGACATACGATGGCCAAGAGAATCCTTATGGATTTAAGCATAGCCACTGGTGAAAAGGTTTCCTCATAATCGATACCCTCTTTCTGAGTATATCCTTTCACCACCAGTCTTGCTTTGAAGGTTTCCACCTTCCCATCCACTCCTCTCTTCCTCTTGTAGATCCACTTGCACCCTATGGGTTTAATCCCTTCAGGTGCATCTACAAGTTCCCAGACTTGATTGGAATACAAAGAATCCATTTCAGATTTCATCGCTTGCTGCCACATGTCAGCATCTATATCCATTACTGCTTCATCATAACTAGTAGGATCCTCAACCAGATCTTCAGAGTCTGTCTTAAAAGACACTCCTAGCTATCTTTCTGGCTGTCTAGAAATTCTCCCACTACGACGAGGCTCCGGAGTGTTTAAAGGAATATCTTGTTCATCTACTGTCTCAGGATCTGGTACACATGTTATAGGAGATCCCGGAAGAATCTCCTCAAGGATTTCTTTACAACTAGGCTCTTGGTGCATCATACAATCATCGTCTAAGTACCTAGCATGAGTGCTGATGAGCACTTTTTGCTCCTTTGGATGATAAAAGATGCCACCTCTTGTTCCCTTAGGATACCCAATGAAGCAGCACATTTCCGATCTGGGTTCCAGCTTGGTAGCTTTATCATTCAGTACATAGGCTAGACAACCCCAAATGTGAATATGTCTTAAACTAGGTTTTCGACTTGTCCACATTTCTAGGGGTGTCCCGGGTACTGATTTAGAAGGTACCAGATTTAAAATGTATGCTGCTGTTTCTAGGGCATATCCCCAAAAAGATATAGGTAGGGTTGCATGACTCATCATGGACCTTACCATATCAAGAAGGGTACGGTTTCTTCTCTCTGCTACACCGTTTTGCTGGGGTGTACCCGGTGCAGACAACTGAGACACAATCCCATGTTCTGTGAGGTACTCTTTGAACTCACCCAGGAGGTACTCGCCACCTCGATCAGATCGAAGGGCTTTGATATGTTTCCCCAGTTGTAGCTCCGCCTCAGCCTTGAATTGTTTGAACTTATCAAACGCTTCAGACTTGCGTCGCATTAAGTATACATATCCATACCTAGAGTAATCATCGGTGAAGGTGATGTAATATTCATACCCTCCTCAAGCCGGTTTGTTCATAGGACCACACACATCAGTGTGAATCAATTCTAACAACTCCTTTGACCTTAGTCCCTTTCCAGAGAATGACCGTTTGGTCATCTTTCCCTTGAGACAAGATTCGCACTGAGGAAAAGGTTTGAAATCTAATGAGCTCAGAGGCCCATCTTTTACCAACCTCTGAATCTGTTTTAGGTTAATGTGACCCAGACGTAAGTGCCAAAGATATGTGTCATTGATTGAAGATACCTTCCTTTTAAGGGAAGTTGAGTTTTCTTGTTGTACATTATGCAGTGTGGGAGCAATAGGAAATATATAAAATAAGTAGTCATGTATTTTACCGGAACATATAATATTTCCATCTCTACTGACATCAGAATGGAAAGAAACTGAATAATTAAATTCAATTAATCTGGAAACTGAAATTAAATTCTTCCTCATGTCCGGAACATAGAAAACATTATTTAAAACTAATATCCTATCACATGGAAAATGTAAGGTAACAACTCATACTGCAACTGCCCAAACTTTAGCTCTAGTTCTGACTCTAAAGGCAAACTCTCTTTTCTCAATTCTCTGCATTATCTGAAACCCCTGCAATGAATTACAGATATGATTAGTGGCTCCTGAGTCTACTATCCACGAGTCAGTAGAATCAACCACTAGACAAGTTTCAATATAGTATGAAAAAGATGTACCTTTCTTAACTAAGGCCAGGAACTTGGGACAATCTTTCTTCCAATGACCATTGAGGCCACACTTGAAGCATTTCCCTTTGGGCTTTCCATCTGTACCCTTGTCCTTCTTATTACCAGTGTTGTCCTTTTTCTGCCCTTTTCCCTTATTCTGCTTCTTATTGGACTTCTTCCCTTTCGGGTTTAGTTTAGAGGAAGACTGGAAAAAATGAGCTTGGGCTTTGGGCTTCATGATGGCCTCTGCCGCCTGGAGTTCTTTCATTAACAAAGGTAGAGTCATGTCCATCTTGCTCATATTGAAATTGAGCTTGAACTGATTGAAAGAGTCCGGCAGAGTTTCGAGAATCATGTCAGTCTGACTCCCTGCATCAATCTCAGCCCCTAGAATCTCAGCTTCATTGAAACAATCCATCAGCTTGAGCATATGCTCTCTGACAGGTGTTCCCTCAGCCATCCTAGCATTCATGATAGTCCTCATAACAGCTTGCCTAGTTGGCCTGCTCTTGTCTGCGAACATCTCAGACAAGGACATCATGATTTCATAGGCTGTGTCCATATGCTCGTGATGTGTTTGCAACACGTTGGACATGGAAGCGAGCATGTAGCATTTAGCCATGCTATTCGCTTTCTTCCATTTCCTCTCAGCCTCTAACTGGTCATCAATTGAATTAGCATCAATATCCGGACAGGTTTCCACTAAGACATACTTGTACTCCTCAGCAGTGAGTACTATGTCTAGATTTCTCTTCCAATCTATGTAGTTAGGTCCAGTCAGTTTGTTCTCACGAAGAATGCACATCAGCGGACTAAAAGAATCTTTACCCATCTCTCTCTGGATATAAAACGGTTTATAATTAGACATGCAGTATATATGTAAAATGCATATGGTGCTTGTTACAAAAGGAAAAACAAAGCAAAAAACTTTTTACATTATTCAACCCCAATCATAATGTATCAGTGTTTCAACCTCCTCATAGACCCTCCATCGAAGGGATGGCTGAGCCTACAGTCACGTTGAATTAAGGCATACTTATTTGGATTATCACTGTCTGGATACACATCCAGTGGCAGTCCAATCACTGATTGGTTTGGCCTCATATGACAAATAACCTTTAACTCCTAAGGAGAGGTCATCACCGTCTTATGTCAAGTGTATAACCATCTCTTATGAAATTTCCCAGAATGTCTATGATTAAGTCTTTCGAAGGGAAGAGACTTTTATCCATCCTAGAAGTGACCTTTAGTAAAGAGCTCCACCGAAGGGATGGCCGCTCCCACCAACACTTCATTGACATTCTATAGAAGTGATCTTTAGTAAAGAACTCCACCGAAGGGATGGCCGCTCCTACTAACACCTCATTACGAATATTCACATTAGTTCACCCATTAACCTATCAAAGCGGTCTTTAGTAAAGAACTCCACCGAAGGGATGGCCGCTCCTACTAACACTTTAATGAGATAACATGAACCGAAAATGGAAGGCCGTGGGTCTTTCCTAAAACCCCTCTCCCACTTGATTATTTATCACTAGGGTTTATACTTTTTTACCTTTACATTGTTTTACTCAAAAGCTCTTTTTAAATCTAGCAAACTTGGTTAATTAAATTCATGACTTAATGACTTAAGTCACCTTAAAAATAAATAACCTTTGCTTTAAAACATTTGAGAAAATCCCTTTAAAGAATCAAAAACCTATCTTGGGTTATGGAAACCCATAGGTAGCATCTAATTAGATTTTAGTTTAACCTCTTTTGGAAACCAAGGGTACCAAGATAAACTAAACCCTATCCAATTTTAAACCTTAGACAAAATAGAAGGTGCTGGTCTAAGTCCCGTTTAAAACAATTTACCAAACTAAAAACAATCTAATACAAAAAGATGCCAATTTTAGAACCTAATGGTGGCCATGTTTCTAGGTGACAATTTTAGCAATTATATAAAGCATTCATCCATGCATTCCATATATAAAAGCAAATAAAAGTATGCAATCCTTGATGGCTCCCTGCTCTTCAGACTTGTAGTCCTTATCGAACTAGGACATCAAAAATAGATCTCATCTTGCACCAAGAAGTCTTGTCTCCTCCACCACTAAGGAATCCGGTTACTTGCAACCTTTCTTGAAACTTTCTTCTTCTTGCTTGTTCCAATAAATTAAATTTATACAAGCGAACCCATAAAAAAAACAAAAGCCCAAATTACATTGGAGATACCTATGCTTTTCAAGAAAGCTTACATCAAGACTAGTTGGAATAAAAGTAAAGAAAGAATTACAACTTCCTATGATTGCTAAACGCGCAATCATACACTTTCCAACTATTGAAAAAACATCCAAATCTACATAACAATCATGCGAACCATCAAGGATGTAATACATAGCTGCAAACAAAGAGGTTAGTGCATGCAAACACACTATGTGCTTCATTAAACAAATCTGGAAAATAAATTCCAGCAATGTTAATGAAACTTGCACACAACATGCATCACAACATAACTTTAATAGGGTGCCACCATGCCCATAATCAATCTAGGACTAATTATACACAACAAGGGATCATGATTTCACATGGAGTGGCTCTGATACCACTGAAAGAAATTGCGATTCAGATCTGAATTAGCGGAAGACATTCATGGCTAATTTGTAACATGACAGATTTTAAAAAATCTGATTTGGGCAGCATAAATCAGCCATAGAGATCGCATGAGAACTCCATGAATTCATGACCAACAAGTGTATAATTAAAGGAGAATGAAGAAGACTATTACCTCGAAGATTTGTAGATTTCAAATCTCTGAAAAAATAGATCCAAAGGCCCGAACTCAGACTTTCAACTAGCTAACAAGTTGCTGGAATTTTCTGCAGTAGTATTTGCCTTTGATCTTCTTCTCTATCTCACTTCCAAATCTGATTGGCTAAGATGGTGGGATCTTAATCTGGGAATTGAGAACTATTTTTCTAATGGAAAATCTCAGACCTACAAGTTTCTTCACTAAAGAAGAAAACACTTCAAGGGCTGGACGTGTGGAACCTTGCTCTATGCTATATGTTGTGTTGGACGTCCAAGGTGGAAGCTCTCTCCCTTTTTATAGAAACTTTGAGGAAACCTTTCCTAAAAGTTTTTGTCTCCTTATTCTCAAAGATGTCCTAACAGGAAAGTATAATCTAAAGATTTATTTCCTTTAAGAAACACTTCTAATAAGAAAAGGAAACTAAGGAACTTCCCATGCAATTAGTAATCCTAGTTGTACAACACTTACTAATTTTAAGTTCCTAATCCAAAAAGGAAACTTTCTCATAGGAATACTAATCCAAAGAGGAGTCCAACCTTCCAAGTAGAGAGACCTACTCAAAATTGGAAACCTTACCCATGGAAATCCCATTATGGACGTCCCTCATGATAATGCACACCATGGCCCACATACAATTTATCTAGAATTAAATTCATGTATGCCATCAAAGGCCTATTTGAATTTAAACTCAAAATTATTTTTCCACTAAAATAATTCATCCAAATGTTATCTAAACATTTAAGGAAACCATGCCAATCTTGGTAAGTGACTAGAGAAGGGACCAAAAGACATATTTGCCATTGGCTCCCAAAATGACCAAAATGTCCATGCTAAACCCATAGCAACATAAAGACCATTTTAACCTTAACTCATTCCACTAGAGAGTTATGGTTGAACTCTAAGGACAAATATATAATAAGCTCGTCATAAAATGACGGTTGTCTTCGACCTACCAAGTGTAATGACCTGAATGCCCCTCTATGTAACATCCATAATCGAGTCAGGTTATCACATGTACTATCAACCTTCCCGATTACATCTAAACCTTAGAACTTCATATCCTTAACATAATCATCATTCAGATATCATTCTCTTGGTCCAGGGAGCGACCCACAAGTTCAATATCCATATGGAACATCCATATACTAAGATCTTAGATTTTGATGATTAATCGGATAATTCTAAGGGGACGATCATTCCATCATTAGATGGCATAGATTCTATATTGCATCTGCAGGTCCCAACTAATCAAGTCCGAGTACCCAAAACACAGAGCTGTTGACCCATGAAAAGAATCTCACCCATAGTGAATTAAAGCACAAGAACTTGACTTCGTCAGTTCATCCACAAATGCTCAAGATTAAGAGCACCGATCACTCAGCAGCATGATGTGACTTGATCTCTCTCTGTGATAGTAATATTTTAGAGATCACACCTACCATGGTCCTATTCAATGCCTTGCATATGCACTAATGAGATGAATCCGGGAAAGCCCTCCCATGACTTAGGTAAATCACCCTGAATACAGGAGAGTCTCTCATTATAACTTATACCAAGATGAAGTGCCCAGCTCCATCTCTCAGTTATGAACAAATATGTTGTTTCTAGTGTCCATGAATTAGATCTATCTGTGTGTAGACACTGCACACCTAATTCATTTATTAGAAACAATGGGCCTTACACAACCATACATATATACATGTTTAAGCAGAAAAGAGTCATTCCATTAAATAACCAATAATATCCAGTAACAAAAGATGAGAGTGCAGCTAGTGGGCTTTAGGGCATACACCAATCCCAACATTTTCTTCTTCGCTGACCAATTCATCGTCCCAAGCATCAATTGCTGGGGTTTCTTCATGATGATCAGTCGGGAAGAGTGTGAGTCCTGAAGTCACAATCTCAGGAGAAGAAACCTGAGAGGGTGCCATCTCTGTGAAAGTCACGTGAGATGAGGTAGTTCCAGAAGATATGGTGCTAGGCATAGTTGGAGTGTAAGTGATCTCATCAGACGAGGCTTCGGAAGAGCTATAATCCCGAATTATCACATTACAGGTAACTCTGACAAGAGACATTGCCTGCTCAGAGTCAGACTCATCCTCGGATGTAAGAGGATTGTCCACCCAGCAATTTTCTCCATTTTCAGGAGTTAATGAAGGAGGTACCTGGTGGTCTTCAGGGACTTCCGATTCTGGTTTGCGAGGAAGCTCGTTGACGTGGTCTTGCCCTTGTTCTAGGGCAAGACGTTGCAAGATCCTCGCATATTCTTCAAGATCAGGCATGGGATCCAAATCTTCTTCTCCGTCTGCTCTTTGGGGTTCAACATGGTTGATTTCCACTGGAGCAACAACTATTGACACCAAAAATGTCACTTTGCCTCTTTAACATCAAGAAAGCTACATGAAGTCGTGGCCTACCACAAATGGGCGATGCTACTTCTCAAAAAATAAAATATTGTCAGAATCAAACAAAAATTGCAATATCCTTCAAGACAGCCAAAAGAGGAGTACACAAGAAGTTTCGTGCCATTTCAAAATTATTTGACCTAACTTCGCTTCTCCGATAGATGAACAGGATCTCTCGGCGGTGACAGCATCAAAGACACTAAATCTTCGATCAGAGCCTATGTATAGTCCCAAAATACATCCAAAAGGCTCCACATCAAGTTCCAAGTCAAACCGACAACGTTTGACCCTACATCAACCCTCGAACAGCTAAATCAAGCCTCTTGGTGGCAAGAACCAGCGAGGCCATTACTCATCAAACAGAGCACATGTGAGGCTTCAAGAAGCTTTCAAAGGGCTACACGTCAAGTTTCAGGTCATTTCGACAACATTTGACCATACTTTGACTCTCGGAAGCCAAATCAAGCCTCTCGGCGGCGAAGCTCCCCGGGACCATGGTTTCCAAGATAAAGCCTGTGGATCATCTCAAAATGACTCCAATAGGTTCCCTGTTAAATTTCAAGTCAATCAGGCATTGGTTGACGTCACATCAAGGTGCGATATCTTCCTTGCGACAAAATCAAGTTTACTAGTGACAGGACCCCATACGGCTTCAAAAGTCAAAGAAAAGCCTATGGTTGATCTTATTTATTGCTCATGATACTTCACCTCAAATATCAGGTCATTCCGACATCGTCTGACCCAGTTTCAGCTTCTAACGGAAAATCAGCAGCTCTACGCTACAAAGTCCTCGGCTTTCCCTGAAAATTGGAAACTTTGCACCCCAAAATGCAAGCATTCTCATCAAGTTTTCTGCAGGGAAATCAAGCCAATAAATGTGCAAAAATGCCAAGAAAAATATAGAAGAAAAAAGAATGAAAAAAGACCTCGAAACGGCCGTGAAACGGGACCAAAAGGGGATAATTCCCCCCATGGTCGCATCCCGCGACCCTGGCCCACGATCGCCGGCGACCAGGGAGCCCCGAATCGCTGTATTCTCCCCAAAAATGCCCGTTTTCCGTCATTTTTCGCGTTTCGAAGTTTCAAACTCCTGTGATTTTCCAAAATTCATACTTTTGAGGCACCAAATCCTTCGACGTCCGTCAAAATCACGTGTCCATCTTCAAGAGTATCGAAATCAACATTGATCACCAATTGGTCGACCAAAAAGTGCACTTTCTAGCCGATCGATCGAGAAATCAACTGGACAAATGTCACCAGCCTGCTGCTAGCTATCAATGTCTGAAGTTACATGGTCATCTTATGTTGATCAGCATGTAGATCCATCGATGATCATTGCCAAAAGAACTCCAAAAGACGCGACACAGCCCGCAACTCTTCAACTGCTCGGCGACCACTAAATGCAATTAATTGGCTAGCTTTATTACAGTCATTATTTCATTTCTTTGGATGGCCCAATCAAAAGCAAGCATTTGGGAGTTATAAGTCAAGAGATTCATGACATTTAAAACATGAAACTCCTCCCATCATGGTGATTAAAGGTGATTAAATGCACTTAATCTCTATCGGCCAATCAGAAGCCAAGGTCCAAGTGTTACGAAATAAAGGAATTAAACCTTATAACTCCTCCCTTAATGCGGCTTAAATGTGATTAAAGCACATAAGCCCTCCTAAATGGCTACCAAGAGCCTATAACTAAGAGAGCTTTCCAAGAAGAATGAGCATTCGAAATCCGAAAGAATATAGACAGAAAATCTGAGAGAAAGAAAAAGAGAGAAAACTCTGCGAAAGTTCTGCACCGACCACCGTTACAAGGTGACAAAAGTCCCTTGGGGGCTAACCCCCCCTGCCCTAGGTCCTTGCCTTCTCCTTCCGCCTCTAATGGAATAGACGTGGCTTTTCAGCCCGTCTACTTAGTTTTTTATTGGACATAAGACCTCTTCTTGGTCTTTGTCCTCCAAAAATCTAAGGTAATAGCCAAGCCAAGCGAATCAAGAGCATCCTCTGTTCTTATCTGCGTTGATGGGGGTGAAGTCCACACATGGCTTGTGACCGTCAATCTGAACGAGTCACCCACAGTCTCCTGAGAAGTTAGATCCTGCCTTTCTTGCTTATCATTGCATTTTGTATTTTTCTAAAAGAGACAAAAATCACAACTTTTGTCTTTTATTATTGATAAGAATTGTAAATCGGTTATAAATGCCAAAATCGGCTATAAACACCAAAAATCAGCTATAAATGCCAAAACATCGCCTTTCACGGCAAATCAAGAAAATGTCTTTTTTCTTAAATATATGTGCAATGGAAAACTTGAAAGAAGTTGATTTCCTTTTTACTTGCGAAGGATGATCTCCAGATCACCAATTGCAATTCTAAGTAAAATAGAAAATCTGGCACACCAACACACAAAAAAATGTTGTTGCACGCCTCCGCCCCTCCGGACGCGAAAGGGTCGTACCCCACGGACTGCCACAACCGTCGACCTCGATAGCATGGAGTGCGCAAAAGCGTTGTCCATCAAGTTAGCACACCCGGTGGGACTCTTTCATTTGAGAACACGATGCTTGGAAATGAAGTATTTGCATACCATATTTTTGCTCTATGCTTAAACTTCTTTTCTGGATTCCTTGGCTACCTTCTAGTTGGTGGCCTATGTTGGATTTCGCATCTAAAAAAATGAGATGAGATATTTTGGAAATTTATAATTCTTTGAATTTATTTCCACTCTTTCTCTTTTAAAAAAAATCAAAAAATCAGATTTCTCAATTTTGATTCAAAATTGAGAAACTTTGGTCATTTCCTTTTTGGGCACTGGCGCTCGCGGAATTCGTTGAGCCTGTGTTCGAATCAGGGATTAGGCCATCGTTTCTCTCCGATGAATCTGTCAGGGATCAATATATATGTATAAAAAAATAAAAAAATCAGAGTTCTCAATTTTGATTCAAAATTGAGAAACTTTGATCTTTTCCCTTCTGGGCACTGGCGCTCGCGGAAATCGTTGAGCCCATGCTCGAATCAGGGATTGGGCCATCGTTTCTCTCCGATGAATCTGTCAGGGATAAAATATATATATATGTATGTATAAAAAAACTAAAAAATCATATTTCTTAGTTTTGATTCAAAATTGAGGAACTTTGATACTTTCCCTTCTGGGCACTGGTGCTCGCCAAAATCGTCGAGCTCGTGTTCGGATCAGGGATTGGGCCATCGTTTCTCTCCGATGAATCTGTCGAGGATAAAAAAATATATATATATGTATGTATAAAAAAATTAGATTTTCAATTTTGATTCAAAATTGAGAAACTTTGATCCTTTCCCTTTGGGCACTGGCGCTCGCGGAAATCGTTGAGCCCGTGTTCGGATCAGGGATTGGGCCATCGTTTCTCTCCTATGAATCTGTCAGGGATCAAAATATATATATATATATATATGTATAAATTAAAAAAATCCAAATTTCTCTTTTTTGGATTCAAAATCGAGAAACTTCGATCATTTCCCTTCTGGGCACTGGCGCTCGCGGAAATCGTTGAGCTTGTGTTCGAATCAGGGATTGGGCCATCTTTTCTCTTTGATGAGTCTATTTCGGATCTATCGTTTCTCTTCGATGAGTCTATTTCGGTTCTAAAAAAAAACAGACATAGACTACTAAGGTTAAACCAATTACGCTCTTTGATCACGATTGATTCAAGAAAAGCCTTGTCCAGAGTGTGGAGACAGCTTGACTGTTCTAGGCAAGGGTCCTCCAAACGAGTTCATTAAGTAATCCTACCCTTACCTGGGGGCAATTCTATCAATCGAGATTTCATAAGACCGGGTTAGGAAGCCTTTGTGTACTCTCTAGTCTTTTAAATAAAAAATCTTTAAAATAATTTTTTTAAATAAAAAAATAGAAAAGAAATTTTTCAGAAAAAAAGAATCTTAAAAAAATATATAAAAAATTTTCAAAAAAATCTAAAAATTAAAAAAAAGATTTTTTTTTAAAAAATCTTAAAAATATATAAAAAAAAAGATTTTCAAAAAAACATCTTAAAAAAAAAACTTTCGTCATTTTTGGGTTCAAATCTGAGAAATTTTGGTCTCTTCCTTTCTGGGCACTTGCACTCGTGGTAATCATTGAGCTCGTGTTTAGATTGGAATGCCTTTTGCTCTCTTTGATGAATCTGATCTTGGCCTTTCAAAAAAAAAAAGAAAAAAAACTATCGTCATTTTTGGGTTCAGATCCGAGAAATTATGGTTCCTTCCCTTCTGGGTACTGGAGCTCGCGGAAATCGTTGATCCCGTATTTGGATCGGAATACCATCTGTTATCTTTGATGAATCCAATCTTGAACAGCTAAATCAAGCCTCTCCGCGGCGAGAACCACCGAGGCCATCACTCATCAAATAGAGTACATGGACGGCTTCAAAATGCTTACAAAGGGCTACACGTCAAATTTTAGGTCATTTCGACAACATTTGACCATACTTTGACGCTCGGAAGCCAAATCAGGCCTCTCGGCGGCGAAGCTCCCCGGGACCATGGTTTCCAAGAAAGAGCCTATGGATCATCTTAAAATGACTCCAATAGGTTCCCTGTCAAATTTCAAGTCAATCGGACATCGGTTGACTGCACATCAAGCCGCGACATCTTCATCGCGACAAAAGTAAGTCTACTGGTGATAGGACCCCAAACGGCTTCAAAACTCAAACAAAAGCCTATGGTTCGTCTTATTTATTTCTCAGGAGGCTTCACACCAAATTTTAGGTCATTTCGACATCGTTTGACCCAGTTTCAGCTTCTGATGGAAAATCAGCAGCTCTACGCGACAAAGTCTTCGGCTTTCTCAGAAAATTGAAAACTTTGCAAAACAAAATGCAAGGATTCTCATCAGGTTTTCTACAAGGAAATCAGGCCAATAAATGATAAAAAATGTTAAGGAAAAATATAGAAGAAAAATGAATAAAAAAACAGCAAAAACGGACACAAAACGGGACATAAGGGGGGAAAACCCCCCAGGGGTCGCAGGGGTGAGCCCGAGATCGCCGGGAGGGCCCCGGAAATTCCATTTTTCGCCGTTTTTTCTTGATTCAAGCGTCTGACCTCAGGTATTTTCCAAAACTCATACTTTTGAGACACCAAATCCTCTAACATCCATCAAAAACACAGGTCGATCATCAAGAGTATCGAAATCAACATTGATCGCCAACCGGTCAACCAAAAAAGTGTGCTTTCTACCAGACCGATCGAGATATCGACAGGACAGATGGCATCGACCCGCTGTTGGCAACCAATACCTGAAGTTATGTGGTCATCTGATGTCGATCTACATGAAGATCCATCGTTGATCATTGCCAGAAGAATCCCAAAAGACGCGGCACGACCTGCGACTCTTCAACTGCTCGGCGACCACTTAATGCGATTAATTGACTAGCTTTATTGTAGTCATTAATCCATTTCTTTGGACGGCCCAATCAGAAGCAAGCATTCGGGAGTTACAAGTCAATTGATTCATGGCATTCAACCCATGAAACTCCTCCCATCATGGCGATTAAAGGCGCCCTCAATCTCCTCCGGCCAATCAGAAGCCAAGAAAAAAGATTTACAAAATAAAGGAATTAAATCCTGTAACTCCTCCCATTATGCGGCTTAATGACAATAAAAGCCCATAAACCCTCCTAAATGGCTACCAAAAGGCCTATGAATAGGAGAGCACTCCAAAGGAATCCAGATCGGAAAAAGAAGACAAATCCCAAATCAGAAAAAAACACAGAAATCGAGAGAAAGAAAGAGAAAACTCTGCGGAAATTCTACACCGACTACCGCTACAAGGTGACAAAAGTCCCTTGGGGGGTACCCCCCCAAGGTCCTTGCCTTCTCCTTCTGCCTCCAATGGCTTAGAAGTGGCTTTTTAGCCCGTCTACTTGGCTTTTTATTGGACATAGGACCTCCTTTTGGTCTTTGTCCTCTAAAAACCTGAGGTTATAGCCAAGCCAAGCGAATCAATAGCATCCTCTATTCTCATCTGCATGGATGATGGCGAAGTCCACATATGGCTTGCGACCGTCAATCTAAACGGGTCCTCCACAATCTCCTGAGAAGTTAGATCCTCCTTTTCTTTATTTTCATTGTAGTTTGTATTTTTTTTAAAAGAGACAAAAATCACAACTCTTGTCTTTCATTATTGATAAGAATTGTAAATCGGCTATAAACGCCAAAATCGGCGATAAACGCCAAAAATCGGCTATAAACGCCAAAAAAATCGTCTTTCACAGCAAATTAAGAAAATGTCTCTTTTCTTAAACATATGTGCAATGGAAAACTTGAAAGAAGTTGATCTCTTTTTTACTTGCGAAGGTTGATCTGCGGATCACCACTTGCTATTCCAAGTAAAAAATAGAAAATCTGGCACACCCACACAAAAAAAAATTGATGCACGCCTTTGCCCCCCGGTTACGAAAGGGTCGGATCCAACGGACTCCCATGTCCGCCGACCTTGGTAGAACCGAGCAGAAGCGCGGTCCATCAAGCTGGCACACCCGGTGAGACCTTCTTTGCATTTGAGAACACGATGCTAGAAATGAAATATTTGTATATCATATCTATTGCTCTATGCTTATACTTCTTTTCTTGATTCCTTGGCTACTTTCTAATTGGTGGCCTATGTTGGATTCCGCATCAAAAAAAAATGAGATGAGATTTTTTGGAAATTTCTAATTCTTTGAATTTATTTCCACTTTTTCTCTTTTCAACAAAAAAAATCGGATTTTTGAATTCAAAATTGAGAAACCTTGATCCTTTCCTATCGTTCATCGTGCTTGCAGAAATGTTGAGCCTGTTCGACTAAGGTTTTGGGCCATCGTTTCTCTTCGATGAGTTCATTAAAGATCTAGAAAAAAAAATTTTAGATTTTTCATTTTGGATTCAAAATTGAGAAACCTTGATCCTTTCCTATAATTCATCGTGCTTGCAGAAATGTTGAGCCTGTTCGACTAAGGTTTTGAGCCATCGTTTCTCTTCGATGAGTTCATTAAAGATCTAGAAAAAAAAACAAAAAAACAAAAAATCAGATTTTTCATTTTGGTTCCAAAATTGAAAAACCTTGATCCTTTCCTATCTTTCATCGTGCTTGCAGAAATGTTGAGCCTGTTCAACTAAGGTTTTGGGCCATCGTTTCTCTTCGATGAGTTCATTAAAGATCTAAAAAATATATATATAAACAAAAAAAAAGACATAGACCACTGAGGTTAAACCAACTGCGTTCTTTGATCATGGCGGTTGATTCAAGAAAGGCCTTGTCCAGAGTGTGGAGACAGCTTGACTGTTCTAGGCAAGGGTCCTCCAAACGGGTTCATTAAGTAATCCTACCCTTACCTGGGGGCAATTCTATCAATCGAGATTTCATAAGACCGGGTTAGGAGACCTATGTGTACTCTATCGTCTTTTAAATAACAAAATTTTTCAAAATAAAAATTTTTAAATTAAAAATTTTTAAATAAAAAATAAAAAATAAAAAATTTTCAAAAAAAATCTTAAAAAAAATTAAATAAAAAAAATAAAAAAAAGATTTTTTTTTTAAAAAATCTTCAAAAAAAAATTCCGTCATTTTGGGTTTACATTGGAGAAATCTTGGTCTTCTCCTTTCTGAGCACTAGCGCTCGCGGAAATCGCTGAGCCCGTGTTCGGATTGGAGTGCCTTTTGCTCTCTTTGATGAACCCAATATTGGCCTTTTTAAAAAAAAACTATTTATTTTTGAATTCAGATCCGAGAAATTATGGTTCATTTCCTTCTGAATACTGGCACTCGCGGAAATCGCTGAGACCGTATTTGGATCGAAATACCATCTGTTCTCTTTGACGAATCCAATCTTGACCTTTCAAAACAGAGATTCTCATCTCATGGATGCGGTCTCAAAACATTTGTGTCTTGCGGTACTAGTACGCCCTTTCAGGGTCTACTGTATTCGCGACCGGCACATTTGTAACTCAAACTTTATATTCTTCTTACCTCGAGCAAGCTCTGCTTCTCGATAAGTCGAATCTAAGTTCACAATTGCTTTTAGCAGTCACTGGGACACTCATTCTGAGCTTACCATACCTGCGATCAGAACAATTGTACCCTCTATGGCGTTTTGCCTTCTTCATATTGCTTGGGTCATCTCCTTCGAGCAATTTGAAAAGACAAAACCATAGAACTTCCCATTTATGATCATTATATTCTTGTGATTACTAATGGATGTGGTCTTGCTTCGAAAACTTTTCGAAAAAACTAACAATGGCAGCATCACTAACCGTTACCTTCGACGAGAACAAGCACCAACTTATGCTTCAACAGAAGCAAACCACGCACAGCTACAAGTGCCCCATCAGCTGCCGAAGCGTCAACTCCCTCGGCAACTCTCTGAACTCCGGGTCGACCTCAACTCCCCGGACTATCATCTTTGGGACGCTGGGACCATTCTCACTTCCCGAGGAATAAACTGCTCCTTCCAAGAAGCAGAAACTCGCCTCTCAACGTGTCACTACCGTGACACCAAAGGCGAGCACCAGAAGGCCCGAAGCCCGTGGCAGCCCCACGAAGCCTCAACCCTTAAATGACCAAGTCTATCCCAAGACTTGGTCCCCAAGACCTTCACCAAAACAAAGAAGGTCCCAAACATCCACCAAGCTAGCATTCCTAGCCCCACTCAAGGAGAACCAGTTCTACCCTCTTACCTACATGAAAGAGGAGAGACCCATCTCCAATCTGACTCTCAAGTCAACCCAGTATGAGCCGGCTTGTTCCTACAAGCCCAAAATCAAGTAATGCATCACAAGGCCTCTGCAAGCACATGCTAAGGCATACAAACCTGCAGTTCGACCCTTCATCTCTACAGGGGCCGAAGTCCAAAAATTCAAAGCTTCGCTGCAACAGGCGAAGGACAGGGTTCGCATCCTGTCCTTGCCCAGCTATAAAGAAGATAGGCTCGGCTGCTGCGCCCGAGGGTGCACATCCTTCATCGTCAAGACCCAGCCAGAGCTGACCGAAGCTCAAAGTTTGCTCGTCGTATACGCCGCCTCGCGCGTCGTATCGGCAAAAGAGACTAGAGAAGCAAAGGACCCACCTCCTACACTTCAAGTCTCTCCCAAATGGGTCGAAAAAGATAGACCCAACCAAGTTGTTGCTGTCCATATGGTTGGAAAAACCAGAAGACGCCAAAAGTCAGCATCCAAAATCCATGTCCGGCGTCCGATGACCCGCAACGTCTCCAGGACAAGAAGACACTCAGAAGAATCCCCTGCTCCTTTAAGCAAATGACGGCAGAGTGATCCTTCCTCAAGCTCTTCTTCAAAAAGAATGAGCCCCAGCTCAGTCACCAGGACATGTTCTTTCTTCGTTCGATCACGAAGGATGAACGTCTTGGCTACAAATTCTGAGCCACCACCCCGCAATCCACCTCAAGATGATGCTATCACCCGCATCCAGCAATTGGAACAAGGCCAACAGAGGATTGAAACTCTGATGGAAAACCTTCTCCTCGCCTTCCAAAATCAGGCGAACAATGAACCTCCTCCGAATCATCAAGATGATGAGGTAAATGGAGAAGAAAATGAGTCACGCGCCCTTACCAAAAAGGACGTAGACAGTATCCTCGCCAAAGCAAAAGAAGAGGATATACTCAAGGAGCATGGGATCAAGCCACCATATCCCTTATGGATGGACTTGGTCCCGTTCCCTACAAAATTCAAGCATCCTACTCTCCAAACATATACGGGGAAAGGATCAGCCAGACAACACGTCATCCACTTCAAGATCCTGACAGGAGCTATCGCGGATCAAGATGCACTCAAGATCTACCTCTTTGTAAGTACCCTAAAAGGTATGGCCTTCGATTGGTACTCCACTCTGCCGGAGGACTCCATCCAAAATTGGGCCATGCTAGAGACACGCTTCCTATCTCACTTCAAAGGTGAGGATCATCCCGCTACTATGGCTCAGCTGTGCAGCCTAAAACAGGGGGAGAATGAGTCAACATATGACTTCATTCATAAGTGGAAAGCAATGGCATACAAATGCTCTAATGTATTACCACAAGTGTCGCTAGTCGACATCTGCCGAAACAACATGAGAGCCAGAATCCACTCCATGATCATCGGCAACAAATCAAAAAACCTGGGAGAACTCCTAGAAGCTTCCATGGAAGCTGAAATGGTGATTAAAGACCTCAATAGTCAGAAATCATCAAGAAAAGAGCCAACCGCCATTGTAACCTCTAAACCAAAGAAGAAAGAGGTCCTCAATGTGTAGACCAAGTCAGCTCCTCAGCCACCAAAGAAAGCTGCTGGTAAGAGACCCGAACTCTCTGATGCCTTCAAAGAACGAGTAGAGAAGAAATACCCGTTTGATGAAGATGTTGATGAAATCTTCGGGGCTCTTGTGGCAAACGGCAAGCTCACCTTGCCTGAACCAAAAAGACCGGGTGATGTTGGCAAAACCAACGATCCTCGGTACTGTCCATACCACCAGATGATCTCGCATCCTCTCAATCAATGCTTCGTTGTGAGTGAGAAAATAAACGTGATGTGGAAAAACGGAGTCATCACCTTTGACAAAAACTATGGGTCTGCCTCCGTCAACATGGTGACATGTGGACAAACATCAAAATCACCGAAGAAGAAGATCACTACTTCCTTCAAGGTGATAAACTCAATCCAAGCATCCGAGGAACTGGTTCCTTACTCGACACCAGACGGACAACCCAAATGACTACATCCCGATCTCCTGGATGATGAAAATTGGGAGGTCGTGAAAACAAAGCCTACAGTTCAACAGCGAAGGCAGGCTAGGAAACATCTCCTCAAGCTTAAACGGCAAGAGAAGACCCAGTCAAAACAAGAAGTCAAAGAAAAGGCAGAGGCTTCCTCTACCGCTTCACTGGAGGCAATAAAAACATCCCTTCCAGAGACTTCAAAGGGGGCAAGGAAATTCACTCTCAGTGATTTCATGCCACCTCAATTAAAAGAAGCCACGCATGAGGCAACATACTCTTGCAATTCGGTAGTTGGATTCTCCATTGATGGATACGAGTCCAGCGACACTGATGATGGATTCGAATCCAACTACACAGACGAGTGGGAGGAGTCCCTTGAAACAGGAGAATATCTCTCCGATGAAGAATGGGTTCCTAAGAATCATCTTATGCCAGTAATCTGGTATAACCCCCTACAGCCACAAGGATCCTGGTCTGATGATGAAGAAGACCAAGAGGTTGTACAAGAAAATGTTGTTGAACCATCACCCCTCATTGCTCCAGTGGAAATCAACAATGTTGAGCAACAAAGAGTTGATGAAGAAGAAGATTTGGCTCCCATGCCTAATCTTGAAGAATATGCAAGGATCTTGCAGTGTCTCGCTCTAGAACAAGAGCAAGACTACGTCAACGAGCCTCCTCACAATCCAAAGCCTGAAGTCCCTGAAGACCATCAGGTACATCCTCCCTTAACTCCTGAAAATGGAGAAAATTGCTGGATAGACGATCCTCTTACATCCGAGGATGAGTCTGACTCCGATCAGGCAACGTCTCCTGTCAGAGCTTCCTGTAATATGATAATTCGGGATTATAACTCTTCCGAAGCATCGTCTAATGAGAGCACTTACACTCCGGGACGCCTAGCAATGTATCTTTTGGAGCCACCTCATCTTACGAGACTTTCACTGAGATGACACCCTCTCAGGTTTCCTCTCTCGAGACTGTGACTTCAAAGTTCACACCCTTCCTGACTGAAGAATTCCCAGCTATTGATGTTTGGGACGATGAATTGGTCAACGAAGAAGAAAGGTTGCTGGATGCTGTTCAGGATTTATTCCTGGAAAATGCTCCATGCAACACAATCACTGAGGATGGCAACTCTGCTGCTGAAACATCCTCAGCAAATGAAAAATGACAGCCTCTTGATCTTGAAGATAATCTTCCAAATGAAGACCCTTCTCAAGAAGCTCTCGAAGTTGGTAGAGGCACCCGCTCTAGCCGGGACTACCACAAAAATTACAACCAATCTTCTTTTACATATGTAAATCCTTCGGGAAAAGATGTTGTAAACGCCCCTAGTGGCAACAATGATGAACATGCAGGCCCTAAGGAGGATTTCAAGTATGACTTAATTGAACACTTCAAGCACATACCTGCACGTCTGCACATCCTAGATTTGTTGCGAATGTCTCCGTACACTCGTGATATTCTCATTTCAGAATTACAAAAGCTGAATGAGGATGTCGACAAACATGCCCCACAAGTCCTCCAAATTGAAATGGATTACCGGGTCAAAAACTCAGAAGCTTCCTCAAAGGGAGAAAAGAAGAAAACTAAGGGATCATGCATTAAATGCCTCTCGGTTAATAAAACAGCCAGTGTAACCATCGCCTTCACAAATGACGATCTCCTACTTGGCGAAACAAGGCACAACCGACCCCTGTACTTCACAGGGTACATCAAGGAAATGCCTATGCACAGAGTTCAGATTGACCCAGGTTATGCACTCAACCTCATCTCCACATCGGCTCTCGAAGAGTTGGGCATCCCACCCAGCAAGCAGAGCCACACATCTGTATCTATCTTTGGATACGATGGGAGTACTCAAAGGCCTATCGGCAAAATCAGGTTCAAGTTGCAGATTGGTGATCTTATCTTTGAGGTCACTGTATATGCAATAAAAACCCCTTCATGCTACAACATCCTTCTCGGACGCCCTTGGATCCACGAGAATGGTGTTGTCCCTTCAACTTTACATCAATGCATCAAGTTCGTTGGCGACGACGGCATGATACATCGAGTCTTTGTGGACAGAAAACCCTTCAAAGGTAAAGAAGTCCACTTTGCAGACTCACAAATGTATGAAGGTGAAAAAAAAGAAGAGGAGAAGCACACAGCACCCTTTGCCAAAAATCTCCAGAAAAATAAAGGCAATGCTCCTCAACAATCACCGAAAGAAAACAAACCATCCAGTAAATGCGAAGAGAGCATTCAAACTCCCTTCATCATCTCCCTCAAACCTTCAAAGACTTTGGTCATCACAACTAAAGTGAAGAAGGCAAAGCAAAAGCCTGGGGGCAAATTTGTTGTCTCTTTCTTGTCTATCTGCAAGACACGGATTCGATTCAGAGCTAGAAGACAACACATCGTCAAGCCAAGCTACACTCAGCAAGTTCAGCCTACTCTTACTCCAATGGAGACCACTTCTGACATAGAAGATCCTACGTCAGCTTCCTTCGTTGTTCCAGCAACTTCAGCAAAGGAAAAACCGATCTTCTTCCATAGATCGGATGCTTATTCATCAAACTCCATGCTTGAACCATTCCAAAATGAAGGTATGCCTCAACTATCCTTATATAGTTCTGTGCCACAAGCTATTATGAAGAAAATGGGCTATGACGCTCAAAACCCAGTCAGTTTGGGAGAAGGACATGGTATTCTCACACCATTGGGGTGATGGACCGCGCTCCCGATGCCCGGGTTCCTACCGAGGTCGGCGGACGTGGGAGTCCGTTTGGTTCCGACCCTTTCGTAACCGGGGGGCAAAAGGGCGTGCATTAACATTTCTTTTTTTGTGGGTGTGCCAGATTTTCTATTTTACTTGGAATTGCAAGTGGTGATCCGGAGATCAACCTTCGCAAGTAAAAAGGAAATCAACTTCTTTCAAGTTTTCCATTGCACATATATTTAAGAAAAGAGACATTTTCTTGATTTGCCGTGAAAGGCGATTTTTTTGGCATTTATAGCCGATTTTGGCGTTATAGCCGATTTTGGCGTTTATAGCCAACTTTGGCGTTTATAGCCGATTTTGGCGTTATAGCCGATTTACAATCCTTATCAACAATGAAAGACAAGAATTGTGATTTTTGTCTCTTTTGAAAAAAATACAAACTACAATGAAAAGCAAGAAAAGGAGGATCTAACTTCTCAGGAGATTGTGGGGGACTCGTTTAGATTGACGGTCGCAAGCCATATGTGGGCTTCGCCATCATCCATGCAGATGAGAACAGAGGATGCTATTGATTCGCTTGGCTTGGCTATAACCTCAGGTTTTTAGAAGACAAAGACCAAAGGAAGGTCCTATGTCCAATAAAAAACCGAGTAGACGGGCTGAAAAGCCATATCTAAGCCATTGGAGGCAGGAGGAGAAGGCAAGGACCTTGGGGGGGGGTACCCCCCAAGGGACTTTTGTCACCTTGTTGCGGTGGCCGGTGTAGAACTTCCGCAGAGTTTTCTCTCTTTTTCTTTTCTCTGGATTTCTGACTGCTGTCTGATGTTTGTTGTGTGTTTTTCCGATCTGGATTCCTTTGGAGTGCTCTCCTATTTATAGGCTCTTGGTAGCCATTTAGGAGAGCTTATGGGCTTTTAATGTCATTAAGCCACATAATGGGAGGAGTTACAAAATTGAATTGTTTATTTTGTAACTCCTTTTTCTTGGCTTCTGATTGGCCGGAGGAGATTGAGGGCATTTAATCGCCTTTAATCGCCATGATGGGAGGAGTTTCATGGGTTAAATGCCATGAATCTCTTGACTTGTAACTCCCAAATGCTTGCTTCTGATTGGGCCGTCCAAAGAAATGGATTAATGACTGTAATAAAGCTAGTCAATTAATCGCATTAAGTGGTCGCCGAGCAGCTGAAGAGTCGCGGGCCGTGCCACGTCTTTTGGAATTCTTCTGTCGATGATCATCGATGGATCTTCATGTAGATCGACATCAGATGACCATGTAATTTCAGGTGTTTGTTGCCAACAGCAGGTCGGTGCCATCTGTCTTGTCGATTTCTCGATCGGTCGGGTGGAAAGCACACTTTTTTTGGTTGACCGGGTGGCGATCAATACTGTCTTCGATACTCTTGATGTTTACCCGTGTTTTGGACAGGATATCAGAGGACTTGGTGTCTCAAAAGCATGAATTTTGGAAAGTACCAGAGGCTGGGCTCCTCGAATCGCGAAAAAAACGGCGAAAACCGGGGTTTCCGGGGCTTTCCCGGCGACCCCGGGGTCCATGGTCGCCGGCGACCCTGGCCCAGGGTCGCAGGGGTCTGCGACCCTGGGGGGGTTTTCCCCCTTTCTGGTCCCGTTTTGCGTCCGTTTTTGCTCTTTTTTGATTCTTTTTTCTTCTGTACTTTTCTTTGACATTTTGATCATTTATTGGCCTGATTTCTTTGTAGGAAACCTGATGAGAATCCTTGCATTTTATTTTGCAAAGTTTCCAATTTCCTGAGAAAGCCGAAGACTTTGTCGCGCAGAGCTGCCGATTTTCTGTCAAAAGCTGAAACTGGGTCAAACGATGTCGGAATGACCTGAAATTTGGTGTGAAGCCTGCTGAGCAATAAATAAGACCAACCATAGGCTTTTGTTTGAGTTTTGAAGCCGTTTGGGGTCCTATCACCTGTAGACTTGCTTTTTGTCGCGATGAAGATGTCGCGGTTTGATGTGCGGTCAACCGATGTCCGATTGACTTGAAATTTGACAGGGAACCTATTGGAGTCATTTTAAGATGATCCATAGGTTCTGTCTTGGAAACCATGGTCCCGGAGAGCTTTACCGCCGAGAGGCTTGATTTGGCTGTTGGAGAAGCGAAGTTAGGCCAAATGATCTTGAAATGGCTTGAAACTTCTTGTGTACTCCTCTTTTGGCTGTCTGGATGAATCTTGCAGTTTTTGTTTGATTCTGACAAGATTTGATTTTTGGAAGCAGCATTGCCTATTTATGGCAGGTTGCGACTTCATGTAGCTCTTTGGATCTTGGAAAGGCAAAGTGACATTTTTGGTGTCAACAAATGCCCCCTCGAGGTACAGCGGCGAGTTGCTTAACTTTTGTAGTCGATGTGCCTCGAAGAGATTTTTTGAAGGAGAGCCTGTGACTTGACCAAGAGTCTTTGAGCAGTCTTTCTTTTTGGTATTTGTAGCCTTTTGAGCTTCCAGGGGAATTTTATGGTGGTGAAAGGGATCACGTACCATCTCAAGGCAAAGTTTTGAAGATGACATCTGGGATGTGGATTTTGGGTTTTGACCTTGTGACCTAACAGGCTATATATGGCAGGTTAGGGGGTCGGGTTTGGTTTTGATCGTGTGACCCAACAAGCTGTATGTGGAATGTTGGGGGATCAATTTTGGTTTTGATCTTGTGACCTAACAGGCTGTATGTGGCAAGTTAGGGGATCAGGTTTTGGTTTTTGGTTTTGGTCTTGTGACCTAACAGGCTGTATGTGGCAGGTTAGGGGACCAGGATTTGGTTTGATTTTTGTGAAATGTCAATTTCAAGATTTTGGCTCAATTTGGTAGATGAGGCTGGATGGTTTGATTTTTGGAAGCTCATGGGGCTTGGAATTTTCTTTTGTATGGTCCAATCAACTCAAAAGAGGCATGGAACCATTTTTGTATGCTCTTGGTAAGAGGGATTTCTCTTTGACTAAAAGCCCAAAAATTTTTTCTTTTTTTTTTTTTTTTTTTTTTGTGCCTAGGTGGTCAAACCTGGCTCATATGGGCTAACCCATGGGACCTTAAGCTTTTGAAATGGCTTAGATCTCATATGGTGTCATTTTTGTAAAGAATATCCAAAATATCTCATTTGGATAGAGAATATCTAAGAATATCTTTACTTGGAGAGAATCTCTCATGATCCCTTTATTTTGGGATAGAATATCTCAAGATATCTTTCTTTTGGGAAAGAATCCGTCATAGATTGATTTTAGGAGAAAATCTCTCAAGATCCCTTTATTTTGGGATAGGATATCTCAAGATATCTTTCTTTTGGGAAAGAATCCGTCATAGATTGATTTTTGGGAGAAAATCTCTCAAGATATCTTTCTTTTGGGAAAGAATCTTTCTAATCTCTTTCTTTTGGTAAGGTTACTAATTAGTAACACTTACCTCTTTCTTCTTTCCTTCTTTGGTTTGCTCTCCTCTATAAAAGCAAGGAGAAGGTTGGATCTCTTGCTCTTATTACTTTCTTTTGCAATAATCTCAAGAGGGCTTCAAGACCAAGAGTTTTTCTTCTTCAAGATCTTCAAGAGTTTTCTTCTTCTTCTCCATCAATGGCTTCAAGTAAGTTCTCTTTTTTTCAAGAAAACTCCATTGTAGGAAAAAAATTCTTTCTTCTTTTTTTTGTTTCTTTCTTTTTCTTTTCTTTTTTTTTTTTTTTTTGTTCACGTGTTTTGCCCTTTTTTTTTTTTACACGTTTTTTTTTTTTTGCTTTCTTTTCTTTCTTTTTTTTTTTCATGTTTTTTTTTTTTGTGTGGGCCGTACGGACAGATCCGTACGGATCTGGCCGTACGGCCACGTGGCCTGTGGGCCAGCCCCCTCCTTTTTTTTTTTTTTTTTTTTCTTTTTTTTTTTTTGAGAGAGTTTCGTTTCTTTTTTGTTTTCTTTCTCCTCCTTTTTTTTTTAGAGAAAGTTTCTTTCTTTCTTTTTTTGTTTTCTTTCCCCTTTTTTTTTTGAGAAAGTTTCTTTTCTTTTCTTTTTTTTTTTGTTTGCTCATCATGATAATGCATTTTTTTTTTCGCAAATCTAGATGTTCATGCATGCCTTTAATTTGTAAATTAAATTGTAGCATGATGTGATTGCATACCTGAAAGTGTTTGCAAATTTGGGAACTTGGAGCTCGCAGTGATGTTGAGCCCTTCCTGATTTTGCGGAGACTTTTAGGTTTCGAAAGTTTGGAGTTTCGGAGCTCGCAGCGATGTTGAGCCCATCTTCAAGCTTTCTATTTCTTTCGGGATAGTTCCTTTTCTTCGGAATTGCCCCGTCATCATGTCAAAATTTCGCCAGATTTTTTTTTAGCGAGATTCTGTCATTTTGATGTTTGATCTTTTTCTTTTCCATCCTTTTCAGGTGGTTCCTCCAGAGCGAACAAGGGTAAAGAGCCTGCTACAAGCGTACCTCGTCGATCTTCTAGATCCTCTAATCCGGCCGTTCAGCAGGCTTTCGAGAAGGTCCAGTATGTTGAGAGAAATCTGGAAGAGTGCGACTCCCTCAACAGAGATGAGATGAGGCAGCGACTGATCACTCTCAAGGGAGAGGAATTCTATAAGATCATGGTAAGCAGTCGTCCATGGCTGATGGAAGATCAGAGCATTTTGCCCAAGCCTACCTTCTTCTTTGGTGATGCAGTCCCTGACGACATTACATACCAGAGGAGATCTTTTCAGTTTTCCTTCACAGCAAATGGTGAGAAGAAGACTGTTACTACCCGGTCGATGTTTGATCGCACCGTCTCGATTCTGAGCCTTGCCCCCACGTGCCCTAAGAGGGAAGATCCTCCAAGTTGGGTGAGAAGGACAAATGTAATCAAGACCGGGGTTTTTGTCGGCGGTTCTCCTGGATATACGGAGAGGTCGCCTGTTGACATGGACTTGTTGATGCCATCCAGCGGCTACCAGGGCTCTGATTATCCGTCGGTCGATTTGAGACCGGTGGGCCTTGGTATTTTCAGCGGTGACGGCAGCAATTGGATCAAGCCTTTTCGACTTCGAGGTCGTTTCAATGCTGACTCCGAGTGGAAGTCGTGGACTGATCGCGTCCTGCTGATTGGTGGCGCCGTTTTGAAGGAAGCCGGGATTTTTGATGCGGTCCGCGCTTTTGGGGAGACCGTGATCTTTTCCGACGAGGCCTTCATGGCTATGCTGGAGTCGTTCCTCCCTCAAACCAATACCTTCGTTGTGACGAATGGTGAGATTGGTTTTTCTTTGAAGGAGTTGAGCGCCATTACCGGATTGCCCATCCTCGGCAAACTCTATGAGGAGTTTATGCCGATTGACAGCGTCCTCGAGGGGCAGTCTGAGGAGTTCAGGCTTCTATACTTTCAGCTCGTCGCCTTCTATGATTTTTTGAAGGAGAAGGGGGGTTCGAAAGTTAGATCCAGCAGTTGGAAGAGTTTTTGCTCTTCATTCCCCAACTTCTTTGATAGTAGGGAGCCTTCTGATAGCATGACCCAGGAAGCTGGAGCTCAGGATCCAAGTTCAAAGAAGATCTTGGCCATGCAAGAAGAGTTGAGAGATTTCTGTGCAAGCACAAACGCCATATGTCCTGACATTGCACTGCGGAGAGATCTCGCTGTTTACCTCACTTATTGGCTTGGTGAGGCTGTATTTGCTGGAGGAGATGGAACGCACATCAGGCCGCATTGTATTTTCCCGGCTTGTCAGATGGCGTTTGGAGAGCAGCTTGCTTTGGTGCCATGCTCTTTACTCCTACCTGTGTACCGAACTGCAGGCTGCTGCTTTTCTGGTTCGGCTTGGGCTTCCCATGAATAGGGTATTTTCAGCCCATATCTTTTATTCGTGGTATGTATACCACTGTCCTGGCTTCCATCGGCTGGGTGCTGCACAGGATGATGATCCTCTGATGATTCGACTGGCTAAGGGCAAAGCCGTGTCCGAATCACTTTTGTTTGCCCGCATGAGGATCCGACGGTTCAGGGACGTCGAGATGGGGCAATCTTCAGTAAAGCTTTCTCCGGAGTTGCGGAAGAAGGCTTTTGATTTTGGTGCCTCCCGAGACTCTACCAGGGCGGGGTCGGGAAGGCATTATTCCTTGACAAATGCAGAGAGAGAGTGGCTTTTCAGCATACGTGTCGGCACGATGGTGTACCGTAGACATCTTTTCGTCGACATCCAGCCGTATGTACCTTCTCGCTTTGCTTTGCAGCTTGGCTTTTCTCAAGGCGTTGTTGGAGCGCCTTCAAGTATGGTGAAGCGCTTTGGAGGCTTACAGGACGGGAGAAATGCATGGGCTTTTTATAGTGCTGAAGACACTACAGCCATGATTTCTTATCCTGTGTTGCTGACTTCCCGGACTGCCGGCTTTGCGAAGTGGTTCGCGGAGAGCTTCTCGGCATATCGGGGACTTTCCAGGAAGGAGCTTGATGTGAAGCTGGCATCTGGAAAGGGCCTTGGAAAGTCGGATGGCATCCGGCGAGAGGAAGTTTGGGCCTTCCTTTCTGGAGAGAAGCACAAGATAGGCTTTCTCGGTGACCAGGGCGTCATCGGTTCTGAAGCTGTTCGAGAAATACCTGACGAGGCTTTGGAGCAGCTAGAACAGGAGGAAGCCGAACTTGGCGCTTGGATGCAAGCGGCGCAGAGGCAAGCTTCCGTGGAGTCTACTGGCAAGAGCAGACCATCCAGTGATGAGTCAAGTGGGAAACCTGACTCTGACAGCGGGGTAGGTTCTTCTAAGAAGCGAGCCCGCAGAGGTAAGAGGAGGAGGAGTCATCATAGCAGCAAGGAGCAGCATGAGGACTCTCCTAACTTGGAAGTTCCTCTTACCATCAATGAGGATGTGCCAGTGGATGCTGACGAGCCTCCGGAGAAGAGAAGCCGAGAAGAAGAGACCGTCGGTGAAGGTATGATTCTTCCTTTTTCTCTTTCCATTTCTTTTCATGGGACTTTTTCCATGTTATGATTTGCTTCTTGTTTCTGCTTTTCTTCTTTTTTTTTTTTAGCAGAGGAAGACTTGGTGATGCCTGAGGTCCCAACCGATGAGGTGGTGATGGATCCTGTTGAGGCACCTGAAGAAGAACCGAGGGACTCTGGAGTAAATCCAGAATCTCCAATTGGTACGACTTCTTTTGCTCCTTTTTTTTTTGTTTGTGACTTGGTTTGCTAACACATTTTTTTTTTGTCAGCTGACTTGCCACAGGGTTCTGATGACTTTGAACCATCGATGGACGCAAATGTTGATGATGCTTTCGATGAGTTCATGGAGGAGGAAAGTGTTCCGCCAGTCGTCGAAGAAGGTATTTTGTAGTTATAACTCTGATAATGATTTTCAAACAGGGTCATATTCATACCTTTTTGTGTTTCCTTTGCAGGTTTTGAAGTGGCAGAGGAGGATCCGTCGCTTCCAGAGCAAGAGATGCCAGAGGTTGATCCAGAGGTAGAGATTCCTGGGACCAGCTCTGACAATATTGAGGAGATTCCTCGCGCTGAGATTCCTTCCCGAGCAGGAGCAGCTTCAGCTGGAAAGAGTTCTTTTGTTACTCTTTCAACAGATGATGACATGAGTAGCCGACCAACGGAGTTGGGCGAATCCTCAGCTGGGCCATCTCTTCTTTTTGCGAAGAAGGTGGTGGTGCGAGTTGTGAGCTCTTGGATTGAGACTCTCTTTTCTGGGCACTTGGAAGTCGGATTTGGCATGATCCAGCATGTGCAGGAGATTCTCAGTGATGCTGAAGAGGCTGGTCTGGATGTCACAGGTGCCAGGGCGATCGTTGATAGGATCATTGCACTGGGTGACAAGTGGTTTGAGACCGTGAGTTTGGCTGATGACCAGTTCTTCAAGGAGATGTTCCTGGATCCTGCTGATAAGGCTAAGTCTGACCTGGATGAGGCTACAGAAAGCAGGAAGGTGGCAGTCCGAAAGAGGAATAGAGAAGAGCTAACCATCATCGGGCTGACACATGACCTTAACATCCTTGATAGGGAGGTCGATGAGGCCAGGAAACGTCTTGAGCATCTGCAGGCACAAGTCGCTGCCAAGTGGACTGCCATAATAGAAGCTCGCGACAGGGAGAGTGCCCTGATTCACCAGGTTGCAGAGGCCGAACGGGTTCTCAAAAGGAAGTCTGATGAGGATGAACAATGGCAAGCTGCTCGAGGTAAGCTTCCTGGTGTGAGAGAAGGGGTACAGCCCACTCCAGCATCTCATGGCAAGTTCCTGAAGAAGCGTGCCTTGGAATCCTTGACGGCTGAGGCTAAAAGTCTGCTTGGGGAGCTGAACTCTTGGCTGGAGACCATTTTTGATTGAGCTCCTGTATACAGAAACCATCCTTCTTTCTTTTCTTTTTTTTTTGGTACCACTTGTATTTTTTTTGGTACTTATTTTTTTGTAGTGCTTGTGAACACTTTTTTTTTTTTTGGTACCACATGTATTTTTTTGGTACTCTTTTTTTTTTGTAGTGCTTGTGAACACTTTCTTTTTTGTTATCCCTACGCTCACTTTAATCTTTTTGTGATAAAAGTAATTGCTAAATGGGATGCTCTTTTTTTTTTTGTTATCCCTACGCTCACTTGAATCTTTTTGTGATAAAAGTAATTGCTAAATGGGATTTGATCAAAAGGTTGTCATTTTGTGAAAATCTTTTGTCAAATGATTGTTTTGGCATGAAAGCCAGGTTTTTTGTTTGTGGCATGGAAGCCAATTTTGGCATGAGAGCCAGCTTTTCTTGTGGCATTGATAGCCGAGTTTTTTTTTTTTTTTGTGTGTGGCATCTATAGCCAATTTTGGTGGCATTAATAGCCGGTTTGTTTTGTGGCATCTATAGCCTGTTTTTGGTGGCATTGATAGCCATTTTTTTTTTTGAAATCCAAGTTTTTTGTTTGTGTGGCATTGATAGCCGGTTTTGTTTTGGTGGCATTGATAGCCGGTTTGTGGCATTTATAGCCGGTTTGTGGCATTTATAGCCTGTTTTGATGGCATTTATAGCCGGTTTGGTTTTCAAAAAATGCAAGTATCGACTAAAAGTCGCCTCCCTGCTGAATGTTCTTGCAAGTATCGATGGAATGTCGCATCCTTGCTCATTCGGTTGCGAGTATCGATGGAATGTCGCATCCTCGCGGATTTGGGTGCAAGTATCGATGGAATTGTCGCATCCTTGCTTTTCAAAAATTTTGGTTTTGCGGGTACTGACTTGATGTCGTTTCCCCACGATTTTTGAAATTTGTGGTTTTCTCGAACCTTTGGGTCATGGATATCAACTGAAATGTTGCGTCTCCACAGTTTTTTAGGTTTTTTCGAACCTTTGAAATTTGGGTTGTGGATATCAACTGAAATGTTGCGTTTCCACGGTTTTGGATTTTGCAAGTATCGACGAAATGTCGCTTCCCTGCGATTTTGGAAGTGTCGAACGTGGTTCGTTTGCTTCCGATTTGTGCGAGTATCGACTAAGCGTCGCTTCCTCGCGGTTTTTGAAAAACCATTTTTTTTTTTGTTTAAAGACACGAGGGTCATAAGTTTTGACCTAAAACCATTTTGGCGGTAAAAGGCAGGGTGGACTAGGGTGGAAATCCCTGAATCCGGATTTTGTTTCAAACCATGAATTTTGGGTTCAAGGGTTGAAAATTTTGGTCAAGTTAGGGAAAGGTTCCTAAACTTGGATTTTTTGTTGAACAATGAAACGATGAAAGTAAGCATTGTTTTAGATTTCTAGAAATTTCAACATTTGATATGAAAATTCTAAAAAGGGTGGGTTTAGCGAGCGTGTACCTGGAAACCGGTTTTGGCCGTACAGGCATTGCTCTTACCCAGTTGGGTAAGTCTTCAAGGGTAGTACCGCTTTAAGAACTTGCCATTGATGGGCAGCATACATCTGTCACCTTCCATGTTTAGGAGTGCGTATGCGCCATTGGAGAAAACTTTGTCGATGACGTAGGGTCCCTCCCATTTTGGCTCAAATTTGCCTTTGGACTTGTGAGCGAAGACCATTGGTCTTTTTACCGCAAGAACCAAGTCATTCTTTTTGTAGGCGCGTTGCCTGACCTTTTTATCGAAAGATCCTGCCATACGTGCTTGGTAAAGTTCAATGCTTTGTTGAGCTTCGAGCCGTCTCTCATCGAGATTGTCCAGCTCATGGAGTCGCAATTTGACATTGCTTTCTTGAGTCATGTCATTTTGCAAGGATACCCTCAAGGAAGGAATTTGTACTTCCAAGGGCACGACAGCTTCGCATCCATAGACCAAGGAGAATGGTGTGCTATGGGTTGGTCCTCGAACGGTGGTTCGATAGGCCCACAAAGCTTCAGACATTTTGTCGCTCCAGTCTCTTTTGTGATTAGAGACCATTTTTTTGAGGATTTTGCAGAGTGTCTTGTTGAAAGCTTCTGCTAACCCGTTTGCTGCCGGATTGTATGGAGTCGAAGGACAGCTTTGAATTTTGTATTTGTCGCAGAACCTGTAGAATCGATGATCCCGGAACTGTGGTCCGTTATCATGGACGAATCTTTTGGGTATGCCGAAACGACAAATGATGTTGGTGCGCAGGAACTGAAGGACTGATGAGGTCTTCATTTCGTTAAACGCAAATGCTTCTGACCACTTGGAGAAGTAATCCGTAGCGGCGAAGATGAAGCGATGACCTTTGCTTGAAGGGGGAGAAATAGGACCTATGATGTCCATACCCCAGGCTTCGAAAGGCCATGAGATCGCTGTAGGATGTAGCCATTCTGGAGGCATGTGAATGTAATCTCCATGAACTTGGCATTGTTGGCAGCGCTTAGCAAATTGCATTGCGTCAGCTACCATGGTAGGCCAGTAATATCCTAACCTTTTTATCTGATCATAGAGCTTAGGTCCAGCCTGATGAGCTCCACAAAGACCAGCATGAACTTCTTTGAGTGTTTCTTCAGCCTCTTGTTGTGACAAGCAGCGTAGAAGTACTCCGTTGAAGGATTTCCTGTAAAGGATTTTTGAAGGAATATCCAAATGGAAGCTTGGGGTTCGCCTTTGGATGCTTACCCGTTCTTTTGGATCTTCAGGTAGGATTCCGAACATAATGTAATCAATGAACGGATCCCTCCAGTCGCCAATTGAAGTTTGAAGGATTGAAATCCGACTTCCGACCACTTGGTGGCATTCAGCAACTGCTTGGTGTGTGTTAAGAGGAGGAAGGATTCTTCTTTCGCACACTGTGACTTGCATGTTTTCCCCTTCCTGGATTGCCATGGATGCGGCAAGTCCGGCTAGGGCATCTGCACGTATGTTTTCACCTCTACGAATGTGGGTGATGTGACAGATGTCAAACTTTTGCAGAAGTGACTTGTGCCTTGTTGTAGTAGGGCAGCAAATCTGGCTTCCTGACTTCAAATTTCTGATTCATCTGGTTGACGATCAGTTGAGAGTCTCCAAAGACTTCCAGCATGGTGATACCGGATTCGATGGCGAGTTCCAATCCTAAGATCAGAGCTTGATATTCAGCTGCATTGTTTGTGCATGGTTCCAGTAGCGAGAAAGCGTGTGGAATCATGTATTTGTCGGGGCTAACAAAGAGGATGCCAACTCCCGAGATCAGCTGTCTTTTTTCATTTGTCCTGGTTGCACCGTCAAAGTACATGTCCCAGGAGGCACTTTGTGAGAAAGTCTCCACATTGTAGACTGGTTCGTCTGGGAGATCATCTCTGAGTGGAGAATCTTTAGGCAATGGATGCTCTGCGAGGAAGTCCGCTAGAGCTTGCCCTTTGATTGCTTTTTGTGGTACATACCTAATATCAAATTGTGACAGAAGGATGGACCATTTTGCCAGTCGAGCATTGAGAGAACCTGCCTTTGTGACAAGGACCTTCAAGAGGTTGACCCTCGAGACCAGGTAGACTGTGTTGGAAAGCAAGTAGTGACGCAGCTTTTGTACGGCGAACATCACTGCAAGACATTCTTTTTCGACTGGAGAGTAGCGATGCTCTGCACCTACTAGCATGCGGCTGAGGTAATATAGAGCAGCTTCTTTTCTTTGATCATTTTCTTGCGCAAGCAGAGCTCCCAGAGAGTGATCAAGGGCTCTTGTGTACAAGATGAATGGTTTTCCAGTGGTAGGAGCAGCTAACACTGGAGGTTTTGTCAGGTATGACTTGATGTCTTGGAAAGCAGCTTCACAGTCAGCATCCCAGACAAAGTTTACACCTTTTTTCATTAACCGGGAGAATGGACGGCATTTCCCCGAAAGATTGGAGATGAACCGTCTGATGTAGGCCAATCTCCCTTGAAGCCCTTTGAGTTCTCTCAAGGTTCTTGGAGAGGGCATTTCTAGAATGGCTTTGACTTTTATGGGGTCAAGCTCTATTCCAGCTTTCCGAACTAAGAATCCGAGGAACTTACCCGACGAGACGCCGAAGAAGCATTTCAATGGATTCATTCGCAGTTTGTGTTTGCGAAGCCGGAGGAAGACTTCTCGAAGGTTTTCGAGATGATCTTCTTTTCTTTTGCTTTTGACGGCGAGGTCATCAACGTAACATTCAACCGTCTTGTGCTGCATATCTTGGAATATTTTCATCATAGCCCTCTGATATGTGGCACCAGCATTCTTCAAACCGAATGGCATGACAGTGTAGCAATACACGCCAAATGGGGTTCGAAAGGATGTATGTTTTTCATCCTCAGGATGCATCTTTATCTGATTGTAGCCAGAGAAACCATCCATGAATGTCATTCGCTCGAATCCACAGGTATTATCAATCATTACCTCTGGTATGGGGAGCGGAAATTCATCTTTTGGGCATGCGCCATTCAGGTCTCTATAGTCAATACAGACCCTGATCTGCCCATTTTTCTTTGTCACGGGGACAATGTTGGCCAACCATTCAGGATGTTGTTCCTCACGGATGAAGCCGACGCTTTTGAGTTTTTGAACTTCTTGTTCAATTTTATCCATCACATCTGGACGGAATCTTCTTTGGCCTTGCTTGACAGGCTTGATGTCTTCTTGAAGATTGAGTTTGTGAACTGCTATTTTGGGGTCTAAGCCTGGCATTTCAGCATAAGACCATGCAAAGCAATCAACGAACTCACGAAGAAAAGCGATATACTCGGGTAACTCATCATCCTTTATATTCTTGCTTATGAATACAGGACGTGGGTTATCTGGTGTTCCCAAGTCTATCTTTTGAACAGGATCTTCTGTTGGAAGGTTCGAAGGTGGTTCCTCCACAATATTTTCGGAGGCTTCCAGCTCAACGAAACCTTCTGGGGTTTCAAGGGCATTTCCAGACCAAGGTTTTGTTCCTTTCCACGGGTCTTCTTGATCGGTAATTTTCCCAAGGCTTGCTATGAGATGATCCCAATCGCCTGTTGAAACCGAGTCGAAGTAGGCTACTTCTTTTGGAGATGAGGGTTCTTCTGGGTCAGAAGTCCACACGTCTGTGCCATCGGACAACTCCTCTTCATTTTCGGAGAAATCGTACCAATTGGATGAGCTTCCTGGATCTTTGTCAGGTGACTCATCAAAGAGATATCCAGGGAGATCGATGTCTTCATGGATTTGAGATGTTGAGGCTTGGTCTGTATATTGACTTTTAAGCCTTTGTGTCAACTGTCTCAAGGGAGTGTCAGGATCATACCCTAACCCGTGTGAAGACTTTTCTATATAGCCGTAGAGTCTCCAATCTTCCAGCTGGCTTTTGGTCAAGACGGGCCCCAATGGTGTGAGAATACCGCGTCCTTCTCCCAAACCGACTGGGTTTTGAGCGTCATAGCCCATTTTCTTCATAATAGCTTGTGCCACAGAACTGTATAAGGATAGTTGAGGCGTACCTTTATTTTGGAAAGGTTCAAGCATGGAGTTTGATGAAGAAGTATCCGATCTATGGAAGAAGATCGGCTTTTCCTTTGTTGAAGTTGCTGGAACAACGAAGGAAGCTGACGTAGGATCTTCTATGTCAGAAGTTGTCTCCATTGGAGTAAGAGCAGGCTGAACTTGCTGAGTGTCAGCTTGGCTTGACGATGTGTCGTCTTCTGGCTCTGAATCCGAGTCCGTGTCTTGCATGATAGACACGAAAGAGACAACAAATTTGCCCCCAGGCTTTTGTTTTGCCTTCTTCACTTTAGTTGTGATGACCAAAGGCTTTGAAGATTTGAGGGAGATGATGAAGGGAGTTTGCATGCTCTCTTCAGATTTACCGGATGGTTTGTTTTCTTCCGGTGATTGTTGAGGAGCTTTGCCTTTATCTTTCTGGAGATTTTCGGCAAAGGATGCTGTATGCTTCTCCTCTTCTTCTTTTTCACCTTCATACATCTGTGAGTCTGCGAAGTGGATTTCTTTACCTTTGAAGGGTTTTCTGTCCGCAAAGACTCGATGTATCATGCCGTCGTCGCCAACAAACTTGATGCATTGATGTAGAGTTGAAGGGACAACACCATTCTCATGGATCCAAGGGCGTCCGAGAAGGATGTTGTAGCATGAAGGGGTCTTTATTGCATACACTGTGACCTCAGAGATAAGATCACCGATCTGCAATTTGAACCTGATTTTGCCGATAGGCCTTTGAGTATTCCCATCGTATCCAAAGATAGATACAGATGTGTGGCTCAGTTTGCTGGGTGGGATGCCCAACTCTTCAAGAGCCGATGTGGAGATAAGGTTGAGTGCAGAACCTGGGTCGATCTGAACTCTATGCATAGGCATTTCCTTGATATACCCTGTGAAGTACAGGGGTCGGTTATGCCTGGTTTCGCCAAGTAGGAGGTCATCCTTTGTGAAGGCGATGGTTGCACTGGCTGCTTTTTTAACCGAGAGGCATTCAATGCATGATCCCTCAGTTTTCTTCTTTTCTCCCTTTGAGGAGGCTTCTGAGTTTTTGACCCGGTAATCCATTTCAATTTGGAGGACTTGCGGGGCATGTTTGTCGACATCCTCATTCAGCTTTTGTAATTCCGAAATGAGATTATCACGAGTGTGCGGAGACATTCGCAACAAATCTAGGATGTGCAGACGTGCAGGTATGTGCTTGAAGTGTTCAATCAAGTCATACTTGAAAGCCTCCTTAGGGCCTGCATGTTCATCATTGTTGCCACTAGGGGCGCTTACAACATCTTTTCCCGAAGGATTTACATATGTAAAGGAAGATTGGTTGTAATTTTTGTGGTAGTCCCGGCCAGAGCGGGTGCCTCTACCAACTTCGAGAGCTTCTTGAGAAGGGTCTTCGTTTGGAAGATTGTCTTCAGGATCAAGAGGCTGTCGTTTTTCATTTGCTGAGGATGCATCAGCAGCAGAGTTACCATCCTCAGTGATTGTGTTGCATGGAGCATTTTCCGGGAACAAGTCCTGAACAGCATCCAGCAATCTTTCTTCTTCGTTGACTAATTCATCGTCCCAAGCATCAATAGCTGGGAATTCTTCAGTCAGGAAGGGTGTGAACTTTGAAGTCACAGTCTCAGGAGAAGAAACCTGAGAGGGTGTCATCTCAGTGAAAGTCACGTGAGACGAGGTGGCTCCAGAAGATACATTGCTAGGCGTCGCCGGAGTGTAAGTGCTCTCATCAGACGATGCTTCGGAAGAGCTATAATCCCGAATTATCACATTACAGGAAGCTCTGACGGGAGACGTTGCCTGATCGGAGTCAGACTCATCCTCGGATGTGAGAGGATCGTCTATCCAGCAATTTTCTCCATTTTCAGGAGTTAAGGGAGGATGTACCTGGTGGTCTTCAGGGACTTCAGGCTCTGGATTGCGAGGAGGCTCGTTGACGCGTTCTTGCTCTTGTTCTAGAGCGAGTCGCTGCAAGATCCTTGCATATTCTTCAAGATCAGGCATGGGAGCCGGATCTTCTTCTTCATCATCTCTTTGTGGCTCAACATTGTTGATTTCCACTGGAGTAATGAGAGGTGCTGGGTCAGCAGCATTTTCTTGTACAGCCTCTTGGTCTTCTTCATCATCAGACCAGGATCCTTGTGGCTGTAGGGGGTTATACCAGATTACTGGCATAAGATGAGACTCAGGAACCCATTCTTCATCGGAGAGATATTCTCCTGTTTCAAGGGACTCCTCCCACTCATCTGTGTAGTTGGATTCGAATCCATCATCGGTGTCGCTGGACTCGTATCCATCAATGGAGAATCCAACTACCGAATTGCAAGAGTATGATGTCTCCTGCATGGCTTCTTTGAATTGAGGTGGCATGAAATCACTGAGAGTGAATTTCCTTACCCCCTTTGAAGTCTCTGGAAGGGATGTTTTTGTTACCTCCAGTGAAGCGGTAGAGGAAGCCTCTGCCTTTTCTTTGACCTCTAGTTTTGGCTGGGTCTTCTCTTGCCGTTTGAGCTTGAGGAGATGTTTCCTAGCCTGCCTTCGCTGTTGAGCTGTAGGCTTTATTTTCACGACCTCCCAATTTTCATCTTCCAGGAGATCGGGATGTACCCATATCGGTTGTCCGTCTGGTGTCGGGTAAGGAACCAGTTCCTCGGACGCTTCGATTGAGTTTATCACCTTGAAGGAAGTAGTGATCTTCTTCTTCGGTGATCTTGATGTTTGTCCACATGTCACCATGTTGACGGAGGCAGACCCATAGTTTTTGTCAAAGGTGATGACTCCGTTTTTCCACATCTCATTTATTTTCTCTCTCACAACGAAGCATTGATTGAGAGGATGCGAGATCATCTGGTGGTATGGACAGTACCGAGGATCGTTGGTTTTGCCAACATCACCCGGTCTTTTTGGTTCAGGCAAGGTGAGCTTGCCGTTTGCCACAAGAGCCCCGAAGATTTCATCAACATCTTCATCAAACGGGTATTTCTTCTCTACTCGTTCTTTGAAGGCATCAGAGAGTTCAGGTCTCTTACCAGCAGCTTTGTTTTCAGCTTTCTTTGGTGGCTGAGGAGCTGGCTTGGTCTGCACATTGAGGACCTCTTTCTTCTTTGGTTTAGAGGTTGCAATGGCGGTTGGCTCTTTCTTTGATGATTTCTGACTGTTGAGGTCTTTAATCACCGTTTCAGCTTCCATGGAAGCTTCTAGGAGTTCTCCCAGGTTTTTTGATTTGTTGCCGATGATCATGGAGCGGATTCTGGCTCTCATGTTGTTTCGGCAGATGTCGACTAGCGACGCTTGTGGCAATACATCAGAGCATTTGTATGCCATTGCTTTCCACTTGTGAATGAAGTCATATGTTGATTCATTCTCCCCCTGTTTTAGGCTGCACAGCTGAGCCATAGTAGCGGGATGATCCTCACCTTTGAAGTGAGTTAGGAAGCGTGTCTCTAGCATGGCCCAGTTTTGGATTGAGTCCTCCGGCAGAGTGGAGTACCAATCGAAGGCCGTACCTTTTAGGGTACTTGCAAAGAGGCGGATCTTGAGTGCATCTTGATCCGCGATAGCTCCCGTCAGGATCTTGAAGTGGATGACGTGCTGTCTGGCTGATCCTTTCCCCGTATATGTTTGGAGAGTAGGATGCTTGAATTTGGTGGGGAACGGGACCGAGTCCATCCATAAGGGATATGGTGGCTTGATCCCATGCTCTTTGAGTATATCCTCTTCTTTTGCTTTGGCGAGGATACCGTCTACGTCCTTTTTGGTAAGGGCGCGTGACTCATTTTCTTCTCTATTTACCTCGTCGTCTTGATGATTCGGAGGAGGTTCATTGTTCGCCTGATTTTGGAAGGCGAGGAGAAGGTTTTCCATCAGAGTTTCAATCCTCTGCTGGCCCTGTTCCAACTGCTGGATGCGGGTGATCGCATCTTCTGGAGGTGGATTGCTGGGGTGGTGGCTCAGAATTTGTAGCCAAGACATTCATCCTTCGTGATTCGAACGAAGAAACTGTCCTGGTGACTGAGCTGGGGCTCATTCTTTTTGAAGAAGAGCTTGAGGAAGGATCACTCTGCTGTCCTTTGCTTGAAGGAGCAGGGGATTCTTCTGAATGTCTTCTTGTCCTTGAGACGCTGCGGGTCATTGGACGTCGGACATGGATTTTTGTTGCTGATTTTTGGCGCCTTCTGGTTTTTCCAACCATATGGACGGCAGCAACTTGGTTGGGTCTTTCTTTTCGACCCATTTGGGAGAGACTTGAAGTGTGGGAGGCTGGGTCCTTTGCTTCTGTAGTCTCTTTTGTCGGTACGACGCGCGGCGGCGTATACGACGAGCAATTTGAGCTTCGGTCAGCTCTGACTGGGCTCTGACGATGAAGGATGTGCTCCCTCGGGCGCAGCAGCCGAGCCTGTCTTCTTTGTAGCTGGGCAAGGACAGGATGCGAACCCTATCCTTCGCCATGTTGCAGCGAAGCTTTGAATTTGTGAAGTTCGGCCCCTGTAGATATGAAGGGTCGAACTGCAGATTTGTAGGCCTTAGCAGATGCTTGTGGAGGCCTTGTGATGCATGACTTGATTTTGGGCTTGTAGGAACAAGCCGGCTCATGCTGGGATGACTTGGAAGTCAAGTTGGAGATGGGTCTCTCCTCTTTCATGTAAGCAAGAGGATAGAACTGGTTCTCCTTGAGTGGGGCCAGGAATGCTGGCTTAGTGGATGTCTGGGACCTTCTCTGTTTTGGTGAAGGTCTTGGGGACCAAGTCTTGGGGTAGACCTGGTTGTTTGCAGGTTGAGGCTTCGTGGGGCTGCCACGGGCTTCAGGTCCTTCTGGTGCTCGCCTTTGGTGTCACGGTAGTGACACGTTGAGAGGCGAGTTTCTGCTTCTTGGAGGGAGCAGCTTGTTCCTCAGGAAGTGGGAATGGTCCCAGCGTCCCGAAGACGATAGTCCGGGGAGTCGAGGTCGACCCGGAGTTCACAGAGTTGCCGAGGGAGTTGACGCTTCGGCAGCTGATGGGGCGCTTGTAGGTGCGCGTGGTTTGCTTCTGTTGAAGCATGAGTTGGTGCTTGCTTTCGTCGAAAGTAATGGTTAGTGAAGCTGCCATTGTTAGTTTTTTCGAAAATTTCTGAAACAAGACCACATCCATTAGTAATCACAAGAATATAATGATCATAAATGGGAAGTTCTATGGTTTCGTCTTTTCAAATTGCTCGAGGTAGATGACCCAAGCAATATGAGGAAGACAAAATGCCATAGAAGGTACAATTGTTCTGATCGCAGGTATGGTAAGCCCAGAATGGGCATCCCAGTGACTGCTAGAAGCAATTGTGAACTTAAATTCGACTTATCGAGAAGCAGAGCTTGCTCGAGGTAAGAAGAATATAAAGTTGGAGTTACAAATGTGCCGGTCGCAATACAGTAGACCCTGAAAGGGCGTACTAGTACCGCTAGACACAAATGTTTTGAGACCGCATCTATGAGATGAGATTCTCTGTTTTGAAAGGTCAAGATTGGATTCATCAAAGAGAGCAGATGGTATTCCAATCTGAACACGGTCTCGGCGATTTCCGCGAGCGCCAGTGCTCAGAAAGAAATGAACCATGATTTCTCGGATCTGAATCTAAAAATGACGAGTTTTTTTTTTTTTGAAAAGCCAATATCGGGTTTATCAAAGAGAGCAAAAGGCACTCCAATCTGAACACGGTCTCGGCGATTTCCGCGAGCGCCAGTGCCCAGAAAGGAGAAGACCAAGATTTCTCCAATCTAAACCCAAAATGACGGAAGTTTTTTTTTTTTTTTTTTTTGAAGATTTTTTGAAGATTTTTTTTTTTAAAAAAATCTTTTTTTTATTTTTTTTTTTTATTTTTTTTTTTATTATTTTTTTTTAAGATTTTTTTTTTGAAATTTTTTTTTATTTTTTATTTTTTATTTTAAAATTTTTATTTTAAAAATTTTATTTTTGAAAAAAAAATTTATTTAAAAGACGAGAGAGTACACATAGGCCTCCTAACCCGGTTCTTATGAAACCTTGATTGATAGAATTGCCCCCAGGTAAGGGTAGGATTACTTAATGAGCCCGTTTGGAGGACCCTTGCCTAGAACAGTCAAGCTGTCTCCACACTCTGGACAAGGCTTTTCTTTGAATCAACCATGATCAAAGAACGCAGTTGGTTTAACCTTAGTGGTCTATGTCTTTTTTTTTATATATTTTTTATTTTATTTTTATTTTTATGAATTCATCGAAGAGAAACCATGGCCCAAAACCTTAGTCGAACAGGCTCAACATTTCTGCAAGCGCGATGAACGATAGGAACAGATCAAGGTTTCTCAATTTTGAATCCAAATTAAGAAATCTAAAAATTTTTTTTTTTATATATATATTTTTTTTTGATTTTTGATGAACTCATCGAAGAGAAACCATGGCCCAAAACCTTAGTCGAACAGGCTCAACATTTCTGCAAGCGCGATGAACGATAGGAACAGATCAAGGTTTCTCAATTTTGAATCCAAATTAAGAAATCTAAATTTTTTTTTTTATATATATATATATATTTTTTTTATTTTTGATGAACTCATCGAAGAGAAACCATGGCCCAAAACCTTAGTCGAACAGGCTCAACATTTCTGCAAGCGCGATGAACGATAGGAACGGATCAAGATTTCTCAATTTTGAATCCAAATTGAAAAATCTGATTTTTTTGTGTTTTTTTTTTTTTTTTTTTTGAAAAGAGAAAGAGTGGAAATAAATTCAAAGAATTAGAAATTTCCAAACAAAAAATCTCATCTCATTTTTTTTTTTTTTGCGGAATTCAACATAGGCCACCAATTATAAAGTAGCCAAGGAATCGAGAAAAGAAATATAAGCATAGAGCAAAATGTATGATATGCAAATATTTCATTTCTAGCATCGTGTTCTCAAATAAACGAGTCCCACCGGGTGATGCCAGCTTGATGGACCGCGCTCCCGATGCCCGGGTTCCTACCGAGGTCGGCGGACGTGGGAGTCCGTTTGGTTCCGACCCTTTCGTAACCGGGGGGCAAAAGGGCGTGCATCAACATTTCTTTTTTTGTGGGTGTGCCAGATTTTCTATTTTACTTGGAATTGCAAGTGGTGATCCGGAGATCAACCTTCGCAAGTAAAAAGGAAATCAACTTCTTTCAAGTTTTCCATTGCACATATATTTAAGAAAAGAGACATTTTCTTGATTTGCCGTGAAAGGCGATTTTTTTTGGCATTTATAGCCGATTTTGGCGTTTATAGCCGATTTTTGGCGTTTATAGCCAACTTTGGCGTTTATAGCCGATTTTGGCGTTTATAGCCGATTTACAATCCTTATCAACAATGAAAGACAAGAATTGTGATTTTTGTCTCTTTTGAAAAAAATACAAACTACAATGAAAAGCAAGAAAAGGAGGATCTAACTTCTCAGGAGATTGTGGGGGACTCGTTTAGATTGACGGTCGCAAGCCATATGTGGGCTTCGCCATCATCCATGCAGATGAGAACAGAGGATGCTATTGATTCGCTTGGCTTGGCTATAACCTCAGGTTTTTAGAAGACAAAGACCAAAGGAAGGTCCTATGTCCAATAAAAAACCGAGTAGACGGGCTGAAAAGCCATATCTAAGCCATTGGAGGCAGGAGGAGAAGGCAAGGACCTTGGGGGGGGGTACCCCCCAAGGGACTTTTGTCACCTTGTTGCGGTGGCCGGTGTAGAACTTCCGCAGAGTTTTCTCTCTTTTTCTTTTCTCTGGATTTCTGACTGCTGTCTGATGTTTGTTGTGTGTTTTTCCGATCTGGATTCCTTTGGAGTGCTCTCCTATTTATAGGCTCTTGGTAGCCATTTAGGAGAGCTTATGGGCTTTTAATGTCATTAAGCCACATAATGGGAGGAGTTACAAAATTGAATTGTTTATTTTGTAACTCCTTTTTCTTGGCTTCTGATTGGCCGGAGGAGATTGAGGGCATTTAATCGCCTTTAATCGCCATGATGGGAGGAGTTTCATGGGTTAAATGCCATGAATCTCTTGACTTGTAACTCCCAAATGCTTGCTTCTGATTGGGCCGTCCAAAGAAATGGATTAATGACTGTAATAAAGCTAGTCAATTAATCGCATTAAGTGGTCGCCGAGCAGCTGAAGAGTCGCGGGCCGTGCCACGTCTTTTGGAATTCTTCTGTCGATGATCATCGATGGATCTTCATGTAGATCGACATCAGATGACCATGTAATTTCAGGTGTTTGTTGCCAACAGCAGGTCGGTGCCATCTGTCCTGTCGATTTCTCGATCGGTCGGGTGGAAAGCACACTTTTTTTGGTTGACCGGGTGGCGATCAATACTGTCTTCGATACTCTTGATGTTTTACCCGTGTTTTGGACAGATATCAGAGGACTTGGTGTCTCAAAAGCATGAATTTTGGAAAGTACCAGAGGCTGGGCTCCTCGAATCGCGAAAAAAAACGGCGAAAACCGGGGTTTCCGGGGCTTTCCCGGCGACCCCGGGGTCCATGGTCGCCGGCGACCCTGGCCCAGGGTCGCAGGGGTCTGCGACCCTGGGGGGGTTTTCCCCCTTTCTGGTCCCGTTTTGCGTCCGTTTTTGCTCTTTTTTGATTCTTTTTTCTTCTGTACTTTTCTTTGACATTTTGATCATTTATTGGCCTGATTTCTTTGTAGGAAACCTGATGAGAATCCTTGCATTTTATTTTGCAAAGTTTCCAATTTCCTGAGAAAGCCGAAGACTTTGTCGCGCAGAGCTGCCGATTTTTAGTCAAAAGCTGAAACTGGGTCAAACGATGTCGGAATGACCTGAAATTTGGTGTGAAGCCTGCTGAGCAATAAATAAGACCAACCATAGGCTTTTGTTTGAGTTTTGAAGCCGTTTGGGGTCCTATCACCTGTAGACTTGCTTTTTGTCGCGATGAAGATGTCGCGGTTTGATGTGCGGTCAACCGATGTCCGATTGACTTGAAATTTGACAGGGAACCTATTGGAGTCATTTTAAGATGATCCATAGGTTCTGTCTTGGAAACCATGGTCCCGGAGAGCTTTACCGCCGAGAGTCTTGATTTGGCTGTTGGAGAAGCGAAGTTAGGCCAAATGATCTTGAAATGGCTTGAAACTTCTTGTGTACTCCTCTTTTGGCTGTCTGGATGAATCTTGCAGTTTTTGTTTGATTCTGACAAGATTTGATTTTTGGAAGCAGCATTGCCTATTTATGGCAGGTTGCGACTTCATGTAGCTCTTTGGATCTTGGAAAGGCAAAGTGACATTTTTGGTGTCAACATGGGGCCCGTCTTGACCAAAAGCCAGCTGGAAGATTGGAGACTCTACGGCTATCTAGAAAAGTCTTCACACGGGTTAGGGTATGATCCCGACACTCCCCTGAGACAGTTGACACAAAGGCTTAAAAATCAATATACTGACCAAGCCTCAACATCTCAAGTCCATGAAGACATCGATCTCCCTGGATATTTATTTGATGAGTCGCCTGACAAAGATCCAGGAAGCTCATCCAATTGGCACGATTTCTCTGAGAATGAAGAGGAGTCGTTCGATGGCACAGACATGTGGTCTTCTGACCCAGAAGAACCCTCATCTCCAAAAGAAGTAGCCTACTTTGACCCGGTTTCAACAGGTGATTGGGATCATCTCATAGCAAGCCTTGGGAAAATTACCGATCAAGAAGACCCGTGGAAAGGAACAAAACCTTGGTCTGGAAATGCCCTTGAAACCCCAGAGGTTTCGTTGAGCTGGAAGCCTCCGAAAATATTGTGGAGGAACCACCTTCGAACCTTCCAACAGAAGATCCTATTCAAAAGATAGACTTGGGAACACCAGATAACCCACGTCATGTATTCATAAGCAAGAATATAAAGAATGATGAGTTACCCGAGTATATCGCCTTTCTTCATGAGTTCGTTGATTGCTTTGCATGGTCTTATGTTGAAATGCCTGGCTTAGACCACAAAATAGCAGTCCACAAACTCAATCTTCAAGACGACATCAAGCCTGTCAAGCAAGGCCAAAGAAGATTTCGTCCAGATGTGATGGATAAAATTGAACAAGAAGTTCAAAAACTCAAAAACGTCGGCTTCATCCGTGAGGAACAACATCCTGAATGGTTGGCCAACATTGTCCCCATGACAAATAAAAACCGGCAGATCAGGGTCTGTATTGACTTTAGAGACCTAAATGGCGCATGCCCAAAAGATGAATTTCCGCTCCCCATACCAGAGGTAATGATTGATAATACCTGTGGATTCGAGCGAATGACATTCATGGATGGTTTCTCTGGCTACAATCAGATAAAGATGCATTCTGAAGATGAAAAACATGCATCTTTTCGGACCCCATTTGGCGTGTATTGCTACAATGTCATGCCATTTGGTCTGAAAAATGCTGGTGCAACATATCAGAGGGCTATGATGAAGATATTCCAAGATATGCAGCACAAGACGGTTGAATGTTACATTGATGACCTCGCCGTCAAAAGCAAAAGAAAAGAAGATCATCTCGAAAACCTTCGAGAAGTCTTCCTCCGGCTTCGCAAACACAAACTGCGAATGAATCCTTTGAAATGCTTCTTCCGCGTCTCGTCGGGTAAGTTCCTCGGATTCTTAGTTCGGAAAGCTAGAATAGAGTTTGACCCCATAAAAGTCAAAGCCATTCTAGAAATGCCCTCTCCAAGAACCTTGAGAGAACTCAAAGGGCTTCAAGGGAGATTGGCCAACATCAGACGGTTCATCTCCAATCTTTTGGGGGAATGCCGTCCATTCTCTCGGTTGATGAAAAAAGGTGTAAACTTTGTCTGGGATGCTGACTGTGAAGCTGTTTTCTAAGATATCAAGTAGTACCTGACAAAACCTCCAGTGTTAGCTGCTCCTACCACTAGAAAACCATTCATCTTGTACACAAGAGCCCTTGATCACTCTTTGGGAGCTCTGCTTGCGCAAGAAAATGATCAAAGAAAAGAAGCTGCTCTATATTACCTCAGCCGCATGCTAGTAGGTGCAGAGCATCGCTACTCTCCAGTCGAAAAAGAATGTCTTGCAGTGATGTTCGCCGTACAAAAGCTGCGCCACTACTTGCTTTCCAACACAGTCTACCTGGTCTCGAGGGTCAACCTCTTGAAGGTCCTTGTCACAAAGGCAGGTTCTCTCAATGCTCGACTGGCAAAATGGACCATCCTTCTGTCACAATTTGATATTAGGTATGTATAACAAAAGGCAATCAAAGAGTAAGCTCTAGCGGACTTCCTCGCAGAGCATCCATTGCCTAAAGATTCTCCACTCAGAGATGATCTCCCAGACGAACCAGTCTACAATGTGGAGACTTTCTCACAAAATGCTTCCTGGGACATGTACTTTGATGGTGCAACCAGGACAAATGAAAAAAGACAGCTGATCTCGGGAGTTGGCATCCTCTTTGTTAGCCCCGACAAATACATGATTCCACGTGCTTTCTCGCTACTGGAACCATGCACAAACAATACAGCTGAATATCAAGCTCTGATCCTAGGATTGGAACTCGCCATCGAATCCGGTATCACCATGCTGGAAGTCTTTGGAGACTCTCAATTGATCGTCAACCAAATGAATCAGGAATTTGAAGTCAGGAAGCTAGATTTGTTGCCTTACTACAACAAAGCACAATCGCTTCTACAAAAGTTTGACATCTGTCACATCACCCACATTTGTAGAAGTGAAAACATACGTGCAGATGCCCTGGCTAGACTTGCCGCATCTATGGCAATCCAGGAAGGGGAAAACATGCAAATCACAATGTGCGAAAGAAGAATCCTTTCTCCTCTTAACACACATCAAGCAGTTGCTGAATGCCACCAAGTGGTTGGAAGTCGGATTTCAATCCTTCAAACTTCAATCGGCGACTGGAGGGATCCGTTCATTGATTACATTATGTTCGGAATCCTACCTGAAGATCCAAAAGAACGGGTAAGCATCCAAAGGCGAACCACAAGCTTTCATTTGGATATTCCTTCAAAAATCCTTTACAGGAAGTCCTTCAACGGAGTACTTCTACACTGCTTATCACAACAAGAGGCTGCAGGAAACACTCAAAGAAGTTCATGCTGGTCTTTGTGGAGCTCATCAGGCTGGTCCCAAGCTCTATGATCAGATAAAAAGGTTAGGATATTACTGGCCTACCATGGTAGCTGACGCAATGCAATTTGCTAAGCGCTGCCAACAATGCTAAGCTCATGGAGATTACATTCACATGCCTCCAGAATGGGTACATCCTACAGCTATTTCTCCCCCTTCGAGCAAAGGTCATCGCTTCATCTTCGCCGCTATGGATTATTTCTCCAAGTGGTCAGAAGCATTTGCGTTCAATGAAATGAAGACCTCATCAGTCCTTCAGTTCCTGCGCACCAACATCATTTGTCGTTTCGGCATACCCAAAAGATTCATCCATGATAACGGACCACAATTCCGGGATCATCGATTCTACAGATTCTGCGACAAATACAAAATCCAAAGCTGTCCTTCGACTCCATACAATCCGGCAGCAAACGGATGAGCAGAAGTTTTCAACAAGACACTCTGCATGATCCTAAAAAAAATGGTCTCTAGTCACAAAAGAGACTGGAGCGACAAACTGTCTGAAGCTTTGTGGGCCTATCAAACCACTGTTCGACGACCAACCCATAGCACACCATTCTCCTTCGTCTATGGATGCGAAGCTGTCATGCCCTTGGAAGTACAAATTCCTTCCTTGAGGGTATCTTTGCAAAATGACATGACTCAAGAAAGCAGTGTCAAATTGCGACTCCATGAGCTGGACAATCTCGATGAGAGACGGCTCGAAGCTCAACAAAGCATTGAACTTTACCAAGCACGCATGGCAGGATCTTTCGATAAAAAGGTCAGGCAGCGCGCCTACAAAAAGGGTGACTTGGACCTTGCGGTAAAAAGACAAATGGTCTTCGCTCACAAGTCCAAAGGAAAATTTGAGCCAAAATGGGAGGGACCCTACGTCATCGACAAGGTTTTCTCCAACGGCGCATACGCACTCCTAAACATGGAAGGTGACAGATGTATGCTGCCCATCAACGGCAAGTTCTTAAAGCGGTACTACCCTTGAAGACTTACCCAACTGGGTAAGAACAATGCCTGTACGGCCAAAACTGGTTTCCAGGTACACGCTCGCTAAGCCCACCTTTTTTAGAATTTTCATGTCAGATGTTGAAATTTCTAGAAATTTAAACAATGCTTAGTTTCATCGTTTCATTGTTCAAAAACCCAAGTTTAGGAACCTTTCCCTAACTTGACCAAAATTTTCAACCCTTGAACTCAAAATTCATGGTTTGAAACAAAATCCAGAGTCAGGGATTTCCACCCTAGTCCACCCTACCTTTTACCGCCTAAATGGTTTTAGGTCAAAACTTATGACCCTCGTGTCTTTAAACAAAAAAAATGGTTTTTCAAAAAGCCGCGGGGAAGCGACGCTTAGTCGATACTCGCACAAATTGGAAGCATGCGAACCACGTTCGACACTTCCAAAATCACAAGGAAGCGACATTTTGTCGATACTTGAAAAATCCAAAACCGTGGAGATGCAAATTTCAGTTGATATCCATAACCCAAATTTCAAAGGTTCGAAAAAAACCTAAAAAAAAAACCATGGAGACGCAACATTTCAGTTGATATCCATAACCCAAAGGTTTGAGAAACCAGAAATTTCAAAAAAATCATGGGGAAACGACATCAAGTCAGTACCCGCAAAACCAAAATTTTTGAAAAGCAATGATGCGACATTCCATCGATACTTGCACCCAAATTCACGAGGATGCGACATTCCATCGATACTCGCAACCGAATGAGCAAGGATGCGATATTCCATCGATACTTGCAAGAACATTCAGCAGGGAGGCGACTTTTAGTCGATACTTACATTTTTGAATACCAAACCGGCTATAAATGACACAAAATGGCTATAGATGCCACCAAAACAAACCGGCTATCAATGCCACCAAAAAAACCGGCTAGCAATGCCACCAAAACAAACTGGCTATCAATGCCACAAAACAAAACCGACTATCAATGCCACAAAACAAAAAAAAAATGGCTTTCAAAAAACCCGGCTATAGATTGTTGGAATTTGAGATGACTTGAGAAGCTTTATGAAGAATTGAAGTGATTAGTATCTCAAGCATTGTTTTAAGTTGGAATTATTGTCAACACATTGTCACAAGCATGATGGTAATAGGTTGGTGTTGATAGAGCTTAAAAGAAAAATCAGAGTTGAAACAGTTCAGGAATTCAGAATTCCTGAGGCAGAGTGGTCGGTCGACCGGGCACCACATGCGGTCGACCGAGCAAGAGAAACCTGCAGAAAAAAGTTTCAGGAAGCTCCCAGTTATTTTCGTGACACAGTGTGTCGTCGGTCGACCGGGACCCCAGGATGTCGACCGAGCACGATAGTTGTCTGCTTCCAGACTGTGTATGATGTCGACCGAGTAAGGCAGGATGTCGACCGAGCACGGGAACCAGAGTTGCGCAGAAATTAGAAGTTGTGCACGAAAATTCAGGATTCTCATCTATTTCATTTGGGACTCTTTCTAAACGAATTGTAGCCTATTTTGAACACTCTTAAGGGTTACCATAACCTATATAAAGGCATGTTTGGTTCGTTTTTAACAGGACACAAGAGATATAGTAGAGAAGAGAAAAGAGAAGAAAAGAGAGAGAGTTTTGGAGAGAAGAGAGTGTTGTTGCTGTGTGCAATCTTGTTACAATTTTCTACAGCAAGTGTGGACGAGGATGTGCTCTTGAAGATGGTGTTTCGTCCATAAGATAAGTGTCTCTCTGTTTATGCTTTAATTTCAATTTGTAAGGGATTGAGAGAGAGAGATTGTAGAGGGGAAGGGCTGTAGAAAAAGGTTTCTAATTTAATTCTGTAGAACATCAAGTTGGTGCTTGGTGTCTGGGGTTTGGTGATCCTATCTGTTGGTGCAGATAAATTGTAAAGGGAGTCGGTGCTTCCTAAATAGTTGGTGCTATCTGAAACTCAAGGGAGTAGGTGCTTCCTAGATAGTTGGTGCTATCTGAAACTAAGGGTTGGTGCTCTTTGTCGTTGGTGCGACTAAATAGATTCAGATCTGTTCGGGATTGGTGTTCGGACAGTTTTTGAACCGTGGACGTAGCCTTTCGGTGAACCACGTTAAATCTGGTGTCCTTGTATGATTTGATTTGCTTTTGTTGGTAAATTGGACCTGTTTTTAAAGAATCACTGATTCACCCCCCCCCCCCCCCTCTCAGTGATCGCGATATCTAACAATTGGTATCAGAGCAATAAGGTTCCCTTGAAAAGCTTAACACGCTAAGGGTGATCTCTTGTCAAATCACATGGCAACCAATACAGGGAATAAGAAAGCACCTTTGTTTGATGGTTCTAATTACTCCTTCTGGAAGATCAGAATGCAGGCTTTCATTAAGTCACTTGGCTATGATGTCTGGGAGACTGTCAGAGTCGGTTACAATATTGCCATTGTACCCAATGATGCTGCAGCGAAGAAGTTAGCAGACAACGACTCTAAGGCGCAGAATGCACTCTTTAGTGGCCTTGTGGACAGCGAGCTGGTCAAAGTAATTGCATGCAAAACAGCCAAGGAAATATGGGACAAGTTGAAAAGCATTCATGAAGGAGATGAGAAGATCAAAGAAGCAAAATTGCAAACCCATCGCTCTCAATTTGAATCTCTTCGCATGGAGGAAAGCGAGAATGTCGACTCATATTTGCAACGAGTGAAGGAAGTCACGAATGATATTCGTGGACTAGGGGAGGAGATTAAAGAACCAGTCATCGTCAAAAAGGTTCTAAGATCTCTTCTTCCCCGGTTTGATTCAAAAGTCTCAGCCATAGAAGAAGCCAAGGATCTGAATGAATTTTCCATGGATGAGTTGCATGGTTCACTCACTGCCTATGAGATGCGCATAGGTAAGACGTCTTCATCTGATAGAGAAGCGGCCTTCAAAGTTCAGAAAAAGGGAAAAGAGACTGCTGGTCATGATTCTGATACTGATGATGATGAGCTTGAGGCTCAATTTGTTAGAAAGCTGAAGAAAGGAAGCAATGGAAAGTACAAAGGGAAGCTACCCTTTAAATGCTTCAATTGTGGCGGTGTTGGTCACTTTGCTGCAAAGTGTCCGCTGAAAGAAAATAATGATGATGACTCTTATGTTGATAAGAGTAAGTGGAAGAAAAATTTCAGAAAGAGGGGCAAAGCAAAAAGCTTCATCAGTCAAAATAATGATAGCACGTCTGAAACTTCAGACGATGATGAATCAGCCGAGGCAACTGAAGCTCTCTTCATGGTTACCGTTGAAGAAGAAGAGGAGCAAGAGCCGGAAGAGGAAGAGGAGGCTGAGGTCAATCTCGAAGAAGAACTCATTGCCGCACTTGAGGAGCTTAGCATGGAACGAAAAACAAGTAAGAAAAATCTGAAACTTCTTCATGAATCTGAAAGTTCAATTATTGCTTTGAAAACTCAAGTTGAAGAATATAAAAGAATGGTGGAAGTCCTTTAAAATCAAATAAGTATCAAAAAGGAAGAGGCTATGAAACTTGAAACTGAAATCGCTAGAGCAAAGGCTGAAAACTTGGAAAATAGCCGAAAACTCAAAGCACTCCAAGCGATCGAAGGGACAATGAAACTCAATGAAAATTTGAAAGTTCAAAAGCCCTTCCACAATAAATTTGGTATTGGATTTGAAACCGGAGAGTCCTCTAAAGCTGCATCTTCTTTGTTTATGAAATAAAGTACCATACCTCTCAAGGCTACAAAGCATCAAATTCAGCCTAGTATTGAGATGGTCAATAAGAAAAGGTTTGTGGAGTTTAACCAGCCACCTAAGAACGGAAGAATGTTCAGATTCTATGGTTATTGCTATCATTGTAATAGATATGGACATAAAAGAGCTGATTGCAAATTCTATGTTAGAAACAGCCCATTTGTGACTAGGAACCCTTTTTCAATCCTAAACAGCCACAAAATTGAGTGCTATATGTGTCATAATTATGGACACTTGGCTAGGGATTGTAGGTTGCCTATAGCTAACCAATTTCAGGTTGAAAAGAAACCAAAGTTAGTTAAAGCATGGAGGGCAAACAAAAGGGAAGATAATTCCAAAGAATCTCTCATTGTGCAAACGGCATTCAATGCACAAAAGAAGACAGCACCATGGGTCCTTGATAGTGGCTGTTCAAGCCATATGACAGGTGATAAGGAAAAATTCGTCAAATTACAGCACTATGAAGGCGGATCAGTGAAGTTTGGTAACAATGATAGTGCCAAAATCTGCGGAAAAGGTGTTGTTCAGCTAAAGGCAAACAAGATCAGATCAGACGAGGTCTTATATGTGTCTGGACTGAGACACAACTTGCTTAGTGTGAGCCAGATCTGTGACAAAGGCCACGAAGTTGTCTTCACTAATAATGGTTTTGCTATCAAGAAGTGTAGCAACGGTAAAACAGTGGCTACTGGATCTAGGACTACTGGAAATCTCTATACATTGTCAGATGGAGCTGAAAAGACTTGCTTGATGAGTCGGACAGAGGAAAGTTGGTTATGGCACAAACGCCTTGGGCATCTAAACTTTGATAACATGTCAAAGATTTGCAATTCAAAGGCTGTCAGAGGTATGTCTACAGTTGAAAAGCCTTCCAACCCCATTTGCGATTCTTGTCAAAAGGGAAAGCAAACGAGGGTAATGTTCAAGTCAAAGGAGCATCATTCAAAGAAACCTCTTGAGCTAGTGCACACTGATCTCTGTGGACCGATGCGAACTCAAAGCACGAATGGAGATAAGTATTTTATGTTATGCATTGATGATTATACTCGTATGACATGGGTATTGTTTCTTAAGCATAAACATCAAGCACTTGATCGTTTTAAAGTGTTTAAAGTACAGGTTGAAAATATGCTTGGAAAACGTATCAAGATTTTAAGGTCTGATCGAGGCGGTGAATTCACATCTGAAGAGTTCACTAACTATTGTGAGCACCATGGCATTCAAAGACAGCTAGAACTCCACAGCAAAATGGAGTTGTGGAACGGAAAAATCGCACCGTTCAAGAGATGGCTCGTACAATGCTAACTGAGAGCAAGCTAGCTGACAAATACTGGAAGGAGGCAATCCATACGGCTGTATACATACAGAATCGATGCTTGATCAGGCCATATGAAGACAAAACTCCTTATGAGCTATGGTTTGGGCGAAAAGCAACAGTCAAGCACTTCAGAATCTTCAGTAGCAAGTGTTACATCAAGCGTCTTGAACAAAATCCGGGCAAATTTGATGAAAGAGCTGATGAAGGTATATTTCTGGGTTATTCCTCATCTAGTAAGGCTTACAAATGTCTTAACAAAAGGACCAGAAAAATTATAGAAAGTGCCGATGTTAGAATTGATGAAAACTATGAATCAAAGAATGGAACTCATTATGACAGTCCCGTTTATGAGGACTCGAGTGAGATTGATGATGAAGTAGCTAAACCTAATGATTCTGAGAAATCAAAGGATGACTCAGAGGATGCTACACCTAGAAAGAAAAGCACTTGGATAGAGCAACACCCTAAGGATCAAATCATTGGAGATCCTGAGGTCGGTGTTAAAACAAGGCAAAGTGTAGTTAGCAATTACTCACTTGTGTCCACCATTGAACCCAAGACTGTGGCTGAAGCCAGTCTCGATGAAAGTTGGTTGAAAGCTATGCATGAGGAGTTGGAGCAAATTGAGAAGAACTCCACATGGGAACTAGTTTCTAGACCTACTGATAAGAATGTTATTGGTACTAAATGGGTCTTTCGGAATAAGCTGAATGAAGATGGTCAGGTCATACGAAACAAAGCAAGGTTAGTTTGTAAAGGCTATGCTCAAGTTGAAGGCATAGATTTTGAAGAGACCTTTGCACCGGTGGCTCGTCTGGAAGCCATTCGTATGTTTCTTGCATTGGCTGCATACAAAACCTTCAAGGTATTTCAGATGGATGTAAAGTCAGCCTTCTTGAATGGATTACTTGAAGAAGAGGTCTACATTGAGCAACCTGATGGTTTTCCTATTAGCAAAAATTCAGACCTAGTGTGCAAGTTGAAAAAGGCTCTTTATGGGCTAAAACAAGCGCCAAGGGCGTGGTATGCAAGGCTGGACCTATATCTCCGCACGATCGGTTTTGGAAAAGGACTGGTTGATGGCAATCTTTATGTCAAAACAGAGTTGAGCAAACAGCTGGTTGTCATTGTTTATGTCGATGACATAATCTTTGGTGGCAACGATGAAGAAATATGCAGGAATTTCGCTGAAGAGATGAAGAAAGAATTTGAGATGTCAATGCTTGGAGAACTAAAGTTCTTCCTTGGTTTACAAGTTCAGCAGCTGAAACACGGTATTTTCATATCACAGATGAAATACATCAAGGAAATGCTGAAGCGATTTAACATGGAAGACAGCAAGCCAGTGAGCACACCAATGACAACGAACACAAAGCTAAGCAAAGATGATAAGGGTTCATCCGTTGATCACACCACTTATCGTTCTATGATAGGAAGCTTGCTTTATTTGACTGCTACAAGACCGGATCTTCTGCAAGCAGTATGTATGGTGGCTCGATTTCAAGCATCACCAACTGAGACGCACCTCACAGCAGTAAAAAGGATATTTCAATATCTGAAAGGTACCATGGAGCTTGGCATTTGGTATCCTAAAGGCAAATCATTTACTCTTGTTGCATACTCTGACGCCGATTGGGCTGGCTGTAAGGATGATCGCAAGAGTACAAGCGATGGTGCATTCTATCTCGGTGACAGGTTGGTGGCATGGCACAGTAAGAAACAAGATTCAGTATCCCTTTCTACAGCGGAAGCGGAATATATTGCAGCGGCAACTTGTTGTACACAAGTGTTATGGATGCGGCAAATGCTCTCTGATCTAGGAGTTCCGACAACGGATCCTACGCCGATCCTCTGTGACAACACAAGTGCAATTCACATCTCCAAGAATCCTGTTCAACATTGTAGAACGAAGCATGTAGCAATTCGCTATCACTTTCTCAAGGAAAAGGTTGCAGATGGTGAGGTAAAGTTGGAATATGTCCCAACTACTGAGCAAGTTGCTGATATCTTCACAAAACCTCTGCCAAAAGAAGTCTTCGAGTATCTCCGGAAAAAATTAGGAGTTACTCACTCTCCTAATCCTTAGGAGTTGTGCTTGAAAGGGGGAGCAAAGTATTCCTTGAATATCCTATTCGCTCCTTCGTTGGTCCCTTTGGACTTGTTGTCAGAGGGGGAGAAAGACTTACGCTAGGAGAAAGCTATGCTTAGAAGAAGTTATGCTATGATAACTTTGGGGAGATTGGTATCAAGAGTGTTAGAGATCTTGATTCTATTTTTTTTTAAAGACAGGGGGAGACTATGGTTCTGAAGAAGCTACATGAAGATCAACTAGTTTAATGTGTTCTAAGTGTTGAAGTTCCAAAAGTGTTGCCAACAATTCCAAAGGGGGAGATTGTTGGAATTTGAGATGACTTGAGAAGCTTTATGAAGAATTGAAGTGATTAGTATCTCAAACATTGTTTTAAGTTGGAATTATTGTCAACACATTGTCACAAGCATGATGGTAATAGGTTGGTGTTGATAGAGCTTAAAAGAAAAATCAGAGTTGAAACAGTTCAGGAATTCAGAATTCCTAAAGCAGAGTGGTCGGTCGACCGGGCACCACATGCGGTCGACCGAGCAAGAGAAACCTGCAGAAAAAAGTTTCAGGAAGCTCCCAGTTATTTTCGTGACACAGTGTGTCGTCGGTCGACCGGGACCCAGGATGTCGACCGAGCACGATAGTTGTCTGCTTCCAGACTGTGTATGATGTCGACCGAGCAAGGCAGGATGTCGACCGAGCACGGGAACCAGAGTTGCGCAGAAATTAGAAGTTGTGCACGAAAATTCAGGATTCTCATCTATTTCGTTTGGGACTCTTTCTAAACGAATTGTAGCCTATTTTGAACACTCTTAAGGGTTACCATAACCTATATAAAGGCATGTTTGGTTCGTTTTTAACAAGACACAAGAGATATAGTAGAGAAGAGAAAAGAGAAGAAAAGAGAGAGAGTTTTGGAGAGAAGAGAGTGTTGTTGCTGTGTGCAATCTTGTTACAATTTTCCACAGCAAGTGTGGACGAGGATGTGCTCTTGAAGATGGTGTTTCGTCCATAAGATAAGTGTCTCTCTGTTTATGCTTTAATTTCAATTTGTAAGGGATTGAGAGAGAGAGATTGTAGAGGGGAAGGGCTGTAGAAAAAGGTTTCTACTTTAATTCTGTAGAACATCAAGTTGGTGCTTGGTGTCTGGGGTTTGGTGATCCTATCTGTTGGTGCAGATAAATTGTAAAGGGAGTCGGTGCTTCCTAGATAGTTGGTGCTATCTGAAACTCAAGGGAGTAGGTGCTTCCTAGATAGTTGGTGCTATCTAAAACTAAGGGTTGGTGCTCTTTGTCGTTGGTGCGACTAAATAGATTCAGATCTGTTCCGGATTGGTGTTCGGACAGTCTTTGAACCGTGGACGTAGCCTTTCGGTGAACCACGTTAAATCTGGTGTCCTTGTGTGATTTGATTTGCTTTTGTTGTTAAATTGGACCTGTTTTTAAAGAATCACTGATTCACCCCCCCCCCCTCTCAGTGATCGCGATATCTAACATAGATGCCACCAAAATCGGCTATCAATGCCACAAAATCGGCTTCCATGCCACAAACAAAATCTGGCTCCCATGCCAAAACGATCATTTGACAAAAGATTTTCACAAAATGACAAGCTTTTGATCAAATCCCATTTAGCAACTATTTTTATCACAAAAAGATTTAAGTGAGCGTAGGGAAAACAGAAAAAAAAGTACCAAAAAATGCATGTGGTACCAAAAAAAAAAGAAAGTGTTCATAAGTTCTACAAAAAAAGTACCAAAAAATACATGTGGTAACAAAAAAAAAGAAAGTATTGACAAGCACTATAAAAAAAAGTACCAAAAAATACATGTGGTACCAAAAAAAAAAGAAAGTGTTCATAAGCACTACAAAAAAAGTACAAAAAAATAAAAGTGGTACAAAAAAAAAGAAGGATAGTTTCTGTTACTTACAAAAAAAAAAAAAAAAAAAACAAGAGCTCAACCAAAAATGGTCTCCAGCCAAGAGTTCAGCTCCTCAAGCAAACTTTTGGCCTTAACCCTCAGGGATTCCAAGGCACGCTTCTTCAGGAACTTGCCATGAGATGCTGGAGAATGCTGCAATCCATCTTTCACACTGGGAAGCTTATCCCGAGCAGTTCGCCATTGTTTGTTCTGTTGAAACTTCCTTTCAAGAACTCCATCGGAATCTGCAACCCGACAAATCAGAGCACTCTCCCTGTCGCGAGCCTCTGTTATTGCAGCCCACTTGGCAGCGACTTGTACCTGCAGATGCTCAAGACGTTTCCTGGCCTCATCGACCTCCCTATCAAGGATGTTAAGGTCATGTGTCAGCCCAATGATGGCTAGCTCTTCTAAGTTCTTCTCTCGGACTATCTGCTTCCTGCTTTGCGTAGCCTCATCCAGGTCAGACTTAGCCTTATCAGCAGGGTCCAGGAACATCTCCTTGAAGAACTGGTCATCAGCCAAACCCATGGCCTCAAACCATTTGTCACCCAGCTCAGTGATCCTATCAACGATCGCCCTGGCACCTGTGACATTCAGACCAGCCTCTTCGGCATCACTGAGAATCTCCTGCACATGCCGGATCATGTCAAATCCGGCATCTAAGTGCCCAGAAAGGAGAGTTTCAATCCAAGGGCTCAGAACCCACACCACCACCTTCTTTGTAAAAAGAAGAGATGGCCCAGCTGAAGATTCGCCCAACTCCGTTGGTCGGCTACTCATGTCATCACCCGGTGGAAGAGTAACAAAAGAACTCTTTCCAGTTGGACCTACTCGGGAAGGAATCTCAGCACGAGGTATCTCTTCAACAGTGTCAGAACTAGTTCCAGGAGTCTCAACCTCTAGATCGACCTCTGGCATCCCTTGCTCTGGTTCTGAAGGGAGCGATGGACTCTCCTCTGTCACCTCAAAACCTGCCAAAGAAACACAAAAAGGTATGAATATGATCCTGTTTAAAAATCATAATCAGGGTTATTACTACAAAATACCTTCTTCGACGACTGGCGGAACACTCTCTTCCACCATGAACTCATCGGAAGCATCATCAACATTTGCATCCATCGATGGTTCAAAGTCATCTGAATCCTGTGGCAAGTCAGCTGACAAGAAAAATGTTAGCAAACCAAGTCACAGACAAAGAAAAGAAAGCAAAAGAAGTTATACCAATTGGAGATTCTGGATTCACTCCAGAGTCCCTCAGTTCTTCTTCTGTTGCCCCAACAGGATCTGACACCACCTCATCGGTTGGAACCTCAGGCATCGCCAAATCTTCCTCTGCTAAAAAAAAAGAGGAGCAACAGGAAGAGAAAACAAACCAAGACATGGAAAAATCCCATGAAAAGAAATGGAAAGAGAAAAAAGGAAGAATCATACCTTCACCAACGGTCTCTTCTTCTCGGCTTCTCTTCTCTGGAGGCTCGTCAGCATTCCCTGGCACCTCCTCATTGATAGTAAGAGGGACTTCCAAGTCAGGAGAGTCCTCATGCTACCCCTTGCTGCGATGATGACTCCTCCTCCTCTTACTCCTGCGGGCTCGCATCTTAGAGGAACTTGCCCCGCTGTCAAAGTCAGGTCTTCCACTTGACTCCTCACTGGATGGTCTACCCTTATCAATAGACTCCACGGAAGGTTGCCTCTGTGCCACTTGCATCCAAGCATCAAGTTCGGCTTCCTCCTGTTCTAGCTGTTCTAAAGCCTCATCAGGTATTTCTCGAACAGCTTCAGAACCAATGATGCCCTGGTCACCGAGAAAGCCTATCTTATGCTTCTCTCCAGAAAGGAAGGCCCAAACTTCCTCTCGCCGGATGCCATCCGACTTTCCAAGACCCTTTCCAGATGCCAGCTTCACATCAAGCTCCTTCTTGGAAAGCCCCCGATATGCCGAAAAGCTCTCCGCGAACCACTTCGCAAAGCCGGCAGTCTAGGAAGTCAACAACACAGGATAAGAGATCATGGCTGTAGTGTCTTCAGCACTATAGAAAGCCCATGCATTTCTCCCATCCTGTAAACCTCCAAAGCGCTTCACCACGCTTGAAGGTGCTCCAACAAACGCCTTGAGAAAAGCCCAACTGCAAAGCAAAGCGAGAGGGTACATACGGCTGGATGTCGACAAAAAGATATTTGCGATACACCATCATGCCGACACGTATGCTGAAAAGCCACTCCTTCTATGCGTTCGTGAAGGAGTAATGCCTTCCCGACCCTGCCCTGGTAGAGTCTCGGGAGGCACTAAAATCAAAAGCCTTCTTCCGCAACTCCGGATAAAGCTTCACTGAAGACTGCCCCATCTCGACGTCCCTGAACCGTCGGATCCTCATGCGGGCAAACAAAAGTGATTCGGACACGGCTTTGCCCTTAGCCAGCCGAATCATCAGAGGATCATCATCCTGTGTGGCACCCAGCCGGTGGAAGCCAGGACAGTGGTACACATACCATGAATAAAAGATGTGGGCTGAAAATACCTTGTTCATGGGGAGCCCAAGCCGAACCAAAAAAGCAGCAGCCTGCAGTTCGGTACACAGGTAGGAGTAAAGAGCTGGTACCAAAGCAAGCTGCTCTCTAAACGCCATCTGACAAGCCGGAAAAATACAATGCGGCCTGATGTGCATTCCATCTCCTCCAGCAAAAATAGCCTCACCAAGCCAATAAGTGAGGTAAACAACGAGATCTCTCCGCAGTGCAATGTCAGGACATATGGCGTTTGTACTCACACAGAAATCTCTCAACTCTTCTTGCATAGCCATGATCTTCTTCAAACTTGGATCCTGAGCCCTGGCTTCCTAGGTCGCACTATCAGAAGACTCCCTACTATCAAAAAAGTTGGGGAACGAAGAGCTAGAACTCTTCCAACTACTGGATCTAACTTTCAAACCCTCATTCTCCTTCAAAAAATCATAGAAGGCGACGAGCTAAAAGTACAGAAGCTTGAACTCCTCAGACTGCTCCTCAAGGATGCTGTCGATCGGCATAAACTTCTCATAGAGTTTGCCAAGGATGGGCAATCTAGTAATGGCGCTCAGCTCCTTCAAAGAGAAACCAATCTCACCATTCGTCACAACGAAGGTATTGGTTTGTGGGAGGAATGACTCCAGCATAGCCATGAAGGCCTCGTTGGAAAAGATCACGGTCTCCCTAAAGGCGCGGACCGCATCAAAAATCTCGGCTTCCTTCAAAACGGCGCCACCAATCAGCAGCACGCGATCAGTCCACGACTTCCACTCGGAGTCAGCATTGAAACGGCCACGAAGTCGAAAAGGCTTTATCCAATTGCTGCCGTCACCGCTGAAAATGCCAAGGCCCACCGGTCTCAAATCGACCGACGGATAATCAGAGCCCTGGTGGCCGCTGGATGGAATCAACAGGTCCATGTCAGCAAGCGACCTCTCTGTATATCCAGGAGAACCGCCAACAAAAACCCCGGTCTTGATTACATTTGTCCTTCTCACCCAGCTTGGAGGATCTTCCCTCTTAGAGCACGTGGGGGCAAGGCTCATGATCGAGATGGTGCGATCAAATGTCGACCGGGTAGCAACAGTCTTCTTCTCACCATCTACTGTGAAAGAAAACTGAAAACATCTCCTCTGGCATGTCATGTCTTCAGGGACGGCATCACCAAAGAAGAAGGTAGGCTTGGGTAAAACACTCTGATCTTCCATCACCCATGGACGACTGCTTACCATGATCTTATAGAATTCCTCTCCCTTGAGAGCGATCAGTCGCTGCCTCATCTCATCTCTGTTGAGGGAGTCACACTCTTCCAGATTTCTCTCAACATACGGGACCTTCTCAAAGGCCTGCTGAATGGCAGGATTCGAAGATCTAGCAGATCGACGAGGTACGCTTATAGCAAGCTCTTTATCCTTGTTCATTCTGGAAAAACCACCTGCAAAGGATGGAAAAGAAAAAGATCAAACATCAAAATGACAGAATCTCTCTAAAACAAAATCTGGCTAAATTTTGACATGATGCCGGGGCAATTCCGAAGAAAAGGAACTATCCCGAAAGAAATAAAAATCTTGAAGATGGGCTCAACAATGCTGCGAGCTCCGAAACTCCAAACTTTTGAAACCTCAAAGTCTCCGCAAAATCAGGAAGGGCTCAACATCGTTGCGAGCTCCAAATTCCCAAATTTGTGAAAACTTTCAGGTATGCTATCACATCATGCTACAATTCAATTTACAAAAAATATACATGCATGAACATCTTGGTTTGCAAAAAAAAAATGCATTATCATGATGAGCAAAAAAAAAAGAAAATAAACTTTCTAAAAAAAAAAGGGAGAAAGGATTAAGAAAGAGAACGAAAAAAAAAAAGAAAAGAAACTTTCTAAAAAAAAAGAGAGAAAGAAAACAAAAAAAACAGAGAGAGAAAGAAAATGGGCTGGCCCACAGGCCACGTGGTCGTACGGCCAGATCCGTACGGCCCAAAAAAAAACACATGCAAAAAAAAAAGAAAGCAAAAAAAAAAAACGTGTGAAAAAAAAGAAGCAAACACGTGGAAAAGCAATAAAAAGAAAAGAAAAGAAAGAAACAAAAAAAAAAGACATTTCAAAAGCTTAAGGTCTCATGGGTTAGCCCATATGAGCCAGGTTTGACCACCTAGGCACTAAAAAAAAAAAAATTTGGGCTTTTAGTCAAAGAGAAATCCCTCTTACCAAGAGCATACGAAAATGGTTCCATGCCTCTTTTGAGTTGATTGGACTATACAAAAGAGAATTTCAAGCCCCATGAGCTTCCAAAAATCAAACCATCCAGCCTCATCTACCAAATTGAGCCAAAATCTTGAAATTGACATTCCGCAAAAATCCAAACCAAATCCTGGTCCCCTAACTTACCACATATAGCTTGTTAGGTCACAAGACCAAAACCAAAAACCAAAACCTGATCCCCTAACTGGTCACGTACAGCCTGTTAGGTCACAAGATCGAAACCAAAATTGATCCCCCAACATTCCACATACAGCTTGTTGGGTCACACGGTCAAAACCATACCCGACCCCCTAACCTGCCATATACAGCCTGTTAGGTCACAAGGTCAAAACCCAAATCTACATCCCTGATGTCATCTTCAAAACTTTGCCTCGAGATGGTACGTGATCCCTTTCACTACCATAAAATTCCCCTGAAAGCTTAAAAGGCTACAAATACCAAAAAGAAAGATTGCTCAAAGAGTCTTGGTCAATTCACTAGCTCTCCTTCACAAATCTCTTCGAGGCACATCGACTACAAAAGTTAAGCCACTCGTCGCTGCACCTCGAGGGGGCATTTGTTGACACCAAAAATGTCACTTTGCCTCTTCAAGATCCAAAAAGCTACATGAAGTCGCAACCTGCCATAAATAGGCAATGCTACTTCCAAAAAATCAAATATTGTCAGAATCAAACAAAAACTGCAAGATCCTTCAAGACAGCCAAAAGAGGAGTACATAAGAAGTTTCGGGCCATTTCAAAATCATTTGGCTTGGCCTAACTTCGCTTCTCCGGCAACTGAAAAAGAGCTCTCGGTAGCGAAAGCATCGAAGACACCAAATCTTCGATCAGAGCCGATGGATGATCTCAAAATACATCCAAAAGGCTCCAGGTCAAGTTCCGAGTCAAACCGACAACGTTTGACCCTACATCAACCCTCGAACAGCTAAATCAAGCCTCTCGGCGGCGAGAACCACTGAGGCCATCACTCATCAGATAGAGCACACGGACGGCTTCAAAATGCTTACAAAGGGCTACACGTCAAATTTCAGGTCATTTCGACAACATTTGACCATACTTTGACGCTCGAAAGCCAAATCAGGCCTCTCGGCGGCGAAGCTCCCCGGGACCATGGTTTCCAAGACAGAGCCTATGGATCATCTTAAAATGACTCCAATAGGTTCCCTGTCGAATTTCAAGTCAATCGGACATCGGTTGACCGCACATCAAGCCGCGACATCTTCATCGCGACAAAAGCAAGTCTACTGGTGATAGGACCCCAAATGGCTTCAAAACCCAAACAAAATCCTATAGTTGGTCTTATATATTGCTCAGGAGGCTTCACATCAAATTTCAGGTCATTCTGACATTGTTTGACCCAATTTCAGCTTCTGACGGAAAATCAGCAGCTCTACGCGACAATGTCTTTAGCTTTCTCAGAAAATTGGAAACTTTGCAAAACAAAATGCAAGGATTCTCATCAGGTTTGTTACAGGGAAATCAATCCAAAAATGATCAAAATGTCAAGGATAAATACAGAATAAAAAAGAATAAAATAACAGCAAAAACGGACACAAAACGGGACAAAAGGGGGGAAAACCCCCCCAGGGTCGCATCCCTTGAGCGATTTGAAAAGACAAAAAACCATGGAATTTCCCATTTATGATCACTATATTCTTGTGATTACTAATGGATATGGTCTTGTTTTAGAAATCTTCAAAACTAATAATGGCAGCTTCCTTGACCATTACTTTTGTGAGAACAAGCTCCAACTCATGCTTAACATAAGCAAACCACGCACACTTACAGGCACCCTGTCAGCTGTCGAAGCGTCAACTGCCTTGGCAGCTCTCTGAACTACGGGTTGACCTCGACTCCCCGGACTATCGTCTTTGGAACGCTGGGACCATTCCCACTTCCCGAAGAACAAACTGCTCCTTCCAAGAAGCAGAAGGTCGCCTCTCAACGTGTCACTACCGTGACACCAAAGGCGAACACCAAAAAGCCCGAAGCCTGCGGCACCCCCGCGTAGCCTCTGTTGGGATTGGTGTATGCCCTAAAGCCCACTAGCTGCACTCTCATCTTTTGTTACTAGATATTAACTGGTTATTTAATGGAATGACTCTTTTATGCTTAAACATGTATATATGTCTGTTTGTGTAAGGCCCATTGTTTCTAGTAAATGAATTAGGTGTGTAGTGTCTACACACAGATAGGTCTAATTCATGGACACTGGAAACATCAAATTTGTTCATAACTGAGAGATGGAGCTGGGCACTTCATCTTGGTATAAGTTATAATGAGAGATTCTCCTGTATTTAGGGTGACTTACCTAAGTCATGGGAGGGCTTTCCCGGATTCATCTCATTAGTGCATATGCAATGCATTGAACAGGACCATGGTAGGTGTGATCTCTAAAATAGTACTATCACAGAGAGAGATCAAGTCACCTCATGCTACTGAGTGACCGGTGCTCTTAATCTTGAGCATTTGTGGATGAACTGACGAAGTCAAGTTCTTGTGCTTTAATTCACTATGGGTGAGATTCTTTTCATGGATCAACAGCTCTGTGTTTTGGGTACTCGGACTTGATCAATTGGGACGTGCAGATGCAATAAAGAATCTATGCCATCTAATGATGGAATGATCGTCCCCTTAGAATTATCCGATTAATCATCAAAATCTAAGATCTTAGTATATGGATGTTCCATATGGATATTGAACTTGTGGGTCGCTCCCTGGACCAAGAGAATGATATCTGGATGATGATTATGTTAAGGATATGAAGTTCTAAGGTTTAGATGTAATCGGGAAGGTTGATAGTACATGTGATAACCTGACTCGATTATGGATGTTACATAGAGGGGCATTCAGGTCATTACACTTAGTAGGTCGAAGACAACCGTCATTTTATGACGAGCTTATTATATTATATATTTGTCCTTGGAGTTCAACCATAACTCTTTAGTGGAATGAGTTAAGGTTAAAATGGTCTTTATGTTGCTATGGGTTTAGCATGGACATTTTGGTCATTTTGGGAGCCAATGGCAAATATGTCTTTTGGTCCCTTCTCTAGTCACTTACCAAGATTGGCATGGTTTCCTAAAATGTTTAGATAACATTTGGATGAATTATTTTAGTGGAAAAATAATTTTGAGTTTAAATTCAAATAGGCCTTTGATGGCATACATGAATTTAATTCTAGATAAATTATATATGGGCCATGGTGTGCATTAGTATGCGGGATGTCCATAATAGGATTTCCATGGGTAAGGTTTCCAATTTTGAGTAGGTCTCTCTACTTGAAAGGTTGGACTCCTTTTTGGATTAGTATTCCTATGAGAAAGTTTCCTTTTTGGATTAGGAACTTAAAATTAGTAAGTGTTGTGCAACTAGGATTACTAATTGCATGGGAAGTTCCTTTAGTTTCCTTTTCTAATTGGAGTGTTCCTTAAAGGAAATAAATCTTCAGATTATAGTTTCCTTTTAGGACATCTTTGAGAATAAGGAGAGATAAACTTTTAGGAAAGCTATCCAAAGTTTCTATAAAAGGATGGTTGTTTCTCCCTTGGACGTCCACTACAAGAAAGAGCAAAAAGTGTCCCACACGTCCAGCTTTGGGTTCCTTTCTTCTTCATTGAAGATAGTTCAAAGTCTGAGATTTTTCCTTGGAAAAATAGTTCACAATTCCTAGATTAAGATCCCACCATCTTAGCCAATCAGATTTGGAAGTGAGATAGAGGAGAAGATCAAAGGCTACACTACTGCAGAAAATTTCAGAAATTTGTTTGCTAGTTGCAAGTCTGAGTTCGGGCCTTAGGATCTATTTTTTCAGAGATTTGAAGTCTACAAATCTTCGAGGTAATAGTCTTCTTCATGCTCCTTTAATTATGCACTTGTTGGTCATAAATTCATGGAGTTCTCATGCGATCTCTATGGCTGATTTATGCTGCCCAAATCAGATTTTTTTTAAAAATCTGTCATGTTACAAATTAGCCATGAATGTCTTCCGCCAATTTAGATCTGAATTGCAGTTTCTTTCAGTTGTATCAGAGCCACTCCATGTGAAATCACGATCCCATGTTGTGTATAATTAATCCTAGATTGATTATGGGCATGGTGGCACCCTATTAAAGTTATGTTGTGATGCATGTTGTGTGCAAGTTTCATTAACATTGCTGGAATTTATTTTCCAGATTTGTTTAATGATGCACATAGTGGGTCTGCATGCACTAACCTCTTTGTTTGCAGCCATGTATCACATCCTTGATGGTTCGCATGATTGTTATGTGGATTTGGATGTTTTTTTTTCAATAGTTGGAAAGTGTACGATTGCGCGTTTAGCAATCATAGGAAGTTGTAATTCTTTCTTTACTTTTATTCCAACTAGTCTTGATGTAAGCTTGCTTGAAAAGCATAGGTATCTCCAATGTAATTTGGGGTTTTTGTTTTTTTATGGGTTCGCTTGTATAAATTTAATTTATTGGAACAAGCAAGAAGAAGAGAGTTTCAAGAAAGGTTGCAAGCAATTGGATTCCTTAGTGGTGTAGGAGACAAGACTTCTTGGTGCAAGATGAGATCTATTTTTGATGTCCTAGTTCGATAAGGACTACAAGTCTGAAGAGCAGGGAGCCATCAAGGATTGCATACTTTTATTTGCTTTTATATATGGAATGCATGGATGAATGCTTTATATAATTGCTATAATTGTCACCTAGAAACATGGCCACCATTAGGTTCTAAAATTGGCATTTTTTTGTATTAGATTGTTTTTAGTTTGGCAAATTGTTTTAAACTGGACTTAGACTAGCACCTTCTATTTTGTCTAAGGTTTAAAATTGGATAGGGTTTAGTTTATCTTGGTACCCTTGGCTTCCAAAGAAGGCTAAACTAAAATCTAATTAGATGCTACCTATGGGTTTTTGTAACCCAAGATATGTTTTTGATTCTTTAAAGGGATTTTCTCAAATGTTTTAAAGCAAAGGTTATTTATTTTTAAGGTGACTTAAGTCATTAAGTCATGAATTTAATTAACCAAGTTTGCTAGATTTAAAAAGAGCTTTTGAGTAAAACAATGTACAGGTCAAAAAGTATAAAACCTAGTGATAAATAATCAAGTGGGAGAGGGGTTTTAGGAAAGATCCCACGGCCTTCCATTTTCGGTTCATGTTATCTCATTAAGATGTTAGTAGGAGCGGCCACCCCTTCGGTGGAGTTCTTTACTAAAGACCGCTTTGATGGGTTAATGGGTGAACTAATGTGAATATTCGTAATGAGGTGTTAGTAGGAGCGGCCATTCCTTCGGTGGAGTTCTTTACTAAAGATCACTTCTATAGAATGTCAATGAAGTGTTGGTGGGAGCGGCCATCCCTTCGGTGGAGCTCTTTACTAAAGGTCACTTCTAGGATGAATAAAAGTCTCTTCCCTTCGAAAGACTTAATCATAGGCATTCTGGGAAATTTCATAAGAGATGGTTATACACTTGACATACGACGGTAATGACCTCTCCCTAGGAGTTTAAGGTTATTTGTCATATGAGGCCAAACCAATCAGTGATTGGACTACCACTGGATGTGTATCCAGATAGTGATAATCCAAATAAGTATGCCTTAATTCAACATGACTGTAGGCTCGGCCATCCCTTCGATGGAGGGTCTATGAGGAGGTTGAAACACTGATACATTATGATTGGGGTTGAATAATGTAAAAAGTTTTGTGCTTTGTTTTTCCTTTTGTAACAAGCACCATATGCATATTACATATATACTGCATGTCTAATTATAAACCATTTTATATCCAGAAAGAGATGGGTAAAGATTCTTTTAGTCCGTTGATGTGCATTCTTCGTGAGAACAAACTGACTGGCCCTAACTACGTAGATTGGAAGGGAAATCTTGACATAGTACTCACTGCTGAGGAGTACAAGTATGTCTTAGTAGAAACCTGTCCGGATATTGATGCTAATCCTACTGATGACCAGTTAGAGGCTGAGAGGAAATGGAAGAAAGCGAACAGCATGGCTAAATGCTACATGCTCGCTTCCATGTCCAACGTGTTGCAAACACAGCACGAGCATATGGACACAGCCTATGAAATCATGATGTCCTTGTCTGAGATGTTCGCAGACAAAAGCAGGCCAGCTAGGCAAGCTGCTATGAGGACTATCATGAATGCTAGGATGGCTGAGGGAACACCTGTCAGAGAGCATATTCTCAAGCTGATGGATTGTTTCAATGAAGCTGAGATTCTAGGGGCTGAGATTGATGCAAGGAGTCAAACTGACATGATTCTCGAAACTCTGCCGGATTCTTTCAATCAGTTCAAGCTCAATTTCAATATGAGCAAGATGGACATGACTCTACCTGAGTTAATGAAAGAACTCCAGGCGGCAGAGGCCATCATGAACCCCAAAGCCCAAGCTCATTTTTTCCAGTCTTCCTCTAAACTAAACCCGAAAGGGAAGAAGTCCAAGAAAAAGCAGAATAAGGGAAAAGGGCAGAAAAAGGACAACACTGATAATAAGAAGGACAATGGTACAGATGGAAAGCCCAAAGGGAAATGCTTCAAGTGTGGCCTCAAAGGTCATTGGAAGAAAGATTGTCCAAAGTCCCTGGCCTCAATTAAGAAAGGAACATCTTTTTCATACTACATTGAAACTTATCTAGTGGTTGATTCTACTGACTCATGGATAGTAGACTCAAGAGCCACTAATCATATCTGCAATTCATTGCAGGGGTTTCAGATAATGCAGAGAATTGAGAAAGGAGAGTTTGCTTTTAGAGTAGGAACTGGAGCTAAAGTTTGGGCAGTTGCAGTAGGAGTTGTTACCTTACATTTTCCATGTGATAGGATATTAGTTTTAAATAATGTTTTCTATGTTCCGGACATGAGGAAGAATTTAATTTCAGTTTCCAGATTAATTGAATTTAATTATTCAGTTTCTTTCCATTCTGGTGTTGATATCAGTAGAGATGGAAATATTATATGTTCCGGTAGAATACATGACAACTTATTTTATATATATCCTATTGCTCCCACACTGCATAATGTACAATAAGAAAACTCAACTTCCCTTAAGAGGAAGGTATCTTCAATCAATGACACATATCTTTGGCACTTACGTTTGGGTCACATTAACCTAAAACGGATTCAGAGGTTGGTAGAAGATGGGCCTTTGAGTTCATTAGATTTCGAACCTTTTCCTCAGTGCGAATCTTGTCTCAAGGGAAAGATGACCAAAAGGTCATTCTCTGGAAAGGGACTAAGGTCAAAGGAGTTGTTAGAATTGATTCACACTGATGTGTGTGGTCCTATGAACAAATCGGCTCGAGGAGGGTATGAGTATTACATCACCTTCACCGATGATTACTCTAGGTATGGATATGTATACTTAATGCGACGCAAATCTGAGCCGTTTGATAAGTTCAAACAATTCAAGGCTGAGGCGGAGCTACAACTAGGGAAACATATCAAAGCCTTTCGATCTGATCGAGGTGGCGAGTACCTCCTGGGTGAGTTCAAGGAGTACCTCACACAACATGGGATTGTGTCTCAGTTGTCTGCACCGGGTACACCCCAGCAAAATGGTGTAGCAGAGAGAAGAAACCGTACCCTTCTTGATATGATAAGGTCCATGATGAGTCATGCAACCCTACCTATATCTTTTTGGGGATATGCCCTAGAAGCAGCAGTATACATTTTAAATCTGGTACCTTCTAAATCAGTACCTAGGACACCGCAAGAAATGTGGACAGGACGAAAACCTAGTTTAAGACATATCCACATTTGGGGTTGTCCAGCCTATGTACTGAATGATAAAGCTACCAAGCTGGAACCCAGATCAGAAAAGTGTTACTTCATTAGGTATCCTAAGGGAACGAGAGGTGGCATCTTTTATCATCCAAAGGAGCAAAAAGTGCTCATCAGCACTCATGCTAGGTACTTGGAGGATGATTGTATAATGCTCCAGGAGCTTAGTTGTCAGACCCCGACCCAGGTTTGAATATTTAATTATGTTTTAACCGTGATTAGTGGATAAGTGGGGTTTAGTGGATGATTAGCTTATTTTATTAAGCTAGATTAGAAGGCTCGATTAACTTTGAGAACCGTTGTTAGCCTTTAACTTAAGTTTGACACGGGCCGGGGCGCCCGTGGATTGTGTGAAAAATTGTTGAGTTTGCCCATGATGCTTGTAAAATCCCAATTTAGGTGTATTTCGACTTATTTCATCTAGATCGTCAACTTTCATGTTTTGGCCAACTTGATTTTTGTGATCAGAAATCGCGTTTTTCGAGAAAAAGGGCAAAACTGACATTTCACACAAAACCTGTACCCAAATTTCGAAAATTCCAGAAATTTCCAAAAATATACTTTTTGGAAAGTAGAAATTTCGCCGATCATTTTTCTCTTCTTCGTCGTTTTCGTTCGGGGCCCGCAAGTACCATTTGTAGGCTTGTGAAGATCGGGGCCCACAATGGCTTGTCTCTTAAGAAGGGGACTCTTCTTTCTCCTTCTTCATTCTATTCCAGTAACTCCCATTGCTAGGGCTTTTTCCTTTCCTCTCTTCTCACTCTCTCTCATCTGGAACTCTCACTTGGTGAGGTGCTCTTGGAGGATTGATCTCCTCAAACTCTTCCTCCCTCTTCAAGCTTCCCAAAGATACCATTCTTGAGGAGTTTGAGCTAAGAGAAGCCCCTTATTCAAGCCTCTCTTCTTTGTTAGGGTTCCTCAAGGTTAGCATTGGGTTTCTAAACTCTAGATCCTTGTTTTCCTCTCCATTAGGAGTGCTTTAAACCCATTTGCTAAGGTTTTCATTGAGGATTCACAAGTGTTGACATTTTAGGGTTTCTTTGGAAAATTTTTGGGGTTTTTGTAGATTTGGGGCTTGAGGCTCTAAGGCTTGGTTTAAGGAGTGATTTTGATCACATCTTGGCTAGAGGCAAGTATATTTCAACAATTATGTGATGATTTCTCTCATTTGATTCTATTTCTTGATTTTTCCCTTTTGTGTTAATCTTCCTTAGTTATGGTTTGCTTTGATTTAATGGACCATTGCAATAGTTATCTTAACTTATGTTGTTGTTCTACCATGCATGGGAAGTTTGATCTATTTTGGGTTTCTTGCAAAGCTTGGTTTCACGTGTTCAAATGGGTGTTCAAAGAAATGGAAAAGGACTTGAATTCTTTTAAAAAGTGTTAAGTTTGTGCTAATTAGGTGATTATGGATGTTGGTTTAATAATTTGTGGAGGTTGAGAAGAGGCCCAAGATGTTGTGGAAGTGTGCATGGAAGAAAGGATTGAAAGAGGATTGAAATGATCAAGAAAGAAGAAGAAAAACAAAAAAAAATGGAAGTTCTGCACTCGGGCCGGACTGGACAGGCCCAGTCCGCTCGAGCGACCCATTGGGTCGCTCGAGCGGACCAGGCACTGTCTGGGTCCGCTCGAGCGACCCACTGGGCCGCTCGAGCGACCCAGCTACTGTCTGGGTCCGCTCGAGCGACCAAGCTACTGTCTGGGTCCGCTCGAGCGAGCCCAGCTCAGTCTGGGCTCGGATTTGGGCTGTTTTCAGGGCAGTTTTGGGCCTGTTCTCAGGGCTCCTTTGGGCCTGTTTTAAGGTCAGTTCTTGGACCACTTGAGACCTATTAATGGACTGTTTTATGGCCTGAATCCTGGGCTGCTTTAAGGACTGAATTGGGCCTGATTAGTGGACTGTTTGAGCATTGGGGAAGGACAGTTATGGGCCTGATTAAGAAGGGATTTAAACCTACACTTTTAAGGACACATTCTATATAATTTCAAGCCCACTTCGGGCCTATGTCCAAGCTCAATTCAGCCCCAAACTCTCTTCTATAAGTGAAACCCATTCAACCTTTTACAAGCCTAGAATTCATGGTGAGAAGTGTCTTGGACTATGGCCCGTGCCACTTGAAAAACCCTCAAGTCTAAATGTACGTATAATCCCTTATGATTGTCAATGATCTTCAGTGGCACCAAATCACTTTCTTTAATGACAATAAGGGGGTCAAATGTATATCGAGACTACCCGCTTAGTCGACCGACCCATCATACATTCTTTTGTATAAAAAGACTTTTGTTTTGGGTTCTTTATCCAATCCTTTTTAATGTTTTGAAGTGGGTTACCCCATGTTTTAGTAATGAAGAAACTACTCATCTATTTTGCTCGGATCCGCCAATATGCATTGTTTGGAGTAGTTTACTTATCGATTTGGAAATGTATCCTATAAATGGAATTGTATTTCTTCGAGGTTTCGGATTTTCACTAAAATGGCACCACTAGGCTTAGGTCACCTTGTCGGACTGATCATCCGGCTTGGGGTCTTTATTTTGTTTGCCAGCTGCAGTTTGGATTCCGTTTGTACCGACCATGGCAACGGTAATTATCCGGTCCCACGAGTAGTGGCTACGGTTCTGTTTGATGACGACTATGTCGTTCCGGTCCCACGATTAGTGGCTACGGTTTGTCTGCTCCGGTTACTTCGGTAACAGGAGAATATAGCTTTATGTGGGTTGCCATTGTTTTTATGCATTGATATTCATCTCATGGCATTTATTTATGTTACTCATCATGACATTGGACTTGTAAACCATCGAGATGTATCTTTTATCTTTACTTCGACATTGTTATTAATCGTGATTTCATCATAGCTCTTACTTATCATGTTTTGTTTTACTTTCATCCTATTATTGTTGTAATTGCTTGCCAGACCGTCGTGTCTGACTCTCTTTTGTTTGGTGTCAGATGTCGAGCCCCTCGCGGTTGAGGCGCACTTCGAGGCGGAACCTATAGTTCCAGCGGAGGGCGAGTGGCAGCCCGATGATGTCAATTAGACGTCGGGTTACCTTGGAGCTGCGATCACATTTTGGGATTCATGATATACATTTTGGGTTTTTGTCATGGCCATTGTTGGCTTATCTTCTTTTGGGGAAAAATTTGTAATTAATGATTAACTTTACTTTTGTATCGACGTTAAACTAACTTTGGGCCTACAGTAAATGTTTCTCTTTTGATGCTAGTCTCTTGCGTTCTCATTTTTATACCCGTTTGTGAGACTTTTATGTTTGCTACAATGCTTCCGCGTAATTCATTTGTATGAAAGTGATTCTTATATATCACTATTGGATCGGATTCCGTGAATCCTTACCGCGGAAACCTGTGGGAAACTAGCGTGTGCGGGCGGAATTTTCCGGCCCGTCGCGCCGCGTCCCCGGATTAAGGCCTCGTTTAGCGGGACCTCGGTCCGGGGGCGTGACAAGCTTGGTATCAGAGCGAGAAATATTTGAGGCAATTAAAATTGGATTAGAAACATAAGGACGTGGCAAGGATTCGTTAGCATTACCGTTAGTTAGCATCGATTTGGGATTGGGAACGCTTTATTATTATATCTTGTTGTACTAACAAGTTGTTTTGCAGCACTATGCCTCCGCGTCGACCTCCGGCAGGTGCGAATGCATCAGGTAGCAATCATGACAGCGAGATTGAAAACCCGGTAACGGGTCAATTCCAACAACTCATGCAAATGTTAGTCGAACAACAGCAGCGAGCCAATGAAAATCAAGCTCGATTTCAAGAACAAATGGCCAAGAAGGATGAGGAATTGACTCAAGTGCAAAGGCAACTACTTGAAGTGTTGGGTGGAAGGCCGGAACCAGTAGCTAATGTGGAAGCGGTGCAAAATAGGGACCGAGACCCTAATATCCTATTTGAGAAGTTTAGAAAAAGGGGTCCTAAAGAATTTACGGGTCAGGAAGAACCTTTGGCAGCGGATGATTGGTTGGCTCATACCGAGAACATCTTCGATATTTTTGTATGTACAGGCAGACAGCAGGTTCACTTAGCAGCATCCATGTTTACTGGGTTGGCAGACATTTGGTGGAAGACGGTCAAGGAAGGCTATCAGAATATTGCAGATGGGATTGCTTGGGCCACTTTCAAGCAGCAGTTTAGTGAGAAATATGTCCCAGCACATATTAAGAAGCAAAAGGCAGCGGAGTTCCAGTTGCTTAAGCAAGAAGATATGACTATTTTGGAATATCTTACCAAGTTTGAAAAGTTATCTCGTTATGCTCTAGAGTTGGTGGACACCGAGGAGAAAAAGATCACTAAGTTTATGGATGGGCTCAACCCCATTATTTTGAGAGATGCTTTGGGTGTGGTACCACCAACCACCTTCCAAGAGGCTATCAAAAGGGCCTACAGGTTTGAGGATATAAACAATCAGATTATTAAGGACAACCAAAGGAAGAGGCAGCAGTTTCAGAGTGGGCAGAAATCATACCAAGGAAAGAAACAAAAGAAACAGCAGAATGCTCCAACTCAAGGCGGGTGTGAGCATTGTGGCAAGAATCACTCTTCTCAGCAGTGTTATCGACTTTCAGGTGCATGTTTTAAGTGTGGTAGCTCAGACCACCAAGTGAAGGATTGCCCGAACAATAGGAACTAGGGCAATAGGGCACCTCAGCAGCCGCCAAGGCAGGCCCCTCAGCAAAATCAACAAGTAGTTCAGAATCCACCGAGGCAGCAGCAGAACCAGCAGCCCCGTCAACAGCCACAGAACCAGAATGCCCGTCCACAGCAGCAAAATAGGAATATGCAGCTTGGGAGGCCAAATCAGAATCAGAATAGACCTCGTCAGCAAGGCCGTCTCAATCATATCAATCAAGTGGATGCAGAAGCGGCGGGTGATGTTGTGGAAGGTAAACTCCTAATTTGCGATGTAGAAGCTAAAGTGTTGTTTGACCCGGGATCTACCCATTCTTTCTTATCCCTTGTGTTTGCTAAGAAGATTAGTGTACCTGTTAGAGAGTTAGAGTTTGTTTTGACTGTTACTACTCCAGTAGGGAAGCAAGTGGTGTGTAGTACTTTTTACCCTGGTTGTTCAGTGAAGATAGGAGAAGTCATTTTCCCTGCAGACCTTATTACCTTAGTTATGCATGACTTCGATGTTATTCTAGGCATGGATTGGCTAGCGGGTCATCATGCCTCCATGGATTGCTATAGTAAGACCATCATGTTTAGGTTGGATGGGTCGTCCTCCGGAGTGAAGTTTCAGGGAGAGAAAAGGATTTCCCCAGTTAGGTTTATTTCAGCTCTTTCTGCAGCTAAGTTGTTAAGATCGGGTTGTGAAGGATTTATTGCTTTTGTTTCCAAGGACGAACAGTCCCTAGGGGTGGAGAATATCCCGATAGTGTGTGAGTTTCCCGATGTTTTTCCAGAAGAGATTCCAGGGTTACCACCTGTCAGAGAAGTTGAGTTTATAATAGAGTTGGTGCCAGGAACTGCTCCGATTTCCATTGCTCCTTATAGGATGGCTCCAGCGGAGTTAGGTGAATTGAAGTTGCAATTGCAAGAGTTACTAGATAAGGGCTTTGTTAGGCCAAGTGTTTCCCCATGGGGAGCTCCAGTACTTTTTGTCAAGAAGAAAGATGGAAGTTTGAGGATGTGTATAGACTATAGGAAGTTGAATCAAGTGACCATTAAGAACAAGTACCCTTTGCCTAGGATAGATGAGTTGTTTGATCAGTTGCAAGGTGCAAAGTTTTTCTCGAAGATAGATTTGAGGTCCGGATACCATCAGTTGAGGGTTAGAGAATCAGACATCCCGAAGACAGCTTTTCGAACTAGATATGGGCACTACGAGTTTTTGGTGATGCCCTTTGGACTGACGAATGCACCAGCGGTATTCATGGCTCTCATGAACAAGATTTTCGCACCCTACCTAGATCAGTTCACCGTCGTCTTCATTGATGATATTCTAGTGTATTCCAAGTCAAGAGAAGATCATGAGCAGCATTTGAGGACTTCCTTGCAGTTGTTGAGAGATAACCAGTTGTATGCGAAGCTTGGGAAGTGTGAGTTTTGGTTAGAACAAGTCTCTTTTCTTGGTCACATTATTTCTGAAGAAGGGCTAGCAGTTGACCCATCAAAGATTGAAGCAGTTATCAATTGGGAGAGACCGAAAAATGTGACAGAGATTAGAAGTTTTCTGGGTTTGGCAGGTTATTATAGGAGATTTGTTCAAGGCTTTTCGTCTATTGCAGCACCGTTGACAAAGTTAACCCGAAAGAATGTGCCGTTTGTATGGTCAGAGAAGTGTGAAGCTAGTTTTGAAGAGTTAAAGAAGAGGTTAACTTCGGCGCCTGTCCTCACTCTACCTTCGGGGAGTGGTGGTTTCGTTATCTTTACGGATGCTTCAGGAGTAGGACTCGGTTGTGTGTTGATGCAAAATGGAAAGGTGATTGCATATGGCTCGAGGCAACTGAAGGAACATGAAAAGAAATATGCAACGCACGATTTGGAGTTAGCAGCCATAGTTTTCGCGTTGAAGATGTGGAGACACTACTTGTATGGAGAAAAATTTGAAGTTCATTCGGATCACCGTAGTCTTCAGTACTTGTTCTCTCAAAAGGAATTAAATATCAGGCAAAGAAGGTGGATGGAGTACATCAAGGACTACGATTTTCCGATTATCTATCATCCGGGGAAAGTTAACGTAGTGGCTGATGCGTTGAGTAGGAAATCAGTTTGTTTGGCCAGCTTGCATGGGTTTTGCAATTTTCAGCAATTTGAGGATTTGGGAGTCGAGTTCGAGCTTTTGAGAGAAGGAGTTGTGTTAGCAAACATGACAGTGTCCGAGCCAGTCTTCATTCAGAAAATTAAGGACAATCAGATGCAAGATCCAGACTTGGCTAGAATTGTAGAGCATATCTCAGAGAGGCCAGATTTTCAGATGTTGGATGGAGTTTTGTACTTCCGTGGCAGACTTTGTGTTCCTAAAGTAGACAATTTGAAGGATGACATTATGGTAGAGGCTCATAATACGAGGTATTCAGTGCACCCAGGGAGTACGAAGATGTATCAGAATTTGAAGAGTCGTTTTTGGTGGAACAATATGAAGAGAGAGATAGCAGCCTTTGTGTCTAGATGTATGACTTGTCAATTAGTGAAGGCAGAACATCAGAAACCACCTGGTCTTTTGCAACCGTTAGAAATCCCAGAGTGGAAATGGGAGCACCTGACAATGGATTTTGTATCAGGTTTACCGAATACGAGCAAGGGGAACAATGCCATTTGGATCATAGTGGATCGGTTAACGAAGTCGGCACACTTTATTCCTTTGAAGACCGGTAAGAAGATGCACATGTTAGCTTTAGCGCAAGCTTTTGTAAAGGAGATCGTTAGTCGTCATGGTCAGCCGGTTTCCATCACTTCAGATCGGGATAGTAGATTTGTTTCGAGGTTTTGGAAGACTTTGCATGAATCGATGGGGACGAAGCTCCAATTCAGTACAGCGTACCACCCGCAGACGGATGGTCAGTCGGAAAGGACCATTCAGACCCTTGAAGACATGCTTAGGGCTTGTGTCCTTGATTTCAAGAATCAGTGGGACGAGAATCTACCGCTTTGTGAATTTGCCTATAACAATAGTTACCATTCCAGCATAGGAATGGCCCCTTTTGAAGCGCTTTATGGCAGGAAGTGTAGAACCCCCGTGTGTTGGGAAGAAGTCGGAGAACGCAGTTTTCATGGTCCATCTTTAGTTGAGGAAACAAGTGATAAAGTCAGAATTATCCATGAGAGATTGAAGATTGCGAGGAGCCGACAGAAGAGCTATGCTGATGTTCGAAGAAAGGATCTCCAATTCCAAGTTGGAGACAAGGTATTCTTAAAGGTATCTCCGGTCAGAGGAACATTGAGATTTGGGCAGAAGGGCAAACTGTCTAAGAGATTTATTGGACCGTATGAGATCTTGAGTCGGATCGGGGAAGTGGCGTACAGATTAGCTTTGCCTCCAGAACTGTCGGGTGTGCATAACGTGTTTCACGTGTCAATGTTAAGGAAGTATGTTTCAGACCCTTCGCACGTGCTACAACATGAGCCGTTGGATGTCAGAGAGGATGCCTCATACTTCGAAAAACCGGCAGAGATTATCGACACCAAAGAGCAAGAACTGAGGAATAGGACAATTCAGTGGGTAAAAATTCATTGGGAGAATCATGGACCAGAAGAAGCTACTTGGGAGCTTCGTGAGAAAGTTCAAAAGAAGTACCCTCAGCTATTCCCAGAGGTTAGTGATCATTTGGAGGACCAAATGTGATTCTTAGGGGTGGAGGATGTCAGACCCCGACCCAGGTTTGAATATTTAATTATGTTTTAACCGTGATTAGTGGATAAGTGGGGTTTAGTGGACGATTAGCTTATTTTATTAAGCTAGATTAGAAGGCTCGATTAACTTTGAGAACCGTTGTTAGCCTTTAACTTAAGTTTGACACGGGCCGGGGCGCCCGTGGATTGTGTGAAAAATTGTTGAGTTTGCCCATGATGCTTGTAAAATCCCAATTTAGGTGTATTTCGACTTATTTCATCTAGATCGTCAACTTTCATGTTTTGGCCAACTTGATTTTTGTGATCAGAAATCGCGTTTTTCGAGAAAAACGGCAAAACTAACATTTCACACAAAACCTGTACCCAAATTTCGAAAATTCCAGAAATTGCCAAAAATATACTTTTTGGAAAGTAGAAATTTCGCCGATCTTTTGTCTTCTTTGTCGTTTTCGTTCGGGGCCCGCAAGTACCATTTGTAGGCTTGTGAAGATCGGGGCCCACAATGGCTTGTCTCTTAAGAAGGGGACTCTTCTTTCTCCTTCTTCATTCTATTCCAGTAACTCCCATTGCTAGGGCTTTTTCCTTTCCTCTCTTCTCACTCTCTCTCATCTGGAACTCTCACTTGGTGAGGTGCTCTTGGAGGATTGATCTCCTCAAACTCTTCCTCCCTCTTCAAGCTTCCCAAAGATACCATTCTTGAGGAGTTTGAGCTAAGAGAAGCCCCTTATTCAAGCCTCTCTTCTTTGTTAGGGTTCCTCAAGGTTAGCATTGGGTTTCTAAACTCTAGATCCTTGTTTTCCTCTCCATTAGGAGTGCTTTAAACCCATTTGCTAAGGTTTTCATTGAGGATTCACAAGTGTTGACATTTTAGGGTTTCTTTGGAAAATTTTTGGGGTTTTTGTAGATTTGGGGCTTGAGGCTCTAAGGCTTGGTTTAAGGAGTGATTTTGATCACATCTTGGCTAGAGGCAAGTATATTCCAACATTAATGTGATGATTTCTCTCATTTGATTCTATTTCTTGATTTTTCCCTTTTGTGTTAATCTTCCTTAGTTTATGGTTTGCTTTGATTTAATGGACCATTGCAATAGTTATCTTAACTTATGTTGTTGTTCTACCATGCATGGGAAGTTTGCTCTATTTTGGGTTTCTTGCAAAGCTTGGTTTCATGTGTTCAAATGGGTGTTCAAAGAAATGGAAAAGGACTTGAATTCTTTTAAAAAGTGTTAAGTTTGTGCTAATTAGGTGATTATGGATGTTGGTTTAATAATTTGTGGAGGTTGAGAAGAGGCCCAAGATGTTGTGGAAGTGTGCATGGAAGAAAGGATTGAAAGGGGATTGAAATGATCAAGAAAGAAGAAGAAAAACAAAAAAAAAATGGAAGTTCTGCACTCGGGCCGGACTGGACAGGCCCAGTCCGCTCGAGCGACCCACTGGGTCGCTCGAGCGGACCAGGCACTGTCTGGGTCCGCTCGAGCGACCCACTGGGCCGCTCGAGCGACCCAGCTACTGTCTGGGTCCGCTCGAGCGGACCTGGGTCCGCTCGAGCGAGCCCAGCTCAGTCTGGGCTCGGATTTGGGCTGTTTTCAGGGCAGTTTTGGGCCTGTTCTCAGGGCTCCTTTGGGCCTGTTTTAAGGTCAGTTCTTGGACCACTTGAGACCTATTAATGGACTGTTTTATGGCCTGAATCCTGGGCTGCTTTAAGGACTGAATTGGGCCTGATTAGTGGACTGTTTGAGCATTGGGGAAGGACAGTTGTGGGCCTGATTAAGAAGGGATTTAAACCTACACTTTTAAGGACACATTCTATATAATTTCAAGCCCACTTCGGGCCTATGTCCAAGCTCAATTCAGCCCCAAACTCTCTTCTATAAGTGAAGCCCATTCAACCTTTTACAAGCCTAGAATTCATGGTGAGAAGTGTCTTGGACTATGGCCCGTGCCACTTGAAAAACCCTCAAGTCTAAATGTACGTTTAATCCCTTATGATTGTCAATGATCTTCAGTGGCACCAAATCACTTTCTTTAATGACAATAAGGGGGTCAAATGTATATCGAGACTACCCGCTTAGTCGACCGACCCATCATACATTCTTTTGTATAAAAAGACTTTTGTTTTGGGTTCTTTATCCAATCCTTTTTAATGTTTTGAAGTGGGCTACCCCATGTTTTAGTAATGAAGAAACTACTCATCTATTTTGCTCGGATCCGCCAATATGCATTGTTTGGAGTAGTTTACTTATCGATTTGGAAATGTATCCTATAAATGGAATTGTATTTCTTCGAGGTTTCGGATTTTCACTAAAATGGCACCACTAGGCTTAGGTCACCTTGTCGGACTGATCATCCGGCTTGGGGTCTTTATTTTGTTTGCCAGCTGCAGTTTGGATTCCGTTTGTACCGACCATGGCAACGGTAATTATCCGGTCCCACGAGTAGTGGCTACGGTTCTGTTTGATGACGACTATGTCGTTCCGGTCCCACGATTAGTGGCTACGGTTTGTCTGCTCCGGTTACTTCGGTAACAGGAGAATATAGCTTTATGTGGGTTGCCATTGTTTTTATGCATTGATATTCATCTCATGGCATTTATTTATGTTACTCATCATGACATTGGACTTGTAAACCATCGAGATGTATCTTTTATCTTTACTTCGACATTGTTATTAATCGTGATTTCATCGTAGCTCTTACTTATCATGTTTTGTTTTACTTTCATCCTATTATTGTTGTAATTGCTTGCCAGACCGTCGTGTCTGACTCTCTTTTGTTTGGTGTCAGATGTCGAGCCCCTCGCGGTTGAGGCGCACTTCGAGGCGGAACCTATAGTTCCAGCGAAGGGCTAGTGGCAGCCCGATGATGTCAATTAGACGTCGGGTTACCTTGGAGCTGCGATCACATTTTGGGATTCATGATATACATTTTGGGTTTTTGTCATGGCCATTGTTGGCTTATCTTCTTTTGGGGAAAAATTTGTAATTAATGATTAACTTTACTTTTGTATCGACGTTAAACTAACTTTGGGCCTACAGTAAATGTTTCTCTTTTGATGCTAGTCTCTTGCGTTCTCATTTTTATACCCGTTTGTGAGACTTTTATGTTTGCTACAATGCTTCCGCGTAATTCATTTGTATGAAAGTGATTCTTATATATCACTATTGGATCGGATTCCGTGAATCCTTACCGCGGAAACCTGTGGGAAACTAGCGTGTGCGGGCGGAATTTTCCGGCCCGTCGCGCCGCGTCCCCGGATTAAGGCCTCGTTTAGCGGGACCTCGGTCCGGGGGCGTGACATTAGTTGTAAAGAAACCCTTGAGGAGATTCTTCCGGGATCTCCTATAACATCTATACCAGATCCTGAGACAGTAGATGAACAAGATATTCCTTTAAACACTCTGCAGCCTCGTAATAGTGGGAGAATTTCTAGACAGCCAGAAAGATATCTAGAAGTGTCTTTTAAGACACACTCTGAAGATCTGGTTGAGGATCCTACTAGTTATGATGAAGCAGTAACGGATATAGATGCTGACATGTGGCAGCAAGCGATGAAATCTGAAATGGATTCTTTGTATTCCAATCAAGTCTGGGAACTTGTAGATGCACCTGAAGGGATTAAACCCATAGGGTGCAAGTGGATCTACAAGAGGAAGAGAGGAGTGGATGGGAAGGTGGAAACCTTCAAAGCAAGACTGGTGGCGAAAGGATATACTCAGAAAGAGGGTATCGATTATGAGGAAACCTTTTCACCAGTGGCTATGCTTAAGTCCATAAGGATTCTCTTGGCCATCGCATGTCATTATGACTACGAGATATGGCAGATGGATGTCAAGACATCTTTTCTTAATGGAAGTCTTGACGAATGCATCTATATGATGCAACCAGAGGGCTTCATTGCTAGTGGCCAAGATAACATGGTTTGTAAACTTAAGAAGTCCATTTATGGACTTAAGCAAGCATCTAGAGCATGGAACATCAAGTTTAATCAGGCAGTCAAATCTTTTGGCTTTGATCAAAACATTGATGAACCGTGTGTGTATAAGAAAGGAAGTGGAAAAGCAGTTGCATTTCTGGTTCTGTATGTAGATGACATATTACTCATAGGAAATGATGTAGGTTTATTGTCATCCACAAAGGTTTGGTTATCCTCTCAATTTCAGATGAAGGATTTGGGTGAGGCCAGCTATATCTTAGGGATCAAGCTTTTGCGTGATCGCAAGAATAAGATGTTAGCCTTATCCCAATCTTCATATATTGAGAAGATATTGGTCAAGTTTAACATGCATGACTCCAATAAGGGTTTGCTACCTTCTAGACATGGAATACCACTGTCTCGAGATCAATGTCCAAAGACATCTGAAGAGATAGAGAACATGAGGAGAGTTCCATATGCATCCGCTATTGGAAGCCTCATGTATGCCATGTTATGTACTAGACTAGATATTTGCTTTGCCGTTGGCATGGTTAGCAAATATCAGTCAAACCCTGGACCTATGCATTGGACAGCTGTTAAGCATATATTCAAGTATCTTCGGAGAACGAAAGATTATATGCTGACCTTTCGAGCAGATGATCTAACGCCTTTGGCATGTACAGACTCTGATTTTCAATCAGATAGTGATGCCAGAAAGTCTACTTCAGGGTACGTCTTTACTCTGTCAGGAGGGGCTATATCATGGAGAAGTGTCAAGCAATCCTGTACTGCTGATTCTACCATGGAAGCAGAGTATGTGGCGGCATCGGAAGCTGCGAAGGAAGCGGTATGGCTCAGAAAATTCCTATTGGAATTGGGAGTTGTTCCTGCAGTGCATAAACCGATTGTCATGTACTGCGATAACACTGGTGCTGTAGCACAGTGCAAAGAGCCCAGGAATCACAAGAAAGGCAAGCACATTCAGAGAAAGTACCACTTGATCCGAAGCGTCAACTGCCTCGGCAACCCTCTGAACTACGGGTTGACCTCGACTACCCGGACTATCGTCTTTGGAACGCTGGGACCATTCCCACTTCCCGAAGAACAAACTGCTCCTTCCAAGAAGCAGAAGGTCGCCTCTCAACGTGTCACTACCGTGACACCAAAGGCGAACACCAAAAAGCCCGAAGCCTGCGGCACCCCCGCGTAGCCTCTGTTGGGATTGGTGTATGCCCTAAAGCCCACTAGCTGCACTCTCATCTTTTGTTACTAGATATTAACTGGTTATTTAATGGAATGACTCTTTTATGCTTAAACATGTATATATGTCTGTTTGTGTAAGGCCCATTGTTTCTAGTAAATGAATTAGGTGTGTAGTGTCTACACACAGATAGGTCTAATTCATGGACACTGGAAACATCAAATTTGTTCATAACTGAGAGATGGAGCTGGGCACTTCATCTTGGTATAAGTTATAATGAGAGATTCTCCTGTATTCAGGGTGACTTACCTAAGTCATGGGAGGGCTTTCCCGGATTCATCTCATTAGTGCATATGCAATGCATTGAACAGGACCATGGTAGGTGTGATCTCTAAAATAGTACTATCACAGAGAGAGATCAAGTCACCTCATGCTACTGAGTGACCGGTGCTCTTAATCTTGAGCATTTGTGGATGAACTGACGAAGTCAAGTTCTTGTGCTTTAATTCACTATGGGTGAGATTCTTTTCATGGATCAACAGCTCTGTGTTTTGGGTACTCGGACTTGATCAATTGGGACGTGCAGATGCAATAAAGAATCTATGCCATCTAATGATGGAATGATCGTCCCCTTAGAATTATCCGATTAATCATCAAAATCTAAGATCTTAGTATATGGATGTTCCATACGGATATTGAACTTGTGGGTCGCTCCCTGGACCAAGAGAATGATATCTGGATGATGATTATGTTAAGGATATGAAGTTCTAAGGTTTAGATGTAATCGGGAAGGTTGATAGTACATGTGATAACCTGACTCGATTATGGATGTTACATAGAGGGGCATTCAGGTCATTACACTTAGTAGGTCGAAGACAACCGTCATTTTATGACGAGCTTATTATATTATATATTTGTCCTTGGAGTTCAACCATAACTCTTTAGTGGAATGAGTTAAGGTTAAAATGGTCTTTATGTTGCTATGGGTTTAGCATGGACATTTTGGTCATTTTGGGAGCCAATGGCAAATATGTCTTTTGGTCCCTTCTCTAGTCACTTACCAAGATTGGCATGGTTTCCTAAAATGTTTAGATAACGTTTGGATGAATTATTTTAGTGGAAAAATAATTTTGAGTTTAAATTCAAATAGGCCTTTGATGGCATACGTGAATTTAATTCTAGATAAATTATATGTGGGCCATGGTGTGCATTAGTATGTGGGATGTCCATAATAGGATTTCCATGGGTAAGGTTTCCAATTTTGAGTAGGTCTCTCTACTTGAAAAGTTGGACTCCTTTTTGGATTAGTATTCCTATCAGAAAGTTTCATTTTTGGATTAGGAACTTAAAATTAGTAAGTGTTGTGCAACTAGGATTACTAATTGCATGGGAAGTTCCTTTAGTTTCCTTTTCTAATTGGAGTGTTCCTTAAAGGAAATAAATCTTTAGATTATGGTTTCCTTTTAGGACATCTTTGAGAATAAGGAGAGATAAACTTTTAGGAAAGCTATCCAAAGTTTCTATAAAAGGATGGTTGTTTCTCCCTTGGACGTCCACTATAAGAAAGAGCAAAAAGTGTCCCACACGTCCAGCTTTGGGTTCCTTTCTTCTTCATTGAAGATAGTTCAAAGTCTGAGATTTTTCCTTGGAAAAATAGTTCTCAATTCCTAGATTAAGATCCCACCATCTTAGCCAATCAGATTTGGAAGTGAGATAGAGGAGAAAATCAAAGGCAACACTACTGCAGAAAATTCCAGCAATTTGTTTGCTAGTTGCAAGTCTGAGTTCAGGCCTTTGGATCTATTTTTTCAGAGATTTGAAGTCTACAAATCTTCGAGGTAATAGTCTTCTTCATTCTCCTTTAATTATACACTTGTTGGTCATGAATTCATGGAGTTCTCATGCGATCTCTATGGCTGATTTATGCTGCCCAAATCAGATTTTTTTTTAAAAATCTGTCATGTTACAAATTAGCCATGAATGTCTTCCGCCAATTCAGATCTGAATCGCAGTTTCTTTCAGCCTCGAGCCATAAAAAACCAAGTTTATCCCAAGACTTGGTCCCCAAAACCTTCACCAAAACAAAGAAGGTCCCAACATCCACCAAGCCAACATACCTGGCCCCACTCAAGGAGAACCAATTCTACCCTCTTGCTTACATGAAGGAGGAGAGACCCATCTCCAACCTGACAACCAAGTCAACCTAGCTTGAGCCGGCTTGCTCCTACAAGCCCAAAATCAATTCATGCATCACTAGGCCTCTACAAGCACCTGCTAAGGCCTACGATCCTGTAGTTCGACCCTTCATCTCTATAGGGGCCGAGCTCGAAAAATTAAAAGCTTCGCTGCAACAGGCAAAGGACCGGGTCCGCATCCTGTCCTTGCCTAACTACAAAAAGGACAGGCTTGGCTGCTACGCCAGAGGGAGCACATTCTTCATTGTCAAAGCCCAGCCAGAGCCGACCGAAGCTCAAATTGCTCGTCGTATACGCCGTCATATCGACAAAAGAGACTAAGAAGCAAAGGACCCAGCTTCTGACACTTCAAGTCTCTCACAAATGGGTCGAAAAAGAAAGGCCCGACCAAGTTGTTGTCGTCCATATAGTTGGAAAAACCAGAAGACGCCAAAAGTCAGCATCCAAAAATCCATGTCCGACGTTCGGTGACCCGCAACGTCTCCAGGACAATAAGATATCCAAAAGAATCCCCTGCTCCTTCAAGCAAAGGACGACAGAGTGATCGTTCCTCAAGCTCTTCATAAAAAAGAATGAGACCTAGCTAGGTCACCAGAATAATTTCTTCGTTCGAGTCCCGAGGGATGAACGTCGTGGCTATAAATTTTGAGCCACCACCTTGCAATCCACCTTAAGATGATGCGCTCACACGCATCCCGCAGTTGGAACAAGGCCAGCAGAGGATTGAAACTCTGATGGAAAACCTTCTCCTCGCCTTCCAAAATCAGGCGAACAATGAACCTCCTCCGAATAATGAGGAAAATGGAGAAGAAAATGAGTCACGCGCCCTTACCAAAAAGGACGTAGACAGTATCCTCGCAAAAGCTAAAGAAGAGGATATACTCGAGCATGGGATCAAGCCACCATATCCCTTATGGATGGACTCGGTCCACTTCCCCACAAAATTCAAGCAACCTACTCTCCAAACATATACGGGGAAAGGATCAGCTAGACAGCACATCATCCACTTTAAAATCTTGACGGGAGATATAGCGGATCAAGATGCACTCAAGATTCGCCTCTTTGCAAGTACCCTAAAAGGTACAGCCTTTGACTGGTACTCCACTTTACCAGAGGACTCCATCCAAAACTGGGTCATGCTAGAGACATGCTTCCTAACTCACTTCAAAGGTGAGGATCATCCCGCTACTATGGCTCAGCTTTGCAGCCTAAAACGGGGGGAGAATGAGTCAACATACGACTCATTCACAAGTGGAAAGCAATGGCGTACAAATGCTCTGATGTACTGCCACAAGCGTCGCTAGTCGACATCTGCCGAAACAATATGAGAGCTAGAATTCGCTCCATGATCATCGATAACAAATCAAAAAACCTGGGAGAACTCCTAGAAGCTTCCATGGAGGCTGAAACGGTGATCAAAGACCTTAATAGTCAGAAATCATCAAGAAAAGAGCCAACTGCCATTGCAACCTCAAAGCCAAAGAAAAAAGAGGTCCTCTATGTGCAAACCAAGTCAGCTCCTCAGCCACCAAAGAAAGTTGAAAACAAAGCTGCAGGTAAAAGACCTGAATTCTCAGATGCCTTCAAAGAGCGAGTAGAAAAGAAATACCCATTCGATGAAGATGTTGATGAAATCTTCAGGGCCTTCCTGGAAAACGGCAAGCTCACCTTGCCTGAACCGAAAAGACGGGGAGATGTTAGTAAAACCAATGATCCTCGGTACTATCCATACCACCAGATGATCTCCGTCCTCTCAATCAATGCTTCGTTGTGAGAGAGAAAATAAACGAGATGTGAAAAAACAGAGTCATCAACTTCGACAAAAACTATGGGTTTGCCTCTGTCAACATGTTGTCATGTGGACAAACACAAAAATCACCAAAGAAGAAAATCACTACTTCCTTCAAGGTGATAAACACAATCCAAGCGTCTGAAGAACATGTTCCTTAACCGACACAAGACGGACAACCCATATGGGTACATCCCGATCTCCTGGAAGATGAAAACTGGGAGGTCGTGAAAACAATGCCGACATCTCTACAGTGAAGGCTGGCTAGGAAACATCTCATCAAGCTCACATGGCAAGAGAAGACCCAGCCAAAATAAGAAGTTTATGAAAGTCAGAGGCCTCCTCTACCGCTTCACTAGGGGCAATAGAAACGTCCCTTCCAGAGACTTCGAAGGGGCCACAAAGATCCTGGTCTGATGACAAAGAAGACCAAGAGGCTGTACAAGAAAATGTTGTTGACCCAGCACCCATCATTGCTCCAGTGGAAATCAACCATGTTGAACCACGAAGAGTAGACGAAGAAGAAGATTTGGCTCCCATGCCTGATCTTGAGGAATATGCGAGGATCTTACAGCATCTCGCTCGAGAAAAAAAGTAAGACCGCGTCAATGAGCTTCCTCACAATCCAGAGCCGGAAGTCCCTGAAGACAATCAGGTACATCCTCCCTTAACTCTTGAAAATGGTGAAAATTGCTGGATAGACGATCCTCTTACATCCGAGGATAAGTTTGACTCCAAACACGAAACGTCTCTTGTTAGAGCTTTCTGTAATGTGATAATTCGGGATTATAGCTCTTCCGAAGCGTCGTCTGATGAGATCACTTACACTCCGACGACGCCTAGCACCAAATCTTCTAGAGCTACCTCATCTCGCGTGACTTTCACTGAGACAACACCCTCTTGGGCTTCTTCTCCTGAGACTGTGACTTCAAGACTCACACTCTTCCCGACTGATCATCATGAAGAAACCCCAGCTATTGATGCTTGGGACGATGAATTGGTCAACAAAGAAGAAAAGTTGCTGGATGCTATTTAGGACTTGATCCTGGAAAATGCTCCATGCAACACAATTACTGAGAATGGCAACTCTGCCAAAGATTCATCCCCAGTAAATGAAAAACGACAGCCTCTTGATCCTGAAGACAATCTTCCAAATGAAGACCCTTCTCAAGAAGCTCTCGAAGTTGGTAGAGGCACCCGCTCTTGTCGGGACTACTACAAGAATTACAACCAATCTTCCTTTACTTATGTAAATCCTTCGGGAAAAGATGTTGTAAGCAGCCCTAGTGGTAACAATGATGAACATGCAGGCCCCAAGGAGGCTTTCAAGTATGACTTGATCAAACACTTCAAGCACATACCTGCACGTCTGCACATCCTGGACTTGTTGCGAATGTCTCCTTGCACTTGTGATAATCTCATTTCAGAATTACAAAAGCTGAATGAGGATGTCGACAAACATGCCCCGCAAGTCCTCCAAATTGAAATGGACTACCGGGTCAAAAACTCAAAAACTTCCTCAATGGGAGAAAAGAAGAAAACTGAGGGATCATTCATCGAATGCCTCTCGGTTCAAAAAGCAGCAAGTGCAACCATCGCCTTTACTAAGAAAGACGTCGTACTTGGGGAAACAAGGCACAACCGACCCCTGTACTTCACAGGATACATCAAGAAAATGCCTATACATAAAGTTCAGATCGACCCAGGTTCTGCACTCAACCTTATCTCCATTTCGGCTCTCGAAGAGTTGGGTATCCCACCCAGCAAGTTGAGCCACACATCTGTATCTATCTTCATATAGGATGGGAGTATTCAAAGGCCTATCGGCAAAATCAGGTTCAAATTGCAAATCAGTGATCTTATCTCTAAGGTCATTGTGTATGTAATAAAAAACCCTTCATGCTACAACATCCTTCTCAGACGCCCCTGGATACATGAGAATGGTGTTGTCCCTTCAACTCTACATTAATGCATCAAATTCGTCGGCAATGACGGCATGAGACATTGAGTCTTTGCGAACAGAAAACCCATCAAAGGTAAAGAAGACCACTTCACAGACTCCCAGATATATAAAGGTGAAAAAGAAGAAGAGGAGATATCACCCTTTGCCGAAAATCTCCATAAAGATAAAGGCAAAGCTCCTCAACAATCATCGAAAGAAAACAAACCATCTGGTAAATCTAAAGAGAGCATTCAAACTCCCTTCATCATCTCCCTCAAACCTTCAAAGCCTTTGGTCATCACGACTAAAGTGAAGAAGGCAAAGCAAAAGCCTGGGGGCAAATTTGTTGTCTCTTTCATGTCTATCATGCAAGACACAGATTCGGATTCAGAGCCAGAAGATGACACATCGTCAAGCCAAGCTGACACTCACCAAGTTCAGCCTGCTCTTGCTCCAATGGAGACACCTTCTGACATAGAAGATCCTACGTCAGCTTCCTTCATTGTTCCAGGAACTTCAGCAATGGAAAGCCAATCTTCTTCCATAGATCGGATGCTTCTTCATCAAAATCCATGCTTGAACCTTTCCAAAATGAAGGTATGCCTCAACTATCCTTATATAGTCCTATGGCACAAGCTATTATGAAGAAATTGGGCTATGACGCTCAAAATCTAGTCGGTTTGGGAGAAAGCCGCGATATTCTCACGCCATTGAGGCCCGCCTTTACCAAAACCAACTGGAAGATTGGAGACTCTACAGCCATGTAGAAAAGTCTTCACACAGGTTAGGGTATGATCCCGACACTCCTCTGAGACAGTTGACACAAAGGCTTAAAAGTCGACTTACCAACCAAGCCTCAACATCTCGTATCCATGAAGACATCGATCTCCTTGGATATCTCTTCGATGAGTCACTTGACAAAGATCCAGGAAGCTCATCCAATTGGTACGATTTCTCTGACGATGAAAAGGAATTATCTGATAACACATACATGTGGTCTTCTGACCAAGAAGAACCCTTGTCTCCAAAAGAAGTACCTTACTTCAGCCCGGTTTCAACAGGCGAATGGGACCATCTCATAGCAAGCCATTAGAAGATTACCGATCAAAAAGACCCATTAAAAGGAACAAGCCCTTGGTCTGAGAATGCCCTTGAAACCCCTGAAGGTTTCGTTGAGCTGGAAGCCTCCAAAAATATTGTATAGGAACCACCTACAAACCTTCCAACAAAAGATCCAAAAGAACGGGTAAGCGGTCAAAGACGAGCCCCAAACTTTCATTTGGATATTCCTTCAAAAATCCTTTGTAGGAAATCCTTCAATGGAGTACTTCTACACTACTTGTCACAGCAAGCGGCTCAAGAAAGACTCAAAGAAGTTCATGCTGGTCTTTGTGGAGCCCATCAGGCTGGTCCCAAACTCTACGATCAGATAAAAATGTTAGGTTATTATTGGCCTACGATGGTAGCTGACACAACGCAATTTGCTAAACACTGCCAACAATGCCAAGTTTATGGAGATTACATTCACATGCCTCCAGAATGGTTGCATCCTATAGCGATCTCATTGCCTTTCAAAGCCTGGGGTATGGACATCATAAGTAATATTTCTCCCCCTTCAAGGAAAGGTCATCGCTTCATCTTCGCCGCTACGGATTATTTTTCCAAGTGGTTGGAAGTATTTATGCTCAACGAAATGAAGACCTCAACAGTCCTTCACTTCCTGCACACCAACATCATTTGTCTTTTCAGGATACCCAAAAGATTCGTCCATGATAATGAACCATAATTCCGGGATCATCGATTCTACAGGTTTTGCGACAAATACAAAATCTAAAGCTGTCCTTCGACTCCATACAATCCCGCAGCAAATGGATTAGCAGAGGCTTTCAAGAAGACACTCTACAAAATCCTCAAGAAAATGATCTCTAGTCACAAAAGAGATTGGCTCGACAAACTGTTTGAAGCTTTGTGGGCCTATCGAACCACCGTTCGAAGACCAACCCATAGTACACCATTCTCCTTGGTCTATGGATGCTAAGCTATCGTACCCTTGGAAGTACAAATTCCTTCCTTGAGGGTATCTTTGAAAAATGACTTGACTCAAGAAAGCAATGTTAAATTGCAACTCCATGAGCTGGATAATATCGATGAGAGACGGCTCGAAGCTCGACAAAGCATTGAACTTTACCAAGCACACATGGCAGGGTCTTTCGACAAGAAGGTCAGGCAACGTGCCTACAAAAAGGGTGACTTGGTTCTTGCGGTAAAAAGACCAATGGTCTTCGCTCACAAGTCCAAAGGCGAGTTTGAGCCAAAATGGATGGGACCTACGTCATCGACAAGGTTTTCTCGAACGGCGCATACGCACTCCTAAACATGGAGGGTGACAATGTATGGTGCCAATCAACGACAAGTTCTTAAAGCGGTATTACCCTTGAGGACTTACCCAACTAGGTAAAAGCAATGCCTGTACGGCCAAAACCTATTTCCAGGTAATCGCTCACTAAACCCACTCCTTTTAGAATTTTCATATCAAATGTTGAAATTTCTAAAAATTCAAACAATGTTCACTTTCATCGTTTCATTGTTCAAAAATTCCAAGTTTAGGAGCCTCTCCCTAACTTGACCAAAATTTTCAATCCTTGAACCCAAAATTCATGGTTTGAAAAAAAAATCCGGATTCAGGGATTTCCACCCTAGTCCACCCTGCCTTTTACCACCAAAATGGTTTTAGGTCAAAACTTACGACCCTCGTGTCTTTAAACAAAAAAAAATGGTTTTTCAAAAACCCGTGAGGAAACGACACTTAGTCGATACTCGCACAAATTAAAAGAATGCGAACCACGTTCGACACTTCCAAAATCACATGGAAGCGAAATTTCGTCGATACTTCCAAAAAAAAAAGTCGTGGAGACACAACATTTCAGTTGATATCCACAACCCAAATTTCAAAGGTTTGAAAAAACCTAATAACCGTTGAGATGCAACATTTCAGTGATATCCACAACCCAAATTTCAAAGGTTCGAAAAAACCAAGAAATCATGGAGATGCAATATTGCAGTTGATATCCACAACCCAAAGGTACAAGAAAACTGTAAAATTCAAAAATCGTGGGGAAATGACATCAAGTCGGTACCCACAAAACCAGATTTTTGAAAAGCAAGGATCGACATTCCATCGATACTTGCACCAAATCCGCGAGGAGGCGACATTCCATCATACTCGTAACCGAATGAGTAAAGATGCGACATTCCATCGATACTTGCAAGACTATTCAGCAGGGAGGCGACTTTTAGTCGATACTTGCATTTTTGAAAACAAAAGCCGGCTATAAATGCCACCAAAACGGGCTATAAATACCACCAAAACTGGCTATAGATGCCACAAACTGGCTATCAATGCTACAAGACAAAACCTGGCTTTCACACCAACAAACCAAAACTTGGTTTTAAAAAATAAACCGGCTTTCAATGCCACAAAAATCGGCTATCAATGCCACAAAACTGGCTATCAATGCCACAAAAACTGGCTCTCATGCCAAAATCGGCTTTCATGCCACAAACAAAATCTAGCTCCCATGCCAAAACAATCATTTGACAAAAAATTTTCAAAAAATGACAAGCTTTTAATCAAATCCCATTTAGCAATTGCTTTTATCACAAAAAGATTTAAGTGAGTGTAGGGAAAACTAAACAAAAAAAGAAAGAGTACCAAAAAAAACATGTGGTACCAAAAAAAAGAAAGAAAGTGTTCACAAGCACTACAAAAAAGAGAGAGTACCAAAAAAATACATGTGGTACCAAAAAAAAAAAAGAGAAGAAGAGTTTTTGTTACAAAAAGAAAAAGAAATCAGGAGCTCAGCCAAAACTGGCCTCCAGCCAAAGTTTCAGCTCCACGAGCACACGGTTGGCCTCAGTCGTTAGAATTTCTAGGGTATGCTTCTTCAGGAACTTGCCATGAGATGCTGGAGAATGCCGTAATCCTTCTTTTACACCGAGAAGCTTATCCCAGGCAGTTCGCTATCATTTGTTTTCCTCAGTCCTCCTTTTGAGAACTCGATCGGCATCTACAACCTGGTGAATCAGGGCACTCTCCCTATCGTGAGCCTCTGTCATAGCAGCCCACTTGGCCGCGACTTGTGCCTCCACTCTGGCATCCCTTGCTCTGGTTCTGGAGAAAGCAATGGACTCTCTTTTGTCACTTCAAAACCTTCCAAAGAAACACAAAAAGGTATGAATATGATCCTGTTAAAAAAATCATCATCAGGGTTTTATACTACAAAATACCTTCTTCGGCGACTAGCGGAACACTTTCTTTCTCCATGAACTCATCAGAAGCATCGTCAACATTTGCGTCCATCGATTGTTCAAAGTCATTAGAGTCCTGTGGCAAATCAACTGACAAGAAAAATGTTAGCAAATCAAGTCACAGACATGAAAAAAAAGAAGCAAAAGAAGTCGTACCAGTTGGAGATTCTGGATTCACTCCAGAGTCCCTCAGTTTTTCTTCAGGTATCCTCATAGGATCTGTCACCGCCTCATCGGTCAGAACCTCAAGCATCGCCAAGCCTTCTTCTTCTGCTAAAAAAAAAAAAGAAAAGCAGAAACAGAAAGCAAATCAGAACATGGAAAAAACTCCATGAAAGAAACGGAAAGAGAAAGAGGAAGAAATGAACCTTCATCTACGGTCTCTTCTTCTTGACTCCTCTTTTCTGGAGGCTCGTCAGCATTCTCTGGCACCTCCTCATTAACAGTAAGAGGAACTTCCATATCATGAGAGTCTTCGTGTTGCCCTTTGCTACGACGATGACTCCTCTTCCTCTTGCTTCCGCAGGCTCGCTTTCTAGAAGAACCTGCCCCACTGTCAGAGTCAGGTTTCCCACTTAACTCCTCACTAGATGGTCTGCTCTTGCTAGTAGACTCTACGGAAGCTTGCCTCTGTGCGGCTTGCATCCAAGTGTCAAGCTCAGCTTCCTCCAATTCTAGCTGCTCTAAGGCCTCGTCGGCTACTTCCCAAATAGCTTCAGAACCAATGACGCCCTGGTCACCGAGAAAGCCTATATTGTGCTTCTCTCCAGAAAGGAAGGCCAAAACTTCCTCTCGCCGGACGCTATCCGACTTTCCAATGCCTTTTTCAAAAGACAGCTTTACATCAAGCTCCTTCTTGGAAAGCCCTCGGTATGCTAAAAAGCTCTCCGCGAACCACTTCGTGAAGCTGGCAGTCCGAAAAGTTGACAATACAGTATAGGAAATCATGGCAGTAGTGTCTTCAGCACTATAGAAAGCCCCTGCGTTTCTCCCGTCCTGCAAACCTCCAAAGCGCTTCACCATGCTTGAAGGCGCTCCAACAACGCCTTAAGAAAAGCCCAACTGCAGAGCAAAGTGAGAAGGTACATACAGATGGATGTCGACGAAAAGATGTCTACGGTACACCATCGTGCCAACATGTATACTAAAAAGCCACTCTTTCTCTGCATTAGTCAAGGAATAATGCCTTCCCGACCCCGCTTTGGTAGAGTCACGGGAGGCACCAAAATCAAAAGCCTTCTTCCGCAACTCTGGACAAAGCTTCACTAAAGACTGCCCCATCTTGATGTCCTTGAACCGTCGGATCCTCATGCGAGCAAACAAAAGTGATTCGAGCACGGCTTTGCCCTTAGCCAATCAAATCATGAGAGGATCATCATCCTGTACATCTCTGAAATAATAGATCCAAAGGCCCGAACTCAGACTTGCAATTAGCAAACAAATTGCTGGAATTTTCTGCAGCAGTATTGCCTTTGATCGTCTTCTCTATCTCACTTCCAAATCTGATTGGCTAAGATGGTGGGATCTTAATCTAGGTTTCTAGATGGGATTTGAGAATCTTTTTCTATGGAAAAATCTCAGACCTTGAACTCTCCTCAATGAAGAAGAGAAAGGGGCTGGACGTGTGGAATTGTGCTCCTCTTAGTGTTGGACGTCCAAGGGGAAGAGCACTCTCCCTTTTATAGAAACTTTGGAAACCTTTCCTAAAAGTTTATCTCTTCTAATTCTCATAGATGTCCTAAAAGGAAAGTATAATCTAAAGATTTATTTCCTTTTAGAAACACTCCAATTAGAAAAGGAAACTAAGGAACCTCCCATAAACTTTAGCAATTAGTAATCCTAGTTGCACAACACTTACTAATTTAAGTTTCTAATCCAAAAAGGAAACTTTCTTATAGGAATACTAATCCAAAGAGGATTCCAACTTTCTAAGTAGAGAGACCTACTCAAAGTTGGAAACCTTACCCATGGAAATCCCATTATAGACGTCCCACATACTAATGCACACCATGGCCCACAAACAATTTATCTAGAATTAAATTCATGTATGCCATCAAAGGCCTATTTGAATTTAAACTCAAAATTATTGTTCCACTAAAATAATTCATCCAAATGTCATCTAAACATTTTAGGAAACCATGCCAATCTTGGAAAGTGACTAGAGAAGGGACTAAAAGACATATTTGCCATTGGCTCCCAAAATGACCAAAATGTCCATGCTAAACCCATAGCAACATAAATACCATTTTAACCTTAACTCATTCCACTAAAGAGTTATGGTTGAACTCCAAGGACAAATATATAATATAATAAGCTCGTCATAAAATGACAGTTGTCTTCGACCTACTAAGTGTAATGACCTGAATGCCCCTCTATGTAACATCCATAATCGAGTCAGGTTATCACATGTACTATCAACCTTCCCGATTACATCTAAACCTTAGAACTTCATATCCTTAACTTAATCATTATCCGGATATCATTCTCTTGGTCCAGGGAGCAACCCACAAGCTCAATATCCATATGGAACATCCATATACTAAGATCTTAGATTTTGATGATTAATCGGATAATTCTAAGGGGACGATCATTCCATCATTAGATGGCATAGATTCTATATTGCATCTGCACGTCCCAACTGATCAAGTCCGAGTACCCAAAACACAGAGCTATTGACCCATGAAAAGAATCTCACCCATAGTGAATTAAAGCACAAGAACTTGACTTCGTCAGTTCATCCACAAATGCTCAAGATTAATAGCACTGGTTACTCAGTAGCATGAGGTGACTTGATCTCTCTCGTGATAGTACTATTTTAGAGATCACACCTACCATGGTCCTGTTCAATGCATTGCATATGCACTAATGAGATAAATCCGGAAATGTCCTCCCATGACTTAGGTAAGTCACCCTGAATACAGGAGAGTCTCTCATTATAACTTATACCAAGATAAAGTGCCCAGCTCCATCTCTCAGTTATGAACAAATATGATGTTTCCAGTGTCCATGAATTAGACCTATCTGTGTGTAGACACTACACACCTAATTCATTTACTAGAAACAATGGGCCTTACACAACCATACATATATACATGTTTAAGCAGAAAAGAGTCATTCCATTATATAACTAGTAAATATCCAGTAACAAAAGATGAGAGTGCAGCTAGTGGGCTTTAGGGCATACACCAATCCCAACAAATTCCCACTTGCACTAAAGGTCACTACTTCCTAACCTAACACCCATAGACTCAACATGAGAAGTAAAGACTTTCTCAGTAAGAGTCTTAGTGAATGGGTCAGCTAAGTTATTCGCTGAAGCAATATGCTCCACCACTATTTCTCCATCCTGAATGAATTCCTGGATCAAGTGGTACTTTATCTGAATGTGCTTGCCTTTCTTGTGATTCCTGGGCTCTTTGACTGTGTTACAGCACCAGTGTTATCACAGTACATGACAATCGGTTTTTGCACTGCAGGAACAACTCCCAATTCCAATAGGAATTTTCTGAGCCATACTGCTTCCTTCGCAGCTTCCGATGCCGCCACATACTCTGCTTCCATGGTAGAATCAGTAGTACAGGATTGCTTGACACTTCTCCATGATATAGCCCCGCCTGACAGAGTTAAGACGTATCCCGAAGTAGACTTTCTGGCATCACTATCAGATTGGAAATCAGAGTCTGTATACGCCGATGGCGTTAGATCATCTGCTCGAAAGGTTAGTGTAAGACCCCGACCCCCAATTTCTCTGTTTAGTATTATTTTAATTATGGGTTAGCTTTCTAAGCAAGATTTGAGTTGGTTTGACTTTGTTTTTGAGTTTGACTAGAATTTTCCATAGCCTTTGAGATTTTGAGGACGGTTGACTTTGGTTTGACCCGGTCCATATGATATATATTTTTATGAGAAATTACTTTTGATTTCTAAAAATTCTGATTTTGGTGCATTTCGACTCATTTTATGAAGTTTAACAACTTTCATGTTTTGACCATTTTGATTCGATGATCAGAAAATGCGTTTTTCCAGAAAAAAGGGCAAAAATGGCTTTTCACACCAAATCTGAACTCAAATTTCGAAATTTCAAAATTATGTCAAATTTATACTTTTTAGAAACTAGATTTTTCAAGGATCATTTTACTCTTCTTCGTCGATCTCATCCGGGGCCCATAAAATAAGGTTTTAGCCATTTTAAAATTCAGCAGTCATGGGCCCACTTTTGAGTCACTTAAGTTAGACCTCTTCCCCCTCCCATCGTTCATTTCATCCTGCAACCAAAAAAAATTTCTGCAACAGAGCTGAGAGGAGAGCTCTTCTGCTCCAAACTTCCCCCTCTTGCATGCCTTAGCTAGGAAGCTCCAAATCAAGATCTGATTTCACCATTTTCTTCCTCTCTTCTCAAGCTTCAGCTGGGTAACTCTTTTGAAAGATTTTCTGCAACTCTTCTTCTTCTCCCAGCTGGTCCCTTCCTGTTCAGCAAGCTACAGGTTAGAGCTTCATTTCCCCTCTTCCATGGAGTTCTTTTAGCTCATGTAGGGCTTGTTTTTCATACATGCAAACCCATTTTCGAAATGGGGGTTTTGTTTGTTCAAAATGATGATTTTTGAATGGATTTCTCGGTGCTTTTTGTAGAGCTCGGTTCAGCTGTAGGAAGAGATCCTTGAGGAGATTTTTGGTCTGACATTGGGCTAAGGCAAGTGAATAAACTGGTTTGAATGCAAGTTAATGAAATAATGTTTCTTCTTTAAAGCTTAATTTGAAATAACCATGTCTTTTCTTTCATTTTCATTGGCTATATATATATATTTTGGTTTCATAAAGGTTTTAATGTTCAGCTGTGATTAGTTTCTCTACAATGTCTTAATTTTATGTTTGAGATTCCAACCAGGTTAGTGTTTTGTTAACATTCAGATCTCTGCAGGATTTTTCTTTGTGTGTAAATGAATTCAGATTTCTGCTGGGGTTTTAGTGTGCAAATGAGTTTGGATTTCTGCAGGAATTTTGTGTACAACTGTGTTCAAAACTCATGCAGTCTTAGTGTTTAGCTGTGTTCAATTTCAGATCTTTGCTGGTTTTTGTGTCCAATCCAGGTTCAGATTTCTGCAGGTTTATGTTCAAATTAATGTTTAGATTTCTACAGTTTTTGTACTCAACTATGTTCAGATTTCTGCAAGTGAATAAATTGTTGGAATGCATGCATTTGAATCTTGTTTATTTATAAGTTTTGATCCATTTTAAATGATTAGCTTAGCCATGAAAATTCTGATTTCCAACAGTTTTACAACATTGGGTTTATGTTCAGTCTATCTATATGATTGTGTTGGCATCAGAATGAAAATCTCTGATTTTATTAAGGACTTCTCAATGTGAGATCTCAGCTCATATCTTTACATTTATCTTATGATTAATCTATGATTTTCATGCTGAATTCATAAATGGGATGAGGTGATTCAGTGTAGTTTTGATTGATTAATGGTTTTGCTATGAAATAATTCAGTTTTTTTTATGTTAAAGAATGGTTGAGCCCAGCCCAGCCTGGGGCCTGTTTCAAGTGGATTTATGGGTCTGTTTAGAAATCAGTTTTGGGCCTGTTTCAAGGTCAGTTTTGGGCTATTTTAAAACTTGTTTCTTGGGCCATTCAAGGTCAGTTTTTGGGCTGTTTTAAGGACTGTTCGGGCCATGTTTAAAGGGCTATTTTGGACTAAATGAGTAGACTGTTTTGGGCTCGGTTTAAGGCCAGCTATGGGCCTGTTTTAAAGAGATTTGGGATTACTTGTAATACTTGGAAAAATTGTGAAATGGGAATGGGAACAATGAGAGAATGAGCGTATGTGAAATTATCCGGGAATCGTTCGAGTCTCAATGCGCACTTTATCATTTAAATGTTGTGGATTTTCATTGGCATCAAACATATCCTCTTAATAATCAATGTTTAAAGGTTAAATGTGCATAGAGATGGCTCCTTGGTAAGTCATTAAGTCATTCTACACAATTCCATTTCCATTTCAAGTTAGAGAATGTATTTGTATTCTTGGTAAACTAATTTGAATAGCATCGGTGACTTGTTATAAAATCATGGGGTTTTCCATATTCGAATGGATTGATCGTATGATTTTATACAAATCACTTTGATGTGTATTTGAGCGGCTTACCATGGATATTCGTATGTTTTCTCCGAATCGATTTGAAAGGAGATTGGAGTGGTTCGTCACATTCGGGATTTCTTCGATGAGACTATTATTTTGATAAGACTAGTATTTTGAAAACAAAACCTCGAGGCAAGACGGGGCCAGAGCTTTGTAGTGTGAGCCCCTGAGCCAAAGGGATTATTATTATAGTTAGATTTGTATCGGTTTGAGTTTTGAAAACTAAAGGCACCACTAGGCTTAGGTCACCTTGTCGGGCTGATCACCCGGCTTGGGATCTTTAATTTGTCCGCCGGCTGCAGCTTGGATTCTGTCTGTACCGACCATGGCAACGGTTACTATCTGCCGGTCCCATTTGTATGGCTACGGTTCTGATTTTGATCTGCCGGTCCCATTTGTATGGTACGGTTCTGATTTTGATCTGCCGGTCCCATTTGTATGGCTACGGTTCTGATCCTATTTCCGGTCCCACGTGTAGTGGCTACGGTTCTGTCTGCTCTTGTTACTTCGGTAATAGGAGAATATAGCTATGTGTGGTTGCCAATGTTTTATCTGCGTATTACTTTGTTTTATGGTTCTTGTTGTTTATACTCTTCATGCTTTAAATTGGTTAATGTTTATGATATCGATCATTTATCATATTATCGCTATTATTCGGGATTTGAAATGTATTTCCAATTATTAAATGTTTTATGTAGACTGTTACCTTTTCAAGACACTTATGCTCAGAGTCTGTTCATTTACTTTCTTTGATATTGATGTTCGGTCTTTCGATCGTTTTATCGTGATTTATTGTTATTATTGTTTAAACTCTTTAAATGGTTTTACAATGATTCCATAAGGTTTTATGGATGTCTATTTGTTACATATTACTTGATTATTTGCTTGCCAGACCGTTGTGTCTGACCCTGTTTGTTTGGTGCCAGTTTCCTCTTTTTCTGTTTTTAGGTGTTTGATCGGAGGAGGTGGTGGGACCACCGGTCTGACGTGAGGGGCGGCCCATTGATATCATCTAGATGTCAAGTTTGGCACCGGAGCTCGTAAAATCACTTGGGGTAGTATGTCACTTAGTGGTTTATTTGTATGGCTTTGATAGCCTTTTTCATTGGGTTTGTAATTAAGACACTTGTTAATTGTAATTTGAATATGTGGGAAATAAATAGTCTTGTTACTACCAGCTCAGTGTGCTCTGATTTATGACTTGTGCCAGTCTTATTATGTGATGGCTTTATGATATTGGTGGCGTGTGACACGGAACCCGATGGCCACGGATTCCGAGTCGTAACACCATGTTTAGCTTCCGCGAAAATATACTCTGATTGTGATGGAATTTGATTATCCTCATTCACGCGGATCTTGGGAAATATAACAAAAGCTTCAAATTATCCCAAAATTTCGCACTCCGGGATCGGATCACTACAGGGCCTGGTTTCGGGGTGTGACAGGTTTGGTATCAGAGTTGGTTAGTTTCTAGGAAATAAAATACTCTAGAGACATTAAGACGTGTGGTGAGGATTCGTTAGATTGTGTCGATTTGTTTTCTCGTGTCCTTGTTTCTTTGGATTTGAGTCGGTTTTTCTTTCAGTTCGGGAGACTTTGCTTATCTTTTCTTTTAGTTCTTGTTGTTAGGAGATTTGGATGACCAAATTTCCTCCTTAGTGGTGGAGAATTTGAAGTCTCCATACTCTTGTTCGGTGTCCTTTGTCTGTGCTTGTGCCGGAGACTGAGAACCCCGTGGATTTAGTATGTTGTTTTCGGAGAACATCAGCAGACTTTCAGCCTTCAGCATCTTCATTGTGGTTAATGAGAGAAGACATGTGCATTTTCCAGCCAAAGTAGGACTTGAGCAGTATGTGAAGATTCCCTCTCCGTTAATTGAAGTTCATCATACAGCGTGCCAAGGTAAGTAAATGTGGATTTTTGGGTGAACCCAGACCATCTTTCCAAGATGGAGGACTGCAGGAGGCGTATTATCTATTGATTTTATGAAGGGAGAAGTGATTCTTAGTTAGTAAGGTTAGAAGTTGGTGCTAGAGACTCAGGGATTTTCCGGATTCAATGAGCCTTGTCATAGTTTTGGTTGAAAATTCCCGTAACTTGTAGCTTAGCCAGTGTAATTTTCAGAGGCAATACCAAGTGGATGGTTCGTTGTGGTCAAGATAATTTTTGGCAGCAGAGGAAACCTTGTGGATTTCACCGACTTACGGGGTATTGGATTGGCCAACGTACAGATGCAAGTGTATACCTCAGTTTGGTGATGTCTCTTTTCTTGGTGAGAATGATTTTCGTGATGTTTTCATCTTTTGTTACATTTTTCTTAATGTCTATGATTTATCCTTGCAGTGTTTAAATAATGGATTATGTTTAATTTTAGTAAGATATTGTTTTACAATAATCTTAGAGTTTTACTCTTATTTTAATTTTCTTAAACGTTGACATCTACATTTCAAAACCTTAATGATTTCAAAGTTTTGTATATGTTTGGTTGGAAATGGATGGATGTTTTTAATGATGGAATGTAGAGACTAGTGGAATAAACTGATCTTTAAAAGCAAATAATTAAAATTGTGTTTCTTTTTCAAAGTACGATGTGAAATTTCTATTTCATTGATTCATTTTCTTTGGCCATGCAAAATGAATTTCCTAAGGGTTTTTGTGTTTAGATTATATGCAGATTTCCTACATTTATTTTAACGCTCAACTTTGTTTAGATTTCCGCAAGATTTTTATGAACAAATGAGTTCAGATTTCAACAAGGTTTAGTGTTTAACTAACACTCAGATTTTTGCAGACTTTCGCAAAATTTAATGTATGGTCATACTACATGAATTTGATTTATTTTTGAAATCCTAATTTGAGATTGTTGGGTATTTCAATGATTGTTGGGTTATGAAAATATGAATTTCAAAACAAATAATGTTGTTTCATGTTCAAACTTTGATAAACTTTATTTATTAAGCTTTATTTGATGATTTGGAAGTTCAATTTCTATTATGTCTTAAAATGATGAAATTCAACTAAGTAATTATTTTAGTCACTATGTGCAAGATTTTAAGATTTGTTTTGCATTGAATGGAATGAGTGGTATTGGCTTACGGTTGGAGTTAGGAAATGTACGGAATTAAAGGTTAATGGATGTCAGGAGGGGTACTGGTTCAGTTGGAAACAAAGTTGGATCTACGAGAGAGTAAACATCATTCAAGATTTGGATTGAAAGTTTCAACTTATCAGGAAATGATGTCAGCTTGGCAGGTTTATTTTGTGGATGACACAGTATCAAGCAGAAGATCAAGAACAACAAGTAGATAGAATCAGATGTGGACAAGAATACTAAGTACAGCACAGAAAGACTTGGAATATGGAGTTGTGAATACAGATTGGATTTTCAAGGTCGGCTTTACATGTCAAGGGTAGGAGATTTGAAGAGTGAAATCTGAAGAGGCAAGCCATGCGAAGTTTCGACATAGAACAGCTCAGCAGGTTATGGCAGTTTAACATATGGGTTATAGCAGTGTGACATCTGGGTTGTTGCAGACCAAGGCAGAGACAGGAGACCTATAGAATTTAGAGTTTGTGATTTCAGAACAAAAAAAGATTGACGGTATACTTGGAGGCCAGAAGCTGATGATGCATTCGAGAAACATAGTTAGAGCAAACATATGGAAATTTCAGAATTTTTCAGGATGAAGATTTTTCAGTGAAGGCATGTCTACGATCACATCTTCATGCAAGCGTTAGGGACATCGAGTACAGCTTTGTAGGACTTAAGGCACAGAATTCCAAGGTGATAGAAAGAGACAAAACTTGCAGTTTCTTGGACCGACAGTCACTGACGAGATAAGTAAAAGAATTGTACGAGAACGACAGATGACGCCAGGGATGATTAGAAGAATTGTTGAGTACTAGTTTGGTCAGAGGAGTATGTTTTGAGCAGATATGTAGAATAGTTTGAAGCCTTCAACCGAATCAGAGTGTTGTTGACCATGCATCTCAATGTCAGGTTTGATCAGAGGGTCTCTCAGTTGCCGAGGTTTAGCATAGGGTGTCAGTGTTTTCTTTTGTCTTTTTGGTTTTTGATTTTGATTTGGTTTAGACCATTTGGAGGACCAAATGTGTTCTAAGGGGGGGGGGGGAGGATGTAAGACCCCGACCCCCAATTTCTCTGTTTAGTATTGTTTTAATTATGGGTTAGCTTTCTAAGCAAGATTTGAGTTGGTTTGACTTTATTTTTGAGTTTGACTAGAATTTTCCATAGCCTTTGAGATTTTGAGGACGGTTGACTTTGGTTTGACCCGGTCCATATGATATGTATTTTTATGAGAAATTACTTTTGATTTCTAAAAATTCTGATTTTGGTGCATTTCGACTCATTTTATGAAGTTTAACAACTTTCATGTTTTGACCATTTTGATTCGATGATCAGAAAATGCGTTTTTCCAGAAAAAAAGGGCAAAAAATGGCTTTTCACACCAAATCTGAACTCAAATTTCGAAATTTCAAAATTATGTCAAATTTATACTTTTTAGAAACTAGATTTTTCAAGGATCATTTTACTCTTCTTCGTCGATCTCATCCGGGGCCCACAAAATAAGGTTTTAGCCATTTTAAAATTCAGCAGTCATGGGCCCACTTTTGAGTCACTTAAGTTAGACCTCTTCCCCCTCCCATTGTTCATTTCATCCTGCAACCAAAAAAAATTTCTGCAACAGAGCTGAGAGGAGAGCTCTTCTTCTCCAAACTTCCCCCTCTTGCATGCCTTAGCTAGGAAGCTCCAAATCAAGATCTGATTTCACCATTTTCTTCCTCTCTTCTCAAGCTTCAGCTGGGTAACTCTTTTGAAAGATTTTCTGCAACTCTTCTTCTTCTCCCAGCTGGTCCCTTCCTGTTCAGCAAGCTACAGGTTAGAGCTTCATTTCCCCTCTTCCATGGAGTTCTTTTAGCTCATGTAGGGCTTGTTTTTCATACATGCAAACCCATTTTCGAAATGGGGGTTTTGTTTGTTCAAAATGATGATTTTTGAATGGATTTCTCGGTGCTTTTTGTAGAGCTCGGTTCAGCTGTAGGAAGAGATCCTTGAGGAGATTTTTGGTCTGACATTGGGCTAAGGCCAGTGAATAAACTGGTTTGAATGCAAGTTAATGAAATAATGTTTCTTCTTTAAAGCTTAATTTGAAATAACCATGTCTTTTCTTTCATTTTCATTGGCTATTGTAAGGGGGATTCGTTGATGTCAGTGGTGCCACTTGGGCGACCCACCGTAGCCCTCCCGCCTCCACAGAAGAGCCATTTGTTTATTTGGCTCCTTTGGAGTGGCCTCCCCAGGACTCGAACTCGAGACGTTAAAGTCTTAAGAATTCACTCCCTGGTACCACTTGAGCTACTCGGAGATCCTAATTCTTGCATTAAAGTCCTTAATTTTTAGGCACTTACAGCTATATATATATATTTTGGTTTCATAAAGGTTTTAATGTTCAGCTGTGATTAGTTTCTCTACAATGTCTTAATTTTCTGTTTGAGATTCCAACCAGGTTAGTGTTTTGTTAACATTCAGATCTCTGCATGATTTTTCTTTGTGTGTAAATGAATTCAGATTTCTGCTGGGGTTTTAGTGTGCAAATGAGTTTGGATTTCTGCAGGAATTTTGTGTACAACTGTGTTCAAAACTCATGCAGTCTTAGTGTTTAGCTGTGTTCAATTTCAGATCTTTGCTGGTTTTTGTGTCCAATCCAGGTTCAGATTTCTGCAGGTTTATGTTCAAATTAATGTTTAGATTTCTACAGTTTTTGTACTCAACTATGTTCAGATTTCTGCAAGTGAATAAATTGTTGGAATGAATGCATTTGAATCTTGTTTATTTATAAGTTTTGATCCATTTTAAATGATTAGCTTAGCCATGAAAATTCTGATTTCCAACAGTTTTACAACATTGGGTTTATGTTCAGTCTGTCTATATGATTTTGTTGGCATCAGAATGGAAATCTCTGATTTTATTAAGGACTTCTCAATGTGAGATCTCAGCTCATATCTTTACATTTATCTTATGATTAATCTATGATTTTCATGCTGAATTCATAAATGGGATGAGGTGATTCAGTGTAGTTTTGATTGATTAATGGTTTTGCTATGAAATAATTCAGTTTTTTTTATGTTAAAGAATGGTTGAGCCCAGCCCAGCCTGGGGCCCGTTTCAGGTGGATTTATGGGTCTGTTTAGAAATCAGTTTTGGGCCTGTTTCAAGGTCAGTTTTGGGCTGTTTTAAAACTTGTTTCTTGGGCCATTCAAGGTTTAGTTTTGGGCTGTTTTAAGACCTGTTTTGTGGGCCTGTTCAAGGTCAGCTTTTGGGCTATTTTAAAACTTGTTTCTTGGGCCATTCAAGGTCAGTTTTTGGGCTGTTTTAAGGACTGTTCGGGCCATGTTTAAAGGGCTGTTTTGGACTAAATGAGTAGACTGTTTTGGGCTCGGTTTAAGGCCAGCTATGGGCCTGTTTTAAAGAGATTTGGGATTACTTGTAATACTTGGAAAAATTGTGAAATGGGAATGGGAACAATGAGAGAATGAGCGTATGTGAAATTATCCGGGAATCGTTCGAGTCTCAATGCGCACTTTATCATTTAATTGTTGTGGATTTTCATTGGCATCAAACATATCCTCTTAATAATCAATGTTTAAAGGTTAAATGTGCATAGAGATGGCTCCTTGGTAAGTCATTAAGTCATTCTACACAATTCCATTTCCATTTCAAGTTAGAGAATGTATTTGTATTCTTTGGTAAACTAATTTGAATAGCATCGGTGACTTGTTATAAAATCATGGGGTTTTCCATATTCGAATGGATTGATCGTATGATTTTATACAAATCACTTTGATGTGTATTTGAGCGGCTTACCATGGATATTCGTATGTTTTCTCCGAATCGATTTGAAAGGAGATTGGAGTGGTTCGTCACATTCGGGATTTCTTCGATGAGACTATTATTTTGATAAGACTAGTATTTTGAAAACAAAACCTCGAGGCAAGACGGGGCCAGAGCTTTGTAGTGTGAGCCCCTGAGCCAAAGGGATTATTATTATAGTTAGATTTGTATCGGTTTGAGTTTTGAAAACTAAAGGCACCACTAGGCTTAGGTCACCTTGTCGGGCTGATCACCCGGCTTGGGATCTTTAATTTGTCCGCCGGCTGCAGCTTGTATTCTATCTGTACCGACCATGGCAACGGTTTCTATCTGCCGGTCCCATTTGTATGGCTACGGTTCTGATTTTGATCTGCCGGTCCCATTTGTATGGTACGGTTCTGATTTTGATCTGCCGGTCCCATTTGTATGGCTACGGTTCTGATCCTATTTCCGGTCCCACGTGTAGTGGCTACGATTCTGTCTGCTCTTGTTACTTCGGTAATAGGAGAATATAGCTATGTGTGGTTGCCAATGTTTTATCTGCATATTACTTTGTTTTATGGTTCTTGTTTTTTATACTCTTCATGCTTTAAATTGGTTAATGTTTATGATATCGATCATTTATCATATTATCGCTATTATTCGGGATTTGAAATGTATTTCCAATTATTAAATGTTTTATGTAGACTGTTACCTTTTCAAGACACTTATGCTCAGAGTCTGTTCATTTACTTTCTTTGATATTGATGTTCGGTCTTTCGATCGTTTTATCGTGATTTATTGTTATTATTGTTTAGACTCTTTAAATGGTTTTACAATGATTCCATAAGGTTTTATGAATGTCTATTTGTTACATATTACTTGATTATTTGCTTGCCAGACCGTCGTGTCTGACCCTGTTTGTTTGGTGCCAGTTTCCTCTTTTTCTGTTTTTAGTGTTTGATCGGAGGAGGCGGTGGGACCGCCAGTCTGACGTGAGGGGCAGCCCATTGATATCATCTAGATGTCAAGTTTGGCACCGGAGCTCGTAAAATCACTTGGGGTAGTATGTCACTTAGTGGTTTATTTGTATGGCTTTGATAGCCTTTTTCATTGGGTTTGTAATTAAGACACTTGTTAATTGTAATTTGAATATGTGGGAAATAAATAGTCTTGTTACTACCAGCTCAGTGTGCTCTGATTTATGACTTGTGCCAGTCTTATTATGTGATGGCTTTATGATATCTGTGGCATGTGACACGGAACCCGATGGCCACGGATTCCGAGTCGTAACACCATGTTTAGCTTCCGTGAAAATATACTCTGATTGTGATGGAATTTGATTATCCTCATTCACGCGGATCTTGGGAAATATAACAAAAGTTTCAAATTATCCCAAAATTTCACACTCCGGGATCGGATCACTGCAGGGCCCGGTTTCGGGGTGTGACAGTTAGCATATAATCTTTCGTTCTCCGAAGATACTTGAATATATGCTTAACAACTGTCCAATGCATAGGTCCAGGGTTTGACTGATATCTGCGAACCATGCCAACGGCAAAGCAAATATCTAGTCTAGTACATAACATAACATACATGAGGCTTCCAACAGTGGATGCATATGGAAGTCTCCTCATGCTCTCTATCTCTTCAGATGTCTTTGGACATTGATCTCGAGATAGTAGTACTCCATGTCTAGAAGGTAGGAGGCCCTTCTTGGAGTCATGCATGTTAAACTTGACCAATATCTTCTCAATATATGAAGATTGGGATACGGCTAACATCTTATTCTTGCGATCACGCAAAAGCTTGATCCCTAAGATATAGCTGGCCTCACCCAACTCCTTCATCTGAAATTGAGAGGATAACCAAACCTTTGTGGATGACAATAAACCTACATCATTTCCTATGAGTAATATGTCATCTACATACAGAACCAAAAATGCAACTGCTTTTCCACTTCCTTTCTTATACACACATGGTTCATCAATGTTTTGATCAAAGCCAAAAGATTTGACTGCCTGATTAAACTTGATGTTCCATGCTCTAGATGCTTGCTTAAGTCCATAAATGGACTTCTATATTTACAAACCATGTTATCTTGGCCACTAGCAATAAAGCCCTCTGGTTGTATCATATAGATGCATTCGTCAAGACTTCCATTAAGAAAAGTTGTCTTGACATCCATTTGCCATATCTCGTAGTCATAATGACATGCGATGGCCAAGAGAATCCTTATGGACTTAAGCATAGCCACTGGTGAAAAGGTTTCCTCATAATCGATACCCTCTTTCTGAGTATATCCTTTCGCTACCAGTCTTGCTTTGAAGGTTTCCACCTTCTCATCCACTCCTCTCTTCCTCTTGTAGATCCACTTGCACCCTATGGGTTTGATCCCTTCAGGTGCATCTACAAGTTCCTAGACTTGATTGGAATACAAAGAATCCATTTTAGATTTCATCGCTTGTTGCCACATGTCAGCATCTATATCCGTTACTGCTTCATCATAACTAGTAGGATCCTCAGCCAGATCTTCAGAGTTTGTCTTAAAAGACACTCCTAGATATCTTTCTGGCTGTCTAGAAATTCTCCCACTACGACGAGGCTCCGGAGTGTTAAAAGGAATATCTTGTTCATCTACCGCCTCAGGATCTGGTATAGATATTATAGGAGATCCCGAAAGAATCTCCTCAATGGTTTCTTTACAACTAAGCTCTTGGTGCATCATACAATCATCCTCCAAGTACCTAGCATGAGTGCTGATAAGCACTTTTTACTCCTTTTGATGATAAAAGATGCCACCTCTCGTTCCCTTAGGATACCCAATGAAGTAGCACATTTATGATCTGGGTTCCAGCTTGGTAGCTTAATCATTCAGTACATAGGCCGGACAACCCCAAATGTGGATATGTCTTAAACTAGGTTTTCGACCTGTCCACATTTCTTGCGGTGTCCTAGGTACTGATTTAGAAGGCACCAAATTTAAAATATATGTTGCTGCTTCTAGGGCATATCCCCAAAAAGATATAGGTAGGGTTGCATGACTCATCTGTTAGATATCGCGATCACTGAGAGGGGGGGTGAATCAGTGATTTCTTAAAAACAGGTCCAATTTAACAACAAAAGCAAATCAAATCACACAAGGACACCAGATTTAACGTGGTTCACCAAAAGGCTACGTCCACGGTTCAAAGACTGTCCGAACACCGATCCGGAACAGGTCTGAATCTATTTAGTCGCACCAACGACAAAGAGCACCAACCCTTAAGTTTCAGATAGCACCAACTATCTAGGAAGCACCTACCCCCTTTACAATTTATCTTCACCAATAGATAGGATCACCAAACCCCTAACACCAAGCACCAACTTGATGTTCTACAGAATTAAAGTAGAGAACTTTTCTACAGCCCTTCCCCTCTACAATCTCTCTCTCTCTCAATCCCTTACAAATTGAAATTTAAAGCATAAAAAGAGAGACACTTATCTATGGACGAATCACCATCTTCATGAGCATATTTTCGTCCAACTTGCTGTAGAAACTTGCAGCACAACAGCACACAGCAACAACTCCTTCTCCAATCACTCTTCTCTCCAAAACTCCTCTGTTTTGTTCTCTCTTCTCTTCTGTACACTTGAAAACGAACTTAGCAAGCCTTTATATAGGTTTTGGCAACCCTAAAGAGTGTTCAAATTAGGCTAGAATTCGTTTAGAAAGAGTCCCAAACGAAATACATAAGATTCCTGAATTTTCGTGCAAAACTTCTATTTCTGCGCAATTCTGGTTCCCGTGCTCGGTCGACCGCATGGGGTCCTCGGTCGATCGGCGACACACTGTGGCACAAAATAACTGGGAGCTAACTGTCTTGCCCAGTCGACCGCGTGGGGTCCTCGGTCGACCGGCCACACTGCTTCAGGAATTCTGATTTCCTGAACTGTTTCAGCTCTGTTTTCTCTTTGAAGCTCTATCAATACCACACTATCAACACCACACTTGTGACATTGTGTTGACAATAATTCCAACACAAAATGATATTTGAGATACTAAACACTTCAATGTTTCATAAGACTTCTCAAGGCATCTAAAATTCCAACAATCTCCCCCTTTGGAATTGTTGGCAACACTTGGAATTTCAACACTTGGAACACTTTGAACCAGTTGACCTTCATGAAGCTTCTTCAGAACCATAGACTCCCCCTGTCTTAAAAAAAAACAACAGAATCAAGATCTTCTCATTCGTATTCTTGATACCAATCTCCCCCAAGCTATCATAGCATAACTTCTTCTAGCATAGCTTTCTCCTAGCATAACTTTCTCCCCCTTTGACAACAAGTCCAAAGGGACCAACCAAGGAGCGAATAGGATATTCAATGAATACATTGCTCCCCCTTTCAAGCACAACTCCTAAGGATTAGGAGAGTGAGTAACTCCTAATTTTTTCCAGAGATACTCGAAGACTTCCTTTGGCAGAGGTTTTGTGAAGATATCAGCAACTTGCTCAGTAGTTGGAACATATTCCGACTTTACCTCACCGTCTGCAACCTTTTCCTTGAGAAAGTGATAGCGGATTGCAACATGCTTCGTTCTAGAATGCTGAATAGGATTCTTAGAGATGTGAATTGCACTTGTGTTGTCATAGAGGATCGGCGTAGGATCCGTTGTCGGAACTCCTAGATCAGAGAGCATTTGCCGCGTCCATAACACTTGCGTACAACAAGTTGCCGCTGCAATATATTCCGCTTCCGCTGTAGAAAGGGATACTGAATCTTGGTTCTTACTGTGCCATGCCACCAACCTTTCACCGAGATAGAATGCACCACCGCTTGTACTCTTGCGATCATCTATACATCCAGCCCAATCGGCGTCAGAGTATGCAACAAGAGTGAAGGATTTGCCTTTAGGATACCAAATGCCAAGCTCCATGGTACCTTTCAGATATCGAAATATCCTTTTTACTGCTGTAAGGTGCGTCTCAGTTGGTGATGCTTTAAATCGAGCCACCATACATACTGCTTGCAGAAGATCCGGTCTTGTGGCAGTCAAATAAAGCAAGCTTCCTATCATAGAACGATAAGTGGTGTGATCAACGGACGAACCCTTATCTTCTTTGCTTAGCTTTGTGTTGGTTGTCATTGGTGTGCTCACTGGCTTGCTGTCTTCCATGTTAAAACGCTTCAACATTTCCTTGATGTATTTCATCTGTGATATGAAGATACAATGTTTCAGCTGCTGAACTTGTAAACCAAGGAAGAACTTTAGTTCTCCAAGCATTGACATCTCAAATTCTTTCTTCATCTCTTCAGCAAAATTCCTGCACATTTCCTCATCATTGCCACCAAAGATTATGTCATCGACATAAACAATGACAACCAGCTGTTTGCTCAACTTTGTTTTGACATAAAGATTGCTATCAACCAGTCCTTTTCCAAAGCCGATCTTGCGGAGATAGAGGTCCAGCCTTGCATATCACGCCCTTGGCGCTTGTTTCAGCACATAAAGAGCCTTTTTCAACTTGCACACTAGGTCTGAATTTTTGCTAATAAGAAAACCATCAGGTTGCTCAATGTATACCTCTTCTTTAAGTAATCCATTCAAGAAGGCTGACTTTACATCCATCTGAAATACCTTGAAGGTTTTGTATGCAGCCAATGCAAGAAACATACGAATGGCTTCCAGACGAGCCACCGGTGCAAAGGTCTCTTCAAAATCTATGCCTTCAACTTGAGCATAGCCTTTACAAACCAACCTTTCTTTGTTTCGTATGACCTGACGATCTTCATTCAGCTTATTCCGAAAGACCCATTTAGTACCAATAACATTCTTATCGGTAGGTCTAGAAACTAGTTCCCATGTGGAGTTCTTCTCAATTTGCTCCAACTCCTCATGCATAGCTTTCAACCAACTTTCATCGAGACTGGCTTCAGCCACAGTCTTGGGTTCAATGGTGGACACAAGTGAGTAATTGCTGACTACACTTTGTCTTGTTTTAACACCGGCCTCAGGATCTCCAATGATTTGATCCTTAGGGTGTTGCTCTACCCAAGTGCTTTTCTTTCTAGTTGTAGCATCCTCTGAGTCATCCTTTGATTTCTCAGAATCATTAGGTTCAGCCACTTCATCATCAATCTCACTCGAGTCCTCATAAACTGGACTGTCATTATGAGTTACATTCTTTGATTCACAGTTTTCATCAATTCTAACATCGGCACTTTCTATGATTTTTCTGGTCCTTTTGTTAAGACATCTGTAAGCCTTACTAGAGGAGGAGTAACCCAGAAATATACCTTCATCAGCTCTTTCTTCAAATTTGCCCGGATTTTGTTCATGACGCTTGATGTAACACTTGCTACCGAAGACTCTGAAGTGCTTGACTGTTGCTTTTCTCCCAAACCATAGCTCATAAGGAGTTTTGTCTTCATGTGGCCTGATCAAGCATCGATTCTTAATGTATACAGCCGTATGGATTGCCTCCTTCCAGTATTTGTCAGCTAGCTTGCTCTCAATTAGCATTGTGCGAGCCATCTCTTGCACGGTGCGATTTTTCCGTTCCACAACTCCATTTTGCTGTGGAGTTCTAGGGGTTGAATATTGTCTTTGAATGCCATGGTGCTCACAATAGTTAGTGAACTCTTCAGATGTGAATTCACCTCCTCGATCAGACCTTAAAATCTTGATACGTTTTCCAAGCATATTTTCAACCTGTGCTTTAAACACTTTAAAACGATCAAGTGCTTGATGTTTATGCTTAAGAAACAATACCCATGTCATACGAGTATAATCATCAATGCATAACATAAAATACTTATCTCCATTGGTGCTTTGAGTTCGCATCGGTCCACAGAGATCAGTGTGCACTAGCTCAAGAGGTTTCTTTGAATGATGCTCCTTTGACTTGAACATTACCCTCGTTTGCTTTCCCTTTTGGCAAGAATCGCAAATGGGGTTGGAAGGCTTTTCAACTGTAGACATACCTCTGACAGCCTTTGAATTGCAAATCTTTGACATGTTATCAAAGTTTAGATGCCCAAGGCGTTTGTGCCACAACCAACTTTCCTCTGTCCGACTCATCAAGCAAGTCTTTTCAGCTCCATCTAACAATGTATAGAGATTTCCAGCAGTCCTAGATCCAGTAGCCACTGTTTTGCCGTTGCTACACTTCTTGATAGCAAACCCATTCTTAGTGAAGACAACTTCGTGGCCTTTGTCACAGATCTGGCTCACACTAAGCAAGTTGTGTCTCAGTCCAGACACATATAAGACCTCGTCTGATCTGATCTTGTTTGCCTTTAGCTGAACAACACCTTTTCCGCAGATTTTGGCACCATCATTGTTACCAAACTTTACTGATCCGCCCTCATAGTGCTGTAATTTGACGAATTTTTCCTTATCACCTGTCATATGGCTTGAACAGCCACTATCAAGGACCCATGGTGCTGCCTTCTTTTGTGCATTGAATGCCATTTGCACAATGAGAGATTCCTTGGAATTATCTTCCCTTTTCTTTGCCCTCCATGCCTTAACTAACTTGGGTTTCTTTTCAACCTGAAATTGGTTAGCAATAGGCAACCTACAATCCCTAGCCAAGTGTCCATAATTATGACACTTATAGCACTCAATTTTGTGGCTGTTTAGGATTGAAAAAGGGTTCCTAGTCACAAATGGGCTGTTTCTAACATAGAATTTGCATTCAGCCCTTTTATGTCCATATCTATTGCAATGATAACAGTAACCATAAAATTTGAATCTTCTTTGTGGCTGGTTAGACTTCATTTCCTTTCTCACATGAATGGACTCTTTTCTAGGCTAGGTGGGCTTCACAGGTTTTGTCTTTTCAGGAGGTGTAATCTTAGAGGATTCTCCATTCTCAAATCCTAGACCAAATTTGAAGTGAGAGGGCCTTTGAACTTTCAATATTTCATTTAGCTTCAATGTTCCATTGATTGCTTGGAATTCCTTGAGCTTTTGATTCATTTGTTTATTTTCAGTCCTTGCTCCAAGGATTTCATTCTCAAGTTTCACCACTTCCTCAGTTTTGGTACTGATTTGTATTTCTAGGACTTCTACCATTCTTTTATATTCTTCAACTTGAGTTTTCAAAGCAATAACTGAACTTTCAGATTCATGAAGAAGTTTCAGATTTTTCTTACTTGTTTTTCGTTCCATGCTGAGCTCCTCAAGTGCGGCAATGAGTTCTTCTTCAAGATTGACCTCAGCCTCCTCTTCCTCTTCCGGCTCTTGCTCATCTTCTTCTTCAACAGTAACCATGAAGAGAGCTTCAGTTGCCTCAGCTGATTCATCATCGTCTGAAGTTTCAGACGTGCTGTCATTATATTGACTGATGAAGCTTTTTGCTTTGCCCCTCTTTCTGAAATTTTTCTTCCATTTACTCTTATCAACATAAGAGTCATCATCATTGTTTTCTTTCAGCGGACACTTCGCAGCAAAGTGACCAACACCGCCACAATTGAAGCATTTAAAGGGTAGCTTCCCTTTGTACTTTCCATTGCTTCCTTTCTTCAGCTTTCTAACTAATTGAGCCTCAAGCTCATCATCATCAGTATCAGCATCATGACCAGCAGTCTCTTTTCCCTTTTTCGGAACTTTGAAGGCCGCTTCTCTATCAGATGAAAACGTCTTACCTATACGCATCTCATAGGCAGTGAGTGAACCATGCAACTTATCCATGGTAAATTCATTCAGATCCTTGGCTTCTTCTATGGCTGAGACTTTTGAATCAAACCGGGGAAGAAGAGATCTTAGAACCTTTTTTATGATGACTGGTTCTTTAATCTCCTCCCCTAGTCCACGAATGTCATTCGTGACTTCATTCACTCGTTGCATATACGAGTCAACATTCTCGCTTTCCTCCATGCGAAGAGACTCGAATTGAGAGCGATGAGTTTGCAATTTCGCTTCTTTGATCTTCTCATCTCCTTCATGAATGCTTTTCAACTTGTTCCATATTTCCTTGGCTGTTTTACATGCAATTACTTTGACCAGCTCGCTGTCCACGAGGCCACTAAAGAGTGCATTCTGCGCCTTGGAGTCGTTGTCTGCTAACTTCTTCATTGCAGCATAGTGGGAACGATGGCAGTATTGTAACCGACTCTGACAGTCTCCCAGAGAACATAGCCAAGTAATTTGATGAAAGCCTGCATTCTGATCTTCCAGAAGGAGTAATTAGAACCATCAAACAAAGGTGATTTCTTATTCCCTGTATTGGATGCCATGTGATTTGACAAGAGATCACCCTTAGCGTATTAAGCTTATCAAGGGAGCCTTATGCTCTGATACCAATTGTTAGATATCGCGATCACTGAGAGGGGGGTGAATCAGTGATTTCTTAAAAACAGGTCCAATTTAACAACAAAAGCAAATCAAATCACACAAGGACACCAGATTTAACGTGGTTCACCAAAAGGCTACGTCCACGGTTCAAAGACTGTCCGAACACCGATCCGGAACAGGTCTGAATCTATTTAGTCGCACCAACGACAAAGAGCACCAACCCTTAAGTTTCAGATAGTACCAACTATCTAGGAAGCACCTACCCCCTTTACAATTTATCTGCACCAACAGATAGGATCACCAAACCCCTAACACCAAGCACCAACTTATTGTTCTACAGAATTAAAGTAGAGAACTTTTCTACAGCCCTTCCCCTCTACAATCTCTCTCTCTCAATCCCTTACAAATTGAAATTTAAAGCATAAAAAGAGAGACACTTATCTATGGACGAATCACCATCTTCATGAGCATATTTTCGTCTAACTTGCTGTAGAAACTTGCAGCACAACAGCACACAGCAACAACTCCTTCTCCAATCACTCTTCTCTCCAAAACTCCTCTGTTTTGTTCTCTCTTCTCTTCTATACACTTGAAAATGAACTTAGCAAGCCTTTATATAGGTTTTGGTAACCCTAAAGAGTGTTCAAATTAGGCTAGAATTCGTTTAGAAAGAGTCCCAAACGAAATACATAAGATTCCTGAATTTTCGTGCAAAACTTCTATTTCTGCGCAATTCTGGTTCCCGTGCTTGGTCGACCGCATGGGGTCCTCGGTCGACCGCCGACACACTGTGGCACAAAATAACTAGGAGCTAACTGTCTTGCCCGGTCGACCGCGTGGGGTCCTCGGTCGACCGGCCACACTGCTTCAGGAATTCTGATTTCCTGAACTGTTTCAGCTCTGTTTTCTCTTTGAAGCTCTATCAATACCACACTATCAACACCACACTTGTGACATTGTGTTGACAATAATTCCAACACAAAATGATATTTGAGATACTAAACACTTCAATGTTTCATAAGACTTCTCAAGGCATCTCAAATTCCAACATCATCATGGACCTTACCATGTCAAGAAAAGTACGGTTTCTTCTCTCCGCTACACCATTTTGCTGGGGTGTACCCGGTGCAGACAATTGAGACACAATCCCATGTTGTATGAGGTACTCTTTGAACTCACCCAGGAGGTACTCGCCACCTCGATTAGATCGAAGGGCTTTGATATGTTTCCCTAGTTGTAACTCCGCCTCAGCCTTGAATTGCTTGAATTTATCAAACGCCTCAACTTGCGTCGCATTAACTATACATATCCATACCTAGAGTAATCATCAGTGAAGGTGATGTAATACTCAAACCCTCCTCGAGCCGGTTTGTTCATAGGACCACACACATCAGTGTGAATCAATTCTAACAACTCCTTTGACCTTAGTCCCTTTCCAGAGAATGACCTTTTGGTCATCTTTCCCTTGAGACAAGATTCGCACTGAGGAAAAGGTTTGAAATCTAATGAGCTCAAAGGCCCATCTTCTACCAACCTCTGAATCCGTTTTAGGTTAATGTGACCCAAACGTAAGTGCCAAAGATATGTCATTGATTGAAGATACCTTCCTCTTAAGGGAAGTTGAGTTTTCTTATTGTACATTATGCAGTGTGGGAGCAATAGGATATATATAAAATAAGTTGTCATGTATTCTACCGGAACATATAATATTTCCATCTCTACTGATATCAACACCAGAATGGAAAGAAACTGAATAATTAAATTCAATTAATCTGGAAACTGAAATTAAATCCTTCCTCATGTTTGGAACATAGAAAACATTATTTAAAACTAATATCCTATCACATGGAAAATGTAAGGTAACGACTCCTACTGCAACCGCCCAAACTTTAGCTCCAGTTCCGACTCTAAAGGCAAGCTCTCCTTTCTCAATCCTTTGCATTATCTGAAACCCCTGCAATGAATTGCAGATATGATTAGTGGCTCCTGAGTCTACTATTCATGAGTCAGTAGAATCAACCACTAGACAAGTTTCAATGTAGTATGAAAAAGATGTACCTTTCTTAACTGAGGCCAGGAACTTGGGACAATCTTTCTTCCAATGACCTTTGAGGCCACACTTGAAGCATTTCCCTTTGGGATTTCCATCTGTACCCTTGTCCTTCTTATTGCCAGTATTGTCCTTTTTCTGCCCTTTTCCCTTGTTCTGCTTCTTTTTGAACTTTTTCCCTTTCGGGTTTAGTTTAGAGGAAGACTGGAAAAAATGAGGTTGGGCTTTGGGCTTCATGATGGCCTCCGCCGCCTGGAGTTCTTTCATTAACTCAGGTAGAGTCATGTCCATCTTGCTCATATTGAAATTGAGCTTGAACTGATTGAAAGAGTCCGGCAGAGTTTCGAGAATCATATCAGTTTGACTCTCTGCATCAATCTCAGCCCCTAGAATCTCAGCTACATTGAAACAATCCATCAACTTGAGCATATGCTCTTTGACAGGTGTTCCCTTAGCCATCCTAGTATTCATGATAGTCCTTATAGCAGCTTGCCTAGCTGGCTTGCTTTTGTCTGCTAACATCTCAGATAAGGACATCATGATTTCATAGGCTGTGTCCATATGCTCGTGCTGTATTTGCAACACGTTGGACATAGAAGCGAGCATGTAGCATTTAGCCATGCTATTCGCTTTCTTCCATTTCCTCACAGCCTCTAACTGGTCATCAGTAGAATTAGCATCAATATCAGGACAGGTTTCCAACAAGACATACTTGTACTCCTCAGCAGTGAGTACTATGTCAAGATTTCTCTTCCAATCTACGTAGTTAGGTCCAGTCAGTTTGTTCTCACGAAGAATGCATATCAGCGGACTAAAATTATCTTTACCCATCTCTATCTGGATATGAAACGGTTTATAATTAGACATGCAGTATATATGTAATATGTATATGGTGCTTGTTATAAAAGAAAAAACAAAGCACAAAACTTTTTACATTATTCAACCCCAATCATAATGTATCAGTGTTTCAACCTCCTCATAGACCCTCTATCGAAGGGATGGCCGAGCCTACAGTCACGTTGAATTAAGGCATGCTTATTTGGATTATCACTATCTAGATACACATATCCAGTGGTAGTCCAATCACTTATTGGTTTGGCCTCATATGACAAATAACCCTTAACTCCTAGGGAGAGGTCATTACCGTCTTATGTCAAGTGTTTTACCATCTCTTATGAAATTTCCCAGAATGTCTATGATTAAGTCCTTCGAAGGGAAGAGACTTTTATCCATTCTAGAAGTGACCTTTAGTAAAGAGCTCCACCAAAGGGATGGCCGCTCCCACCAACACTTCATTGACATTCTATAGAAGTGATCTTTAGTAAAGAACTCCACCGAAGGGATGGCCGCTCCTACCAACACCTCATTACGAATATTCACATTAGTTCACCCATTAACCTATCAAAGCGGTCTTTAGTAAAGAACTCCACCGAAGGGGTGGCCGCTCCTACTAACACCTTAATGAGATAACATGAACCAAAAATGGAAGGCCGTGGAGTCTTTCCAAAAACCCCTCTCCCACTTGATTATTTACCACTAGGGTTTATACTTTTTGACCTTTACATTGTTTAACTCAAAAGCTCTTTTAAATCTAGCATACTTGGTTAATTAAATTTATGACTTAATGACTTAAGTCACCTTAAAAATAAATAACCTCTGCTTTAAAACATTTGAGAAAATCCCTTTAAAGAATCAAAAACCTATCTTGGGTTATGGAAACCCATAGGTAGCATCTAATTAGATTTTAGTTTAGCCTCTTTTGGAAACCAAGGGTATCAAGATAAACTAAACCTTATCCAATTTTAAACCTTAGACAAAATAGAAGGTGCTGGTCTAAGTTCCGTTTAAAAAAATTTGCCAAACTAAAAACAATCTAATATAACAAGATGCCAATTTTAGAACCTAATGGTGGCCATGTTTCTAGGTGACAATTATAGCAATTATATAAAGCATTCATCCATGCATTCCATATATAAAAGCAAATAAAAGTATGCAATCCTTGATATCTCCCTGCTATTCGGACTTGTAGTCCTTATCGAACTAGGACATCAAAAATAGATCTCATCTTGCACCAAGAAGTCTTGTCTCCTCCACCACTAAGGAATCCGGTTACATGCAACCTTTCTTGCTTGAAACTTTCTTCTTCTTGCTTATTCCAATAAATTAAATTTATACAAGCAAACCCTTAAAAAACAAAACCCCAAATTACATTGGAGATACCTATGCTTTTTAAGAAAGCTTACATCAAGACTAGTTGGAATAAAAGTAAAGAAAGAATTAAAACTTCCTATGATAGCTAAACGCACAATCGTACACTTTCCAACTATTGAGAAAACATCCAAATCCACATAACAATCATGCGAACTATCAAGGATGCAATATATGGCTGCAAACAAAGAGATTAGTACATGCAAACAAACTATGTGCCACAACAAAGAGGTTAGTACATGCAAACAAATCTGGAAAATAAATTCCATCAATGTTAATGAAACTTGTACACAACATGCATCACAACATAACTTTAGTAGGGTGCCACCATGCCTATAATCAATCTAGGATTAATTATACACAACATGGGATCATGATTTCACATGGAGTGGCTCTGATACCACTGAAAGAAACTGCGATTCAGATCTGAACATCACTAGCGGAAGACGTTCATGGCTAATTTGTAACATGACAGATTTTATAGACTCTGATTTGGGCAGCATAAATCAGCCATAGTGATCGCAAAATAACTCCATGAATTCATTACCAACAAGTGTATAATTTAAGGAGAACCAAGAAGACTATTACCTTGAAGATTTGTAGACTTCAAATCTCTGAAATAATAGATCCAAAGGGCCGAACTCAGACTTGCAATTAGCAAACAAATTGCTGGAATTTTCTGCAGTAGTATTGCCTTTGATCTTCTTCTCTATCTCACTTCCAATTATGATTGACTAAGATGGTGGGATCTTAATCTAGGTTTCTAGATGGGATTTGAGAATCTTTTTCTATGGAAAAATCTCAGACCTTGAACTCTCCTCAATGAAGAAGAGAAAGGGGCTGGACGTGTGGAATTGTGCTCCTCTTAGTGTTGGACGTCCAAGGGGAAGAGCACTCTCCCTTTTATAGAAACTTTGGAAACCTTTCCTAAAAGTTTATCTCTTCTAATTCTCATAGATGTCCTAAAAGGAAAGTATAATCTAAAGATTTATTTCCTTTTAGAAACACTCCAATTAGAAAAGGAAACTAAGGAACTTCCCATAAACTTTAGCAATTAGTAATCCTAGTTGCACAACACTTACTAATTTAAGTTTCTAATCCAAAAAGGAAACTTTCTTATAGGAATACTAATCCAAAGAGGAGTCCAACTTTCTAAGTAGAGAGACCTACTCAAAGTTGGAAACCTTACCCATGGAAATCCGATTATGGTCGTCCCACATACTAATGCTCACCATGGCCCACAAACAATTTATCTAGAATTAAATTCATGTATGCCATCAAAGGCCAATTTGAATTTAAACTCAAAATTATTTTTCCACTAAAATAATTCATCCAAATGTCATCTAAACATTTTAGGTAACCATGCCAATCTTGGAAAGTGACTAGAGAAGGGACCAAAAGACATATTTGCCATTGGCTCCCAAAATGACCAAAATGTCCATGCTAAACCCATAGCAACATAAAGACCATTTTAACCTTAACTCATTCCACTAAAGAGTTATGGTTGAACTCCAAGGACAAATATATAATATAATAAGCTCGTCATAAAATGACAGTTGTCTTCGACCTACTAAGTGTAATGACCTGAATGCCCCTCTATGTAACATCCATAATCGAGTCAGGTTATCACATGTACTATCAACCTTCCCGATTACATCTAAACCTTAGAACTTCATATCCTTAACTTAATCATCATCCGGATATCATTCTCTTGGTCCAGGGAGCTACCCACAAGCTCAATATCCATATGGAACATCCATATACTAAGATCTTAGATTTTGATGATTAATCGGATAATTCTAAGGGGACGATCATTCCATCATTAGATGGCATAGATTCTATATTGCATCTGCACGTCCTAACTGATCAAGTCCGAGTACCCAAAACACAGAGCTATTGACCCATGAAAAGAATCTCACCCATAGTGAATTAAAGCACAAGAACTTGACTTCGTCAGTTCATCCACAAATGCTCAAGATTAAGAGCACTAGTCACTCAGTAGCATGAGGTGACTTGATCTCTCTCTGTGATAGTACTATTTTAGAGATCACACCTACCATGATCCTGTTCAATGCATTGCATATGCACTAATGAGATAAATCCGGGAAAGTCCTCCGATGACTTAGGTAAGTCACCCTGAATACAGGAGAGTCTCTCATTATAACTTATACCAAGATGAAGTGCCCAGCTCCATCTCTCAGTTATGAACAAATATGATGTTTCCAGTGAACATGAATTAGACCTATCTGTGTGTAGACACTACACACCTAATTCATTTACTAGAAACAATGGGCCTTACACAACCATACATATATACATGTTTAAGCAAAAAAGAGTCATTCCATTATATAACCAGTAAATATCCAGTAACAAAAGATGAGAGTGCAGCTAATGGGCTTTAGGGCATACACAAATCCCAACATATTTCAATGTTAGTGTTCTTGATATGGAAATACTTTGTTTGTGTTTGATTTTTGGAAAGAGATGGAATGATTTAGTTTATAGATGTTTTAATGGAGATATTATGATAAGGAGAAGCCTAAGAATGAATGAAATTATTGTAGAAGAAAAGGAAGGAAAGAAAAATCAAGAAGGAGATGAAAATGTGCAATTTCTGCACTCGACCCGGACATGGGCAGAGCCCACTCCGCTCGAGCGACCCAGTGGGCCGCTCAAGCGGACCAAGCTCTGGATAGGCCTCGCTCGAGCGGGCCCAGGGTCGCTCGAACGGACCTGGCCTAGGTTTGGATCTGTTTTGAGCCCATTTCTGGGCTGTTTTGTGGGCTGCTTTTGGGTTTTTTTTTAGGTTTATTTCAGGCCCATTTCAGCCCACATTTCCTCCATAGTTTGAACCCCATTGAATCATTGTTGATGCATGAAAGTTTGAAATATAAATATTAAATTGAATTACTTCTAATTTCTAGAATTAAATGGGAAGAACGCTCAGATTGATTAATATTGAATTTACTGGGGAATTAACCAATGTCTTAATATACACTTTATATCCTAAATTGTCGGAGATCTTCGGTGGCACCAAATCTTTCATTTTACAATCGACATTAGGAGACTAAGTGTGTATTGAGTTGGCCCTTAGTAATCCATTGAAACACTATACACTATTTCATTCCAAGTCATAGAAAATGTATATGTGTTCTTTTATAAAAATTGATTTGAAATGAATTGAGTGGTTCGCCACGTTTGATAGTATCATTGATTTGAAATAGATTTGAGTGGTTCGCCACGTTCAGAAACATCGATAAGGCTATGTTAGTTTTATGGTCTCAATACCGTTAAATGATATAATAAATTGATTAATTTATTTATTTATCAAAATATTCATGTTTTCCTTTCATGAGATGAATGGTGATTTATTATATACTTGCACATAACCAATACGAATGACATGATGGTTCATGAGATAAACCGAAGTCCACAAGTATATTAGATGTAACACATATGTATGGATGAGACCCACATATGGGAGACATGTGTAGTAAATCTTATACTTAAATATCTTCACAATCAGTGATGAGATTGGACATCTCATACTGACAAGGTTGTAGTACTTTGATCATTATGAGATAATGTGATTTGTCTCGATCATCAGAATGGAAGATTCTGGATCATAGTGATGGTACATTGGATGTATTGAAGGACCATGAGAAGCACCTTATGAACACTGTCTTTAAACTTTAAGGTCTGCTCTCATAACTCCATAGCAGTAAGCTCTTAATCCTGAGACATTAATGAACTCAAGTTTCTATCTATTCATTTGCTTTGAGTCACCAATGAATGAGGCCAACTGTAGAACACCTCGGTGATTTGGTTACGTGGTAGTAGAGCTGTGGGAACATTCAATGGTCAAGATGGAATCTATCTCTAATATCCCCATGTGCCAATTAATAGATTTATCATTGGTAAGTGCGCACCCATTTCGATTAAGAGTTAATTGGAAAGGTACCTATGATCATTATAATTAATTGGGGCTCAAGGATAATAAGATATGGATCTAAGTTTGGAAGACGGGTCCAATTGATCCATGGATATTGATAGAGGGGCCGGGCCTACTTTGAAAGTCCAAGGGATCCTAACCCTAGAGGGGGGTGAATAGGGTGATCTACACTTAATGACTAATTATGACCAATTTTAATTTATTTACAATTAACTAGTCACATGTGATGATTAACATACAATATGCAGAAGCTTAAACAAAACAATCACCACTACACAAAGATTTATAGTGGTTCGGCCTCAATGACTACATCCACTACCGGCTTGTGACTCAACACCCCACCGGATTTCCACTATTTATGCTTTTCCAAAAGGCTAAGCAATAACCTCAACAATATGCTTTCCAAGGATAAGCAATAACCTTACAATGTTGTTTTTCTAGGCTAAACAACAACCTATACACAATGCTTTTATATGGCTAAGCAATAACCTTACAATCAAATAATTTCTCTAAAGAAAGTGTTTTCACAAAACACTCTAAGAGATTACAATTAAGCTCAAATAAAATTGCCTCCAAATAGGTGAATATGAAAATGAAAATCAACTCACACAACACTCTATGAAATGCTAAGATGTATGCTTAAGGTGTGTGTGTGAATACTTCAATCAAGTTTAAAATTAAAGCTCAAATAATTTTATGCTTAAAGCAATTCAAAAGTTTAATGCACATAAAAAGATTTGATTGAAGTTATATGCAAATCACTTGAACAACTACAAACTTGTTAATGATATGAAAATCAGAAGGTCACAAGTTGTATGAAAATGTTTAAGACTAATCAAGTGATGCATGTGCAATGTTGTTTTCAAAAACTAATTTAACTAAGGTTTAAATGAATGAAAACAACAAAGAAGATTCAAACAAGAAATAGAATCATGCTAAAAAGGAAATCAAAGATTTTCATAAAACATGATTTGTAAAGTTTTAAAACAAAACTTTGTTTGAATCTAAGTGAAGAATCCTATGACTTAAAATCGAAGATTAAAGGAAGTAGAGGACTCGACACATCTTAGTTAATATGCTTAAAAATCATTTACCAATAATTTAGACAAAGCATGAAAATATATGATTAATAAAGGCAAAGCTTACTTGATGGTTTAACTTCATTAATCCAAGCTTTAGCTTTTCCTAATGACCCATAGCCTTCCTTAGCTTGATCCCCTTTCTTTTGCCTCAAAATACCTCGAGAAAGGCTCCAAAGATCATCACCAATGGCTACTCCAAAGATCATCACCAATGGCTAAGGAATGAGTTTTTTTTTTATAGAAAAAGTGGTCCAACGGCTCTCAGGTCGGCTAACCAACACTTTCAGTTCGGTTAACCAAACTCAACGGCTAGAAACCCAACGGTCTTAATTTTTGAAAAACTTCTTTTAGCGGCGGCCAGAAAGCACCGGTAAAAGTCCAGTTTGGCTGCCGGTAAAAGTCCAGAATTCTCAAAAATGAGATTTTCAAAGTGATTTTCTTAGGACGACTTTGGGCCAATAAACCAAGCATGGAAATATGATTTAAACCAATCCAAGTGCTTAAAAATCATGTAACATAAAACGCTAAACAAAATTTGAAACATTTAAAACCAATGGCTAGCTTGATTTATAAAGTCTTTTTCAAACTAAAAATGCATCCAATGTTTAAAATCAAAACATGCATAATTCATAAGGTTTACAAGATTTAAAACAATGTATGTATAAATCAAGATTTCAAGATTTCTAAAATCAATGCATGTGTGAAGATTCAAATGAATGAATAAGATGAATGATGCATCCATCAAATTGCAATACAAAATCCTAACAATCTCCCCCTTTGCAATTTGATGGCAAACCTTTCTCAAAACTAATACTTCACACATTGTCTTCAGCTCCTCCTTAACTGGATAAGGCTTGAAATCTTCTTGGATGCTCCTTTGACTTGGCTTGGGCTCTAGCTCTTTTTCTTAATTCTCCTTGATGCTTGGAGCTTGATCAATCTTCAAGCTTTCTCTTCATCTTTCTTTCTTTAGACCAAGCATTTTCTTTAGCTCCCAAGCTTTTTTCATTTCATTTCTCCCCCTTTGACCATGCACTCTCCTTTTGGAAAGATGTGCATTCTCTCCCTTTGGGTAGCTTGAATACTATTTCTCCCTTTAATTCTTTTTCGCTCTTTGCCTTTAAACTTGAGAACTTTCTCCCCCTTTGCCATTAAATTGCAAAGGTATCAATTGAAGATGGGTACCTACACACATGAAACAAGGAAAATACCTTTAGTAGCACCTGTTAACAAAAGTAATCGAAAATGAAATATATAACAGGACATCATGCATGGGTAGATAGGCTATAAGGGTACAGAGCCAATATAAGGGTGAATTTGATCAATTCTGATGCTTCCTTAGAAGGTTTACTCCCCCTCAATCCATACTCTTCTTTTGTCAAACTTTTGACAACGATTTAACTAATAGGTGCAATAAGAAGATGGTTTAACCAATTGAGGGTTAACTTCAAGAGAAGAATTAGATACCAATTGATAATCATAATTGACTATAAAGTTCAAATTGATCAAATTACCAATATAAAGATATCAATTGACGGATAAGCTATATAGGATAATTAAAGAGCAAGGTCAAAAAGGAGATAAACTATCATGGATATCAATTGAAATAAATAAAAAAATATCAATTGAGATTTTAAGGATAAAACTATTAACTCAATCACTCTAAAATGGAGTTATGGAATACACCTATTAGGGTTCATCCAAATTAGAACTATCCATGATGAGATGGGGTTTACTCAAACATAGCATCAAACTATTTAACTATTAAAATCATAAGCTATGTAAAGTTTTGAATTCATTTCATACAATCATTAGATATGACTATCATGCACAAGATGAATGAAATGAAGTTCAATCATGAATCCAAACCTCACCATTAACCAATCAGAATTATGAAAACATACACATGGTGGTCATGAGATTTACCTATAAGTGCTAGAGAGGAGGTAATCATGAAGATTATGATGCTCATGGAATGTGACATGGAACAAAAGATATATAACTATCAAGTTCAATCCAATGTACACAAGGTCTATCACAAACTCAAGATATGATACCAATTGGATATAGATACTAATTGAAAATGATACCAATTGATTACCAATTGAATAGGAAACACAATTAAGAGCAAGCATGTGACAAACACAAAATTCCAACAAGCATCATAAAATGATTATTCATCACTTTTAATGATATGACTAATGAGCATAGTGTGAACAAGAGAAATTGCATAAAAGATATAACTTAGTAGAACATGCAATTTTTAAAGTGTCAAATCATATGAATTCAATATCTAAGAAATCCATCAAACAATAGATATAACTATGAAATACAAGGAATGAATTTCAAAGAGGTTCATATGATCAAGAGCACTACTATGAAGTTGAAACATGTTTAATGAATGATGACAATAAGAAAATTACACATGAAACAACAACATAACCATCCATTTCAAATAATAAAAGACTAGAAAGCTTAAGGGATGGATTTGAGAGTTCTAGTATGGTATCTTCAAATAAAACCTAAGAGCACAACCATACAAAGAACTATATGATATTTGCACATCAAGAATGAAACTAAATGAGAAAAGTTGCAAATAGCATATAACAAGTATTTCCTTTTAAAACATATATTCATTAGCACAAGGAAATATACTCAAAAGAAAATGTTTGAATGAATATAACTAACAAAGCTTGAAAACATTTTCAAAAAATCTTTAATTCACTCCATCATTCAAAATCCAACAATGAAACATTTATAAAATGAACAAGTGATTATGAAAACCATGAAGTGAACTTAAATCAAATATCAATTTGTAAACAATAATAACTACAAGAGCTTATACAAATTGATTTAAAAAACTATTCAACTTGCATTTCAAAAGATATAACTTATTTGGATAGACATACAAGATGAAAACAATTTTTTTTAAACAATAATTTTCCATAAGAAAGTATAACTAAGAAATCCATGGAAAATCTAAATTGTTTCAAATCATTTGTTTTTCAAAATAATCTTATTATGATTTACAAACAAATGAATTTGCAATATCAACCGATTATGAAAGATCTAGCTATGAAAGCTTTGAAACCATAATCAATTGAACAAGTATAGAAATGCAAGAGATATACCTAAATGAGAGCAAATCTATAATGATGAAATTATAATAAAATAATTTTGAAAACCATGATATGTAACTAGAGAAGTTCAGGAAGACAAAATCAATTAATTATGAAGAAACATTGCATTATTTAAATAAATGTAACTAAGAAAGAAACAAAATGCAAATGCAACAATATGACCAACAAAAAGATTTAACTATAAAGGATTGGTTGGTCAATGAGGTCCAAGGCCTTAAGGTTTGTCTAAGTATATAACTTTGGGAATCCACCTAAGGTCTTGAGAGGTTTGGTCTTTGAGATCCATCTTAAAAATCTCACCAACTATAGGAGATTTGACTTGATAAATTTTCAATTTAGACTTATGACCATGATGTTTAGATTTAACTAAATTTGGCTTAGGTTGGTGATTAGTCTTTTGAGGTTGGTGACTTTTCTTCTTAGGGAATTGAGCCATTTTATTTTCTTCTTATTTTCTCCCTTTATTTGACTTTTGAATTTTAGATTTAACTTTGCAATTTTTTTCAAAAGTTCTTTCATGTTTTGATTTAAGGGAGATAGATTGAGAAGCTTTTTATTTATAGATTCTTTTAAAGTTGGTTTAACTTGTTTAAACTTTTTAGAATCTATTTTAGGAGACTCCTTTTTAATAGGTTTAACTTGTTTAGTCTTCTTGGAGTCTTCCTTAATTTTTAGTGTCTTATCCATCATAGAGTTTGATTTTACTTTCTTTGGTTCAAAGATGGGTTTAGACATATTACTTCTCCTTTGTTTGCACTCAAACCTAAAATGTCCTTCAATGCCACAATAATTACATTTAGTCATGGGCAAGGAAGTGTGAGTGCTAGAGAATGAGGACTTACCTTTCACAAAAGTGTTGATGAATTTAGGGTCTTGTGAAATATTCCTATCAAAACCAAGACCCGTCCTATCTCTTTAAGATTTACCCAATTTAAATAACTTTTCAAATTTTTCTTCACTTTGGGTAAATCTGCACTCATACTTTTGTTTGTAGGTTTCAAGTTGAGTGACTTGGTTTTTAAGGGTTGAATTTTCATTTTTAACTTTTGTTAGTTCATGTTCAATTCCCTTAAATTTGTTTAGCTCTTCATGGGCAAGTTTTAATTCAAATTTAACTTCATTGATAACATTAGATCCAAGTTCTAGAGTTTTTATCTTAATTTGTGCATTAGATAAATTTTCTATAGAAATGGTTAACTTGGATTCTAAATTGTTAATGTTTTCATCTTGCCTTTTTAATTGATCTCTTAGTTTAGAATTTTCCTTATTAAGATTATCACAATCTATCTTTGATTCTCTTATGTCGTCTTTAATATTAGATAGATTATGTAAAGAGATCATGAACTCAGATTCTACACAATACATTAATTCATCTTTTTCTTTAAGTCATTTTAAGAAGAGACTAATTCTTGGTTTAGACTTTAGATTCTTGTTGTAATCTTTTATTCTTTTTAACAAGCTCTAAGGAAAATGTACATAATTCATCATAGGCTTGTTGAATGTCATCTTCATTTTCATTAATTTATTCTTCTTTTAATTTAAGTTTAGATTCAAGTTGAGATACTTTTAATTCAATGTTTGAATCTCCAATAGATGGAAGAAGAAGGGATCTAGAAGAATCTACAAAGTCTAGCATAGTGGAATCCATTCTAATGATTTTTATTTAATGCACAACTAGGGTCTAAACTCTAGGTTTTTACACCTAATCAAGAGTTCCAAACAATTGATCCTAAATATAGAGCAACCTTGCTCTGATACCAATTGAAAGTCCTACTCTGATAGGATTTCAAATTAGGGGAGCTAGACTTGCTAAGGATCAACTCCGGGTTGTTAAGCCCTATAATGGAGTAACCCGCTCTGATACCAATTGAAAGTCCAAGGGATCCTAACCCTAGAGGGGGGTGAATAGGGTGATCTACACTTAATGACTAATTATGACCAATTTTAATTTATTTACAATTAACTAGTCACATGTGATGATTAACATACAATATGCTGAAGCTTAAACAAAACAATCACCACTACACAAAGATTTATAGTGGTTCGGACTCAATGCCTACATCCACTACTGGCTTGTGACTCAACACCCCACCGGATTTCCACTATTTATGCTTTTCCAAAAGGCTAAGCAATAACCTCAACAATATGCTTTCCAAGGATAAGCAATAACCTTACAATGTTGTTTTTCTAGGCTAAATAACAACCTATATACAATGCTTTTATATGGCTAAGCAATAACCTTACAATCAAATAATTTCTCTAAAGAAAGTGTTTTCACAAAACACTCTAAGAGATTACAATTAAGCTCAAATAAAATTGCCTCTAAATAGGCGAATATGAAAATGAAAATCAACTCACACAACACTCTATGAAATGATAAGATGTATGCTTAAGGTGTGTGTGTGAATACTTCAATCAAGTTTAAAATTAAAGCTCAAATAATTTTATGCTTAAAGCAATTCAAAAGTTTAATGTACACAAAAAGATTTGATTGAAGTTATATGCAAATCACTTGAACAAATACAAAGTTGTTAATGATATGAAAATCAAAAGGTCACAAGTTGTATGAAAATGTTTAAGACTAATCAAGTGATGCATGTGCAATGTTGTTTTCAAAAACTAATTTAACTAAGGTTTAAATGAATGAAAACAACAAAGAAGATTCAAACAAGAAATAGAATCATGCTAAAAAGGAAATCAAAGATTTTCATAAAACATGATTTGTAAAGTTTTAAAACAAAACTTTGTTTGAATCTAAGTGAAGAATCCTATGACTTAAAATCGAAGATTAAAGGAAGTAGAGGACTCAACACATCTTAGTTAATATGCTTAAAAATCATTTACCAATAATTTAGACAAAGCATAAAAACATATGATTAATAAAGGCAAAGCTTACTTGATGTTTAACTTCATTAATCCAAGCTTTAGCTATTCCTAATGACCCATAGCCTTCCTTAGCTTGATCCCCTTTCTTTTGCCTCAAAATACCTCGAGAAAGGCTCCAAAGATCATCACCAATGGCTAAGGAATGAGTTTTTTTTTTATAGAAAAAGCGGTCCAACGGCTCTCAGGTTGGTTAACCAACACTTTGAGTTCGGTTAACCAAACTCAACGGCTAGAAACCCAACTGTCTTAATTTTTGAAAAACTACTTTTAGCAGCGGCTAGAAAGCGCCGGTAAAAGTCCAGTTTGGCCGCCGGTAAAAGTCCAGAATTCTCAAAAATGAGATTTTCAAAGTGATTTTCTTAGGGGGACTTTCGGCCAATAAACCAAGCATGGAAATATGATTTAAACCAATCCAAGTGCTTAAAAATCATGTAACATAAAACGCCAAACAAAATTTGAAACATTTAAAACCAATGGCTAACTTGATTTATAAAATCTTTTTCAAACTAAAAATGCATCCAATGTTTAAAATCAAAACATGCATAATTCATATGGTTTACAAGATTTAAAACAATGCATGTATAAATCAAGATTTCAAGATTTCTAAAATCAATGCATGTGTGAAGATTCAAATGAATGAATAAGATGAATGATGCATCCATCAAATTGCAATACAAAATCCTAACATACTTGTGCTAATGTAAAAGTTTAGGGTCTTCTACGTGATATTCCTAAGGCTGGAGTTCAATTGCATATATATAGTGGAGTTATTTGCAATTAACTATGGGCCCGGATTACACATGAGATGTGGGGTCATGAGTCCCAGTTGGAGCCAGCTTTCTAAGGAATTCCTAGTGGTCCCCACGCTAACCTAAGTTATTAGAAATATACTAATTCTAGTTGAACTCTAAAAGGAAAGTTACTATTTCTATTTGAAGTGAGACTTCTAATAATGGTAATAGTAAACTTACTAATTTTAGTAGAAGTGAGACTTCTATTTTAATTGGAAAGGAATTAGAAAGTTACTAATCATATTTGAAGTGAGACTTCTAATTATGATATAGTAAGTTACTAATTATTGTGGAAGTAAGACTTCTATTTTAATTAGTAATAGAAGAGAGTTACTAATTGTTAAAGAAGTAAGACTTCTATTTCAATTAGAATGAGGAGGCTGCTTAAGTGCTATAAATAGAGGAGAGGCTTGGGCGTGTGACATATGCAATAATTCCACATATTGGAATCCACGCCCAGCCCAAGGGAAGTGCAAGAGTTGCACGCCCATAACCCCTTGTGCAAGAGTTGTACATGCATGGTTTTTCTTCTCCCTCTTCTAGTTCCTCCTTTGAGTTCCTAGTAGCTTTCTCTCGGAGATCCCACCATCTTCTTGAGAAAAAGAGAATCTGATACGGGTCATAGTGTGGAAGATCAAGGGGTCTTGGAGATTCCTATTTGATACATGAAAGTGTTTCATCAACAAAGAAATACACAACTTCTCCATTCGAGCACAACCGAGCTCCAAAGGTATAATCTACTTCCTTGCTTGTTGTAGATTTATTTGTTGCTTATTAGTTGCTGGTTTTCTATCTTCTAGATAGATTGATTTATTGATCTTGATCTATGAGATTGAGGGTATGCATCTTGGATTGGTTTTGGTAGCCTTCTGGATAGTTGATCCCTGCATCAAGTGGGTCAAAAGTTTTAAAACCTATCCTAGAGGCCCACCTTATTTCCAACAGGCTACTCATCAGATTTGTCTGGATTTGTCAATATATTCAGCATGTATTGGTTTGGAGTAGTTTCCCTTATCGATTTTAGAAATGAAATACTATGAATGATTTGTATCGATTTAGGTTTAGGTTTTGAAAGGCACCACTAAGCTTAGGTCACCTTGCCGGGCTGATCACCCGGCTTGGGATCTTTAAAATTCTGCCAACTGCAGTTTGGATTCTGTTTATACCGACCATGGCAACGGTTCTATATTCCGGTCCCGCATGTAGTGACTACGGTTCTGTATTCCGGTCCCATGTGTAATGGCTACGATTCAGTATTTCGGTCCCACGTGTAGTGGCTACGGTTTTGTTTACTCCGGTCCCACAGGTAGTGGCTACGGTTTCTGTCTGCTCTTGTTACTTCTGTAATAAGAGAATATAGCCTATGTGGATTGCCAGTGTTTTATTCGATTGCCATTGATTTATTTGATTGCTAATGTTTTAATCAATTGCCATTGTTCTTACTTAATTGATATCATTTTATTCGATTTATTATATCCTTTGAAATGGTTAATGTTTATAGAAATTGTTCCTTTATCTCATCGCTACTAGTGTTTAGTACTTTAAATGTATTTACAATTATTTCATAACGTTTCGTAAATTTCTATCATCCTATTATCTGTTTATTTGCTTGCCAGACCGTCGTGTTTGACCCTTTTTCTTTGGTGCCAGATTTTTATCTCCCATTATTTTTTAGATGGTTTGAGCGGAGGAGGCGGTTGAATCATCGGATGGACGTGATTGGCTGTCCATTGACGTCATCTAGATGTCAAGTTTGGCGCCGGAGTTCATAATATAATTGGGGATTGTATTTGTTTAGCTGGTTTTGTTTGGATGGCTTTTATTAGCCATTTGCCTTTGGGATTTTAATGAAATACTTTTATAAATTGTAACTTGAACATATGTGGGAAATAAATCATCTTGTTACTGCCAGCTCAATGTTTTACAATTTATAATTTGTACCAGTCTAATTATGAGCCTTAATTTGATGGCTTTATGTAATGGTTGAGTGCAACACGAAATCCAATGGCTACGGGCTCCGAGTTGCAACGCCACGTAAGCTTCCGCAATAAAATCAGTTTGTGTGGAATTTTGTGATGCTTACATGCGGATCTTGGGAAAAACAAAAAAGTTTTAATTAATTTCAAAATTTCACGTCCCGATATCGGATCGCTGCAGGATCCCGATTTTGGGGCGTGACAAAAATCATGCTTCTCCTCATAGTAGGAACAAAGAAAACATTCCAAGGTACAACAATTTTCTATCATACAAGAGAATCTTCACTTTCACTATTCCTACCATAGCATATAAAGTTTGTTCGCTTGTGGATCCTTTAATTGTTCTCTAAATTTAATCTCTTAGAATTGTATAAACCCGACCCATGCTTTGTTCTCTAACTTTCATCTCTTAGAATTGTATAAACCCAAACTTATTTTCCAACAGTGGTTCCGGAATTAACCCACTTGTTTCTCTTATATTCTATGTCCAGTTGTCCACCATCATGGATTCGGTAACCATGTCTATGTAGTCATTGAGTCCATATGACACCTTGTTGTACTGCCCGGTCTCGCCCTCCATTTCTTATTAAGTCAATTTACACGAAAGTTCCTAGGTTGCCAGCAAGTAAAATAATTGTCATTTTTCTTTTGTTGATCCTTGCTTGTTTTCTTTTGGTGAGTGGCACACCACTTGTGAGAGAACCTTTTTGCTCAGGAATTGATTTTTAGATAGATTGTGTGAGATGAGACCTTGCCATTAGGGCATCTCTAGTTTCTTTGTTGATCCTTACATTTTATTGTACCTTTAACCTTGTCTTTAGTCCTAGTGATTGATGCACCACCTGTGGAATTCATGTGTGCAATAAAAGCATTAGGAACAATACAACGAGCTGTTGGAAATAGGGTGGGCCTCTAGGATAGGTTTCAAAAACTTTTGACCCACTTGACGCAGGGATCAACTATCCATAAGACTATAAAACCCAATCCAAGATCCATGTCCTCAATCTCAGTCATCATGATCAGTAAAACAATTTATCTAGAAGATAAAAACAGCAACTAACAAGCATCCATAATAATCTACAACATGCAAGGAAGTGGATTATACCTTTGGAGCTCGGTTGTGCTCTAATGGAGGAGTTGCGTCTTTCTTTGATGATGAAACGCTTTCACTAATCAAATAGAGATCTCCAAGACCTCTTGATCTTCCACGCTATGACCCGTATCAGATTCTCCTTTTCTCAAGAAGATGGTGGGATCTCCAAGAGAAAACTACTAGGAACTCTAGGGAGGAACTAGAAAGAGAACTAGAAGAGGGAGAGGAGGAAGAGCATGTGCAACTATTGCACTAGGGAGACTTGGGCGTGAATCCCAATGTGGATTTTTTTTTGCATAGGACGTCCAAGCCTTGCACTCCTCTATTTATAGCTTTTGCAAGCCACCTCTTCTTTACTAATTACAAAAGAAGTCTCACTTCCATTAATTAGTAACTTACCATATCACATTTAGAAGTTTCACTTCAAATATGATTAGTAACTTTCCAATTCCTTTCTAATTAAAATAGAAGTCTCACTTCTACTAAAATTAGTAAGTCTACTATTACCACTATTAGAAGTCTCACTTCAAATAGAAATAGTAACTTTCCTTTTAGAGTTCAACTAGAATTAGATACTTTCTAATAATTGGGCTAGCGTGGGGACCACTAGGGATTCCTTAGAAAGCTGGCTCCAACTGGGACACGTGACCCCACAACTCATGTGTAATCCGGGCCCACAGTTAATTGCAAATAACTCCACTATATAAATGCAATTGCACTCCAGTCTTAGGAATAAATTACATAGAAGACCCTAAACTTCCCTATTACCACAAGTAGGCCCCTCCATCAATATCCATGGATCAATTGGACCTGTCTTCCAAACTAGATCCATATCTTATTATCCTTGAGCCCCAATTAATTATAATGATCAATAGGTACCTTTCCAATTAACTCTTAATCGGAATGGGTGCGCACTTACCAATGATAAATCCATTAATTGGCACGAGGGGATATTAGAGATAGATTCCATCTTGACTATTGAATGTTCCCACAGCTCTACTACCATGTACCCAAATCACCGAGGTGTTGACCTACAGTTGGCCTCACTCATTGGTGACTCAAAGCAAATGAATAGATAGAAACTTGAGTTCATTAATGTCTCAGGATTGAGAGCCTATTGCTAGGGAATTATGAGAGCAGACCTTAAAATAAAGACAGTGTTTATAAGGTGCTTCTCATGGTCCTTCAATACATCCAATGTACCAACACTATGATCCAAAATCTTCCATTCTGATGATCGAGACAAATCACACTATCTCATAGTGATCAAAGTGCTGCAACCTTGTCAGTATGAGATGTCCAGTCTCATCACTGGTTGTGAAGATATTTAAGTATAAGATTTGTCACACATGTCTCCCGTATGTGGATCTCATCCATACACATGTGTTACATCTAATATACTTGTGGACCCCGGTTCATCTCATGAACCATCATGTCATTCGTATTGGTTATGTGCAAGTATATAATAAATCACCATTCATCTCATGAAAGGAAAGCATGAATATATGAATAAATAAAGAATTTAATCAATTTATTATATCATCTACTGGATTGAGTCCATAAAACTAACAATCTCCCACTTGGGCTCAATGCCAGTTAGAGTTGCATCTCATGCACATCCCGTCTACTAATAGCTCAAAGACTTTGGTAGTCAAAGGCTCAGTAAATGGATCTACTAGATTGTCTGCAGAGGCTATCTTGGTGATCGTACATCACCTCTCTGCACAATCTATCTGACCATGTATAACTTCCTCTGTACATACTTTTTGGCTCTTGGGTTATTTGGACTTAATGACTGCCCTGCTGTCATCACAGTAAACTGTGATTGGCTGTCCTGCCAAAAATACCACTCCAAGTTCCATAAGGAATCTTTTGAGTCAATCTGCTACCTTAGCTACTTCTCAAGCTGCTACAACATAAGCACATACCCAGAAGTTGATTTCCTGGAATCCTGATCTGACTAGAAGTCAGTATCTATGTAACCGACTGGTAATCAACTCATCACTGCTATGACTCAACATGTGATCTCTAGTCCTTCTCAAGTATTCGAGAACACATCTTACAACAGTCAATGATAAAAACCTGGGCTAGACTTTATATCTGCTGACTAGGCGTATTGCGTGATAGATATCCGGTCTAGTACAAAGCATAGGTTACCGTACCAGAACCTTATCTATGTACACATCATTGGGATAAGCCTTATCATCCTATTTTTTCGGTCTCAATGGAAATTGATTCCTAGGATGTACCTGGCTTTTCCAAAGTCTTTTATTATCAAAAGTCTTAGCCAACCAAAACTTTTACTGTTGACGATATCCCTATGTCACTCCATAGGAGAAGGATGTCGTCGACATATTATATCAGAAAAAACTACCCTGCGTTCTTGACTTTTCATTTACACATGACTTATCCGGATTCTGATAAAAATCAAGTGACTTGATTTGCTTTAGTCAATACGGATGTTCCTGTTTTGGGATATCTGCATGAATCCATAAATGGACTTATGCAGCCTGCAAACTCTTCGCACTTGGTTATTAGCTATAGAACCATCTGGTTACATCATATAGATGTTTTCCTCAAGATTCCCATCGTGAGATGCTGTCTTGATATCCATTTGCCAAATCTCTTCACCGAGATGAACCGCAATGGATAAGAGTATCCAGATGGAACTCTTCCATCTGGCTCTCATTTTCTTTTGTAGACTCACTTGCACCCAATAGGTTTGCTATTGGCAGGCAAGCCCACAAGTATCCAGACCTGATTAGAGTACAAAGACTCCACCTCAGCTTTCATAGCATCTAACCAACGTCCCAAAACTATGTCATTAACGGCTTTATCATAGTTATAGGGATCTTGTTCCGGTTACACCGGGATTGCCTTGTAAGACTTTCCCTAGACCGAGAACTTGTCAAGGGTCCTGACAATACTCCCACTACGACAAGGCACTGGTGTAACTACTGGGTCAAATATGGCGGATTTTCTTAAAGTTTGGTTATTCTTGGATTTGGAATTGTTCTTTCTTAAATTTCTTCCAAGATAACCATTTCTAAAGATTTCCAGTTAATCTTATAATCTCCCTCCAGAAAACCGCATTGGTGCTGTGAAGCATTTTTTTTTCTCTCTGGGATTATAGAGCAACCAACCTTTAGTTCCTTTTTGGGATAGAATATAAACATATATACTTCCAACTTCGATTCCAACTAATCCGTCTTTTCCTTCAGCACGTGTGCTGGACAACCCTGAAGAACGTTGTAGACTAGGCTTTCGCCCTGTCCATAACTCCCTGGGAGTCTCAAGTATAGACTTAGATGGAATGAGGTTTAGTATATATATTTCAGTTTCCATATCCCAAAATATAGGTAATCAGTAGAAACTTAATCATAGACTTGATCATATTTAAAAGAGTCTTGTTCCTTCTTTCTACTAATCCACTCTGTTGAGGCAAACCAGGAGCAGACTATTGGGATCAAATCCCATTTACTGATAAGTATCCCATAAACTTAGCGGAGAGATATTCGCCTCATCGATCTCATCGAAGAGTATTTGTACTTTTACCTAATTGCTTTTCCGCTTCCGCTCGAAACTCTTTGAACTATTCAAAAATCTCGGACTTGCGGTGCATAAGGTATATGTATTCATATTTCTAGTAATCATCGGTGAAAGTGATAAAATACTCGTATCAATCTCTCGCTCTTTTATTATGGGCCCATACACATCAGTAAACACTAACTCCAATAAATCTTTGGCTCGACTGCCCTTAGATGAATAAGGGTCTTTTGGTCATTTTGCCTTCCAGACAGGATTTGCAGACAGGCATTGGTTCTATCACTAATGATGGCAAGATACCATCTTTCACTAGCCTGTCAATCCTGTTTAGGTTTATATGACCTTGCCTCTTGGGTGCCAAAATTTTTTGTTGGATTAGATGAAGGTGACTACCTCTTTAATGATGGTCTATTATTAGCATCAGCGTCATGTATCTCATACATTGTGGGAGTTAACAAATAAAAGCTATTGATTACCTTGTCAGAATATATAAGAGTACCGCTCCTCTTTAAGACGATTTAATTATCAAAAGTAACTGAATAACTCTTATTCATCATACTAGAAATTAAAATTCCGTCTTAAAACGGTACATATAATGTATCTGACAAAATTAACTTAATATCTGAAAATAACTAAGTTACTACTCCTACTGACACTGCTTCTGCCTTGGCTTCCGATCCCAGGTTAATACTGATTTCCCCGTCATTAATCCTCCTGGTTACCTGTAACTCCTACAACATATTATTGATGTAATTAGTTGCACCAAAGTCTACAAACCAAGATTCTGAAGTACTAGTTGAAAAACTATCTTCAGAAATAAATGACTCAATCATACCTGAGGTCTTTTCCTTTGACAGAAATCGTGGACAATTCCTCCTCCAATGTCCTGTCATACCACAGTGGAAACACTTTCCCTTTACTCCCTTACCCTTGACCTTGGCCACACCACTAGTGGAACCATGCTCCACCTTAGGACCTTTGATGACTGATTTTTTCTTGCTATCCCGGTCTTTGCCTTTCGGCTTAGACTTAGCAAATGACTTTTCTGTCATGAGGGCAGTTGGTCTTCTCTTCATGATTTCCTCAAACACTACCAGCTGGCGAGACAGCTCAGCTATGGTCATTTCCAATTTACTATAATTGATCTCGAAATGTTTGAATGAGTCAGGTAGTGATTGAATGATAATGTCGATCTGTGTTTCTGTATCAAACGCAGTCCCCAGTACATCTAACTCATTCAATGCCAACTTCATTTGTAACAAATGTTTTTGTACTGGGGTTCCCTCAGCCATCTTTGTCTCCATCAGCACTTTTAGAGCAGCCTGCCTAGCAGGCCTAACCTGGTCTGCAAACATCTCCTCTAAGTTCGATATAATATCGTATGCTGACTTATAGGATTGATGTTGTTCTTGCAAAACAGTAGACATGGATGCCTGAATAAAACATCTGGCTATCTCATTGTTTTTGGTCCACTTGGTGTAGAAGTTTTTCACAATCTGTGGTGCATCAGGCTCAGGCTCAGGAAGGGGGGGTATTAGAAGGACATATTTGCAACTTGAAGATGTTAAGATAATATCCAGGTTCCTTTTCCAGTCTACATAATTGGATCCCATCAACTTGTTCTGGTTGAGGATGGTCGCAAGTGGATTGAAAGTATTCGAATTCATGCTGTATAAATTAAAGCACATAACCATACATTCAATGAAAGAATATAAATGACATTAGGGTTTAGTATTCTACCAAATTCATATGGGAATCCTCATAAGCACTGAATTTAGAATACATCGGAATCCCAATCCCCTAGGGCATGCCTCCTTGGGGAGTGCAAATGCCCCATAGATTGGTGCGGACCAAAGTCGTCAAAATTGGAATTAAGACTAAGTATCCATGATCCCCATCATTCATTATCATCTAGGTATCTCATACCAAATAATGTATGACTCCCGATTTGCTTTGGTTTCTAAAATACATGAGGCAAATCCTAGGGGATACTACATCATTATTTTAGTTAAGTGTGACCCACCAACTAGCATTGTATGACAACCGTTGTGAGCAGCTCCTCCTAGGGGAGTAAGCCCCCACCCCGTCTCACCAACACTATCCATAGGAGATCCATATCTAGTAGCCAGACAAGTAAAAGCCCTCCGAAGGAACGGCCACACTCTTGGTGGCGCGAGGCTAATACTTTCCTTACAATGGACCTATGGTGGAAAACCATGGGGATTAAATGCCCCGCTCCCACTTAATATTTTAAAATTGAGGATTTCCTTTTAAGGTATTAGGGCCCACATATATAAATATATGAATCATCAAATCATCTCATGATGTGATTTAAGATTGGTTCCAAGTCAAGTTATTTTAAGGAAAGTCCAGTTTCTTAAATTAGTGTTACCAATGTGTCCATCTCATGGGACATCAACACTAATTAGAACTCTTTCCAAAAATTAATTTGATTTGACCAATATTAGTAACTTGCTATGTTTGGATCAGATTTGGAAACATTCTAAATAAAGCATTCAACTATAAATAGAAAATGCTAAAATTAGAAACTAGTCCTCTCCTCCACATGGCCCAAGCGGAATAGACTTCTTGGACTTCTAGACTTTCCAAAATTTTGGAATTCCTCAAACACTTTGGGAAACTCCAAAACACCTTTGGTAATCTTCAAACTCTTTGATTAGGAATCCAACTTCACTTTCCTTCTTAGTCTCGGACATCGCCAGAATTTACAAATTTAGAAAATTACATAAATTCCTATGTCTCTACGATGAGACTTACATGATAATCTATTAATGGAAATAAAAAAGGCTCATAGGGAATTTCACCATGCCTTGCCATAAACCGGTAAAACAAGGAAACCATGATGCCCTTTACAACTTGCCAAAAATAAACATTCAACCATAAAAGAAAGTAAAAGACTTGTGGGCCATATGGAGAGGACATGATAACCTGCATGTTAGTATCTCATACTAGTAAAGCAACTCACAAAGTCGGGTTACCAAACAATAATGGAAAGACAGGATGCCAAATATTGCCACTACTGTGATTCATGCCCCCTACGCAGAGGGGGTCCGGGGGTGTCCCCCGGCGGGGGTCGAGCTGCCAGAGGGCTCGGTCGACCGGCCTCAGTGTCTTCGGTCGACCTGCCAGAGGGCTCGGTCGACCTGCCTGACGGAAATCTGCAAGTTGGGTTTTTGTATTTCGTGTCCAACCATCTCCAAAACTCTTCTAAAGATTCCCAATGGCTTCCTACCATCATTCCATCATTGTTAGACCCTTTTGTGACTATCCAAACATGGACTTACTAATTATCCAAGCAAAACCATCAAAACTGATCCATACATAGCCCTTGATCTATCCTCTTCGCATCTCATGTAAAGATTAGATCAAGCTTACTGATCTAACATGATAAGAGATGAGGTAAGGCTTTGATACCAATTGTTGGAAATAGGGTGGGCCTCTAGGATAGGTTTCAAAAACTTTTGACCCACTTGACGCAGGGATCAACTATCCATAAGACTATAAAACCCAATCCAAGATCCATGTCCTCAATCTCAGTCATCATGATCAGTAAAACAATTTATCTAGAAGATAAAAACAGCAACTAACAAGCATCCATAATAATCTACAACATGCAAGGAAGTGGATTATACCTTTGGAGCTCGGTTGTGCTCTAATGGAGGAGTTGCGTCTTTCTTTGATGATGAAACGCTTTCACTAATCAAATAGAGATCTCCAAGACCTCTTGATCTTCCACGCTATGACCCGTATCAGATTCTCCTTTTCTCAAGAAGATGGTGGGATCTCCAAGAGAAAACTACTAGGAACTCTAGGGAGGAACTAGAAAGAGAACTAGAAGAGGGAGAGGAGGAAGAGCATGTGCAACTATTGCACTAGGGAGACTTGGGCGTGAATCCCAATGTGGATTTTTTTTTTGCATAGGACGTCCAAGCCTTGCACTCCTCTATTTATAGCTTTTGCAAGCCACCTCTTCTTTACTAACTACAATAGAAGTCTCACTTCCATTAATTAGTAACTTACCATATCACATTTAGAAGTTTCACTTCAAATATGATTAGTAACTTTCCAATTCCTTTCTAATTAAAATAGAAGTCTCACTTCTACTAAAATTAGTAAGTCTACTATTACCACTATTAGTAGTCTCACTTCAAATAGAAATAGTAACTTTCCTTTTAGAGTTCAACTAGAATTAGATACTTTCTAATAATTGGGCTAGCGTGGGGACCACTAGGGATTCCTTAGAAAGCTGGCTCCAACTGGGACACGTGACCCCACAACTCATGTGTAATCCGGGCCCACAGTTAATTGCAAATAACTCCACTATATAAATGCAATTGCACTCCAGTCTTAGGAATAAATTACATAGAAGACCCTAAACTTCCCTATTACCACAAGTAGGCCCCTCCATCAATATCCATGGATCAATTGGACCTGTCTTCCAAACTAGATCCATATCTTATTATCCTTGAGCCCCAATTAATTATAATGATCAATAGGTACCTTTCCAATTAACTCTTAATCGGAATGGGTGCGCACTTACCAATGATAAATCCATTAATTGGCACGAGGGGATATTAGAGATAGATTCCATCTTGACTATTGAATGTTCCCACAGCTCTACTACCATGTACCCAAATCACCGAGGTGTTGACCTACAGTTGGCCTCACTCATTGGTGACTCAAAGCAAATGAATAGATAGAAACTTGAGTTCATTAATGTCTCAGGATTGAGAGCCTATTGCTAGGGAATTATGAGAGCAGACCTTAAAATAAAGACAGTGTTTATAAGGTGCTTCTCATGGTCCTTCAATACATCCAATGTACCAACACTATGATCCAGAATCTTCCATTCTGATGATCGAGACAAATCACACTATCTCATAGTGATCAAAGTGCTGCAACCTTGTCAGTATGAGATGTCCAGTCTCATCACTGGTTGTGAAGATATTTAAGTATAAGATTTGTCACACATGTCTCCCGTATGTGGATCTCATCCATACACATGTGTTACATCTAATATACTTGTGGACCCCGGTTCATCTCATGAACCATCATGTCATTCGTATTGGTTATGTGCAAGTATATAATAAATCACCATTCATCTCATGAAAGGAAAGCATGAATATATGAATAAATAAAGAATTTAATCAATTTATTATATCATCTACTGGATTGAGTCCATAAAACTAACACGAGCTACCTGCCTTTATCCTTCGAAAACTAACTCATCTTTTATCTCATTCAGATTTAACTTCTTTGGAAACTCAATATATCCAAAACTGTTAGATTTTCAACTCTTACGAATATTATATCAATTTGATCTTTGATTAATTTTCCTTAGGACAGGGGCGGATCTAGGATTTCATCTTGAGGGGTCAAACTTAAATAAATATTTTTTAACAAATCAAGATAGCTAAGATTTCTTTATATTTTTTTGGGACGTATCTCCAAGTTCAAGCATGATAAATATATTAAAATAAAAAACTGAATTTCGCATTAAAAATAAAACCAGGATCTAGCTGACATAAATAATTGTATTTTAGTACATTCCAACTTCCATAACCCATCACAATGGAACTCGACGTTCTTTTAAATCTTGAAAGTCTTCAATGATTGATTATGTGCTAAACTTCTCCACAATTTCCCTCTTAATGTACACAAGACAAGAGTCCGTGAGAAACTCATCCTCCATTTTGCTACGAAGTCTAGTTTTAATTAGGCTCATACCTGAAAATAATTGTTCAGTAGTTGCATTGGAGTCTGGAAGAGTAAGCACAAGTACGATCACTCTAAAAATAAGTTGGTAGACTATTGATCTTCTAGTCCTTACCAACCATTGGCATAGTTCGGAAATAGTTGACAATTCTTTAAAGTCTTTATGTCGAACTACATTATGCTCATAATGGTTTAATTGAATTCTCAACTGCATTTTCTCATGATTTGTGAACTACATTATGCGCCGATTTGTAATTTTTTTTTACTTTGTGCAAACAATTAAGCGGGGCCACTTGTTATCAAATTAATATATAAACTAATTAAATCATACATAACATAGGAAATAAAAATTTGAGAGAGGGGGGCAATGGGCCTACACCTAGGTCCGCCCCTGCTTAGGCATCTTATAGTTCACATATGCATGGAAAGCTTCCATCAAATGAGACTTTGTGGATTGGTCATATTTATTGACCACTTGCTTGTAAATCTATTTTGTTGTCGGATGATAATTAATCTATTTGATCAATTCATTAGAAATCCAAGCAATTTATGCCTTTCTAATTTATAATCATACTCCCATGTACTACTTGTAAAGTTGCTAATCCTAATCAAGAGAAGCAGTGGACTTATCAGGTGCATTAGTCTCAATCACCTGCTGCAGTTGATCAAAATGCAAAAGTGTACTTGGGTAGATTCTTTCCATTAAAGATATCAACTCTCACAAGGTCAAGTAGTTTTGATCTAGAATACATAACGTCAACCCGAATAAAAAAGAAAGTCTAGATGCCAATTGTGTGGGGAGATTTTCAAGATACTAAGATTATGCTGATCTTGGCTGTAAGATGTCAATTAGCACGCCCACGTGCCATCCAGACACACCTTGGCCGCTGGGATAAAGGCTTCAGCTGAAACCATACTGACTTCGGCTACCCGTGCCGAGCCCGGCTACCAAGGTTGACCTCGGCTGTGCACTTGACCCCGGCCGAAGAAGCCGGGACGGATGCCGAAATGAAGAAAAACCCTGGTCTCGCTCCCACGCCCGCCACGTCATCGGACACGTGACAAGGCATGGGCACGAGCCAGTGCAACAGATGGAACAACCCAGCCGTCCATAATCTTCGCCAGATCGCTGACAAGGCGGCATCCAGCGGCTGTAGCCAAATCAGGGCAGAGCCCGAGGATGGATCCGATGGGACCTCTACCGCCAAAGGCGGGCGACACGATCATGCATGCCCAACATGACATGCATTTAATGCAATGTGGGCTGATCGAACTGGCAATAAATGCTTTGTAGGCTGTGATGGACCCGCATTTATTACTTTGTGGGCTAATGAGAACATCCCTATCAAATCTAGGGGCCCACTCCAAAATATCAGGTAGAGTCCTCTATAAATAGGACAACATTCCATAACAAAGGTACGCAATACACATTCACTAGAGCTGTTACTCTGCCTCTCTTCCTCCTCTCCTTCCTTTGTTCAGTTCATACACTAACTTAGGCATTGGAGAGCCTTGCGCCACTCAGGCCAGGGTCCTCTGACCGTTTGTTCTTCTCCTTTCAGGCTTTGAGGCAGCTGACCTTCATTATATGTTTGGATAAGTCCTTTCAGGCACCCCATAATCTTGTGAGTTACTTTTTCTGCACTTACAATTGGCACCGTCTGTGGGAAAGTATTAGCCCAACCTTCCCAAATATCATGCCTCCAAAAGCTAAGAAGGGCGGAGAGTCTTCAAGAGCGATGGTCCAGCTACCGGGCCCGTCAACGGACGCTCCTCCTCAAAGGCGGTCCGGGGTGGGGCTTGGTGCGTCTGCAGGCGAAGAACGCCCAGACTCGCGCCTCTTCATTCCAGTTCCATTCCCAGAGCAAGTTGAGGATTCGTCCCCGGGCGAGGAAGTTATGCCTCCCTGACGGGACGAACGGCGACAAGAGCATCCTCAGAAGGACAAAGCTATAGCAGTCAGCAGGTCGCACCGTCCACGGCACTCTGCTGATGGAGGGGATGTTGCAGCTCAAAACATTCTTATCCAGGAACAGGAGAAGTTGAACCACCAGCTCCAACAGCAGCTAAGAGCCACAGGAGCGGCCTCGTTGAGATAGCCTTCTGGTCGCCAAGGTGAAAGGAGGGCCGTTCAGAGCAGGACAATCCCTTCCTCCCATGAGGATTTGAGGACTTACCAAGACGAAAAGCGCAGTCAGGCCCACGACGAAGGCTCAAGTAATAGCCGAAGCCGTCGTGGCCGAGACGGATGGACTCACAGCCATCACAGTCGAGGCCGCTCAAAGCGGAAGTCGGAGACGTTGTCACCGGAGAAGGACGACAAGCAGGAATGGCTCGACAGGCACATTAAACTGGCGGTTCGGCATAATCTGGAGATGGCTAGACTCACCCGAGATCAGCAGGATATTTGTGGCCCTGCCGATCTCGGGGTTTCCCCCTTCACGTGGGAGATCAAAGAGACTCCCCTGCCTAAGAAGTTCTCTGTCCCGTGGTTCGTTCTCTACGACAGAGTCTCAGATCCCGCCACTCACCTCCGACACCTCTCTCAGAGGATGTCTATCTGGGGGACGAGGGCCACCTGAACTGTAAAATCTTCTCCTCCAGTCTGGGTGACCTCCCCCTGAAGTGGTTCTGTGCCCTCCCGGAGAAGTCTATCTTGAGTTGGAGACAGCTCCAGCTCTCCTTCTTGAAGAAGTTTCAGGCCTATAGCGTCGTTCCCAAGACTGATGCAGATATACTGGCCCTGAAGATGAAGTAGGGCGAGAACATTACCCAGTTCGCCAAGCGATTCTGGGCGATTTACAGCCAAATCAAAGTCTCCAAAGACGAGATGGCAGTTTTCGCTTTCCAGAACGTCCTGTTGCCAGGGAATGAGCTTAGAAAAGACCTGGCCGGAGACCCTGTAACCTCCGTGCCGGCCTTGATGTCCAAGGTGAAGCGCTATATAGCCCGGGAGGAGGATGATATTCGAGCCCGGGAAAGCCACGGCACAGGACACAAGAATAAGGGCGACCAGCCCCAAAAGAAGGATAAGAAGCCCTTCCGGAAAGAAGAGCCGAAATAAGCCTAGGTCTCGACCTCGGTAAAAGCTCCAGCGTCCAGGTCTGGGGGCAGCAGGAAGCCCAGGCCTCCTCCCGACGCCTATCAAGCTGTGAATACCATCTTTAAGGAGCCGATCCATCAGATCATGAATAAGATCAAGCACAGGCCGTTCTTCCGCTGGCCTCAGCCCATGCAGGGTGATCCCTCCTCCCGCGACCAGAACAGGTTTTGCGCCTACCACAAGCAGAATGAGCATAAAACCGAGGAATGCAAAATCTTGAAGTCACACCTGGAGAAGCTCGCCAAGGAAGGCCACCTGAAGGATTACATCAAGATAGGAGATGCTGGCAGCGGCCGAACTCATCAAAGCGCTGACAAGGACCCAGACAGTGACGAATCAGAAAAGATCATCAATGTCATCCATCTTGTACCCTCAGTGCATTCTCCCTCAGCTAGAAGCAGCACCCAGGCTCATGATGAGGCCAGGCAGGCCTCTGATGGGAAGGAAGTGATGAGGGTTGAGCTCAGACCAGCTTCCAAGAGAGCGGCGCGAGCACCTGACTATCTCATTTTTGGACAAGGACCTCGAGGGAGTGCAGCTTCCCCATAAAGATCCCCTGCTCCTGACGATGAAGCTGCGAGACTTCACAGTGAAAAGAATCCCCATCGACTCCGGCAACTCATCCGAAATCCTCTACTACGGATGCTTCAAGAAGATGGGACTCTCAGAGGCTGATTTGAAAGAGGCTCGTACGCCTCTGATAGGGTTCAGCGCCAAACCGGTCTACCCCAAGGGAAGAATCACTCTGGAGACCAGGGTGGGCGGAGCCTCTGTGATGACTGACTTCCTAGTAGTGGATGCCCCTTCCCCCTACACTGCCATTATGGGTAGGACGTGGCTCCACAGAATGGAATCAGTTCCCTTCACTTTCCACCAGAAGCTGAAATTCTTGCTTGAGGACAAGGAAGGCAAGATGGAAGTGATTACAGTGGACGGGGATCAGCAGCTGGCCATGCAATGTATGATGGCCATAGTCCCTGGGGAGAAGGAACCAGAGCGAGTGCATATGGCAAAGCTCGAAAGGGAGCTGGACGAAATCGGCCGAGATCCTGAGAAGAAGAGCATTGAAGACCTAGCTGAAGTCAGGATCGATCCACTCGACCCAGACAGATTCTTCCTGCTCGACAGCCAGCTTCCCGTCCCCGAGAGAGCCGAGCTCTCGAGATTCTTGATGCAGAACAGAGACGTCTTCGCTTGGACCCTGAGTGAAATGCCTGGGATCGACCCTGAGGTTATGTGCCACAAGCTGAACGTAGATCCCAGCCACAAGCCAGTGGTGCAGAAGGCCCGCAGAACAGGACTGCAGCAGACAGAAGCCGTGGTCGAGGAGGTCGACAGGTTGCTGGAGGCAGACGCAATCAGGGAAGTCTAGTACCCAGTCTGGCTAGCCAATATGGTGGTGGTCAAGATGAAAACTGGCAAGTGGAGGGTGTGTGTCAATTTCACCGACCTCAACAAAGCTTGCCGAAGGATAGCTTCCCACTTCCAAAGATTGATCAAATGATTGACGCCACTGCTGGCCACGACAGGATGAGCTTCCTCGATGTTTATCGAGGCTACCACCAGATCCCGATGTTTGGGTCGGACGAGGAGAAGACTGTATTCATAACCCCCCCACGGCACTTACTGTTACAAGGTGATGCCCTTTGGGTTGAAGAACGCGGGGGCAACCTACCAGCGTCTAGTCATGAAGATGTTTCAGGCTCAGCTCGGCAAGACTATTGAGGTATATATTGACGACATGGTTGTCAAACTCAAGCAGTCTCACCACCAACTAGCGGACCTGGCTCAAGTCTTCGGCATCCTCCGAGAATTCAAGCTCAAGTTGAAAGCCTCCAAATGCGCTTTCGGCATCGCTTCTGGCAAATTTCTCGGAATCTAGTAATGCGGAGGGGGATAGAGGCCAACAGCGATCTTGGGAATCCAGAGCTCGGCTACTACCAAGGAGGTCCAGAAGCTAACTGGCATGGCCACAGCACTCAACCGCTTCATCAGCAGATCATCAGATAAGTGCCGGCTTTTCTTTCAGCTTCTAAGGAAAAACTTAAAATTTCAATGGACCCCTAAGTGCGAACAAACATTGCAAGCACTCAAAACTTATCTTTCCTCACTACCTTTGCTCTCTGCCCCGACTCAGGGGGAGACATTGTATCTATATCTAGCGGTCTCGGATCACGCAGTGAGCTCCGTTCTCCTCAGAGAGGACCATGAAATGCAAAAACCAATCTATTATACGAGCAAGATCCTCCTTGATGCCGAGACTAGATACCTTTTGTTTGAGAAGCTCGCGCTGGCGCTCATCAGTGCCTCCCGCAAGCTCTCTCACTATTTTCAATCCTACACCATTGTGGTTATTACGGAGCATCCACTCCGGTCCATCTTCAAAAAAGCTGACTTTTCAGGGAGAATCTCAAAGTGGGCGGTCGAATTGGGGCAGTATGACATTCAGTACCATCCCAGGACTGCGATCAAAGCCCAGATTCTGGCAGACTTCATTGTTGAGTTCGTTTCTCCAAGCTCGGCTTCGACCCAGCACGGCACCGAACTGGGGGGCATAAGGCATGAGAATGGAGTCACCTAGGTCGACCAACTTTTTTAGAGCCAAGTCCTTAACTCGGCATGGAGAGTCTTCGTCGATGGCTCGTCTACCTCCAAGAGAGCTGGCGCGGGCATAGTTCTCCAATCGCCAGAAGGACTGGTCATAGAACAAGCGTTGACCTTGGACTTCAAAGCAATGAACAACGAAGCTGAGTACGAAGTTCTGATTGCAGGGCTGAACAGCGCCCGAATCCTCGGAGCCCGGCAATTGGTGGTCTTCAGCGATTCACAATTGGTGACTAGTCAGCTGACTGGAGACTACCAAGCCCGGGACAACAAGATGGCGGCCTACTTAGCCCTCGTAAAGAAATTGCTCCCTCATTTCCAGACAGCCGAGGTCAGACAAATCTCCAGAGATACTAACACGCACGCCGATGCATTCGCAAACCTGGCCTCCGCTGTCGAAGCAGGAAAGAAAAGAACCGTTGAGGTTGGGTCGATACCGAGATCAAGCTTAGAGCTCCATCCATCTCGGCAAGTTCTGTGCCTTGATCTCGGCACAAGTTGGATGGACCCGATTATTTCTTACCTCAAGGACGATCAGCTCCTCGAAGACAAGAATGAAGCTCACCGGATCAGACTCAAGGCAGCTCGATTCTGGCTGTCCCCTGAAGGCAAACTCTACAGGAAATCCTTCACATGTCCCTACCTCCATTGCGTCCATCCAAGCAAGGTTGACGACTTTTTGTATGAGACCCACGAAGGAATCTGCGGAAGTCACATCGGAGGACGGTCGCTGGCCTACCGAGCTATAAGCCAAGGTTACTGGTGGCCATATATGCAGAAGGACACGCATGTATAAGCCAAGAAGTGCGAGAAGTTCTCCCATTCCCTTCATCAGCCAGCACAGGGCCTGAGCCCCCTCTCTAGTCCGTGGCCCTTCGCCCAATGGGGGTGGACATTGTGGGACCTCTCCACCGGGCTCCAAGGAATAAAAGATGGCTGATAGTTACCATAGACTACTTCACGAAGTGGGTAGAAGCTGAACCGTTGTCCTCCATCACTGAGAGGGACTCAGAGTATTTTGTATGGAAGAACATCATAACAAGGTTCGGCATCCCCAGGACCCTGATCTTGGACAACGGGACTCAGTTCGACTCCAACTTCTTCAGAGACTTCTGCCAAAGGCATGGCATCAGGAACCACTACTCCACCCCGGCGTACCCACAAAGCAATGGTCAGGCCAAAATTTCTAACAAAGTACTACTTGACGGCCTGAAAAAACGACTGGACCGGGCGAAAGGAAGATGGGTAGAGGAGCTCCCCAGCGTATTATGGGCATACAGGACAACCCCAAAGCATTCCACCTTGGCGACACCTTTCTCTCTGGCCTATGGGATGGAGCGGTCATTCCCTTGGAAATTGACCTCCCTACCCTGAGAACAGAGCTTGTCGACCAAGGCCGAAACAAGATGAACCTGGCAATGGAGCCGGACCTGGCCGACGAGCACCGAGAAGCAGCGGCCATTCAACTGGCCGACTACCAGCAATGGCTAGCCAGAAGATACAATGAAAAAGTTAAGGAAAGGAGTTTCTCAGTAGGAGAACTGGTCCAGAAGAAGACCCTGCCGGCTGACAGAGATCCAAACGAAAGCAAACTAGCCCCGAACTGGCATGGCCCATTCAGGGTGGTTTCGGTTGCAGGGCGATCTTCCTACAAACTCGAAGACTTGGAAGGCACGTAGTTGCCGAGACCATGGAATGCATCCCATTTAAAGAAGTTCTTTTTCTAAGATATATTGAGAATCTCATGATAAATAAAAGCAGACTTCGCCCTATCATCAATCTGTGCCACCTTATCTGAGTTCGGCAGCTTAGGGTTCATACACCCTGGGATTGACCTCTAGGTTCATACACCTGGTCTTCCATAAACTTTGGGTTCACACACCCAAGGACTGACTTAGGGTTCATACACCCAGTTGCTCCTAAAACTCTGGGTTCATACACCCTGGGACTGACCTTGGGTTCATACACCCAGTCTTCCCTAAACTTTGGGTTCACATACCCAGGGACTGACTTAGGGTTCATACACCCAGTCACTCCTAAAACTCTGGGTTTATACACCCTGGGACTGACCTAAGGTTCATAAAGCCAGTCTTCCCTAAACTTTGGGTTCACGCACCCAAGGACTGACTTAGGGTTCATACACCCAGTCGTTCCTAAAACTCTGGGTTCATATACCCTGGGACTGACCTCGGGTTCATACACCCAGTCTTCCCTAAACTTTGGGTTCACGCACCCAAGGACTGACTTAGGGTTCATACATCCAATCGCTCCTAAAACTCTGTGTTCATACACCCTGGGACTGACCTCGGTTTCATACACCCAGTCTTCCCTAAACTTTGGGTTCACGCACCCAGGGACTGACTTAGGGTTCATACACCCAGTCGCTCCCAAAACTCTGGGTTCATACACCCCCCAAGATCGATCCCGGACCTAGGCTCGCATCGCCGAGGTCCTCGAAATTCTGGGCTCATCTCGGCCAATAGCTGTCTTTAAAGGACGAAGTCGTGCATGCACAGAAATGCAGAAAAAAGCAGTAAAGTGCAAAAAAAAAGACAGAAGAAAGTTCGAATGAATCAACTTGGTTTCTCATTCATAAGGCAAAAGATCACAAGTTCACTTTACATCTCCAAAGGATAGAAAGATTACAGATTAAAAGTAGAAAATACAGTGTTCAAAAAGCTGCAAGAACTTTGGCGACTTGGTCAGCCCCTCATTACTTTTTCGAAGGACCGCAGTCTTGGCAGCACCCATGACCGTCTCTGGAGCATCACTTGAAGGAGGGGCAGATGGAGCATCACTCGCAGGTGGGGCAGACGGAGCGTCGCCCGTTGGAGGAATAGATGGAGTGCGGTCTAAGAGAGGGTCAGCAGTAGGAGCTTCGACCTGTGCACTCTCAGTCAGTGGAGCAGGACTCGGTTCGTGTTCCGGGCCATAGTACTTCGGCAGGTTTTGATAGACCGGGTGATCTTCAGGAACCCCCGCCTCCTTTAGTGCGGCCCTGCGCCCTCCTCGAATAAAATGGAGGTTATCTCCTCCACCTGCCTTTCATATTCCTTCGTGGCGTGGTCCACTCCCTTATGAAAGGCAGCTTGGGCTTCGGCCTACAGTGAGGACTTGAGGTCAGAATTCTCCTTCTGCAGCCGCTCCACTTCGGCATGCTGAGCTGTCAGTTCGGCGTTTTTCTTTTGCAACCTCTCCACTTCGGAACGATTAGCGAGCACTTCGGCACGCTGCCTCGTCGATTCTACTACCGACTCTGCCTTCAGTTTTTCCACCTCAGTCTCCAGCTCGGCCAACCTTTTCGTCTTCACCCAGATCTCCCCCCTCAGCTGGTGAGTCGTTGACGTGAGATCGGTGATGCTGACCAGTGCCACCTCCATCTGTGCATTCATCTCGGCGTTGCTCTTCTTTAAGTCCGCCAGCTCCTTCATCACCTTCTCCCGCTCAGACTCCAGTTGGGAAACTCTGGAGGCATTTTTGTCGCTCCTTTCCCCCACCAACTGAAGCCTCTGCACATTCTACAAAAGAAAATGAATCGGACGGGGGCAGCCAGAATAAAGTACATCAGAAGTGCATCAAGAATACTTACAAGGAGAGCAGCCCCGATCGCCGAGGCCAGCAGATTCTCGTTGTCGAACTTCGCGTGCTGCTCCATGTCACGCGGAAGGGCACAGGCTTTGGCAAGAGCCCCAATGACGAGAGGGTTCCCCAATACCCGGTCCTCCACATTTAAGGGCCTCCCGGGCTGAGTCTCCAGCCTCGGCCTCCATGTTGTCCGGGGCAGCGCGAGGTCCGGAGGCCGATCCGGACCCTTGCCCTGGAGGAACGCTGAGATCGCGAGCCGTCTCGGCAGCAGCCCTGCTCGCTGGTACACTCTTTTCAGGCGGAACCTTACCTCTAGGAGCACACGCAGGCGCCTTGCTTTTAACGGCCTGCTCGGCCCCCAAGTTTTTCTCCCCCACCTTGGACTTCTTTCTGGGCGGAGACCCATCCCTCGTACGATCCGGAGAGTGTCTTCGCGCTCCCTCACTCAGTGTAATGACAAGGGCAGAAGAAACAGCAGCACCTCCCGAGCCCGAAGCCACGTGGGGTACTAGCAGAGGAAGGCGTTGCGGAAGATGAAGACCCGCGCCTGAACTTGGCCGCCAGATCCTTGGTTCCTGGCACGCGCGAGCCGCCTTCCATCCTCTCCTCTTGGTCGGATGTGTAAGCCTCCACAGCCTCCCTTTAACTTGAAGGCCCTGAGCTGGTAGATGCAGACGCTTCGGCACCAGATGCAGCTCGGCTAGCAACCAGATCAGTCAGAGGGATACCCCCGTGCACAGCCAAGGTAACAGAGGGGAAATCAGACTGCAGCTCGTCATCTGGCGCTGCTCTGACCCTCTTGTAATGGCCACAGTACCTCGGCGTGTAGCCTAACAGCTTCCAGGCCGACCTATACTCGTGCCCGGTGAACTTTTTGACCTTTTTATGGTCAGCGACGTTCTTCTTCTAACCGTCGCTCACCGCTCGGCGCTGCCTCTCTCTCAGCTTTACACAACAAAGAAAGGATTTCAGTTCAGCAATTCAAAGGTTAGACAAAATAAGCAAACTGGAGGGGTGATATTTACTTGGGACAGCACCAAGATGGCGAGGAACCCTGAGCGTCCTGTCCTCACCGGCGCCGAACTCCCATTCCCCCGAAATGCAGAAAAGGTCATCCTCGGCATTCTTACCTGAATCCTCCAAGGCCAGGAGGAAGCCCTTTCGGAGCTGCTTCACCCGGAGATAGAAGTTGTTTCCCCCGGCCTTACAGATGTCGTACACATCCTCGATGTCGTGGACACCAAGGTTGATCCCTAGAATCTCATTTAATTTCGCCGTGCCCATGATAACTTTGTAGCCGTTGGGCATCAACTGGCAAGGTCTAATAGACCAGGCGCTAAGGCAGGCCCTAAGCGGGGGATGCAAGGGAAATCTAACCCCGCCCTCGATCACATAGATCAAGGGGAACGGCATCCAGCCGCTGGACCAGCAGCGCAGGGCATGGTCGCAGGGAGTCGACGGCTTGAGGTGGACCCCCTCCGAAATATTATACGCCCCCTTAAACCTAGCCATATCCTCAGGCGTCTCTAACTGAAACCTAGGACTGGTCATTTCTATAGCCTAGAAGAAAAAGGCGAAAAGGAAAACCCTAAGGGGAAAACCCTAAAAAGACAAGGGCACGAAGTCATTCACTAGAAAAGAAGGGCAAGCCAGGAACAGGAATCAGCCTCGGCATGCCTTGCGGTCGTCCTCGCCTGAGCCTATGGGAAGTTCTTGAGAAGAAAGACGAAGACCAGAACAAAGATCAAAGGCGGGAGCAAAGAAAATCAGAAGAGAAGATGGAGAAAGTAGAACAGAGGAAGACGACCCTACTTATAAGGGAAGGAAGCCCTCCTTGGGCGCCATTTAAGAATTCGAAAAGATAGTGTCGCGATCCGCGCTTGTCTCATCAATTTGACGGCACAGTCAGTAAGGAAGCGACGCGTATAGCTCCCGGTTCGTTTCCCGGGGTGAACGAGACGCGACATTTATTGCCTCGAAGAAGTCGAAGCGGCGCCGAACAATGATCGAACATCTCCAGGCGGACTCTCTAGCTTCCGACCTCTAAAGGCTAGGGCCCCTAAGAAGTCACAAGCTAGGGGGCAATTGTGTGGGGACATTTTCAAGATAGTAAGATTATGCTGATCTCGGCTGTAAGATGTCAATTAGCACACCCACGTGCCATCCAGACACACCTCGGCCGCCAGGATAAAGGCTTCAGCCGAAACCATACTGACTTCGGCTACCCGTGCCGAGCTCAGCTACCAAGGTTGACCTTCGCTGTGCGCCTGACCCCGGCCGAAGAAGCCGGGACGGATGCCAAAATGAAGAAAAACCCTAGTCTCGCTCCCATGCCCGCCCCGTCATCGGACACGTGATAGGGCATGGGCACGAGCTAGTGCAACAGATGGGACACCCCAGCCGTCCATAATCTTCACCAGATTGCTGACAAGGCGTCATCCAACGGCTGTAGCCAAATCAGGGCAGAGCCCGAGGATGGATCCGATGGGACCTCTATAGCAAAGGCGGGCGGCACGATCATGCCCAAGATGACATGCATTTAATGCAATGTGGGCTGATCGGACTGGCAATAAATGCTTTGTGGGCTGTGATGGACTCGTATTTATTACTTTGTGGGCTAATGAGAACATCCCTATCAAATCTAGGGGCCCACTCCAAAATATCAGGTAGAGTCCTCTATAAATAGGACAACATTCCATAACAAAGGTATGCAATACACATTCACTAGAGCTGTTACTCTGCCACTCTTCTTCCTCTCCTTCCTTTGTTCAGTTCATACACTAACTTAGGCATCGGAGAGCCTTGCGCCACTCAGGCTAGGGTCCTCTGACCGTTTGTTCTTCCCCTTTCAGGCTTTGAGGCAGCTGACCTTCATTATATGTTTGGATAAGTCCTTTCAGGTACCCCATAATCTTGTGAGTTACTTTTTCTGCACTTACACCAATATTTATCATTATCGTAGAGCAACATCTTTCTAAAATGTTGGATTGTTTTATTCTTACTGCCAATTTGTAAATCATGCTGTCACGCCCCCAAATGGATTGTCGGGACAATTTCAGATTCCCCCAATGACCTCATCTCGAGGTGCATGATGGCCGAAAAAGTATGGGTCAATTTAAAAATTTCCCCCCCAGAGCCGGTTGTTTTCCACAGGGTCTCGCGATGTGAGATTGGATAGACATCCAGATTGCCAGAATGAATTCCAAATTGCGGAAGCTTTTATAAACCATTCAATAGACAAGATAATAATGAGACACGTATTAGAGAAGTCCCAACATTCCCCAATATAACATAAAAATTAAAGTTATTAATACAAAAGAAATATTTACAGTTTAATTATGATTTTCAGCATTTTTAGGCCAACAAAAAACAAGGCTCGAAACTGAAGAACAAAAGAACACAAACTAATTTCCCCCAAAATAAGAAAGCCCAACAAAAAGTGTGATGTGCTCTCAGTGCTATCATGATGCATCACTCTACATCGTGAGCGCTCCACTCATCATAGACCTACGTGTAGACACCTCATTTTGGCACCCCTATGGAAAATTTCCATACTCATATCATTGATGCCCCAATTTTGCCCCATTTGGACAATTTTGAATAAATAAATTTAAATCTTCATTATCATGCACATTTAGGAAGGTTGCATCATTATAGGCCCTTTTTTTATGGATCTCACCAACTCTGATGTTTCGAGTCGGATCTCACTTCGATGATTGTGTGGGGAGATTTTCAAGACACCAAGATTATACTGATCTCGGCGATAAGACGTCAATTAGCGCACCCACGTGCCGACCAGACGCACCTCGGTAGTAGGGTCAGAGCCTTGGCCGAAACTAGTTTGACTTCGGCTTCCGTACTGAGCTCGGCTACGTAGGCTGACCTCGGCTGCACGCCTGACCCCGGCTGGGGGAGTCGGGTCGGCAGCCAAGATAAAAAACCATGGTCTCGCCCCTACGTCTGCCACGTCATCGGACACTTGGCAGAGTACGGGCACGTGCCATTGAAACAGATGGGCCATCCCAGCGTCCACAATCTTTGCCAGATCACTGACAAGGCGGCACCCAGCAACTGTAGCCAAATCAGGGCAAAGCCCGTGGATGGATCCGATGGGACCTCAACCGCCAAATGCTTGAGACACGATCAAACACAACATGACATGCATTTAATGCGACGTGGGCTGATCGGACTGGCATTAAATGCTTCGTGGGCTATGATGGACCCGCATTTATTACTTTGTAGGCTAATGAGATCATTCCTATCAAATCTAGGGGCCCACTCCAAGATATCAGGTAGAATCCTCTATAAATAGGATGACATTCCATAACAAAGGTATGCATAGACATCCCCTCTTGAGCCGTTACTCTGTCTCATTTCTCCCTCTTCTTCCTCTATTTAGTTCATACACTAACTTAGGCATCGGAGAGCCTTGCGCCACTCAGGCCAGGGTTCTTTGACAATTTGTTCCTCCCCTTTCAGGCTTAAAGGTAGCTGACCTTCATCATATGTTTGGATAAGTCCTACCAGGCACCCCATAATCTTGTGAGTTATAATTTTTTCACTTACAATTGGCGCCGTCTGTGGGAAAGCACTAACCCATTCTTCCCAAGTATCATGCCTCCAAAAGCTAAGAAAGGTGGAGAATCTTCGAGGGCGATGCTCCAGCTGCTGCCACCTCCGGGCCCATCGCCAGACGCTCCTCCTCAGAGGCAATCTGGGGCAAGACCTGGCGCAGCTGCAGTCGAAGAGTGTCCGGACACACACCTCTTCATCCAGATTCCGTTCCCAGAGCGAGTCAAGGATTCGTCCCCAGGCGAGGAAGTTATGCCTCCCTGGCGAGGCGAACGACGACAGGAGCATCCTTAGAAGGACAAGTCCGTAGCCGTCAGCAGGTCCCACCATTCATGTCACTTCGCTGGCGATGGGGATGTCGCAGCTCAGAACATCCTCATCCAAGAGTAAGAGAAGCTGATCCGCCAGCTCTAACAACAGCTAAGGGCCGGAGGAGCGACCTCGTTAAGGCAACCTTCCGGATGCCAAGGCAAAAGGAGGGCCATTCAGAACAGGGCGATCCCTTCCTCCCAAGAGGATTTGAGGACTTATCTGGAAGAAAAGCGTGGTCGGGGCCACGACAAAGGCTCAAGTAATAGTCGAAGCCATCGTGGCCGAGATAGTTTAGCTCACAGCCATCAGAGTCGAGGCCACTCGAAGAGGAAGTCAGAGACATTGTCGCCAGAGAAGGATGACAAGCAAGAATGGCTCGACAGGCGCATCCAGCTGGCTGTCCAGCACAACCTAGAGATGGCCGTACTCGCCCGAGATCAACAGGATATTTGTGGCCCCGCCGATCTGGGGGTTTGCCCCTTCACACGGGAGATCAAAGAGACTCCCCTGCCCAAGAAGTTCTCCGTCCCGCGGTTCGTCCTCTACGATGGAGTCTAAGATCCCGCCGCTCACCTCCGACACTTCTCTCAGAGGATGTCTATTTGGGGGGACGAGGGCCACCTTAACTATAAAATCTTCTCGTCCAGTCTGGGTGACCTGCCCCTGAAATGGTTCTACTCCCTTCCAGAGAGGTCTATCTCGAGTTGGAGGCAGCTCTAGCTCTCCTTCTTGAAGAAATTTCAAGCCTACAGTGTCGTTCCTAAGACCGATGCTGATATACCGGCCTAGAAGATGAAGCAGGGCAAGAACATTACCCAGTTCGCCAAGCGATTCTGGGCGACATACAGCCAAATCGAAGTCTCCAAAGACGAAGTGGCAGTTTTCGCTTTCCAGAATGCTCTGTTACCAGGAAACGTGCTTAGGAAAGACCTGGCCGGAGACCCTATAACCTCCGTGCCGGCGTTGATGTCCAGGGTGAAGCGCTATATTGCCCGAGAAGAATATGATATTCAGGCCCGGGAAAGCCACGGCACAGGGCACAAGGACAAGGGCAACCAGCCTCATAAGAAGGATAAGAAGCCCTTCCGAAGAGAAGAGACGAACCAAGCTTGGGTATCGACCTCGGTAAAAGCCCCAGCGTCCAAAATCTAGGGGCAGCAGGAAGCCCAGGCCTCCCTCCAATTCCTATGAAGCTGTGAATACCATCTTCAAGGAACCGATCCATCAGATCATGAATAAGATCAAGTAGTGACCATACTTCAGCTGGCCTTAGCCTATGCAGGGAGATCCCTCCTCCCGAGACTAGAGCAGGTTTTGCGCCTACCACAAGCAGAATGGGCACAAGACCGAAGAGTGTGGAATCCTGAAATCACACCTAGAGAAGCTCGCCAAGGAAGGCCACCTGAAGGATTACATCAAGACAGGAGATGCTGGCAGCGGCCGGACTCATCAAAGTGCTAACAAGGACCCGGATAGCGATGGATTAGAGAAGATCATCAACGTCATCCACCTGGCACACTCAGTGCCCTCCGCTTTCCCCAGGGGCAACGCCCAGGCTCGTGCAGAGGCCAGGCAGGCCTCTCATGATAAAGAAGTGATGAGGGCCGAACTCGGACCAGCATCAAAGAGAGCACAGCGTGAGCGCCCAGTTATCTATTTTTCGGATAAGGACCTCGAAGGAGTCCAGATCCCCCATAATGATCCACTTCTCCTCACATTGAAGCTGCGGGATTTCACGGTCAAGAGGATCCTCATCGACCCCGACAGTTCATCTGAAATCCTTTATTTCAGCTACTTTAAAAAGATGGGTCTCTCGGAAGCGGACTTACAAGAGGCCCGTGTCCCTTTGATTGGGTTCAGCGCGAAGCCGGTCTACCCCAAAGGGAAGGTAACCCTGGAGGCCCGAGTAGGCGGGGCCACCGTGATGAGCGATTTCCTTGTGGTAGACGCTCCATCGCCCTACAACGCTATTATGGGCAGGACCTGGCTCCACAATATGAAGGCCATTCCCTCCACTCTTCACCAAAAGCTCAAATTCCTGCTGGAAAACAAAGATAGCAGTATAGACGTGATCACCGTGGAAGGGGACCAGCAGATAGCCAAACAAAGCATGACGGCCGTAGTCCCTGGGGAGAAGGAGCCAGGGCAGGTACATACGGTGAAACTCAAAAGAGAGCTGAACGAGATCGGCCGAGACCTAGAGAAGAAGTGCATCGAAGATCTAGTCGAAATCAGGATCGATCCGCTCGACCTAGACAGATTCTTCCTGCTCGGTAGCCAGCTTGCCGACCCCAAGATGGTCGAGTTCTCCAAATTCTTGATACAGAACAGAGATTTCTTCGCCTGGACTCCGAGCGAGATGCTTGGGATTGACCCTGAGGTAATGTGTCACAAGCTGAACGTGAATCCCAACCACAAGCCCGTGATACAAAAAGCCCCCAGGACAGGTTTGCCGCAGACGGAAGCCGTGGCCGAGGAAGTCTACAGGTTGCTAGAGGCCGAGGTGATCAGAGAGGTCCAGTACCCGGTCTGGTTAGCCAATAAAGTGGTCGTCAAGAAGAAAACCGGCAAGTGGAGAGTGTGCGTCGATTTCACCAACCTCAACAAAGCTTGCTCGAAGGACAGCTTCCCGCTTCCGAAAATTGATCAAATGATCGACGCCACTGCTGGCCATGATAGGATGAGCTTCCTCGATGCTTATCGAGGATACCACCAGATCCCGATGTTTGAGCCGGACGAGGAGAAGACTGCATTCATTACCCCTCGCGGCACTTATTGTTATAAGGTGATGCCCTTTGGATTGAAAAACGCAGGGGCAACCTACCAGCGTCTCGTCACGAAGATGTTTCAGGCTCAGCTCGGCAAAACTGTCAAAGTATACATTGACGACATGGTTGTCAAACCCAAGTAGTCTCACGACCATCTGGCGGATTTGGCTCAAGTCTTCAGCATCCTCAGAGAGTTCAAGCTCAAGTTGAACGCCTCCAAATGCGCTTTCGGCATCGCTTCCGGTAAATTCCTCGGAAGTCTAGTGACACGGAGAGGGATAGAAGCCAATCCAGACCAGATCACGGCGATCTTGGGAATCCAGAGCCCGACGACTATAAAGGAGGTCCAAAAGCTAACTGGCATGGCCGCCGCACTCAATCGATTCATCAGTAGATCGTCAGATAAGTGCCGGCCTTTCTTTCAGTTTTTAAGGAAAAAATTTAAATTTCAATGGACCCCTGAGTGCGACCAAGCACTGCAAGCACTCAAAACCTATCTTTCTTCACCACCCTTGCTCTCTACCCAACTCAGGGGGAGACGTTATATTTGTATCTAGTGGTCTCGGATCACGCGGTGAGCTCCGTCCTCGTCAGAGAGGACGACGAAATGCAAAAACCAATCTATTACACGAGCAAGATCCTCCTTGATGCCGAGACCAGATAACTTTTACTTGAGAAGCTTGCGCTGGCACTCGTCAGTGCCTCCCGTAAGCTCTCTCATTATTTTCAGTCCCACACCATTGTGGTTATTAGGGAGCACCCACTCCGGTCCATCTTCAAAAAAGCTGACTTTTCAGGAAGAATCTCAAAGTGGGCGGTTGAACTAGGGCAATATGACATCCAATACTGGCCCAGGACTGCGATCAAAGCCCAGATCTTGGCAGATTTCATTGTTGAGTGCGTTTCTCCGAGCTCGGTCTCAACCCATCCCGGCACCGAACTGGGGGGAATAGGGCATGAAAACGAAGTCACCGAGGTCGATGAATTGTCTCGGAGCCAAGCCCTAAACGCGGTATGGAAAGTCTTCGTCGACGGCTCGTCTACTTCTAAGAGAGCTGGCTCGGGCATATTCCTCCAATCGCCAGAAGGATTTGTCATAGAACAAGCTCTGACCTTGGACTTCAAAGCAACAAACAATGAAGCTGAGTACAAGGCTCTCATTGCGGGACTGAACAGCGTCCAAATCCTCGGAGCCCAGCAATTGGTGGTCTTCAGCGATTCACAATTGGTGACTAGCCAACTAACTGGAGACTACCAAGCCCGGGACGACAGGATGGCAGCCTATCTAGCCCTCGTAAAGAAACTAATCACTCATTTCCAGATAGCCGAAGTCAGACAGATCTCCAGAGATACTAACACGCACGCTGATGTGCTCGCAAACCTGGCCTCCGCCGTCGAAGCAGGAAAGAAAAGAACTGTTGAGGTTGGATCGATACCGAGATCAAGCTGAGAGCTCCATTCATCTCGACAGGTTCTATGCCTTGATCTTGGACCGAGCAGGATGAGCCCGATCATTTCCTACCTAAAAGACGACCAACTCCTCAAAGATAAAAATGAGGCTCACCGGATCAGACTCAAGGCAGCTCGATTCTGGCTGTCTCCCAAAGGCAAGCTCTACAGAAAATCCTTCACCGGTCCCTACCTCCAATGCGTTCATGCAAACAAGGTGGACGACTTTTTGTACGAAATTCACGAAGGGATCTACGGAAGCCACATCGGAGGATGGTCATGGCTTACTGAGCTATCAGCCAAGGTTACTGGTGGTCGTATATGCAGAAGGACACGCAGATATACGCCATGAAGTGTGAAAAGTGCCAGAAGTTCTCCCATTCCCTTCATCAGCTAGCACAGGACCTGAGCCCCCTCTCTAGCCCGTGGCCTTTCGCCCAATGGGGGCTGGACATCGTGGGACCTCTCCACCGGGCTCCAGGAAACAAAAGATGGCTGATAGTTGCCACGGATTATTTCACAAAGTGGGTAGAAGCTGAACCGCTATCCTCCATCACCGAGAGGGATTCCAAGAATTTCGTGTGGAAGAATATCATTACAAGGTTCGGCATCCCCACGACCCTGATCTCGGACAACGGGACTCAGTTCGACTCCGATTTCTTCAGAAGCTTCTGTCAAAGGCATGGCATCAGGAACCACTACTCCACCCCGGCGTACCCACAAAAGCAATGGTCAGGCCGAAATTTCTAACAAAGTATTACTTGACGGCCTGAAAAAGCGACTGGACCGGGTGAAAGGAAGATGGGTAGAGGAGCTCCCTAGCGTGTTATGGGCATACAGGACAACCCCAAGGCGTTCCACTTTGGCAACACCTTTCTCTTTGGCCCATGGGATGGAAGCGGTCATTCCCCTAGAAATTGACCTCCCTACCCTAAGAACAGAACTTGTCGATCAAGGCCGAAATGAGATGAACCTAGCGATGGAACTGGACCTAGCCGACGAGCGCCGAGAAGCAGCAGCCATACGACTGGCCGACTACCAGCAACGGCTAGCCAGAGGGTGCAACGAAAGAGTCAAGGAGAGGAGTTTCTCGGTAGGAGAACTGGTCCTGAAGAAAACCCTCCCGGCTGATAGGGATCCAGACGAAGGCAAACTAGCCCCGAACTAGCATGGCCCGTTCAAGGTGGTTTTGGTAGCAGGGCGATCTTCGTACAAGCTCGAGGACTTGGAAGGCAGGCGGTTGCCGAGACCATGCAATGCATCCCACCTAAAGAAGTTTTTTTTCTAGAGATGTAATGAAAATTTCATGATCAATAAAAGCAGCCTTCGCCCTGTCATCAATTTGTGCCACCATATCGGATTTCGGCAGCACGGGTTCATACACCCTGAGACTGACCTCGGGCTCATACACCCAGGCTTCTTAAAATTTTAGGTTCACGCACCCAGGGACTGACTTAGGGTTCATACACCCAGTCGCTGTCAAAACTCGGGTTCATACACCCTGAGACTGACCTCGGGTTCATACACCTAGGCTTCTCAAAATTTTGGGTTCATCACCAAGGGACTGACTTAGGGTTCATACACCCAATCACTCTCAAAACTCGGGTTCATACACCCCGAGCTAACCTCGGGTTCATACACCCAGGCTTCTCAAAATTTTGGGTTCACGCACCCAGGGACTGACTTAGGGTTCATACACCCAGTTGCTCTCAAAACTCAGGTTCATACATCCTGAGACTGACCTCGGGCTCATACACCCAGGCTTCTCAAGATTTTGGGTTCACGCACCCAGGGACTGACTTAGGGTTCACACACCCAGTCGCTCCTAAAACTCTGGGTTCATACACCCTGGGACCGACTTCAGGTTCGTACGCCCAGTCGCTCCTAAAACTTTGGGGTCATATCCCCCCCGAGACTGATCCCGGAGCCGGGCTCGCACAACTGAGTTCCTCAGAATTCTTGGTTCACCTCGGCCAATAGCAGTCTTTAAAGGACAAAGCAACAGAAGCACAGAGATGTAGAAAAGCAGTGCAAGTACAGAAAAAAGTAGCACAGAGATGCAGAAAAGCAGTGCAAATACAGAAAAAAGTAGCACAGAGATACAAGAAACTTAGAGTCCATTTGAATTGGATCGAACTTCATTTTTATTAATTATAATGTCACCATTACATGAGTTGCAGAAAAGCGAAGAAAAGTACAATAAGGAGGCTCACAGTCCTCTAAAAACAAAAAAGAAAGCTTGGAAACACTGATCTTCATTGGTCCTCAGCGCCAGGAGCTCTACAATACCCTATGGTCAGTGAGACCAAAATTTGCAAACAAGCTCCTGGTCCACTGCCGATGCTTGGATCGCCATAAGACCATGTCTGCAACCAACTCCCAGCCACATCGACAAGAGTTGACCTCCACGCAGCCGCATAGGCGGGAGTTGATTGAGGACCCGCATTCAGAGAGCGCGTGGTCCATGGCGACCAGCTTCAGAGAGCGCACGGACCGCGCCGCCAGGTACTGTCCCTCCCGCAAGGAGTTTCAGTCGCAAAGGGTTCACTCAGAACGGGGGCTTTTAAAGGACTCCTAAGGGATGAAACTACCAGAGTGTCTGGCAAAGGCGAGCGGATCCTCATTGCTGTGAGGGACGAAAGGGGCCACTGGTTTGGTTTCTTTTTTCTCCTTTGGCAGACTTACCCCCCCCCCCCCTTATTTATAGGGGGAGGAGGGCTCAGTACTCAAGGACCTATTTATGGGGTGAGGTCTCCCATGCCTCGTGTGGAACGCACATTTCTTATTAATTGACTGGCAGATCCGATGGTGACAAGTGGAGCCATCTGCTCGTTTTCTGCATCGATCGTACCACTGTACTTATTGCTATTTATGAGCCTCAGAATGCATGATACCAGGGCAGATAACTATGAAGACCGCTAGGTTTCCTCTTTCTAACTCAGGCATCTCTCATACCACGACATTTAGCCGAACTCAAACGAAAAGAGGCCGGACTTAAAAGGAAATGAAAGGAGACAACTCGACCGAATTAACTTGGCTTTTCATTCAAAGGGAAAAAGGATTACAAGTGAGTCACTTTACATTTCAAAAGATGAAAAAGTTACAACTTGAAAGCATGAAATACAGAGTATTCAAGAAACCATAGGGACTTCTGCGACTTGATCAGCATCCTCACTGTTTCTCCGGAGGACTGGCGGTCTCAACAGCAGCCACGACCGTCTCAGGAGCGTCGTCTGCAGGAGGGATAAAGGGAGCACCGTCCAAAAGGGTGACAGCAAAAGGATCTTCTACCCTAGGACTCTCAGGCAGTGGGGTAGGACTTGGCTCAGGTTCAGGGCCTAAATACTTCGATAGGTTCTCATAGACCGGGTGATCTTAAGGAACCCCGCCTCTTTCAATGCGGCTCGGCATCCCTCCTCGAACAGAATGGAGCTTAGCTCCTCCACCTATCTTTCATAGTCCTCCGTGGCCCAGTCCACTCCCTTCTGGAAGGCGGCATGGACTTCGGCCCGCAGCGAAGACTTGAGATCAACGCTCTCCTTCTGCAGCCGCTCTAGTTCAACACGCTGAGCTGCCAGTTCGGCACTGTCCTTCTGTAGCCGCTCCAGATCGGCACGTTGCCTCGACGATTCGGCCGCCGACTCTGCCTTTTGCTTTGCCAGCTCGATCACCAGTTCGAGCGACCTTTTCGTCTTCACCCGAATCTCCCCCCTCAGCTGGTGGGTCTTCGATGTAAGATCAGTGATGCTGGCTAGTGCCACATCCATTTATGCATTCAGCTCGGCGTTGCTCTTCATCGAGTCCGCCAACTCCTTCCTGAGTTTCTCCCTCTTGGTCTCCAGTTGAGAAACCCTGGAGACGTTTTTGTCACTCTTTTCAAACACCAACTGGAGCCTCTGAACATTCTGCAAAGGAGAACGAATTAGACAAGAGCAGCCGGAACAAAATCCATCAAAGATGCACCAGGAATACTTACTAGGAGATCGGCCTGAATCGCCGAGGCCAGTAGCTTCTCGTTGTCGGATTTTGCATGCTGCTCCATGTCGCGCAGTAGGGCACAGGCTTTGGAGAGAGCCCCAATAACAAGAGGGTTCCCTAATACCCAGTCCTCCACATTCAGGGGCCTCCCGGGCTGAATCTCCAGCCTCGGCCTCCACGTTGCAGGCATGACGGCACGAGACCCGGAGGACGATCCGGATCCTTGCCCTGAAGGTCCACTGATTTCGCGGACCGTCTCGGCAGCAGCCCTGTTCGCTGGCGCGCTCTTTTTAGGGGGATCCTTACCTCCAGGAACGCGCGCAGGCGTCCTGCCCTTTAGGGCCTGCTCAGCCTCTGAGTCCTTTTCCCCCACTTTGGACTTCTTTCTGGGCGGAGATCCGTCCCTCGTACGCCTAGGGGAGTGTCTTCGTTCTCCCTCGTTCGGGGCGATGACGAGAGCGGAGGTAATGGCGACACCACCCGAGCCCGAAGCCGCGCGGGTGCTGGCGGAGGAAGGCACTACGGAGGATGAAGTCTCGTGCCTGAATTTGGCCGCCAGATCCCTCGTTTTCGGCAAAGGCAAGTCGCCTTCCATCCCCTCTCCTTGGTCTGATGAATAAGCCTCTACAGCCTCTCTTAAGCTTGATGACCCCGAGCTGGTGGAGGCAGACGCCTCGGCACCGGATGCAACTCGGCTTGCAACCGGATCAATCAGCGGAATACCCCCGGGCACGGCCAAAGTAACAGAAGGGAAACCAGTCTGCATTTCGTCCCCCGACGCTGCCTCGATCCTCTTGTAGTGACCGCGATACCTCGGCGTATAGCCTAGCAGCTTCCAAGCCGCCCTGTTCTCGTACCCGGTGTACTTTTCGACCCTTTTATGGTCGGCGACGTTCTTCTTCCAACCATCATGCGCCACTCGACACTGCCTCTCTCGCAGTTCTGCACAATAAAAAAGGATATCAGTTCAGCAATTCAAAGGGTGGATGAGATAAGCAAAATGATGGGACCATGTGCGTCCTGTCCTCACCAGTGCCGAACTCCCAGTCCCTCGAGACGCATAAAAGGTCGTCCTAGGCTTTCTTACCTGAATCTTCCAAAGCCAAGACGAAGCCCTTCCGGAGCTGTTTCACCCGGAGATAGTAGTTGTCTCCCCCGGCCTTACAGATGTCGTATACATCCTCGATGTCATGGATACCAAGGTTGATCCCTAAAACCTCATTTAATTTCACCGTGCCCATGACGACGTTGTAGCCGTTGGGCATCAACTGGCAAGGGGCAAGAGACCAAGCACTGAGGCAGGCCCTAAGCAGGGGATGTAAGCGAAATCTAACCCCGCCCTCGATCACAGAAATCAAAGGGAACGACATCCAGCTGCCGGACCAACAGCGCAGGGCATGGTCGGAAGGAGTCGCCGGCTTGAGGCGGACCCCTTACGGGATATTATACGCCCCCATAAACCTAGCTATACCCTCAGATGTCTCTAACTGTATCCTAGGACTGGCCATTTCTACAACCTAGGGGAGGAGAGGCAAGAAGAGAACCTAGAAGGGAAAAACCCTACAAAGACAGGGACTCGAGATGACTTATAGGAGAAGAAGAGTGAGCCAGGGACGAGAATCAGCCTGAGCGTGCGATATCTTCGATGTCTCGCAGTCGTCCTCGCCTGAACCTCTGGAAAGATCTTGAGAGTGAAGATGAAGAATAGAACAAAAATCAGAAATGAAAATAAAGATGGTAGGGCAGAGGAAGACACCCCTATTTATAAGGAGAAGGAAGCCCTCCTTGGGCACCATTTAGAAATTCGAAAAGACAGCATCGTGATTCGCGCCTGTCTCATCAAACTGACGGCACAGTCAGTAATGAAACGACACGGACCGTTTCCTGTGGTAAGCAGGACGCGACATTGATTACCTCGAAGAATCGGAACGGCACCGGGTAATGATCAAACGTCTCCAGTCAGACCCTCTAGCTTCCGACCTCTAAAGGCTAGGGCCCCTAAGAAGTCACAAGCTAGGGGGCAATTGTGTGGGGAGATTTTCAAGACACCAAGATTATACTGATCTCGGCGATAAGACGTCAATTAGTGCACCCACGTGCCGACCAGACGCACCTCGGCAGCAGGGTCAGAGCCTTGGCCGAAGCCAGCTTGACTTCGGCTTCCGTACTGAGCTTGGCTACGTAGGCTGACCTTGGCTGCGCGCCTGACCCCGGCTGGGGGAGTCGGGTCGGCAGCCAAGATAAAATAAAAAACCATGGTCTTTCCCCTACGTCCGCCACGTCATCAGACACATGGCAGACTACGGGCACGTGCCATTGAAACAGATGCGCCATCCCAGCCGTCCACAATCTTCGCCAGATCACTGACAAGGCGGCATCCAGCAGCTGTAGCCAAATCAAGGCCGAGCCCGAGGATGGATCCGATGGGACCTCAACCGCCAAATGCTTGAGACACGATCAGACACAACATGACATGCATTTAATGTGACGTGGGCTGATAGGACTGGCATTAAATGCTTCGTGGGCTATGATGGACCCGCATTTATTACTTTGTGGGCTAATGAGATCATTCCTATCAAATCTAGGGGCCCACTCCAAGATATCAGGTAGAATCCTCTATAAATAGGATGACATTCCATAACAAAGGTATGCATAGACATCCCCTCTTGAGCCGTTACTCTGTCTCACTTCTCCCTCTTCTTCCTCTGTTTAGTTCATATACTTAGGCATCGGAGAGCCTTGCGCCACTTAGGCCAGGGCTCTTTGACCGTTTGTTCCTCCCCTTTCAAACTTAAAGGCGGCTGACCTTCATCATATGTTTGGATAAGTCCTACCAGGCACCCCATAATCTTGTGAGTTATAATTTTTGCACTTACAATGATAATCTACTTTTAGTAAACTTCCTGATGGTATATGGATTTAAAAAATCTGACGGGTGGATCAAGAGTTATGAATTTTTAAATGTTAAACATATGCGGGCTCCCCAAAAATTAAAGTGTTTTCGAGGTCTTCAAATGGACCTGGCCCATATATCATCAGGACCTACTCATTAAGAGACTCCCACCGGTACTCAGATTTCACAAATCCTACGGTCAGATCCTAAATTATTATTTTTCTTCCAAATTAATAAAGCCCCAGTCCCTTAAAACTCGAACTTCCTGCCGGTCTTCAAATGGTTCGAGTCAATATGCCAATGTGTTCTCCTCACCAGGAGTCTTCCATGAACGTGTAATTCTCAGAAATCCAATGGTTAGATCCTAAGCTTGATTTCTACATATTTGGCATGTGCGGGTCTCACCTTTTTTCCAATCAAAGAGATGAATGGCCGCCCTCTCCAATTCATCAACCCAACCCGGTCAAGCCCATCAATCCATATAATACGTTCGACCCATCAACAAAAGCAAGCCTTCGAAACTCAACTTTTAATAGGATAACTAACCCTGCAATCAATCTGATCTTCATTTGAATCATCCATCTCATGCTTCGGCAAATCTTCTTTTCAAATTATGGGATGAACCTTACCACCTCAGGAGTCTTATCTTTTCCATTCTCTCTGTTTGAATATCTCATCCTAGCCTAATCCCAGTATGCCACCCACGCATCTTTCCTCTTCCCTTTCCCATATGGACTCTTCCTCTCTCAAACTATAAAACAAACCCATATGCCGCTGGACCAGTTCAGATCCAATCACCATCTTCTTCCTTAGGCTGAGCCTCAACTGCATCCTCATCAGCTCACATAGATGATCAACTCCACCCCTCTCTATCGTCAACTCCATCACAACAACCATCTCTTCATCATCTCACACAGACGATCAACTCTAGCGCTCTCATCTCCATCCCAGAACGCCTGGCAATAGAATCTAGATCATCCCCATCTCGCCCACGCCCATCATCTTCTTCATCCTTCTCATCTCCACTAACCCCTTACCTCACGGCCCTCCATTCCCACTTAATTACCACATCTCAACCCCAAAACAGATCCCACCTTTGCCATTGCAGATCATCTTTAACATCCCATCTCCACTTCACAGAACCATACCCAATGTTATCACTATACCAAACAACCACGTCTCTCGAAAGCCACCATCTCCATCACCTTCTGTTGGAAAATAGGTGGGCCTCTAGGATAGGTTTCAAAACTTTTGACCCACTTGATGCAAGGATCAACTATCCAGAAGGCTACCAAAATCAGTCCAAGATGTAAACCCTCAATCTCACATATCAAGTTCAGTAAATGACTCTATCTACAAGATAGAAAACCAGCAACAAACATGCAACAAAGATCTATAACATACAAGGAAATAAATTATATCTTTGGAGCTCGGTTGTGCTCTAATGGAGAAGTTGTTACTTTCTTTGATGACGAACTCTTTCGCGAATCAAAAAGGTTTCTCCAATACTCAATAGTCTTCCACGCTGTGACCCGAATCAGAATCTCTTTCTCAAGAAGATGCATGGGACCTTCAAGAGAAACTATCTAGGAACTATAATGAACTAGAAGAGAACTAGAAGAGAAGAGGATGTGCAACACTTGCACGCACTCAAGGGCACTCAAGGGCTGGGCGTGAATCACTCCTGGGGATCAAGTAGTGGACATCCAAGCCTAAGTCTCCTCTTTTTATAGCTTCTCCAAACCTCCACTTACTAATTTTCATTAGAAGTCTCACTTCTAAAATAATTAGTAACTATCTCTTCTTTCTAATTAAAATAGAAGTCTCACTTCCATTAATTAATTAATAACTTACTATTACTACTATTAGAAGTCTTACTTCAAATAGAAATAGTAACATTCCTTTTAGAGTTCAACTAGTGTTAGAAACTTTATAATAATTGGGCTAACGTCGGGGACTACTAGGGATTCCTTAGAAAGCTGGCTCCAACTCGGACTCGCGATCCCATATCTCATGTGTAATCCGGGCCCATAATTAATTGCAAATAACTCCACTATATAAATGCAATTGAACTCCAGTCTTAGGAAATTATATAGAAGACCCTAAACTTCCACACTGCCATAAGTAAGCCCCTCTATCAATATCCATGGATCAGTTGGACTTGTCTTCGAAATTAGATCCATATCTTATTATCCTTGAGCCCCAATTAATTATAATGATCATAGGTACCTTTCCAATTAACTCTTAATCAGAATGGGTGTTCACTTACCAATGATTAAATCCATTAATTGGCATAAGGGGATATTAAAGATAGATTCCATCTTGACCATTCATTGTACCCACAGTCCTACTACCACGTACCCAAATCACCGAGGTGTTGACCTACAGATGGCCTCATTAATTGGTGACTCAAAGCAAATGAATAGATAAAAGCTTGAGTTCATTAATGTCTCAAGATTAAGAGCTTACTGCTAGGGAATTATGAGAGTAGACCTTAAAGTTTAAAGACAGTGTTCATAAGGTGCTTCTCATGGTCCTTCAATACATCCAATGTACCAGCACTATGATCCAGAATCTTCCATTCTGATGATCGAGACAAATCACACTATCTCATAATGATCAAAGTTTGCAACCATGTCAGTATGAGATGTCCAGTCTCATCACTGGTTGTGAAGATTGTAGGTGCAGAAAATAATGACCCACAATAAGAGGGTGCCTTATAGGACTTATCCGAGAAGATGATGGTGTCTGGAAGTAACTGGATGCCGTCCGGAAGCCTGAAAGGGAATAGCAAACGGTCAGAGGACCCTGGCCTGGACGGCGCAAGGCTCTCCGATGCCAAAGTCAGTATGGGAACTGGAACAATGGAAGGAGAGGGAGAAGAGAGACAGAGTAAGGGCTCTGTGAATGGGATTCTGCGTACCTTGCATGGTGCATGGAGTTCTATTTATAGAGGTTTGGATCGTATCTTTCAGAGGATATCTTGGTGTGGGTCCATGATTCGACTGGGAAGTCATGATCAGCCCACAAAGTAATAAATGCAGTCTAATCCGGCCCACGCAGCATTTAATGCTAGTCGGGTCAGCCCACATTGCATTAAATGCGTGTCTTGTTGGGCCAGATTATGTTGGGCGCCTTTGGCGGTTGAAGTACCAGCGGATCTGCCCTCGGGCCTTGCCCTGATGTGGCCTCAGCCGCTGGATGCCGCCATGTCAGCGATCTGGTGAAGATAGCGGGCGGCTGGATGTCGTGTCTGTCCCACTAGCTCGTGACCCTATCTCTCCACGTGCCTGATGACGTGGGGAATGAGGGGCGCAAGTAAAGGCTCTTTCTTGCTTCGGCTACTGTCCTGGCTTCTTCAGCCGAGGTGGCTTCAGCCGAGGTAGGGCTCTATGCGGAGATGGCATCCGGGGTGGCCCTGCCGAGGAGGACTCTTTTCCGAGATGATTCCCGAGGTGGGCCAGTTCGGCGCTAAGGGCCCGGAGCTGCCTGACTTCGGCCGGACCTCCTGCCCTGGTAGCCGGGGTGAGATTGGTGCCACGTAGATGGCACGCGGATGGCACGTGAGAATGCTTAGCCCCATCTGATGGCTGTGATTAGCTTAATCCTGTAGCTCTGGAAATCTCCCCACACAATTGCCCCCTAGCTTCTGACCTTGCGCAGAACGTCAGTGCCGTGAGGTCGGGAGCTATGTGCCGGGTCTATCTGGAGGAAAAAGCCCATTTCGGCCCTGACTCGCTGTCGCTTTGGATGTTCGAGGTAATAAATGGCGTCCCCTATTCAATGCTGAGGACAGTTCGACGGCTCCACGCGTCATCTCCTGGCTGGTTGTCTGTCTCCTCGAGGTCGTACGCGCCGTCTCGTCAGGGGCGCAATCAATTTTTGAAATAATTTGCGCGCCGTTTCGTCAGGGGCGTAATAAATTTTTGAAATGATTCGCGCCGAATCCCAAGAGGCGCCCCCTGGCGCGCCCGATTAGGGTTTCTGGAAAGGGGGACTCTCTGCTATATATAGGGCAATCGAGGTTCGTTTTACCCTTCGTCTGCTATTCTGAATCAGAGGCGAGCATCAGAGGTGGGCAAACTACTGTGAGGGAGCTTCATCTGAGAAGTGGTGCGCTGCTGAAGTTGAGTCTCTCTGTTGCCCAGCATCTTCGTTCTGCATCCGTAGCTTCCGTAAGTTCCTCCTGCCCTGCCTCTTCTTCTGCGGGTTTCTCTGTTTTTAGACTGGGATAGGAATGGGGATTTATAGCCACTGGTTAGAGGGCGAGGCAGCGATCGAGGGTTTCAGGTCGGCCTTTAGGATCCCTGCTGATGTCCAAGTCAGGGGTGCTGAACCCCGTGGCTACAACCCTCGCGACTTTTCGGGAGGCTGGATGCCTTTTCCGCTAGTGGCCGTGATAGAAGGCGGGGTCCGATTCCCCCTTCACCCACTTCTCAGGAGGTGCCTTAGTCAGTGGCGTCTTTGCCCCTGCCAACTGCTGCCGAATGCCTTCAAGATCGTGATGGGCACGGTCAAGTTGAATGAGGTCCTGGGCACCGACTTCGGCGTCTTCGACCTTGAGGATGTCTACGACATGTGCAAGTCTGGAGATTCTTATTATCTCCGGGCTAAGCCAGGCCGGGACGGCTTCGTCCGATACTTGGAGGATTCGAGCAAGTATGCCGGAGACGATCTTCTGTACGTCTCGGGGAACTGGGAGCTTGGGGAGGTGGACACCGATAGAGGCTACCAGGTCCCTCGCCACTTCGGTACCATTCCAAGTAAACACCCTTCGTTTCTTTTCTTTTTTCATAAGTTTCTTTTTGTTCTGCCGCGCTTATGCTTCTAATTGTTGTAGCTTTGAAGGAGAGAAAACAGGCTGCCAGATACATTTGGAAGAGGAACGATGCCTGGCTCCGTCTGGTGAAGCGATACAGCGGTCATGACGGCAGGGCGGCTTGGTCGCTGCTAGGGTATCGGCCGAAGTACCGCGGGTACTTGAGGGGCACCGTAGAGCCGATCCAGAGTGAAGGTGCCGGATCCGAGGTCGGTCAGGAGCAGGCCGTTCCGGAGGTCGCAGAGCCCTCGCGGGTGTCGTCTGATGTCAGGGCAACGTCTGCAACCCTAGCTTCCACATCGGGATCGAGACTTCCCCAGGTCTCAGGAAGGGAATCGAGTCAACCTGCCCGATCTCCCTCGCCTGGCTCCGAGATGAGGCACAACAGGCGTTTGTCCTTCGAGGACCTCGAGGCTTTGGCGCTTGGAGTGGAGGACGCCCGAGCCCCCCAGGAGCTGGTAAATTCTCCGAGGCATCCGTCTCCGAGGGCTCGGGTGGTTTCTCCTGCAGAGGTGGCGGAGGTTCCCGCGCCCCCTAGCCCTGTTGATCCAGGGGTACGGCTGCCCCCGGCTGAGGTTGAGCGGGAGGAAACTCGGCCGCTGAAGATGCCGAGGACCGACGCGGGCCCTAGCTCGGCTGCTGCCTCGTTGCCGCAGGGGCCGCCGTTATGGGAGCCGAGCTTCATGCTTGGGCCGGGGAGGCCGATGACGATGGAGGATTGCATTCTTCATAAGATTGATCTCCCGGTCCTCGAGGCCCTAGGGCGAGCCTGCGCCCTTCCCCGGGACATGGAGCGGCTGGACAAGTACAGCGATCAGAAGCTGCTCCTGTCGATGTTGCAGTCCAACTTCGTGGTAAATCTTCATTTCCCTTCGTCAAACCAGCGATTCAGCGTCTGACGCACTTTGGATCTAATACGTACATCTCGTTTCTTTGACAGGCGGCACAGAAGTCCATGGCTGTTGCTGACAGGATCCGCAGGTACAGCGCGGACGTTGCCGAGCTGTCCGTGGAAAAGAACGGCCTGCAGGAATCCCTGGACGCCGTTAGCCAGAAGTTAGCCAGGGTGGAAGAGGAATACGCGGCGAAGCTCGAGCAGGTGAGGGAAGAAGCCGAGGCGGAGAGGACTAGAGTGGCCGAGCTTGAGGTCTCCATCTCGAAGATGGGAGACGATTACGCGGCCCTGCTTCAAGCCGAGTCCAAGAGGGCGGATGAGGCCGAGGCGAAGCTCGAATCCGAGTCCAAGAGGGCGGATGAAGCCGAGGCGAAGCTCGAGTCCGAGTGCGATGCTGCGTTCGAGGATGCCAAAGTGCAGGTCGCCGCCCACTACAAGGAAAGGGTTCTTGTTGTGAGGGATAAGGCCTGGGCGAAAGGGTGGCTTGCCGGCCTGAAGGAGGTCGGGGTCTCGGAGGGCCACCCCTCCTTTCGGGAGCCTCCTCCGTACACGCTTCCGGTGCCGACCTCTGCCCGTCCATCCGGCGAAGCTTCTGACGCTGCAGCCCGTGCAACTGACCGGTCATGACCTCGGGACCTCGGGACCTCGGGATATCGGGATATTCGCTTTCTTGCTTTATGCTCTGTAATTTTCTTCAATTTGTATTCGCTGAACACTGTAATGAGTGAGATTTTAATACAATTGAAGGTTTCTTCAAATACTCGCGCTTCTGTCTCTTTTAAGCCTGGTGCTTTGATGCTTGAGTTCGGCAGAGTGCTCCTTGTGACGGAACGTTAGAACTGAGTGTCGAGTAGTCTTCTTGGGCGCTAGCGTCGATACTCCATACCCTAGGTGATCTTCTTTGGTATTCGCGCTGATCCTCCGTATTTTAGGTGATCTTCATTGGTATTTGCGCTGATCTTCCGTATCTTGGGCGATCTTGAATAGCGATAGACATGATGGCGCGGCTGACGAGGGAATCGGACGGATGTCTCCACGTGGCGCCATAGGGATCGCCGGTCAACAGTCGTGCATCCCCAGTAACGCGTGGGAGACTTCGCCCTCATAACTCCTTTCGGAGACTGAGCCTTCCTCCACCCTATAAGTAGGGGGAGCAGGCTCGCCATGGGAGAAGGAAAGAACATAGCTGTAGGAGTCATGTGTCTGAAATCGCTTGATCCGGGGGGAACCCTGCGCCGTTGGACGGCTATCCCCGAGGGGGGGAAGGCTGTCGTGGTCTGCGCGCTCTCTGAAGGAACTCCCCGTGGACCACGCGCTCTCTGAACGCGGGTCCATGGCCATCCGTCCCTGGCCAGACAGAATGAGGATGCGCTGCAGGGGGACGGTGGCGCACTCTCGTCCGACAAGGCCCTGTGCGCCCGTCGTACGGGAGGCGGGATGAGGCCCCGCTGGACCGGGAGGCTTCTTCAAGCTTGGCTGGTCCCAAAGATAGCATAACACATTTAATGGTAACATGTGTGGCCCCACATGATGGAATTTTCCAACAATCTCCCACTGGGCCATATATGTAACTTAACAAATGTGTATGACTGTATGAGCTCCAAAATTATGCTATCATAATCTGAGGGTATATCCAAACAATCTCGTCCATTGATTTTGCCGGTATAGGATCAAAGCGATTTTCGTCATATTTAACATGACTAAACCCATCAATGGTCACGTACACCAACATAACCAAATGACATAGATCAATCATGGATGCGTAGCATGGAAAATACATGCAATGTGATCTTGACATGTCTATTTCCAACTGGTCCTACTTTATTCCTTAGTGAGATCAATATTGAATACAATGTAACAGAGTGAAATGAACTGAATACTTTATTTCTGATCAGAAAAATATCCAAATACATAAATGCATAAGTATGTCCAAAATTAAACATAAAGCAATAATATATAAACTGATACGAACTCCCACTATAGTCTGATATCCTCACATAAAATAACACCCATATGAGCAGTGTGTTCATGAAAGACCTTGGGTGGTAATCCCTTTGTAAACGGATCCGCTATCATGGAGTTTGTCCCAATGTGCTTTATGGATATCTGTCCATCCTGTATTCTCTCCTTCACAACTAGGAACTTAATTGCAATATGTTTTGACTTAAATGAGCTCCTGTTGTTGTTGGAATATAGCACTGCTGACTTATTGTCACAATATAGTGTGAGTGGTCTTTCAATACCCTCTAGAACTCGCAGCCCAGTGACAAAATTCCGCAGCCATATACCATGATTGGATGCCTCATAGCATGCTACAAACTCTGCTGCCATGGTGGAATTAGTAACGAGTGTCTGTTTGGCACTCCTCCAAGAGATAGCTCCACCAGCTAACAGGTAAAGGTAGCCTGATGTGGATTTCATACTGTCTTTGCATCCAGCAAAATCAGAATCAGAATACCCGATGATCTCCAACTGATCCGATTTTCTATATGTGAGCATGTAATCTTTTGTTCTCTGTAAATATCTCATAACCCGCTTGGCTGCTTTCCAATGATCCATTCCAGGATTACTTAAATATCTGCCTAACATGCCAACAATGTACGCAATATCCGGACGCGTACACACCTGAGCATACATTAAACTACCTACAACTGATGCATAGGGAATCTTTTGCATTTCCTTAATTTCAAGGTTAGTTTTAGGGCACTGATTGAGACTGAACTTGTCTCCCTTAGCGACAGGGGTGTCACCTGGTTTGCAGTCCTGCATGCCAAATCTTTTGAGTACTGTATCGATATAACGTCTTTGTGATAATCCAAGAATACCCCGAGAACGATCATGGTGTATCAGGATCCCTAATACAAAGGAGGCATCACCAAGATCTTTCATCTCAAATTTCTTTGATAGAAATCTCTTGGTTTCGTGCAACATGCCTATATCATTTGTGGCAAGTAGTATGTCATCGACATACAAAACCAGGAATATGTGCTTACTCCCACTGAATTTGTGATACACACAATTATCAACGGCGTTTGTCTCAAAACCAAACGAGATAATCACATGATGAAACTTGTGATACCACTGACGAGAAGCTTGCTTGAGTCCATAGATAGACTTTGTCAATTTACAGACCATATTCTTTGGGTCTCCCAACTCAAAGTTTTCTGGCTGCTTCATATAAATTGTTTCGTCAATGTCACCATTGAGAAAAGCTGTTTTGACGTCCATTTGATGAAGCTCAAGATCAAAATGTGCAACAAGTGCCATGATTGTCCTAAAAGAGTCTTTCGATGAAACCGGAGAGAAAGTCTCTTTGAAGTCAATCCCTTCCTTTTGGGTAAAGCCTTTAGCTACAAGACGAGCCTTATACCTCTCCACATTACCATTCGAATCCCTTTTGGTTTTAAAAATCCATTTGCAACCAATGGGCTTCGCACCTTCTGGTAATGGAACAAGTTCCCAAACCTTATTGTCTTGCATAGACTTATACTCCTCATTCATAGCATCAATCCACTTTTGAGAGTTGGAACCTTGCATGGCCTGGTGGAAGTTGATTGGATCATTTTCCACCATTCCAATTTCTTCCTCATGTTCTTGGAGAAATACGAAAAAATCGTCAGGAATAGCATTTCTCCTTTCTCTAGTGGATCGTCTTAATGGCACTGGTTCTTGAGGTTGTGGAGTTTGTCCCTCAGGAACGATCACCTCATCTTGAATAGGGGTTTGAACAACATTGTCTAGTTGAGGATCCGGATTCGCTTCTTGATCAATGACAGGCATAGAAACCGGCACATTGTCAATAGCGATAGTGGGAATCGAAACCGATTCTTCCTCAAAGACAATGTCTCTAACCTTATTTCTCCCCCCAAACTCAACATCCTCAAAAAATATTGCAGTTCCCGTCTCAAAAATTGACTTAAGTGTGGGATCATAAAACTTATAGCCCCTAGATCGCTCAGAGTAGCCAATGAAGTAGCTGCTCACAGTTTTGGAGTCCAATTTTTTTTTATGTGGCCTATAAGGCCTTGCCTCAGCAGGACATCCCCAAATGTGAAAATGTTTGAGACTAGGCTTACGGCCTGTCCAAAGCTCATAAGGTGTTTTTGCAGCTGCTTTAGTTGGCACTCTATTCAGAATATAAGCTGCTGTTTTGATTGCTTCTCCCCAGAGTGACTCTGGTAAAGAAGAATGACTAATCATACTCCTTACCATATCCTTAAGAGTCCGATTTCGCCTTTCAGCAACACCATTCATGCTAGGTGACCCTGGCATGGTGTACTGGGGGACGATTCCACATTCCTCTAGGAATTTAGCAAACGGTCCTGGACGTTGTTCACCTGATCCGTCATATCTACCGTAGTATTCACCACCACGGTCAGACCGGACACACTTTATTCTTTTGTTGAGTTGGTTCTCAACTTCAGCTTTAAATGTTTTGAACACGTCCAAAGACTGTGATTTCTCATGAATGAGAAATAGGTACCCATAGCGAGAGTAATCGTCTATGAATGATATAAAATACTGTTGGCCATTCCAAGAAGCCGTAGGGAATGGGCCACAGATATCTGTGTGTATCAATTCTAAGACATCTGTAGTTCTATTGGCACCTAATTTCTTCGTTTTGGTCTGTTTTCCCTTGATGCAAGCAATACAAACATCAAAGTCTGTAAAGTCAAGGGAATCTAGAATTCCATCAGACACAAGTCGCTCAACTCTAGGCTTAGAGATGTGACCTAAGCGTTTGTGCCATAATGTGGCTGAATTTTCTTTGCTCAATTTGCGTTTAGTACCTCGTGATTCCACATGCAAGGATTCATTATAAGAAACAATTATATCAAGCAAATATAAGTTGTCATATACACATAGAGAACCAGTTCCAACAATATTTGAATTTATAGATAAGCTGACTTGATTGTTTCCAAATGAACAAAAATAACCAAACTTGTCCAATAAAGAAACTGAAACCAAATTCCGTCTAAAAGACGGTACAATAAAAGTATCTACTAAATCCAAATAATAACCAGTTTTCAATAACAACCTAAAATGCCCTATTGCCTCTACTTCTACCGAGTTGCCATCGCCCACAAAGATGTGTCTTTCAGCATCACTTGGCTTTCGGCAGCTCAGGCAACCCTGCATAGAAACACTGATGTGAGTAGTAGCACCAGAATCTAACCACCACGTGTTTCTAGGTACTGAAGCTAAATTGACCTCAGAACAGACCAAAGTAAGAAATGTACCTTTCTTTGCACGCCAAGCGTGATATTTGGTACAGTCCTTCTTCACATGTCCAGACTTGTTGCAAAAGAAACAACCCTCATTTGCTTGCTGTGGTTTCTTTTGAACCTCATTTGTTTGTTGTTGTTTCTTTTGGGCTGGACCCTTAGCAGCATCATTATTCTTTCTCTTTTTGCCCTTATCTTTAGAGGTGTTAGCCAAATGAGCACTTTCTGTCCTGTCTTGCTTCAATCTCTCTTCCTCTTGCACACAATAAGAAATGAGCTCATTAAGAGTCCATTTCTCCCTTTGACAGTTGTAACTGACTTTAAATTGACTGTATTGTGCAGGAAGTGATATTAATACCAAATGCACGAGCAAGTCGTCAGACAGCTCGAGCTTCAGTGCCTTAAGCTTAGAAGCAAGATGAGACATATCCATAATGTACTCCCGTATATTCCCCTTGCCATTATACTTCATAGAAATCAAGCTTTGCAAAAGCGTGCTTGATTCTGCCTTATCGTTTTTCACAAAACGCTTTTCAATCTCGGCGAGGAATTCTTTGGCTGTGGTTAACTTGTCAGATACCGCACCCCTAAAAGCCTCCGGAATGCCGCGCTTAATGATCATAAGACTCATGCGATTTGAGCGATCCCACTTCTCAAAGTTCTTCTTTTCACTGAAGGAAATCGCGATTCAGATCTGAAACTTCTCATAAAGAGACTACTATGGTTGATGCAAAGCATGACAGATTTTAAAAAATCTGATTTCTGCACTATGCAGCGGAAATCAGCCATAAAGAATCGCATAGAAACTCCATTAAATCATGACCAACAAGTGTATAATTAAAGGAGAATGAAGAAGACTCATACCTCAAAGATTTGTAGACTTCAAATCTCTGAAAAAATAGATCCAAAGGCGCGAACTCAGACTTGCAATTTGCAAACAAGTTGCTGGAATTTTCTTGCACTAGTATTGCCTTTGATCTTCTCCTCTATCTCACTTCCAAATCTGATTGGCTAAGATGGTGGGATCTTAATCTAGGTATTAAGAACTATTTCTCTAAGGGAAAATCTCAGACCTCAAGCTTTCTTCTCTCAAGAAGAGAACCTTTCCAAGGCTGGACGTGTGGGGCTCTCCTTGTGCTCACAAATTGTTTCACAAAGTGTGTTGTGAAACTTGCAAAGGCATTCTTCTTAGCTTCCTTGTTATGGACGTCCAAAGGGGATGATTCTCCTTTTATAGAAACTATGGGAAGCCTTTCCTATTTAGTTATCTCTCCTTATTCTAATTTATGTCCAAAAAGGAAAGACTTATTTCCTTTAAGAAACACTCTAATTAGAAAAGGAAACCAAAAGGAACTTTCCATACAATTAGTAATACTAGTTGTAGAACACTTACTAATTTTAAGTTCCTAATCCAAAAAGGAAACTAACTCATAGGAATACTAATCCAAAGAGGAGTCCAACTTTCCAAGTAGAGTCCTACTCAAAGTTGGAAACCTTACCCATGGAAATCCTATTATGGACATCCCACATATCAATGCACACCATGGCCCACATATAATTTATCTAGAGTTAAATTCATGTATGCCATCAAAGGCCTATTTGAATTCAAACTCAAAATTATTTTTCCACTAAAATAGTTCATCCTTATGTTATCTAAACATCTTAGGAAACCATGCCAATCTTGGTAAGTGACTAGAGAAGGGACCAAAAGACATATTTGCCATTGGCTCCCAAAATGACCAAAATGTCCATGCTAAACCCATAGCAACATAAAGATCATTTTAACCTTAACTCATTCCACTAAAGAGTTATGGTTGAACTCCAAGGACAAATATATATTATAATAAGCTCGTCATAAAATGACGGTTGTCTTCGACCTACTAAGTGTAATGACCTGAATGCCCCTCTATGTAACATCCATAATCGAGTCAGGTTATCATATGTACTATCAACCTTCCCGATTACATCTAAACCTTAGAACTTCATATCCTTAAACATAATCATCATTCGAATATCATTCTCTTGATCCAGGGAGCGACCCACAAGTTCAATATCCATATGGAACATCCATATACTAAGATCTTAGATTTTGATGATTAATCGGATAATTCTAAGGGGACGATTATTCCATCATCAGATGGCATAGATTCTATATTGCATTTGCACGTCCCAACTGATCAAGTCCGAGTACCCAAAACACAGAGCTGTTGACCCATGAATAGAATCTCACCCATAGTGAATTAAAGCGCAAGAACTTGACTTCGTCAGTTCATCCACAAATGCTCAAGATTAAGAGCACCGGTCACTTAGTAGCATGAGGTGACTTGATCTCTTTTCTGTGATAGTACTATTTTAGAGATCACACCTACAACGGTCCTGTTCAATGCATGACACATGCACTAATGAGATAGATCCGGAAAAGCCCTCCCGTGACTTAGGTATGTCACCCTATATAGGAGAGTATCTCATTATAACTTCTACCAAGATGAAGTGCCCAGCTCCATCTTTCAGTTATGAACAAATATGATGTTTCCAGTTGTCCATGAATTAGACCTATCTGTGTGTAGACACTACACACCTAATTCATTTACTAGAAACAATGGGCCTTACACAACCATACATATATACATGTTTAAGCATAAAAGAGTCATTCCATTAAATAACCAGTTAAATATCCATTAACAAAAGATGAGAGTGCAGCTAGTGGGCTTTAGGGCATACACCAATCCCAACAAACTCCCACTTGCACTAAAGATCACTACTTCCTAACTTAACACCCATAGACTCAACACGAGAAGTGAAGACTTTCTCAGTAAGAGTCTTAATGAATGGATCAGCTAAGTTATTTGCTGAAGCAATATGCTCCACCACTATCTCTCCATCCTGAATGAATTCCCGGATCAAGTGGTACTTTATCCGAATGTGCTTGCCTTTCTTGTGATTCCTAGGCTCTTTGCACTGTGCTACAGCACCAGTGTTATCGCAGTACGTGACAATCGGTTTTTGCACTGCAGGAACAACTCCTAATTCCAATAGGAATTTTCTGAGCTATACTGCTTCCTTCGCAGCTTCCGATGCCGCCACATACTCTGATTGAAAGGTTAGCATATAATCTTTCGTTCTCCGAAGATACTTGAATATATGTTTAACAGCTGTCCAATGCATAGGTCCAGGGTTTGACTGATATCTGCTAACCATGCCAACGGCAAAGCAAATATCTGGTCTAGTACATAACATAGCATACATGAGGCTTCCAACAGCGGATGCATATGGAACTCTCCTCATGCTCTCTATCTCTTCAGATGTCTTTGGACATTGATCTCGAGACAGTGGTACTCCATGTCTAGAAGGTGGGAGGCCCTTCTTGGAGTCATGCATGTTAAACTTGACCAATATCTTCTCAATGTAAGAAGATTAGGATAGGGCTAACATCTTATTCTTGCGATCACGCAAAAGCTTGATCCCTAAGATATAGCTGGCCTCACCCAAATCCTTCATCTGAAATTGAGAGGATAACCAAACCTTTGTGGATGACAATAAACTTACATCATTTCCTATGAGTAATATGTCATCTACATACAGAACCAAAAATGCAACTGCTTTCCCCATTTCCTTTCTTATACACACATGGTTCATCAATGTTTTGATCAAAGCCAAAGGATTTGACTGCCTGATTAAACTTGATGTTCCATGCTCTAGATGCTTGCTTAAGTCCATAAATGGACTTCTTAAGTTTACAAACCATGTTATCTTGGCCACTAGCAATGAAGCCCTCTGGTTGCATCATATAGATGCATTCGTCAAGACTTCCATTAAGAAAAGCTGTCTTGACATCCTTCTGCCATATCTCGTAGTCATAATGACATGCGATGGCCAAGAGAATCCTTATGGATTTAAGCATAGCCACTGGTGAAAAGGTTTCCTCATAATCGATACCCTCTTTCTGAGTATATCCTTTCGCCACCAGTCTTGCTTTGAAGGTTTCCACCTTCCCATCCACTCCTCTCTTCCTCTTGTAGATCCACTTGCACCCTATGGGTTTAATCCCTTCAGGTGCATCTACAAGTTCCCAGACTTGATTGGAATACAAAGAATCCATTTCAGATTTCATCGCTTGCTGCCACATGTTAGCATCTATATCCGTTACTGCTTCATCATAACTAGTAGGATCCTCAACCAGATCTTCAGAGTTTGTCTTAAAAGACACTCCTAGATATCTTTCTGGCTGTCTAGAAAATCTCCCACTACGACGAGGCTCCAGAGTGTTTAAAGGAATATCTTGTTCATCTACTGCCTCAGGATCTGGTACAGATGTTATAGGAGATCCCGGATGAATCTCCTCAAGGATTTCTTTACAACTAAGCTCTTGGTGCATCATACAATCATCCTCCAAGAACCTAGCATGAGTGCTGATGAGCACTTTTTGCTCCTTTGGATGATAAAAGATGCCACCTCTCGTTCCCTTAGGATATCCAATGAAGTAGCACATTTCCGATCTGGGTTCCAGCTTGGTAGCCTTATCATTCAGTACATAGGCTAGACAACCCCAAATGTGAATATGTCTTAAACTAGGTTTTCGACTTGTCCACATTTCTTGGGGTGTCTTAGGTACTGATTTAGAAGGTATCAGATTTAGAATGTATGCTGCTGCTTCTAAGGCATATCCCCAAAAAGATATAGGTAGGGTTGCATGACTCATCATGGACCTTACCATATCAAGAAGGGTACGGTTTCTTCTCTCTGCTACACCATTTTGCTGGGGTGTACCCGGTGCAGACAACTGAGACACAATCCCATGTTGTGTGAGGTACTCCTTGAACTCACCCAGGAGGTACTCGCCACCTCGATCAGATCGAAGGGCTTTGATATGTTTTCCTAGTTGTAGCTCCGCCTCAGCCTTGAATTGTTTGAACTTATCAAACGCCTCAGACTTGCGTCGCATTAGGTATACATATCCATATCCATATCTAGAGTAATCATCAGTGAAGGTGATGTAATACTCATACCCTCCTCGAGCCGGTTTGTTCATAGGACCACACACATCAGTGTGAATCAATTCTAACAACTCCTTTGACCTTAGTCCCTTTCCAGAGAATGACCGTTTGGTCATCTTTCCCTTGAGACAAGATTCGCACTGAGGAAAAGGTTCGAAATCTAATGAGCTCAAGGGCCCATCTTCTACCAACCTCTGAATCCGTTTTGGGTTAATGTGACCCAAACGTAAGTGCCAAAGATATGTGTCATTGATTGAAGATACCTTTCTCTTAAGGGAAGTTGAGCTTTCTTGTTGTACATTATGCAGTGTGGGAGCAATAGGATATATATAAAATAAGTTGTCATGTATTCTACCGGAACATATAATATTTCCATCTCTACTGATATCAATACCATAATGGAAAGAAACTGAATAATTAAATTCAATTAATCTGGAAACTGAAATTAAATTCTTCCTCATGTCCGGAACATAGAAAACATTATTTAAAACTAATATCCTATTACATGGAAAATGTAAAGTAACAACTCCTACTGCAACTGCCCAAACTTTAGCTCCAGTTCCGACTCTAAAGGCAAATTCTCCTTTCTCAATTCTCTGCATTATCTGAAACCCCTGCAATGAATTGCAGATATGATTAGTGGCTCCTGAGTCTACTATCCATGAGTCAGTAGAATCAACCACTAGACAAGTTTCAATGTAGTATGAAAAAGATGTACCTTTCTTAACTGAGGCCAGGAACTTGGGACAATCTTTCTTCCAATGACCTTTGAGGCCACACTTGAAGCATTTCCCTTTGGGCTTTCCATCTGTACCCTTGTCCTTTTTATTACCAGCATTGTTCTTTTTCAGCCCTTTTCCCTTATTCTGCTTCTTCTTGGACTTCTTCCCTTTCGGGTTCAGTTTAGAGGAAGACTGGAAAAAATGAGCTTGGGCTTTGGGCTTCATGATAGCCTCTGCCGCCTGGAGTTCTTTCATTAACTCAGGTAGAGTCATGTCCATCTTGCTCATATTGAAATTGAGCTTGAACTGATTGAAAGATTCCGGCAGAGTTTCGAGAATCATGTCAGTCTGACTCCCTGCATCAATCTCAGCCCCTAGAATCTCAGCTTCATTGAAACAATCCATCAGCTTGAGCATATGCTCTCTGACAGGTGTTCCCTCAGCCATCCTAGCATTCATGATGGTCCTCATAGCAGCTTGCCTAGCTGGCCTGCTCTTGTCTGCGAACATCTCAGACAAGGACATCATGATTTCATAGGCTGTGTCCATTTGCTCGTGCTGTGTTTGCAACACGTTGGACATGGAAGCGAGCATGTAGCATTTAGCCATGCTGTTCGCTTTCTTCCATTTCCTTTCAGCCTCTCGCTGGTCATCAGTAGAATTAGTATCAATATCGGGACAGTTTTCCAGCAAGACATACTTGTACTCCTCAGCAGTGAGTACTATGTCAAGATTTCTCTTCCAATCTACGTAGTTAGGGCCAGTCAGTTTATTCTCACGAAGAATGCACATCAACGGACTAAAAGAGTCTTTACCCATCTCTTTCTGGATATAAAACGGTTTATAATTAGACATGCATATATATGTAATATGTATATGGTGCTTATTACAAAAGGAAAAACAAAGCACAAAAACTTTTTACATTATTCAACCCCAATTATAATGTATCAGTGTTTCAACCTCCTCATAGACCCTCCATCGAAGGGATGGCCGAGCCTACAGTCACGTTGAATTAAGGCAGACTTATTTGGATTATCACTATCTGGACACACATCCAGTGGTACTCCAATCACTGATTGGTTTGGCCTCATATGACAAATAACCCTTAACTCCTAAGGAGAGGTCATCACCGTCTTATGTCAAGTGTATAACCATCTCTTATGAAATTCCCAGAATGTCTATGATTAAGTCTTCCGAAGGGAAGAGACTTTTATCCTTCCTAGAAGTGAACTTTAGTAAAGAGCTCCACCGAAGGGATGGCCGCTCCCACCAACACTTCATTGACATTCTATAGAAGTGGTCTTTAGTAAAGAACTCCACCGAAGGGATGGCCGCTCCTACTAACACCTCATTACGAATATTCACATTAGTTCACCCATTAACCCATCAAAGCGGTCTTCAGTTAAAGAACTCCACCGAAGGGATGGCCGTTCCCACTAACACTTTAATGAGATAACATGAACCGAAAATGGAAGGCCGTGGGGTCTTTCCTAAAACCCCTCTCCCACTTGATTATTTATCACTAGGGTTTATACTTTTTGACCTTTACATTGTTTTACTCAAAAACTCTTTTTTAAATCTAGCAAACTTGGTTAATTAAATTTATGACTTAAGTCATCTTAAAATCAAATAACCTTTGCTTTAAAACATTTGAGCAAATCCCTTCAAAGAGTCAAAAACCTATCTTGGGTTATGAAAACCCATAGGTAGCATCTAATTAGATTTTAGTTTAGCCTCCTTTGGAAACCAAGGGTACCAAGATAAACTAAACCCTATCCAATTTTAAACCTTAGACAAATAGAAGGTGCTGGTCTAAGTTCCGTTTAAAATAATTTGTCAAACTAAAAACAATCTAATACAATAAAGATGCCAATTTTAGAGCCTAAGGGTGGCCATGTTTCTAGGTGACAATTATAGCAATTATATAAAGCATTCATCCATGCATTCCATATATAAAAGCAAATAAAAGTATGCAATCCTTGATGGCTCCTTGCTCTTAGGATTTCAAATCCTAATCGAATTAGGACTCCTCATGCATCTAGAAGTCTTGACTCCTTCATCTCCAAGGACTCCAATTTCTTGCAACCTTCTTGTCTTGAAACTTTCCTTTTCTTGCTCGTTTCCATAAATTGATTTATACAAGCAAACCCATGAAAAACAAAACCAAAATTACATTGGAGATTCCTATGCTTTTCAAGAAAGCTTACATCAAGACTAGTTGGAATAAATTAAGGAAACTTTACAACTTCCTATGATTGCTAACCGCGCAATCGTACACTTTCCAACTAACTAAAAAACATCCAAATCCACATAACAATCATGCGAACCATCAAGGATGCAATACATGGCTGCAAACAAAGAGGTTAGTGCATGCAAACTCACTATGTGCATCATTAAACAAATCTGGAAAATAAATTCCAGCAATGTTAATGAAACTTGCACACAACATGCATCACAACATAACTTTAATAGGGTGCCACCATACCCATAATCAATCTAGGATTAATTACACACAACATGGGATCATGATTTCACATGGAGTGGCTCTGATACCACTGAAGGAAATCGCGATTCAGATCTGAAACTTCTCATAAAGAGACTACTATGGTTGATGCAAAGCATGACAGATTTTAAAAAATCTGATTTCTGCACTATGCAGCGGAAATCAGCCATAAAGAATCGCATAGAAACTCCATTAAATCATGACCAACAAGTGTATAATTAAAGGAGAATGAAGAAGACTCATACCTCAAAGATTTGTAGACTTCAAATCTCTGAAAAAATAGATCCAAAGGCGCGAACTCAGACTTGCAATTTGCAAACAAGTTGCTGGAATTTTCTTGCACTAGTATTGCCTTTGATCTTCTCCTCTATCTCACTTCCAAATCTGATTGGCTAAGATGGTGGGATCTTAATCTAGGTATTAAGAACTATTTCTCTAAGGGAAAATCTCAGACCTCAAGCTTTCTTCTCTCAAGAAGAGAACCTTTCCAAGGCTGGACGTGTGGGGCTCTCCTTGTGCTCACAAATTGTTTCACAAAGTGTGTTGTGAAACTTGCAAAGGCATTCTTCTTAGCTTCCTTGTTATGGACGTCCAAAGGGGATGATTCTCCTTTTATAGAAACTATGGGAAGCCTTTCCTATTTAGTTATCTCTCCTTATTCTAATTTATGTCCAAAAAGGAAAGACTTATTTCCTTTAAGAAACACTCTAATTAGAAAAGGAAACCAAAAGGAACTTTCCATACAATTAGTAATACTAGTTGTAGAACACTTACTAATTTTAAGTTCCTAATCCAAAAAGGAAACTAACTCATAGGAATACTAATCCAAAGAGGAGTCCAACTTTCCAAGTAGAGTCCTACTCAAAGTTGGAAACCTTACCCATGGAAATCCTATTATGGACATCCCACATATCAATGCACACCATGGCCCACATATAATTTATCTAGAGTTAAATTCATGTATGCCATCAAAGGCCTATTTGAATTCAAACTCAAAATTATTTTTCCACTAAAATAGTTCATCCTTATGTTATCTAAACATCTTAGGAAACCATGCCAATCTTGGTAAGTGACTAGAGAAGGGACCAAAAGACATATTTGCCATTGGCTCCCAAAATGACCAAAATGTCCATGCTAAACCCATAGCAACATAAAGATCATTTAACCTTAACTCATTCCACTAAAGAGTTATGGTTGAACTCCAAGGACAAATATATATTATAATAAGCTCGTCATAAAATGACGGTTGTCTTCGACCTACTAAGTGTAATGACCTGAATGCCCCTCTATGTAACATCCATAATCGAGTCAGGTTATCATATGTACTATCAACCTTCCCGATTACATCTAAACCTTAGAACTTCATATCCTTAAACATAATCATCATTCGAATATCATTCTCTTGATCCAGGGAGCGACCCACAAGTTCAATATCCATATGGAACATCCATATACTAAGATCTTAGATTTTGATGATTAATCGGATAATTCTAAGGGGACGATTATTCCATCATCAGATGGCATAGATTCTATATTGCATTTGCACGTCCCAACTGATCAAGTCCGAGTACCCAAAACACAGAGCTGTTGACCCATGAATAGAATCTCACCCATAGTGAATTAAAGCGCAAGAACTTGACTTCGTCAGTTCATCCACAAATGCTCAAGATTAAGAGCACCGGTCACTTAGTAGCATGAGGTGACTTGATCTCTTTTCTGTGATAGTACTATTTTAGAGATCACACCTACAACGGTCCTGTTCAATGCATGACACATGCACTAATGAGATAGATCCGGAAAAGCCCTCCCGTGACTTAGGTATGTCACCCTATATAGGAGAGTATCTCATTATAACTTCTACCAAGATGAAGTGCCCAGCTCCATCTTTCAGTTATGAACAAATATGATGTTTCCAGTTGTCCATGAATTAGACCTATCTGTGTGTAGACACTACACACCTAATTCATTTACTAGAAACAATGGGCCTTACACAACCATACATATATACATGTTTAAGCATAAAAGAGTCATTCCATTAAATAACCAGTTAAATATCCATTAACAAAAGATGAGAGTGCAGCTAGTGGGCTTTAGGGCATACACCAATCCCAACAGGTCCCACTGGCCGCCGAGGGTGTTGCAGAGCCCAGCGAGGTCCAGGATCGCTCAGAACCTCCAGGCGGCGATCCGGCGTCCTCGAGCCTTCTGCCTGAAGAGTCGGTGAAGATCAGAGTCTCCTAGCCTCTCTATTTTCTGTTTTTAGAGGACTGTGATCCTCCTTTCTGTATTTTGCTTTCTGTTCTGTATTTCTTGTAACGAAGCAATTTGCAATGGATAAAAAGGAATTCTCTGATTACCCAAACTGTGTACAGTGCTTTTGAGTTCTTTTTCTCATTTCTTTGCGCTGTTCCGGAATGCTTGGATTTGTGTTTGAATGCTGGCACTGACCTCGGCCGAAAGGGCTGGCTTTGGCCAAGACGAGCTGCATTGTGCCGAAGTGGACCCATTCCGTTGGCCTCGGCTCGGCGAAAATGAGTTCGGCAATGGCCTTCTGAGGGGTGTATGAACCCGGACTTCAGGAAACTGACCTTGGCCGAACTGCCTTGCGCCGAGGTGTGAGGGGTTTATGAACCCGGACTTTAGGAAACGGCTGAGTGTAGGAACTGCAGGCCACTTCCAAGGCGTAGAGCCTAAGTGTGTCCAAGACACGGGGCTTTAGGAAAGGCTGAGTGTAGGAACTCTTCTGTGCCGTTTCCAGGGCGTAGAGCCTTGAATGTGTCCAAGACACGGGGCTTTAGGAAAGGCTGAGTTTAGGAACTCCGGGCCGTTTCCAGGGCGTAGAGCCTTGAGTGTGTCCAAGACACGGGGCTTTAGGAAAGGCTGAGTTTAGGAACTCCGGGCCGTTTCCAGGGCGTAGAGCCTTGAGTGTGTCCAAGACACGGGGCTTTAGGAAAGGCTGAGTGTAGGAACTCGAAGCCATTTCCAGGGCGTAGAGCCTTGAGTGTGTCCAAGACACGGGGCTTTAGGAAAGGCTGAGTGTAGGAACTCGAAGCCATTTCCAGGGCGTAGAGCCTGTGCTGCCGGAGTCGACCAGAGAGACAGATTGATGACAAGGCAAAAGCTGCTTTTATTGATTCTGAAGTTCATTACATCTTTAGAAATAAAATTTCTTCAGGTGGGATGCATTCCACGGTCTCGGCAGCGGCTTGCCATCCAAATCTTCGAGCTTGTAGGCTGACTTTCCTGCCAGTGAGACTACTCTGAACGGGCCATGCCAGTTCGGGGCAAGCTTCCCCTCGTTTGGTTCTCTGTCAGCTGGCAGGGTCTTCTTCAAAACGAGCTCTCCCGCGGTGAACCTTCTTTCCTTGACATTTTGATTGTACGCCCTGGCTAACCGCTGCTGATAGTCGGTCAGTCTCAGGGCTGCTGCTTCTCGTCGCTCGTCTGCCAGCTCCAGCTCCATCGCCAGGTTCGTCTCATTTCGGCCTTGGTCGACCAGCTCTGTCCTCAGGGTAGGAAGGCCGATTTCCAAGGGAATGACCGCCTCCATCCCGTAGGCCAGAGAGAAAGGTGTTGCCGAGGTGGACCTCCTTGGAGTTGTTCTGTATGCCCACAGCACGCTCGGAAGCTCCTCTGTCCATCTGCCCTTTGCCTTGTCCAGTCGCTTCTTCAGGCCGTCCAGGATCACTTTGTTGGAGATTTCTGCCTGGCCATTACTCTGTGGATATGCCGGGGTGGAGTAATGGTTTCTGATGCCGTGCTCTTGGCAGAAGTCTCTGAAGGATTTGGAATCGAACTGAGTCCCGTTGTCCGAAACCAGGGTCCGGGGGATGCCGAACCTCGTAAGGATGTTTTTCCAAACGAAGTTCCTGGAGTCCCTGTCCGTGATGGAAGACAACGGTTCAGCCTCTATCCACTTTGTGAAGTAGTCCGTAGCCACTATCAGCCATCTCTTGTTCCCTGGAGCTCGGTGAGGAGGCCCCACAATGTGCAGGCCCCATTGAGCGAAGGGCCATGGGCTAGAGAGGGGACTCAGATCCTGTGCTGGCTGATGGAGGGAGTGGGAGAACTTCTGGCATTTCTCGCATTTCCTGGCGTAGACCTGGGCGTCCTTTTGCATGTAGGGCCACCAGTAACCCTGGCTGATTGCTCTGTAGGCCAATGACCGACCTCCTATATGGCTGCCGCAGATTCCTTCATGGATCTCGTACAGGAAGTCGTCCACCTTGGTCGGGTGGACGCATTGGAGGTATGGACCTGTGAAGGACTTCCTGTAGAGTTTGCCTTCTGGGGAGAGCCAGAACCGAGCTGCCTTGAGTCTGATCTTGTGGGCTTCGGTCTTGTCTTCGGGGAGCTGGTCGTCCTTCAAGTAGGCGACGATCGGATCCATCCAGCTGGGGCCGAGGTCAGCACAGAGGACAAGCCGAGATGAATGGAGTTCTAGACTTGACCTTGATACTGACCCGACCTCGATGGTCCTCTTCTTTCCTGCTTCGACGGCGGAGGCCAGGTTTGCAAGTGCATCTGCATGCGTGTTGGTGTCTCTGGATATTTGTCTGACCTCGGCTTTCTGGAATTGGGAGAGTAGTTTTTTCGCAAGGGCCAAGTAGGCCGCCATCCTGTCGTCCCTAGCTTGGTAGTCCCCAGCGAGCTGGCTAGTTACCAGTTGAGAGTCGCTGAAGATCTCCAGATGCTGGGCTCCGAGGATTCGGGCGCTGTTCAACCCTGCAATCATTGCTTCGTACTCTGCCTCATTGTTCGTCGCTTTGAAGTCCATGGTGAAGGCTTGCTCTATGACCAGTCCCTCTGGCGATTGGAGAACTATGCCGAGGCCAGCTCTCTTGGAGGTGGACGACCCGTCGACAAAGATCTTCCATGACGAGGTGGGAGACTGCTGGACTTCTGTTTCTACTGGCTCTTGCCCTGTGCCCCCCAGTGCCGTGCCGAGCTGGGTCGGAGCCGGGTTGGGGGAAGCGAATTCGACAATGAAGTCTGCCAGGATCTGGGCTTTGATCGCAGTTCGGGGACGGTACTGTATGTCATACTGCCCCAGTTCAACTGCCCACTTTGATATGCGCCCTGAAAAGTCAGCTTTTTTGAACAATGAACGGAGTGGGTGCTCCGTGATCACCACAATGGTGTGGGATTGAAAATAATGGGAGAGCTTGCGGGAGGCGGTGACAAGAGCCAACGCAAGCTTCTCCAACAGGAGGTACCTGGTCTCGGCATCGAGCAGGGTCTTGCTCGTGTAATAGATTGGCTTTTGAACTCCCTCGTCCTCCCTGATGAGGACGGAGCTCACTGCGTGATCCGAGACCACAAGGTACAAATACAGAATCTCCCCCCGAGTTGGGGTGGAGAGTAATGGTGGTGACATCAAATAAGTTTTGAGTGCGGCCAATGCCTGGTCGCACTTAGGGGTCCATTGGAACTTCAAATTTTTCCTCAAAAGCTGAAAGAAAGGCCTGTACTTATCTGATGAGCGGCTGATGAAGCGATTGAGTGCGGCGGCCATTCCTGTAAGCCTCTGAACTTCCTTCGTGGTAGAGGGACTCTGGATGCCCTGGATGGCAGTGATCTGTTCCGGATTGGCCTCTATCCCCCTCCGCGTCACCAAGCTGCCGAGGAACTTGCCAGAGGCTATGCCGAAGGCGCACTTGGAAGCGTTTAACTTGAGCTTGTAGGCGCGAAGGATGCCGAAGACTTGGCCGAGATCCGTCAGATGGTCGCTGGAGCGCACAGATTTGACGACCATGTCGTCGATGTACACCTCTACTGATCGGCCGAGCTGGGCCTGGAACATCTTCGTGACGAGGCGCTGATAGGTCGCCCCCCGCGTTCTTCAGCCCGAAGGGCATCACTTTATAGCAGTAAGTGCCGCGGGGGGTGATGAACGATGTTTTCTCCTCGTCGGGCTCGTAGAGCGGGATCTGATGATAGCCTCGGTAGGCGTCAAGGAAGCTCATTCGGTCGTGACCAGCGGTGGCGTCGATCAGTTGGTCAATCTTCGGGAGGGGAAAACTGTCCTTAGGGCAAGCCCTGTTCAGGTCGGTGAAGTCCACGCACACCCTCCACTTCCCAGTTTTCTTCTTGACGACCACCGTGTTGGCCAGCCATACCGGGTACTGGACTTCCCGGATGGCCCCTGCTTTTAGCAGGTTGTCGACATCTTCGACGACCGCATCTGTCTGTTGCAGCCCGGTCCTGCGGGCCCTCTGCACTACCGGCTTGTGGTCGGGGTCGACGTTGAGCTTGTGGCACATGACCTCAGGGTCGACCCCGGGCATTTCACTTGGGCTCCAAGTGAAGACGTCCACATTCTGCATCAAGAACCGAGAGAGTTCGGCCCTTTCCTCGTTTGACAGCTGGGTGCCAATCAGGAAGAAACGGTCTGGGTCTGCCGGGTCTAGTCTGACCTCGGCCAGGTCCTCGATGCTCTTCTTCTCAGGGTCCCGGCCGATCTCATCGAGGCCCTTCTCGAACTCGGCCAGGTTGACGCGCTCTGGCTCCTTCACTGCTGGGACAGCGGCCAGCATGCACTGCCTGGCCTGCTGTTGGTCTCCCTTCACTGTGACTACTTCCATCTTGCCTTCCTCGTTCTCATGGACGAACTTCAGCTTTTGGTGGAGGGAAGACGGAACTGCCTCTAGCTTGTGGAGCCACGTTCTGCCCAGAATGACATTGTAAGGAGAAGGGGCGTCCACAACCAGGAAGTCGGCCGATACGGAGGCTCCGCCAACTCGAGTTTCCAAGGTGATTCTACCTTTGGGGTAGACTGGTGTGGCGGACAACCCTAGCAGGGGTGCACGGACCTCCGTGAGGTCTGCTTCGGAGAGTTTCATCCTTTTGAAGCAGTCGTAGTAGAGGACCTCGAAGGAGCTGCCGGAGTCGACGAGGATCCTCTTTACGGTGAAGTCTCTCAGCTTCATGGTGAGTAGCAGGGGGTCGTTGTGAGGGACCTGGACTCCCTCTAGATCTCGATCCGAGAACGAGATGGCTGGTCTGTCGCGGCGGGCTTTCTTAGACGCCGGAGCGAGTTCGGCTTTCATTACTTCTTTCCCGTGCGAAGCCCGCCTGGCCTCGGCACGGGTCTGAGAGCTTCCCCGGGATGAGGAAGCGGGAGCTGAGGACGCCAGATGGATCACGTTGATGATCTTCTCTGAGTCCTCGCTGTCTGGAGCCTGGGCCGTGCTCTGGTGAACCCGGCCCTCGCTGCCGCCGGCATCACCTGCCTTGACGAACTCTGGGATGTGGCCCTCTTCGGCCAGCTTCTCTAGATACCCCTGCAAGGTCCTGCATTCTTCGGTCCTGTGCCCGTTGCCCTTATGGAAGGAGCAGTAGAGCTTGCTCCGGGGGCCTTCGGTGGGTTCATTCTTCATGGGCGGAGGATACTTGAAGAACGGCTTGGATTTGATCTTGGCCAGGATGCGATAGATCGGCTCCTTGAAGACGACGTTGACGCTCTGACTTGCGCTGGAGGGAGGTCTGGGCTTGTAAGTGCCCCCAGACCTGGACGATGAAGGCTTCGCCGAACTGGAGACCCAGGCCCGCTTGGGCTCTTACTTCTGGGAGGGCCTCCCGCCTCTCTGCCGAGGTTGGTCATTCTTCTGTTCGGGCTCCGGATGCCCGTCCTGATCCTTAGCTCGGATTTCGTCTTCCTCCCGGGCGATGAAGCGCTTCACCCGGGACATCAATTCTGACATGGATTCTGGGGTGTCCCCGGCCAAGTCCTTTCGCAAGTCGCTGCCGGGAATCAGGGCATGCTGGAAGGCGTAGATGGCTATCCCCTCCCTCGCGCCCTCGATCTGGCTGTAGACCGCCCAGAACCGGTGGGTGAACTTGGCGAGAGTTTCGCCCTGCTTCATTCTCAGGGCGATGAGGTCCCCTTCCTTCTTGGGGACGACGGTGTAGGCTTGGAACTTCTTCAGGAAGGAGAGCTGGAGCTCCTTCCAACTGGAAACCGACTGCTCCGGGAGAGAGCAGAACCACTTCAGGGGGAGGTCACCCAAACTGGAGGAGAAGATTTTGCAGTTTAGGTGACCCTCGTTTCCCCAGATGGACATCTTCTGGGAGAAGTGTCGGAGGTGTGCAGATGGGTCGGACAGTCCGTCATAGGGGACGAACCGCGGGACGGAGAACTTCCTGGGCAAGGGGGTGCGCTCGATCTCTTTTGTGAAGGGCGAGCCCCCGAGATCAGTGTGACCACAGAGCTGCTTCTGGTCCCGCATGTCCAAGTTGTGCTGGAGAGCCAATCTGACACGTTTGTCAAATCGCTCTTGCTCGTCGTCCTTCTCCGGAGTCTGAGCTCGGTGCTTTCGCTTGGGATGGCTCGGGCTACGATGGCTATGAGTTCGGCCATCGCGACTATGGTGACTTCGGCTGTTGCTCGAGCCTTCGTCACGGATCTGGCTCCGTTTCTGGTCCAGATGATGTCTGAGGTCCTCACGAGGAGGCTGGGCTGCCCTGCTGGGAGCGTCCTTCTTTTTCCCTTGAGGCTCAGAGACCGGCCTCAAGGAGGCAGTTTGCACTGCCCTCAGCTGCTGCTGGAGCTCGCGAATCAGCTGTCCTTGCTTTTGGAGTTGCTTCTGGAGGAGGGCAGCTTCGGGAACCTCTCCAGTGGCAAGGGGTTGAACGTGGCGCGTCTCTCCTACGGCCACAGCTTTGTCCTTCCGGGGACGCTCATTGCGTCTGGGTGGCGCGACTTCTGACGAGGTCGAGGCCTCGAGTCCCTCTTGGAGTGGGAACTCTATAAAGAGCTGAGAGCCTAAGCGGCCCCCGCCTGCAGTCGTGCCATGCACCGTACGGGAGCGTCCTTGGGGAGGGACGTCCGTTGGCGGTGGTGGCAGCTCGAGCGCTGCTCTTGAGGATTCTACGCCCTTCTTGGCTTTCGGAGGCATGGCTTCTGAAAGGTTGAGGTTAAGAGGGTTGGGAGGAAGGTTCTGAGATTTTGAGAGGCTGGGATATTACTTTCCCACAGACGGCGCCAATTGTAGGTGCAGAAAATAATGACCCACAATAAGAGGGTGCCTTATAGGACTTATCCGAGAAGATGATGGTGTCTGGAAGTAACTGGATGCCGTCCGGAAGCCTGAAAGGGAATAGCAAATGGTCAGAGGACCCTGGCCTGGGCGGCGCAAGGCTCTCCGATGCCAAAGTCAGTATGGGAACTGGAACAATGGAAGGAGAGGGAGAAGAGAGACAGAGTAAGGGCTCTGTGAATGGGATTCTGCGTACCTTGCATGGTGCATGGAGTTCTATTTATAGAGGTTTGGATCGTATCTTTCAGAGGATATCTTGGTGTGGGTCCATGATTCGACTGGGAAGTCATGATCAGCCCACAAAGTAATAAATGCAGTCTAATCCGGCCCACTCAGCATTTAATGCTAGTCGGGTCAGCCCACATTGCATTAAATGCGTGTCTTGTTGGGCCAGATTATGTTGGGCGCCTTTGGCGGTTGAAGTACCAGCGGATCTGCCCTCGGGCCTTGCCCTGATGTGGCCTCAGCCGCTGGATGCCGCCATGTCAGCGATCTGGTGAAGATAGCGGGCGGCTGGATGTCGTGTCTGTCCCACTAGCTCGTGACCCTATCTCTCCACGTGCCTGATGACGTGGGGAATGAGGGGCGCAAGTAAAGGCTCTTTCTTGCTTCGGCTACTGTCCTGGCTTCTTCAGCCGAGGTAGGGCTCTATGCGGAGATGGCATCCGGGGTGGCCCTGCCGAGGTGGACTCTTTTCCGAGATGATTCCCGAGGTGGGCCAGTTCGGCGCTAAGGGCCCGGAGCTGCCTGACTTCGGCCGGACCTCCTGCCCTGGTAGCCGGGGTGAGATTGGTGCCACGTAGATGGCACGCGGATGGCATGTGAGAATGCTTAGCCCCATCTGATGGCTGTGATTAGCTTAATCCTGTAGCTCTGGAAATCTCCCCACACAAAGATATTTAAGTATAAGATTTGATACACACATCTCCCGTATGTGGATCTCATCCATACACATTTGTTACATCTAATATACTTGTGGACTCCGGTTCATCTCATGAACCATCATGTCATTCGTATTGGTTATGTGCAAGTATATAATTAAACACCATTCATCTCATGAAATGAAAAGCATGAATATATTGATAAATAAAGAAATTAATCAATTTATTACATCTTGTATTGAGACCACAAAACTAACAATCTCCCACTTGGGCTCAATGCCAGTCTAGGTGGCATCTCATGCCCATTCCATCTGCATACTGCTCAAAGACTTTGGTGGTCAAAGGCTTAGTAAAGGGATCTGCCAGATTGTTTGCAGAGGCTATCTTGGTGATACCAATATCACCTCTCTACACAATCTCCCTGACCAAGTGATACTTCCTCTGTACATGCTTTTGGCTCTTCATGAGACATAAATCTGATGTTTTCTCTAAATTTAAAAAGTTTCAAAGTCTTGTAGAAAGGCAAAGTGGGCATCTCATGAAAATCTTGAGAATTAATAGAGAGGGAGAGTACGACTCCCATGAATTTGATAAATTTTGTGAAGACATTGGCATGGAGAGACAACTTACCGTTCGGTACACTCCACAACAAAATGGAGTGGCGGAAAGAAAAATTGAACCATTGAGGAGATGGCCAAGTCAATGCTTCATGAAAAAGGACTACCCAAAGCTTTTTGGGGTGAAGCCGTTTATACGGCGGTTTACTTGATGAATAGATGTCCCACAAAGGCCGTTGCAAATGTAACTCCATTTGAAGCTTGGAGTGGGAGAAAACCATCCATTAATCACTTGAAAGTGTTTGGGTGTATTTGCTTTGCTCATGTCCCAAAGGAGAAAAGGCACAAGCTTGATGAAACTAGTGAGAAGTGCATATTTGTGGGTTATAGCTCCCAATCAAAGGGCTATAGACTCTACAATTTGAAGACAAACAAAGTCATCATTTGCCGGGATGTTGTCTTTGATGAGAAGGATTCTTGGGATTGGAAGGAAAAGCAAGTCCAAGACCAAGTTACCTCTTTTGATGTTGAACCGAAAAATCAACGAAATGAAGATTATCATGATGATGATGATGCTCCAAATCAAATGTCTCCCATTGCAAGTCCTCAATCATTTCCAAGTTCTCCATCAAGCTCAAGTTCCACATCTCCAAGTTCAACTCCAAGAAAGATAAGAAATCTTAGTGATGTTTATGCAAGTTGCAATTTTTGTGTTGTTGAACCAGAGAGGTTTGAAGAGGCAATCAAAGAAGAAGTATGGAAGAAAGCTATGGAAGATGAGATTTCCGTAACTAAGAAGAACAAGACTTGGGAGTTGGTGGAGAGGCCTAAAGACAAAGATATAATTGCAGTGGATTTACAAGACAAAGCTCAATCCCGATGGCTCAATTCAAAGGCACAAAGCAAGACTTGTTGCAAAAGGGTATTCTCAACAACCCGGAATTGATTTCCAAGAAACATTTGCGCCGGTGGCCCGTCTTGATACAGTCAAAGCACTCATTGCTTTGGCGGCTCAAAAGGGTTGGTTCTTATACGAACTTGATGTGAAGTCCGCATTCTTGAATGGTGTCTTGAAGGAAGAAGTCTATGTTGATCAACCTCAAGGCTTCATTGTCAAAGGTGAAGAAGGAAAAGTATACAAGTTGAAGAAGGCTTTATATGGGTTGAAACAAGCATCCGGGCATGGTATAGAGAGATTGATTCCTACTTCAAGCGGAAAGGCTTTCAAAGAAGAAAAAGTGAGCCAACCTTGTATGTCAAAAGGCAAGGTAAAACCGGTATTCTCATTGTTTCACTTTATGTTGATGATTTGATTTTTACCGGTAGTGATCAAAAAATGATTGATGAGTTTAAAAATGATATGATGAAGAAGTATGAGATAAGTGATTTGGGTCTCTTACATTACTTCTTGGGCATTGAAATTTACCAAAAACAAAATGATATTTTCATTTGTCAAAAGAAGTATGCAAAGACTCTTCTTGAGAAGTTCAAGATGATGGAGTGTAATCCGGTGGCAACTCCATTGATTGTGAATGAAAAATTGTCTAAAGAGGATGGAAGTAAAAAGGTAAATGCATCTCTTTATAGAAGCTTGGTTGGAAGCTTGTTGTATTTGACCACTACAAGGCCGGACATCATGTATGCTACAAGCTTATTGTCTTAGTACATGCACAATCCAAGCCAAACTCATTTTGGAGTGGCTAAGAGAGTCTTGAGGTACATTAAAGGTACTCTTGACTTTGGCACTTTATATGAGAAGAATGTGGGTGCAAAGTTAATTGGTTTTTGTGATAGCGATTGGGCCGGTTGTGTTGATGACATGAGAAGCACTTCTGGATATGCCTTCTCATTTGGCTCGGGTGTCTTTTCTGGGCATCTAAGAAGCAAGAAAGGGTGGCTCTATCTACCACGGAGGCCGAATATGTGTCGGCATCATCGGCAACTTCACAAGCTATTTGGCTAAGTAGAATCGTGGAAGATATTTGTGAGAAGCAAGGAGAGGCTACTCCAATCATGTGTGACAACAAGTCTGCAATTGCAATGACAAAGAATCCCATCTACCATAGCCGTTCGAAGCACATTGCCATCAAGCATCACTTCATAAGGGAGGCCATGGAAGCTGATGAGATTCAACTCAGGTATTGCCCTACCTATATCAAGTGGCGGATATCTTCACCAAAGCACCTCCAAAAGACAAGTTCCAATATTTTCAAGAAATGTTGGGTGTTGCCACAAAGCTTTAAAGGGGAGTGTTAAAATTAAAAGAAATGCTTTATGGTACTTTTGTATTTAAGTTAAATCCTATGTCCTTTTTAGTCATTTTGTTGTGTCTAGAATTCTCCTTGACATTAAGCCTTACATGTAAAAGTCAGTGGATGTAAAAAGGATAGGAATGAATAGAAGCTTCATGAGAAGCCATCCCCTGTTTCACCGAAATTCATCCATCTCCATTTTCTTTTGATTTTCTTTCATTTTCTCTTCACCAAAAATCATATTTTAGGCAAAGCAATTGCCAACATGCACACCGCCTGCATATCCCCTTTTTCCTCTCTTTTCTTTTTCTTTATTTCTCTTCTTCTTCCTCCTCTTCTCCTTCCTCCACTACACATATCCTACACCCCCTGAACCCATCTCCTTTTTTTTATTTCTTTCCCTTTCTTCTTTTTCTATTCTTCTCCATCTTCTTCTCCCCCATCTTCACTGCACTCCACTCGCACCACCCTCTCTCTCTCCTTTTTCTTCTTTCTTTTTCTTTCTCTTATTCTTCTCACTTCCTCTCTCCCTACACTCCACCTGCACTTCTTCTCCTCACTCAGCCCCACTGCACATTGCCACCTGCATGCTGCTACACTCCGTTCCTCTCTTCCCTCTCTTCCATTTTTCCTCCTCCTTCTTATTCCACTACACCTGCGCACTTCCTCTCCTCTTCTTCCCTTCATAGTACCTATTGCACCCATTTCAGCCTTGAACCTCACAACAACACCTTGCCCCACACCACACCTACTGCACGCACTTCACCTATACTCCACCCTCGCTCGCCTCCATCATACACACGGCCTGCACAACACCTGTGCACCCACCTGCACCCACGCACAGTGTCGCACGCCCATCTGCTGGGCCACATAACCTTTGCCATCTCTACTCCTTCTCCAAACCAACCCACCAACCAATTTAAAACCAACATTCTCAACCCACTTACCCGGACTGACCCACTTTCACGAGCCCATTTCAGAACCCACTCTTCCAAACCGAACCCATACATGCATAGAGATTCTATTTTTTTTATTAGGCTTAATTCTTCATTTATCTTATGCATCATTATTCATGCGTAAATTATGCCCATGCATCAAACCTGCCCATGCAGTTAAGTTATTTTTTTTAGGTCTTTATTTATTTTGAATTATCCCTAATTTATATGTCAAACATGCCCATGCAACATATAACTTAGTTACATTTTTTATTTCTTTTTATTGTTTAGAACTGCATAATTTATAAAGAACAAAAAATAGAATCCTAAGTGTTAGATCAATTAAAATAATTAAATTAGGTTTAATAATTAAGTTCCTCCCCCCCCCCCCCCCCCCCACTCTCATTAGGATTAGGGAATTCTATTTAGGAAATTGCAAATCAGTTAGGTTAATTAATTAATAAAAATTAGTAATCTATTCCTTCTCCTCCTCCCCTTTTCACTAGGATTAGGAAAATCAATTTAGGAAATTTTAGATTCTAAAAATAAAACCAAAAAATAAAAATAAAAATAAAAATAATCCAAAAGACCAAAAACAAAATAAAAAACATTAAAAATCTAAAAATAAATAAAGTTAGAAATTAAATAGTGGTTTAGGTTGACCAGGTCAGACCGCAGACCCAGATCTAGGTCTCCCCCTAGCCAGGTTAGACTACATTTAGTTTCTCTCATTTTAATAAGTTAGGTCCCATTCTCTCTCTGAGCCCTGCTAAGGAATTGGGAAAGCTAATGTGTGGGCGGTCTAGGACCTTAGGTTAAGGTTAATCCGATGATCAGAAATAAAGCATTAATTATGTAAATCCAAGTAAATCCCCTAGTTAGGCCATTCTAGCCCCATATCAAAAATCCATAAAAACTAGAAAACCAACAAAACAAACCTAAAAAGATTTTCCCTTTATTTCTTCCTTCACCTCAGGTGCCAGATATTTAATTGAACTTTGTAGGTGCAGAAAATTATGACCCACAATAAGGAGGAGCCTTATAGGACTTATCCGAGAAGATGATGGCTGCTGGAAACGTCTGGATGCCGTCCGGAAGCCTGAAAGGGAATAGCAAACGGTCAGAGGACCCTGGCCTGGGCGGCGCAAGGCTCTCCGATGCCAAAGTCAGTATAGGAACTGGAACAATGGAAGGAGAGGAGGAAGAGAGGCAGAGTAACGGCTCTGGTATGGAAAAATGGCGTACCTTAGATGGTGGCATGAATCTCTATTTATAGAGTGTGGAACGTATCTTTGGAAGATATTGTGGTGTGGGTCCCACGATTGGACTGGGAAGTCACTATCAGCCCACATTGCATTAATTGTGGTCCAATCCAGCCCACTATGCATTAAATGCCCGTCGGGTCAGCCCACATCGCATTTAATGCACATCTTGTTGGGCCAGATCCTGTTGGGCGCCTTTGGCGGTAGGAGTACCAGCGGATCTGCCCTCGGGCCCTGCCCTGATGTGGCTTCAGCCGCTGGATGGGACTCTGTCAGGGATCTGGCGAAGATCGTGGGCGGCTGGATGTCGCGTCTGTCCCACCAGCGCGTGTCCCTATCCCTCCACGTGCCTGACGACGTGGGGGATGAAGGGTACACGGGAATGCTCTCTTGCTTCGGCTTCTGTCTCGGCTTCCTTAGCCGAGATGGAGCTTTCTGCCGAGGTGGTACCCGTGGTGGTGCTCCTTGCCGAGATGACGTCCGAGGTGGGCCAGTTCGGCGCTAAGGTCCGGAGCTGTCCGACTTCGGCCGGACCTCCTGTCCTGGTAGCCGGGACGAGCCTGGTGTCACGTGGACGACGCGAGGATGGCACGTGAGGATGCTTAACTTGATCTGATGGCTGTGATTAACTTAATCCTGTGGTTCGGGAAATCTCCCCACACAACTGCCCCCTAGGTTTTGACCTCTGAAGTGTGCTAGCCTTTAGGGGTTGAAAGCTAGAAGAATCCATCTGGGGATACTGTGATCATTACCTGGTGTCGCTTCAACTCTTTAAAGCAATAAATGCCCTGCCCTGTCCGCCTTTGGAACCGAGCTGACGGCTACACGCGTAGTTTCCGCGCCGACTGCGTTGTCCCATTGATTGACGGGCTGTCTCATTGATTGACGGGCACGGGCTTTGAAGTGTCTCTTCGAATTCGGAGGCGGTACCCAAATGAGGGTTTCCCCTTCTATAAATAGGGCCGTCCCCTTCTTCTTCTTGCTTCTGACTCTTTTCGCTTTCGCCTCTGCTTTTACTTTCAATTTCTGCTCTGATTTCTGAGATCCGTTCGAGGCTTCCGATCTCCGTTCTGGTTCCTGCGATCTGTTTGAGGACGACGACCGTAGAACGTGCCTGGATCTGCTCCTGATCTGCCTCTTCGTCCTCGTAAGTCGCTCTGTTCTTTCGTCTGGTTTTTCTTGGGGTTTTTCGATTTCTAGGGCTTTTCTTCGTCGTCACCCCTTCTAGACATGGGCACCCCTAGATTCAGGGTAGATTCTGATGAGGGCTTGGCCGAGTTTAGGGCTGCCTTCAAAATTCCGGAGGGGGTCCTCCTGAAACCGGCAGACCTTGCCGACGCTGCCCTGTATCGCTGCTACGGCGGCTGGATGCCATTCCCTCTGATCTCTGTGATCGAGGGTGGGGTCAGGTTTCCACTGCACCCCTTGCTTAGGGCTTGCCTTAGCCTTTGGTCCCTCGCCCCGGGCCAGCTGATGCCCAATGGCTACAAGGTCATTATGGGCACAGCGAAGCTGAACGAGATCTTGGGGACCAACCTAGGCCCTCACGACATCGAGGATACTTATGATATCTGCAAGGCTGGGGAGGGAAGATACTATCTCCGTGTGAAGCCACAGCGAAGGGGCTTCGTCCTAGCCTTGGAGGATTCAAGTAAGAACGCCGAGGAGGATTTCTTCTGTGTCTCGGGGGACTGGGAGTTCGGCCCAGGCGAAGATAGGAGGCTGTCGGTCCCACGTCGCCCTGGGGAAGTCCCAAGTAATCATCGCTGCTTTTCTCCTTTACTGTTTTGCTTATCTTACTGGTGCCGAACTGACATTCTTCTTTGCCTGTCGAGCAGAGGCGGGTGCAAGGCGACGCCGAGCTGCTAGCGAAGGTTGGAGGAGGAATACCGAAGACATCAACAGGGTCGAACGGTACAAGGGGCACGAAACCAGGTCGGCTTGGAAACTGCTTGGGTATACGCCGAGGTATCGCGGCCACTACCACAGGACCGGAGTTCCTGGGGCGGACGAGACATACCCTGACCGTCCGACCGTATCGGTTGCGGTGTTTAGCGGGATCCCCTTGACCGATCCTGCTGCTGACCGGACTGCGTCTGGAGCCGAAGCGTCCACTTCCGATCCGGGGCTGCCGGACTTGTCGCAGATAGTGGAAGCTTATACCTCTGACCGAGAGGAGGACATGGGAGGAAGCTCGAGGGAGGCCGCTGTCAGGGACCTGGCTGCCAAGTTTAGGCAGAGGTCAGCGTCTTCTGGGACTCCGTCGCCTACTGGTACTCATGCTGTTTCGGGTCCGGTGGGCGTGGGCGCTCCCTCTGTTCCTGCTCCTGTCCCGAGTGGGAGAGCCCGGCAACGCTCGCCGGACCGCTCGAAGGAGGGTTCCCCGCCCAGGAAGAAGTCCAAAGCGGGGGAGAAGAGCTCGAGGGCCGACCTGCAGTCGGGCAAAGCTCCTGGGACCAAAGCTCCTGCCGAGAAGGGGGGCGAGAAGAGTGCGCCGGCCGAAAAGGGTGCGCTGGTCAGCAAGTCGGCTGTCGGTCCAGCGCGCGAGCCTCTCATCTTGGCGGGACAAGGGTCCGGATCGGCTTCCGGGCCCCGAACTGCCCCAGCACCGTGGAAGCCGGAGATGGAAACCTCTACCGGCGAACCCTTGAGCGTTGAAGACCGGTTGCTGGGAAATGCCGAGGTGATCGGGGCTCTCGCCAAGGCCTGTGCTCTGCCAAGAGATATGGAGACGCACGACAGGTACGAGGATGAGAGCCTGATGGTCTCGACGATTCAGGACAATATTCGGGTAAGTGTTTTCAATGCCTCTTTTCATTCTTCAAGTATCTTAGTCGAATCCTGACTCTGTTTCTTTTTGCAGAACGTGTAGAGGCTCCTAACCGTGGTGGGAAGGAGGGATAGGAGCGCTGCAAGAATGACCCGCCTGGAGGCCGAGCGGGAGAAGTTGAAGAAGGAGCTAGACGAGCAGCGGAAGGGATTGGAGGAGCTCAAGGTAGCCAGTGCTGGAGAATCTGCTCGGCTGGCGTCGGCTCTGGCTCAGGTCGCCGAACTCTCGTCTCGGGCCGACGAATTGGAGTCCGAGCTCTGGGCGAGGAACAAGAAGGCCGCCGAATTGGAGTCCGAGCTGGCCAGGTTGAAGGCTGAGTCCACTGCTGAGGGGACGAGGCTGCGCGCTGAAACGGCGAGGTTGAAGGCTGCGAACGCCGAGCTTGAGAAGGAGGCCCAGTCCGCCTTCCAGGATGGGGTAGATCGAGCCACCGAGCTGTACGAGAAGCAGGTGGAGGAGATCACCGCCATCCTGTTCGAGGAGGGATGCCTGGCCGCACTGAGACGTGCGGGGGTTCCTGAAGACCACCCCGTCTATCAGGACCTGCCGAAGTATTCAGACCTGGATCCCGAGCCTGGCTCCGTACCTACAACTGACAGTGCCCCGGTCGAAGCCCCTGCGGTTGTCGACGCTCCAGCTGCCCCGGTCTTAAGCGATGCCCCAGTCGCCAGAGAGGCTTTGGCCGTGCCTCAGGGTGAGACTTCTGCTCCTGGTTCGGCTGAGGTGCCAACCGAAGCCCCGTCTGCCAGCGACGCTCCAAGCGAGGTCCCCATCTTGGCCGAAGCTTCTGGCCCCTTGGAGACGGTGATTGACCTAGTCGAGTCGCCGAGACCGGAGTAGCTCTACCTTGCCTTTGTCTTTCTTTTGTAATGTTTATATGTTTCAGCCTTGTAAATATTTTCTCCAATCAATGAAAGTCGAGCTTCTTTGCTTATGCGTTTTCTCTTTGCATCTGTCTCTCTTCCATTTCTGGATGTGCATTGAATGGTATTGAATGCCTTTACCGTGTGGCGTGGCCCTTGAGGTAGAAAGAGTCAAACTGTCAGTGCTGACACTCCGTATTCTGGAGACCATAAATAGCAACAGACAAGGTGGCGCAGCTGACGAGGGAATCGGACGGATGTCTCCACGTGGCGCCATAGGGATCGCTGGTCAACAGCCGTGCGTCCCCAGTAACGCGTGGGAGACTTCGCCCTCATAACTTTCTTCGGAGACCGAGTCCTCCTCCTTCCTATAAATAGGGGTGGCGAGCTCGCCATGGGAGAAGAAAAGAACATGGCTGTAGGAATCATGTCCGGGAGGTGTCCGAAGTTTCTTGATCCGGGGGGGAACCCTGCGCCGCTGGACGGCTATCCCCGAGGGGGGAAGGCTGTCGTGGTCTGCGCGCTCTCTGAAGGAAATCCCCGTGGACCACGCGCTCTCTGAACGCGGGTCCACGGCCATCCGTCCCTGGCGAGGCAGAGTGAGGATGCGCTGCAGGGGGACGGTGGCGCCTTCTCGTCCGACACGGCCCAGTGCGCCCGTCGTACGGCAGGCGGGATGGGGCCTCGCTGGTCCGGGAGGATTCTTCAAGCTCTGCCGCTCCCACTGCCCGCCGAGGGTGTTGCAGAGCCCAGCGGGGTCCAGGGCCTCCGACTGGAGGGGCTGTGCGATGCTTTGGTCTGACCAACCAGAGTGCATTGCTGCATAGCCCGATGAAGTTCAGGATCGCTCAGAGCCTCCAGGCAGCGATCCGGCCGTCGTGGAGTGAGCGAAGATCGGAGTCTTTCTGTCACTTTATTTTCTGCTTCTTTTTCTGTTTTCAGAGGACTGCGATCCTCCTTCCTGTACTCTTCTTTCTGTTATGTAGTTCTTGTAACAAAGCAGTTCATAATGAATGAAAAGGAATTTTCTGATTATCCAAGCCGTGTACAGTGCTTCTGAGTTCTTTTTCTCATTACTTTGCGTTGTTCTGGAATGCTTGGATGTGTTTGAATGCTGGGACTGACCTCGGCCGAAAGGGCTGGCTTTGGCCGGGACGAGCTGCAATCTGCCGAGGTGGACCCATTCCGTTGGTCTCGGCTCGGCGAAAGTGAGTTCGGCAGTGGCCTTCTGACGGGTGTATGAACCCGGACTTCAGGAAACTGTCCTTGGCCGGACTGCCTTGAGGGGTTTATGAATCCGAACTTTAGGAAAGGCCGAGTGTAGAAACTGCAGGCCTTTTTCCAAGGCGTAGAGCCTGAGTGTCCTAGACACGAGATTTTAGGAAAGGCTGAGTGTAGGAACTCGAGGCCGTTTCCAAGGCGTGGAGCCTGAGTGTCCTAGACACGAGATTTTAGGAAAGGCTGAGTGTAGGAACTCGAGTCCGTTTCCAAGGCGCGGAGCCTGTGTGTCCTAGACACGGGATTTTAGGAAAGGCTGAGTGTAAGAACTCGAGTCCGTTTCCAAGGCGCGGAGCCTGTGTGTCCTAGACACGGGATTTTAGGAAAGGCTGAGTGTAAGAACTCGAGGCCGTTTCCAAGGCGTGGAGCCTGAGTGTCCTAGACACGAGATTTTAGGAAAGGCTGAGTGTAGGAACTCGAGTCCGTTTCCAAGGCGTGGAGCCTGTGTGTCCAAGACACGGGATTTTAGGAAAGGCTGAGTGTAGGAACTCGAGTCCGTTTCCAAGGCGCGGAGCCTGTGTGTCCTAGACACGGGATTTTAGGAAAGGCTGAGTGTAGGAACTCGAGTCCGTTTCCAAGGCGCGGAGCCTGTGTTGCCGGAGTCGACCAGAGACAGATTGACGACAAGGCAAAAGCTGTTTTTTATTGATTCTGAAGTTCATTACATCTTTAGAAATAGAATTTCTTCAAGTGGGATGCATTCCACGGTCTCGGCAATGGCTTGCCATCCAAGTCTTCGAGCTTGTAGGCTGACTTTCCTGCCAGTGAAACTACTCTGAACGGGCCGTGCCAGTTCGGGGCTAGCTTCCCTTCATTTGGTTCTCTGTCAGCTGGCAGGGTCTTCTTTAAAACGAGCTCTCCCGTGGTGAACCTTCTTTCCTTGACATTTTGATTGTAATGCCCTGGCTAACCGCTGCTGATAGTCGGTTAGTCTCAGGGCTGCAGCTTCTCGTCGTTCGTCCGCTAGCTCCAGCTCCATTGCCAGGTTCGTCTCATTTCGGCCTTGGTCGACCAGCTCTGTCCTCAGGGTAGGAAGGCCGATTTCCAGGGGAATGACTGCCTCCATACCGTAGGCCAGAGAGAATGGTGTCGCCGAAGTGGACCTCCTTGGAGTTGTTCGATAGGCCCACAGCACGCTCGGAAGCTCTTCTGTCCATCTGCCCTTTGCCTTGTCCAGTCGCTTCTTCAGGCCGTCCAGGATCACTTTGTTGGAGATTTCTGCCTGGCCATTACTCTGTGGATACGCCGGGGTGGAGTAATGGTTTTTGATGCCATGCTCTTGGCAGAAATCTCTGAAGGATTTGGAATCGAACTGAGTTCCGTTATCTGAAATCAGGGTCCGGGGGATGCCGAACCTCGTGAGGATGTTTTTCCAGACGAAGTTCCTGGAGTCCCTGTCCGTGATGGAAGACAACGGTTCAGCCTCTATCCACTTGGTGAAGTAGTCCGTAGCCACTATCAGCCATCTTTTGTTCCCTGGAGCTCGGTGAAGGGGCCCCACAATGTCCAGGCCCCATTGAGCGAAGGGCCATGGACTGGAGAGGGGGCTCAGATCCTGCGCTGGCTGATGGAGGGAGTGGGAGAACTTCTGGCATTTCTCGCATTTTCTGGCGTAGACCTGGGCGTCCTTCTGCATGTAGGGCCACCAGTAACCCTGGCTGATTGCCCTGTAGGCCAATGAGCGGCCTCCTATATGGCTGCCGCAGATTCCTTCATGGATCTCGTACAGGAAGTCGTCCACCTTGGACGGGTGGACGCATTGGAGGTACGGGCCTGTGAAGGACTTCCTGTAGAGTTTGCCTTCTGGAGAGAGCCAAAAGCGGGCTGCCATGAGCCTGATCTTGTGGGCTTCAGTCTTGTCCTCGGGGAGCTGGTCATCCTTCAGGTAGGCAACGATTGGATCCATCCAGCTGGGGCCGAGGTCAGCACAGAGGACAAGCCGAGATGACTGGAGTTCTAGACTTGACCTTGATACTGACCCGACCTCGATGGTCCTCTTCTTTCCTGCTTCAACAGCGGAGGCCAGGTTTGCAAGCGCATCTGCGTGCGTGTTGGTATCTCGGGAGATTTGCCTGACCTCGGCTTTCTGGAATTGGGAGAGTAGCTTTTTTGCCAGGGCTAAGTAGGCCGCCATCCTGTCGTCCCTGGCCTGGTAGTCTCCAGCGAGCTGGCTAGTTACCAGTTGAGAATCGCTGAAGATTTCCAGGTGCTGGGCTCCGAGGACTCGGGCGCTGTTCAACCCTGCGATCAGTGCTTCGTACTCTGCCTCATTGTTCGTCGCTTTGAAGTCGAGGGTGAAAGCCTGCTCTATGACCAGTCCCTCTGGCGATTGGAGAACTATGCCGGCGCCAGCTCTCTTGGAGGTGGACGACCCGTCGACGAAGATCCTCCATGCCGAGGTGGGAGACTGCTGGACTTCTGTTTCTGCTGGCTCTTGCCCTGTGCCCCCCAGTGCCGTGCCGAGCTGGGTCTGAGCCTGGTTGGGGCAGGCGAATTCGACTATGAAGTCTGCCAGAATCTGGGCTTTGATTGCAGTTCGGGGACGGTACTGTATGTCATACTGCCCCAATTCAACTGCCCACTTTGATATGCGCCCTGAAAAGTCAGCTTTTTTGAACAAGGAACGGAGTGGGTGCTCCGTGATCACCACAATAGTGTGGGATTGAAAATAATGGGAGAGCTTGCGGGAGGCGGTGACAAGAGCCAACGCAAGCTTCTCCAACAGAAGGTACCTGGTCTCGGCATCGAGCAGGGTCTTGCTCGTGTAATAGATCGGCTTTTGAACTCCCTCGTCCTCTCTGATGAGGACGGAGCTCACTGCGTGATCCGAGACCGCTAGGTATAAATACAGAATCTCCCCCCGAGTCGGGGTGGAGAGTAATGGGGGTGACATCAAATAAGTTTTGAGTGCGGCCAATGCCTGGTCGCACTCGGGGGTCCATTGGAACTTCAAATTTTTCCTCAAAAGCTGGAAAAAAGGCCTGCACTTATCTGATGAGCGGCTGATGAAGCGATTGAGTGCGGCGGCCATTCCCGTAAGCTTTTGAACTTCCTTTGTGGTGGAGGGACTCTGGATGTCCTGGATGGCAGTGATCTGGTCTGGATTGGCCTCTATCCCCCTCCGCGTCACCAAGCTGCCGAGAAACTTGCCAGAGGCTACGCCGAAGGCGCACTTGGAAGCGTTGAGCTTGAGCTTGTAGGCGCGAAGGATGTCAAAGACTTGGCCGAGATCTACCAGGTGGTCGCTGGAGCGCACAGATTTGACGACCATGTCGTCGATATACACCTCCACCGTTTGGCCGAGCTGGGCCTGGAACATCTTCGTGACGAGGCGCTGATAGGTTGCCCCCGCGTTCTTCAGCCCGAAGGGCATTACTTTGTAGCAGTAAGTGCCGCGGGGGGTGATGAATGATGTTTTCTCCTCGTCGGGCCCATAGAGAGGGATCTGATGATAGCCTCGGTAGGCGTCGAGGAAGCTCATTCGGTCATGACCAGCGGTGGCGTCAATCAGTTGGTCGATCTTCGGGAGGGGGAAACTGTCCTTAGGGCAAGCCCTGTTCAGGTCGGTGAAGTCTACGCACACCCTCCACTTTCCAGTCTTCTTCTTGACGACCACCGTGTTCGCCAGCCATACCGGGTACTGGACTTCCCGGATGGCCCCTGCTTTTAGCAGGTTGTCGACCCCTTCCACGACCGCATCTGTCTGCTGCAGCCCGGTTCTGCGGGCCTTCTGCACTACTGGCTTGTGGTCGGGGTCGACGTTGAGCTTGTGGCACATGACCTCAGGGTCGACCCCGGGCATCTCACTTGGGTTCCAAGCGAAGACGTCCACATTCTGCATCAAGAACCGAGAGAGTTCGGCCCTTTCTTCGCCCGACAGCTGGGTGCCGATCAGGAAGAAACGGTCTGGGTCTGCCGGGTCTAGCCTGACCTCGGCTAGGTCCTCGATGCTCTTCTTCTCAGGGTCCCTGCCGATCTCATCGAGGCCCTTTTCGAATTCGGCCAGGTTAACGCGCTCTGGCTCCTTTACTGCTGGAACTGCGGCTAACACGCACTGCCTGGCCTGCTGCTGGTCTCCCTTCACTGTGACTACCTCCACCTTGCCTTCTTCGTTCTCATGGATGAATTTCAGCTTTTGGTGGAAGGAAGAAGGAACTGCCTCTAGCTTGTGGAGCCACGTCCTGCCCAGAATGACATTGTAGGGGGATGGGGCATCCACAACCAGAAAGTCGGCTGTCACGGAGGCTCCGCTAACTTGGGTTTCCAAGGTGATTCTACCCTTGGGGTAGACTGGTGTCGCGGACAACCCTAGCAGAGGTGCACGAACCTCCGTGAGGTCTGCTTCGGAGAGTTTCATCCGTTTGAAGCAGTCGTAGTAGAGGACCTCGGAGGAGCTGCCGGAGTCGACGAGGATCCTCTTCACGGTGAAGTCTCTCAACTTCATGGTGAGGAGCAGGGGGTCGTTGTGAGGGACCTGGACTCCCTCTAGATCTCGATCTGAGAACGAGATAGCTGGTTTGTCGCGGCGGGCTTTCTTGGATGCCGGGGCGAGGTCGGCTTTCATCACTTCTTTCTCGTGCGAAGCCCGCCTGGCTTCGGCACGGGTCTGAGAGCTTCCCCGGGACGAGGAAGCGGGAGCTGAGGACGCCAGATGGATCACGTTGATGATCTTCTCTGAGTCCTCGCTGTCTGGAGCCTGGGCTGCGTTCTGGTGAACCCGGCCCTCGCTGCCGCCGGCATCACCGGCCTTGACGAACTCTTGGATGTGGCCCTGTTCGGCCAGCTTCTCTAGATACCCCTGCAAGGTCCTGCATTCTCCAGTCCTGTGCCCGTTGCCCTTATGGAAGGCGCAGTAGAGCTTGCTCCGGGAGCCTTCGGTGGGCTCACTCTTCAGGGGCGGAGGGTACTTGAAGAACGGCTCGGACTTGATCTTGGCCAGGATGCGGTAGATCGGCTCCTTGAAGACGACATTGACGCTCTGACTGGCGCTGGAGGGAGGTCTGGGCTTCCAATTGCCCCCAGACCTGGACGACGAAGGCTTCGCCGAGCTGGAGACCCAGTCCTGCTTGGACTCCTGCTTCTGGGAGGGCCTCCCACCTCTTTGCCGAGGCTGGCTATTCTTCTGTTCGGGCTCCGGATGCCCGTCCTGATCCTTAGCTCGGATCTCATCTTCTTCCCGGGCGATGAAGCGCTTCACCTGGGACATTAACTCTGACATGGACTCTGGGGTGTCCCCGGCCAAGTCCTTCCGCAGGTCGCTGCCGGGGATCAGGGCATGCTGGAAGGCGTAGATGGATATCCCCTCCCTTGCGCCCTCGATCTGGCTGTAGATTGCCCAGAATCGGTGGGTGAACTTGGCAAGAGTTTCGCCCTGCTTCATTCTCAGGGCGATAAGGTCCCCTTCCTTCTTGGGGACGACGGTGTATGCTTGGAACTTCTTCAGGAAGGAGAGCTGGAGCTCCTTCCAACTGGGAATCGACTGCTCTGGGAGAGAGCAGAACCACTTCAGGGGGAGGTCGCCCAAACTGGAGGAGAAGATCTTACAGTTTAGGTGGCCCTCATTTCCCCAGATAGACATCTTCTGGGAGAAGTGTCGGAGGTGTGCAGATGGATCTGACAGTCCGTCGTAGGGGACGAACCGCGGGACGGAGAACTTCCTGGGCAAGGGGGTGCGCTCGATTTCCTTCGTGAAGGGAGAGCCCCCGAGATCAGTGTGACCGCAGAGCTGCTTCTGGTCCCGCATGTCCAGGTTGTGCTGGAGAGCCCGCCTGACACGTTTGTCGAACCACTCCTGCTCGTCGTCCTCCTCTGGAGTCTGAACTCTGGACTTTCGCTTGGGGTGGCTCGGGCTGCGATGGCTATGAGTTCGGCCATCGCGACTATGGTGACTCCGGCTGTTGCTCGAGCCTTCGTCACGAATCTGGCTCCGTTTCTGGTCCAGATGATGTCTGAGGTCCTCACGAGGAGGCTGGGCTGCCTTGCTGGGAGCGCCCTTCTTTTTCCCTTGGGGCTCAGAGACCTCCCTCAAGGAGGCAGTTTGCACTGCCCTCAGCTGCTGCTGGAGCTCGCGAATCATCCGCTTTTGCTTCTGGAGTTGCTTCTGGAGGAGGGCAGCCTCGGGAACCTCTTTGGGGGGTTGAGCGTGGCGCGTTTCCCCCACGGCCACGGCTTTGTCCTTCCGGGGATGCTGATGCTGACGCTCATCGCGTCCGGGTGGCGGGACCTCGTCCGCTGAGGGTGAGGCCTCGTTTCCCCCTTGGAAAGGGATCTCGACAAAGAGTTGGGAGCCCAGGCGGCCCTCGCCTGCAGTCGTGCCATCTACTGCGCGGGGCTGCTCCTGAGGAGGGACCTCCGTTGGCGGTGGTGGCAGCTCAAGCGCTGCTCTTGAAGATTCTACGCCCTTCTTAGCTTTCGGAGGCATGGCTTCTGAAAGGATGAGGTTAGGAAGATTGGGAAGGTTTTGAGAGGTTTGGATGGCTGGGTTATTTCTTTCCCACAGGCGGCGCCAATTGTAGGTGCAGAAAATTATGACCCACAATAAGGAGGAGCCTTATAGGACTTATCCGAGAAGATGATGGCTGCTGGAAACGTCTGGATGCCGTCCGGAAGCCTGAAAGGGAATAGCAAACGGTCAGAGGACCCTGGCCTGGGCGGCGCAAGGCTCTCCGATGCCAAAGTCAGTATAGGAACTGGAACAATGGAAGGAGAGGAGGAAGAGAGGCAGAGTAACGGCTCTGGTATGGAAAAATGGCGTACCTTAGATGGTGGCATGAATCTCTATTTATAGAGTGTGGAACGTATCTTTGGAAGATATTGTGGTGTGGGTCCCACGATTGGACTGGGAAGTCACTATCAGCCCACATTGCATTAATTGTGGTCCAATCCAGCCCACTATGCATTAAATGCCCGTCGGGTCAGCCCACATCGCATTTAATGCACATCTTGTTGGGCCAGATCCTGTTGGGCGCCTTTGGCGGTAGGAGTACCAGCGGATCTGCCCTCGGGCCCTGCCCTGATGTGGCTTCAGCCGCTGGATGGGACTCTGTCAGGGATCTGGTGAAGATCGTGGGTGGCTGGATGTCGCGTCTGTCCCACCAGCGCGTGTCCCTATCCCTCCACGTGCCTGACGACGTGGGGGATGAAGGGTACACGGGAATGCTCTCTTGCTTCGGCTTCTGTCTCGGCTTCCTTAGCCGAGATGGAGCTTTCTGCCGAGGTGGTACCCGTGGTGGTGCTCCTTGCCGAGATGACGTCCGAAGTGGGCCAGTTCGGCGCTAAGGTCCGGAGCTGTCCGACTTCGGCCGGACCTCCTGTCCTGGTAGCCGGGACGAGCCTGGTGTCACGTGGACGACGCGAGGATGGCACGTGAGGATGCTTAACTTGATCTGATGGCTGTGATTAACTTAATCCTGTGGTTCGGGAAATCTCCCCACACAAACTTAATGATAAAAGAAAATGAATAACTGACTTTTGAAATTGAATAAATGAGAATGATGAGATGAGATGAGTGATTTAACACACACTTTTTACTTCGGCCCACCGGCCACCCTTAAACAATCACGGCCCATCAGCCACCCTAAAACAAACACTGGCCCATTGGGCACTTACAATCAATTACGGCCCATCGGCCTTTCACTTTTATCACTCGTGTATCGCACACGAAAAACACATAAATCACAAGTCAAAGTCTCATTTGCATCATCATTTTGGTTTGAAAAGTCAGCCTTTAAACCCTATTTTGCCAAGGGATCTGAAGGGGGTACCTGGAAATGGGGCCGATCCTCTTCTTAAATATTTGGCACCTCCCCCCATTTATTCTCTTTATTTTAGTTGTTTTATTGTACTTGAATATACTAAGATCATGCTGTGTGAGGATTAACCCTTTATCTTGGACCTTAACTCTCGACCCCGAATCGACCCTATATTAAACAGACCCAAAGAGACCCAAATTAATGTGACAGGACAACCGTCGTGTGTTGCCGGTAGCACATTAGATGAGAGGAAGATGAAAGAAACCGCGATTCAGATCTGGAAAACACTACCAGAAGACATCCATGGCTGATCTAGAACAAGACAGATTTTAAAACGAATCTGATTTCAGCATATGCGCAGCACAAATCAGCCATATAAATCGCATTATAACTCCACCGAATCATGATCAACAAGTGTATAATTAAAGGAGATACAAGAAGACTATTACCTTGATGATATGTAGACTGCAAATCTCTGAAATAAAAGATCCAATGGGCTGAACTCAGACCTGCAATCAGCAAACACCATGCTGGAATTTTCTGTAGTAGAATAACTTTTGATCTTCTTCTCTATTTCACTTCCAAATCTGATTGGCTAAGATGGTGGGATCTTAATCTCGATTTCTAGATGGGTTTTGAGAACTTTTTATCTATGGAAAAATCTCAGACCTGAAGCTCTCTTCAATGAAGAAGAGAAGAAGGCTGGACGTGTGGGATTCTCTAGCATAGAGGATATGTGTAGGACGTCCAGGGGGGGGGGGGGGGGGCTTCCTCCTTTTATTGAAAACTTTAGGATTCCTTTCCTTAAAAGCTTTTCCTACTAATTCTCTTAGATGTCATAAAAGGAAAGTACAATCCAAAGACTTATTTCCTTCTAGAAACACTCCAATTAGAAAAGGAAATTAAAGGAACATCCCACAAACTTTAGCAATTAGTAACCTTAGTTGCACAACACTTACTAATTTAAGTTTCTAATTCAAAAAGGAAACTTTACTATAGGAATACTAATCCAAAGAGGAGTCCAATCTTCCAAGTAGAGAGACCTACTCAAAATTGGAAACCTCACCTATGGAATTCCCATTATGAACGTCCCACATAAAATAATGCACACCATGGCCCACATGATTATTAATCATACCATGACCCACAAGTTAATAATTTATCTAGAATTAAATTCATGTATGCCATCAAAGGCCTATTTGAATTTAAACTCAAAATTATTTTTCCACTAAAATAATTCAACCAAATGTCATCTAAACAATTTTGGAAACCATGCCAATATAGGAAAGTGACTAGAGAAGGGACCAAAAGACATATTTGCCCTTGGCTCCCAAAATATGACAAAAAATGTCCATGCTAAACCCATAGCAACATTAAGACCATTTTAACCTTAACTCATTCCACTATAGAGTTATGGTTGAACTCCAGGGACAAATAATAATTATAAAATAAGCTTGTCAGAAAATGACAGTTGTCTTCGACCTACTAAGTAAAATGACCTAAATGCCCCTCTATGTAATATCCATAATCAAGTCAGGTTATCCGATGTACTATCAACCTTCTCGATTACATCTAAACCTTAGAACTTCATATCCTTAACTTAATCATCATCCGGATATCATTCTCTTGGTCCAAGGAGCGACCCACAAGTTCAATATCCATATGGAACATCCATATACTAAGATCTTAGATTTTGATGATTAATCGGATAATTCTAAGGGGAGGATCATTCCATCATTAGATGGCATAGATTCTTTATTGTATCTGCACGTCCCAACTGATCAAGTCCGAGTACCCAAAACACAGAGCTGTTGACCCATGAAAAGAATCTCACCCATAGTGAATTAAAACACAAGAACTTGACTTCGTCAGTTCATCCACAAATGCTCAAGATTAAGAGCACTGGTCACTCAGTAGCATGAGGTGACTTGATCTCTCTGAGTGATAGTACTATTTTAAAGATCACACCTACAATGGTTCTGTTCAATGCATTGCATATGCACTAATGAGATAAATCCGGGAAAGGCCTCCCATGACTTAGGTAAGTCACCCTGAATATAGGAGAGTCTCTCACTATAACTTATACCAAGATGAAGTGCCCAACTCCATTTCTCAGTTATGAACAAATATGTTGTTTCCAGTGTCCATGGATCAGACCTATCTGTGTGTAGGCACTACATGCCTAATTTATTTACTAGAAACAATGGGCCTTACACAACCATACATATATACATGTTTAAAGAGAAAAGAGTTATTCCATTAAATAACCAGTAAATATCCAGTAACAAAAGATGAGAGTGCAGCTAGTGGGCTTTAGGGCATACACCAATCCCAACAAACTCCCAGTTGCACTAAAGATCACTATTTCCTAACCTAACACCCATAGACTCAACATGAGAAGTAAAGACTTTCTCAGTAAGAGTCTTAGTGAATGGGTCAGCTAAGTTATTTGCTGAGGCAATCTGCTCCACCACTATTTCTCCATCCTGAATGAATTCCCGGATCAGGTGGTACTTTCTCTGAATGTGCTTGCCTTTCTTGTGATTCCTGGGCTCTTTGCACTGTGCTACAGCACCAGTGTTATTGCAGTACATGACAATCGATTTTTGCACTGCAGGAACAACTCCCAATTCCAACAGGAATTTTCTGAGCCATACTGCTTCCTTCGCAGCTTTCGATGCCGCCATATACACTGCTTCCTTCGCAGCTTCCGATGCCGCCACATACTCTGCTTCCATGGTAGAATCAGTAGTATAGGATTGCTTGACACTTCTCCATGATATAGCCCCTCCTGACAGAGTTAAGACGTATCCCGAAGTAGACTTTCTGGAATCACTATCAGATTAGAAACCAGAGACTGTATACGCCAATGGCATTAGATCATCTGCTCGAAAGGTTAGCATATAATCTTTCGTTCTCCGAAGATACTTGAATATATGCTTAACAGCTGTCCTATGCATAGGTCCAGGGTTTGACTGATATCTGCTAACCATGCCAACGGCAAAGCAAATATCTGGTCTAGTACATAACATAGCATACATGAGGCTTCCAACAGCGGATGCATATGGAAGTCTCCTCATGCTCTCTATCTCTTCAGATGTCTTTGGACATTGATCTCGAGATAGTGGTACTCCATGTCTAGAAGGTAGGAGGCCCTTCTTGGAGTCATGCATGTTAAACTTGACCAATATCTTCTCAATATATGAAGATTGGGACAAGGCTAACATCTTATTCTTGCGATCACGTAAAAGCTTGATCCCTAAGATATAGCTTGCCTCACCCAAATCCTTCATCTGAAATTGAGAGGATAACCAAACCTTTGTGGATGACAATATACCTACATCATTTCCAATGAGCAATATGTCATCTACATACAGAACTAAAAATGCAACTGCTTTCCACTTCCTTTCTTATACACACATGGTTCATCAATGTTTTGATCAAAGCCAAAAGATTTGACTGCCTGATTAAACTTGATGTTCCATGCTCTAGATGCTTGCTTAAGTCCATAAATGGACTTCTTAAGTTTACAAACCATGTTATCTTGGCCACTAGCAATGAAACCCTCTGGTTGCATCATATAGATGCATTCATCAAGACTTCCATTAAGAAAAGCCGTCTTGACATCCATTTGCCATATCTCGTAGTCATAATGACATGCGATGGCCAAGAGAATCCTTATGGACTTAAGCATAGCCACTGGTGAAAAGGTTTCCTCATAATCGATACCCTCTTTCTGAGTATATCCTTTCACCACCAGTCTTGCTTTGAAGGTTTCCACCTTCCCATCCACTCCTCTCTTCCTCTTGTAGATCCACTTGCACCCTATGGGTTTAATCCCTTCAGGTGCATCTACAAGTTCCCAGACTTGATTGGAATACAAAGAATCCATTTCAGATTTCATCGCTTGCTGCCACATGTCAGCATCTATATCCGTTACTGCTTCATCATAACTAGTAGGATCCTCAACCAGATCTTTAGAGTTTGTCTTAAAAGACACTCCTAGATATCTTTCTGGCTGTCTAGAAATTCTCCCACTACGACGAGGCTTCGGAGTGTTAAAAGGAATATCTTGTTCATCTACTGTCTCAGGATCTGGTACAGATGTTATAGGAGATCCCGGAAGAATCTCCTCAAGGGTTTCTTTACAACTAAGCTCGTGGTACATCATACAATCATCCTCTAAGTATCTAGCATGAGTGCTGATAAGCACTTTTGCCTCCTTTGGATGATAAAAGATGCCACCTCTCATTCCCTTAGGATACCCAATGAAGTAGCACATTTCCGATCTGGGTTCGAGCTTGGTAGCTTTATCATTCAGAATATAGGCTGGACAACCCCAAATGTGGATATGTCTTAAACTAGGTTTTTGACCTGTCCACATTTCTTGCGGTGTCCTAGGCACTGATTTAGAAGGTACCAGATTTATAATGTATGCTGCTGCTTCTAGGGCATATCCCCAAAAAGATATGGGTAGGGTTGCATGGCTCACCATGGACCTTACCATATCAAAAAGGGTACGGTTTCTTCTCTCCGCTACACCATTTTGCTGGGGTGTACCCGATGCAGACAACTGAGATACAATCCCATGCTGTGTGAGGTACTCTTTGAACTCACCCAGGAGGTACTCGCCACCTCGATCAGATCGAAGGGCTTTGATATGTTTTCCTAGTTGTAACTCCGCCTCAGCCTTGAATTGCTTGAATTTATCAAACGCCTCAGACTTGCGTCTCATTAAGTACACATATCCATACCTAGAGTAATCATCAATGAAGGTGATGTAATACTCATACCCTCCTCGAGCCGGTTTGTTCATAGGACCACACACATCAGTGTGAATCAATTCTAATAACTCCTTTGACCTTAGTCCCTTTCCAGAGAATGACCTTTTGGTCATCTTTCCCTTGAGACAAGATTCGCACTGAGGAAAAGGTTCGAAATCTAATGAGCTCAAAGGCCCATCTTCTACCAACCTCTGAATCCATTTTAGGTTAATGTGACCCAAACGTAAGTGCCAAAGATAAGTGTCATTGGTTGAAGATACCTTCCTTTTAAGGGAAGTTGAGCTTATTAGTTGTACATTATGCAGTGTGGGAGCAATAGGATATATATAAAATAAGTTGTCATGCATTCTACCAGAACATATAACATTTCCATCTCTACTGATATCAACACCAGAATGGAAGGAAACTGAATAATTAAATTCAATGAGTTTGGAAAATGAAATTAAATTCTTCCTCATGTCTAGAACATAGAAAACATTATTTAAAACTAATATCCTATCACATGAAAAATTTAAGGAAACAACTCCCACTGCAACTGCCCAAACTTTGGCTCCAGTTCCAACTCTAAAAGCAAACTCTCCTTTCTCAAACTTCTGCATTATCTGAAACCCCTGTAATGAATTGCAGATATGATTAGTGGCTCTAGAGTCTACTATCCACGAATCAATAGAATCAACCACAAGACAAGTTTCGATGTAGTAGGAAAGAGATATACCTTTCTTAACTGAGGCTAGGAATTTGGGACAATCTTTCTTCCAATGACCTTTGAGGCCACACTTGAAGCATTTCCCCTTTAGGCTTTCCATCTGTACCCTTGTCCTTCTTTTTACCAGTATTGTCCTTTTTCTGGCCTTTTCCCTTATTCTGCTTCTTCTTGAACTTCTTCCCTTTCGGGTTTAGTTTAGAGGAAGACTGGAAAAAGTGAGCTTGAGCTTTGGGCTTCATGATAGCCTCCGCCGCCTGGAGTTCTTTCATTAACTCAGATAAAGTCATGTCCATCCTGCTCATATTGAAATTGAGCTTGAACTGATTGAAAGAGTCCAGCAGAGTTTCGAGAATCATATCAGTTTGACTTCCTGCATCAATCTCAGACCCTAGAATCTCAGCAACATTGAAACAATCCATCATCTTGAGCATATGCTCTCTGACAGGTGTTCCCTCAGCCATCCTAGTATTCATGATAGTCCTTATAGCAGCTTGCCTAGTTGGCCTGCTTTTGTCTGCAAACATCTCAGACAAGGACATCATGATTTCATAGGCTGTGTCCATTTGCTCGTGCTGTGTTTGCAACACGTTGGACATGGAAGCAAGCATGTAGCATTTAGCCATGCTATTCGCTTTCTTCCATTTCCTTTCAGCCTCTAACTGGTCATCAGAAGAATTAGCATCAATATCAGGACAGGTTTCCAACAAGACATACTTGTACTCCTCAGCAGTGAGTACTATGTCAAGATTTCTCTTCCAATCTACGTAATTAGGTCCAGTCAGTTTGTTCTCATGAAGAATGCTCATCAACAGACTAAAAGAATCTTTACCCATTTCTCTCTAGATATGAAACGGTTTGTAATTAGACAGGCAGTATATATGTAATATGCATATGGTGCTTGCTATAAAAGGAAAAACATGCATAATACTTTTTACATTATTTAACCCTAAACATAACGTATCAGTGTTTCAACCTCCTCATAGACCCTCCATCGATGGGATGGTCAAGCCTACAGTCACGTTGAATTAAGGTATGCTTATTTGGATTATCACTATCTGGATACACATATCCAGTGGCAGTCCAATCACTGATTGGTTTGGCCTCATATGACAAATAACTCTAACTCCTAGGGAGTGGTCATTACCATCTTATGTCTAGTGTTTACCATCTCTTATGAAATTTCCCAAAATGTGTATGACTTAAGTCCTCCGAAGGGAAGTGACTTTTATCCATTCTAGAAGTGAACTTTAGTAAAGAGCTCCACCGAAGGGATGGCCGCTCCCACCAACACTTCATTGACATTCTATAGAAGTGATCTTTAGTAAAGAACTCCACCGAAGGGATGGCCGTTCCCACTAACACCTCATTACGAATATTCACATTAGTTCACCCACTAACCCATCGAAGCGATCTTTAGTAAAGAACTCCACCGAAGGGGTGGCCGCTCCTACTAACACCTTAATGAGATAACATGAACTGAAAATGGAAGGCCGTGGGGTCTTTCCAAAAACCCCTCTCCCACTTGATTATTTATCACTAGGGTTTTTAAATAAAATATTCTTTTTGACCTTTACATTGTTTACTCAAAAACTCTTTTAAATCTAGCAAACTTAGTTAATTAAATTTATGACTCAATGACTTAAGTCATCTTAAAAATAAATAACCTTTGCTTTAAAACATTTGAGAAAATCCCTTTAAAGAATCAAAAACCTAACTTGGGTTATGGGAACCCATAGGTAGTATCTAATTAGATTTTAGTTTAGCCTCTTTTGGAAACCAAGGGTACCAAGATAAACTAAACCCTATCCAATTTTAAACCTTAGACAAAATAGAAGGTGCTGGTCTAAGTTCCGTTTAAAAACAATTAGCCAAACTAAAAACAATCCAATATAGAAAGATGCCAATTTTAGAACCTAATGGTGGCCATGTTTCTAGGTGACAATTATAGGAATTATATAAAGCATTCATCCATGCATTCCATATATAAGAGCAAATAAAAGTATGCAATCCATGGCTCCCTGCTCTTCGGACTTCAAATCCTTATCGAACTAGGACATCAAAAATAGATCTCATCTTGCACCAAGAAGCCTTGTCTCCTTCACCACTAAGGAATCCGGTTACTTGCAACCTATCTTGCTTGAAGCTTTCTTCTTCTTGCTTGTTCCAACAAATTAAATTTATACAAGCAAACCCATAAAAAACAAAATCACAAATTACATTGGAGATACCTATGCTTTTTAAGAAAGCTTACATCAAGACTAGTTGGAATAAAAGTAAAGAAAGAATTACAACTTCCTATAATTGCTAAACACGCAATCGTACACTTTCCAACTAATAAAAAAACATCCAAATCCACACAATAAAAATGCGTACCATCAAGGATGCAAATATGGCTGCAAACAAAGAGGTTAGTGCATGCAAAACACTATGTACATCATTAAACAAATTTGGAAAATAAATTCCAGCAATGTTAATAAAACTTGCACACAACATGCATAACTTAAAGAAATCTGAATATAACTTCAGTAGGGTGCCACCATGCCCATAATCAATCTAGGATTAATTAAACACAATATGGGATCATGATTTCACATGGAGTGGCTCTGATACCACTGATAGAAACCGCGATTCAGATCTGGAAAATACTACCAGAAGACGTCCATAGCTGATCTAGAACAAGACAGATTTTAAAACAAATCTGATTTCAGCAAATGCGCAGCACAAATCAGCCATATAAATCGCATTATAACTCCACCGAATCATGATCAACAAGTGTATAATTAAAGGAGATACAAGAAGACTATTACCTTGATGATATGTAGACTTCAAATCTCTGAAATAAAAGATCAAATGGGCTGAACTCAGACCTGCAATCAGCAAACACCTTGCTGAAATTTTCTGCAGTAGAATAACTTTTGATCTTCTTCTCTATTTCACTTCCAAATCTGATTGGCTAAGATGGTGGGATTTTAATCTCGATTTCTAGATGGGTTTTGAGAACTTTTTATCTATGGAAAGATCTCAGACCTGAAGCTCTCTTCAATGAAGAAGAGAAAAAGGCTGGACGTGTGGGATTCTCTAGCATATAGGATATGTGTTGGACGTCCATTGGGGGGGCTTCCTCCTTTTATTGAAAACTTTAGGGTTCCTTTCCTTAAAAGCTATCCCTACTAATTCTCTTAGATGTCCTAGAAGGAAAGTACAATCCAAAGATTTATTTCCTTCTAGAAACACTCCAATTAGAAAAGGAAATTAAAGGAACATCCCACAAACTTTAGCAATTAGTAACCTTAGTTACACAACACTTACTAATTTAAGTTTCTAATTCAAAAAGGAAACTTTACTATAGGAATACTAATCCAAAGAGGAGTCCAATCTTCCAAGTAGAGAGACCTACTCAAAATTGGAAACCTCACCTATGGAATTCCCATTATGAACGTCCCACATAAAATAATGCACACCATGGCCCACATGATTATTAATCATACCATGACCCACAAGTTAATAATTTATCTAGAATTAAATTCTTGTATGCCATCAAAGGCCTATTTGACTTTAAACTCAAAATTATTTTTCCACTAAAATAATTCAACCAAATGTCATCTAAACAATTTAGGAAACCATGCCAATATAGGAAAGTGACTAGAGAAGGGACCAAAAGACATATTTGCCCTTGACTCCCAAAATATGACCAAAAATGTCCATGCTAAACCCATAGCAACATTAAGACCATTTTAACCTTAACTCATTCCACTATAGAGTTATGGTTGAACTCCAGGGACAAATAATAATTATAAAATAAGCTTGTCAGAAAATGACAGTTGTCTTCGACCTACTGAGTAAAATGACCTAAATGCCCCTCTATGTAACATCCATAATCAAGTCAGGTTATCCGATGTACTATCAACCTTCTCAATTACATCTAAACCTTAGAACTTCATATCCTTAACTTAATCATCATCCGGATATCATTCTCTTGGTCCAAGGAGCGATCCACAAGTTCAATATCCATATGGAACATCCATATACTAAGATCTTAGATTTTGATGATTAATCGGATAACTCTAAGGGGACGATCATTCCATCATTAGATGGCATAGATTCTTTATTCTTTATTGCATCTGCACGTCCCAACTGATCAAGTCCGAGTACCCAAAACACAGAGCCATTGACCCATGAAAAGAATCTCACCCATAGTGAATTAAAGCACAAGAACTTGACTTCGTCAGTTCATCCACAAATGCTCAAGATTAAGAGCACTGGTCACTTAGTAGCATGAGGTGACTTGATCTCTCTCAGTGATAATACTATTTTGAAGATCACACCTACAATGGTCCTGTTCAATGCATTGCATATGCACTAATGAGATAAATCCGGAAAAGGCCTCCCATGACTTAGGTAAGTCACCCTGAATACAGGAAAGTCTCTCACTATAACATATACCAAGATGAAGTGCCCAACTCCATCTCTCAGTTATGAACAAATATGTTGTTTCCAGTGTCCATGAATCAGACCTATCTGTGTGTAGGCACTACACACCTAATTTATTTACTATAAACAATGGGCCTTACACAACCATACATATATACATGTTTAAAGAGAAAAGAGTCATTCCATTAAATAACTAGTAAATATCCAGTAACAAAAGATGAGAGTGGGCTAGTGGGCTTTAGGTAATACACCAATCTCAACAGAAGAACCCACCCACTTATTCTCTCCCCACATTTCTTCGGCTTTCGTTGAAGAGCGGTGTTACGGCCGTTACCGTAGCTGGCAATCGTGATCCATTGATTTTGAGGATAGTCAGAATCCTCATTTTTGATGTAAAATTTAAATAGCATATATAGATGAATAGAGATTTTCCCAAGCAAAATGCCCTTTTCTGGGGGGTCGAAATTCACGTTCGACGGCCTGGCGATCGTGATGGGACATCTTTTGTTTTCCTGTCATTTATTTGGGTCTTTCTGGGGTTTTATTCTAGGACATGAACATCCAATCAATGATCAGATGTCCGTGTCCCATTCAGTTTAGGGTTGTAATGAGTGTAGTCCACAAATGAAAACCTAAGGTCTGAATATACCGCCTATTGAAGCCTTCCCTACTTATAACATAAGAAATAAACCATTATTAAAATTTTTCCCTTTCATCACTAAAATAAAATTAAAAAAAAAAATTTCTCTTCTCCTCCCTCCCTTTTAATTTAAACCATAAAATTATCTTGGTGTTACATGACATTGTTTGATAATTGCTTTGGAAATCGAATATAAGATGGCCTATCAAAATCCACATCGAACAATTGCATCCCAAAGATCATACATGCTCGACTCAAATTACCAATCTCACATGAACAACGCGACTAAAGATTTTCAAAACTTAAACAACTCATACACGAATATAGACCACACTACCACAACGAAACACAAAATTATCGATACCTTTCCAACAAAACTATAACAACTCCAGGTTTTTTCCTTAGATCTACACGACACTTTTATGAAAACAAAGACTGAAACAATCACGCCTCTTACGAACACATAAGACCAAACCATGCCTCAATCCATCATCCCCAATCATATCAAACTACTTCCCAACCGACTCAACAATATTACACTCAATCAAATCAAAACACAATGCACACAAATTTAAACAATCAAAACATTAATCATGACATAAATCAGAATTTACAACTTAATGATCAACGAATCTACATCCAAAACACACAATACATAACGACAAACCAAGTTCTAATCCATCATGATCAAGACTACCAATCCATCCAGACCATCCCATACATTCGGACTCCTTCGCCCATTCAAACCTATCAATTCATCCAAACCATTCCATCCAATCAAACTCCTTCACCAATCCAAACCATCCAACCTCCCATGATCATACCACCCGACCAAACTCCCTCACCAATCCAAACCATCCAACCTCCCATGATCATACCACCCGACCAAACTCCCTCACCAATCCAAACTGTTCGACCCAATCAACCTTGCCAACCTATCCAATCTTCCATAACCATGCATCCTTATCCAACCATACCATCTAACTCAATCCATCCACCAACCCAATCTCCAACGATCATATATCAACAATCCACTCACGCTCCGACCGACCAACTTAGTCAAACTCCCAATCAAAACCAAGACAAAAACTCACCCACAAATGCTAGAACCCAAAATCCATTTTTACCATGCAAAACCAAAGTATCTCGAAAACAGATCCAGGAAGAGTTTGCTAAAATGGTGGACATAAGTGAGCTAGAATTGCCCAACCTCGACTGGTTTAAGAGCATCACTCCGGAAAATGATCCATATGCAAACACACGGAAGCCCCTAGAAGAACAATTGATAAGTGGTGAATACCTAGAATGGGAACTTGGATTAATCTCAGAAACTCTAAGGAGACTTATGACCGAAGAGATCAAGATCCCAACATTATGGAAAGGCTATGAGGTAGAAGAGGGGATACGTATCCTTAGAACATACTTTGCTCCCTTCCATCAACCCATAGGTGAAGAAATCATAGACACACCGTATCCCATAACTGATAGCTCACCAGATCGTGTTCTCAAGAATTGGACCTATGATCCTCCATATTTGACACCTCTAACTTCCGAGATAACCTATTATCAGCCAAATGACCAAACTTTTGAATCTTCCGACAAGATCTACGATCCCATCTTTAAAGACAAGCCTCATGAGGAATTTTATGATATGCTTAATGAAAATTATGAACAATATGGAACACCCAGGGATGGAAAAATGCAGATCACTACACAACAAACAAACGAACCAGATCAATCACAAGCAATCATCTAATCAGAAATATCAAAACCACAAATGCCACCCCAAACACAACCAAACGAAGATCATTCAACACAACAAATAAAAGACATAATGATTCAACCTGGGACGCACGAGACAGTTCAACCTAATGTCCCACATGAGGAATCTAAATTCATGACGGCAATGAAGATACTTGACCATCAAATGGAACAAGTGAATGAATTAATTAAAGATTTTGATGTTATAAGATCTAAAACACATGAACCAGTCAGGTTTGAATCGAATGACTTAGAATCAAGTGTGGAAACTAATAGACTGGTTAAACCATCTCCATTTGAAATAAAACACCAAAGACAAATGAACAAAGTCATACAAGGTCCAAAACCTCAATCTATGACCAATACCACTAAGAGACAAAGACCGCAACACAAACGAAAGACCTTGGATCCTATGCCATCATGCAAAACCAAAATCATGATCCGAAGACAGATAAACATGCAACCAAACAATGAACAAGACTACCCTAGACTGAAACCAACGCATCCTGGACCCATCCCAACACCGGTTGATCCAAGAAAGAATGAAAAAGAATCTGGAGTTGAATTTCTCGGTCCCAATATGTTTAGTGAATTGCAAATAGACATAGAGAAACTCAAATTTGAGTTTAGGAAGAAGTCGATCTTGTCGAGCATGCCACTTGAATGAATAAAGCCATTTGAACCTATCATAGTAACCAAGCATTACCTGAGAACCAACACTAGGAGATTGTTAGGCCTTGCACCGTAATTTGACAAGGAAGCTCTCACATAGGTCACACCATCTCATTAGAAAAGATCCTCAGAAAAGACCCTAGAGGAGGAACCACAATCAAATGACGTCTCGACTAGTGAGCCTCGTAGGCCAAACCCCTCTTAGAAGATCAAAAGATAACGATATGATTGAATCAATATTAGGGGACAAGCATGACTTCCACAATGAGATAGAACCTAGTCCTGCATTTGCCCTTATTAAGGCCCATTTAAATGCTAGACTAAGACTTCAGAGTACTCTAAAAGTTTTACCATGCCCGCCCTTGACCAATCCAATAATCATGAGCCATGATTACAAAGAATACTTTGAGAAGAGACAACTACCAAGAGGTGATCCAACTCCAATCCTTCACCTAGAATGGTACACTGCCCATACAGAGCAAAATCCAAGCGCAGCAGCAGAAATCATTCCCAAACTAGAAAGCCAAATAGAGTTTGATCCAATTACTTTCCACGAAAGAATTGAGACCACTCCTGAAAGCTCTAGGAAAGACATTCGGAGACTTGACTGTAGAAGAACTTTCAGGTACTTACCCAAATATGTCATCTAAAATTCCGATAGTCTCAATGAACAATATAGAAATCCACACAATTGAAGAAATTCTTATCCCACATGACCACCCAGTAATGGCACAACCAAAATTTAAAGGTCATACCCTTGCTCAAAGACTCTCATGATGTAAGTCTGCCAGGTTACAAAGAAAATTTAGACCATGCCTAGCAAAACATGGACGAATTACATTTAAGGAAGCTAGACGCACTACAACAAAACATAGAGCCCGAAGAAAAATGGAAAATCACACATTTCACACAAAAGATGAGGGTCAAACAATTAAGAAAACAAAAGACCAAAGAACATCAAAGAAAAATAGAAAATCATCTTTTAAAGATCCCAAATCTACTCATTGTTTAAACTCTTTAAGGCCAAGGCCCAAATGGCGGAGGTCTAAAACATTTCGACGCTTTCGTTTTCGGCGAGGGCAAACTAAAGATCCCCGATATAAGAGCCTTATCTCAATGCATCAACGAGTGAAATCATATCCACATTATCAAAGAAAGAAACGTAATGAGACACATATAAAACTTCTTAATATGAGACCAAGGCCCAAACGGTGGAGGTCTAAGATATTTCAATGGTCTCGTTTTTGGATGGACCAAAATAAAGACTTATGGGCTAAACACATTATCCTATCACCTAGAACAAATCAAAGCTATCAAAGAAAATACCATAATAAAGTAAATGTGTCGTCATCGGACTAAGGCCCAAATGGTGGAGGTCGAAAATGTTTCAACGCTCTCTTTTCCAAAGAGAGCAAAATGATAAGACCTAGACCAAGAACCCAATGATAAAACCATTTAGATCAAGAGGTCTTAAACGCGCACGTTTTCAAATAGTCAAAATATACAAAGTGCGCAACACATCACTATCACACACAATGGAAAATCATAATCATGCTAGGCAGACCCTGGGCTTCATGCCAATGAAGGGCTGCAAGTTCAAGCAAACTCAAATGAATTAGCTATTAATTAGGTTTATAAAAAAAAAACCCATAAAAATCACAAAACCCTAAAAACACGAAAAAAATTCACAAACCCAAAAAAAGAAGAGTATAAACAATATAAAAACACAATTGTCTGATCATCACAAAAGGCATAGGCGAAACCACGATTAGTGCAAAATCCTTCTAGTAGAACAATCATGACTAGAAAAAGGACATGAGTGGGACTAATAGGACATGTTGCGAATCTTTGCCCATTGCTTTAGAACCGAGACTGCCCTAGGAACCACAATAATTGATGATGGATGGGTGTCTTTAAATTAGTGGATACAAAAGAGGGTGACCTCGTAGACCGCATTAGAGATTTAAAAACTAATCGAGGCATTCATATTAACAATAACAACTAAGGCATACGTCAACATTAAAGCTGCCTCCATAGTCAGATCCATTAAAAACAATATAGTGAAATTAAGTTCAATCTTTTAATACTGCAAGTGCACAGCTGTCTTTTTGAGACAATGGCAAGTACAGGTCGAATCCCACAGGGAGCGCTACTGAAATATATTTTTTTATATTAAAATTTGATTTTTTCTATATTGAAAATAAAAATAGATCAAGATTTGAATGAGAGATAAAGCTACTTTGCAAGATGAATGAATAACAATAATGATAAAGGTAGATCAGAGCAACAAAGAGTCCATTAATTAATTTCAATTCTCAAACCACATACTTTAATTTAATCTTTTGCCTTGTAAATAACTCAGATCAGAAACAACTCAATGTTTCTGATCTAGAAGATATTTTTCTTTAAAATTCAATTCTTAAGCAAAAGAACCCAAGATCTCCATCACCCCATAAAATATAAATTACTTTGAGCGTCAGTTAACAAATTAAGCATAAAATATCAAAGGCATAAAAACCTATGTATATTATATTAAAAGAAGATTAACTGATCAAAAAGATATTTATTTAAAATATAAAGTGGAGGTTTGCCTGCGGCGCGAAGGCAGATCTATTATTCCACTAAACATGCATCATAGAGACATAAAGATTAAATTAAAGACATTGAACGAAAATAAAATCACTTGACTTCACTTTGCGCTCTGATCCAAAAGAATCTACTCCTCCATTGCAAAAGATGTAATTTTCATTGAGAACTTCAACGTTACAACTTCTCCTTCATAAAGATTCTCCTTCAAAATAAATCCTTGGACACGGCCCAAAGCTACCAAAAAAGATAATGGAGAAAAGAAGTAAGTAAGAGAAGGTGTGGCTAGGAGAGAATAAATTAATAAAGAAAGATGGGATCCCTTGTTTGGACGTGTGGGAGTGTTTAAATAGGGCATGAGTTCCCTATTCTTTCTCTCTAGATCCTCTTTTTTAGCATAAGAATCCCCCTTCTTTGGTAGGTCTTCTTCTTGCTTTCAAGCTTGCAAGATTTGGCAAATAATGGTAGAGATTTTTGGAGATAATCTTTCGAAGCTATTTTTGTAAATTCCTTGCTTGCTCACACCTTCTAAATTTTACTTTAAGCAAATCCTCATGAAATGGACCCACTTTCTTTGATAAGTTCTTCAAACAAATATGAAATTGAATTTGTCGCAAAGCTTGGCATGGTGTGGGACCACATGGGGAGTGCACACACCTTGAAGTGGCATGGCTTGTATATTCTCTATGAGTTTCTTTTCTTAATTTCTTTTCAAGGCAGGTCCCAATTAACTGAAGATTCCCTACAAGAATAAAAATAATAATTCAACCATAACATGTTTAAAATTCATAAATTTCATGCATGGGACCCGAATGAGATCACGCACATAAATGCACCATTGGATGATTTTCCGTGAACTAATTGATGATGCAGGAATCAAAAAGCTAATTTGTGTGGCACTAAGATGATGATTTCATAAAATTCATGCAAGATTGATGATTTTGACTAAAATTCCAACTTTGATGCTCAAATGCATGGAACTATGAAATTCTATGAAATTAAGTGAAAATTACCCTAATTAAGAAGTAACATAAAATGATGAATGAGAACTACAATTTTGTGATCACACCCCCAAACCAGCTTTTTGCTAGTCCTCGAGCAAAATAAGTGAAAAAGGAGAAGTTTGCTATCCTAACAAATGCAGAAAAACAAAAAGAAAAATGCCACTTTCGCTGGCCCTCTCGACTGCATTTAGCATATGCAGCAAGCCCTTAAACCCCTAGGTTCCCCCTAGTGGACCAGTTGTGCCTCATGAGAGTTTACAGTGAATATACCCACAAAATTCTTTTTTTTTTTTTGCAAAAGATGTAAAAAAAATGCTTAAAACCTAAAAAAATCCAGGAAACTTCTTCCAAGAGAAAATTGATAGATACCGACTATTTCTTGGTTCTCTGAATTTTCAAAGACAAATCTTAAATTCGGTTCACCAATCCCATCTTTTGGTCAATAATTCTCGAAATTATGCTAATTGATCGTGCACGGTGAAAAGTATGTATTCCTAATAAGCATCAAATGATCCACCAAGAATTTTCGTGAAAATAATAATATTCTTTTTTTTTAATTCTAGGCCACCTAAACTTAGTAAAGAAAAATAGTATTCCTCTCAAGGCAATAACGACGACTTTCGCGCTACTATTTTTTAAAGGGCGTAATTTTTTTTATTTTTTTCTCACACACATGTGACTGTGCAATGCCTAGGTCCCTTAAGCTTTCTAATTAACCCATGTAACGAGCATTAGGCCAATAACTCCCAAGCCAGATGGCTTTAGGGCACTAGGTATGTAAATACTCCTAAGGGCTTACTAGCTCGGGTTAAAAAGGCTACGAACCCAAACTAGTCACAATTTTCTTTTTCAAGACTACACTTTTTTTAAGACCACTTTTTTTGCAGTCCCCACAATAGGCAGCCCTTTCCATGTATCCACCCGTCAAACCAGGGAGCTCTGTAACACTAAAGGTTGATTTTCCTTTTTTTTTTTAAGAAAAACGGAAATCAAAGCTTCACATTCAACCTTGGAAATGTATACAACCTGTGAAAAAGTGAGGGATCAACAATCAGCACTTTTCCAAAAACCTTTTCCATGAATAAAATAGTGAACCATTGTTTTCTTTTGCTCAAAATAAATATCTTCAGCCAATAAAAATTCTGTCGAAAGTTTCCCTCTAACCTAAATTTTTTTTTAAATCTCCTAAAAACCAAAGCAAAGCGAAAAAGAAAATGTATAATGAAAATTGAACAAATGATCACATGTCAAGTTCTAACTCACACCCCCAACCAAAATGCAACATTGTCCTCAATGTTATGAATGCATGTGTAATGTGTAAATGAACAATAAGGAAAATTGGAATATCGTACCATGTGGGGTGATTGCAAAAGAATGTGATCAACCAGCTCAATTACCTTCCAAAATTGGGTTGCCTCCCAAACAGCACTAAGTTTAATGTCGTCAGCTCGACGTGACCAAAAATGATTAGTCCTTGTAAATTGGGTCTTCCAGAAGGATATCCTCAATATTTTTATCCTTCAGTTCCAGAAACGGTTTCAACCGTTGACCATTCACTTTGAAAACATCCCCATTTTTGGGATTTTCAATTTCCATAGCACCATGAAAGTAAACAGTCCTGACAATGAATGGACCATCCCATCGGGTTCGTAACTTCCCTGGAAACAGGTGTAACCGGGAGTTATACAAAAGGACTATCATACCTGGTTCAAAAGATTTTCTTAAAATTGACTTATCATGGTTCAAATTCATTCTTTCCTTGTAGATCTTGGCATTCTCATAGGCATCATTTCTAAGTTCTTCCAACTCATTGAGTTGCAATTTACGCAAAGTACCCACCGTGGGTAAGTCAAAATTGAACTTCTTAATGGCCCAATAGGCTCAATGCTCCAATTCAACAGGCAAGTGGCATGCCTTTCCATAGAACAACCTATATGGGGACATCCCAATAGGAGTCTTGTAAGCGGTTCAATAGGCCCATAATGCATCGAATAGGCGCAAAGAGTAGTCTTTCCGATTTGGATTGACCGTCTTCTCCAAAATTTGTTTAATTTGCCTATTCGAAACTTCTACTTGGCCACTAGTCTGTGGGTGGTAGGGCGTAGCAACCTTATGAGTAACATAGTATTTTTTCATCAGATGGTCAAAGGTGTTATTGCATAAATGGGTTCCACCATCACTGATAATTGCCCTAGGTGTACCAAACCTATAAAATATGTATTCCTTCACAAATTTGATCACCACATGGCGATCATTCTTTCTGGTGGGTATTGCTTCTACCCATTCAAAAGCATAGTCCACCGCAAGTAAAATATACAAATTGCCAAAAGAACTTGGAAATGGCCCATGAAGTCAATTCCCCACACATCAAAAAGTTCCACCATAAGTATGGGATTCAAGGGCATCATGTTCCTCCGATTGAGCTTGCCAAGCTTTTTACACCTCTCACAGTTCAAACAGAAAGTGTGGCAATCTCTAAAGATTGTAGGCCAGTAAAATCCACACTGCAAAACTTTAGCAGTTGTCTTTTTCGAACTAAAGTGGCCCCCACAAGCATGATCATGGCAGAATGAAATGACTGAGTAATGGTCATGATTAGGAATGCAACTCCTGATGATCTGGTCCGGGTATAATTTAAAAAGAGACGGATCATCCCAAAAAAAGTACCTGGCCTCAGCTAGAAATTTTGATCGATCCTGTTTTGACTAATGGGTAGGCGTCTCCCCCGTAATAAGGTAATTGATTATATCTGCAAACCAAAGGATTTGGGAAATACTGAGCAATTGTTCATCAGAAAATTTTCATGCAGAGGGACCTCATCTGATGGCTCTAATGGGTAACCTCGAAAGATGGTCTGCTACAACATTCTCACATCCTTTTGTATCTCTTATTTCCAAATCAAACTCTTATAGCAGAAGGATCCACCGGATCAATTGGGCTTTTGCATCTTTTGTGGACAGAAGGTATCTCAAAGCTGCATGGTCCGTGTAGATGATGAGTTTGGATCCTAACAAGTAGGACCGGAATTTCTCCAAGGCAAAAATCACAGCGACCAATTCTTTTTCAGTGGTTGTGTAATTTAGCCGTGCATCATTGAGGGTCCTACTTGCATAGTAAGCCACATGAGGTAGCTTCCCAACCCGTTGACCCAAAACAACTCCAACAACAGTATCGGATGCATCACACATTAGCTCAAATGGAATAGTCCAGTCAGGTGGCTGAATTATAGGGGCTGAAGTTAGTTCTATTTTCAGTCTCTCAAATGCCTTTAGACACTTCTTATCAAATTCAAACGGGGCCTCTTTTGTCAGCAATTGGCATAAAGGTTTAGCAATTTTACTGAAATCCTTGATGAATCTACGATAAAAACCAGCATGGCCCAGGAATGATCGTGATGGACCGCGCTTCTGCCTGGTTCTACCGAGGTCGGCGGACATGGGAGTCCATTGGGTCCGACCCTTTCGTAACCGGGGGGCAAAGGCGTGCATCAACATTTCTTTTGTGTGGGTGTGCCAGATTTTCTATTTTTACTTGGAATTGCAAGTGGTGATCCGGAGATCAACCTTCGCAAGTAAAAAAGAAATCAACTTCTTTCAAGTTTTCCATTGCACATATATTTAAGAAAAGAGAAATTTTCTTGATTTGCCGTGAAAGGAGATTTTTTTGGCATTTATAGCCGATTTTGGCGTTTATAGCCGATTTACAATCCTTCTCAATAATGAAATACAAGAGTTGTGATTCTTGTCACTTTTAAAAAAATACAAACTACAATGAAAAGCAAGAAAATGAGCATCTAACTTTTCAGGAGATTGTGGGGGACCCGTTCAGATTGACGGTCGCAAGCCATATGTGGACTTCGCCATCATCCATGCAGATGAGAACAGAGGATGCTATTGATTTGCTTGGCTTGGCTATAACCTCAGGTTTTTAGAGGACAAAGACCAAAAGGAGGTCCTATGTCCAATAAAAAACCAAGTAGACGGGCTGAAAAGCCAAGTCTAAGCCATTTGGAGGCAGAAGGAGAAGGCAAGGACCTTGGGGGGTACCCCCCAAGGGACTTTTGTCACCTTGTAGCGGTGGTTGGTGTAGAACTTCCGCAGAGTTTTCTCTTTTTTCCTTCTCTGAATTTCTGTGCTTTTTTCTGATCTGGGATCTATCTTGTTTTTCCAATCTTTTCTTTCTTTGGAATGCTCTCCTATTTATAGGCTTTTAGGTAGCCATTTAGGAGGGTTTATGAGCCTTAATTGTCATAAAGCTACATAAAGGGAGGAGTTACAAGATTGAATTCTTTATTTTGTAACTCCTTTTTCTTGGCTTCTGATTGGCCGGAGGAGATTGAGGGCATTTAATTGCCTTTAATCGCCATGATGAGAGGAGTTTCATGGGTTAAATGCCATGAATCTCTTGACTTGTAACTCCCGGATGCTTGCTTCTGATTGGGCCGTCCAAAGAAATGAATTAATGACTGTAATAAAGCTAGTCAATTAATCGCATTAAGTGGTCGCCGAGTAGTTGAAGAGTCGCGGGCTGTGCCGCGTCTTTTGGGATTCTTCTGGCGATGATCATTGATGGATCTTCATGTAGATCAACATCGGATGACCATGTAACTTCAGGTGTTGGTTGCCAACAGCGGGTCGGTGCCATCTGTCCTGTCGATTTCTCGATCGGTCGGGTAGAAAGCACACTTTTTTTGGTTGACTAGTTGGCGATCAATGTTGATTTTGATACTCTTGATGATTAACCCGTATTTTTTACGGATGTCAGAGGATTTGGTGTCTCAAAAGTATGAATATTGGAAAATACTAGAGGCCGGATGCTTCGAATCGCGAAAAAATGGCAAAAAATGGGGTTTCCGGGGCCCATCGGGCGATCCCGGGCCCTAGGGTCGCCGGCGACGCTGGGGGGTTTTCCCCCTTTTTGTCCCGTTTTGTGTCCGTTTTTGCTGTTTTTTTATTCTTTTTTCTTCTGTATTTTTCCTTGAAATTTTTGATCATTTAGTGGCCTGATTTCCCTGTAGAAAATCTGATGAGAATCCTTGCATTTTATTTTGCAAAGTTTCTAATTTTCTGAGAAAGCCGAAGACTTTGTTGCGCAGAGCTGCCAATTTTCCGTCAGAAGCTGAAACTGGTCAAACGATGTCGGAATGACCTGAAATTTGGGGTGAAGCCTGTTGAGCAATAAATAAGACCAACCATAGGCTTTTGTTTGAGTTTTGAAGCCGTTTGGGGCCCTATCACTATTAGACTTGCTTTTGTCGCGATGAAGATGTCGAGGCTTGATGTGCGGCCAACCGATGTCCGATTGACTTGAAATTTGACAGGGAACCTATTGGAGTCATTTTAAGATGATCTATAGGCTCTGTCTTGGAAACCATGGTCCCGGGGAGCTTCGCCGCCGAGAGGCCTGATTTGGCTTTCGAGCTTCAGAGTATGGTCAAATGTTGTCGAAATGACCTGAAATTTGACGTGTAGCCCTTTGTAAGCATTTTGAAGCCGTCCATGTGCTCTATTTGATGAGTGATGGCCTCGGTGATTCTCGCCGCCGAGAGGCTTGATTTAACTGTTCGAGGGTTGATGTAGGGTCAAACGTTATCGGTTTGACTCGGAACTTGACGTGGAGCCTTTTGGATGTATTTTGAGACCATCCATCGGCTCTGATCGAAGATTTGGTGTCTCCGATGCTTTCGCCGCCGGGAGCTCCTTTTCAGCTGCCGGAGAAGCGAAGTTAGGCCAAATGATTTTGAAATGGCCTGAAACTTCTTGCGTACTCCTATTTTGGCTGTCTTGAAGGATCTTGTAGTTTTTGTTTGATTCTAACAAGATTTGATTTTTTTGGAAATAGCAATGCCTATTTATGGCAGGTTGCGACTTCATATAGCTTTTTGGATCTTGAAGAGGCAAAGTGACATTTTTGGTGTCAACAAATGCCCCCTCGAGGTACAGCGACGAGTTGCTTAACTTTTGTAGTCGATGTGCCTCGAAGAGATTTTTGAAGGAGAGCCTGTGACTGGACCAAGAGTCTTTGAGCAGTCTTTCTTTTTGGTATTTGTAGCCTTTTGAGCTTCCAGGGGAATTTTATTGTAGTGAAAAGGATCACGTACCATCTCGAGGCAAAGTTTTGAAGATGACATCAGGGATGTGGATTTGGGTTTTGACCTTGTGACCTAACAGGCTATATGTGGCAGGTTAGGGGGTCGGGTTTGGTTTTGACTGTGTGACCCAACAAGCTGTATGTGGAATGTTGGGGGATCAATTTTTTGTTTTGATCTTGTGACCTAACAGGCTATATGTGGCAAGTTAGGGGATCAGGTTTTGGTTTTTGGTTTTTTGCGGAATGTCAATTTCAAGATTTTGGCTCAATTTGGTAGATGAGGCTGGATGGTTTGATTTTTGGAAGCTCATGGGGCTTGGAATTCTTTTTTGTATGGTCGAATCAACTCAAAAGAGGCATGGAACCATTTTTGTATGCTCTTGGTAAGAGGGATTTCTCTTTGACTAAAAGCCTAATTTTTATTATTATTTTGTAAAGGATATCTAAAAATATCTCCTTTGGATAGAGAATATCTAAGAATATCTTTATTTGGAGAGAATCTCTCATGTTCCCTTTATTTTGGGATAGGATATCTCAAGATATCTTTCTTTTGGGAAAGAATCTTTCATTGATCCTATCTTTTGGGAGAAAATCTCTCATTGATTTCTTTTTGGGAGAGAATCCCTCAAGATATCTTTCTTTTGGGAAAGAATCTTTCTAATTTTTTTCTTTTGGTAAGGTTACTAATTAGTAACACTTACCTCTTTCTTCTTTCCTTCTTTAGTTTGCTCTCCTCTATAAAAGCAAGGAGGAGGTTGGATCTCTTGCTCTTATTACTTTCTTTTGCAACAATCCCAAGAGGGCTTCAAGACCAAGAGTTCTTCTTCTTCAAGATCTTCAAGACTTTTCTTCTTCTGAAAGTTTTCGCAAATTTGGGAATTTGGAGCTCACAGCGATGTTGAGCCCTTCCTGATTTTGCGGAGACTTTGAGGTTCCGAAAGTTTGGAGTTTCGGAGCTTGCAGCAATGTTGAGCCCATCTTCAAGCTTTCTGTTTCTTTCGGGATAGTTCCTTTTCTTCGGAATTGCCCCGTTATCATGTCAAGATTTTGCCAGATTTTTTTTGGCGAGATTCTGTCATTTTGATGTTTGATCTTTTTCTTTTCCATCCTTTTCAGGTGGTTCTTCCAGAACGAACAAGGGTAAAGAGCCTGCTACAAGCGCACCTCGTCGATCTGCTAGATCTTCTAATCCGGCCGTTCAGCAGGCCTTTGAGAATGTCCAGTATGTTGAGAGAAATCTTGAAGAATGCGACTCCCTCAACAGAGATGAGATGAGGCAGCGACTGATCGCCCTCAAGGGAGAGGAATTCTATAAGATCATGGTAAGCAGTCGTCCATGGGTGATGGAAGATCATAGTGTTTTACCCAAGCCTACCTTCTTCTTTGGTGATGCCGTCCCTGATGACATGACATACCAGAGGAGATGTTTTCAGTTCTTTTTCACAGCAGATGGTGAGAAGAAGACTGTTGCTACCCGGTCGACGTTTGATCGCACCATCTCGATCATGAGCCTTGCCCCCACGAGCTCTAAGAGGGAAGACCTTCCAAGCTGGGTGAGAAGGACAAATGTAATCAAGACCGGGGTTTTTGTTGGTGGTTCTCCTGGATATACGGAGAGGTCGCCTGCTGACATGGACCTGTTGATGCCATCCAGCGGCTACCGGGGTTCTGATTATCCGTCGGTCGATTTGAGACCGGTGGGCCTTAGTATTTTCAGCGGTGACGGCAGCAATTGGATAAAGCCTTTTCGACTTCGTGGCTGTTTCAATGCTGACTCTGAGTGGAAGTTGTGGACTGATTGCGTCCTGCTGATTGGTGGCGCCGTTTTGAAGGAAGCCGGGACTTTTGATGCGGTCCGCGCCTTTAGGAAGACCGTGATCTTTTCCGACGAGGCCTTCATGGCTATGCTGGAGTCATTCCTCCCACAAACCAATACCTTTGTTGTGACGAATGGTGAGATTGGTTTTTCTTTGAAGGAGCTGAGCGCCATTACTGGATTGCCCATCCTTGGCAAACTCTATGAGGAGTTTATGCCGATTGACAGCGTCCTTGAGGGGCAGTCCGAGGAGTTCAGGCTTCTGTGCTTTCAGCTCGTCGCCTTCTATGATTTTTTAAAGGAGAAAGAGGGTTTGAAAGTTAGATCCAGCAGTTGGAAGAGTTCTATCTCTTCGTTCCCCAACTTTTTTAATAGCAGGGAGTCTTCTGATAGTGCGACCCAGGAAGCCAGGGCTCAGGATCCAAGTTCGAAGAAGATCTTGGCTATGCAAGAAGAGTTGAGAGATTTCTGTGCGAGTACAAACGCCATATGTCCTGACATTGCACTGCGGAGAGATCTCGCTGTTTACCTCACTTATTGGCTTAGTGAGGCTATTTTTGATGGAGGAGATGGAACGCACATCAGGCCGCATTGTATTTTTCCGGCTTGTCAGATGGCGTTTGGAGAGCAGCTTGCTTTGGTGCCAGCTCTTTACTCCTATTTGTGTACCGAACTGCAGGCTGCTGCTTTTTTGGTTCGGCTTGGGCTTCCCATGAATAGGGTATTTTCAGCCCATATCTTTTATTCGTGGTACGTGTACCACTATCCTGGCTTCCACCGGCTGGGTGCTGCACAGGATGATGATCCTCTGATGATTCGGCCGGCTAATGGAAAAGCCGTGTCCGAATCACTTTTGTTTGCCCACATGAGGATCCGACGGTTCAGGGACGTCGAGATGGGGCAATCTTCAGTGAAGCTTTCTCCAGAGTTGCGAAAGAAGGCTTTTGATTTTGGTGCCTCCCGAGACTCTACCAGGATAGGGTCAGGAAGGCATTACTCCTTGACGAATGCAGAGAAGGAGTGGCTTTTCAGCATACGTGTTGGCACGATGGTGTATTGCAGACATCTTTTCGTTAACATCCAGCCGTATGTGCCCTCTCGCTTTGCTTTGCAGTTGGATTTTTCTCAAGGCGTTGTTGGAGCATCTTCAAGCATGGTGAAACACTTTGGAGGTTTACAGAAAGGGAGAAATGCATGGGCTTTCTATAGTGCTGAAGTCACTACAGCCATGATCTCTTATCCTGTGTTGTTGACTTCCCGGACTGCCGGCTTTGCGAAGTGGTTCGTGGAGAGCTTTTGGGCATATCGGGGGCTTTCCAAGAAGGAGCTTGATGTGAAGCTAGCATCCGGAAAGGGCCTTGGAAAGTCGGATGGCGTTCGGTGAGAGGAAGTTTGGGCCTTCCTTTCTGGAGAGAAGCACAAGATAGGCTTTCTCAGTGACCAGGGCGTCATTGGTTCTGAAGCTGTTCGAGAAATACCTGATGAAGCTTTAGAGCAGCTAGAACAGGAGGAAGCCAAACTTGATGCTTGGATGCAAGCGGCGCAAAGGCAAGCTTCCGTGGAGTCTACTGGCAAGAGTAGACCATCCAGTGAGGAGTTAAGTGGAAGACCTGACTCTGACAGTGGGGCAGGTTCCTCTAAGAAGCGAGCCCGTAGGAGTAAGAGGAGGAGGAGGAGTCATCACAGCAAGGGGCAGCATGAGGACTCTCCTGACTTAGAAGTTCCTCTTACTATCAGTGAGGATGTGCCAGTGGATGCTGACGAGCCTCCAGAGAAGAGAAGCCGAGAAGAAGAGACTGTCGGTGAAGGTATGATTCTTCCTTTTTCTCTTTCCATTTCTTTTCATGGGATTTTTCCATGTTCTGATTTACTTCTTGTTTCTGCTTTTCTTTTTTTTTTAGCAGAGGAAGATTTGGTGATGCCTGAGGTTCCAACCGATGAGGTGGTGACGGATCCTGTCGGGGCACCTGAAGAAGAGCCGAGGGACTCTGGAGTGAATCCAGAATCTCCAATTGGTATGACTTCTTTTGTTTTCTTCTTTTTTTTTTTGTCTGTGACTCGGTTTGCTAACATTTTTCTTGCCAGCTGACTTGCCACAGGATTCCGATGACTTTGAACCATTGATGGACGCAAATGTTGATGATGCTTCCGATGAGTTCATGGGGGAAGAAAGTGTTCCGCTAGTCGTCGAAGAAGGTATTTTGTAGTAATAACCCTGATAATGATTTTCAAACAGGATCATGTTCATACCTTTTTGTGTTTCTTTGGCAGGTTTTGAGGTGACAGAGGAGAGTCCATCGCTTCCTTCAGAACCAGAGCAAGGGATGCCAAAGGTCGATCCAGAGGTAGAGACTCCTGGGACCAGTTCTGACACTGTTGAGGAGATACCTCGTGTTGAGATTCCTTCCCGAACAGGAGCAGCTTTAACTGGAAAGAGTTCTTTTGTTACTCTTCCAACGAGAGATGACATGAGCAGTCGACCAATGGAGTTGGGCGAATCTTCAGCTGGGCCATTTCTTCTTTTTGCGAAGAAGGTGGTGGTGCGGGTTCTGAGCTCTTGGATTGAGACTCTGCTTTCTGGGCACTTAGATGCCGGATTTGGGATGATCCAGCATGTGCGTGAGATTCTCGGTGATGCCGAAGAGGCTGGTCTGGATGTCACAAGTAACAGGGCGATCGTTGATAGGATCATTGAGCTGGGTGACAGGTGGTTTGAAACCATGGGTTTTCCTGACGACTAGTTCTTCAAGGAGATGTTCCTAGACCCTGCGGATAAGGCTCAGTCTAACCTGGATGAGGCTACACAAAGCAGGAAGCAGATAGTCCGAGAGAAGAACTTAGAAGAGCTAACCATCATTGGGCTGACACATGACCTTAACATCCTTGATTGGGAGGTCGATGAGGCCAGGAAATGTCTTGAGCATCTGCAGGCACAAGTCGCTGCCAAGTGGACTGCAATAACAGAGGCTCGTGACAGGGAAAGTGCTCTGATTCGCCGGGTTGCAGATGCCGATCGAGTTCTTAAAAGGAAGTCTGAAGAGAACAAACAATGGCAAACTGCTCGGGATAAGCTTCCCGGTGCGAAAGAAGGGTTACAGCTCACCCCAGCATCTCATGGCAAGTTCTTGAAGAATTGTGCCCAGGAATCCCTGACGGCTGAGGCCAAAAGTTTGCTTGAGGAGCTGAACTCTTGGCTGGAGACCATTTTTTATTGAGCTCCTGTTTTTTTTTTTTAAACAGAAACCATCCTTCTCTCTTTTTTGGTACCACTTGTATTTTTTTGGTACTTTTTTTTTTTTGTACTGCTTATGAACACTTTCTTCTTTTTTTTGGTACCACATGTATTTTTTTTGTACTCTTTTTTTTTGTTTTTTTTGTAGTGCTTGTGAACACTTTCTCTTTTTTTTTGGTAACACATGTATTTTTTTTTGTACTCTTTTTTTTTTGTTTTCCCTACGCTCACTTAAATCTTTTTGTGATGAAAGTAATTGCTAAATGGGATGCCTTTTTTTTTTGTTTTCCCTACGCTCACTTAAATCTTTTTGTGATAAAAGTAATTGCTAAATGGGATTTGATCAAAAGCTTGTCATTTTGTGAAAAACATTTGTCAAATGATTGTTTTGGCATGGAAGCCAGATTTTTGTTTGTGGCATGGAAGCCGATTTTGGCATGAGAGCCAGCTTTTTTGTGGCATCGATAGCCGAGTTTGTTTTGTGGCATCTATAGCCGGGTTTGTGGCATTAATATCCGGGTTTTTTGAAAGCCAATTTTTTTTTTGTTTGTGGCATTGATAGCCGGTTTTGTTTTGTGGCATTGATAGCCGGTTTGTGGCATTTATAGCCTGTTTTGGTGGCATCTATAGCCGTTTTTGTGGCATTTATAGCCGGTTTGGTTTTCAAAAAATGCAAGTATCGACTAAAAGTCGCCTCCCTGCTGAATGTTCTTGCAAGTATCGATGGAATGTCGCATCCTTGCTCATTCGGTTGCGAGTATCGATGGAATGTCGCATCCTCGCGGATTTGGGTGCAAGTATCGATGGAATGTCGCATCCTTGCTTTTCAAAAATTTTGGTTTTACGAGTACTGACTTGATGTCGTTTCCCCATGATTTTTGAAATTTGTGGTTTTCTCGAGCCTTTGGGTTATGGATATCAACTGAAATGTTGAGTCGCCATGGTTTAGGTTTTTTCGAACCTTTGAAATTTGGGTTGCGGATATCAACTGAAATGTTGCGTCTCCACGGTTTTTAGGTTTTTTTTTTAACCTTTGAAATTTGGGTTGTGGATATCAACTGAAATGTTTCGTCTCCACGGTTTTTAGGTTTTTTCGAACCTTTGAAATTTGGGTTGTGGATATCAACTGAAATGTTGCGTCTCCACGGTTTTTAGGTTTTTTTGAACCTTTGAAATTTGGGTTGTGGATATCAACCGAAATGTTGCATCTCCACAGTTTTGGATTTTGCAAGTATCGACGAAATGTCGCTTCCCTGCGATTTTGGAAGTGTCGAACGTGGTTCGCATGCTTCCGATTTGTGCGAGTATCGACTAAACATCGCTTCCCCGCGGCTTTTTGAAAAACCTTTTTTTTTTGTTTAAGGACACGAGGGTCATAAGTTTTGACCTAAAACCATTTAGGCGGTAAAAGGTAGGGTGGACTAGGGTGGAAATCCCTGAATTCGGATTTTGTTTCAAACCATGAATTTTGAATTCAAGGGTTGAAAATTTTGGTCAAGTTAGGGAAAGGTTCCTAAACTTGGGTTTTTTGAACAATGAAACGATGAAAGTAAGCATTGTTTAAATTTCTAGAAATTTCAACATTTGATATGAAAATTCTAAAAAAAGGTGGGTTTAGCGAGCGTGTACCTGGAAACCGGTTTTTGGCCGTACAGGCATTGCTCTTACCTAGCTGGGTAAGTCTTCAAGGGTAGTACCGCTTTAAGAACTTGCCGTTGATGGGCAGCATACATCTGTCACCTTCTATTTTTAGGAGTGCGTATGCGCCATTAGAGAAAACCTTGTCGATGATGTAGGGTCCCTCCCATTTTGGCTCAAATTTGCCTTTGGACTTGTGAGCGAAGACCATTGGTCTTTTTACCGCAAGGACCAAGTCACCCTTTTTGTAGGCGCGTTGCCTGACCTTTTTGTCGAAAGATCCTGCCATGCGTGCTTGGTAAAGTTCAATGCTTTGTTGAGCTTCGAGCCGTCTCTCATCGAGATTGTCCAGCTCATGGAGTCGCAATTTGACATTGCTTTCTTGAGTCATGTCATTTTGCAAGGATACCCTCAAGGAAGGAATTTGTACTTCCAAGGGCATGACAGCTTCGCATCCATAGACCGAGGAGAATGGTGTGCTATGGGTTGGTCCGCGAACGGTGGTTCGATAGGCCTACAAAGCTTCAGACATTTTATCGCTCCAGTCTCTTTTGTGACTAGAGACCATTTTTTTGAGGATTTTGCAGAGTGTCTTGTTGAAAGCTTCTGCTAACCCGTTTGCTGCCGGATTGTATGGAGTCAAAGGACAGCTTTGGATTTTGTATTTGTCGCAGAACCTGTAGAATCGATGATCCCGGAATTGTGGTCCGTTATCATGGATGAATCTTTTGGGTATGCCAAAACGACAAATGATGTTGGTGCGCAGGAACTGAAGGACTGATGAGGTCTTCATTTCGTTGAATGCAAATGCTTCTGAGCACTTAGAGAAATAATCCGTAGTGGCGAAGATGAAGCGATGACCTTTGCTCGAAGGGGGAGAAATAGGACCTATGATGTCCATACCCCAGGCTTCGAAAGGCCATGAAATCGTTGTAGGATGTAGCCATTCTGGAGGCATGTGAATGTAATCTCCATGATATTGGCATTGTTGGCAGCGCTTAGCAAATTCATTGCGTCAGCTACCATGGTAGGCCAGTAATAACCTAACCTTTTTATCTGATTATAGAGCTTGGGACCAGCCTGATGAGCTCTGCAAAGACCAGCATGAACTTCTTTGAGTGTTTCTTCAGCCTCTTGTTGTGACAAGCAGCGTAAAAGTACTCCGTTGAAGGATTTCCTGTAAAGGATTTTTGAAGGAATATCCAAATGAAAGCTTGGGGTTCGCCTTTGGATGCTTACCCGTTCTTTTGGGTCTTCAGGTAGGATTCCGAACATAATGTAATCAATGAACGGATCCCTCCAGTCGCCGATTGAAGTTTGAAGGATTGAAATCCGACTTCCAACCACTTGGTGGCATTCAGCAACTGCTTGGCGTGTGTTAAGAGGAGGAAGGATTCTTCTTTCGCACACTGTGATTTGCATGTTTTCCCCTTCCTGGATTGCCATAGATGCGGCAAGTCCAGCTAGGGCATCTGCACGTATGTTTTCACCTCTACGAATGTGGGTGATGTGACAGATGTCAAACTTTTGCAGAAGTGATTGTGCTTTGTTTTAGTAAGGCAGCAAATATGGCTTCCTAACTTCAAATTTCTGATTCATCTGGTTGACGATCAGTTGAGAGTCTCCAAAGGCTTCCAGCATGGTGCTACCGGATTCGATGGCGAGTTCCATGTTAGTTTTATGGACTCAATCCAGTAGATGATATAATAAATTGATTAATTTCTTTATTTATCAGTATATTCATGCTTTCCTTTCATAAGATGAATGGTGATTTATTATATACTTGCACATAACCAATACGAATGACATGATGGTTCATGAGATGAACCGGGGTTCACAAGTATATTAGATGTAACACATGTGTATGGATGAGATCCACATACGGGAGACATGTGTGACAAATCTTATACTTAAATATCTTCACAACCAGTGATGAGACTGGACATCTCATACTAACAAGGTTGCAGCACTTTGATCACTATGAGATAGTGTGATTTGTCTCGATCATCAGAATGGAAGATTTTGGATCATAGTGCTGGTACATAGGATGTATTGAAGGACCATGAGAAGCACCTTATAAACACCGTCTTTATTTTAAGGTCTGCTCTCATAATTCCCTAGCAATAGGCTCTCAATCCTGAGACATTAATGAACTCAAGTTTCTATCTATTCATTTGCTTTGAGTCACCAATGAGTGAGGCCAACTGTAGGTCAACACCTCGGTGATTTGGGTACATGGTAGTAGAGCTGTGGGAACATTGAATGGTCAAGATGGAATCTATCTCTAATATCCCCTTGTGCCAATTAATGGATTTATCATTGGTAAGTGCGCACCCATTCCGATTAAGAGTTAATTGGAAAGGTACCTATTGATCATTATAATTAATTGGGGCTCAAGGATAATAAGAAATGGATCTATTTTGGAAGACAGGTCCAATTGATCCATGGATATTGATAGAGGGGTCTACTTGTGATAATGTGGAAGTTTAGGGTCTTCTATGTAATATTCCTAAGACTGGAGTTCAATTGCATTTATATAGTGGAGTTATTTGCAATTAACTGTGGGCCCGGATTACACATGAGATGTGGGGTCGCGAGTCCCAGTTGGAGCCAGCTTTCTAAGGAATCCCTAGTGGTCCCCATGCTAGCCCAATTATTAGAAAGTATCTAATTCTAGTTGAACTCTAAAAGGAAAGTTACTATTTCTATTTGAAGTGAGACTTCTAATAGTGGTAATAGTAGACTTACTAATTTTAGTAGAAGTGAGACTTCTATTTTAATTAGAAAGGAATTGGAAAGTTACTAATCATATTTGAAGTGAGACTTCTAAATGTGATATGGTAAGTCACTAACTAATGGAAGTGAGACTTCTATTGTAATTAGTAAAGAAGAGACAACTTGCAAAAGCTATAAATAGAGGAGAGGAGGCCTTGGGACGTCCAAGCACTGTCCTTGCATAGGGATTCACGCCCAAGGCCCTTTTGTGCAATAGTTGCACATGCTCTTCCTCATCCCCCTCTTCTAGTTCTCTTTCTAATTCCTCCCTAGAGTTCCTAGTAGTTTTCTCTTGGAGATCCCACCATCTTCTTGAGAAAAGGAGAATCTAATTCGGGTCATAGCGTGGAAGATCAAGAGGTCTTGGAGATTCCTATTTGATTAGTGAAAGCGTTTTATCATCAAAGAAAGACGCAACTTCTCCATTAGAGCACAACCGAGCTCCAAAGGTATAATCTGTTTCCTTGTATGTTGTAGATTTAATTGTAGCTTATATGTTGCTGGTTCTATCTTCTAGATAGATTGTATTTACTGATCATGATAGCCGAGATTGAGGACATAGATCTTGGATTGGGTTTTAATTGCCTTCTGGATAGTTGATCCCTGCATCAAGTGGGTCAAAAGTTTTGAAACCTATCCTAGAGGCCCACCCTATTTCCAACAATTGGTATCAGAGCTTTACCTCATCTCTTATCATGTTAGATCAATAAGCTTGATCTAATCTTTACATGAGATGCAAAGAGGATAGATCAAGGGCTATGTACGGATCAGTTTTGATGGTTTTGCTTGGATAATTAGTAAGTCCATGTTTGGATAGTCACAAAAGGGTCTAACAATGATGGAATGATGGTAGGAAGCCATTGGGAATCTTCAGAAGAGTTTTGGAGATGGTTGGACACGAATACAAAAACCCAACTTGCAGATTTCCGTCAGGCAGCTCGAACCCCACCGGGGGACACCCCCGGACCCCCTCTGCGTAGGGGGCATGAATCATAGTGGTGGCAATATTTGTCATCCTGTCTTTCCATTATTGTTTGGTAACCCGGCTTTGTGAGTTGCTTTGCTAGTATGAGATACTAACATGCAGGTTATCATGTTCTCTCCATATGGCCCACAAGTCTTTTACTTTCTTTTATGGTTGAATGTTTATTTTTGGCAAGTTGTAAAGGGCATCATGGTTTCCTTGTTTTCCCGGTTTAGGGCAAGGCATGGTGAAATTCCCTATGTGCCTTTTTATTTCCATTAATAGATTATCATGTAAGTCTCATCGTAGAGACATAGGAATTTATGTAATTTTCTTAATTTGTAAATTCTGGCGATGTCCGAGACTAAGAAGGAAAGTGAAGTTGGACTCCAAATCAAAGAGTTTGAAGTTTACCAAAGGTGTTTTGGAGTTTCCCAAAGAGTTTAAGGAATTCCAAGTTTTTGGAAAGTCTAGAAGTCCAAGAAGTCTATTCCGCTTGGGCCATGTGGAGGAGAGGACTAGTTTCTAATTTTAGCATTTTCTATTTATAGTAGAATTCTTTATTTAGAATGTTTCCAAATCTGATCCAAACATAGCAAGTTACTAATATTGGTCAAATCAAATTAATTTTTTGGAAAGAGTTCTAATTAGTGTTGATGTCCCATGAGATGGACACATTGGTAACACTAATTTAAGAAACTGGACTTTCCTTAAAATAACTTGACTTGGAACCAATCTTAGATCATATCATGAGATGATTTGATGATTCATATATTTATATATGTGGGCCCTAATACCTTAAAAGGAAATCCTCAATTCAAAATATTAAGTGGGAGCAGGGCATTTAAATTGATAAATCCCCATGGTTTTCCACCATAGGTCCATTGTAAGGAAAGTATTAGCCTCGCGCCACCAAGAGTATGGCCGTTCCTTCGGAGGGCTTTTACTTGTCTGGTTACTAGATATGGATCTCCTATGGATAGTGTTGGTGAGACGGGGTGGGGGCTTACTCCCCTAGGAGGAGCTGCTCACAACGGTTGTCATACAATGCTAGTTGGTGGGTCACACTTAACTAAAATAATGATGTAGTATCCCCTAGGATTTTCCTCATGTATTTTAGAAACCAAAGCAAATCGGGAGTCATACATTATTTGGTATGAGATACCTAGATGATAATGAATGATGGGGATCATGGATACTTAGTCTTAATTCCAATTTTGACGAACTTTGATCCGCACCAGTCCAAGGACATACGCACTCCCCTAGGAGGCATGCCCTAAGGGATTGGGATTCCGATGTATTCTAAATTCAGTGCTTATGAGGATTCCCATATGAATTTGGTAGAATACTAAACCCTAATGTCATTTATATTCTTTCATTGAATGTATGGTTATGTGCTTTTATTTATATAGCATGAATTCCAATACTTTCAATCCACTTGCGACCATCCTCAACCAGAACAAGTTGATGGGATCCAACTATGTAGACTGGAAAAGGAACCTGGATATTATCTTGACATCTTCAAGTTGCAAATATGTCCTTCTAATACCCCCCCTCCCCCCCCTTCCTGAGCCTGAGCCTGATGCACCACAGATTGTGAAAAACTTTTACACCAAGTGGACCAAAAACAATGAGATAGCCAGATGTTTTATTCAGGCATCCATGTCTACTGTTTTGCAAGAACAACATCAATCTTATAAGTCAGCATACGATATTATATCGAACTTAAAGGAGATGTTTGTAGACTAGGTTAGGCCTGCTAGGCAGGCTGCTATAAAAGTGCTGATGGAGAAAAAGATGGCCGAGGGAACCCCAGTACAAAAACATTTGTTACAAATGAAGTTGGCATTGAATGAGTTAGATGTACTGGGGACTACGTTTGATACAGAAACGTAGATCCACATGATCATTCAATCATTACCAGACTCATTCAAACATTTCGAGATCAATTATAGTAAATTGGAAATGACCATAGCTGAGCTGTCTCGCCAGCTGGTAGTGTTTGAGGAAATCATGAAGAAAAGACCAACTGCCCTCATGACAGAAAAGTCATTTGCTAAGTCCAAACCGAAAGGTAAAGACCGGGATAGCAAGAAGAAATCAGTCATCAAAGGTCCGAAGCTGGAGTATGGTTCCACTGGTGGTGTGGCCAAGGTCAAGGATAAGAGAGCAAAAGGAAAGTGTTTCCACTGTGGTATGACAGGACATTGGAGGAGGAATTGTCCACGATTTCTGTCAAAGAAAAAGACCTCAGGTATGATTGAGTCATTTGTTTCTGAAGATAGTTTTTAACTAGTGCTTCAGAATCTTGGTTTGTAGACTTTGGTGCAACTAATTACATCAGTAATATGTTGTAGGAGTTACAGGTAACCAGGAGGATTAATGACGGGGAAATCAGTATTAACCTGGGATCGGAAGCCAAGGCAGAAGCAGTGTTAGTAGGAGTAGTAACTTAGTTATTTTCAGATATTAAGTTGATTTTGTCAGATACATTACATGTACCGTTTTAAGACGGGATTTTAATTTCTAGTATGATGAATAAGAGTTATTCAGTTACTTTTGGTAATTAAATCGTCTTAAAGAGGAGCGGTACTCTTATATATTCTGACAAGGTAATCAATGGCTTTTATTTGTTAACTCCCACAATGTATGAGATACATGACGCCGATGCTAATAATAGACCATCATTAAAGAGGTAGTCACCTTCATCTAATCCAACAAACTTTGGCACCTAAGAGGCTAGGTCATATAAACCTAAATAGGATTGACAGGCTAGTGAAAGATGGTATCTTGCCTTCATTGGTGGTAGAATCAATGCCTGTCTGTAAATCCTGTCTGGAAGGCAAAATGACGAATAAACCCTTAGTCAACTAAGGGCAGTAGGGCCAAAGATTTATTGGAGTTAGTGTTTACTGATGTGTATGGACCCATAATAATAGAGCGAGAGATTGATACGAGTATTTTATCACTTTCACCGATGATTACTCGAGATATGGATACATATACCTTATGCACCGCAAGTCCGAGATTTTTGAATAGTTCAAAGAGTTTCGAGCGGAAGCGGAAAAGCAATTAGGTAAAAGTATAAATACTCTTCAATGAGATCGATGAGGCGAATATCTCTCCGCTAATTTTATGGGATACTTATCAGAAAATGGGATTTGATCCCAATAGTCTGCTCCTGGTTTGCCTCAACAGAACGGAGTAGTAAAAAGAAGGAACAAGACTCTTTTAGCTATGATCAAGTCTATGATTGAATTTCTACGGATTACCTATATTTTGGGATATGGAAACTGAAATATATATACTAAACCTCATTCCATCTAAGTCTCTACTTGAGACTCCCAGGGAGTTATGGACAAGGCGAAAGCCTAGTCTACGACTTTTTCAGGGTTGTCCAGCACACGTGCTGAAGAATAAGACGGATTAGTTGGAATCGAAGTCGGAAGTATATATGCTTATATTCTATCCCAAAAGAAACTAAAGGATTGGTTGCTATAATCCCAGAGAGCAGAAAGTGCTTGGCAGCACCAATGCGGTTTTCTGGAGGGAGATTATAAGATTAACTGGAAATCTTTAGAAATGGTTATTTTGGAAGAAATTCAAGAAAGAACAATTCCAAATCCAAGAATAACCAAACTTTTGAGAAAATCCGCCCATATTTGACCCAGTAGTTACACCAGTGCCTTGTCGTAGTGGGAGTATTGTCAGGACCCTTGACAAGTTCTCGGTCTAGGGAAAGTCTTACAAGGCAATCCCGGTGTAACCGGAACAAGATCCTTATAACTATGATAAAGCAGTTAATGACATAGTTTTGGGACGTTGGTTAGATGCTATGAAGGCTGAGGTGGAGTCTTTGTACTCTAATCAGGTCTGGATACTTGTGGGCTTGCCTGCCAATAGCAAACCTATTGGGTGCAAGTGAGTCTACAAAAGAAAATGAGAGCCAGATGGAAGAGTTCCATCCGGATACTCTTATTTATTGCGGTTCATCTCAGTAATGAGATTTGGCAAATGGATATCAAGACAGCGTCTCACGACGGCAATCTTGAGGAAGACATCTATATGATGCAACCAGATGGTTTTATAGCTAATAACCAAGTGCAAAGAGTTTTGCAGGCTAAGTTCATTTATGGATTAAAGCAGGTATCCCGAAACAGGAACATCCATTTTGACAAGGAAATCAAGTCACTTGATTTTTGTCAGAATCCGGATAAGTCATGTGTAAATGAAAAGTCAACAACACAGGGTAGTTTTTTCTGGTATTATATGTCGACGACATCCTTCTCCTATGGAGTGACATAGGGATATCGTCAACAGTAAAAGTTTTGGTTGGTTAAGACTTTTGATAATAAAGGACTTTGGACAAGCCAGGTACATCCTAAAGATAAATTTCCATTGAGACTAGAAAAATAGGATGATAGGCTTATCCCAATAATGTGTACATAGATAAAGGTTCTGGTACGGTAAGCTATGCTTTGTACTAGAACGGATATCTGTCACGCAGTATGCCTAGTCAGCAGATATCAGTCTAGCCCAGGTTTTTATCATTGACTGTTGTAAGATGTGTTCTCGAATACTTGAGAAGGACTAGAGATCACATGTTGAGTCATAGCAGTGATGAGTTTATTACCAGTTGGTTACATAGATACTGACTTCTAGTCAGATCAGGATTCCAGGAAATCAATTTCTAGGTATGTGTTTACGCTGTAATTACTTGAGAAGCAATTACGGAAGCAAATTGACTCAAAAGATTCCTTATGGAATTTGAAGTGGTATTTTTGGCAGGACAGCCGATCACAGTTTACTGTGATAACAGCAGGGCAGTCGCTAAGTCCAAATAACCCAAGAGCCAAAAAGTATGTACAGAGGAAGTTATACATGGTCAGATAGATTGTGCAAAGAGGTGATGCACGATCACCAAGATAGCCTCTGCAGACAATCTAGTAGATCCATTTACTAAGCCTTTGACTACCAAAGTCTTTGAGCTATATGTAAAAGGGATGTGCATGAGATGTAACTCTAACTGGCATTGAGCCCAAGTGGGAGATTGTTAGTTTTATGGACTCAATCCAGTAGATGATATAATAAATTGATTAATTTCTTTATTTATCAGTATATTCATGCTTTCCTTTCATAAGATGAATGGTGATTTATTATATACTTGCACATAACCAATACGAATGACATGATGGTTCATGAGATGAACCAGGGTCCACAAGTATATTAGATGTAACACATGTGTATGGATGAGATCCACATACGGGAGACATGTGTGACAAATCTTATACTTAAATATCTTCACAACCAGTGATGAGACTGGACATCTCATACTGACAAGGTTGCAGCACTTTGATCACTATGAGATAGTGTGATTTGTCTCGATCATCAGAATGGAAGATTCTGGATCATAGTTCTGGTACATAGGATGTATTGAAGGACCATGAGAAGCACCTTATAAACACTGTCTTTATTTTAAGGTCTGCTCTCATAATTCCCTAGCAATAGGCTCTCAATCCTGAGACATTAATGAACTCAAGTTTCTATCTATTCATTTGCTTTGAGTCACCAATGAGTGAGGCAAACTGTAGGTCAACACCTCGGTGATTTGGGTACATGGTAGTAGAGCTGTGGGAACATTCAATGGTCAAGATGGAATCTATCTCTAATATCCCCTTGCACCAATTAATGGATTTATCATTGGTAAGTGCGCACCCATTCCGATTAAGAGTTAATTGGAAAGGTACCTATTGATCATTATAATTAATTGGGGCTCAAGGATAATAAGAAATGGATCTATTTTGGAAGACAGGTCCAATTGATCCATGGATATTGATAGAGGGGTCTACTTGTGATAATGTGGAAGTTTAGGGTCTTCTATGTAATATTCCTAAGACTGGAGTTCAATTGCATTTATATAGTGGAGTTATTTGCAATTAACTGTGGGCCCGGATTACACATGAGATGTGGGGTCGCGAGTCCCAGTTGGAGCCAGCTTTCTAAGGAATCCCTAGTGGTCCCCATGCTAGCCCAATTATTAGAAAGTATCTAATTCTAGTTGAACTCTAAAAGGAAAGTTACTATTTCTATTTGAAGTGAGACTTCTAATAGTGGTAATAGTAGACTTACTAATTTTAGTAGAAGTGAGACTTCTATTTTAATTAGAAAGGAATTGAAAAGTTACTAATCATATTTGAAGTGAGACTTCTAAATGTGATATGGTAAGTTACTAATTAATGGAAGTGAGACTTCTATTGTAATTAGTAAAGAAGAGACAACTTGCAAAAGCTATAAATAGAGGAGAGGAGGCCTTGGGACGTCCAAGCACTGTCCTTGCATAGGGATTCACGCCCAAGGCCCTTTTGTGCAATAGTTGCACATGCTCTTCCTCCTCCCCCTCTTCTAGTTCTCTTTCTAGTTCCTCCCTAGAGTTCCTAGTAGTTTTCTCTTGGAGATCCCACCATCTTCTTGAGAAAAGGAGAATCTAATTCGGGTCATAGCGTGGAAGATCAAGAGGTCTTGGAGATTCCTATTTGATTAGTGAAAGCGTTTCATCATCAAAGAAAGACGCAACTTCTCCATTAGAGCACAACCGAGCTCCAAAGGTATAATCTGCTTCCTTGTATGTTGTAGATTTAATTATAGCTTATATGTTGCTAGTTCTATCTTCTAGATAGATTGTATTTACTGATCATGATAGCAGAGATTGAGGACATAGATCTTGGATTGGGTTTTAATTGCCTTCTGGATAGTTGATCCCTGCATCAAGTGGGTCAAAAGTTTTGAAACCTATCCTAGAGGCCCACCCTATTTCCAACATTCCGATCCTAGGATCAGAGCTTGATATTCGGCTGCATTGTTTATGCATGGTTCCAGTAGCGAGAAAATGTGTGGAATCATGTATTTGTCGGGGCTAACAAAGAGGATGCCAACTCCCGATATCAGCTGTCTTTTTTCATTTGTCCTGGTTGCACCGTCAAAGTACATGTCCCAGGAGGCACTTTGTGAGAAAGTCTCCACATTGTAGACTGGTTCGTCTGGGAGATCATCTCTGAGTGGAGAATCTTTAGGCAATGGATGCTCTGCGAGGAAGTCCGCTAGAGCTTGCCCTTTGATTGCCTTTTGTGGTACATAACTAATATCAAATTGTGATAGAAGGATGGACCATTTTGCCAGTCGAGCATTGAGAGAACCTGCCTTTGTGACAAGGACCTTCAAGAGGTTGACCCTCGAGACTAGGTATACTGTGTTGGAAAGCAAGTAGTGACGCAGCTTTTGTATGGCAAACATCACTGCAAGACATTCTTTTTCGACTGGAGAGTAACGATGCTCTGCACCTACTAGCATGCGGCTGAGGTAATATAGAGCAGCTTCTTTTCTTTGATCATTTTCTTATGCAAGCAGAGCTCCTAAAGAGTGATCAAGGGCTCTTGTGTACAAGATGAATGGTTTTCCAGTGGTAGGAGCAGCTAACACTGGAGGTTTTGCCAGGTATGACTTGATGTCTTGGAAAGCAGCTTCACAGTCAGCATCCCAGACAAAGTTTATACCTTTTTTCATCAACCGGGAGAATGGACGACATTTCCCTGAAAGATTGGAGATGAACCGTCTGATGTAGGCCAATCTCCCTTGAAGCCCTTTGAGTTCTCTCAAGGTTCTTGGAGAGGGCATTTCTAGAATGGCTTTGACTTTTATAGGGTCAAGCTTTATTCCAGCTTTCCGAACTAAGAATCCGAGGAACTTACCCGACGAGACGCCGAAGAAGCATTTCAAAGGATTCATTCGCAGTTTGTGTTTGCGAAGCCGGAGGAAGACTTCTTGAAGGTCTTCGAGATGATCTTCTTTTCTTTTGCTTTTGACGGCGAGGTAATCAACGTAACATTCAACCGTCTTGTGCTGCATATCTTGGAGTATTTTCATCATAGCCCTCTGATATGTGGCACCAGCATTTTTCAGACCAAATGGCATGACAGGGTAGCAATACATGCCAAATGGGGTCCGAAAAGATGTATGTTTTTCATCTTCAGGATGCATCTTTATCTGATTGTAGCCAGAGAAACCATCCATGAATGTCATTCGCTCGAATCCACAGGTATTATCAATCATTACCTCTGGTATGGTGAGCGGAAATTCATCTTTTGGGCATGCGCCATTCAGGTCTCTATAGTCAATACAGACCCTGATCTGCCCATTTTTCTTTGTCACGGGGAAAATGTTGGCCAACCATTCAGGATGTTGTTCCTCACGGATGAAGCCGACGCTTTTGAGTTTTTGAACTTCTTGTTCAATTTTATCCATCACATCTGGACGAACTCTTCTGTTGGAAGGTTCGAAGGTGGTTCCTCCATAATATTTTCGGAGGCTTCCAGCTCAACGAAACCTTCTGGGGTTTCAAGGGCATTTCCAGACCAAGGCTTTGTTCATTTCCATGGGTCTTCTTGATCGGTAATTTTCCCAAGGCTTGCTATGAGATGATCCCAATCGCCTGTTGAAATCGGGTCGAAGTAGGCCACTTCTTTTGGAGATGAGGGTTCTTCTGGGTCAGAAGACCACATGTCTGTGCCATCGGACAACTCCTCTTCATTTTTGGAGAAATCGTGCCAATTGGATGAGCTTCCTGGATCTTCGTCAGGTGACTCATCGAAGAGATATCCAGGGCGATCGATGTCTTCATGGACTTGAGATGTTGAGGCTTGGTCGGTAAGTCGACTTTTAAGCCTTTGTGTCAACTGTCTCAGGGGAGTGTCGGGATCATACCCTAACTCGTATGAAGACTTTTCTACATAGCCGTAGAGTCTCCAATCTTCCAGCTTGCTTTTGGTCAAGACGGGCCCCAATGGCGTGAGAATACCGCGTCCTTCTCCCAAACCGACTGGGTTTTGAGCGTCATAGCCCATTTTCTTCATAATAGCTAGTGCCACAGAACTATATAAGGATAGTTGAGGCATACCTTCATTTTGGAAAGGTTTAAGCATGGAGTTTGAAGAAGAAGCATCCAATTATGGAAGAAGATCGGCTTTTCCTTTGCTGAAGTTGCTGGAACAACGAAGGAAGCTGATGTAGGATCTTCTATGTCAGAAGTTATCTCCATTGGAGTAAGAGCAGGTTGAACTTGCTCAGTGTCAGCTTGGCTTGACGATGTGTCGTCTTCTGGCTCTGAATCCGAGTCCGTGTCTTGCATGATAGACACGAAAGAAACAACAAATTTACCCCCAGGCTTTTGCTTTACCTTCTTCACTTTAGTTGTGATGACCAAAGGTTTTGAAGGTTTGAGGGAGATGAAGAAGGAAGTTTGAATGCTCTCTTTGGATTTACCGGATGATTTGTTTTCTTCCGGCGATTGTTGAGGAGCCTTGCCTTTATCTTCTTGGTGATTTTCGGTAAAGGATGCTGTATGCTTCTCCTCTTTTTCTTTTTCACCTTCATACATCTGTGAGTCTGCGAAGTGGACTTCTTTACCTTTGAAGGGTTTTTTGTCCGCAAAGACTCGATGTATCATGCCGTCGTCGCCAACAAACTTGATGCATTGATGTAGAGTTGAAGGGACAACGCCATTCTCGTGGATCCAAGGGCGTCCGAGAAGGATGTTGTAGCATGAAGGGGTTTTTATTGCATACACTGTGACCTCAGAGATAAGATCACCGATCTGTAACTTGAACATGATTTTGCCGATAGGCCTTTGAGTACTCCCATCGTATCCAAAGATAGATACAGATGTGTGGCTCAGCTTGCTGGGTGGGATGCCCAACTCTTCGAGAGCCGATGTGGAGATGAGGTTGAGTGCAGAACCTGAGTCGATCTGAACTCTGTGCATAGGCATTTCCTTGATGTACCCTGTGAAGTACAGGGGTCGGTTGTGCCTGGTTTCGCCAAGTAGGAGGTCGTCCTTTGTGAAGGCGATGGTTGCACTGGCTGTTTTTTTAACCGAGAGGCATTCAATTCATGATCCCTCAGTTTTCTTCTTTTCTCCCTTTGAGGAAGCTTCTGAGTTTTTGACCCGGTAATCCATTTCAATTTGGAGGACTTGCGGGGCATGTTTGTCGACATCCTCATTCAGCATTTGTAATTCTGAGATGAGATTATCACGAGTGTGCAGAGACATTCGCAACAAATCTAGGATGTGCAGACGTGCAGGTATGTGCTTGAAGTGTTCAATCAAGTCATACTTGAATGCCTCCTTAGGGCCTGCATGTTCATCATTGTTGCCACTAGGGGCGCTTACAATATCTTTTTCCGAAGGATTTACATATGTAAAGGAAGATTGGTTGTAATTCTTGTGGTAGTCCCGGCTAGAGCGGGTGCCTGTACCAACTTCGAGAGCTTCTTGAGAAGGGTCTTCGTTTGGAAGATTGTCTTCAGGATCAAGAGGCTGTCATTTTTCATTTACTGAGGATGTATCAGCAGCGGAGTTGCCATCCTCAGTGATTGTGTTGTACGGAGCATTTTTCGGGAATAAGTCCTGAACAGCATCCAGTAACCTTTCTTCTTCGCTGACCAATTCATCGTCCCAAGAATCAATAGCTGGGAATTCTTCAGTCAGGAAGGTTGTGAACTTTGAAGTCACAGTCTCAGGAGAAGAAACCTGAGAGGGTGTCATCTCAGTGAAAGTCACGTGAAATGAGGTGGCTCTAGAAGATGCATTGCTAGGCGTCGCCGGAGTGTAAGCGCTCTCATCAGACATTGCCTGATCGGAGTCAGACTCATCCTCGGATGTAAGAGGATCGTCTATCCAGCATTCTCGATTTTCAGGAGTTAAGGGAGGATGTACCTGATGGTCTTTAGGAACTTTGGGCTCTGGATTGCGAGGAGGCTCGTTGACGCGGTCTTACTCTTATTCTAGAGCGAGACGCTGCAAGATCCTTGCATATTCTTCAAGATCAGGCATGGGAGCCAAATCTTCTTCTTCATCAGCTCTTTGTGGCTCAACATTGTTGATTTCCACTGGAGCAATGAGGGGTGCTGGTTCAACAGCATTTTCTTGTACAGCCTCTTGGTCTTCTTCATCATCAAACCAGGATCCTTGTGGCTGTAGGGGGTTATACCAGATTACTGGCATAAAATGAGTCTCAGGAGCCCATTCTTCATCGGAGAGATATTCTCCTGTTTCAAGGGACTCCTCCCACTCGTCTATGTAGTTGGATTCGAATCCATCATCGGTGTCGCTGGACTCATATCCATCAATGGAGAATCCAACTACCAAATTACAAGAGTATGATACCTCCTGAGTGGCTTTTTTGAATTGAGGTGGCATGAAATCACTGAGAGTGAATTTTCTTACCCCCTTTGAAGCCTCTGGAAGGGATGTTTTTGTTGCCTCCAGTGAAGTGGTAGAGGAAGCCTCTGCCTTTTCTTTGAGCTTGAGGAGATATTTCCTAGCCTGCCTTCGCTGTTGAGCTGTAGGCTTTGTTTTCACGACCTCCCAATTTTCATCTTCCAGGAGATCGGGATGTACCCATATGGGTTGTCCGTCTGGTGTCGGGTAAGGAACCAGTTCCTCGGACGCTTGGATTGAGTTTATCACCTTGAAGAAAGTAGTGATCTTCTTCTTCGGTGATTTTGATGTTTGTCCACATGTCACCATGTTGCTCCTTCCGCTGGAGGTGCTCCTTCCTGCTTGAGCCATGGGTTCCTCAGATAGCCCCGGGTTAAGCTTCAGCACCTGGATCCCGAGCTTCTTCTGTCTCTACTGGAAATTCAGCTAGGAAAGTTGAGGCAGAGCTTTGTGTCTACCTTCTTTTCATTTCTGTTTAGTTGGATGCTGACACCCTTCTCAGTCGATTGTGATCCAGTTGCTGCCTGTTATTCTGTTGTTAGCTCCTTTTCAGCGAGCTCTGCATGCAGATAGTTTCAAGCTGTTCTCTCAGGGGTGCAGTTCAGTCCCTTCTGTCTGGCGAGCTGCAGTTCCTCCGGTCTCTGCTGCCTATTCTCTGCAGAGCAGGGTGCAGCACTGTTCAATCAAGCAAAGAGGATTTCTGTGCCGCTTGGTTTTGATCTGCTGGTTGCTGTCTCCTATCTATCCAGCGCAGCTGGTCTGGAGGGGAGCTGGTTCCTATTTAATATCTTTCTTTTTGCTCTGGATCTTCTACTGGTAGTCTACCTCCTTTTCTCAGTATTGTAGTTCCAAATGTAATTCCTTGAGCTGGTTTGGTTTAATGGGTTGTTTCTGCCCCTGTGCAGTCTTTTGTAATTTTGGGGGCTTCTTGCCCTTTTCTCTTTTTATCAATACAAATTAACCTTTAGCAAAAAAAAAAAAAACATGTCACCATGTTGACGGAGGCAGACCCATAGTTTTTGTCAAAGGTGATGACTCCGTTTTTCCACATCTCATTTATTTTCTCCCTCACAACGAAGCATTCATTGAGAGGATGCGAGATCATCTGGTGGTATGGACAGTACTGAGGATCGTTGGTTTTGCCAACATCACCCGGTCTTTTTGGTTCAGGCAAGGTGAGATTGCCATTTGCCACAAGAGCCCCGAAGATTTCATTAACATCTTCATCAAATGGGTATTTCTTCTCTACTCGTTCTTTGAAGGCATCTGAGAGTTCAGGTCTCTTACCAGCAGCTTTGTTTTCAGCTTTCTTTGGTGGCTAAGGAGCTGACTTGGTCTGCACATTGAGGACCTCTTTTTTCTTTGGTTTTGAGGTTGCAATGGCGGTTGGCTCTTTTCTTGATGAATTATGACTGTTGACGTCTTTAATCACCGTTTCAGCTTCCATGGAAGCTTCTAGGAGTTCTCCCAGGTTTTTTGATTTGTTGCCGATGATCATGGAGCGGATTCTAGCTCTCATGTTGTTTTGGTAGATGTCGACTAGCGACGCTTGTGGCAGTACATCAGAGCATTTGTACGCCATTGCTTTCCACTTGTGAATGAAGTCATATGTTGACTCATTCTCCCCCTATTTTAGGCTGCACAGCTGAGCCATAGTAGCGGGATGATCCTCACTTTTGAAGTGAGTCAGGAAGCATGTCTCTAGCATGGCCCAGTTTTGGATGGAGTCCTCCGGCAGAGTGGAGTACCAATCGAAGGCCGTACCTTTTAGGGTACTTGCAAAGAGGCAGATCTTGAGTGCATCTTGATCCGCGATAGCTCCCGTCAGGATCTTGAGGTGGATGATGTGCTATCTGGCTGATCCTTTCCCCGTATATGTTTGGAGAGTAGGATGCTTGAATTTGGTGGGAAAGGGACCGAGTCCATCCATAAGGGATATGGTGGCTTGATCCCATGCTCCTTAAGTATATCCTCTTCTTTTGCTTTGGCGAGGATACTGTCTACGTCCTTTTTGGTAAGGGCGCGTGACTCATTTTCTTCTCCATTTACCTCATCGTCTTGATGATTCGGAGGAGGTTCATTGTTCGCCTGATTTTAGAAGGCGAGGAGAAGGTTTTTCATCAGAGTTTCAATCCTCTATTGGCCTTGTTCCAACTGCTGGATGCGGGTGATCGCATCATCTTAAGGTGAATTGCGGGGTGGTCGCTCAGAATTTGTAGCCAAGACGTTCATCCATCGTGATTTGAACAAAGAAACTGTCCTGGTGACTGAGCTAGGGCTCATTCTTTTTTATGAAGAGCTTGAGGAAGGATCACTCTGCCGTCCTTTGCTTGAAGGAGTAGGGGATTCTTCTGAATGTCTTCTTGTCCTGGAGACGCTACGGGTCATCGGACATCGGACATGGATTTTTGTTGCTAACTTTTGGCATCTTCTGGTTTTTCCAACCATATGGATGGCAGCAACTTGGTTGGGTCTTTCTTTTTCGACCCATTTGGGAGAGACTTGAAGTGTAGGAGGCTGGGTCCTTTTCTTCTCTAGACTCTTTTGCCGATACAACGCGCGGCGGCGTATACGACGAGCAATTTGAGCTTCGGTCAGCTCTGGCTGGGCTTTGACGATGAAGGATGTGCTCCCTCGGGCGCAGCAGCCGAGCCTGTCTTCTTTGCAGCTGGGCAAGGACAGGATGCGAACCCTATCCTTTGCCTGTTGCAGCGAAGCTTTGAATTTTTGGAGTTCGGCCCCTGTAGAGATGAAGGGTCGAACTGCAGGTTTATAGGCCTTAGCAGGTGCTTGCAGAGGCCTTGTGATGCATGATCTGATTTCGGGCTTGTCAGAACAAGCCGGCTCATGCTGGTTTGACTTGGGAGTCAGATTGGAGATGGGTCTCTCCTCTTTCATGTAGGCAAGAGGGTAGAACTGGTTCTCCTTGAGTGGGGCCAGGAATGCTGGCTTGGTAGATGTTTGGGACCTTCTCTATTTTGGTGAAGGTCTTGGGGACCAAGTCTTGGGATAGACCGGGTCGTTTGAGGGTTGAGGCTTCATGGGGCTGCCACGGGCTTCGGGCTTTTTGGTGCTCGCCTTTGGTGTCACGGTAGTGACACGTTGAGAGGCGAGTTTCTGCTTCTTGGAAGGAGCAGTTTGTTCCTTGGGAAGTGGGAATGGTCCCAACGTCCCAAAGACAATAGTCCATGGAGTCGAGGTCGACCCGGAGTTCAGAGAGTTGCCGAGGGAGTTGACGCTTCTGCAGCTGATGGGGCGCTTGTAGGTGCGCGTAGTTTGCTTCTGTTGAAGCATGAGTTAGTGCTTGCTCTCATCAAAAGTAATGGTAAGTGATGCTGCCATTGTTAGTTTTTTTTTTTTTTTTGAAACAAGACCACATCCATTAGTAATCACAAGAATATAATGATCATAAATGGGAAGTTCTATGGTTTTGTCTTTTCAAATTGCTCGAGGAAGATGACCCAAGCAATATGAAGAAGGCAAAACGCCATAGAGGGTACAATTGTTCTGATCGCAGGTATGGTAAGCCCAGAATGAGCGTTCCAGTGATTGTTAGAAGCAATTGTGAACTTAAATTCAACTTATCGAGAAGTAGAGCTTGCTCGAGGTAAGAAGAATATAAAGTTGGATTTACAAATGTGCCAGTCGCAATACAGTAGACCCTGAAAGGGCGTACTAGTACCGCTAGACACAAATGTTTTGAGACCGCATCCATGAGATGAGATTCTCTTTTTTGAAAGGTCAAGATTGGATTCATCAAAGAGAGCAGATGGTATTCCGATCTGAACACGGGCTCAGCGATTTCCACGAACGCCAGTGCTCAGAAAGAAATGAACCATAATTTCTCGGATCTGAATCCAAAAATGACGAGTTTTTTCTTTGAAAGGCCAATATCGAGTTCATCAAAGAAAGCAAAAGGCACTCCAATCTGAACACGAGCTCAGCGATTTCCGCGAGCGCCAGTGCTCAGAAAGGAGAAGACCAAGATTTCTCCAATCTAAATCCAAAATGACGGAAGTTTTTTTTTTGACGATTTTTTTTAAATCTTTTATTTTATTTTTTTATTTTTTTATTTTTTTTAAGATTTTTTTTTTGAAAATTTTTTTTATTTTAAAATTTTTATTTTTAAAAATTTTATTTTTGAAAAAATTTATTTAAAAGATGAGAGCGTACACATAGGCCTCCTAACCCGGTCTTATGAAATCTCGATTGATAGAATTGCCCCCAGGTAAGGGTATGATTACTTAATGAACCCGTTTGGAGGACCCTTGCCTAGAACAGTCAAGCTGCCTCCACACTCTGGACAAGGCTTTTCTTGAATCAACCATGATCAAAGAATGCAGTTGGTTTAACCTTAGTGGTCTATGTCTTTTTTGTTTTTTGTTTTATATATTATTTTTTTATTTTTAATGAACTCATCGAAGAGAAACGATGGCCCAAAACCTTAGTCGAGCAGGCTCAACATTTCTACAAGCACGATGAAAGATAGGAAAGGATCAAGGTTTCTCAATTTTGAATCCAAACTGAGAAATATAATTTTTTTTTCTAGATCTTTAATGAACTCATCGAAGAGAAACGATGGCCCAAAACCTTAGTCGAACAGGCTCAACATTTCTGCAAGCACGATGAACGATAGGAAAGGATCAAGGTTTCTCAATTTTGAATCCAAAATGAAAAATCTGATTTTTTTTGTTTTTTTTGTTTTTTTTTTTAGATCTTTAATGAACTCATTGAAGAGAAATGATGGCCCAAAACCTTAGTCAAACAGGATCAACATTTCTACAAGTAGGAAAGGATCAAGGTTTCTCAATTTTGAATTCAAAATGAAAAAACCTGATTTTTTTTTATTTTATTTTTTTTTAGATCTTTAATGAACTCATCGAAGAGAAACGATGGCCCAAAACCTTAGTCGAACAGGCTCAACATTTCTGCAAGCACGATGAACGATAGGAAAGGATCAAGGTTTCTCAATTTTGAATTCAAAATGAAAAAAATCTGATTTTTCATTTTATTTTTTTTTTGAAAAGAGAAAGAGTGGAAATAAATTCAAAGAATTAGAAATTTCCAAAAAATCTCGTCTCATTTTTTTTAGAGGCGGAATCCAACATAGGCCACCAATTAGAAAGTAGCCAAGGAATCGAGAAAAGAAATATAAGCATAGAGCAAAAGATATGATATGCAAATATTTCATTTCTAGCATCGTGTTCTCAAATGAACGGGTCCCACCGGCTGTGCCAGCTTAATGGACCGCGCTTCTGTCTGGTTCTACCGAGGTCGGCGGACGTGGGAGTCCATTGGGTCCGACCCTTTTGTAACCGGAGGGGGCAAAGGCGTGCATCAACTTTTCTTTTGTGTGGGTGTGCCAGATTTTCTATTTTTACTTGGAATTGCAAGTGGTGATCTGGAGTTCAACCTTCGCAAGTAAAAAAGAAATCAACTTCTTTCAAGTTTTCCATTGCACATATATTTAAGAAAAGAGACATTTTCTTGATTTGCCGTGAAAGGCGATTTTTTTGGCATTTATAGCCGATTTTTGGCGTTTATAGCCGATTTACAATCCTTATCAATAATGAAAGACAAGAGTTGTGATTTTTGTATCTTTTAAAAAAATACAAACTACAATGAAAAGTAAGAAAAGGAGGATCTAACTTCTTAGGAGATTGTGGGGGACCCATTCAGATTGACGGTCGCAAGCCATATGTGGACTTCGCCATCATCCATGCGGATGAGAACAGAGGATGCTATTGATTCGCTTGGCTTGGCTATAACCTCAGGTTTTTAGAGGACAAAGACCAAAAGGAGGTCCTATGTCCAATAAAAAACCAAGTAGACGGGCTAAAAAGCCAAGTCTAAGCCATTTGGAGGTAGAAGGAGAAGGCAAGGACCTTGGGGGGGTACCCCCCAAGGGACTTTTGTCACCTTGTAGCGGTGGTCGGTGTAGAACTTCCGCTGAGTTTTCTTTCTTTTCCTTCTCTGAATTTCTGTGCTTTTTTCTGATCTGGGATCTGTCTTGTTTTGCCGATCTTTTCTTTCTTTGGAATGCTCTCCTATTTATAGGCTTTTAGGTAGCCATTTAGGAGGGTTTATGAGCCTTAATTGTCATAAAGCTATATAAAGGGAGGAGTTACAAGATTGAATTCTTTATTTTGTAACTCCTTTTTCTTGGCTTCTGATTGGCCGGAGGAGATTGAGGGCATTTAATTGCCTTTAATCGCCATGATGGGAGGAGTTTCATAGGTTAAATGCCATGAATCTCTTGACTTGTAGCTCCCAGATGCTTGCTTCTGATTGGGCCGTCCAAAGAAATGGATTAATGACTGTAATAAAGCTAGTCAATTAATCGCATTAAGTGGTCGCCGAGCAGTTGAAGAGTCGCGGGCCGTGCCGCATCTTTTGGGATTCTTCTGGCGATGATCATTAATGGATCTTCATGTAGATCGACATCGGATGACCATGTAACTTCAGGTGTTGGTTGCTAACAGTGGGTCGGTGCCATCAGTCCTGTCGATTTCTCGATCGGTCGGGTAGAAAGCACACTTTTTTTGGTTGACTAGTTGGCGATCAATGTTGATTTCGATACTCTTGATGATTAACCCGTGTTTTTTTACGGATGTCAGAGGATTTGGTGTCTCAAAAGTATGAATATTGAAAAATACTAGAGGCCGGACGCTTCGAATTGCGAAAAAGGGGCGAAAAACGGGGTTTTCAGGGCCCACCGGGCGATCCCGGGCCCTAGGGTCGCCGGCGACCCTGGGGGGTTTCCCCCCTTTTTGTCCCGTTTTGTGTCCGTTTTTGCTATTTTTTTATTCTTTTTTCTTCTGTATTTTTCCTTGACATTTTTGATCATTTATTAGCCTGATTTCCCTGTAGAAAATCTGATGAGAATCTTTGCATTTTATTTTGCATAGTTTCCAATTTTCTGAGAAAGCCGAAGACTTTGTTGCGCAGAGCTGCCGATTTTCCGTCAGAAGCTGAAACTGGGTCAAACGATGTCGGAATGACCTGAAATCTGGGGTGAAGCCTCCTGAGCAATAAATAAGACCAACCATAGGCTTTTGTTTGAGTTTTGAAGCCGTTTGGGGCCCTATCACTAGTAGACTTGCTTTTGTCGCGATAAAGATGTCGCGGCTTGATTTGCGGTCAACCGATGTCCGATTGACCTGAAATTTGACAGGGAACCTATTGGAGTCATTTTAAGATGATCTATAGGCTCTATCTTGGAAACCATGGTCCCGGGGAGCTTCGCTGCCGAGAGGCCTGATTTGGTTTCCGAGCGTCAGAGTATGGTCAAATATTGTCGAAATGACCTGAAATTTGACGTGTAGCCCTTTGTAAGCATTTTGAAGCCGTCCATGTGCTCTATTTGATGAGTGATGGCCTCGGTGGTTCTCGCCGCCGAGAGGATTGATTTAGCTGTTCGAGGGTTGATGTAAGGCCAAACGTTGTCGGTTTGACTCGGAACTTGACGTGGAGCCTTTTGGATGTATTTTGAGACCATCCATCGGCTCTGATCGAAGATTTGGTGTCTCCGATGCTTTCGCCGTCAGGAGTTCCTTTTCAGCTGCCGGAGAAGCGAAGTTAGGCCAAATGATTTTGAAATGGCCTGAAACTTCTTGTGTACTCCTATTTTGGCTGTCTTGAAGGATCTTGCAGTTTTTGTTTGATTCTGACAAGATTTGATTTTTTTGGAAGTAGCATTGCCTATTTATGGCAGGTTGCGACTTCATATAGCTCTTTGGATCTTGAAGAGGCAAAGTGACATTTTTGGTGTCAACAGATCGAATCTGCTTAATTGATTTTGGTGGTGGCAATTTGGAGATCAAATCAATTTTAGCTTTGTCCACCTCAATTCCATTATCAGGAATTAATGTGTCCCAGAACTATGCCCCTTTTGACCATAAAATGACATTTAAGACTAGATTCTTTTCTTTGCATCTTTCAATAACAAGGGACAAATGATGTAAGCACTCCTCAAAAGAATTGCTAAAGACCGAAAAATCATCCATGAAAACCTCAATGAATCATTCTATCATGTCAGAAAATATGCTCAACATGCATCTTTGAAAAGTGACCGGTGCATTGCATAGCCCAAAGGGCATGCGTCTATAAGCAAAAGTGCCAAATGGACAGGTGAAGGTGGTTTTTTCCTAGTCCTAAGGTGCAATTGGAATTTGATTGTAACCGGAATAACCATCAAGAAAACAATAATATGCATGACCGACTAGCCTTTTGAGCATCTGATCCATGAATGGGAGGGGAAAATGATCTTTCCGAGTAACTGAGTTCAACTTCCTATAATCAATGCATACCCTCCATCCAGTCTGTATCCGAGTGGGTACCAATTCATTGCCCTCATTTTGAACCACTATTATTCCAGATTTCTTTGGTACCACTTGAACCGGGCTCATCCATGCACTATCAGATATGGGGTAAAGCACCCCTGCATCAAGTAATTTTAAAACTTCTGACCTGACCACTTCCTTCATTGCAGGGTTCAGCCGCCTCTGTGGTTCACGAGAAGTTTTAGCATTTTCTTCCAACTGGATTCTATGTTGGACCACAGATGGGCTTATTCCTTTGATATCTGCGATGGACCACCCTATAGCTTCCTTGTGTCCATCCAAAATTTTCACGAGTTTTTCCACTTGGACAGGGTCAAGTCTGAAGCTATAATCACTGGAAGGGTTTCTAGCTAGCCTAAAAACACAAATTTCAAGGTATCCGACAACTGTTTGAGTTCTAACTTAGGGGGCTCTACAATCGATGGGACAGGTGGGGAAGCAAATGGAATCAGAATCTCACGCTTTGGTTGCCACCTGGAGTAGTCCATGGAAGGGGTTGAGTCTAATAGTGCATTGACATCCTCAATGTTGCGACCCCGGACCGGGTTAGGGGACCAAATCCGGGATCGGGACTGATGATGCCGCGCCACGTGCATCTCTATGGCTAATCCGCACATGAAATTAAGAAAACATTTATTTGTGCGTGTGATTTCCCACAGGGTTCCACGGTGAGGATTATCCATACACATCGTTTCACATATAAACATATCAAACATGTATTCGAGATTGCGGAAGCGCGTATCAAATCGTATTAGTGCTATTCCATTCCATAAACAAGACTAATTTCTAATTGACATGACAAGATATCAGAGTGAGCAATGATCATTAGCGTATTTCCCAAAAGTAAAGTTAAATGTATATACAAAAGATCAGTTGATTAATTGCCCCAAAATAATGGTCAACAAAGACCATACATCCAATAAAACCCAAAAGATGTTATCATGAGTTCCCAAAATGTCGTTCTCTAAGCCTGAACGAATGTCTACATGACATCATCGGCTTGCCACTCTATTACGCGCTGCGGTTCACCGACCGCCTCCTCAGGCTCCTCCTTGATGGCAATAGATTCGGGACCTTAGTACCAAAATAAATGGATCAGACACGACAGTCTGGCAGGTGGGTGAAAAGATATGACAATAAACAAAACAATGATACTTTGTAAGAGTTTAGAAAACCTGTGTATAAATAATGAATTTCATAAAAGACAATGCATCATTTATTAAATAACGACATGAACGATATAAAGTAATAAAGGTACCAAGAATAAGGAACTGACAAGATGGCAACCACACAAAGCTAAATCCTCTCTCACTAAAGTGAAGAGAGCACATACCCTACAGGATCATTGACCTCAGTCACCCAAGGTGAGGAGGGATAATGATAAAATACTATAATATACATATATATACTCTGCGGGACCACGGTGGCGAACCGGATAAAAACTCTGCGGATTCCAAACTACAGCTGACTAACAGGAGGGGAAGGATCTCCAAGTCGGTGGATCAAACCAACAAGGTTGTCCAAGCTTAGTGGTGCCGACTCATAGGTCAAATACGAGAAATCAAATCAAATGCATAGTAAAGGAGAGGGGTGCCCATAGGCACAAATACACTTTCCTATTGGGTCGAACATATACAGGTTAGCAAATGCTAAATACATTACTTTCAAAACTCTCGGGGCAGTCTAGTCATATAACGTGGGTTTAAAATCCAAAAGTAAGAGTTTGGTTGAAAATCGAATACGAGGGTTTTCTCATATATTTTCGGGCTAGACATTGAGGTTCCCAGAATTGAATCAGTGTGAATAGGGTTCCGTATGTCGGTCATGATAAAAATTGGTATTCTTTAAGAGTTAGGGACATTCTGGGTCCTTATACACATTGGCCAATCTAGAAAACCTCACTAAATCTCCATGATGAGGTTTCTCCTTCCTTTAGACTTCATACGACGCCTTACAGTCCCTACATTACATTGGGGCTCCAAACAATACCTCCCCAAGCCTAAAAATAATGTTTCAAGTCTTCAGGTATTAACCCAGGCATGACAGGCAGTTCACTCGAGCGGACTGGGAAGTTCACTTAGGCAAACTACTCTCTGTTTGGGGTTCGCTCGAGTGGACCTGCCCGGATCAGGTTGGCTCGAGCGATCAGAAGGTTGGCTCGAGCCAACGAGGTTCTGTGACGGGTTCGCTCGAGTGATGTGTCAAGGTCGCTCTAGCGAACTGTCAAGAAACCTGTTTTCTGTGTACAGTTCAACTCTTCTTCTTTCTTTCCTTTCATCCTCTTTTGAGCGCCCATTAATCATACATTTGAGGGTCTCTAAAACCTCATTTAAACCCAATTCAATTCATCATTCAATCATCTGACAACCACTCCAACAAAACATTAACTTCTCCATCACTTCCACCTCATTCAATGCAAGGGAAACTCCATTAATGAAAATCCATAAATGATTTATAAACAAGACATGGTGCACATGTTTTCAAGAAAATGATTAATAGAGAGTAGCCTATCATTATGCATATTTCCAAGACCATGAAAACTCATAAAGATAAATTAGGTGAAAGCAATTAGTAAGAGTTAAAATCTTCATAAGCAAGAAATCATGAAATCAACCCATTCATCCACTTGCCTTAGGTCCAATGCTAAGAAAATCAAGCCACTAACACCTCTCCAAGCCAAGACACCCAATCTACACAAAACCCCCAAATACAAACCCTAAAACCATCAAAACCAAACAATAGCAAGAGGAAGTTTGCAATAAACAAGATTAAGCCTCTCTAGGACTAGGAGAACACGAATCTAGAAGTTTGGAAGGATCACTTACTTAAAAGTGCTTCAAATAGATAGAGAGAGCTCAAAAGGGCTCCAATGGTGATGAATGTCTTCACAAATGGTACCAATCAGAAGTTCTTGAGGTGAGGAAGATGATCATGGAGTCCATTCCTTGATTAGAAGAGTTCTTGTGGTAGTTAATGAGAAAGGAAGCAAGAGGGACAAGGGAGAAACCCTAGGGCTGGAACTTCTTCTTCTTCAAGGGTTTAGCAAGAAAGAGGAAAATGGAAAAGAGGGTTCTCCTTATATAGCAAGTGGGGATGGGGCCCACAACTTAAAAGACTTCTCGGGCTCAAAACATCGACTTCGGAACCTCAAATGACTTCAACGAAGAAGACAAAGTTGTTTGGTGAAATTTCTAGTTTCCAAAAAGTATATATTTTATAAGTTTTGGTGACATTGAAATTGGTGTCCAGATTTTTGGGTAAAAAGACCATTTTTCCCTCCATTTGTAAAAAGTCAGGTTTAGGGCTCTCGAATGGGAACGATGTCAACATGAAAGTTGTAGGGATCAACAAGATAAGTTAAACGGGATTACAACATAATTTTTGGAAATCATGATTAAACCCCCCCCCCCCCCCCAAGCTCACATAATTCGTAGCAAGAACCCCTAAAGGGTCCCACAAGTCAGAAAGGCTCTCAAAATTCCCCAAAGCTATTATAAAAGCTATTCTAATCCCAAACTAAATCAAAACCACTAAACACACTTAAAGCTAAAGTACAACTTAATAAACTCTAATCGAGGTCTCTCGGGTCGGGGTCTTACATCCTCCACCCCTTAGGACATTTGTTACTCCAAATGTAAATTAAAACTCACCTCCGGTAGGAGATGTGGATACTTCTTCTGAACTTGATCCCGTAATTCCCATGTTGCTTCTTCCGATCCATGATTCTCCCAAAGTACTTTGACCCACTGGATAGTCCGAGTTCTCAACTCTTGTTCCTTGGTGTCAATAATCTGTTTAGGCTTCTCAACATATGAAGCATCTTCTCGAATTTCCAACGGCTCATAACGGAGTATATGCAATCTGTCGGGGACGTACTTCTTCAACATAGACACATGAAAAACGTTGTGCACGCCGAAGAGTTCAGGTGGTAAGGCTAATCTGTAAGCCACGTCACCAATCTTACTCATAATGTCATACGGTCCTATGTACCTCTGAGACAGCTTGCCCTTCTGTCCAAACCTCAAAGTTCCACGAGTAGGTGACACTTTCAAGAAAACCTAATCCCCTTCTTTGAACTATAAGTCTCTTCGGTGAGAGTCTGCATAACTCTTCTGTCTACTCTGGGCCACTTTCAGACGTTCTTGGATCAACTTGACCTTGTCACTTGTCTCACTAACAATAGTCAAACCATGGAAACTGTGAGTGCCAACTTCTTCCCAACAAACAGGTGTCCTACACCTTCTGCCATACAAAGCCTCAAAAGGCGCCATTCCGATACTCAAGTGGAAACTATTGTTGTAAGCGAACTTACACAACGGTAAGGCTTCATCCCACTGAGTCTTGAAATCTAACACACAAGCTCGGAGCATATCCTCAAGTGTCTAAATTGTCCTCTCTGACTGACCATCAGTCTATGGGTGATAGGCTGTGCTGAATTGTAACTTCGTACCCATAGACTCATGCAATGTCTTCCAAAATCTCGAGACGAATCTGTTGTCTCTGTCTGACGTGATTGAAACTGGTTGTCCATGTCGACTTACGATCTCTGTGACAAACAACTGTGCTAGAGGTAACATATGCATCTTCTTCCCAGTCTTCATCGATAGGAAATGAGCTGACTTGGTGAGACGGTCCACTATGACCCAAATAGCATCATTGCCCTTACAAGTCCTCAATAATCCCGAGATGAAATCCATGGTAATGTGCTCCCATTTCCATTCCAGAATCTCTAATGGCCGTAGCAATCCTGGAGGCTTCTAATGTTCCGCCTTGATCAACTAACATGTCATACATCGAGAGATGAAAGCTGCTATCTCTCTCTTCATGTTATTCCACCAAAATCTGCCCTTCAAATTCTGATACATCGTCGTACTGCCCGGATGTATGGAATACTTGGTATTGTGAGCTTTTTTCATGATATCATTCCTCAAGTCCTCTAAGTTGGGCACACATAGACGATCTCGGTAGTACAAAACTCCATCCACAACATAAAAATCTGGACGATCTGCTATATGCTCGGAAATCTTAGCCAACTCTGGGTCTTGTAACTGATTCTCTTTGATTTTTTGAATGAACAAAGGTTCTGACACTGACATGTTTGCCAACATGACACCCTCCCTTAGTGGCTAAAAATCTACTCCCAACTCTTCTAACTGCTGCACAACATAAGTCCCCCGAAGACTTGCCATGTTAACTGACTTCCTACTCAAGGCATCTGCAACTACATTCGTTTTCCCCGGGTGATACTTGATTGGAAAATCGTAGTCTTTGATATATTCCATCCATCTTCTCTATCTCATGTTTAACTCCTTCTAAGAAAACAAGTACTGTAGACTACGATGGTCGGAGTGAACCTCAAACTTCTCTCCATATAGATAATGTCTCCACATCTTCAACGCTAAAACAACTGCTGCCAACTCGAGATCATGTGTTGCATAGTTCTTTTCATGATCTTTCAACTGTCGGGATCCATATGCAACTACCTTCCCATCTTGCATTAGAACACATCCGAGTCCAACATTGGAAGCATCGGTAAAAATGGTGAAACCGTCGCTCCCTGATGGCAAAGTAAGGACTAGAGCTGTAGTCAATCTCTTCTTTAGCTCTTGGAAACTAGCTTCACACTTGTTTGTCCATACATATGGTGTATTTTTCCTAGTCAACTTCATCAAAGGTGACACAATCGACGAAAATCCTTGCACAAACCTCCGATAATACCCTGCCAATCCAAGAAAACTCCTGATCTCTGATGCATTCTTCGGTCTGTCCCAATTCATAACCGCCTCAATCTTGGACGGGTCCACTGATAATCCTTCCTTGGAGATGATATGACCCAAAAATGTGCTTTGGTCCAACCAAAATTCACACTTAATGAGTTTTGCAAACAACTGATTTTCTCTTAAAAGCTGGAGTGCTATCCTCAAATGTTCTTCGTGCTCTTCTTTGGTCCTGGAATACACCAAAATATCATCAATATATTGTTAGTTTTATGGATTCAATCCAGTAGATGATATAATAAATTGATTAATTTCTTTATTTATCAGTATATTCATGCTTTCCTTTCATGAGATGAATGGTGATTTATTATATACTTTCACATAACCAATACGAATGACATGATGGTTCATGAGATGAACCGGGGTCCACAAGTATATTAGATGTAATACATGTGTATGGATGAGATCCACATACGGGAGACATGTATGACAAATCTTATACTTAAAATATATTCACAACCAATGATGAGACTGGACATCTCATACTGACAAGGTTGCAGCACTTTGATCACTATGAGATAGTGTGATTTGTCTCGATCATCAGAATGGAAGATTCTAGATCATAATGCTGGTACATTGGATGTATTAAAGGACCATGAGAAGCACTTTATAAACACTGTCTTTAATTTAAGGTTTGCTCTCATAATTCCCTAGCAATAGGCTCTCAATCCTGAGACATTAATGAACTCAAGTTTCTATCTATTCATTTGCTTTGAGTCACCAATGAGTGAGGCCAACTGTAGGTCAACACTCGGTGATTTGGGTACGTGGTAGTATAGCTGTGGGAACATTCAATGGTCAAGATGGAATCTATCTCTAATATCCCCTTGTGCCAATTAATGGATTTATCATTGGTAAGTGCGCACCCATTCCGATTAAGAGTTAATTGGAAAGGTACCTGTGATCATTATAATTAATTGGGGCTCAAGGATAATAAGATATGGATCTAGTTTGGAAGACAGGTCCAATTAATCCATGGATATTGATAGAGGGGTCTACTTGTGGTAATGTGGAAGTTTAGGGTCTTCTATGTAATATTCCTAAGACTGGAGTTCAATTTCATTTATATAGTGGAATTATTTGCAATTAACTGTGGGCCCGGATTACACATGAGATGTGGGGTCGCGTGTCCCAGTTGGAGCCAGCTTTCTAAGGAATCCCTAGTGGTCCCCATGCTTGCCCAATTATTAGAAAGTATCTAATTCTAGTTGAACTCTAAAAGGAAAGTTACTATTTCTATTTAAAGTGAGACTTCTAATAGTGGTAATAGTAGACTTACTAATTTTAGTAGAAGTGAGACTTCTATTTTAATTAGAAATGAATTAGAAAGATACTAATCATATTTGAAGTGAGACTTCTAATTATGATATGGTAAGTTACTAATTAATGGAAGTAAGACTTCTATTGTAATTAGTAAAGAGAAGGCGACTTGCAAAAGCTATAAATAAGAGGAGAAGAGGCCTTGGACGTACATGCACTCTCCATACATTGGGATTCACACCCAAGCCTCCCTAGTGCAAGTGTTGCACGAGTTCTTCCTCCTCTCCCTCTTCTAGTTCTCTTTCTAGTTCCTCCCTAGAGTTCCTAGTAGTTTTCTCTTGGAGATCCCACCATCTTCTTGAGAAAAAGGAGAATCTAATACGGGTCATAGCGTGGAAGATCAAGAGGTCTTGGAGATCCCTATTTGATTAGTGAAAGCATTTCATCATCAAAGAAAGACGCAACTTCTCCATTAAAGCACAACCGAGCTCCAAAGGTATAATCTACTTCCTTGCATGTTGTAGATTTATTGTTGTTGTTTCTATCTTCTAGTTAGATTGTATTTACTGATCATGATGGCTGAGATTGAGGACATAGATCTTGGATTGGGTTTTATAGCCTTCTGGACAGTTGATCCCTGCATCAAGTGGGTCAAAAGTTTTTAGAACCTATCCTAGAGGCCCACCCTATTTCCAACATATATACCACTGTAAATTGATCCAAATACTCTGCAAATATCTTGTTCATCAATGCCATGAAAACTGCCGGTGCATTAGTCAAATTGAATGGCATCACTAGAAACTCATAGTGTCCATATCTTGTCCGAAAAGCTTTTTTTGGTACATCTGAATTTCTGACTCTCAGCTGATGATAACCGGACCTCAAGTCAATTTTCGAAAAGTAAGCAGCTCCTTGCAACTTATCAAACAATTCATCTATCCTTGGCAATGGATACTTGTCCTTGATGGTCACTTGGTTCAATCTACGGTAGTCAATACACATTCTCATGGAACCATCTTTCTTCTTTACAAACAAAACTGGTGCTCCCCACGATGACACACTAGGCCTCACAAAACCTTTGTCCAAAAGTTCTTGCAATTGTATCTTTAACTCTCCCAATTCTGCCGGAGCCATTCTGTAAGGTGCAATAGATATCGGAGATAGTGAAGTCTATCTCTCTAATGGGTGGCAATCCTGGTATCTCCTCCGGGAAAACATCCGGAAATTCACAAATAATTGGGATCTCCTCCACCCCTTGGGACCGTTTATCCTTCGTGATAAACGCCAAATAAGCCTCACAACCACTTCTTAGAAGTCTATCAGCCTTCAACGCTGAGATAAACCATGCACTAGGACTACTCCTCTCTCCCTGAAACAACACCCCTGCTTGGGTCTCCTCTAACTTAAAAGTTAGGGTCTTATGGAAACAATCCATAGTAGCATGGTATCTTGCTAACCAATCCATCCTTAGGATGACATCAAAATCCTGCATCTCCAATAAGATGAGATCTGCCGGTAATACTACTTCTCCTATCATGACTGAACAACTAGGGTAAAAAGTTCTACAAACAACTTCCTTACCTAAAGGGGTAGCCACAGTCAAAATGAAACTCAACTCTCTAGCATGCATATCAATCAACTTAGCAAGTTTTGGAGATAGGAATGAGTGAGTAGAGCCAGGGTCAAACAAAACCCTAGCACCAAAACCACAGATGAGAAGTGTACCTTCCACTACATTGCCTTCCGCCTCTGCATCAGTTCTATCGACAGCATAGAGTTGTGCCGTCTGTTGTGGCCTATTTTGTCCTTGATGTTGCCTGCCCTGTTGTGCATTCCTGTTCTAATTCTGAGGACGCTGATTCTGACTCTGATTCTGATTTTGCCCTAGCTGACAGGCCTATTGTTGCTGCTGTGGCCTATACTGCTGTTGTGGTGCCTGTTGCTATAGTGGCCTTGCCTGATTCTGGACTACTAACACATTCTGAAGTGGTGCTTGACGCTATACTCCCTGCTGCTATATATTCTGTCTTTCTGGCCTTGGGCATTCCCTCATCTAGTGGTCCATCGAACCACATCTAAAACATGCCCCCGTGATAGAACGGCATTAGGCGTTCCCATGATATTTTCCACAGTGGATGCAAGCCCCTGGATTCTGTGCATTCTGTTCTTGTCTTGGCCTCTTATTCTAATTGTTCCTCTGCTGATTGTTCTGCTGCTGGTGGCCTTGACCCTTTCCTTAGTTCTTGATGATCTTGTTATGAAAGTTCTCAAACTTGTATGCTCTTTTGACAGCTTCTTCGAAGGTGATGGGTGGTACAACCCCGGTAGGATCTCTTTCAATGATTTGGTGAAGTTCCTCAAGGAACTTAGTTATCTTCTTTTCCACGGTGTCCGCTAATTCTGGTGCATACCTTGACAGTCTCTCAAACTTGGTTAAGTATTCGAGAACTGTCATGTTCCCTTGCACAAGTTGTTGAAATTCTGCTGACTTCTGCCTCTTGACATGGGCAGGTACATATTTCTCTCCAAACTGCCTCTTGAAGTTTGTCCAAGCTTCTGCATCAGCCATTGCCCTGTATTCTACCTTGATGGTCTTCCACCATATATTTGCTAAGCCCGTGAACATAGAAGCTACGAGCTGCACTTGTTCTACACCCGTACATGTGAAGATTTCGAATATATTCTCTGTGTGCTCAAGCCAGTCATCTACAGCCATTGGATCCTCTGTTCCCATGAACTCCTTCGGTCCTCTCTTCCTAAGCCATTCGTATAACACATTAGGATCATTCCCTCTATTGTTGACCGGACCCGGTGGTGCAACTGGGATTGGTTCCGGTCTCCTCTCTAGCACACCCAACAATTGTGCTTGCATTTGAGCCATTTCCCTAGCATAATCTTCATCTTTCTTAAGCATTTGCTCCTGCAATCTGGCTTGTGTTTCATGTGCTTGAGCTTGTAACCTTACCTGGTTCTCATTGGCTTGACGTTGCTGGTCTAACATGGCTTGCATCATCTGTTGAAATTGGTTCTGCATGTTGTTGTCCTTTGTATCCTCTGCAATAGGCCCTGTATTCTCACTATTACTAGCAACGTGGTTACTGTTTGCTGCTCGTTTACGAGGTGGCATAACGCTGCAAAATAAATTGTTAGCACATATAAATCAAGTACAGGGTGGTTATACATTGCTCACACGATTCTATCTAACGAGAGTCTAACGAATCCTCGCCACGCCCTTAAGATTTCTAGTTTCTTTTAATTGCCTAAAACATGTCCCGCTCTGATACCAGTCCTGTCGCGACCCCGGACCGGGTTAGGGGACCAAATCCGGGATCGGGACTGATGATGCCGCACCACGTGCATCTCTTTGGCTAATCCGCACACGAAATTAAGAAAACATTTATCCGTGCGCGTGATTTCCCACAGGGTTCCGCGGTGAGGATTATCCATACACATCGTTTCACATATAAACATATCAAACATGTATTCGAGATTGCGGAAGCGTGTAGCAAATCGTATTAGTGCTATTCCATTCCATAAACAAGACTAATTTATAATTGACATGACAAGATATCAGAGTGAGCAATGATCATTAGCGTATTTCCCAAAAGTAAAGTTAAATGTATATACAAAAGATCAGTTGATTAATTGCCCCAAAATAATGGTCAACAAAGACCATACATCCAATAAAACCCAAAAGATGTTATCACGAGTTCCCAAAATGTCGTTCTCAAAGCCTGAACGAATGTCTACATGACATCGTCGGCTTGCCACTCTATTACGCGCTGCGGTTCACCGACCGCCTCCTCAGGCTCCTCCTCGATGGCAATAGGTTCTGGACCTTAGTACCAAAATAAATGGATCAGACACGACGGTCTGGCAGGTGGGTGAAAAGATATGACAATAAACAAAACAATAATACTTTGCAAGAGTTTAGAAAACCTGTGTATAAATAATGAATTTCATAAAAGACAATGCATCATTTATTAAATAACGACATGAACGATAGAAAGTAATAAAGGTACCAAGAATAAGGAACTGACAAGATGGCAACCACACAAAGCTAAATCCTCTCTCACTAAAGTGAAGAGAGCACATACCCTACAGGATCATTGACCTTAGTCACCCAAGGTGAGGAGGGATAATGATAAAATACTATAATATACATATATATACTCTGCGGGACCACGGTAGCGAACCGGGTAAAAACTATGTGAATTCCAGACTGCAGCTGACTAACAGGAGGGGAAGGATCTCCAAGTCGGTGGATCAAACCGACAAGGTTGTCCAAGCTTAGTGGTGCCGACTCATAGGTCAAATACGAGAAATCAAATCAAATGCATAGTAAAGGAGCGGGGTGCCCATAGGCACAAATACACATTCCTATTGGGTCGAACATATACAGGTTAGCAAAAGCTAAACACATTACTTTCAATACTCTCGGGGCAGTCTAGTCATATAACGTGGGTTTAAAATCCAAAAGTAAGAGTTTGGTTGAAAATCGAATACGAGGGTTTTCTCATATATTTTTGGGCTAGACATTGAGGTTCCCAGAATTGAATCAGTGTGAATAGGGTCCCGTATGTCAGTCATGATATAAATTGGTACTCTTTAATAGTTAGGGACATTCCGGGTCCTTATACACATTGGCCAATCTAGAAAACCTCACTGAATCTCCATGATGAGGTTTCTCTTTCCTTTGGACTTCATACGACGCCTCACAGTCCCTACATTGCATTGGGGCTCCAAACAATACCTCCCCAAGCCTAAAAACAATGTTTCAAGTCTTCAGGTTTTAACCCAGGCATGACAGGCAGTTTGCTTGAGCGGACTGGGAAGTCCGCTCGGGCGAACTGCTCTCTGTTTGGGGTTCGCTTGAGTGGACTAATGTTCGCTCGAGCGGACCTGCCTGGATCAGGTTGGCTCGAGCGATCAGAAGGTTGGCTCGAGCAAACGAGGTTTTGTGATGGGTTCGCTCGAGCGATGTGTCAAGGTCACTCTAGCGAACTGTCCAGAAACCTATTTTCTGTGTACAGTTCAGCTCTTCTTCTTTCTTTCCTTTCATCCTCTTTTGAGCACCCATTAATCATACATTTGAGGGTCTCTAAAACCTCATTTAAACCCCATTCAATTCATCATTCAATCATCTGACAACCACTCCAACAAAACATTAACTTCTCCATCACTTCCACCTCATTCAATGCAAGGTAAACTCCATTAATGAAAATCCATAAATGATCTATAAACAAGACAATGATGCACATGTTTTCAATAAAATGATTCATAGAGAGTAGCCTATCATTATGCATATTTCCAAGACCATGAAAACTCATAAAGATAAATTAGGTGAAAGCAATTAGTAAGAGTTCAAATCTTCATAAGCAAGAAATCATGAAATCAACCCGTTCATCCACTTGCCTTAGGTCCAATGCTAAGAAAATCAAGCCACTAACACCTCTCCAAGCCAAGACACCCAATCTACACAAAACCCCCAAATACAAACCCTAAAACAATAAAAACCAAACAATAGCAAGAGGAAGTTTGCAATAAACAAGATTAAGCCTCTCTAGGACTAGGAGAACACAAATCTAAAAGTTTGGAAGAATCACTTACTTAAAAGTGCTTCAAATAGGTAGAGAGAGCTCAAAAGGGCTCCAATGGTGATGAATGTCTTCACAAATGGTACCAATCGGAAGTTCTTGAGGTGAGGAAGATGATCATGGAGTCCATTCCTTGATTAGAAGAGTTCTTGTGGTGGTTAATGAGAAAGGAAGGGACAAGGGAGAAACCCTAGGGCTGGAACTTCTTCTTCTTCAAGGGTTTAGCAAGAAAGAGGAAAATGGAAAAGAGGGATCTCCTTATATAGCAAGTGGGGATGGGGCCCACAACTTAAAAGACTTCTCGGGCTCAAAACATGGACTTCGGAACCTCAAATGACTTCGACGAAGAAGACAAAGTTGTTCGGCGAAATTTCTAGTTTCCAAAAAGTATATATTTTATAAGTTTTGGTGACATTGAAATTGGTGTCCAAATTTTTGGGTAAAAAGACCATTTTTCCCTCCATTTGTAAAAAGTCAGGTTTAGGGCTCTCGAATGGGAACGATGTCAACATGAAAGTTGTAGGGATCATCAAGATAAGTTAAACGGGATTAAAACATAATTTTTGGAAATCATGATTAAACCCCCCCCCCAAGCTCACACAATTCGTAGCAAGAACCCCCAAAGGGTCCCACAAGTCAGAAAGGCTCTCTAAATTCCCCAAAGCTATTATAAAAGCTATTCTAATCCCAAACTAAATCAAAACCACTAAACACACTTAAAGCTAAAGCACAACTTAGTAAACTCTAATGGAGGTCTCTCGGGTCGGGGTCTTACACTCAATATGTCCATCTACATCAAAATCACTTCCAAAGTGGACTAGACAAGCCTCTAGCGGATCTTCAAGTTTCAAATGGGGTAAGTGATTTTCCACCAATTCATGAATGTAACTAACTTCAAAAACCCCATCAGCCTCATGAGGAGGTTGCTTACTAACATTAAAAATGTTTACTTGAACTATCATGGTCCCAAAAGAGATTTGCATCACTCTATTCCAACAATTGATCAAGGCATTTGAGGTGTCTAGGAATGGTCTTCCCAAAATTACTGGAATTTTGGGTTCAGCCCCAGATATGTGTTTGGTATCCAAGACAACAAAATCGATAGGAAACACAAAGTCCCCGACTTTAATCAGAACGTCTTCGACTACCCCCTTGGGTTCTCGAATCGATGCATCAGTCAATTACAAAGTCACATAGGTCTTTTTCAACTCCCTCAAACCTAATTCTTCATAAAACAAGTATGGAAGAAGGTTCACACTAGCACCCAAGTCGAGCAAAGCTTTCTCTATGTGATGGTCCCCTATCTGGCAAGAAATGGTAAGACACCCTGGGTCCTTATATTTGATTGGGGTTGGACAGGAAATGATTGAGCTAGCTTGTTGGGCTAGAAAAGCCTTCTAGGGCACGTTGGTAGTCCTTTCGAAGGTGCAAAGGTCCTTCAAAAATTTTGCGTAGGCCAGAATCTATTAGATAGCCTCAAGTAATGGGATATTGATCCTCACTTGTTTGAATACTTCTAGCATTTTATCCAACTGAACAGTCGATTTTGCTAGGCTTAGCCTCTATGGGTATGGTGCCTTGGGAACATAGGTCCTAGGAGTGGGCTCACTAGGTGATGGTTCAACATTGACTGGGTCCTCTTTTACTGGCTCTGGTTCTATCATGGATTCAGCATTCATAATTTGTTCCTCACTTTCCACTTTCTCACGTGATTCTTCTTCAGGTTCCTTGGGTAATTCCACCTTGTTATCCACCTGTGAACCTGACCTAAGAGTGATAATGGATTGGACTTGTTCCGGGCCTTTTCCTTTTATATCATGAACGACTTGGCCCTTGGGATTGGATTCAGATTGGTTAGGGAAGGTTCCCTTGTCTTTGGCACTGATGGAGTTGGCCAATTAGCCCATCTGATATTCCAGTTTTGCAATTGATTGTGTGGTAGCATTCAAGCTCTAAACAGTGCTTTGCTAGAACTGGAGGGTATTCTGAGCTAACAATTTCATGGCTTCCTCAAGAGAATCTATCTGCTGATTGCGGATTGGGAGTGAAATTGGGCTTTTGGAAACCAGGTGGGGCATTGGACTGAGATTGAATGGGCTAAAATTGATGTGACTGTGATGGGCCACCCTGAGTTGGACCCTTGGTCCAAAAAATTTTGGTTTATCCCTCCAACCTGGATTGTATGTGTTGGAGTATGGGTCATACCTCTAATGATTATCAAAACGAGTGTTTTGATAAAGCGCATTCACTCCTCAATAGACTTGGTTTGACCCAAAGTTGTTGGGTCAATCCTTCCATTCATGGCTTTTGGTTCAATTCTAAGGTCTCTATTCTCCTCACCAGTGTGGCCAATTTGGCATCTGCCTCAATTTTATGTTCAATCTTGAACATCCCCCTTTTTTCAGGAATGATGGGTTTGATGGGCTCCCTCTTGATAGGGGCCCACTGCAATGTATTTTCAGTAGTTTCTTCCAAAAATGTCCATGCTTCATCCACTGTCTTCTGTGTAAACTACCCACCACAGAAAGATTCCACCATTTGCTTAGTAGGGTAATCCAAACCCTCATCTACAATCTGGACCAATCGAATTTTTTCAAATCCATGGTGGGGACACTGGATTAAGAGGTCCTTGAACCGTTCCAAATAACTGCAAAGTGTTTCCCCTTCCATTTGATGGAATCCATTGATGGCCTGCCTAATCGAAGCGGTTTTCTGCTTGGAGTATAGTTTTTTATAAAATTCTTCGACTAGCTTGTCCCATGTAGTGATGGACCCGGCCTGTAAGGCATAAAGCCAAGCTTTAGCCTTTTCTTTTAGGGAAAAAGGAAACAATCTAAGTTTAAGGGCCTCCTCAGTCATGTTATTAATTCTCATTGTCCCACAGATGTCCTCAAACTCCCTAACATGTTGATATGGGTTTTCCTGGTCTGGCCCACGAAAAATCGGGAGCATCTGGATCATGTCAGATTTCAGCTCAAATGTGGCATTGGTCTGAGGCAGGGTGATGCAGGACGGTTGAGTTATCCTGGTGGGGGTACATGTAGTCCTTCAAAGTCATAGGTGGGTCCACTTGATCAGCCATCCTAACAATTTCTTCGAAGATGGAAGACTTTCCGACAACGGTTAAGGCTAATTCGGGTTCTATCCTGACTAACCTTTTACTCTTGCGTACCCACAATTTCTCTCTCTCGGGTCTAGAGCGCATGCATCAGGTTTAACCTTAAAGAAATGCAAGCCTAGTCTATATGTGAGGCCCCAATGGTCTTACTAGATGATGCACAAGCAGTCAAGCACAAAGATTGAGCACAAAAAATTGTCCTAGGGTTGGCCTAACTCTCTAGACAACTCCTAATTGGTTTGAAGAGTGCACTAAGGCCTCCAATCCGGTCTTATGAAGCCAAATCGACCAGGTAAGTCCCCAAGATGAGTGGTGGGGTCACAATGCACTTGGAAAGGGTCCTGCTTAAGAACCAAACTCCTAGAATAGAGACTGCCACCCTTTTTGGTAGGGACAGGACTTACCTAGAGATCAACTTGACCAAAGAGTGCAACTGGTGCAACCTTTTCTGGTCTTCATCCTACTGAGCTCGAGTCCTATGGTCTCGCTGCTACTTGATTTTAATTAAAGTTAGGATCCTAATGTGAGAGATGATTAACCTAAATGGGCAAGGATCTGGTGATGAAATCCAATCCTTATCTTTTTAGGGTGGATTGTTGTAAGACCCCGACCCCCAATTTTTGAGTTTAGTGTCATTTTAATTGTGGTTTTGCTTTTTTTATAAGATTAGTAGTGGGTTTAACTTGGTTTTTGGCTTTGATAGATTTTTCTTAACTTAGGAAATTTTAAGGACCGTTGACTTTGGTTTGACCCGGTCTTTGTAAAATGTATTTTTGTGATAAATTATTCTTGATTTCTAAAAACTCTAAATTTTTTTCCTTTTAACTCATTTTATCGATCTTAAAAACTTTCATGTTTTATCCATTTGGATTTGAGACTCAAAAATCATGTTTTTCGAGAAAAAGGGCAAAAATGACATTTTACACTAAATATGTACCTGAATTTTAAAATTTTCAGAAATTGGGGAAAATATACTTTTTGGGAACTAGATATTTCGATGATCATTTTATCCTTCTTCGTCGATCTCGTCCGGAGCTCACAAGACCATATTTTGGCCATTTTAAGTTTCAGCTATAATGGGTCCCACTTTCCACTACTTTAGTCATCTCTTTCCTTTTTCCATTTCACTTTACCAAATCTGCAACTTTGCTAACCCTAGACGAAAAGAGAGAAAAGAGCTTCTTCTTCACTTTCTTCCTTGGGAATGATCTAGCAAGAGGGATCCAAATCAAGATCTAAGACCACCATCTTCTTCCTCTCTCCACAAGCTTTCCATTTCTCTAACTTTCTTTGGATTTCTAGCCAAGCAAGCACCATCTCCACACCATTTCTTCTTGTTTAGCAAGCTCAAGGTTAGGGATTCTTTTCCCCTCTTTCATATGGTCTTTTTAGCTCTTGAAGAGCTTGTTTTTCCATGCTATTAAAACCCATTTTTGAAATGGGGGTTTGTGTTAGCCAAAAATGTGTGATTTTTGTGTATTGTATTTTGGGGCTTTTGTGTAGATTTCGTGGATCACCCTTTTGATCGGATTTTTGTGAAGCTTTGCTTGGCATTGGACTAAGGCAAGTGATCATTTTGGGTTTTCATGTTATATGTGTGATTTAGGGATTTTGCTTTTGGAAAATGTTGCCCTTCTTGCTAAGTTCTTCCATTCTATAGTAAGTTTGAATCATTATTAAATTGCTTAATCATTTTCAAGAATGGTTACTAATCATCTTCTAATTTTGAAGTTTTATTTGGATTTGGAATCTTGTGCCTTGTTAAATGTTTAGAAGTTGATTGATAACATGAATTATTAGTGAATGATTTAATGTTTTGAAGTGTAAAATTGTGATATGGATGATATAAAATGTTTGAAATCATCCCTTGGAGAGCATGGTGGCTCAGGGAATACAAGTTAGTTCAGAAATGAACAGAAGGAAGAAAAGTTGTGAGAAATCTGGGCTAAACATGCACTGCCCGAGTCCAGTCGGTCAGCTGGCGGCTAACCGAAATGTTCATTTCGGCTAGCCGCCAGCCAACCGAAATGTGGCGGTTCCTTTTCCCGAGAGCTGCATTTCTCTGTTTTTCGTTCAGCGGTCAACCGCCGGTCAGCTGGCGGCTAGCCAACATGCCCCAATTCGGCTAGCCGATAGGTGACTAAGAAGCAGACCGAAATTTGCAAGTTTACCTGTTTTTGAAAGATTTCTATAGGAATGAAAACTAGACTATGTTTAAGACTTTTAACTTGAGATTGTGCATATGAAGTCTGAAATACCTCTTTAACTTCAGAGGCACCAATCCATCTTATTTTCCGGTATTTGGATTTCAATTACGCAAGGGTCAACGAATGGTCTTAACATATCCTTGATGAACTTTCGTTTTCGAACTCCGGTTTTGATACTATGAATATCATCGTGTATTGTTTTGAATTTCAAGTACAAGCTCATTTAAGAAGTTATTTCAAGAAAAAAATAGTCATGTCCTCGCTTTGAAATTTCAAGTACAAGTTTGTCTGAAGATTTGTTTTTAAGAATAAACAAGGGCACTACTTTCGTGTTTTTGACATGTTACTAGTTCATGCTATCGTGTCTTGTCTTGCTTGCATCGTCCACCTTGTGCGTGGTCGATGAGGAAAATATAAGAACTCGGTCCGGGCGGCACCCTTTGTCACACCCCGAAACCGGGCCCTGCAGTGATCCGATCTCGGAATGCAAAATTTTGGAATAAATTAAAACTTTTGTTGTATTTCCCAAGATCCGTGTGAATGAGGATAACAAGATTTAATCACGATCAGAATATATTTTCGCGGAAGCTAAACATGGCATTGCGACCCGGAGTCCGTGGCCATCGGATTCCGTGTCGCACTTGACCAATATCATAAAGCCATCATATGAGCAGACTGGTACATGTCATAAATCATAAAATACTGAGCTGGTAGTAATAGGACTATTTATTTTCCACATATTCAAATTACAATTAACAAGTGTCTTAATTACAAATCCCAAGAAAAAGGCTAACAAAGCCATACAAAAATATCCAACTAAACATAAATACTACCCCCAATATTTAGATACGAACTCCGGTGCCAAACTTGACATCTAGATGATATCAATGGGCAGCCTCTCGCGTCAGACCGGCGGCTCCACCGCCTCCTCCAATCAAACACCTAAAAACAGAATGAGAGGAATCTGGCACCAAACAAACAGGGTCAGACACGACGGTCTGGCAAGCAAATAAACAGGTAATATGGACATGGGCATTCATAAAACCATATGGGATCATTGTAAATCCATTTAAAGAGTCTAAACAATAATAGCAATAAATCATGATAAAACGATCGAAAGATCGAACATAAATATCAAAGCAAATAAATGAACAGTCTCTGGAGCATAAATGTCTCGAAAAGATAACAGCCTACATAAAACATTTAATAATTGGAAAATACATTTAAAATCCTGAATAATAGAGACAATACAATAAAAGATCGATTTCACAAACATTACCAAATTCAAAGAATATAATGAGTATAAAACAAACAAGAATCAGAAAACAAAATAGCAAATGGATAAAACATTGGCAACCACACATAGCTATATTCTCCTATTACCGAAGTAACAAGAGCAGACAGAACCGTAGCCACTACACGTGGGACCGAAAACAGAATCAGAACCGTGGCCACATACAAGTGGGACCGGCAGATAAAAATCATTGCCATGGTCGGTACAGACAGAATCCAAGCTGCAGCTGGCAGACAAATTAAAGATCCCAAGCCGGGTGATCAGCCCGACAAGGTGACCTAAGCCTAGTGGTGCCTTTAGTTTTTAAAACCTGAACCAATACAGATCAAAATACTAGTCCCTTTGGCTCATGGGCTCGCACTACAAAGCTCTGGCCCCATCTCGCCATGAGGTTTTATTTTCAAAGTAATAGTCCTATCGATGTATTTCCGAATGTGGCGAACCACTCGAATCTCCTTCCGAATCAATTCGGAGAAAACATATGAATTTCCATGGTAAACCACTCAAATACACATCAAAGTAATTTATATAAAATCATGCGATCAATCCTTTCGAACATGGAAAACCACATGATTTTATAACAAATCACGGATGCTATTCAAATTAGTTTACCGAAGAATACAAATACATTCTCTGACTTGAAATGGAGTGAAATAGTATAGAATGACTTAATGACTTACCAAGGAACCATCTCAATACACACTTAACCTTTAAACATTGATTAATAAAAGAATATGTTTGATGCCAATAAAAATCCACAACATTTAAAATGATAAAGTGCGCATTGAGACTTGAAAGATTCCCGGGTAATTTCACATATGCTCATTCTCTCATTGTTCTCATTCCCATTTCACAATTTCCAAGTATCACAATTAACCCCAAACTTTCATGGGCTTTAAGGCCTAAAAGGGAGATTAATGGTCCTCAAACCAAATAGGATAAATGGGATGAAATGGGCCTACAACAGGTCTATAAATGACCCATAAAACAATCCCAAAACAAGCCCCCAATGAAACCCAGAAGGACAGCCCAAAGTCTCACAGATATGGGCCCTGGACAGGTCTGGGCTCGCTCGAGCGACCCAGGGTCCGCTCGAGCGAAGCACAGACAAAACCTGGTCCGCTCGAGCGGCCCACTGGGTCGCTCGAGCGGACTGGGCCCTGTCCAGTCCGCTGGAAGTGCAGAATTGCACTTCCTCCTTCCTTTTTCTGATTTTTCCTTTTTTCCTTCTTCCTTACTCACATGATTCTGTTAGAGTGTTTATTTTGTTGCAATTTGATTGGATGCATGCATTGTCATAACTTGACCTCTCTCTCTCATTCATGTTCTCTTTCTTAGGATCCACTTGCATATCTTTCTATCATAAACTTTGTTTTTATTTTAAAAACCCAAACCCTCAGAACTTCGGGTTTTCTGATTGTATATTCTGTCGGTCAGACTGTCGGCTCCTGTCGGTCAACCGATAAAAGAACCGAGTCCAACCGATGGCTCCATCAGTTCCTTTTCCAGAGAGCTTCATTTTAAAATCTTCTCTGTCGGTCAGCTCCTCGGTTCCCATCGGTCAACCGACAGTGCATGAATTGTAAGACCGAGAGCTTGTCGGTTCCAAAAACAGACAGCGATTTTTTCATCAAATCTGTGCTATCGGTTCCTGTGTCGGTTCCGTTGTCGGTCAACCGATGTTGTCGGTCAAATAGCCAAGTGTTTCTTGGTCAGCAATTTTTTCAAAATTATAGCCATTGGCTTGTGACCGTTAGGCTGTCGGTTGACCGATACCAAGTTGTCGGCTAGCCGATAGCTATCCGTTGGGAACACTTTTTCTATAAAAAGTGACTTTCTCTTTGGGGAAAGTTGCTGAATTTTTGAGATCATTTGAGCCCAAAGGAGAGGAACTTTTCAAGAGCTTTTCAAAAGGGGTTATGGAAGCATTTCAACTTTTCAATCTTTGATCTTTAAAATGGGTGTGCTTTCTAAATCTCTATCTCTATTTCAAGCTTAGATTTTTCATCTTTGTTTTCTTTTAAGCATGATCAAATTGTTAGTCCTCTTCTAAAGATGTTGGTTCTTCTCATAACATACCTTGATCTTTGAAAACCTTTAGCATTATGAAATCAACATATGTCTTTTCATTCACATGTGTGTTTGAACATTAACTTTCAAATCTATTTATTTCAAGTTTGATCTTTTGACAAACCATGTGTTGAGTAATACAACTCTTTCTCTTGCATATGATTATCATCCTTTGCATTATTTGAAGTTTCATCCTTTTAAAAGAGAAAGAGTGTTTTCTAGTCCATGCATTAGTCATGAACATTATCATTCATATGCATGCTTCTAGTAGTTGAGTTATCATTGTTTATTCAGCCTATCTAGAGGCAAACCATTGTGTTTAATTTGTTCTCTTACCAATGCATAAATAGGCATTTTTTCTTAAGAGAAAAATCTATGTTGTAAAGGTTGGTGCTTAGCCTTGAAAAGCACATGTTGTGTTGTAAAGGTTCATGCTTAGCCTTGAAATGTATAGTGATGAGGTTGTAAGGTTTGAGGTGATCCTAAACCTTGAATTGATTAGTGAAATCCGATAAGGTTACCGGGAGTGGATGTAGGCAATTTGGCCGAACCACTATAATTGGTTGTGTTATGGTGATTTGTGTTTACTTCTCCTGTTATGATTGTTGGCCTTATGGTTGGGTGTGAGATTGAATAGAGGTTGTATTTGTCTTTTGATTTTGTATGTATAACTTAGAAACTCTCTCTCTTATCAATCTAATTTACCATCATCCAAGCATAAGTCACCTAAAAATCAAAATGTTCAGAAGTGGTCTAAATTTTTAATAGCATCCTATTCACACCCCCCCCCCCCCCTCTAGGATTCGATCTTGGTCTTTCAATTGGTATCAGAGCTAGGTTGCTCTGGTTTAGGTCTTACAGCCTAGAGTTGAATCCTAGTGAGTGTGTTTCTTTTGTTGCCACTATGCAATCTCATCTGGGTGAGGGCAATGCCACTAATAGACCACCTTTGTTTAATGGAACACACTATAGGTATTGGAAAATTAGGATGCAAGTGTTCTTAGAATCCCAAAGCTTAGATGTGCAGAACATCAATGAAGAAGGCTATCATCTCCCCACTGTCACAGAAAAGGATTCTGAAGGTAATATCATATCCTTAACTCTCAAACCTAAGAGTGCTTGGACTCAAGGGGAAAAGGATAGAGCTAATCTGAATGCTAAAGCAAAAAACTCTCTATATTGTGCCTTATCTCAAGAGGAATTCAATAGAGTTGTCAATTGCAATACTGCTAAGGAAGTGTGGGACACCCTAGAGACCACCCATGAAGGTATGGATCAGGTCAAGATAGCCAAAATTCAAATGTTGACCTCTAAATTAGAAGATATTAAAATGCTGGAAGAAGAAACATTTGATGAGTTCTACACAAAAATTATGGAATTAATCAACTCTCTTATAGGACTAGGAGAAAAGATGGATGAATCTAAAACTGTGAGAAAAATTTTAAGATCTCTTCCTAAAATATTCAAACCGAAGATTATTGCCATAACAGAGAGTAAAAATGTGGACAAAATCAAAATTGAAGAACTAAGAGGAAATCTACTCACATATGAACTAAATTTTGAAGTTAAAGATAAAAAGAAAGGAGTAGCTTTTTCCTCTCAATCTAATGAAAATGAAAGTGAAGATGATAGTGATGATGATAATGCTTTACTTGTCAAAAACTTTAAGAAATTCTTTAGGAATAACAAAAACATTAGAAAATCTGATGAAAGCAGCAAAAGCTCTAGATTTCAAAGAAGTTCCAAAGGATCTTTTATAAAAAAGGATGTGCAATGTTACAATTGCAAGGGGTTTGGACATATTGCTCAAAATTGCTCCACTCCTAAAGAATTTGAAAGAGGGGATAAGAAAGCAAAGAAAGCGTTAAACATAACTTGGGATGAGGAAGATGAAGATAGTGACAAAAATGAATTCCAAAATGATGAAGATGAAAATCCTCCTGATTGGCTTCTTATTGCTTCTATTGAAGAGATCAATGATCATAACACATTAATAGATGACACATTAGGGGAAGAGGAAACTTATGATGAAGATGAAGAAATTGAGATCCAACAAGCTTACAATGATCTATATGAAAATTCTGAGATCTTAATTAAGAAAAATAAAATGTTAAAAGAAGAATCCAAAAAACTGGTCAATGAAGTAAATGTTTTAAAAGATAAATTGAAACTAACCATAAATGACAAAATCAATTTGGAACATAAATTCATCACCCTAACTAAAGATCTAACTCTTGCTCAAAATCACATTCATAACTTACAATCCAAGATTGAATCTAGTCAACTTGAAACAAACTCTTTACAACTGAAACTCAACAAAGGAAAATTCATTGTTGAAAAATTCACCTTGGGAAATGATAAGTTTTATCAAATGTTAGGCATGCATAAAATTTATGGTGACAAGAGTGGTATAGGTTTTGAAGGTTCCTCTAGCAACATGAAGAATAGCTCTCAAATATTTACTAAGAGTGTCCGCAAACCTATAGTTGAGAGAAATTATACCACTAGATGGACTTGTCATTATTGCAATCGTATTGGTCATTTGGTCCCTAATTGCCCATACAAAATCAGGTTATCTCTCAACAATCCCTCTAAAATACCTTTCAAATTTGCCCCTAAGACCATTCCCTATAAATCTCCTCTATCTAGTTGGATTGTTAAAGGAACAAACTTTGAGAGTCTCATAGTTCAAACGCTTTAAATGCAAAAGAAAACCCTACTTGGTTTTTAGATAGTGGTTGTTCTAAACACATGACAGGAGACCGATCTAGATTCAGCTCTATAGTGGAATATGATGGAGGAAATGTCTCTTTTGGAGACAATAGTAAAGCTCAAATCATTGGCAAGGGAAGTGTGAAAGGAGATCAAATACCAACTCTAAATGATGTATTTCTTGTGGAAGGATTGAAGCATAATCTCCTTAGCATTAGTCAATTATGTGACAAGGGAAATAAAGTTGTCTTTGACAGTCACTCATGCAAAGTGGTAAATGATAGAACTAACTGTTGGAATTTGAGATGACTTGAAAGTCTTTTGACGAATTGAAGAAGATAGTATCTCAAGTATTGAATTGAGTTGGAATTATTGTCAACACATTGTCACAAGCATGATGATAGTAGGCTAGTGTTGATAGAGCTGAAAAGAAGAATCAGAGTTCAAACAGTCAGGAATTCAGAATTCCTGAAGCAGAGCACGCGGTCGACCGGACACCCCATGCGGTCGACCGAGCAAAGAAGAAACCTGCAGAAACAGATTCAGGCACCTCTCAGTTATTTCGTGACACAGTGTGTCTTCGGTCGACCGAGCAAGGCATGATGTCGACCGAGCGCGATTATTGACTGATTCCAGACAGTGTATGATGTCGACCGAGCACGGGAACCAGAGTTGCGCAGAATTAGAAGTTGTGCACGAAAATTCAGCATTCTTATCTAATTTGTTTGGGACTCTTTCTAAACGAATTGTAGCCTGTTTTGAATACTATTAAGGGTTACAATAACCTATAAAAAGGCATGTATGGGTCGTTCTAAAGATATACCAGAAAGAGAAGAATAGAGAAGAGTTTTAGAGAGTTCTTGAGAGAAAGAAGAAGCTGCTGGTGTGTGTTGCTGTGTGCTGATGTGGTGACGTTTTCTACAGCAATTGTGGACGAGATTATGCTCTAGAAGATGGTGATTCGTCCATGAGTTAAGTGTCTCTCTTTTATGCTTTAGATTTCAATTTGTAAGGGATTGAGAGAGAGAGAATTGTAGAGGGGAAGGGCTGTAGACAGAGTTAATCTTCTATTCTGTTTTTACATCAAGTCGGTGCTTGGTGTCTGGGGTTTGGTGATCCTATCTGTTGGTGCAGATAAATTGTAAGGGGAGTCGGTGCTTCCTAGATAGTTATTGCTATCTGAAACTAAGGGTTGGTGCTCTTTGTCGTTGGTGCGACTAAATATATTCAGACCTGTACCGGATCGGTGTTCGGACGGTTTTGATCCGTGGACGTAGCCTTTTGGTGAACCACGTTAAATCTGGTGTCATTGTGTGGTTTGACTTGTTTTGTTGTTGAATTGGACCTATTTTTAGAAATCACTGATTCACCCCCCCCCCCCCTCTCAGTGATCGCGGTATCCAACAATTGGTATCAGAGCGAGGCTCCCTTGATCAGTTTAATACGCTAAGGGTGATCTCTTGTCAAATCACATGGCAGTCAATACAGGGAATATGAAAGCACCTTTGTTTGATGGTTCTAATTACTCTTTTTGGAAGATTAGGATGCAAGCCTTCATCAAATCTCTTGGCTATGATGTTTGGGAGGCTGTCAGAGTCGGTTACAATACTGCAACCGTACCCAATGATACTGCATCGAAGAAGTTGGCAGACAACGACTCCAAGGCGCAGAATGCACTCTTTAGTGGCCTTGTGGACAGCGAGCTTGTCAAAGTAATTGCATGCAAAACAGCCAAGGAAATTTGGGACAAGTTGCAAAGCATACATGAAGGTGATGAGAAGATTAAAGAAGCCAAATTGCAAACTCATCGCTCTCAATTCGAGTCTCTTCGCATGGAGGAAAGCGAGAATGTTGACTCGTATATGCAACGAGTGAATGAAGTCACGAATGACATTCGTGGACTAGGGGAGGAGATTAAAGAGCCAGTCATCGTCAAAAAGGTTCTAAGATCTCTTCTTCCCCGGTTTGATTCAAAAGTCTCAGCCATCGAAGAAGCCAAAGATCTGAATGCATTTTCCATGGATGAATTACATGGTTCTCTAACTGCCTATGAGATGCGCATAGGAAAGACGTCTTCATCTGATAAAGAAGCGGCCTTCAAAGTTCAGAAAAAGGCAAAAGAGACTGCTGGTCATGATGTTGATACCGATGATGATGAGCTTGAGGCTCAATTTGTTAGAAAGTTGAAGAAAGGAAGCAATGGAAAGTACAAAGGGAAGCTACCCTTTAAATGCTTCAATTGTGGAGGTATTGGTCACTTTGCTGCGAAGTGTCCGCTAAAAGAAGACAATGATAATGACTCTTATGCTGAAAAGAGTAAAGGAAAGAGAAATTTCAGAAAAAGGGGCAAAGCTAAAAACTTTCTATGTCAACAAGATGACAGCACGTCTGAAACTTCAGACGATGATGAATCAACCGAAGCTCTCTTCATGGTCACTGTTGAAGAAGAAGAAGAGCTAGATCCGGAAGAGGAAGAGGAGGCTGAAGTCAATCTTGAAGAGGAACTCATAGCCGCACTTGAGGAGCTTAGCATGGAACGCAAAACAAGTAAGAAAAATCTGAAACTTCTCCATGAATCTGAAAGTTCTATTATTGCTTTGAAAACTCAAGTAGAAGAATATAAAAGAATGGTAGAAGTCCTTGAAAACCAAATAAGTATAAAAAAGGAAGAGGCTATGAAACTTGAAACTGAGATCGCTAGAGCAAAGGCTGAAAATTCGGAAAATAGCAAAAAACTCAAAGCGCTCCAAGCGATTGAAGGGACTATGAAACTCAATGAACTACTGAAAGTTCAAAGACCTGCCCACTTCAGATTTGGTCTAGGATTTGAGAAAGGTGAATCCTCTAAGATTGCACCTCCTGAAAAGAAAGAGTTTGTGGAGCAAGTCACTGCACCTTCTAACTCTATGAAGCCCACTCAACCTAGAAAGGAGTCCATTCCTGTTAGAAAGGTAATGAAGACTAACCAGCCACAAAGAAGATACAAATTCTATGGTTATTGCTTTCATTGTAATATGTTTGGACATAAAAGAGCTGATTGCAAATTCTATGTAAGAAACAGCCCATTGGTGACTAGGAATCCTTTTTCAATCCTAAGTAGCCACAAAATTGAGTGCTATATGTGTCATAATTATGGATACTTGGCTAGGGATTGTAGGTTGCATATTGCTAACAAATTTCAGGTTGAAAAGAAACCCAAGTTAGTCAAGGCTTGGAGAGCAAAGCTAAGTGCAGAAAGTCCCAAAGAATCTCTCATTGTGCAAATGGCATTCAATGCACAAAAGAAGGCAGCACCATGGGTCCTTGATAGTGGTTGTTCAAGCCATATGACTGGTGATAAAGAGAAATTCATCAAATTACAGCACTATGAAGGTGGTTCAGTGAAGTTTGGCAACAATGATGGTGCCAAAATCTGCAGAAAAGGTGTTATTCAGCTTATGGCAAACAAGATCAGATCAGAAGAAGTCTTATATGTGTCTGGATTGAGACACAACCTGCTTAGTGTGAGCCAGATCTGTGACAAGGGTCACGAAGTTATCTTCACAAAGAATGGGTTTGCCATCAAGAAGAGTAGCAACGGCAAAACAGTGGCAACTGGATCAAGAACTGCTGGAAATCTCTATACATTGTCAGATGGAGCTGAAAAGACCTGCTTGATGAGTCGGACAGAGGAAAGTTGGTTGTGGCACAAACGCCTTGGGCATCTAAGCTTTGATAACATGTCAAAGATTTGCAATTCAAAGGCTGTAAGAGGCATGTCTACAGTTGAAAAGCCTTCCAATCCCATTTGCGACTCTTGCCAAAAGGGAAAGCAAACGAGGGTTATGTTCAAGTCAAAGGAGCATCATTCCAAGAAACCTCTTGAGCTAGTGCACACTGATCTCTGTGGACCGATGCGAACTCAAAGCACCAATGGAGATAAGTATTTCATGTTATGCATTGATGATTATACTCGTATGACATGGGTATTGTTTCTTAAGCATAAGCATCAAGCACTTGATCGTTTTAAAGTGTTTAAAGCACAGGTTGAAAATCAATTGGAAAAACGTATCAAGATTTTAAGGTCTGATCGTGGAGGCGAGTTCACATCTGAAGAGTTCACTAAATATTGTGAACATCATGGCATTCAAAGACAGTACTCAGCCCCTAGAACTCCACAGCAAAATGGAGTTGTGGAACGGAAGAATCGCACCGTACAAGAGATGGCTCGTACGATGCTAAGTGAAAGCAAGATGGCTGACAAGTATTGGAAAGAGGCAATTCATACGGCTGTATACATTCAAAACCGATGCTTGATCAGGCCACATGAAGACAAAACTCCCTATGAGCTATGGTTTGGGCGAAAAGCAACAGTCAAGCACTTCAAAGTCTTCGGCAGCAAGTGTTACATCAAGCGGCTCGAACAAAATCCGGGCAAATTTGAAGAAAGAGCTGACGAAGGTATATTTCTGGGTTACTCCTCTACTAGCAAGGCATATAGGTGTCTTAACAAAAGAACCATAAAAATCATAGAAAGTGCTGATGTGAGAATAGATGAGAATATTGAACCAAAGAATGCAACTCATAATGACAGTCCAGTTTATGAGGACTCGAGTGAGATTGATGATGAGATGGCTGAAACTAATGATTCTGAGAAATCAAAGGATGACTCAGAAGATACTACACCAAAGAAGCACAGCACTTGGGTAGAGCAACACCCTAAGGATCAAATCATTGGAGATCCTAAGGCAGGCGTTCAAACTAGACAAAGTGTAGTTAGCAATTACTCACTTGTGTCCACCATTGAACCCAAGACTGTGGCTGAAGCCAGTCTCGATGAAAGTTGGTTGAAATCTATGCATGAGGAGTTGGAGCAAATTGAGAAGAACTCCACATGGGAACTTGTTCCTAGACCTACTGATAAGAATGTTATTGGTACTAAATGGGTCTTTCGGAATAAACTGAATGAAGATGGTCAAGTCATTAGAAACAAAGCAAGGTTGGTTTGTAAAGGCTATGCTCAAGTTGAAGGCATAGATTTTAAAGAGACCTTTGCACCGGTGGCTCGTCTGGAAGCTATTCGTATGTTTCTTGCATTGGCAGCATACAAAACCTTCAAGGTATTTCAGATGGACGTAAAGTCAGCTTTCTTGAATGGTTTACTTGAAAAAGAGGTCTACATTGAGCAACCTGATGGTTTTCTCATCAGCAAAAATTCAGATCTAGTGTGCAAATTGAAAAAGGCTCTTTATGGACTGAAACAAGCGCCAAGGGCATGGTACGCAAGGCTGGATCTCTATCTCCGCAAGATCGGTTTTGGAAAAGGAATGGTTGATAGCAATCTGTATGTCAAAACTGAGTTAAGCAAACAGCTGGTTGTCATTGTTTATGTTGATGACATAATCTTTGGTGGCAATGATGAGGAGATGTGCAGGAATTTTGCTGAAGAGATGAAGAAAGAATTTGAAATGTCGATGCTTGGAGAACTAAAGTTCTTTCTTGGTTTACAAGTTCAGCAGCTGAAACATGGCATCTTCATATCACAAATGAAGTACATTAAGGAAATACTGAAACGGTTCAATATGGAAGACAGCAAGCCAGTGAGCACACCAATGTCAACGAACACGAAGCTTAGCAAAGATGATAAGGCCTCGTCCGTTGATCATACCACCTATCGCTCTATGATAGGAAGCTTGCTCTACTTGACTGCAACAAGACCAGATCTTCTACAAGCAGTATGTATGGTTGCACGTTTCAAGCAGCACCAACTGAAACGCACCTTACAGCAGTGAAACGAATCTTTCGATATCTGAAAGGTACTATGGAGCTTGGTATCTGGTATCCCAAAGGCAAATCCTTCACTCTTGTTGCATATTCTGATGCCGATTGGGCTGGATGCGTAGATGATCGCAAGAGTACTAGCGGCGGCGCATTTTATCTTGGAGACAGATTAGTTGCTTGGCATAGTAAGAAGCAAGACTCAGTATCCCTTTCAACAGCGGAAGCGGAATATATTGCAGCGGCAACTTATTGTACGCAAGTGTTATGGATGCGGCAAATGCTCTCTGATCTAGGAGTTCCTACAACGGATCCTACGCCGATCCTATATGACAACACGAGTGCAATTCATATATCTAAGAATCCTGTTCAGCACTCTCGAACAAAGCATGTAGCAATTCGTTATCATTTTCTTAAAGATAAAGTTGCTGATGGAGAGGTCAAGTTGGAATATGTTCCAACAACTGAGCAAGTGGCTGATATTTTCACGAAACCTCTGCCAAAGGAAGTCTTCGAGTATCTTCGGAAAAAGTTAGGAGTTACTCACTCTCCTAAACCGTAGGAGTTGTGCTTGAAAGGGGGAGCAATGCATTCATTGAATATCCTATTCGCTCCTCGGTTTGGTCCCTTTGGACTTGTTGTCAAAGGGGGAGAGATATTATGCTATGATAGCAAGGAGAGATGTTATGCTATGAAAGCTAGGGGGAGATTGTTGACAGTGCATGGTTGTTATTTCAGAATTTCAGAATTGGTTCCAAGTGAGTGTTGAAGTTCCAATAGTGTTGCCAACAATTCCAAAGGGGGAGATTGTTGGAATTTGAGATGACTTGAAAGTCTTTTGACGAATTGAAGAAGATAGTATCTCAAGTATTGAATTGAGTTGGAATTATTGTCAACACATTGTCACAAGCATGATGATAGTAGGCTAGTGTTGATAGAGCTGAAAAGAAGAATCAGAGTTCAAACAGTCAGGAATTCAGAATTCCTGAAGCAGAGCACGCGGTCGACCGGACACCCCATGCGGTCGACCGAGCAAGAAGAAACCTGCAGAAACAGATTCAGGCACCTCTCAGTTATTTTCGTGACACAGTGTGTCTTCGGTCGACCGAGCAAGGCATGATGTCGACCGAGCGCGATTATTGATTGATTCCAGACAGTGTATGATGTCGACCGAGCACGGGAACCAGAGTTGCGCAGAATTAGAAGTTGTGCACGAAAATTCAGCATTCTTATCTAATTTGTTTGGGACTCTTTCTAAACGAATTGTAGCCTGTTTTGAATACAATTAAGGGTTACAATAACCTATAAAAAGGCATGTATGGGTCGTTCTAAAGATATACCAGAAAGAGAAGAATAGAGAAGAGTTTTAGAGAGTTCTTGAGAGAAAGAAGAAGCTGTTGGTGTGTGTTGCTGTGTGCTGATGTGGTGACGTTTTCTACAGCAATTGTGGACGAGATTATGCTCTAGAAGATGGTGATTCGTCCATGAGTTAAGTGTCTCTCTTTTATGCTTTAGATTTCAATTTGTAAGGGATTGAGAGAGAGAGAATTATAGAGGGGAAGGGCTGTAGACAGAGTTAATCTTCTATTCTGTTTTTACATCAAGTCGGTGCTTGGTGTCTGGGGTTTGGTGATCCTATCTGTTGGTGCAGATAAATTGTAAGGGGAGTCGGTGCTTCCTAGATAGTTGGTGCTATCTGAAACTAAGGGTTGGTGCTCTTTGTCGTTGGTGCGACTAAATATATTCAGACCTGTACCGGATCGGTGTTCGGACGGTTTTGATCCGTGGACGTAGCCTTTTGGTGAACCACGTTAAATCTGGTGTCATTGTGTGGTTTTGACTTGTTTTGTTGTTGAATTGGACCTGTTTTTAGAAATCATGATTCACCCCCCCCCCCCTCTCAGTGATCGCGGTATCCAACACTAACCAAGTTATTCTTACTGGATCGAGGACAAAAGAAATATTTACATTATAGAAGAATGCGATGACAATGAATCTAGGTGCCTGATAACTAAAGATCAAGAGAATTACTTATGGCACCAAAGGATGGGTCACATAAACTTTAAATTGATGAAAATCCTATCCAATAATGAAATTGTGAAAGGAATTCCCAAGTTGACTGCTGAAAAATCTGAAATCTGTAAGGCGTGCCAGCTGGGTAAACAAATAAAGAAGAGCTTCAAAGGTTTAAAGGATATATCGTCTTCTCATCCTCTAGAATTAATCCACATGGACTTGATTGGACCTGCACCAGTGCAAAGTGTTGGAGGAAAGAAATTTATTCTGGTTATGGTAGACGATTATTCTCGTTTTGGTTGGGTTGCTTTTCTTCATGCTAAATCAGATGTTGTAGACAATATCATAAGAATTTGCAACAAGATACAAGTGGAAAAAGATTGTAAAATTCAGAAGATCAGGAGTGATCATGGAGGAGAATTTGAAAATGAGGAATTTGCCAAATTTTGTGAAAATCATGGGATTAATCATCAATTTTCAGCTCCTAAAACTCCTCAACAAAATGGAGTAGCAGAAAGAAGAAATAGAGTGATTCAAGAAATGGCTAGGACCATGCTCAATGAAAAGAATCTTCCTCGTAATCTATGGGCTGAAGCTGTGAATACTGCCTGCTATCTTATAAATAGAGTATATCTCACTAAGAATACCAACAAAACCCCATATGAACTTTATTTTGAAAGAAAACCTAATTTGGGGTATTTGAAAGTGTTCGGAAGCAAATGTTATATTCTAAGAGATAGGGAGCAGTTGGAGAAATTTGAGCCTAAATCTGATGAAGGAATTTTCCTAGGCTATTCTGAAAGGAGCAAAGCTTACAGAGTATTTAATCATAGAACCATGACCATATTGGAGTCAGCTCATGTTGTCATCGATGATATGAATCAAATTGGAAGAACTCTTCAAGATGATGATGAAGTTGAATCTGATACTGATCAACCAATTCCTAAAGACAAAAGTGATATCATTCCATCCAAAGCTACAGTTCCAACCAAAATTATGAAAGATCATACATTGGAGAACATTATTGGAGATATCAGTAGTGGGGTCATGACCCGGAGACAAGTTCATAATTTATGTGCTCATTACTCCTTTGTCTCTCAAATCGAGCCCAAGAATTTTTCTGAGGCTGAATCAAAATCAGAATGGATGGAAGCTATGCAAGAAGAACTGAATCAATTTAAGAAAAATGATGTTTGGGATCTTGTTCCATTACCTACAGAGAAAAATCCCATTGGCACTAAGTGGATTTACAAGAACAAATCAGATGAATCTGGAAATGTTGTGAGAAACAAGGCAAGATTAGTAGCAAAAGGATATGCCCAAATAGAAGGAATTGATTTGTAAGAAACTTTTGCTCCTATGGCCCGTTTGGAGTCCATAAGAATCCTATTGAGTTATGCGAGTAGCATGAGAATCAAACTATTTCAGATGGATGTCAAAAGTGCCTTCCTAAATGGAGAAATTGAAGAAGATGTTTATGTTACTCAACCAGAAGGCTTTGAGGACCCTCATCATCCTGAATATGCCTACAAACTCAAGAAAGCTCTTTATAGATTAAAACAAGCACCAAGGGTTTGGTATGTAAAGCTCACAAATCATCTGGTTGAAAATGATTTTGATTGTGGGAAAGTTGACAAGACTCTGTTTATCAAGAAAATTGATCAAGACATTCTTGTAGCTCAAATCTATGTTGATGATATAGTGTTTGGATCCACTTCAGAAAAATTAGCTCAAGGATTTTCAGAATTAATGAGCTCCACCTTTGAGATGAGTCTAGTCGGTCCCCTGCAATTCTTCCTAGGTCTCCAAGTTAACCAAACCGAGAAAGGAATTTTTCTTAGCCAGTCCAAATTTGCCTTAGAAATCATTAAGAAGTTTGGTCTAGAAACCTCTAAGCCTAATAGCAACCCCATGGGATCTACTTCAAAACTATCTAGTGATCTAAAAGGTACCAAAGTAGACCAAAAACTCTATCGTAGTATGATAGGAAGCCTTCTCTATCTTACTGCTAGTAGACCTGATCTCTCTTTCAGTGTTGGAATCTGTGCTAGATATCAATCGGATCCTCATGAGTCCCATCTTAAAGCTGTTAAACGTATCTTTAAATATATCAATGGGACATCACATTATGGCATCTGGTATCCTTGTGACTCATCTTTACAATTAATTGGATACAGTGATGCTGATTGGGCAGGATCAATAGATGATAGGAAAAGCACCAGTGGATGTTGCTACTTCATAGGAAATTGCTTAGTAGCTTGGCATAGCAAAAAGCAAAATTCAGTATCTCTGTCTACTGCAGAAGCTGAATACATAGCTGCAGGTAGCTGTTGTGCTCAATTGTTGTGGATGAAACAAACCTTGTTAGATTATAATGTTCCACAACATTGTATGCCTATCATGTGTGATAACTCAAGTGCCATTAGCATCTCAAAAAATCCTGTTCAGCATTCTCGCACTAAACACATTGACATTCGCTATCATTTTTTGCGTGATCATGCTGATCAAGGCTCTATTGAGTTACTTTTTGTTCCAACTGAGTCTCAATTGGCTGACCTATTTACTAAACCCCTTGGAAATGAAAGATTTATTAAACTAAGACATCAATTGGGCATTGGCCCTTGCCCTGAAATCTGAAATCTTGTTGACTAATCACCTGTTATTGCATTTCCTTTATATTATACCTCTTATAAACAGGTGCTACTGACAAGGTTTGTGTCTTCGTGTAGATGGGCAAGATCCTTTGCAATTAGATGTCAAAGGGGGAGAGAATGATATTAAGTGGTCTCAATTTGAGGGGGAGTAGAATCATGGTCTATCAAATTGAGGGGGAGAAACTTTGTCAATGTGCTCTCGCAGGGAAAATCCAAAGCTCCGGAATATCCAAAGTCCCAAAGCATCCAAAGCTCCTTAAATGTCCAAAGAAGTTGGTGTTTTAGTTCTTGGAGTATGAGAGAGTGCCAAGCTTATAGAGTTGCCATCAAATTACAAAGGGGGAGATTGTTAGAGTGTTTATTTTGTTGCAATTTGATTGGATTTATGCATTGTCATAACTTGACCTCTCTCTCTCATTCATGTTCTCTTTCTTAGGATCCACTTACATATCTTTCTATCATAAACTTTGTTTTTATTTGAAAAACCCAAACCCTCAGAACTTCGGGTTTTCTGATTGTATAGTCTGTCGGTCAGACTGTCGGCTCCTGTCGGTCAATCGATACAAGAACCGAGTCCAACCGATGGCTCCATCGGTTCCTTTTCCAGAGAGCTTCATTTTAAAATCTTCTCTGTCGGTCAGCTCCTCGGTTCCCATCGGTCAACCGACAGTGCATGAATTGTAAGACCGAGAGCTTGTCGGTTCCAAAAATAGACAGCGATTTTTTCATCAAATCTGTGCTATCGGTTCCTGTGTCGATTCCGTTGTCGGTCGACCGATGTTGTCGGTCAAACCGCCAAGTGTTTCTTGGTCAGCAATTTTTTTCAAAATTATAGCCATTGGCTTGTGACCGTTAGGCTGTCGGTTGACCGATACCAAGTTGTCGGCTAGCCGATAGCTATCCGTTGGGAACACTTTTTCTATAAAAAGTGACCTTCTCTTTGGGGAAAGTTGCTGAATTTTTGAGATCATTTGAGCCCAAAGGAGAGGAACTTTTCAAGAGCTTTTCAAAAGGGGTTATGGAAGCATTTCAACTTTTCAATCTTTGATCTTTAAAATGGGTTTGCTTTCTAAATCTCTATCTCTATTTCAAGCTTAGATTTTTCATCTTTGTTTTCTTTTAAGCATGATCAAATTGTTAGTCCTCTTCTAAAGATGTTGGTTCTTCTCATAACATACCTTGATCTTTGAAAACCTTTAGCATTATGAAATCAACATATGTCTTTTCATTCACATGTGTGTTTGAACATTAACTTTCAAATCTATTTATTTCAAGTTTGATCTTTTGACAAACCATGTGTTGAGTAATACAACTCTTTCTCTTACATATGATTATCATCCTTTGCATTATTTGAAGTTTCATCCTTTTAAAAGAGAAAGAGTGTTTTCTAGTCCATGCATTAGTCATGAACATTATCATTCATATGCATGCTTCTAGTAGTTGAGTTATCATTGTTTATTCAGCCTATCTAGAGGCAAACCATTGTGTTTAATTTGTTCTCTTACCAATGCATAAATAGGCATTTTTTCTTAAGAGAAAAATCTATGTTGTAAAGGTTGGTGCTTAGCCTTGAAAAGCACATGTTGTGTTGTAAAGGTTCATGCTTAGCCTTGAAAAGTATAGTGATGAGGTTGTAAGGTTTGAGGTGATCCTAAACCTTGAATTGATTAGTGAAATCCGGTAAGGTTACCGGGAGTGGATGTAGGCAATTTGGCCAAACCACTATAATTGGTTGTGTTATGGTGATTTGTGTTTACTTCTCCTGTTATGATTGTTGGCCTTATGGTTGGGTGTGAGATTGAATAGAGGTTGTATTTGTCTTTTGATTTTGTATGTATAACTTAGAAACTCTCTCTCTTATCAATCTAATTTACCATCATCCAAGCATAAGTCACCTAAAAATCAAAATGTTCAGAAGTGGTCTAAATTTTTAATAGCATCCTATTCACCCCCCCTCTAGGATTTGATCTTGGTCTTTCAGATTCCACATATATTTGAGCTCCCCTTTCTATTTCAATTCCATTGAAACACTAGTACACTAAATCATTCCAATAAATCCCAATCAATCATATAAAGATAAACTTTCCTTCATTCAACAAGATACTAAAATTTGAAGAACAAAAATTGAAATCAAGTGATAAAATAGAGAATGAAGATTTAAATTCTAACAAAAACCATATATCAAATGAAGTAACATAAACCATAGCTCAGATCATTAAAAGATTGAATCCATAAATCATAAAGAAAATAAAACATAGAATGAGAATAATGAAAAATCATTCATATATACACAACCATCAAATTAGCTGAATATTTACTTGCCTTGGGTCAAGAGGAGATGTAAATCACTCTAAGATGGTCCTCTTATAGTCCCAAGCTCCAAAATCACAAAACCCCCAAAAATAGCTCAAGAAGACGCCCTAGAAAACAAATCCATTGCAAAACTCAAGGAAAACCTTTGCATATATGACAAAGACATTCTAAATGGTTTGGGAAACCAAGATTTGAAGAAACAAATTTATTGCTAACCTTTTTGAAGATCAAACAAGGAAGAAGAGCTTGGAAAAGTGGTCTCTCCTAGCTCAAATCTCTTGAAAATGGTGTCTTTGGAAAGCCAAGAGGGAGAAGAAGAAGATTGGGAGATCAATCCTCCCTTTAGCACTCAAGATGAGGGGTTTCCAAGAGGAGAGAGAAAGTGCTGGGGAAAACTCTAGGCTCCCCTCTTGTTGCAGGAAACATGAAGAATGGGGAAGAAGAAGTGCCCAAGTGGTTTTATAAAGGGTAAGTGGGCTGGGCCCCATGGGCCCCAATCTTACAAAGGCTGAAACTAACACTTGTGGGTCCCGAATGAGATCGACGAAGAAGACAAAATTGATCAACAAAATATTTACTTTCCAAAAAGTATATTTTCCCCAAATTTTGGAATTTTCGAAATTTATGAACATATTTAGTGAAAATGTCATTTTTGCCCATTTTTCTCGAAAAACACGATTTCGGAGCATCAAATCAAAATGGTCAAAACATGAAAGTTGTTAAACTCAATAAAATGAGTCAAAAGGAGCAAAATTTGTAATTTTCCCAAAATAAGAATAATTTCTCACAAAAATATATTTTACAAAGACCGGGTCAAACTAAAGTCAACGATCTTAAAAAATCTCCAAGGCTATGAAAAATCTAGTCAAACTCAAAGACAAAGTCAAACCAACTCAAATCTCGCTTAAAAGTTAAACCACGATTAAAACAATACTAAACAGAGAAATTGGGGGGCGGGGTCTTACACCCTTAACCATGGGGCGAAGCGTGTCAACCACGGGCTTCAAACGGCGAGTCTCTACTAGCTTGACAAGTAGTTTTCCCCTTTTTGTGTGATTTGTCTCGCAAGTATATTTTGTCTTGTGCATTCATGAATTTAAGTAAACACCACTGAACTTAGACTGCCCTTCCAGTCTGATCCACTAGTTAGGGGTCTTTAAACATAAGGACTCTCTGCAGATTAGTCGTGTAGTCTATACACATCTTTGCTTTGTTCTGGTTCCGCGGGCGGTTTACCCTCCCACCTTATGTGGCTTGGGCCTTCGCTTTGTTTAGTTCAGCTTTGCTTTGTCTGTGCTTACTCTTGTCATCATGTATGATGGAGAAAGGATGGGCTCTTGTGGATTACTATTCATGATATTATATGTATTCATGCTTGTTTCATTTTGTATATCGTTCATGGACTCTTATTTTCTTGATAAGCATCTTGTTCATGCATTGTTCTTAACCTTGTAAATCTGTTTCAAGTTTAGTAAAATGTTTTAAATATTGTTTCCTTTAAAGCTTTGATTTTTACTTATGTTTTTGCCTAAATTGATCACCTGCCAGACTGTGGTGTCTAATATTCTACACTTAGGTGCTCTAGATAGCAAGTTTCCGTCTTGAGCTAGTTCGAGTGCAGTTGGCTTTTGGGCCATGAGTTTTGCAGACTTGTTGTGTCAGCGATGTCATGTAGACGTTATGCTTGACTCCGGAGTTACATTACACACTGTGGTAGTAATTGTTCTTAGCTTGATATTCTGTACGGCTTTTGTTAGCCTTTTTCTTGGGAATGTAATTAATGCACTTGTTAATTTATAACTTGAATATACTCGGGTAATGATAAGCCTGTTACTGTCAGCTCTATATATTTTGATATCATCTTTTTTACAGTCTGAGTTTGAATATTGTTATGACAGCTTTACGCTGGTTGGTTGAGTGCGACATGGAATCCAATGGCTACGGACTCCGGGTTGTAACGCCTTGTAAGCTTCCGCAAAATGTTTTGATGTATTTGGGAATTTTGCCTTCCTCACACACGCGGATCCTGGGGAGAAATACAAAATTTTAATTAACCCCAAATCACGCTCCCCGAGATCAAATCACTACAGGATCCTGATTTTGGAGTGTGACAGACTGGTATCAGAGCGGGCAGGTTTCCATGAAATAAAACACTCTAGCAACCTTAAGACGTGTGGTTAGGACTCCTTAGCTCGTGTGGATTTTGTTTTCACTAGCCATTGTTTTCTCAGTTCGGTTTGTTTTTCTTCTAGTGGGGGAGACCCTTTTTGTCTCGTCTTCTTGTCCTTGTTCTTAGGGAATTTAGAGGACCAAATTTTTTTCTAGTGGGGGAGAATTTAATGTCTCCGTACCCATATTTTGTATCTTTTGCTTGTTTTCGTGTCGGAGAGTTGGTGTTTTGTTGACTTAGCATGTGGTTCTCGAAGGATTTTTGGCAGAATTTTCAGCTCTTCGTTGTCATAGATGGTGTGTTAGACAGGAAAGTACAAATTCTTGGATAAACTTGGACTATTTTCCTAAGTCAGAAGACTCCAGAAGCTGGATAAGTGGTGGACTTTACGAAGTTTGAGATGATTTTCAGTGGTATAGCTCCAAGAAGATGTGAAAAAGTTAGAAATTTCTCGAGTATTGATGAACTTGTGACAGAGAATTGTTCAAGGAGGTTCAGCAATTGCAGCTATGGTGGTGAAGTTGACACAGCAAGGTAAATCAGCGGATGGTTAAAAGCATAGGAAGTCAATTTTCGGCAGCAGTGGAGAGAATTGTATATAGAATTGATTGTTACTTGGTCACATGATAGAGTAGATTTCATGGATTTTACCGGCTTGTAAAACATCAGCTTGGGAGCATACAGTTGCAAGCTGGGGAATAGTCACCTATGGACTTGGTCAGTTGAAAGATCCAGAGAAGAATGATGCATGTGTAAGACTTGATGACAGTGAACTCGAAACAGAGGCAGAAAATTGAGCAACCAAGATTTGATTGGAACATATTTGAGATTTGAATGCAGAGTTGTAACCGTTGAAGTGTGATGTGAAGTAGACAAACATGTGTGGTCAAGAATTGATTGTAGTACAGAGGACCAAGGGCAAACTCTTGGGTACCTTGAAGAGAGATTTTATTCTAGGATTGTGGACAAGAATCAAACTCGCAAGATCAGCTATGCATGCCTTGGTAAAAGACCGGAAGACAGAGACAGAGTTTGATAGAAGCACACCTTACGAAGTTTGGACATGCGGAGTAGCATGATAGTTAGAGTGTTAGCAGGTTTGGTCAGAGATGGGAACCTACGAAGTTGTGAATCTTGTGATTTCAACGAGCAGACAAAGATGATAGAAGTGTACCGAGGATTAGACGACATTGCAAGAGGTAAGACACATCTGGTAGTACTCAGCGTCACCAATTTTCTGAAACTAAGGGCAGACAGAAGAACAAGACAACATTTCAAAGAATTGATAAATTTAGAGAAAGCATATCTACGATCACAACTTCATACAAGTGTCAGGATCACCGTGTGTAGCTTTGTATGACTTAATGCACAGAATTCCAGGGTAATAGATGGAGGCAAAACTTATGGTTTCTTGGACTGACAATGATTGACAAAGTAAGTTAAGGAAATGATCCAGTGCAAGGACGCCAGACAGTCACCAAAGGAATGACTAGAGGAAATGGTTGAACATCAGATTTGTCAGAGGAGTTTGTTTTTTACTAGATGTGTGTGACAGTGTGAAGCCTTCAACCGAATCAGATATATTGTTTGCAGGCGCATCTCAATGTCAAGCTTGATCAGAGAGTATCACAGTTGCCAAGGATCAGAGCAGGGTGTCAGTGTTTTCCTTTGTCTTTTGAGTTTTTGATTTTTATTTGGTTTAGACCATTTGGAGGACCAAATGGGTTCTAAAGGGGGATGTAAGACCCCGACCCCCAATTTTTGGGTTTAGTGTTATTTTAATTATGGTTTTGCTTTTTGTGTAAGATTAGTAGTGGGTTTGACTTGGTTTTTGAATTTGATAGATTTTTCTTAACTTAAGAAATTTTAAGGACCGTTGACTTTGGTTTGACCCGGTCTTTGTGAAATGTATTTTTGTGATAAATTATTCTTGATTTCTAAAAACTCTAAATTTTATTCCCTTTGACTCATTTTATCAATCTTAACAACTTTCATGTTTTATCCGTTTGGATTTGAGACTCAGAAATTATATTTTTCGAGAAAAAGGGCAAAATTTACATTTTACATTAAATCTGTACCTGAATTTCAAAATTTTGAGAAATTTGGGAAAATATACTTTTTGGAAACTAGATATTTCGATGATCGTTTTATCCTTCTTCGTCGATCTCGTCCGGAGCCCACAAGACCATATTTTGGCCATTTTAAGTTTCAACTGTAATGGGTCCCACTTTCCACTACTTTAGTCATCTCCTTCCTTTTTCCATTTCACTTTACCAAATCTGCAACTTTTCTAACCCTGGACCAAAAGAGAGAAAAGAGCTTCTTCTTCACTTTCTTCCTTGGGAATGATCTGGCAAGAGGGGTCCAAATCAAGATCTAAGACCACCATCTTGTCACACCCCGAAACCGGGCCCTGCAGTGATCCGACCTCGGGATGCGAAATTTTGGGATTAATTAAAATTTCTGTTGTATTTCCCAAGATCCACGTGAATGAGGATAATAAAAATTCCACACAAACTAAACATATTTTCGCGGAAGCTAATCATGGTGTTGCGACCCGGAGTCCGTGGCCATCGGATTCCATGTCGCACTCGACCAATATCATAAAGCCATCATATAAGCAGACTGCCACAAATCATAATTCAAAGAATACTGAGCTGGTAGTAACAGGACTATTTATTTCCCACATATTCAAATTACAATTAACAAGTGTCTTAATTACAAATCCCAATAAAAAGGCTAACAAAACCATACAAAAGTAATATCCAACTAAATAGAAATACTACCCCCAATAATTAGATACGAACTCCGATGCCAAACTTGACATCTAGATGATATCAATGGGCAGCCTCTCACGTCAGACCGGCGGCTCAACTGCCTCCTCCAATCAAACACCTAAAAACAGAAGGAGAGAAATCTGGCACCAAACAAACAGGGTCAAACACGACGGTCTGGCAAGCAAATAAACAAGTAATAGGGTGGTGAACATTTATAAAAACCATATAAAGTCAAATCTGATACATTTAAAGTTTGGGCATGTTGACACCAAAAATGTCACTTTGCCTCTTCAAGATCCAAAGAGCTACATGAAGTCGCAACCTGCCATAAATAGGCAATGCTACTTCCAAAAAAAATCAAATCTTGTCAGAATCAAACAAAAACTGCAAGATCCTTCAAGACAGCCAAAAGAGGAGTACACAAGAATTTCAGGCCATTTCAAAATCATTTGGCCTTACTTCGCTTCTCCGGCAGCTGAAAAGGAGCTCCCGGCGGCGAAAGCATCAGAGACATCAAATCTTCGATCAGAGCCGATGGATGGTCTCAAAATACATCCAAAGGGCTCCACGTCAAGTTCCGAGTCAAACCGACAACGTTTGACCCTACATAAACCCTCGAACAGCTAAATCAAGCCTCTCGATGGCGAGAACCACCGAGGCCATCACTCATCAGATAGAGCACATGGATGGCTCCAAAATGCTTACAAAGGGCTACACGTCAAATTTCAGGTCATTTCGACAACATTTGACCATAGTTTGACGCTCGGAAGCCAAATCAGGCCTCTCGGCGGCAAAGCTCCCCGGGACCATGGTTTCCAAGACAAAGCCTATGGATCATCTTAAAATGACTCCAATAGGTTCCCTGTCAAATTTCAAGTCAATCGGACATCAGTTGACCGCACATCAAATCCCGACATCTTCATCGCGACAAAAGCAAGTCTACTGGTGATAGGACCCCAAATGGCTTCAAAACTCAAACAAAAGCCTATGGTTGGTCTTATTTATTGCTCAGGAGGCTTCACCTCAAATTTTAGGTCATTCCGACATCGTTTGACCCAGTGTCAGCTTCTGACGGAAAATCGGCAGCTCTGCGCGATAAAGTCTTCGGCTTTCTCAGAAAATTGGAAACTTTGCAAAATAAAATGCAAGGATTCTCATTAGATTTTCTACAGGGAAATCAGGCCAATAAATGATCAAAATGTCAAGGAAAAAGAATCGAAAAACAGCAAAAACGGACACAAAACGGGACAAAAAGGGGAAACCCCCCCCCCAGTGTTGGGGTCGCAGGGGCCTGGGCCAGGGTCGCCAGCCCTTGCGACCCTGGGGCCCAGGATCGCCCGGTGGGCCCCGGAAACCCCGTTTTCCGCCATTTTTTCGCGATTCGAAGCGTCCGACCTCTGGTATTTTCCAAAATTCATACTTTTGAGACACCAAATCCTCTAACATCCGTCAAAAACACGGGTTAATCATCAAGAGTATTGAAAACAACATTGATCGCCACCCGGTCAACCAAAAAAAGTGTGCTTTCTACCCGACCGAACGAGAAATCGACGGGACCGATGGCACCGACCCGCTGTTGGCAACCAACACCTGAAGTTACATGGTCATCCGATGTCGATCTACATGAAGATCCATCGATGATCATCGCCAGAAGAATCCCAAAAGACGCGGCACAGCCCGCGACTCTTCAACTGCTCAACGACCACTTAATGCGATTAATTGACTAGCTTTATTACAGTCATTAATCCATTTCTTTGGATGGACCAATCAGAAGCAAGCATCCAGGAGTTACAAGTCAAGAGATTCATGGTATTTAACCCATGAAACTCCTCCCATCATGGCGATTAAAGGCGATTAAATGCCCTCAATCTCCTCCGGCCAATCAGAAGCCAAGAAAAAGGAGTTACATAATAAAGAATTCAATCTTGTAACTCCTCCCTTTATGTAGCTTTATGACAATTAAGGCTCATAAACCCTCCTAAATGGCTACCTAAAAGCCTATAAATAGGAGAGCTCTCCAAGAAGAAAAATAAAAAAACACACAGACAATAGACTGCAGAAAATCCGAAAACTCAGACAGAAAAAGGCATCAGAAATCTAAGAGAGAAAACTCTGCGGAAATCCTACACCGACCACCGCTACAAGGAGACAAAAGTCCCTTGGGGGGTACCCCCCCCCCCCAAGGTCCTTGCCTTCTCCTTCTGCCTCCAATGGCTTAGACATGGCTTTTCAGCCCGTTTACTTGGCTTTTTATTGGACATAGGACCTCCTCTTGGTCTTTGTCCTCTAAAAACCTGAGGTTATAGCCAAGCCAAGCGAATCAATAGCATCCTCTGTTCTCATCTGCATGGATGATAGCAAAGTCCACATATGGCTTGCGACCGTCAATCTAAACGGGTCCCCCACAATCTCCTGAGAAGTTAGATCCTCCTTTTCTTGCGTTTCATTGTAGTTTGTATTTTTTTTAAAGAGACAAAAAATCACAACTCTTGTCTTTCATTATTGATAAGAATTGTAAATCGGCTATAAACGCCAAAATCGGCTATAAACGCCAAAATCGGCTATAAATGCCAAAAAAATCGCCTTTCACGGCAAATCAAGAAAATGTCTCTTTTCTTAAATATATGTGCAATGGAAAACTTGAAAGAAGTTGATTTCCTTTTTACTTGCAAAGGTTGATCTCCGGATCACCACTTGTAATTCCAAGTAAAATAGAAAATCTGGCACACCCACAAAAAAAAATATTGATGCACGCCCTTGCCCCCCGGTTACGAAAGGGTCGGACCCAACAGACTCCCACGTCCGCCAACCTCGGTAAGACCAGGCAGGAGCGCGGTCCATCAAGCTGGCACACCTGGTGGGACCCGTTCATTTGAGAACACGATGTTAGAAATGAAATATTTGCATATCATATCTTTCGCTCTGTGCTTATATTTCTTTTCTCGATTCCTTGGCTACTTTCTAATTGGTGGCCTTTGTTGGATTCCGCATCTAAAAAAAATGAGATGAGATTTTTTGGGAATTTCTAATTCTTTGAATTTATTTCCACTCTTTCTCTTTTCAAAAAAAAAATTAAAAACTAGATTTTCTCATTTTGGATTCAAAATTGAGAAACCTTGATCCTTTCCTATCGTTCATCGCGCTTGTAGAAATGTTAAGCCTGTTCGACTAAAGTTTTGGGCCATCGTTTCTCTTCGATGAGTTCATTAAAGATCTAAAAAAAAAAAAAACAAAATTTAGATTTCTCAGTTTGAATTCAAAATTGAGAAACCTTGATCCTTTCCTATCGTTCATCGTGCTTGCAAAAATGTTGAGCCTGTTCGACTAAGGTTTTGGGCCATTGTTTCTCTTCGATGAGTTCATTAAAGATCTAAAAATAAAAAAAATAAAAAAAACAAAATTAAAAAATTAAAAAATTAAAAAATTAAAAAAAAAACAAAAAATCAGATTTTTCATTTTGAATTCAAAATTGAGAAACCTTGGTCCTCTCCTATAGTTTATCGTGCTTGCAGAAATGTTGAGCCGGTTCGACTATGGTTTTGGGCCATCGTTTCTCTTCGATGAGTTCATTAAAAATAAAAAAAATAAAAAATATATATATAAAAAAAAAGACATAGACCACTAAAGTTAAACCAATTGCGTTTGATCATGGTTGATTCAAGAAAAGCCTTGTCCAGAGTGTGGAGACAGCTTGACTGTTCTAGGCAAGGGTTCTCCAAACGGGTTCATTAAGTAATCCTACCCTTACCTGGGGGCAATTCTATCAATCGAGATTTCATAAGACCGGGTTAGGAAGCCTATATGTACTCTCTCGTCTTTTAAATAAATTTTTTCAAAAATAAAAATTTTAAAATAAAAAATAAAAAAAATTCAAAAAAAATTCTTTTAAAAAAATAAAAAATAAAAAATAAAATAAAAAAGATTTTTTTTTAAAAAAAAAATCTTCAAAAAAAAAAAAAAACTTCCGTCATTTTAGGTTTAGATTGGAGATATCTTGGTCTTCGCCTTTCTGAGCACTGGCGCTCGCGGAAATCACTGAGCCCGTGTTCAGATTGGAGTGCCTTTTGCTCTCTTTGATGAACCCGATATTGGCCTTTAAAAAAAAAACTCGTCATTTTTGGATTCAGATCCGAGAAATTATGGTTCATTTCTTTTTGAGCACTGGCGCTCGCGGAAATCGCTGAGCCCGTGTTCAAATCGGAAAACCATCTGCTCTCTTTGATGAATCCAATCTTGACCTTTCAAAACAGAGAATCTCATCTCATGGATGCGGTCTCAAAACATTTGTGTCTAGCGGTACTAGTACGCCCTTTCAGGGTCTACTGTATTGCGACCGGCACATTTGTAACTCCAACTTTATATTCTTCTTACCTCAAGCAAGCTCTGCTTCTCGATAAGTCGAATTTAAGTTCACAATTGCTTCTAGCAGTCACTGGAATGCTCATTCTGGGCTTACCACACCTGCGATCAGAACAATTGTACCCTCTATGACGTTTTGCCTTCTTCATATTGCTTGGGTCATTTTCCTCGAGCAATTTGAAAAGACAAAACCATAGAACTTCCCATTTATGATCATTATATTCTTGTGATTACTAATGGATGTGGTCTTGTTTCGGAAATTTTTCGAAAACTAACAATGGCAGCTTCACTTACCATTACTTTGGATGAGAGCAAGCACCAACTCATGCTTTAATAGAAGCAAACTACGCGCACCTACAAGCGCCCCATCAGCTGCCGAAGCGTCAACTCCCTCGGCAACTCTCTGAGCTCTGGGTCGACCTCGACTCCCCGGACTATCGTCTTTGGGACGCTAGGACCATTCCCACTTCCCGAGGAACAAGCTGCTCCTTCCAAGAAGCAGAAACTCGCCTCTCAACGTGTCACTACCGTGACACCAAAGGCGAGCACCAGAAGGCCCGAAGCCCATGGCAGCCCCACGAAGCCTCAACCAGCAAACGACCAGGTCTATCCCAAGACTTGGTCCCCAAGACCTTCACTAAAATAGAGAAGGTCCCAAACATTTACCAAGCCAGCATTCCTGGCCCCACTCAAGGAGAACTAGTTCTACCCTCTTGCTTACATGAAAGAGGAGAGACCCATCTCCAACCTGACTCCCAAGTCAAACCAGCATGAGCCGGCTTGTTCCTATGAGCCCAAGATCAGATCATGCATCACAAGGCCTCTGCAAGCACCTGCTAAGGCCTACAAACCTGCAGTTCGACCCTTCATCTCTACAGAGGCTGAACTCCAAAAATTCAAAGCTTCGCTGCAACAGGCGAAGGACAGGGTTCGCATCCTGTCCTTGCCCAGCTACAAAGAAGACACGCTCGGCTGCTGCGCCCGAGGGAGCACATCCTTCATCATTAAAGCCCAGCCAGAGCTGACCGATGCTCAAATTGCTCGTCGCATATGCCGCCGCGCGTCGTATAGGCAAAAAAGACTAGAGAAGCAAAGGACCCAGCCTCCTACACTTCAAGTCTCTCCCAAATGGGTCGAAAAAGATAGACCCGACCAAGTTGCTGCTGTCCATATGGTTGGAAAAACTAGAAGACGCCAAAAGTCAGCATCCAAAATCCATGTCCGACGTCCGATGACCCGCAGCGTCTCCAGGACAAGAAGACATTCAGAAGAATCCCCTGCTCCTTCAAGCAAAGGACGGCAGAGTGATCCTTCCTCAAGCTCTTCTTCAAAAAGAATGAGCCCCAGCTCAATCACCAGGACAGTTTCTTCGTTTGAATCACGAAGGATGAACGTCTTGGCTACAAATTCTGAGCCACCACCCCGCAAGCCACCTCAAGATGATACGATCACCCGTATCCAGCAGTTGGAACAAGGCCAACAGAGGATTGAAACTCTGATGGAAAACCTTCTCCTCGCATTCCAAAATCAGGCGAACAATGAACCTCCTCCGAATCATCAAGACGATGAGGTAAATGGAGAAGAAAATGAGTCACGCGCCCTTACCAAAAAGGACGTAGACAGTATCCTCGCCAAAGCAAAAGAAGAGGATATACTCAAGGAGCATGGGATCAAGCCACCATATCCCTTATCGATGGACTCGGTCCCGTTCCCCACCAAATTCAAGCATCCTACTCTCCAAACATATACGGGGAAAGGATCAGCCAGACAGCACGTCATCCACTTCAAGATCCTGACGGGAGCTAATGCGGATCAAGATACACTCAAGATCCGCCTCTTTGCAAGTACCCTAAAAGGTACAGCCTTCGATTGGTACTCCACTCTGCCGGAGGACTCGATCCAAAACTGGGCCATGCTAGAGACACGCTTCCTGACTCACTTCAAAGGTGAAGATCATCCCGCTACTATGGCTCAGCTGTGCAGCCTAAAATAGGGGGAGAATGAATCAACATATGACTTCATTCATAAGTGGAAAGCAATGGCGTACAGATGCTCTGATGTACTGCCACAAGCGTCGCTAGTCGACATCTGACGAAACAACATGAGAGCCAGAATCCACTCCATGATCATCGGTAACAAATCAAAAAACCTGGGACAACTCCTAGAAGCTTCCATGGAAGCTGAAACGGTGATTAAAGACCTCAACAGTCAGAAATCATCAAGAAAAGAGCCAACCGCCATTACAACCTCTAAACCAAAGAAGAAAGAGGTCCTCAATGTGCAGACCAAGTCAGCTCCTCAGCCACCAAAGAAAACTGAAAACAAAGCTGCTGGTAAGAAACCTGAACTCTCAGATGCCTTCAAAGAACGAGTAGAGAAGAAATACCCATTTCATGAAGATGTTGATGAAATCTTCGGGGCTCTTGTGGCAAACGGCAAGCTCACCTTGCCTGAACCAAAAAGACCGGGTGATGTTGGTAAAACCAACGATCCTCGGTACTGTCCATACCACCAGATGATCTCGCATCCTCTCAATCAATGCTTTGTTGTGAGGGAGAAAATAAATGAGATGTGGAAAAACGGAGTCATCACCTTTGACAAAAACTATGGGTCTGCCTCCATCAACATGGTGACATGTGGACAAACATCAAAATCACCGAAAAAGAAGATCACTACTTCCTTCAAGGCGATAAACTCAATCCAAGCGTCCGAGGAACTGGTTCCTTACCCGACACCAGACGGACAACCCATATGGGTACATCCCGATCTCCTGGAAGATGAAAATTGGGAGGTCGTGAAAACAAAGCCTACAGCTCAGCAACGAAGGCAGGCTAGGAAATATCTCCTTAAGCTCAAAAGGCAAGAGGAGACCCAGCCAAAACAAGAAGTCAAAGAAAAGGCAGAGGCTTCCTATACCGCTTCACTGGAGGCAACAAAAACATCCCTTCCAGAGACTTCGAAGGGGGTAAGAAAATTCACTCTTAGTGATTTCATGCCACCTCAATTCAAAGAAGCCATGCAGGAGGTATCATACTCTTGCAATTTGGTAGTTGGATTCTCCATTGATGGATACGAGTCCCGCGACACCGATGATGGATTCGAATCCAACTACATAGACGAGTGGGAGGAGTCCCTTGAAACAGGAGAATATCTCTCCGATGAAGAATGGGTTCCTGAGACTCATCTTATGCCAGTAATCTGGTATAACCCCCTACAGCCACAAGGATCCTGGTCTGATGATGAAGAAGACCCTGTACAAGAAAATGCCGTTGAACCAGCACCTCTCATTGCTCTAGTGGAAATCAGCCATGTTGAGCCACAAAGAGTTGATGAAGAAGAAGATTTGGCTCCCATGCCTGATCTTGAAGAATATGCAACGATCTTGTAGCATCTCACTCTAGAACAAGAGCAAGACCGCGTCAACGAGCCTCCTCGCAATCCAGAGCTTGAAGTCCCTGAAGACCATCAGGTACATCCTCCCTTAACTCCTGAAAATGGAGAAAATTGCTGGATAGACAATCCTCTCACATCCGAGGATGAGTCTGGCTCCGATTAGGCAACGTCTCCCGTCAGAGCTTCCTGTAATGTAATAATTCGGGATTATAGTGTTGGGATTGGTGTATGCCCTAAAGCCCACTAGCTGCACTCTCATCTTTTGTTACTGGATATTTACTGGTTATTTAATGTCATGACTCTTTTCTCTTTAAACATGTATATATGTATGGCTGTGTAAGGCCCATTGTTTCTAGTAAATGAATTAGGTGTGTAGTGTCTACACACAGATAGGTCTAATTCATGGACACTGGAAACAACATACTGAGAGATGGAGCTGGGCACTTCATCTTGGTATAAGTTATAGTGAGAGACTCCTGTATTTAGGGCGACTTACCTAAGTTATGGGAGGACTTTCCCGGATTTATCTCATTAGTGCATATGCAATGTATTGAACAGGACCATGGTAGGTGTGATCTCTAAAATAGTACTATCACTGAGAGAGATCAAGTCACCTCATGCTACTGAGTGACCAGTGCTCTTAATCTTGAGCATTTGTGGATGAACTGACGAAGTCAAGTTCTTGTGCTTTAATCACTATGGGTGAGATTCTTTTCATGGGTCAACAGCTCTGTGTTTTGGGTACTCGGACTTGATCAGTTGGGACGTGCAGATGCAATAAAGAATATATGCCATTTAATGATGGAATGATCGTCCCCTTAGAATTATCCGATTAATCATCAAAATCTAAGATCTTAGTATATGGATATTCCATATGGATATTGAACTTGTGGGTCGCTCCCTGGACCAAGAGAATAATATCCGGATGATGATTAAGTTAAGGATATGAAGTTCTAAGATTTAGATGTAATCGAGAAGGTTGATAGTACATATGATAACCTGACTCGATTATGGATGTTACATAGAGGGGCATTCAGGTCATTACACTTAGTAGGTCGAAGACAACTGTCATTTTATGACGAGCTTATTATATTATATATTTGTCCCTGGAGTTCAACCATAACTCTTTAGTGGAATGAGTTAAGGTTAAAATGGTCTTAATGTTGCTATGGGTTTAGCATGGACATTTTGGTCATTTTGGGAGCCAATGGCAAATATGTCTTTTGGTCCCTTCTCTAGTCAATTTCCAAGATTGGCATGGTTTCCTAAAATGTTTAGATGACATTTAGTTGAATTATTTTAGTGGAAAAATAATTTTGAGTTTAAATTAAAATAGGCCTTTGATGGCATACATGAATTTAATTCTAGATAAATTATTTGTGGGCCATGGTGTGCATTAGTATGTGGGGCGTCCATAATGGGATTTCCATGGGTAAGGTTTCCAATTTTGAGTAGGTCTCTCTACTTGGAAGATTGGACTCCTCTTTGGATTAGTATTCCTATAAGAAAGTTTCCTTTTTGAATTAGAAACTTAAATTAGTAAGTGTTGTGCAACTAGGATTACTAATTGCTAAAGTTTATGGGAAGTTCCTTAGCTTCCTTTTCTAATTGGAATGTTTCTAAAAGGAAATAAATCTTTCGATTATACTTTCCTTTTAGGACATCTATGAGAATTAGAACAGATAAGTTTTAAGGAAAGCTATTCCAAGTTTCTATAAAAAAAGGATGCAAGCTTCCCTTGGACATCCACAACATAGCAAGAGAGGAGTCCCACACGTCCAGACCTTTGGGTGTTTTCTTCTTCATTGAAGAAACTTTAATGTCTGAGATTTTTCCTTAGAAAATAGTTCTCAATTCCCTAGATTAAGATCTCACCATCTTAGCCAATCAGATTTGGAAGTGAGATAGAGAAGAAGATCAAAGGCAATACTGCTGCAGAAAATTCCAGCAATTTGTTTGCTAGTTGCAAGTCTGAGTTCGGCCCTTTGGATCTATTATTTCATAGATTTGAAGTCCACAAATCTTGAAGGTAATAGTCTTCTTGATTCTCCTTTAATTATACACTTGCTGGTCATGAATTCTTGGAGTTCTTTTGCGATCACTATGGCTGATTTATGCTGCCCAAATCAGATTTTTTAAAATCTGTCATGTTACAAATCAGCCATGAACGTCTTCCGCTAGTGATGTTCAGATCTGAATCGCAGTTTCTTTCAGTGGTATCAGAGCGACTCCATGTGAAATCATGATCCCATGTTGTGTATAATTAATCCTAGATTGATTATGGGCATGGTGGCACCCTACTAAAGTTATGTTGTGATGCATGTTGTGTGCAAGTTTCATTAACATTGCTGGAATTTATTTTCCAGATTTGTTTAATGATGCACGTAGTGTTTTTGCATGCACTAACCTCTTTGTTTGCAGCCGTATATTGCATCCTTGATGGTTCACATGATTGTTATGTGGATTTGGATGTTTTTTCATTAGTTGGAAAGTGTACGATTGCGCGTTTAGCAATCATAGGACGTTGTAATTCTTTCTTTACTTTTATTCCAACTAGTCTTGATGTAAGCTTTCTTAAAAAGCATAGGTATCTCCAATGTATTTTGGGGTCTTGTTTTTTATGAGTTTACTTGTATAAATTTAATTTATTGGAACAAGCAAGAAGAAGAAAGTTTCAAGGAAGGTTGCAAGTAACCGGATTCCTTAGTGGTGGAGGAGACAAGACTTCTTGGTGCAAGATGAGATCTATTTTTGATGTCCTAGTTCGATAAGGATTAGAAGTCCGAAGAGCAGGGAGCCATCAAGGATTGCATACTTTTATTTGCTCTTATATATGGAATGCATGGATGAATGCTTTATATAATTGCTATAATTGTCACCTAGAAACATGGCCACCATTAGGTTCTAAAATTGGCATCTTTTTTATATTAGATTGTTTTTAGTTTGGCAAATTGTTTTAAACAGAACTTAGACCAGCACCTTCTAGTTGTCTAAGGTTTAAAATTGGATAGGTTTTAGTTTATCTTGGTACCCTTGGTTTCCAAAAGAGGCTAAACTAAAATCTAATTAGATGCTACCTATGGGTTTCCATAACCCAAGTTAGGTTTTTTATTCTTTAAAGGGATTTTCTCAAATGTTTTAAAGCAAAGGTTATTTATTTTTAAGATGACTTAAGTCAGTAAGTCATAAATTTAATTAACCAAGTTTACTAGATTTAAAAGAGCTTTTGAGTAAACAATGTAAAGGTCAAATAGTATAAACCCTAGTGATAAAAAATCAAGTGGGAGAGGGGTTTTTGGAAAGACCCCTCGGCCTTCCATTTTCGGTTCATGTTATCTCATTAAGGTGTTAGTAGGAGCGGCCACCCCTTCGGTGGAGTTCTTTACTAAAGACCGCTTTGATGGGTTTAATGGGTGAACTAATGTGAATATTCGTAATGAGGTGTTAGTAGGAGCGGCCATCCCTTCGGTGGAGTTCTTTACTAAAGATCACTTCTATAGAATGTCAATGAAGTGTTAGTGGGAGCGGCCATCCCTTCGGTGGAGCTCTTTACTAAAGTTCACTTCTAGAATGGATAAAAGTCTCTTCCCTTCGGAGGACTTAATCATAGACATTCTGGGAAATTTCATAAGAGATGGTAAAACACTTGACATAAGACGGTAATGACCTCTTCCTAGGAGTTAAGGGTTATTTGTCATATGAGGCCAAACCAATCAATGATTGGACTACCACTGGATATGTGTATCCAGAAAGTGATAATCCAAATAAGTGTACCTTAATTCAACGTGACTGTAGGCTCGGCCATCCCTTCAATGGAGGGTCTATGAGGAGGTTGAAACACTGATACATTATGATTGGGGTTAAATAATGTAAAAAGTTTTGTGCTTTGTTTTTCCTTTTATAACAAGCACCATATGCATATTACATATATACTGCCTGTCTGATTATAAACCGTTTCATATCCAGAGAGAGATGGGTAAAGATTCTTTTAGTCCGTTGATGTGCATTCTTCGTGAGAACAAACTTACTGGACCTAACTACGTAGATTGGAAGAGAAATCTTGACATAGTACTCACTGCTGAGGAGTACAAGTATGTCTTGCTTGAAACCTGTCCTGATATTGATGCTAATTCTACTGATGACCATTTAGAGGCTGAGAGGAAATGGAAGAAAGCGAATAGCATGGCTAAATGCTACACGCTTGCTTCCATGTCCAACGTGTTGCAAACACAGCATGAGCATATGGACACAGCCTATGAAATCATGATGTCCTTGTCTGAGATGTTCGCAGACAAGAGCAGGCCAGCTAGGCAAGCTGCTATAAGGACTATCATGAATACTAGGATGGCTGAGGGAACACCTGTCAGAAAGCATATGCTCAAGCTGATAGATTGTTTCAAAGTAGTTGAGATTCTAGGGGCTGGGATTGATGCAGAGAGTCAAACTGATATGATTCTCGAAACTCTGCCGGACTCTTTCAATCAGTTCAAGCTCAATTTCAATATGAGCAAGATGGACATGACTCTACCTGAGTTAATGAAAGAACTCCAGGCGGCGGAGGCCATCATGAAGCCTAAAGCCCAAGCTCACTTTTTCCAGTCTTCCTCTAAACTAAACCCGAAAGGGAAGAAGTTCAAGAAGAAGCAGAATAAGGGAAAAGGGCAGAAAAAGGACAATACTGGCAAAAAGAAGGACAAGGGTACAGATGGAAAGCCCAAAGGGAAATGTTTCAAGTGTGGCCTCAAAGGTCATTGGAAGAAAGATTGTCCCAAGTTCCTGGCCTCAGTTAAGAAAGGTACATCTTTTTCATACTACATTGAAACTTGTCTAGTGGTTGATTCTACTGACTCATGGATAGTAGACTCAGGAGCCACTAATCATATCTGTAATTCATTGCAGGGGTTTCAGATAATGCAGATGATTGAGAAAGGAGAGTTTGCCTTTAGAGTCGGAACTGGAGCTAAAGTTTGGACAGTTGCAGTAGGAGTTGTTACCTTACATTTTCCATGTGATAGGATATTAGTTTTAAATAATGTTTTCTATGTTCCGGACATGAGGAAGAATTTAATTTCAGTTTCCAGACTAATTGAATTTAATTATTCAGTTTCTTTCCATTCTGGTGTTGATATCAGTAGAGATGGAAATATTATATGTTCCGGTAGAATACATGACAACTTATTTTATATATATCCTATTGCTCCCACACTGCATAATGTACAACAAGAAAACTCAACTTCCCTTAAGAGGAAGGTATCTTCAATCAATGACACATATCTTTCGCACTTACGTTTGGGTCACATTAACCTAAAACGGATTCAGAGGTTGGTAGAAGATGGGCCTTTGAGCTCATTAGACTTTGAACCTTTTTCTCAGTGCGAATCTTGTCTCAAGGGAAAGATGACCAAAAGGTCATTCTCTGAAAAAGGACTAAGGTCAAAGGAGTTGTTAGAATTGATTCACACTGATGTGTGTGGTCCTATGAACAAACCGGCTCGAGGAGGGTATGAGTATTACATCACCTTCACCGATGATTACTCTAGGTATGGATATGTGTACTTAATGCGACGCAAGTCTGAGGCGTTTGATAAATTCAAGGAATTCAATGCTGAGGCGGAGTTACAACTAGGGAAACATATCAAAGCTCTTCGATCTGATCGAGGTGGCGAGTACCTCCTGGGTGAGTTCAAAGAGTACCTCACACAACATGGGATTGTGTCTTAGTTGTCTGCACCGAGTACACCCCAGCAAAATGGTGTAGCGGAGAGAAGAAACCGTACCCTTCTTGATATGGTAAGGTCCATGATGAGTCATGCAACCCTACCTATATCTTTTTGGGGATATGCCTTAGAAGCAGCAGCATACATTTTAAATCTGGTACCTTCTAAATCAGTACCTAGGACACCCCAAGAAATGTGGACAAGTCGAAAACCCAGTTTAAGACATATCCACATTTGGGGTTGTCCGGCCTATGTACTGAATGATAAAGCTACCAAGCTGGAACCCAGATCGGAAATGTGCTACTTCATTGGGTATCCTAAGGGAATGAGAGGTGGCATTTTTTATCATCCAAAGGAGCAAAAAGTGCTTATCAGCACTCATGCTAGGTACTTGGAGGATGATTGTATGATGCACCAAGAGCTTAGTTGTAAAGAAACCCTTGAGGAGATTCTTCCGGGATCTCCTATAACATCTGTACCAGATCCTGAGACAGTAGATAAACAAGATATTCCTTTTAACACTCCGGAGCCTCGTCGTAGTGGGAGAATTTCTAGACAGCCAGAAAGATATCTAGGAGTGTCTTTTAAGACAGACTCTGAAGATCTGGTTGAGGATCCTACTAGTTATGATGAAGCAGTAACGGATATAGATGCTGACATGTGGCAGCAAGCGATGAAATCTGAAATGGATTCTTTGTATTCCAATCAAGTCTGGGAACTTGTAGATGCACCTGAAGGGATTAAACCCATAGGGTGCAAGTGGATCTACAAGAGAAAGAGAGGAGTAGATGGGAAGGTGGAAACCTTCAAAGCAAGACTGGTGGCGAAAGGATATACTCAGAAAGAGGGTATCGATTATGAGAAAACCTTTTCACCAGTGGCTATGCTTAAATCCATAAGGATTCTCTTAGCCATCGCATGTCATTATGACTACGAGATAAGGCAGATGGATGTCAAGACAGCTTTTCTTAATGGAAGTCTTGACGAATGCATCTATATGATGCAACCAGAGGGCTTCATTGCTAGTGGCCAAGATAACATGGTTTGTAAACTTAAGAAGTCCATTTATGGACTTAAGCAAGCATCTAGAGCATGGAACATCAAGTTTAATCAGGCAGTCAAATCTTTTGACTTTGATCAAAACATTGATGAACCATGTGTGTATAAGAAAGGAAGTGGAAAAGCAGTTGCATTTTTGGTTCTGTATGTAGATGACATATTGCTCATTGGAAATGATGTAGGTATATTGTCATCCACAAAGGTTTGGTTATCCTCTCAATTTCAGATGAAGGGTTTGGGTGAGGCCATCTATATCTTAGGGATCAAGCTTTTGCGTGATCGCAAGAATAAGATGTTAGCCCTATCCCAATCTTCATATATTGAGAAGATATTGGTCAAGTTTAACATGCATGACTACAAGAAGGGCTTGCTACCTTCTAGACATGGAGTACCACTGTCTCGAGATCAATGTCCAAAGACATCTGAAGAGATAGAGAACAATGAGGAGAGTTCCATATGCATCCGCTGTTGGAAGCCTCATGTATGCAATGTTATGTACTAGACCAGATATTTGCTTTGCCGTTGGCATGGTTAGCAGATATCAGTCAAACCCTGGACCTATGCATTGGACAGCTGTTAAGCATATATTCAAGTATCTTCGGAGAACGAAAGATTATATGCTAACCTATCGAGCAGATGATCTAACGCCATTGGCGTATACAGACTCTGATTTCCAATCTGATTGTGATGCCAGAAAGTCTACCTCAGGGTACGTCTTTACTCTGTCAGGAGGGGCTATATCATGGAGAAGTGTCAAGCAATCCTGTACTGCTGATTCTACCATGGAAGTAGAGTATGTGGCGGCATCGGAAGCTGCGAAGGAAGCGGTATGGCTCAGAAAATTCCTATTGGAATTGGGAGTTGTTCCTGCAGTGCAAAAACCGATTGTCATGTACTGCGATAGCACTGGTGATGTAGCACAGTGCAAATAGCCCAGGAATCACAAGAAAGGCACATTCAGAGAAAGTACCACTTGATCCGGGAATTCATTCAGGATGGAGAAATAGTGGTGGAGCATATTGCTTCAGCGAATAACTTAGCTGACCCATTCACTAAGACTCTTACTGAGAAAGTCTTTACTTCTCATGTTGAGTCTATGGGTGTTAGGTTAGGAAGTAGTGATCTTTAGTGCAAGTGGGAGTTTGTTGGGATTGGTGTATGCCCTAAAGCCCACTAGCTGCACTCTCATCTTTTGTTACTAGATATTTACTGGTTTTTTAATGGAATGACTCTTTTCTCTTTAAACATGTATATATGTATGGTTGTGTAAGGCCCATTGTTTCTAGTAAATGAATTAGGTGTGTAGTGTCTACACACAGATAAGTCTAATTCATGGACACTGGAAACAACATATTTGTTCATAACTGAGAGATGGAGCTGGGCACTTCATCTTGGTATAAGTTATAGTGAGAGACTCTCCTATATTCAGGGTGACTTACCTAAGTCATGGGAGGACTTTCCCGGATCTATCTCATTAGTGCATATGCAATGCATTGAACAGGACCATGGTAGGTGTGATCTCTGAAATAGTACTATCACTGAGAGAGATCAAGTCACCTCATGCTACTGAGTGACCAGTGCTCTTAATCTTGAGCATTTGTGGATGAACTGACGAAGTCAAGTTCTTGTGCTTTAATTCACTATGGGTGAGATTCTTTTCATGGGTCAATAGCTCTGTGTTTTGGGTACTCGGACTTGATTAGTTGGGACGTGCAGATGCAATAAAGAATCTATGCCATTTAATGATGGAATGATCGTCCCCTTAGAATTATCCGATTAATCATCAAAATCTAAGATCTTAGTATATGGATATTCCATATGGATATTGAACTTGTGGGTCACTCCCTGGACCAAGAGAATAATATCCGAATGATGAGTAAGTTAAGGATATGAAGTTCTAAGGTTTAGATGTAATCGAGAAGGTTGATAGTACATATGATAACCTGACTCGATTATGGATGTTACATAGAGGGGCATTCATGTCATTACACTTAGTAGGTCGAAGACAACTGTCATTTTATGACGAGCTTATTATATTATATATTTATCCCTGGAGTTCAACCATAACTCTTTAGTGGAATGAGTTAAGGTTAAAATGGTCTTAATGTTGCTATGGGTTTAGCATGGACATTTTGGTCATTTTGGGAGCCAATGGCAAATATGTCTTTTGGTCCCTTCTCTAGTCACTTTCCAAGATTGGCATGGTTTCCTAAAATGTTTAGATGACATTTAGTTGAATTATTTTAGTGGAAAAATAATTTTGAGTTTAAATTCAAATAGGCCTTTAATGGCATACATGAATTTAATTCTAGATAAATTATTTGTGGGTCATGGTGTGCATTAGTATGTGGGACGTCCATAATGGGATTTCCATGGGTAAGTTTTTCAATTTTGAGTAGGTCTCTCTACTTGGAAGATTAGACTCCTCTTTGGATTAGTATTCCTATAAGAAAGTTTCCTTTTTGAATTAGAAACTTAAATTAGTAAGTGTTGTGCAACTAGGATTACTAATTGCTAAAGTTTATGGGAAGTTCCTTAGTTTCCTTTTCTAATTGGAATGTTTCTAAAAGGAAATAAATCTTTAGATTATACTTTCCTTTTAGGACATCTATGAGAATTAGAACAGATAAGTTTTAAGGAAAGCTATTCCAAGTTTCTATAAAAAAAAAAGGATGCAAGCTTCCCTTGGACGTCCACAACATAGCAAGAGAGGAGTCCCACACGTCCAGCCCTTTGGGTGTTTTCTTCTTCATTGAAGAAACTTTAAGGTCTGAGATTTTTCCTTGGAAAATAGTTCTCAAATCTCTAGATTAAGATCCCACCATCTTAGCAATCAGATTTGGAAGTGAGATAGAGAAGAAGATCAAAGGCAATACTACTGCAGAAAATTCCAGCAATTTATTTGTTAGTTGCAAGTCTGAGTTCGGCCCTTTGGATCTATTATTTTAGAGATTTGAAGTCCACAAATCTTCAAGGTAATAGTCTTCTTGATTCTCCTTTAATTATACACTTGCTGGTCATGAATTCATGGAGTTCTTTTGCGAACACTATGGCTGATTTATGCTGCCCAAATCAGATTTTTTAAAATCTGTCATGTTATAAATCTGCCATGAACGTCTTCCGCTAGTGATGTTCAGATCTGAATTGCAGTTTCTTTCATATAGCTCTTCCGAAGCATCGTCTGATGAGAGCACTTACACTCCGGCGACGCCTAGCAATGTAACTTCTGGAGCCACCTCGTCTCACGTGACTTTCACTGAGATGACATCCTCTCAGGTTTCTTCTCCTATGACTGTGACTTCAAAGTTCACACCCTTCCTAGCTGAAGAATATCCAGCTATTGATGCTTGGGACGATGAATTGGTCAACGAAGAAGAAAGGTTGATGGATGTTGTTCAGGACTTGTTCCCGGATAATGCTCCGTGCAACACAATCACTGAGGATGGCAACTCTGCTGAAGATACATCCCTAGTAAATGAGAAACAACATCCTCTTGACCTTGAAGGCAATCTTCCAAATGAAGACCTTTCTCACGAAGCTCTCGAAGTTGGTAGAGGCACCCGCTCTGGCCGGGACTACCACAAAAATTACAACCAATCTTCCTTTACATATGTAAATCCTTCGGGAAAAGATGTTGTAAGCGCCCCTAGTGGCAACAATGATGAACATGCAGGCCCTAAGGAGGCTTTCAAGTATGACTTGATTGAACACTTCAAGCACATACCTGCACGTCTGCACATCCTAGATTTGTTGCGAATGTCTCCGCACACTCGCGATAATCTCATTTCAGAATTACAAAAGCTGAATTAGGATGTCGACAAACATGCCCCGCAAGTCCTCCAAATTGAAATGGATTACAGGGTCAAAAACTCAAAGCCTCCTCAAAGGGAGTAAAGAAGAAAATTGAGGATCATGCATTAAATGCCTCTCGGTTAAAAAGGCAGCCAGTGCAACCATCGCCTTCACAAAGGATGACCTCCTACTTGGCAAAACAAGGCATAACCGACCCTTGTACTTCACAGGGTACATCAAGGAAATGCCTATGCACAGAGTTCAGATCGACCCAGGTTCTGCACTCAACCTCATCTCCACATCGGCTCTCGAAGAGTTGGGCATCCCACCCAGCAAACTGAGCCACACATCTGTATCTATCTTTGGATATGATGGGAGTACTCAAAGGCCTATCGGCAAAATCAGGTTCAAGTTGCAGATCGGTGATCTTATTTCTGAGGTCACTGTGTATGCAATAAAAACCCCTTCATGCTACAACATCCTTCTCGGACGCCCTTGGATCCACGAGAATGGTGTTGTCCCTTCAACTCTACATCAATGCATCAAGTTTGTTGGCGACGACGGCATGATACATCGAGTCTTTGCGGACAGAAAACCCTTCAAAGGTAAAAAATTCCACTTCGCAGACTCATAAATTTATGAAGTTGAAAAAGAAGAAAAGGAGAAGCACACAGCACCATTTGCCGAAAATCTCCAGAAAGATAAAGGCAAGGCTCCTCAACAATCGCCGGAAGAAAACAAATCATCCGGTAAACCCAAAGAGAGCATTCAAACTCCCTTCATCATCTCCCTCAAACCTTCAAAGCCTTTGGTCCTCACAACTAAAGTGAAGAAGGTAAAGCAAAAGCCTGGGGGCAAATTTGTTGTCTCTTTCGTATCTATCATGCAAGACACGGACTCGGATTCAGAGCCAGAAGACGACACATCGTCAAGCCAAGCTGACACTCAGCAAGTTCAGCCTGCTCTTACTCTAATGGAGACAACTTCTGACATAGAAGATCCTACGTCAGCTTCCTTTGTTGTTCCAGCAACTTCAGCAAAGGAAAAACCGATCTTCTTCCATAGATTGGATGCTTCTTCATCAAACTCCATGCTTGAACCTTTCCAAAATGAAGGTATACCTCAACTATCCTTATATAGTTCTGTGGCACAAGCTATTATGAAGAAAATGCGCTATGACACTCAAAACCCAGTCGCTTTGGGAGAAGGATGCGGTATTCTCACGCCATTGGGGCCCGTCTTGACCAAAAGCCAGCTGGAAGATTGGAGACTCTACGGCTATGTAGAAAAGTCTTCACACGGGTTAGGGTATGATCCCGACACTCCCCTGAGACAGTTGACACAAAGGCTTAAAGGTCAATATACAGACCAAGCCTCAACATCTCAAGTCCATAAAGACATCGATCTCCCTGGGTATCTCTTTGATGAGTCACCTGACAAAGATCCAGGAAGCTCATCCAATTGGCACGATTTCTCCGAAAATGAAGAGGAGTTGTTCGATGGCACAGACGTGTGGTCTTCTGACCCAGAAGAACCCTTATCTCCAAAAGAAGTAGCCTACTTCGACCCGGTTTCAACAGGCGATTGGGATCATCTCATAGCAAGCCTTGGGAAAATTACCAATCAAGAAGACCTGTGGAAAGGAACAAAGCCTTGGTCTGGAAAGCCTTGGTCTGGAAATTCCCTTGAAACCCCGAAAAGTTTCGTTGAGCTGGAAGCCTCCGAAAATATTGTGGAGGAACCACCTTCGAACCTTCTAATAGAAGATCCTGTTCAAAAGATAGACTTGGGAACACCAGATAACCCACGTCCTGTATTCATAAGCAAGAATATAAAGGATGATGAGTTACCCGAGTATATCGCCTTTCTTCGTGAGTTCGTTGAAATGCCTGGCTTAGACCCCAAAATAGTGGTTCACAAACTCAATCTTCAAGAAGATATCAAGCCTGTCAAGCAACGCCAAAGAAGATTCCATCCAGATGTGATGGATAAAATTGAACAAGAAGTTCAAAAACTCAAAAGCGTCGGCTTCATCCGTGAGGAACAACATCCTGAATGGTTGGCCAACATTGTCCCCGTGACAAAGAAAAATGGGCAGATCAGGGTCTGTATTGACTATAGAGACCTGAATGGCGCATGCCCAAAAGATGAATTTCCGCTCCCCATACCAGAGGTAATGATTGATAATACCTGTGGATTCGAGCGAATGACATTCATGGATGGTTTCTCTGGCTACAATCAGATAAAGATGCATCCTGAAGATGAAAAACATACATCTTTTCGGACCCCATTTGGCATGTATTGCTACACTATCATGCCATTTGGTCTGAAAAATGCTGGTGCCACATATCAGAGGGCCATGATGAAAATATTCCAAGATATGCAGCACAAGATGGTTGAATGTTACATTGATGACGTCGCCGTCAAAAGCAAAAGAAAAGAAGATCATCTCGAAAACCTTCGAGAAGTCTTCCTCTGGGATCGCAAACACAAACTCCGAATGAATCCTTTGAAATGCTTCTTCGGCGTCTCGTCGGGTAAGTTCCTCGGATTCTTAGTTCAGAAAGCTGGAATAGAGCTTGACCCCATAAAAGTCAAAGCCATTCTAGAAATGCCCTCTCTAAGAACCTTGAGAGAACTCAAAGGGCATCAAAGGAGATTGGCCTACATCAGACGGTTCATCTCCAATCTTTCGGGGAAATGCCGTCCATTCTCCTGGTTGATGAAAAAAGGTGTAAACTTTGTCTGGGATGCTAACTGTGAAGCTGCTTTTCAAGACATCAAGTCATACCTGACAAAACCTCCAGTGTTAGCTGCTCCTACCACTAGAAAACCATTCATCTTGTACACAAGAGCCCTTGATCACTCTTTGGGAGCTCTGCTTGCACAAGAAAATGATCAAAGAAAAGAAGCTGCTCTATATTACCTCAGCCGCATGTTAGTAGGTGCAGAACATCGCTACTCTCTAGTCGAAAAAGAATGTCTTGCAATGATGTTCGCCGTACAAAAGCTGCGTCACTACTTGCTTTCCAACACAGTATACCTGGTCTCAAGGGTCAACCTCTTGAAGGTCCTTGTCACAAAGGCAGGTTCTCTCAATGCTCGACTAGCAAAATGGTCCATCCTTCTGTCACAATTTGATATTAGGTATGTACCACAAAAGGCAATCAAAGGGCAAGCTCTAGCGGACTTCCTCGTAGAGCATCCATTGCCCAAAGATTCTCCGCTCAGAGATGATCTCCCAGATGAACCAGTCTACAATCTGGAGACTTTCTCACAAAGTGCCTCCTGGGACATGTACTTTGATGGTGCAACCAGGACAAATGAAAAAAGACAGCTGATCTCGGGAGTTGGCATCCTCTTTGTTAGCCCCGACAAATACATGATTCCACACGCTTTCTCGCTACTGGAACCATGCACAAACAATGCAGCTGAATATCAAGCTCTGATCCTAGGATTGGAACTCGCCATCGAATCCGGTATCACCATGCTGGAAGTCTTTGGAGACTCTCAACTGATCGTCAACCAGATGAATCAGAAATTTGAAGTCAGGAAGCCATATCTGCTGCCTTACTACAACAAGGCACAATCACTTCTGCAAAAGTTTGACATCTGTCACATCAACCACATTCGTAGAAGTGAAAACATACGTACAGATGCCCTAGCTGGACTTGCCGCATCTATGGCAATCCAGGAAGGGGAACACATGCAAATCACAGTATGTAAAAGAAGAATCATTCATCCTCTTAACACACACCAAGCAGTTGCTGAATGCCACCAAGTGGTTGGAAGTCGGATTTCAATCCTTCAAACTTCAATCGGCGACTGGAGGGATCCGTTCATTGATTACATTATGTTCGGGATCCTACCTGAAGATCCAAAAGAACAGGTAAGCATCCAAAGGCGAACCCCAAGCTTTCATTTGGATATTCCTTCAAAATTCCTTTACAGGAAATCCTTCAACGGAGTACTTCTACGCTGCTTGTCACAACAAGAGGCTGAAGTAACACTCAAAGAAGTTCATGCTGGCCTTTGCGGAGCTCATCAGGCTGGTCCCAAGCTCTATGATCAGATAAAAAGGTTAGGTTATTACTGCCTACCATGGTAGCTGACGCAATGCAATTTGCTAAGAGCTGCCAACAATGCCAAATTCATGGAGATTACATTCACAGGCCTCCAGAATGGCTGCATCCTACAGCGATTTCATGGCCTTTTGAAGCCTGGGGTATGGACATCATAGGTCCTATTTCTCCCCCTTCGAGCAAAGGTCATCGCTTCATCTTCGCCGATACGGATTATTTCTCCAAGTGGTCAGAAGCATTTGCGTTCAACGAAATGAAGACCTTTGCTAAGACACTTTGCAAAATCCTTAAAAAAATGGTCTCTAGTCACAAAAGAGACTGGAGCGACAAAAAGTCTGAAGCTTTGTGGGTCTATCGAACCACTGTTCGAGGACCAACCCATAGCACACCATTCTCCCTGGTCTATGGATGCGAAGCTGTCGTGCCCTTGGAAGTACAAATTCCTTCCTTGAGGGTATCCTTGCAAAATGACATGACTCAAGAAAGCAATGTCAAATTGCGACTCCATGAGACAATCTCGATGAGAGATGGCTCGAAGCTCAACAAAGCATTGAACTTTACCAAGCACGCATGGCAGGATCTTTCGACAAAAAGGTCTGGCAACGCGCCTACAAAAAGGGTGACTTGGTTCTTGCGGTAAAAAGACCAATGGTCTTCGCTAATAAGTCCAAAGGCAAATTTGAGCCAAAATGGGAGGGACCCTACGTCATCGACAAGGGATTCTCCAACGGCGCATACGCACTCCTAAACATGGAAGGTGACAGATGTATGCTGCCTATCAACGGCAAGTTCTTAAAGCGGTACTACCCTTGAAGACTTACCCAACTGGGTAAGAGCAATGCGTGTACAGCCAAAATCGGTTTCTAGGTACACGCTCGCTAAACCCACCTTTTTTTAGAATTTTCATATCAAATGTTGAAATTTCTAGAAATTTAAATAATGCTTACTTTCATCGTTTCATTGTTCAAAAAAAAAAAACCCAAGTTTAGGAACCTTTCCCTAACTTGACCAAAATTTTCAACCCTTGAACCCAAAATTCATGGTTTGAAACAAAATTCGGATTCAGGGATTTCCACCCTAGTCCACCCTGCCTTTTACCGCCAAAATGGTTTTAGGTCAAAACTTATGACCCTCGTGTCTTTAAACAAAAAAAAAATGGTTTTTCAAAAAGCCACGGGGAAGCGACGTTTAGTCGATACTCGCACAAATCGGAAGCATACGAACCACGTTCGACACTTCCAAAATTACAGGGAAGCGACATTTCGTCGATACTTGTAAAATCTAAAACCGTGGAGATGCAACATTTCAGTTGATATCCACAACCCAAATTTCAAAGGTTCGAAAAAACCTAAAAACCGTGGAGACGCAACATTTCAGTTGATATCCACAACCCAAATTTCAAAGGTTTGAAAAAACCTAAAAAACCATGGAGACGCAACATTTCAGTTGATATCCATAACCCAAAGGTTCAAGAAAACCACAAATTTCAAAAATCATGGGGAAACGACATCAAGTCAGTAACCGCAAAACCAAAATTTTTGAAAAGCAAGGATGCGACATTCCATCGATACTTGCACCCAAATTTGCGAGGATGAAACATTCCATCGATACTCGTGACCGAATGAGCAAGGATGCGACATTCCATCGATACTTGCAAGAACATTCAGCAAGGAGGCGACTTTTAGTCGATACTTGCATTTTTGAAATCCAAACAGGCTATAAATGCCACAAACCGGATATAGATGCCACCAAAACAAACCGGCTATAGATGCCACCAAAACAAACCGGCTATAGATGCCACCAAAACAAACCGGCTATCAATGCCATAAACAAAAAAAATGGCTTTAAAAAAAAAACCCGGCTATTAATGCCACAAACCCGGCTATAGATGCCACAAAACAAACTCGGCTATCAATGCCACAAAAAAAAGCTGGCTCTCATGCCAAAAATCGGCTTCCATGCCACAAACAAAAATCTGGCTTTCATGCCAAAACAATCATTTGACAAAAGATTTTCACAAAATGACAAGCTTTTGATCAAATCTCATTTAGCAATTACTTTCATAAGTGAGTACCAAAAAATAAAAAAAGAGTCTCAGCACAAGCACCAAAAAAAAAAAGAGTACCAAAAAATACATGTGGTACCAAAAAAAAAGAAAGTGTTCACAAGCACTAAAAAAAAGTACCAAAAAAATACAAGTGGTACCAAAAAAGAGAGAAGGATGGTTTCTGTTAAAAAAAAAAAAACAGGAGCTCAATCAAAAATGGTCTCCAGCCAAGAGTACAGCTCCTCAAGCAAACTTTTGGCCTCAGCCGTCAAGGATTCCAGGGCACGATTCTTCAAGAACTTGCCATGAGATGCTGGGGTGGGTTGAAACCCTTCTTTCGCACCGGGAAGCTTATCCCGAGCAGTTTGCCATCATTCGCTTTCTTGAGATTTCCTTTCAAGAACTCGATTGGCATCTGTAACCTGGCAAATCAAAGCATTCTCCCTGTCACGAGCCTCTGTTATTGCAGTCCACTTGGGAGCGACTTGTGCTGCAGATGCTCAAGACGTTTCCTGGCCTCATCGACCTCCCTATCAAGGATGTTAAGGTCATGTGTCAGCCCAATGATGGTTAGCTCTTCTAAGTTCTTCTCTCGGACTACCTGCTTCCTGCTTTGTGTAGCCTCATCCAGGTTAGACTGAGCCTTATCCGCAGGGTCCAGGAACATCTCCTTGAAGAACTGGCCGTCAGGAAAAACCCATGGTCTCAAACCACCTGTCACCCAGCTCAATGATCCTATCAACGATCGCCCTGGCACTTGTGACATCCAGACCAGCCTCTTCGGCATCACCGAGAATCTCACGCACATGCTGGATCATCCCAAATCCGGCATCTAAGTGCCTAGAAAGCAGAGTCTCATTCCAAGAGCTCAGAACCCGCACCACAACCTTCTTCGCAAAAAGAAGAGATAGCCCAGCTGAAGATTCGCCCTACTCCATTGGTCGACTGCTCATGTCATCACTCATTGGAAGAGTAACAAAAGAACTCTTTCCAGTTGAAGCTACTCCTGCTCGGGAAGGAATCTCAGCACGAGGTATCTCCTCAACAATGTCAGAACTGGTCCCAGGAGTCTCTACCTCTGGATCAACCTCTGGCATCCCTTGCTCTGGTTCTGAAGGAAGCGACGGATTCTCCTCTGTCACCTCAAAACCTGCCAAAGAAACACAAAAGGGTATGAATATGATCCTGTTTAAAAATCATTATCAAGGTTATTACTACAAAAATACCTTCTTCGACGACTGGCGAAAGACTCTCTTCCTCCATGAACTCATTGGAAGCATCATCAACATTTGCGTCCATCGATGGTTCAAAGTCATCGGAATCCTGTGGCAAGTCAACTGGCAAGAAAAGTGTTAGCAAACCAAGTCACAGACACAAAAAAAGAAAGCAAAAGAAGTCATACCAATTGGAGATTATGAATTCACTCCAGAGTCCATCGGTTTATTTCAAGTGTCCCGACAGGATCCGTCACCACCTCATCGGTTGGAACCTCAGGCATCACCAAGTCTTCCTCTGCTAAAAAAAGGAGAAAAGCAGAAACAAGAAGCAAATCAAAACATGGAAAAATCCCATGAAAATAAATGGAAAGAGAAAAAGGAAGAATCATACCTTCACCGACGGTCTCTTCTTCTCGGCTTCTCTTCTCTGGAGGCTCGTCAGCATCCACTGGCACATCCTCATTGATAGTAAGAGGGACTTCCAAGTCAGGAGAATCCTCATGCTGCCCCTTGCTGCGATGATGACTCCTCCTCCTCTTACTCCTGCGGGCTCGCTTCTTAGAGGAACCTGCCCCGCTGTCAGAGTCAGGTTTCCCACTTGACTCCTCACTGGATGGTCTACTCTTGCCAGTAAACTCCATGGAAGCTTGCCTCTGTGCCGCTTGCATCCAAGCACTAAGTTCGGTTTCCTCCTGTTCTAGCTGCTCTAAAGCCTCATCAGGTATTTCTCGAACAGCTTCAGAACCAATGACGCCCTGGTCACCAAGAAAGCCTATGTTGTGCTTCTCTCCAGAAAGGAAGGCCCAAACTTCCTCTCGCCGGACGCCATCCGACTTTCCAAGGCCCTTTCCAGATACCAGCTTCACATCAAGCTCCTTCTTGGAAAGCCCCCAATATGCCGAAAAGCTCTCCGCGAACCACTTCGCAAAGCCGGCGGTCCGGGAAGTCAACAACACAGGATAAGAGATCATGGCTGTAGTGTCTTCAGCACTATAGAAAGCCCATGTATTTCTCCCATCCTGTAAACCTCCAAAGCGTTTTACCATGCTTGAAGGCGCTCCAACAATGCCTTGTGAAAAACCCAGTTGCAAAGCAAAGCGAGAGGGTACATACGGCTGGATGTCGACGAAAAGATGTCTGCGGTACACCATCGTGCCGACACGTATGCTGAAAAGCCACTCTCTCTCTGCATTCGTCAAGGAGTAATGCCTTCCCGACCCCGCCCTGGTAGAGTCTCGGGAGGCACCAAAATCAAAAGCCTTCTTCCGCAACTCCGGAGAAAGCTTCACTGAAGACTGCCCCATCTCGACGTCCCTGAACCGTCGGATCCTCATGTGGGCAAACGAAAGTGATTCGAACACGGCTATGCCCTTAGCCAGCCGAATCATCAGAGGATCATCATCCTGTGCAGCACCCAGCCGGTAGAAGCCAGGACAGTGGTACACATACCACGAATAAAAGATATGAGCTGAAAATACCCTATTCATGGGAAGGCCAAGCCGAACCAAAAACGCAGCAGCCTGCAGTTCGGTACACAGGTAGGAGTAAAGAGCTGGCACCAAAGCAAGCTGCTCTCCAAACGCCATCTGACAAGCCGGAAAAATACAGTGCGGCCTGATGTGCATTCTATCTCCTCCAGCAAAAATAGCCTCACCAAGCCAATAAGTGAGGTAAACAGCGAGATCTCTCCGCAGTGCAATGTCAGGACAGATGGCGTTTGTACTCGCACAGAAATCTCTCAACTCTTCTTGCATAGCCAAGATCTTCTTCGAACTTGGATCCTGGGCCCTGGCCTCCTGGGTCACACTATCAGAAGACTCCCTGCTATCAAAAAAGTTGGGGAACGAAGAGCTAGAACTCTTCCAACTGCTGGATCTAACTTTCAAACCCTCCTTCTCCTTCAAAAAATCATAGAAGGCGACGAGTTGAAAGTATAGAAGCCTGAACTCCTCAGACTGCCCCTCAAGGACGCTGTGTGAATTGGCATAAACTCCTCATAGAGTTTGCCAAGGATGGGCAATCCAGCAATGGCGTTCAGCTCCTTCAAAGAGAAACCAATCTCACCATTCGTCACAACGAAGGTATTGGTTTATGGGAGGAATGACTCCAGCATAGCCATGAAGGCCTCGTCGGAAAAGATCACAGTCTCCCTAAAGGCGCGGACCGCATCAAAAATCTCAGCTTCCTTCAAAATGGCACCACCAATCAGCAGGACGCGATCAGTCCACGACTTCCACTCGGAGTCAGCATTGAAACGGCCACGAAGTCGAAAAGGCTTTATCCAATTGCTGCCGTCACCGCTGAAAATACCAAGGCCCACCGATCTCAAATCGACCGACGGATAATCAGAACCCTGGTAGCCGCTGGATGGCATCAACAGGTCCATGTCAACATGCGACCTCTCCGTATATCCAGGAGAACCGCCAACAAAAACCCCGGTCTTGATTACATTTGTCCTTCTCACCCAGCTTGGAGGATCTTCCCTCTTAGAGCATGTGGGGGCAAGGCTCATGATTGAGACGGTGCGATCAAACGTCGACCGGGTAACAACAGTCTTCTTCTCACCATCTGCTGTGAAAGAAAACTGAAAACATCTCCTCTGGTATGTCATGTCATCGGAGACTACATCACCAAAGAAGAAGGTAGGCTTGGGCAAAACCCTCTGATCTTCCATCACCCATGGACGACTGCTTACCATGATCTTATAGAATTCCTCTCCCTTGAGAGTGATTAGTCGCTGCCTCATCTCATCTCTGTTGAGGGAGTCACATTCTTCAAGATTTCTCTCAACATACTGGACCTTCTCAAAGGCCTGCTGAACGGCCAGATTAGAAGATCTAGCAGATCGACGAGGTATGCTTGTAGCAGGCTCTTTACCCTTGTTCGTTCTGGAGGAACCACCTACAAAGGATGGAAAAGAAAAAGATCAAACATCAAAATGACAGAATCTCGCTAAAAAAAATCTGGCGAAATTTTGACATAACTCCGGGGCAATTCCGAAGAAAATGAACTATCCCGAAAGAAATAGAAAGCTTGAAGATGGGCTCAACATTGCTGCGAGCTCCGAAACTCCAAACTTTCGAAACCTCAAAGTTTCTGCAGAATCAGGAAGGGCTCAACATCGCTGCGAGCTCCAAATTCCCAAATTTACAGAAACTTTCAGGTATGCTATCACATCATGCTACAATTCTATTTTCAAAAAATATATATACATGCATGAACTTCTTGGTTTGCGGAAAAAAATGCAATATCATGATGAGCAAAAAAAAAATAGAAAGAAATTTCTCAAAGAAAAAAGGGGGAGAAAGAAAAAAAAATAGGAAAGTTTCTCAAAAAAAAAAGGGAGAAAGGAGAAAGAAAAAAAAAACCAAAAAAAAGGGCTGGCCCACAAGCCACGTGGCCGTACGGCCAGATCCGTACGGATCTGTCCGTACGGCCCACAAAAAGAAAAAAAAAGTGCAAAAGAAAAAAGAGAGCACGAAAAAAAAAGAGGGAAAACACGTGTAAAAAAAAGAGAGAAAACACGTGGAGAAAAAAAAAAGAAAGAAACAAAAAAAAAAGAAAAAAGGACTTTTTATTTTTCCTACAATGGAGTTTTCTTGAAAACGGGAACTTACTTGAAGCCATTGATGGAGAAGAAGAAGAAAATTCTTGAAGATCTTGAAGAAGAAAAACTCTTGGTCTTGAAGCCCTCTTGGGATTGTTGCAAAAGAAAGTAATAAGAGCAAGAGATCCAACCTCCTCCTTGCTTTTATAGAAGAAAGCAAACCAAAGAAGGAAAGAAGAAAGAGGTAAGTGTTACTAATTAGTAACCTTACCAAAAGAAAGAGATTAGAAAGATTCTTTCCCAAAAGAAAGATATCTTGAGGGATTTTCTCCCAAAAAGAAATCAATGAGAGATTTTCTCCCAAAACCTAGGATCAATGAAGGATTCTTTCCCAAACGAAAGATATCTTGAGATATCCTATCCCAAAATAAAGGGAACATGAGAGATTCTCTCCAAGTAAAGATATTCTTAGATATTCTCTATGCAAAGGAGATATTTTTGGATATTCTTTACAAAAATGAAACCATATGAGATCTAAGCCATTTCAAAAGCTTAAGGTCCCATGGGTTAGCCCAAATGAGCCAGGTTTGACCACCTAGGCACACAAAAAAAAAATTGGGCTTTTAGTCAAAGAGAAATTCCTCTTACCAAGAGCATACAAAAATGGTTCCATGCCTCTTTTGAGTTGATTAGACCATACAAAGAAAATTCCAAGCCCCATGAGCTTCCAAAAATCAAACCATCCAGCCTCATATACCATATTGAGCCAAAATCTTGAAATTGACATTCCACAAAAATCCAAACCAAATCCTGGTCCCCTAACTTGCCACATACAGCCTGTTAGGTCACAAGACCAAAACCAAAAACCAAAACCTGATCCCCTAACTTACCACATACAGCCTGTTAGGTCACAAGTTCAAAACCAAAATTGATCCCTCAACATTCCACATACAGCTTGTTGGGTCACACGGTCAAAACCAAACCCGACCGCCTAACCTGCCACATACAGCCTGTTAGGTCACAAGGTCAAAACCCAAATCTACATCCCTGATGTCATCTTCAAAACTTTGCCTCGAGATGGTACGTGATCCCTTTCACTACCATAAAATTCCCCTGGAAGCTCAAAAGGCTACAAATACCAAAAAGAAAGACTGCTCAAAGACTCTTGGTCCAGTCACAGGCTCTCCTTCAAAAATCTCTTTGAGGCACATCGACTACAAAAGTTAAGCAACTTGTCGCTGTACCTCGAGGGGGCATTTGTTGACACCAAAAATGTCACTTTGCCTCTTCAAGATCCAAAGGGCTACATGAAGTCGCAACCTGCCATAAATAGGCAATGCTACTTCCAAAAAAATCAAATCTTGTCAGAATCAAACAAAAACTGCAAGATCCTTCAAGACAGCCAAAAGAGGAGTACACAAGAAGTTTCAGGCCATTTCAAAATCATTTGGCCTAACTTCGCTTCTCCGGCAGCTGAAAAGGAGCTCCCGGCGGCGAAAGCACCGGAGACATCAAATCTTCGATTAGAGCCGATGGATGGTCTCAAAATACATTCAAAAGGCTCCACGTCAAGTTCCGAGTTAAACCGACAACGTTTGACCCTACATCAACCCTTGAACAGCTAAATCAAGCCTCTCAGTGGCGAGAACCACTGTCACGCCTGTTGGGATTGGTGTATGCCCTAAAGCCCACTAACTGCACTCTCATCTTTTGTTACTGGATATTTACTGGTTATTTAATGGAAAGACTCTTTTATGCTTAAACATGTATATATGTATGGTTATGTAAGGCCCATTGTTTCTAGTAAATGAATTAGGTGTGTAGTGACTACGCACAGATAGGTCTAATTCATGGACAACTGGAAACATCATATTTGTTCATAACTGAAAGATGGAGCTGGGCACTTCATCTTGGTAGAAGTTATAATGAGTGACTCTCCTGTATTCAGGGTGACTTACCTAAGTCATGGGAGGGCTTTCCCCGATTCATCTCATTAGTGCATATGCAATGCATTAAACAGGACCATGGTAGGTGTGATCTCTAAAATAGTATTATCACAGAAAGAGATCAAGTCACCTCATGCTACTGAGTGACCGGTGCTCTTAATCTTGAGCATTTGTGGATGAACTGACGAAGTCAAGTTCTTGTGCTTTAATTCACTATGGGTGAGATTCTTTTCATGGGTCAACAGCTCTGTGTTTTGGGTACTCGGACTTGATCAGTTGGGACGTGCAGATCCAATATAGAACCTATGCCATCTGATGGTGGAATAATCGTCCACTTAGAATTATCCGATTAATCATCAAAATCTAAGATCTTAGTATATGGATGTTCCATATGGATATTGAACTTGTGGGTCGCTCCCTGGATCAAGAGAATGATATTCGAATGATGATTATGTTTAAGGATATGAAGTTCTAAGGTTTAGATGTAATCGGGAAGGTTGATAGTACATGTGATAACCTGACTCGATTATGGATGTTACATAGAGGGGCATTCAGGTCATTACACTTAGTAGGTCGAAGACAACCGTCATTTTATGACGAGCTTATTATATTATATATTCGTCCTTGGAGTTCAACCATAACTCTTTAGTGGAATGAGTTAAGGTTAAAATGGTCTCAATGTTGCTATGGGTTTAGAATGGACATTTTGGTCATTTTGGGAGCCAATGGCAAATATGTCTTTTGGTCCCTTCTCTAGTCACTTTCCAAGATTGGCATGGTTTCCTAAAATGTTTAGATAACATTTGGATGAATTATTTTAGTGGAAAAATAATTTTGAGTTTTAAATTCAAATAGGCCTTTGATGGCATACATGAATTTAACTCTAGATAAATTGTATGTGGGCCATGGTGTACATTATCATAAGGGACGTCCATGATAAGATTTCCATGGGTAAGGTTTCCAACTTTGAATAGGACTTTCTACTTGGAAAGTTGGACTCCTCTTTGGATTAGTATTCCTATGAGAAAGTTTCCTTTTTGGATTAGGAACTTAAAATTAGTAAGTTTTCTACAACTAGGATTACTAATTGTATGGAAAGTTCCTTTTGGTTTCCTTTTCTAATTAGAGTGTTTCTTAAAGGAAATAAGTCTTTCCTTTTTGGACATCAATGAGAATTAGGAAAGATAAACTTTTAAGAAAGGCTTCCCATAGTTTCTATAAAAGGAGATTTGTTCCCCTTTGGACGTCCATGCCTATGCAAGTTTCCTAGGAGTCCCACACGTCCAGCCCTTGAAGCTCTTTCTTCTTCATTGAAGAAAGTTAAGGTCTGAGATTTTCCATTAGAGAAATACTTCTTGATTCCTAGATTAAGATCCCACCATCTTAGCCAATTAGATTTGGAAGTGAGATAGAAAAGAAGATCAAAGGCAATACTAGTGCAGAAAATTCCAGCAACTTGTTTGCTAATTGCAAGTCTGAGTTCGGGCCTTTGGATCTATTTTTTCAGAGATTTGAAGTCTACAAATCTTCGACGTAATAGTCTTCTTGCTTCTCCTTTAATTATACACTTGTTGGTCATGAATTCATGGAGTTCTCATGCGATCTATATGGCTGATTTATGCTACCCAAATCAGATTTTTAAAATCTGTCATGTTACAAATTAGCCATGAATGTCTTCCGCTTATTCAGATCTGAATCGCAGTTTCTTTCAGCCCCCGGACCGAGGTCCCGCTAAACGAGGCCTTAATCCGGGGTCATGGCACGACGGGCTGGAAAGTTCCGCCTGCACATGCTAGTTTCCCACAGGTTTCCGCGGTAAGGATTCCCGAAATCCGATCCAACAGTGATAAATAAGAATCACTTTCATACAAAGAACTTACGCGGAAGCATATAGCAAACATAAAAGTCTCTCACAAATGGGTATAAGATGAGAACGCACGAGACTAGCATCAAAAAGAGAAACATTTCATTGGTAGGCCCCAAAGTTAGTTTAAAGTTGGTACAAAAGTAAAGTTAGTCATTAATTACAATCCTTTCCCAAAAAGTATAAGCCAACAATGGCCACAACAAAATCCCAAAATGTATAGTATCTATTCCCAAAATGTGATCGCGGCTCCAAAAGCAACCCGTCGTCTAAATGACATCATCGGGCTGCCACTCGCCCTCTACAAGGACTATGGGTTCCGCCTCGAAGTGCGCCTCAACCGCGAGGGGCTCAACATCTGGCACCAAGCAAACAGGGTCAGGCACGACGGTCTGGCAAGCAAATACAACAATAATAGGATGATAGAAAAGCAAGGCGTTAAATAAATGAGAGCCATGATTAAATCATGAATAATAATAATGATGAACTAAAGATAGAAGATAAACATCTCAATGGTTTACAAATCCAATGTTATGATAAGTAAAATAAACAAATACCATAAGATGAATAGTAAATGCATGAAAACATTGGCAAACCACGTAAAGCTATATTCTCCTGTTACCGAAGTAACTAGAGCAGACAAAACCGTAGCCACTACTCGTGGGACCAGAACGAACATAGTCGTTATCAAACAGGACCGTAGCCACTACAGGTGGGACCGGATATAACCGTTGCCATGGTTCGTACAGACAGAAACCAAACTGCAGTTGGTGAACAGATTAAAGATTCCAAGCCGGATGATCAGTCCGACAAGGTAACCTAAGCTCAGTGGTGCCATTAGAATGAAAGTTTGAAACCTCGAAGTAATACAAATCCGTTTATAAGATCCATTTCCAAAATCGATAAGAAAACTACTCCAAACAAATGTATATTGGCGAATCCAAGCAAAATAGGTGAGTAGTCTTATCAATATCTAAATATGTGGTAACCACTTCAAAACATTAAAAAGGATTGGAGAAAGAACCTGAACAAAAGTCTTTTTACACGGAATGAATGTATGATGATTCGATTGACTAAAGTGGGTAGTCTCGATATACATTTAACCCCTTCATTGTCATTAATAGAAAGTAATTTGGTGCCACCGAAGATCCTTGACAATCACAAGGGATGAAGTGTATATTTAAACTTGGAAAGTTCCCAAAGGACCTTGATCATGATCCAAGCCAATTCTCACAATAAATTCTAGGCTTGTAAAAGGGTTGAATGGGCTTTAATTATAGAAAAGAGTTTGGCTGAATTGGGCTTGGACATAGGCTTGAAGTGGACCTGAAATTATATCTAACAAGTCCTCATTAAACACAGGTTTAAACCCCTTTTTGATCAGGCCCACAGCTGGCCTTAACCCAAGCTCAAATAGTCCACTAATTAGGCCCAAAACAGTCCTTAAAGTAGCCCAGAATTCAGGTCATAAAATAGCCCAACATCAGGTCTCAAAACAACCCATCATCAGGTCCCAAAATGGCCCAGAAACTGACCTTGAAATAGGCCCAAAGAAGCCCTGAAAACAGGCCCAGAACAGCCTTTAAATGGACCAAGAACTGGCCTGACCCGAGCCCCCCAGGCTGGGCTGGGCTCGCTCGAGTGACCCCAGGTCCGCTCGAGCGGAGCCCAGACAGTACCTGGGTCGCTCGAGCGGCCCAGTGGGTCCCTCGAGCGGACTGGACTCTGTCCAGTCCGGCTCGTCAGGTGGATTTTCCTCTTTTTTGCATTCTTTTTTATCATTTTTCACTCCTTTCCTTCCATACACAATTCCACAATAACTTGGGCCATTTCTTAACCTCCACAAATCATCAAATCATCATCCATAATCATCCAATAAATCAAACTCAACACTATTTAAAAGAATCAAAGTTCTTTTCCCTTTCTTTGAACACCCACCTTTCACACAAGGAAATCAAATTTTCTAAAGGACCCAAGTGAAAGCAAACTCTCAATGCATTGTAAGACAATAACATAAATTGAAATCAATGTAACATAGGTTCATTCAATCAAAGTAACTCCATAAATCAAAGAAGATTAGCACATAAGAAGAAAAATCATGAAATGGTACCAAACAAGAGAAATCATCATATTAATTGTGAAATCTACTTGCCTCTAGTCAAGATAGGAGCAAAATTACTCTTCAAACAAAGCTCTAGTGCCTCAAGCTCCAAATTTACAAAAACCCCAAAATTTTCCCAAGGAAAACCCTAAAAATCAACATTTGTAAATCTCCAAGGAAAACCCTTGCATATGGGATTAAAACACTCTAAATGGAGAGGAAAACAAGAATCTCAAGTTTGGAAAGCCATTGCTAACCTTGAGAAGTCCCAATGAAGAAGAGAAGCTTGAATGAGGGCCTTTCCTTGGCTAAAAATCCTTGAAAAAGATATCTTTGGAGAGTTTGGAGAGGGAGGAAGGATTTTAGAAGATCAATCCTCCAAGAAAACTCCACCAAATGAGAGTTTCAGATGAGAGAGAGAGTGTGGGAAGAGAGGAAAAAACCCTAGCCAAAACCCTTGCTGGAAAAGAAATGAAGGAGGAGAAGAGAGGTTCCCCTTCTTATAAGATAAGTTTTGTGGGCCCCGGTCTTCACAAAGCTGAAAATGGCATTTGCGGGCGCCGAATGAAAACGACGAAGAAGTCAAAAACGATCAGCGAAATTTCTACTTTCCAAAAAGTATATTTTTGTCAATTTCTGAAATTCTCGAAATTTGGGTACAGATCTTGTGTGAAAGGTCAGTTTTGCCCTTTTCCTCAAAAAATGTGATTTCTGATCATTAAACAAGTTGGCCAAAACATGAAAGTTGATGACCTAGATGAAATGAGTCAAAATACACAAAAATTGAGATTTTACAAACATCGAAGTTAAACTCCACAAGTTAACACACAATCCACAGGCGCCCCGGCCCGCGTCAAACCTAAGTCAATGGCTCTCAAAGGTTCCCAAAGCTAATCAAACATTCTAATCTAGCTTAATAAAATAAGCTAATCGTCCACTAACCCCTCTTATCAACTAATCACGGTTAAAAATATAATTAAATATTCCAAACCTGGGTCGGGGTCTAACAACCACCGAGGCCATCACTCATCAGATAGAGCACATGGACAGCTTCAAAATGCTTACAAAGGGCTACACGTCAAATTTCAGGTCATTTCGACAACATTTGACCATAGTTTGACACTCGGAAGCCAAATCAGGCCTCTCGGCGGCAAAGCTCTCCGGGATCATGGTTTCCAACACAGAGCCTATGGATCATCTTAAAATGACTCCAATAGGTTCCCTGTCAAATTTCAAGTAAATCGGACATCGGTTGACCGCACATCAAATCGCGACATCTTCATCGCGACAAAAGCAAGTCTACTAGTGATAGGACCCCAAACGGCTTCAAAACTCAAACAAAAGCCTATGGTTGGTCTTATTTATTGCTCAGGAGGCTTCACCTCAAATTTCAGGTCATTCCGACATCGTTTGACCCAGTTTCAACTTCTGACGGAAAATCAGTAGCTCTGCGCGACAAAGTCTTCGGCTTTCTCGGAAAATTGGAAACTTTGCAAAATAAAATGCAAGGATTCTCATCAGATTTTCTACAGGGAAATCAGGCCAATAAATTATCAAAATGTCAAGGAAAAATACAGAAGGAAAAAGAATCGAAAAACAGTAAAAACGGACACAAAACAGGACAAAAGGGGGAAAACCTCCCCCCCCCCCAGGGTCGCCAGCCCCTGCGACCCTGGGCGAGGGTCGCCGGCGACCCTGGGGCCCGGGATCGCCCGGTGGGCCCCAAAAACCCCGTTTTTCGCCATTTTTTTCACGATTCGAAGCATTCGACCTCTGGTATTTTCCAAAATTCATACTTTTGAGACACCAAATCCTCTAACATCAGTCAAAAACACGGGTTAATCATCAAGAGTATCGAAAACAACATTGATCGCCACCCGGTCAACCAAAAAAAGTGTGCTTTCTACCCGACCGATCGAGAAATCGACAGGACAGATGGCACCGACCCGCTGTTGGCAACCAACACCTGAAGTTACATGGTCATCCGATGTTGATCTGCATGAAGATCCATCGATGATCATCGCCAGAAGAATGCCAAAAGACGCGGCACGGCCCGCGACTCTTCAACTGCTCAACGACCACTTAATGCGATTAATTGACTAGCTTTATTACAGTCTTTAATCCATTTCTTTGGATGGACCAATCCGAAGCAAGTATCCGGGAGTTACAAGTCAAGAGATTCATGGCATTTAACCCATGAAACTCCTCCCATCATGGCGATTAAAGGCGATTAAATGCCCTCAATCTCCTCCGGCCAATCAGAAGCCAAGAAAAAGGAGTTACAAAATAAAGAATTCAATCTTGTAACTCCTCTCTTTATGTAGCTTTATGACAATTAAGGCTCATAAACCCTCCTAAATGGCTACCTAAAAGCCTATAAATAGGAGAGCTCTCCAAGAAGAAAAATTAAAAAACACACAGACAACAGACTGCAGAAAATCCGGAAACTCAGACAGAAAAAGGCATCAGAAATCTAAGAGAGAAAACTCTGCGGAAATCCTACACCAACCACCGCTACAAGGTGACAAAAGTCCCTTGGGGGGTACCCCCCCAAGGTCCTTGCCTTCTCCTTCTGCCTCCAATGGCTTAGACATGGCTTTTCAGCCCGTCTACTTGGCTTTTTATTGGACATAGGACCTCCTCTTGGTTTTTGTCCTCTAAAAACCTGAGGTTATAGCCAAGCCAAGCGAATCAATAACATCCTCTGTTCTCATCTGCATGGATGATAGCAAAGTCCATATATGGCTTGCGACCGTCAATCTGAACGGGTCCCCCACAATCTCCTGAGAAGTTAGATCCTCCTTTTCTTGCTTTTCATTGTAGTTTGTATTTTTTTTAAAGAGACAAAAAAATCACAACTCTTGTCTTTCATTATTGATAAGAATTGTAAATCGGCTATAAACGCCAAAATCGACTATAAACGCCAAAAATCGACTATAAATGCCAAAAAAATCGCCTTTCACGGCAAATTAAGAAAATGTCTCTTTTCTTAAATATATGTGCAATGGAAAACTTGAAAGAAGTTGATTTCCTTTTTACTTGCGAAGGTTGATCTCCGGATCACCACTTGTAATTCCAAGTAAAATAGAAAATCTAGCACACCCACAAAAAAAATGTTGATGCACGCCCTTGCCCCCCGGTTACGAAAGGGTTGGACCCAACGGACTCCCACGTCCGCCGACCTCGGTGGGACCAGGCAGGAGTGCGGTCCATCAGGGCATATATGAATAACCAATGTAGTCAAGTAAACACTTTATGGATCATTAAAAGTATAAATAAATAAAATAATGGTAAACGAATAAATCAATGGCAATCGAATAAAACACTAATCAATTAATAATTCGATGACGATCAAATAAATCAATGGCATTCGATAAAAACATTGGCAAACCACACATAGCTATATTCTCCTATTACCGAAGTAACAAGAGCAGACAGAATCGTAGCCACTACACGTGGGACCGGAAACAGAATCAGAACCGTAGCCACATACAAGTGGGACCGGCAGATCAAAACCGTTGCCATGGTCGGTACAGACAGAGTCCAAGCTGCAGCTGGCAGACAAATTAAAGATCCCAAGCCGGGTGATCAGCCCGACAAGGTGACCTAAGCCTAGTGGTGCCTTTAGTTTTTAAAACCTGAACCAATACAAATCAAAATAATAATCCCTTTGGCTCATGGGCTCACACTACAAGGCTCTGGCCCCATCTCGCCTTGAGGTTTTATTCTCAAAATACTAGTCCCTTTGGCCCATGGGCTCGCACTACAAAGCTCTGGTCCCATCTTGCGTCGAGGTTTTATTTTCAAAATATTAGTCCTATTGATGTATTTCCGAATGTGGCGAACCACTCAAATCTCCTTCCAAATCGATTCGAAGAAAACATACGAATTTCCATGGTAAACCTCTCAAATACACATCAAAGTAATTTGTATATAAATCATATGATCAATCCTTTCGAACATGGAAAACCACATGATTCTATAACAAATCACCGATGCTATTCAAATTAGTTTACCGAAGAATACATATACATTTTTAATATGGAATGGAATAGAATAATGTAGAATGACTTAATGACTTACCAAGGAACTATCTCAATACATGCTTAGCCTTTAAACATTGATTAATAAAAGAATATGTTTGATGCCAATGAAAATCCACAACATTTAAAATGATAAGCATTGAGACTTGAAAGATTCCCGGGTAATTTCACATATGCTCATTTTCTCATTGTTCTCCTTCCATCTCACAAATTTCCAAGTATCACAATTTACCCAAATCTTTCATGGGCTTTCAAGCATAAAAAGGAGATTGATGGGCCTTAAGATAAAGAGGAAAGGAGGGCTAAAACAGGCCTAAAACAAGTTTAGAAAAGGCCCAAGAATCAGCCTTAATCAGGCTAAAAAAAAAAAGAAACTCAGAAAGCCCCTCAAACCAAGCCCTGAAAGGGCCCAGAACTGGGCTGGGTCCGCTCGAGCGACCCTGGGCTTGCTCGAGCGAGGCCCATCCAGAGCCTGGTCCTCTCGAGCGGACCACTGGGTCGCTCGAGCGAACTGGGCTCTGTCCCAGCCCGATCCAAGTGCAGAATTTCCACTTTTCAGCCATTTTTACACCCTTCTTTCTCCTCCTTCCTTCTCTTCATCATTTCACAAATTTAATGGCCTCTCCTAACCTCCACAATCCTCATTAATCACATCCATACACTAAACTTTCGAATTAGTCTAAACAAATCATATAAAAGCAAAGCCTTCTTCATTTAACAAATCACTATAATTTGAAACAAAAGTTGAACCAAGGTGATTAAAAGAGAATGAAGATTTAGCTTCATGTAAGACAATATCTTAGGGAAAGATAACCATAACCATAGCTTAAAGCATTAAATGAATAAATCCATGAAAGGTAAAGAGGAACAAGAAATAGAATGCAATAACATAAAACCATTCATATTAAACACAACCATCAAATTAGCTGATTATTTACTTGCCTTGGGTCAAGAGGAGATGCAAATCACTCTAAGATGGTCCTCTTATAGTCCCAAGCTCCAAAATCACAAAACCCCCAAAAATAGCTCAAGAAGAAGCCCTAGAAAATCAACCCATTGCAAATCTCAAGGAAAACCTTTGTATATATGACAAAAACATTCTAAATGGTTTGGAAAACCAAGATTTGAAGAAAGAAATTCATTGCTAACCTTCTTGAAGCTCAAACAAGGAAGAAAGGCTTGGAAGAGGGGTCTTCTCTAGCTCAAATCTCTTGAAAATGGTGTCTTTGGAAAGCCAAGAGAGAGGAGAAGAAGATTGGGAGATCAATCCTCCATTTAGCACTCAAGATGAGGGATTTCAAAGAGGAGAGAGAAAGTGCTGGGAGAAAATCCTAGGCTCCCCTCTTGTTGCAGGAAAATGAAGAATGGGGAAAGAGAAGAACCCATTGTGGTTTTATAAAGGGTTAAGTGGGCTGGGCCGCATGGGCCCCAACATAGCAAAGGCTGAAACTAACATTTGTGGGTCCCGAATGAGATCGACGAAGAAGACAAAATCGATCAATGAATTGTTTACTTTCCAAAAAGTATATTTTCCCCAAATTCTGAAATTTCTGAAATTCAAGTACAGATTTGGGTGAAAGGTCAATTTTGCCCTTTTTCTCGAAAAACGTATTTTCTGATCATCGAATCAAAATGGTCAAAACATGAAAGTTGTTAAACTTCATAAAATGAGTCAAAAGGTGTAAAAATTGTAATTTTCCAAAATAAGAATAATTTCTCACAAAAATGCAAATCATATGGACCGGGTCAAACCAAGGTCAACGATCCTCAAAATCTCTAAGGCTATGAAAAATCTAGTTAAAATCAAAGACAAAGTCAAACCAATTCTAATCTCACTTAAAAAGCTAAACCATTATTAAAAAAATACTAAACAAAAGAACTGGGGATCGGGGTCTTACACATCTTCTTCCTCTCTCCACAAGCTTTCCATTTCTCTAACTTTCTTTGGATTTCTAGCCAAGCAAGCACCATCTCCACACCATTTCTTCTTGTCTAGCAAGCTCAAGGTTAGGGATTCTTTTCCCCTCTTTCATATGGTCTTTTTATCTCTTCAAGAGCTTGTTTTTCCATGCTATTAAAACCCATTTTTGAAACGGGGGTTTGTGTTAGCCAAAAATGTGATTTTTGTGTATTGTATTTTGGGGCTTTTGTGTAGATTTCGTGGATCACCCTTTTGATTGGATTTTTGTGAAGCTTTGCTTGGCATTGGACTAAGGCAAGTGATCATTTTGGGTTTTCATGTTGTATGTGTGATTTAGGGCATTTTGCTTTTGGAAAATGTTGCCTTTTTTTCTAAGTTGTTCCATTCTATAGTAAGTTTGAATCATTATTAAATTGCTTAATAATTTTCAAGCATGGTTACTAATCATCTTCTAATTTTGAAGTTTTATTTGGATTTGGAAGCTTGTGCCTTGTTAAATGTTTAGAAGTTGATTGATAACATGATTTATTAGTGAATGATTTAATGTTTTGAAGTGTAAAATTGTGATATGGAAGATATAAAATGTTTGAAATCATCCCTTGGAGAGCATGGTGGCTCAGGGAATACAAGTTAGTTCAGAAATGAACAGAAGGAAGAAAAGTTGTGAGAAATCTGGGCTGAACATGCACTGCCCGAGTCCAGTCGGTCACTGGCGGCTAGCCGAAATGGACCGAAATGTGGCGGTTCCTTTTCCCGAGAGCTGCATTTCTCTGTTTTTCGTTCAGCGGTCAACCGCCGGTCAGCTGGCGGCTAGCCGACATGCCCCAATTCGGCTAGCCGACAGGTGACCGAGAAGCCGACCGAAATTTGCAAATTTACCTATTTTTGAAAGATTTCTGTAGGAATGAAAACTAGACTTGTTTAAGACTTTTAACTTGAGATTGTGCATATGAAGTCCGAAATACCTCTTAACTTCAGAGGCACCAATCCATCTTATTTTCCGGTATTTGGATTTCAATTACACAAGGGTCAACGAATGGTCTTAACATATGCTTGATGGACTTTCGTTTTCAAACTCCAGTTTTGATACTATGAATATCATCGTGTATTGTTTTGAATTTCAAGTACAAGCTCATTTAAGAAATTATTTCAAGAAAAAGAAAATAGTCGTGCCCTCGCTTTGAAATTTCAAGTACAAGTTTGTCTAAAGATTTGTTTTTAAGAATAAACAAGGGGACTACTTTCGTGTTTTTGACATGTTACTAGTTCATGCTATCGTGTCTTGTCTTGCTTGCATCGTCAACCTTGTGCGTGGTCGATGAGGAAAATATAAGAACTCGGTCTGGGCGGCACCCTTAACCATGGGGCGAAGCGTGTCAACCACGGGCTTCAAACGGCGAGTCTCTACTCGCTTGACAAGTAGTTTTCCCCTTTTTGTGTGATTTCTCTCGTGCATTCATGAGTTTAAGTAAACACCATTGAGCTTAGACTGCCCTTCCAGTCTGATCCACTAGTTAGGGGGTTTTTTAAACATAAGGACTATCTGCAGATTAGTCGTGTAGTCTATACACATCTTTGCTTTGTTCCGGTTCTGTGGCCGGTTTACCCTCCCACCTTATGTGGCTTGGGCCTTCGCTTTGTTTAGTTCAGCTTTGCTTTGTCTGTGCTTACTCTTGTCATCATGTATGATGGAGAATGGATGGGCTCTTGTGGATTACTATTCATGATATTATATGTATTCATGCTAGTTTCGTGTTGTATATCATTCATGGACTCTTATTTTCTTGATAAGCATCTTGTTCATGCATTGTTCTTAACCTTGTAAATCTGTTTCAAGTTTAGTAAAATATTTTAAATATTGTTTCCTTTAAAGCTTTGATTTTTACTTATGTTTTTTGCCTAAATTGATCACCTGCCAAACCGTTGTGTCTGATATTCTACACTTTGGTGCTCTAGGTAGCAAGTTTCCGTCTTGAGCTAGTTCGAGTGCAGTTGGCTTTTGGGCCATGAGTTTTACAGACTTGTTGTGTCAGCGATGTCATGTAGACGTCATGCTTGACTCCGGAGTTACGTTACACACTGGGGTAGTAATTGTTCTTAGCTTGATATTCTATACAGCTTTTGTTAGCCTTTTTCTTAGGAATGTAATTAATGCACTTGTTAATTTATAACTTGAATATGCTCGGGTAATGATAAGCCTGTTACTGTCAGCTCTGTATATTTTGATATCATGTTTTGTTACAATCTGAGCTTGAATATTGTTATGACAGCTTTACGTTGGTTGGTTGAGTGCGACACGGGATCCAATGGCCACGGACTCCGGGTCGTAACGCCTTGTAAGCTTCCGCGAAATGTTTTGATGTGTTTGGGAATTTTGCCTTCCTCACACATGCGGATCCTGGGGAGAAATACAAAATTTTAATTAACACCAAATCACGCTCCCCGAGATCGGATCACTGCAGGATCCTGGTTTTGGGGCGTGACAATTGCCCTTAACTAAGTGTGTATCCAATTAGATGGTGTGTCAATCAAGCATTCACACTTTGTAAAAATTAAATCATCAAAGCCCACTTGCAGAAAAAGGTTCGTGGGTTAAGGAAAGAAGATCTTACAGTAAATCCACACAAATCTTTAAGCTGTGCAAGCTTAACCTCTTTTGGCAAATTTCGCAATTCTGAGAGCAACTTGTTTGCTTAAGAGCAAATCCTCGCAGTTTCTTTTTTTTTTATCAAATCTCCACCCACTGCAAACTTTCCAATAAAAAATCTTGTTAGTAATTCCTAAAATAAAGTACTACCCTAATCTAAAACAAAGAAATAAAATATGAACAATCTAATTTAAAAACAAAATCTTAGAGATTGCAAAGTTATTTAAACTAATCAAATTAAAATTCAACTAACAAACAAAGAAAAACACAAACTAATCTAATCAAACCTAAAAATCAGTTTTTTTAATTAATTTGCTGTAATTTGAAAAAAAATCTTTAAATTTTTTTTATTTTATTATAATTTCAAAAATACTAGAAAAATCAGAAAAATCTGAATTTTTTTTTAAAAAAATAAATGGAAATAAACTACACCTAAATGCAACAAAGTTTTGAAATCAAACTAAATTATGAAATACTTAACGATGCAACCTAATGACGAATGCGAATGCGCCTAAAAAGGAAAAAAATCATAATTAATAAATAAAAAAAGAAAAATCAGATTTTACTCCCCAGCAATGGCACCAAAAACTTGATGTGAAATTAAGTTCAATCTTTTAATACTGCAAGTGCACAGCTGTCTTTTTGAGACAATGGCAAGTACAGGTCGAATCCCACCGGGAGCGCTACTGAAATATCTTTTTTTTTTATTAAAATCTGATTTTTTCTATAATGAAAATAAAAACAGAACTAGATTTGAATGAGAGATAAAGCTACTTTGCAAGATGAATGAATAACAATAATGATAAAGGTAGATCAGAGCAACAAAGAGTCCATTAATTAATTTCAATTCTCAAACCACATACTTTAATTTAATCTTTTACCTTGCAATTAACTCAGATCAGAAACAACTCAATGTTTCTGATCTAGAAGATATTTTTCTTTAAAATTCAATTCTTAAGCAGAAGAACCCAAGATCTCCATCACCTCATAAAATATAAATTACTTTGAGCGTCAGTTAACAAATTAAGCATAAAATATCAAAGGCATAAAAACCTAAGTATATTATATCAAAAGAAGATTAACTGATCAAAAAGATATTTATTTAAAATATAAAGTGGAGGTTTGCCAACGGCGCGAAGGCAGATCTATTATTCCACTAAACATGCATCATAGAGACATAAAGATTAAATTAAAGACAAAGAATGAAAAGAAAATCACTTAACTTCACTTTGTGCTCCGATCCAAAAGAATTTACTCCTCTATTGCAAAAGACGTAATTTTCATTGAGAACTTCAACTTTACAACTTCTCCTTCACAAAGATTCTCCTTCAAAATAAATCCTTGGACATGGCCCAAAGCTACCAAAATAAAATAATGGAGAAAAGAAGTTAGTAAGAGAAGGTGTGGCTAGGAGAGAATAAATTAATAAAGAAAGATGGGATCCCTTGTTTGGACGTGTGGGAGTGTTTAAATAGGGCATGAGTTCCCTATTCTTTCTCTCTAGATCCTCTTTTTTAGCATAAGAATCTCCCTTCTTTGGTAGGTCTTCTTCTTGCTTTCAAGCTTGCAAGATTTGGCAAATAATGGTAGAGATTTTTGGAGAGAATCTTCCAAAGCTATTTTTGTAAATTCCTTGCTTGCTCACACCTTCTAAATTTTACTTTAAGAAAATCCTCATGAAATGGACCCACTTTCTTTGATAAGTTCTTCAAACAAATATGAAATTGAATTTGTCGCAAAGCTTGGCATGGTGTGGGACCACATGGGGAGTGCACACACCTTGAAGTGGCATGGCTTGGATATTCTCTGTGAATTTCTTTTCTTAATTTCTTTTCAAGGCAGGTCCCAATTAACTGAAGATTCCCTAAAAGAATAAAAAGAATAATTCAGCCATAACATGTTTAAAATTCATAAATGTCATGCATAGGACCCGAATGAGATCATGCACATGAATGCACCATTGGATGATTTCCATGAACTAATTGATGACGCAAGAATCAAAAAGCTAATTTGTGTGACACTAAGATGATGATTTCATAAAATTCATGCAAGATTGATGATTTTGAATGATTTTGACTAAAATTCCAACTTTGATGCTCAAATGCATGGAATTATGAAATTCTATGAAATTGAGTGCAAATTGCCCTAATTAAGTCCACAAAGTAACATAAAATGATGAATGAGAACTACATTTTTGTGGACTTATCATATAGTATCCCGGTTTTGCATTCCCAAGGAATTCATAACAGATAATGGCCCATGGTTTACATCCCAAACAAAAATGAACGAGTTGTGCACAAAATACGACATGGAACTGCATCATTCAACCCCATATTATCCCCAAGAAAATGGTCAAGCCGAAGCAACCAACAAGACCTTACTGAAGATCATCAAGAAGACTATGCGAACCGCCGAAGGTAGTGATTGGCCAGGCTGTATGGTCGAAGCATTGTGGGCATATCGAACTTCTATAAAATCTCCTACAGGAGAAACCCCATACTCTCTGACCTATGGAATGGAAGCAGTCCTTCCCCTCGAATTCCTTCATTCATCACTGCGCGTCCAGCTAAATGAAGATATGACAGAAGACCAAATGAGAGAAGCATTGCTACTTCAGCTAGACCTACTCGATGAGAAAAGAATGAAAGCAGCAGAACATCCACAAGTATACCGGAAGCGGATTGCCAGAGCTTACGATAAACATGTCAAACAAAGAAAATTCAAAGTTGGCGACTTCGTGCTAAAGTGCATCACTCCATCTCAGCTTCCACATCCCAGAGGTAAGTTACGACCCAATTGGGAAGGCCCTTATGTAATTAATGAAGTATATCCTGGAAATGCATATAGACTAGTGAATGCAGAAGGGGAAAAGCTCCCCGATCGATGGAACGCTATGTACCTAAAAAGGTACACAATATGGCCCCTCCCTATTTCTTACAAAGTATTACCCTCCTTGCTCCTTAGTGTAGTTATAGAAATCCCGTAGCAGGATCTAAGAGATGCACTATGATCAAGCTTGGAACTCGAACACACACCAACACTTAAAAATACACAAAATGGTGAGTCTGCCCCACACAAATTCCGCACGATTAAACCCATCCAATGTGAAGGCTTGTAGGTGAGTTCGCCCAAGTCATGAAAGCTTCTTGATCGTCTGTAAAAAAAAAAGGGTGTTTAGTTATAAGTCTTAAAAAGAATAAAAAGTTTCGTGACTAGTTTGGGTTCGTAGCCTTTTTAACCCGAGCCAGTAAGCCCGTAGGGGTATTTACGTACCTAGTGCCCTAAAGCCATCTAGTTTGGGAGTCATTGGCCTAATGCTCGTTACAGGGTTAATTAGAAAGCTTAAGGGACCTTGACATTTCACAGTCAGATGCTTCAAAAAAAGTGTTTAGTTAGAAGTCTTGAAAAGAATAAAAGTTTTGTGACTAGTCTGGGTTCGTAGCCTTTTTAGCCCGAGCCAGTAAGCTCGTAAGGGTAATTACGTACCTAGTGCCCTAAAGCCGTCTGGTTTGGGAGTCATTGGCCTAATGCTCGTTACATGGGTTAATTAGAAAGCTTAAGAGACCTAGACATTGCACAGTCAGATGCTTAAAAAAAGTGCTTACTTAGAAGTCTTAAAAATAATAAAAGTTTTGTGACTAATCTAGGTTCGTAGCCTTTTTAGCCCAAGTCAGTAAGCCCGTAGGGGTATTTACGTACCTAGTGCCCTAAAGCCATCTGGTTTGGGAGTCATTGGCCTAATGCTCATTACATGGGTTAATTAGAAGGCTTAAAGGACCCAGGCATTGCACAGTCACATGTCCCAAAAAAAATCTATTAGAATTAGGCTCACTGGAGTGACATGGGTACTTATTCAGGCGGACTAAGCAGAAGGTGATCGAAAACCACAACACTAAGGAAGCACGGTGACTCACCACCTCCACACACGAACACTACTCACAAATGAGCCCCGGAGGTGGTCAAGTACTTTCTAAAGTTCAGCCGAAAAGACTAAGCAGCTACAAAAGGCGGCCTGTGAGGGCTCGACCTCCAAAGGATAGTTAGGGAAGATTACGTTGCCACCAAGGTGACAATCATGGATCGAGAGGCTAATCCACTTTCATGCTCTCGCACACAGCCGGAATGAACACTAGTCTTATGCTAGGGCATTTTATATATATACACATACGAATATATGTTTATCTCAAACAGCTTCCCATTCTGGGTCCTCATCACATACACAACTGCCACGAACACTCACTAGCCTACACACACTCACCTCATACATACTTTCACTAATAATGACTTTTGGTTGGATGCAGGAAAAATATATCCCTAAGGTCCCATTTCCATTTTGTTATTTAAAAAAAAAAAGAAAAAAGAGAAAGCTTGAATACTAAAACCCCTTGACATTTTTACCGAGAAAGAAAAATGCTACCTTAGCCAAACTATGCAGGGGCCTAAATATATTAAACTAACAAGTTTGTTTTGAGACTTTGCAGGGAACCCAACCCCGATCACATCCAAAACATCCCACAAGTTGGGGCATTTTTTTCATACGGGTATTGTTTTGTGCACAACTCCTTATAACTTGAAAAATGATAATGATTGATGAAAATTATGAATCTTGTCTGTTTGATGCCGTCGATTGAATTTGACTACTATTATATACCATGGACAATGTCTGCCATGGGATTTCATGATAAAATATGGCGATCGTTAGCATATGCCTTCATATCTATAGATGATAATGTAAATGCCTCAAAACATAGAGTTGCGTAGGTCACAAGTGTCACACACTCAGGTACTCCCTGTTATTTGAGAACCTAATTCTATGTTGCTTACTAAGTTTAGACTGATGTGAGAATGTAGTTATTTGATTTTTATCATATAAACCTCACTTTATTTACCCTGAGCTACTAATGCTCCCTTTGTGAGACTCGCATACCTAGGCACGAATTTTGAGATTCTAGAAAAATTTCGGCACTCTCCCCTTTTTTTTGGGAGCCTGAAAAACATCAGGTATAAAACTTGTCACCTATAAGGGAAAAACACACTTCACATGATCCCTCGGTGCTCCTCAAAGAGTTCATTCCATCATCATACACACAACCAAGGCACTTTTAAGTCGAACTACAAAGCATGCACTCACATCATAAATGCTACATCCACTTGTGCACATCATATAAATCATAATACATACATCAAAGTGAAAGAATGGACTTAGAAAGAACATCCCTCTATCATATATACAACACCAATGATCAACAACTAATAATCAACATCAATAGATAACAAACACCAATCATAACTACTGTAACAACAACAACATAGGGCCTCGATCATCTCTACGCAATTCCCAATAGAATAGGAGGCCTCGCAAGAGTATGACTCCAAGAAAATGTACCAGTATGGAAAGTCCCTCCAACATCTCACGTAATTCCCCAATGCTCCAAATTCACACTGAAATCTTTAAGGGGTCCATCTCCGATACAATCGACTCATGTAGGAATCAACCGAAATGACCTTATAACACCCTAGCTATCATGCGACCCTGTTAACGACATGCCTAATAACAATTTGTGGTGTGTGGAGCCATATATCCTATCAAATAAATATTTCCCCTCCTGCACTGTAGTCAACTTATCAGCTAGGCCGCCCTGATGAGGACGCCAAGTGGCCTGCCATATTAAATTCCATAAAAGAAACCAACCAACTAAATTAAAAATTAAAACCAAACTTGGACTTAAAGTAAAAGACTTAAAAATCAAATTAAACTTAAACTTAAACCTGAATGAAAAACTTAACCAACAAAGCAGAGAAAAGGAGGATGCACACCTTGTGGTTCCCCAGCTCATTCAAGATGAATTGGTGGCCCTATTGCACTCTTCCTCATCCCTCCATGCCGAGACCAATTGGGGTTGTTGTGGGACGTCCTCCACTCTTCTTTTACTCTGTAAAAACAACAGATTAATAATCAATAAAACCCAAAAACCAACCAATGGAAACAAACTTGATCTAAAAACAAATAGAAACAAAAAAAAAACATAATAAAAAAACAAATCACCAATGATAAACTAAAAAAAAATCCGACTAAAAAAGGGCAACAAATAAACAAACAAACCAACCAACTAAAGCTACATAAAAAAAAATTAATTCACAACCAAACCAACACAAACTAAAAACAACATAAAACATGAAAATCAAATTAATAAACTTTAAAAAAAAGAGCCAAGCTAATAAAATGAAACCAACAAAAGGAAATTAAAACTAAACAAAACCAATTTTAAAACTCAATTAATCCACAACTAAGCTAAAAGACAAAGTTAAAACACACCTCATAAACACAATCCACAAAAAACAATAAAACACATCTAGAAATTACCAAAACTGATTCTAATTTAACTAAAACACTCAACAAACCTAATCCATGGCCCACTCCTAAAGCTATCTTTGATCAATAATTATCCACTTTGCAAAATTAGGACCGGACCACTTGGGTTCAAGATTTTTTGGGTAAAAATAATGAAAAGTGAAAGAAAGGGGACCATGTCCAATTCAAACAAACAGACTAAATATCACAAACCAATTCAAAACAACACTAAAATGTATAAAAGGTTTAAGGAACTTAAACATGAATGTGAATATGATAAAACCCACCATCACACATGATAAAACAACATAATTAGAACAATTTATCTAAAAACAAACAAACTAATCAAACTTGAACAATTGACTTAAACAAAAGAAACAACACTCACTTGGAAAAAGGATGAGTTGAAGGCTTTGACATTTAGAGTCTGGAATTACTAAAAAGTGTGCAAAAGAGAATAAGGGACTCCTTCTACATACAAAATGTGAGAAATCATTGTTTCAAGAGATTGGGCGCCAACCATGCATGCACTTATGTCCTCATTCATCCATGGAAGCCTAAAAAAAGGTATGAAAAATGATGATCAAACATAAATGAAAAAAACAATGATGATCAGACAAAAAAAAATACAGAAGAAAAAAAAAGCAAAAAAGAAAAAATAGGAAAGCTAAAGAGGCACATACACAAAAGAATGGCACATTGTCAAACCAAGCACTGCCCCATCATAAGGGATCACGTCACGTCATGTGTGTTGGAAATAGGGTGGGCCTCTAGGATAGGTTTCAAAAACTTTTGACCCACTTGACGCAGGGATCAACTATCCAGAAAGCTATAAAACCCAATCCAAGATCCATGTCCTCAATCTCAGTCATCATGATCAGTAAAACAATTTATCTAGAAGATAAAAACAGCAACTAATAAATCTACAACATGCAAGGAAGTAGATTATACCTTTGGAGTTCGGTTGTGCTCTAATGGAGAAGTTGAGTCTTTCTTTGATGATGAAACGCTTTCACTAATCAAATAAGGATCTCCAAGACCTCTTGATCTTCCACGCTATGACCCGTATCAGATTCTCCTTTTCTCAAGAAGATGGTGGGATCTCCAAGAGAAAACTACTAGGAACTCTAGGGAGGAACTAGAAAGAAAACTAGAAGAGGGAAGAGGAGAAGAGCTCGTGCAACACTTGCACTAGGAGGCCTTGGGCGTGAATCCCTAGGTGGATTTATGCATGGACGTCCAAGGCCTTGTTCTCCTCTTATTTATAGCTTTTGCAAGCCAACTTACTAATTTCCATTAGAAGTCTTACTTCCAAAAATTAGTAACTATCTCTTCTTAATTAAAATAGAAGTCTTACTTCCATTAATTAATTAGTAACTTACCATATCATAATTAGAAGTCTCACTTCAAATATGATTAGTATCTTTCTAATTCCTTTCTAATTAAAATAGAAGTCTCACTTCTACTAAAATTAGTAAGTCTACTATTACCACTATTAGAAGTCTCACTTCAAATAGAAATAGTAACTTTCCTTTTAGAGTTCAACTAGAATTAGATACTTTCTAATAATTGGGCTAGCGTGGGGACCACTAGGGATTCCTTAGAAAGCTGGCTCCAACTGGGACACGCGACCCCACATCTCATGTGTAATCCGGGCCCACAGTTAATTGCAAATAACTCCACTATATAAATGCAATTGAACTCCAGTCTTAGGAATATTACATAGAAGACCCTAAACTTCCACATTACCACAAGTAGACCCCTCTATCAATATCCATGGATCAATTGGACCTGTCTTCCAAACTTGATCCATATCTTATTATCCTTGAGTCCCAATTAATTATAATGATCATAGGTACCTTTCCAATTAACTCTTAATCGGAATGGGTGCGCACTTACCAATGATAAATCCATTAATTGGCAGAAGGGGATATTAGAGATAGATTCCTTCTTGACTATTGAATGTTCCCACAGCTCTACTACCATGTACCCAAATCACCGAGGTGTTGACCTACAGTTGGCCTCACTCATTGGTGACTCAAAGCAAATGAATAGATAGAAACTTGAGTTCATTAATGTCTCAGGATTGAGAGCCTATTGCTAGGGAATTATGAGAGCAGACCTTAAAATAAAGACAGTGTTTATAAGGTGCTTCTCATGGTCCTTCAATACATCCAATGTACCAGCACTATGATCCAGAATCTTCCATTCTGATGATCGAGACAAATCACACTATCTCATAGTGATCAAAGTGCTGCAACCTTGTCAGTATGAGATGTCCAGTCTCATCACTGGTTGTGAATATATTTTAAGTATAAGATTTGTCATACATGTCTCCCGTATGTGGATCTCATCCATACACATGTATTACATCTAATATACTTGTGGACCCCGGTTCATCTCATGAACCATCATGTCATTCGTATTGGTTATGTGCAAGTATATAATAAATCACCATTCATCTCATGAAAGGAAAGCATGAATATACTGATAAATAAAGAAATTAATCAATTTATTATATCATCTACTGGATTGAGTCCATAAAACTAATAATGTGCACACTAGTCTCATCACGCATACATTTAACGTTGTCCATTGCATCCCATGGCATCTCCATCAATTCAGAATGGTTACCTCTGCAAATTATAAAACTGAGTACTAACGAAGAAAAATGCATAATCTTTTTAGTATTTGTTCAATACAGGATCTCAAAGAGAAAGCGCGAACACTAAAGGAGAAGGACCTACAAGCACACTGGTGGAGACAAGTTCACAGACTTCGGCAAACAAATGATGAAAGAAAGCAACAACGATCCTTAACATTGGAATTACGGAAAGCTCTTGAGGTAAGTACCCCTAACTATGATCTTCATGATTTTACCTCACGTCTGGATATTGAGTCGCCGTAGGCCTCCCTTAAGCGCTTATAATCGGTACGGCAACCATAATACCGTGTTCTCATGAATTGTGTGTTCGCCGACTCAAATCTTGATGTTGGAGGAAGGAAACCGTGTAATTCGAAACTCTTCATGATAAGCACAAAAAGATGATCGAATCTACCCTAGGTTCTCGTCTAAGGTTGGGTGAAGACCAAGATCCCTAGAGAGTGATGGTTATTCCGATGACCAACTTCCATTGATTTAGCTTTTTTTTATGCATACCCGAGTTTCAAAATCAAACATCTCTTCAAAAATACATCTCATTCTCACATGCACTCACACTATTGCTTGAACTATGTTTATGGTTGCCATTAAGAACCCCATTATTACTAGTTAGTTTCAACTATGCTTTGAACACTCAACTGTGGATAAAATTTAAAAGACGTTATATGTGACAATTTGAATTGAATTTTATTACAAGAACAAATGAACTTCTGATAGTGACTTAGCTAATTGAAAGATCGACTTTTGATTCAGACCACTGGGGCACAGTTCCCACCACCATTTTAAATTTAGCAACTGGGGCATAGTTCCTAACCCGCCACGTGGCATTGCCACGGGCACCGAGGCATAGATCTCGGGTTTCCAATCAAATCGGTAGGCACGTAACTTCTTCTTTTCCTTTTTTCCCCTAAATTCGAACCGATCCTAGAAAAATGAACCTCACCTTTGGAATGAGTTTGCAATTGCATACTTTCGTAGGTGGCCACTCCCGCGAGCTCAAAAGCTCCTGTGAGTCATGAGTGTTATGTCTACTTTTTTGGAGCACAACCCTCCATGTGCTGTTCTCCAAAGAGGGGCATACTGTAGACACCTCATTTGCCCCCCTATGATAGCCTTAAATATCTGTCATATATAGCGGTGCCCCCATTTCACCCATAATTGGATGATTAATGGCATAATTCAGATTTATTAATGACGATGAAGATGCTTGTTGATAGTTTTAGACTTAGTTCAACGACTTCTAGAAATTCGTGAGAAGAAAGTCAAATCGCATCAAGATCTCGAGTCCAACTCACATTTCACACAAGGGGCTGACCACTACACTAACTCTACATATTCCAGATCACTTAAAGACAAGCTTAGGCCAATCATTACGAAGATTACACCTAGCTTGCCTAAATACCACCCGATTACCCTAAGTTAGGACGCCACATCCATTGATCCAAGAGCTCCCCTTCTTTCCCAGCCCCTAATCATTAAGACAGTTGGACCCTTGGATTCTTCACTTTGAGGGCTTTCCGTCCATATATAGAATTCCGAGATCCGACGGGCAAATCAAAAATCATAAAAGCAAGTCCCACACCCACGAGGCGCCCGCGTGAAAAATCACCTACCATTTCTAGACCTCCGATCACCCAAAAAATCAGTTCATCTCGATCTACCTTTCCGCCGATGTGTAGAACGCCGAAATCCAGCGAGCATATCAAAATCTACGAAACCTGGGTCCCAGTGATCATTACCCGAACTAAACCCCACTGCGGCCAACCTTTTGGACACCAAACCTCATATACAGACATGGACCCCACACATAAGCCCAATTTGACCCAGCTCAGCAAACCCAAGCTCCAAACCCATACCTAAACTCTAACCGGAACCAAACCCAAACCTGAAATCCAACCCACCTAACCTAACCCAGGCCTGCACCCAACCTATACCTAACCCAGACCTGGCCTATCAGCTGCATGGGAGAGGAGAGTCCACGAGATTTGGACTCTCCCGTCCCCCTGATGTCTCTCTCTCCCTCTCTATCTCTAACTCTCAATCCCTATCTAAACACAAACCATGCGCAGAATCCTCCCATCACCCTCTCCCTCGTCTTCAGCCATCCCATTTCCCAGACGATCATCTCCCTCTCAACCACCATCCTCCATCAACCATCCATCACCTCCCCCTGATATCTCTCTCTCCAATCTCCATCGCATCTCCCCCCACTCCACCATCATCATCATCCTCTCCTTTCATCATCATAGGCCCATCTCCCTCATCTCTCTCCATCAACTCACGCATACACAACTTCCTCCATCACCCTCCTCCCAGGGCAAATCTGATCCCGCTCTCACTGCCATCATCTCCATCACCTCCTTCATCTCTAGCCCACGCAGAATCCCCACTCAGCCAGCCTCCCATCTTCATCTCCACCCTCTCCCTCAAACGATCATCTTCATCTCCCTCACGCTCATCACCATCTAACTGCAGATCTCCATCATCCTTCCACCATCTGCACCCCGTTCATGATCTCATGCCCATATTCTTGCTGTGCAGAACCTCCCTCATCACCCAAGCGATCACCCTCCATCTCCACCCTCCTCCATCTTCATCTCATCGTCCCAGCACCATCCCTCACCGTCTCTCTCTTGCAGCCATACTCCAGAACCAGATCGTCACCCACTTCTTCTTCTCGTCTGCAACCCACTCCACGCACAAAGCCTCTCTCCGCCATCGTCTTCCTCGTGTGGATCCGGCCTTCACCCTCGCCACCGGACTCCGAACCAGGTAGGAGCCTCCCCACCTCTCTTTGCATTGCATCTGCCACACCAGCAACTCCCCCCTTTCTTTCTTTCTTCTCTCCCTTTCTTTTTCCCCTTTCCCTGCAATGCAAACCCTTCTTTCTTTTCTCTTTTCTTTCTCTCCCTCCTTCTTCTTCACTGCACACCCATTGCGCCCGTACCCACCTGCACGTCCCATCTTCTTTTTCTTTTCTTTTTTCTTTCTTTCTTTTCTTCCTCCTTCTCCTCCCTGCGCACCACACTCCACTGCACACTGCCTGCATATCCCCTCTTTCCTCTCTTTTCTTTTTCTTTCTTTCTCTTCTTCTTCCTCCACTGCACACATCCTACACCCCCTGAACCCATCTCCTTTTCTTTCTTTCTTTCCCTTTCTTCTTTTTCTATTCTTCTCCATCTTCACTGCACTCCACTCGCACCACCCTCTCTCTTTCCTTTTTTTTCTTTCTTTTTCTTCTCTTCTTTTTCTCACTTCCTCTCTCCCTGTCGCAACCCCGGACCGGGTTAAGGAAACCAAATCCGGAATCGGACGGGTGATGCCACGCCACGTGCATCTCTTGGTTGGCTAATCCGTTCACGGAATTATGAATTACATTTATCCGTGCACGTGATTTCCCACAGGGTTACGCGGTGAGGATTGCACATCCCAATCATTTACACATAGACATATCAAATTCACATTCGAGATATGCGGAAGCGTGTAGTAAATCATATTAGTACCATTCCATTCCTTAGGCAAGACTGATTTATATAGATATGACAAGATATCAAAAATGAGCAATGATTATTAGCATAATTCCCAAAAGTAAAGTTAAAGTTTATTACAAAAGATCAGATTCTATAGAGTTTCCCCAAAAATAAAGGCCATTACATCCACTTAGAATAAACCCAAAAAGATGATAAACATAACCCAAAAAGTGGTGCGTTCTCAAAGCTTATCGGATTTCTGCATGACAGTCGTCCGCTTGCCACTCGATTACTCGTTGCGGGTCCCACCCGCCTCTCCAATGACTTCTCCTCAATCGGCAATGGGTTCGGGAACCCTGAGTACCAAATAAATACGAATCAGACACGACGGTCTGGCAGGTGGGCGAAAAGATATAACAATAATTTAAAACAATGATGCCTTTTAGAAATATAATGGAACCTGGATAAATAATAAATTTCATAAAAGAAGAATACATCATTTAAAAGAGGTACATATGCAATAAAACATGTAAGGTAACAAAGATTCGGAAACTAACAAGATGGCAACCACACAAAGCTAAATACTCTCTCACAAAAGTGATGAGAGCACATCGGGACATTGATCTCAGTCACACGAGGTGAGAAGAATCAACGACGTTAACCTTAGTCACACAGGTGAGGAGAGTCAGTGATTTTATACAATAAATACATATAATACTCTGCGGGACCACGGTAGCGAACCGGGTATATCGGGGCGAGGTGGGAACCATGCTGTAGTTGGTATAATAGATTGTGGGATCTCCAAACTGGTGGATCAAACCGATAAGGTTATCCAAGCTTAGTGGTGATGACTCATAGGTAACATGCAAAAAATCAAAACAATTGAATACACATAACGGGGCGGAGTACCCATAGGTACAAAACACATTTGTGTCGGGACGGGCCTAAACGGATCAGCAATATGCTAAAACAATGCTCTCGGGACAAGTACAGTCACATATCATGAGTTTGAAATCCAAGAGTAGAAGTTTGGTTAAAAATCAAATACGAGCGGATCCTCATACATTTTCGGGCTAGGCATTGAGGTTTCAAGGTTGAACCAATGTGAATAAGGTTCCGTATGTCGGTTATGATATAAATTGGTACTCTTTAAGAATTAGGGAATCCCTGGTCCTTATACACATTGACCAACCTAGAAATCCTCAATGAATCTCCATAATGGATTTTTTTTCTTTCCTTCGAACTTCATACGACGCTCTACAAGTCCTTACATTGCATTGGGGCTCCAAACAATACCTCCCCAAGCCTAACAACAATGTTTCAAGTCTTTAAGTATTGACCCGGGCATGACAGGCAGTTCGCTCTAGCGGACTAGGAAGTTCGCTTAGGCGAACTGCTCTCTGTTTGGGGTTTGCTTGAGCAGACTAAGGTTCGCTCGAGCGGACCTGCTTGGATCAGGTTGGCTCGAGTGATCAGAAGGTTGGCTCGAGCCAACAAGGTTCTGTGACGGGTTCGCTCGAGCGATATGTCAAGGTCGCTCGAGCGAACTGTCCAGAAACCTATTTTCTGTGTACATGTCGGCTCTTCTTCTTATCCTCCTTTCATCCTCTTTTGGGCATCCTTTTATACATACATTTGAGGGTCTCAAAACCTCATTTAAGCCCCATTCAATCCATCATTCACTCCTCTAACAACCACTCCATCAAAACATTAACTTCTCAATCACTTCCACTTTATTCCATGCAAGGCAAACTCCATTAATGAAAATCCATAAATGATCTTTTAACAAGACAATAATGCATATGTTTTCAAGAAAACAATTAAAAATAGAGATTAGCCTATCAATATGCATATTTCCAAAACCATTAAGTCTCATAAAGACAACATAGGTGAAAGCAATTATTAATAGTTCTAATTTTCATAAGCAAGAAATCATGAAATCAACCCATTCATCCACTTGCCTTAGGTCCAAAGCTAAGCAAAACAAGCCACTAATCACCTCTCCAAGCTAACACACCCAACCTACACAAAATCCCCATATACAAACCCTAAATATTAAAAACCAAATTAAAAGAAAGATAAAACTTCCAATAAAGAAGATGGAGAGTCTCAAGGGCTAAACAAATGTAAACCTAGGAGATGAAGGCAAAAGCTTACTAGCAAGGTCTACAAATAGGTAGAGAGAGCTCAAAAGGGGCTCTAATGGTGATGAATGCCTTCACAAATGGTACCAATAGGAAGTTCTTGAGGTGAGGAAGATGATCATGGAGTCCATTCCTTGATTGACAAAAGTTAGGTGGTGATTGATGAGGAAGAGAGAAAAAGGGACAAGGGAGAAAACAATAGAGCTTGAGTTTCTTCTTCTTCAATGGAAAAATGAGCAAGGAAGGAAAATGGAGAAGAGGGCTCCCCTTATATAGCAAGTGGGGATGGGGCCCACAACTTAAAAGACTTCTCGGGCTCAAAACATCGACTTCGGGACCTCAAATGACTTCGACGAAGAAGACAAAGTTGTTCAACGAAATATCTAGCTTCCAAAAATTAAAGTATATGTTTTGCAAGTTTTGGTGACATTGAAATTAGTGTCCAGATTTTGGGTAAAAAGACTGTTTTGCCCTCAAATTGAAAAAAGTCTGATTTCGGGCCCTTGAATAGGAACGATGTCAATACGAAAGTTGTAGGGATTAGCAAGATAAGTCAAATGGGGTTAAAACACAATTTTAGGAAATCATGAATAAACCCCCAAGCTCACGCGAATCCGAAACAGGAACCTCCAAGGGTCCCACAAATCAAGAAGGCTCTCCAAACTCTCCAAAGCTAATATAAAAGCTATTCTAACCCAAAACTAAATCAAAATCTACTAAACACATTTAAAGCTAAAGCACCACTTAATTAACACTAATCAAGGTCTCTCGGGTCTGGGTCTTACATCCTCCATCCCTTAGGACATTTGGTCCTCCAAATGTAAATAAAAACTCACCTCCGACAGCAGGTGCGGGTACTTCTTCTGAACTTGATCCCGTAATTCCCATGTTGCTTCTTCCGGTCCATGATTCTCCCAAAACACTTTGACCCGCTGAATAGTCTGAGTCCTCAACTCTTATTCCTTGGTGTCAATAATCTGCTTAGGTTTTTCCACATAAGTCGCATCTTCTCAGATTTCCAACGGCTCATAACGGAGTATATGTAATCTGTTGGGGACGTACTTCTTTAACATAGACACATGAAAAACATTGTGTACACCGGAAAGCTCGGGTGGCAAGGCTAATCTGTAAGCCACATCACCAATCTTACTCACAATATCATACGGTCCAATGTACCTCCGAGATAACTTGCCCTTCTGTCCAAACCTCAAAGTTCCACGAGTAGGTGACACTTTCAAGAAAACCTTATCCAACTGTAAGTCTCTTCGGTGAGAGTCTGCATAACTCTTCTATCTACTCTTGGCCACTTTTAGACATTCTTGGATCAACCTAACCTTGTCACTTGTCTCATTAACAATAGTCGGACCATGGAAACTGCGAGTGCCAACTTCTTCCCAACAAACAGGTGTCCTGCACCTTCTGCCATACAAAGCCTCAAAAGGCGGCATTCCGATACTCAAGTGGAAACTGTTGTTATAAGCAAACTCACACAACGGTAAGGCTTCATCCCATTGAGTCTTGAAGTCTAACACACAAGCTCGAAGCATATCTTCAAGTGTCTGAATTGTCCTCTCTAATTGACCGTCGGTCTGTGGGTGATAGGCTGTGCTGAACTGTAACTTCGTACCCATAGACTCATGTAGTCTCTTCCAAAATCTAGAGACGAATCTATTGTCTCTATCGGACGTGATGGAAACTGGTTGTCCATGTCGACTGACGATCTCTATGACAAACAACTGTGCCAAAGGTAACATATGCTTCTTCTTTCCAGTCTTCATCGGTAGGAAATGAGCTGACTTGGTGAGACGGTCCACTATGACCCAAATAGCATCATTGCCCCTGCTGGTCTTCGGTAATCCCGAGATGAAGTCCATGGTAATGTGCTACCATTTCCATTCCGGAATCTCTAATGGCTGTTGTAACCCTGGAGGGTTCTGATGTTCTGCCTTGATCAACTACCATTTCATACATCGGGAGACGAAAGCTGATATCTCTCTCTTCATGTTGTTCCACCAAAGTCTGCCGTTCAAGTTCTGGGACATCTTCGTACTGCCCGGACGAATAGAATACTTAGTATTGTGAGCTTTTGTCATGATATCATTTCTTAAGTCCTCTAAGTTAGGCACACATAGACGGTTTCGGTAGTACAAAACTCCATCCATAATACGAAAATCCGGACGATCTGCTAAATGCTCTGAAACTTTGGCCAATTCTGGGTCTTGCAACTGATTCTCTTTTATCTTCTGAGTGAAGGAAGGCTCTGACACTGACATGTTTGCTAACATTACACCCTTCCTTAGTGGCTGAAAGTCTACTCCCAACTCTTCTAACTGTTGTACAACATAAGTCCCCCGAAGACTGGCCATGCTAACTGACTTCCTGCTCAAAGCATCTGCAACTACATTCGCTTTCCCTGGGTGGTACTTGATTGAAAAATCATAATCCTTGATATATTCCACCCATCTTCTCTGCCTCATGTTCAATTCCTTCTGAGGAAACAAATATTGTAGACTACGATGATCGGAGTGAACCTCGAACTTCTCTCCATAGAGGTAATGTCTCCACATCTTCATTGCTAAAACAACCGCTGCTAACTCAAGATCATGTGTTGCATAGTTCTTCTCATGATCTTTCAACTGCCGGGATCCATATGCAACTACTTTTCCATCTTCCATCAGAACGCCCCTAAGTCCAACATTGGAAGCATCGATAAAAATGGTGAAACCGCCGCCTCCGGATGGCAAAGTAAGGACTGGAGCTATAGTCAATCTCTTCTTCAGCTCTTGGAAACTGGATTTACACTTGTCTGTCCAAACATATGGTGCATTTTTCCTTGTCAACTTCGTCAAAGGGGACGCAATTGAAGAAAATCCTTGCACAAACCTCCGGTAATACCCTGCCAATCCAAGAAAACTCCTAATTTCTGAGGCATTCTTCGGTCTTTCCCAATTCATAATCGCTTCAGTTTTGGACGGATCCAATGATAATCCTTCCTTGGAGATAATATGACCCAAAAATATGACTTGGTCCAACCAAAATTCACACTTACTGAGCTTCGCAAACAATTGATTCTCTCTCAGAAGCTGGAGTGCTATCCTCAAATGTTCTTCATGCTCTTCTTTGGTTTTGGAATAGACTACGATGTCATCAATAAACACCACTGTGAACTGATCCAAATACTTTGCAAATATCTTGTTCATCAATGCCATGAAAACTGCCGGTGCATTAGTCAATCCAAATGGCATCACTAGAAATTCGTAGTGTCCATATCTTGTCCGAAAAGTTGTTTTTGGTATATCTGAATCTCTGACTCTCAACTGATGGTAGCCGGACCTCAAGTCAATCTTCGAAAAGTAAGCAGCTCCTTGTAACTGATCGAACAATTCATCTATCCTTGGTAATGGATACTTGTTCTTGATGGTCACTTGGTTCAATCTCCGGTAGTCAATACACATTCTCATAGAACCATCTTTCTTCTTCATAAACAACACCAGTGCTCCCCACGGTGAAACACTAGGCCTCACAAAACCTTTGTCCAAAAGTTCTTGCAATTGTATCTTCAACTCTCCCAATTCTGCCGGAGCCATTCTGTAAGGTGCAATAGATATTGGAGCGGTCCCCGGTAACAACTCAATAATGAAGTCTATCTCTCTGATGGGTGGTAATCCTGGTATCTCCTCCAGAAAAATATCAGGAAATTCGCAAACAATTGGGATCTCCTCCACCCCTTAGGACCGTTTATCCTCCATGATAAACGCCAAATAGGCCTCACAACCACTTCTTAGAAGTCTATCAGCCTTCAACGCTGAAATAAACCATGCACTAGGACTACTCCTCTCTCCCTGAAACAACACCCCTGCTTGGGTCTACTCTAACTTAAAAGTTAGGGTCTTATGGAAACAATCCATGGTAGCATGGTACCCTGCCAACCAATCCATCCCTAGGATGACATCAAAATCCTACATCTCCAGTAAAATGAGATCTACCGGTAATACTACTTCTCCTATTTTGACTAGACAACTAGAATAACAGGTCCTACATATAACTTCCTTACCTAATGGGGTAGTCACGGTCAAAATGAAATCCAATTCTCTAGCATGCATATCAATCAACTTAGCAAATTTTGGAGATAGGAATGAGTGAGTAGAGCCAGGGTCAAACAAAACCCTAGCATCAAAACCACAGACGAGAAGTGTACCTTCCACTACATTGCCTTCCGCCTCTGCATCAGCTCTATTGACAGCATAGAGTTGTGCCCTTTGTTGTGGCCTGTTTTGTCCTTGTTGTTGGCGGCCCTGATGTGCGCTCCTATTCTGCTGCTGAGGACGCTGATTCTGATTTTGATTCTGCCCTTGCTGACGGGCATGTTGCTGCTGTGGTCAGAACTGTTGCTGAGGTGCCTGTTGCTGCAGTGGCCTAGCCTGATTTTGGACCACTAGTGCATTCTGAGGTGGTGCCTGGCGTTGCGCTGCATGCTGCTGTCGATTATACCTATCTGGTCTTGGGCAATCCTTCATTTGGTGGTTCATAGAACCACATCTAAAGCATGCTCCCGTAACAAAACGACAATTGGCACTCTCATGGTTATTCCCACAGTGGATACAAACCACTGGATTCTGCGCAGTTTGCTCTTGCCTTGGCCTTTTGTTCTGATTGTTCCTCTGCTGCTGGCCTTGGCTTCTTCTTTTCTTAATGATCTTGTTATGAAAGTTCTCAAACTTGTATGCCCTTTTGACAGCTTCTTCGAAAGTGATGAGTGGTACAACCCCGGTAGCATCTTTCTCAATGATTGGGTGAAGTCCCTCAAGGAACTTAGTTATCTTCTTTTCCATGGTGTCCACTAATTCTGGTGCATACCTTGACAGTCTCTCGAACTTGGTTAAGTATTCGAGAACTGTCATATTCCCTTGCACAAGTTGTTGAAATTCTGCTGCCGTCTGCCTCTTGACATGTGTAAGTACATATTTTCTTTCAAACTGCCTCTTGAAGTTAGTCCAAGCTTCTGCAACAGCCATTGCCCTGTACTCTGCCTTAATGGTCTTCCACTATATCTCTGCTAAGCCCGTGAACATAGAATTTGCAAGTTGTACTCGTTCTATGCCCGTACATGTGAAGATCTCAAAGATGTTCTCCGTATGCTCAAGCCAGTCATCTGCTGTCATTGGATCCTCTGTTCCCATGAACTCCTTCGAGCCTCTCTTCCTGAACAGTTCGTACAACACATTGGGGTCATTTGCCATATTGTTGACCACACCCGGTGGTGCAACTAGAATCTGCTCAGGTCTCCTTTCTAATACACCCAACAATTGTCCCTGCATTCGAGCCATCTCCCTGGCATGAATCTGCTCTTGCAATCTAGTTTGTGTCTCATGTGCTCGAGCCTGTACCTTGCCTGGTTCTCATTTGCCTGACGTTGCTGGTCTAACATGGCCTGCATCATCTGTTGAAACTGGTTCTGCATATTGTTGTCCTGTGTATCCTCTGCAATAGGCCCTGTATTCTCACTGTTACTAGCAACGTGGTTACTGTTTGCTGCTCGTTTGTGAGGTGGCATAACGCTGCAAAGCAAATTGTTAGCACATATAAATTTAAACATAGGGTGGTCACACATTGCTCACACAATTCTATTCTAACGAGAGTCTAACGAATCCTCGCCACGTCCTTAAGATTTCTAGCTTCTTTTAATTGCATGAAACATGTCCCACTCGGATACCAGTCTGTCGCAACCCCAGACCGGGTTAAGGAAACCAAATCCGGAATCGGACAGGTGATGCTACGTCACGTGCATCTCTTGGTTGGCTAATCCGTACAAGGAAATATGAATTACATTTATCCATGCACGTGATTTTCCACAGGGTTACGCGGTGAGGATTGCACATCCCAATCATTTACACATAGACATATCAAATTCACATTCGAGATATGCGGAAGCGTGTAGTAAATCATATTAGTACCATTCCATTCCTTAGGCAAGACTGATTTATAATAGATATGACAAGATATCAGAATGAGCAATGATCATTAGCATAATTCCCAAAGGTAAAGTTAAAGTTTTTACAAAAGATCAGTTCTATAGATTTCCCCAAAAATAAAGGCCAGTACATCCAATTAGAATAAACCCAAAAGATGATAAACATAACCCAAAAAGTGTCGTTCTCAAAGCTAGATTGGATGTCTGCATGACATCATCCGCTTGCCACTCGTTTACTCGTTGCGGTTCACCAACCGCCTCCTCAGGCTCCTCCTCAACGGTAATGGGTTCGGGACCTGAGTACCAAAATAAATGGATCAGACACGACGGTCTGGCAAGTGGGTGAAAAGATATAACAATAATTTAAAACAATGATGCCTTTTAAAAATATAATGGAACCTGGATAAATAATGAATTTCATAAAAGAAGAATACATCATTTAAAAGAGGTACATATGCAATAAAACATGTAAGGTAACAAAGATTCGGAAACTAACAAGATGGTAACCACACAAAGCGAAATCCTCTCTCACAAAAGTGATGAGAGCACATCGGGACATTGACCTCGGTCACACGAGGTGAGGAGAATCAACGACGTTAACCGCAGTCACACGAGGTGAGGAGAGTCAATGATTTTATACAATAAATACGTATAATACTCTGCGAAACCACGGTAGCGAACCGGGTATATCGGGGCGAGGCGGGAACCATGCTGCAGTTGGTATAATAGAAGGGGGGATCTTCAAACGGTGGATCAAACCGATAAGGTTATCCAAGCTTAGTGGTGCCGACTCATAGGTAACATGCGAAAAATCAAAACAATTGAATACACATAACGGGGCGGGGTACCGATAGGTACAAAACACATTAGTGTCGGGACGGGCCTAAACGGATCAGCAATATGCTAAAACAATGCTCTCGGGACAAGTACAGTCACATATCATGAGTTTGAAATCCAAGAGTAGAAGTTTGGTTAAAAATCAAATACGAGTGGATCCTCATACATTTCCGGGCTAGGCATTGAGGTTTCAAGATTGAACCAATGTGAATAGGGTTTCGTATGTCGGTTATGATATAAATTGGTACTCTTTAAGAATTAGGGACATCCCGGGTCCTTATACACATTGACCAACCTAGAAATCCTCAATGAATCTCCATAATGGGTTTTTCCTTTGGACTTCATACGACGCCCTACAAGTCCTTACATTGCATTGGGGCTCCAAACAATACCTCCCCAAGCCTAACAGCAATGTTTCAAGTCTTCAAGTATTGACCCGGGCATGACAGGCAGTTCGCTCGAGTGGACCTGTTCTGATCAGGTTGGCTCGAGCCAATAAGGTTCTATGACGGGTTCGCTCGAGTGATATGTCAAGGTCGCTCGAGTGAACTGTCCAGAAACTTGTCTTCTGTGTACAATTCGGCTCTTCTTCTTCTCCTCCTTTCATCCTTTTTTGGGCATCCTTTTGAAGGAAATCGCGATTCAGATCTGAAACTTCTCATAAAGAGACTACTATGGTTGATGCAAAGCATGACAGATTTTAAAAAATCTGATTTCTGCACTATGCAGCGGAAATCAGCCATAAAGAATCGCATAGAAACTCCATTAAATCATGACCAACAAGTGTATAATTAAAGGAGAATGAAGAAGACTCATACCTCAAAGATTTGTAGACTTCAAATCTCTGAAAAAATAGATCCAAAGGCGCGAACTCAGACTTGCAATTTGCAAACAAGTTGCTGGAATTTTCTTGCACTAGTATTGCCTTTGATCTTCTCCTCTATCTCACTTCCAAATCTGATTGGCTAAGATGGTGGGATCTTAATCTAGGTATTAAGAACTATTTCTCTAAGGGAAAATCTCAGACCTCAAGCTTTCTTCTCTCAAGAAGAGAACCTTTCCAAGGCTGGACGTGTGGGGCTCTCCTTGTGCTCACAAATTGTTTCACAAAGTGTGTTGTGAAACTTGCAAAGACATTCTTCTTAGCTTCCTTGTTATGGACGTCCAAAGGGGATGATTCTCCTTTTATAGAAACTATGGGAAGCCTTTCCTATTTAGTTATCTCTCCTTATTCTAATTTATGTCCAAAAAGGAAAGACTTATTTCCTTTAAGAAACACTCTAATTAGAAAGGAAACCAAAAGGAACTTTCCATACAATTAGTAATACTAGTTGTAGAACACTTACTAATTTTAAGTTCCTAATCCAAAAAGGAAACTAACTCATAGGAATACTAATCCAAAGAGGAGTCCAACTTTCCAAGTAGAGTCCTACTCAAAGTTGGAAACCTTATCCATGGAAATCCTATTATGGACATCCCACATATCAATGCACACCATGGCCCACATATAATTTATCTAGAGTTAAATTCATGTATGCCATCAAAGGCCTATTTGAATTCAAACTCAAAATTATTTTTCCACTAAAATAGTTCATCCTTATGTTATCTAAACATCTTAGGAAACCATGCCAATCTTGGTAAGTGACTAGAGAAGGGACCAAAAGACATATTTGCCATTGGCTCCCAAAATGACCAAAATGTCCATGCTAAACCCATAGCAACATAAAGATCATTTTAACCTTAACTCATTCCACTAAAGAGTTATGGTTGAACTCCAAGGACAAATATATATTATAATAAGCTCGTCATAAAATGACGGTTGTCTTCGACCTACTAAGTGTAATGACCTGAATGCCCCTCTATGTAATATCCATAATCGAGTCAGGTTATCATATGTACTATCAACCTTCCCGATTACATCTAAACCTTAGAACTTCATATCCTTAAACATAATCATCATTCGAATATCATTCTCTTGATCCAGGGAGCGACCCACAAGTTCAATATCCATATGGAACATCCATATACTAAGATCTTAGATTTTGATGATTAATCGGATAATTCTAAGGGGACGATTATTCCATCATCAGATGGCATAGATTCTATATTGCATTTGCACGTCCCAACTGATCAAGTCCGAGTACCCAAAACACAGAGCTGTTGACCCATGAATAGAATCTCACCCATAGTGAATTAAAGCGCAAGAACTTGACTTCGTCAGTTCATCCACAAATGCTCAAGATTAAGAGCACCGGTCACTTAGTAGCATGAGGTGACTTGATCTCTTTTCTGTGATAGTACTATTTTAGAGATCACACCTACAACGGTCCTGTTCAATGCATGACACATGCACTAATGAGATAGATCCGGAAAAGCCCTCCCGTGACTTAGGTATGTCACCCTATATAGGAGAGTATCTCATTATAACTTCTACCAAGATGAAGTGCCCAGCTCCATCTTTCAGTTATGAACAAATATGATGTTTCCAGTTGTCCATGAATTAGACCTATCTGTGTGTAGACACTACACACCTAATTCATTTACTAGAAACAATGGGCCTTACACAACCATACATATATACATGTTTAAGCATAAAAGAGTCATTCCATTAAATAACCAGTTAAATATCCATTAACAAAAGATGAGAGTGCAGCTAGTGGGCTTTAGGACATACACCAATCCCAACACCTTTTATACATACATTTGAGGGTCTCAAAACCTCATTAAACCCCTTCTGTCACACCCCGAAACCGGGCCCTGCAGTGATCCAACCTCGGGATGTGAAATTTTGGGATTAATTAAAATTTTTGCTATAGTTCCCAAGATCCGCGTGAATGAGGATGATAAAATTCCACACAAAATTAACATATTTTCACGGAAGCTAATCATGGCATTGCGACCCGGAGTCCGTGGCCATCGGATTCCATGTCGCACTCAACCAATATCATAAAGCCATCACTTAAGCAGGCTGGTACAGATCATAAATCATAGAATACTGAGCTGGCAGTAATAGGACATTTTATTTCCCACATATTCGAGTTACAATTAACAAGTGTCTTAATTACAAACCCAGTGAAAAAGGCTAACAAAGCCATACAAAATATCCAACTAAATAGATATAATACCCCCAGTATTTAGATACGAGCTCCGATGCCAAACTTGACATCTAGATGATATAAATGGGCAGCCTCTCACGTCAGACCGGCGGCTCGACCGCCTCCTCCGATCAAACACCTAAAAGGGTAAGAGAAAGAGTCCTGGCACCAAGCAAACAGGGTCGGACACGACGGTCTGGCAAGCAAATTTCAGATAATAAGGTAATGGGCATTTATAAAACCTTATGGAATCATTGTAAATCTATTTAAAGAGTCTAAACAATAATAGCAATAAATCATGATAAAACGATTGAAAGACTGAACATAATTATCTAAGCAGATAAATGAACCGTATCTGAAACATAAATATCTTAAAAAGATAACAGATTACGTAAAACATTTAATAATTGGAAATACATTTAAAATCCTGAATAATAAAGACAATAAGATAAAAGATCGATGTCTTGAACATTAACAATCCAAATACTATAATAAGCTGAAACAAACAAGGATCATAAAACAAAATATCAAGTGGATAAAACATTGGCAAACCACATATAGCTATATTCTCCTATTACCGAAGTAACAAGTGCAGACAGAACCGTAGCCACTACTCGTGGGATAGGAGCGAGCAAAGTCATTATCAAACAGAGCTGTAGCCACTACACGTGGGACCGGAAACAGAACCGTTGCCATGGTCGGTACAGACAGAATCCAAGCTGCAGCTGGCAGACAAATTAAAGATCCCAAGCCGGGTGATCAGCCCGACAAGGTGACCTAAGCCTAGTGGTGCCTTTAGTTTTCAAAAACCCGAGCCGATACAAATCAAATCATAAAAGTGATTCATTTCTAAAACCGATAAAAGGACTACTCCTGAACAAATACATACTGAAAATACTGACAAATCCAACAAATTTGACGAGTAGCCTTATCGATGTATTTTCGAATGTGGAGAATCACTCAAATCTACTTCCAAGGCAATTTGTAGAACATATACGAATTTATGTGGTAACCGACTCCAATACATATCAAGGAAAATTGTATAAAAATCATACAATTGATTCTTTCGAACATCGAAAACCACTTGATTCTATTTCAAATCACCGATGCTTTCCAACGTGAAGAATCACTTAAATCCTTTCAAATTAGTTTACCGAGGAGTACATATATGTTTTCTAACTTGAAATAAAATGGAATAATGTATGTAATTCAATGGTTTACCAAGGGGTATCTCAATGCACACTTAAGTCCCTAAATATTGATTTATAAACATATGTTTGGTACCAATGAAAATCCATAACTATTTAAGTTATAAAGTGTGCATTAAGACTTATAAAATTTCCCCGAATAATTCTATCATCAAGCCCTTTCACATTTTTCCCACTCAATTTACACTATTCGAAGTATTACAATACTTTACAATCAATTCCGGGCCTCTATGCATCATTAGAGGTCCAACGGGCTTCAAATAAGAAGAAAAGAGAGGCCAAAAACGGGCTGAAACAGGCCCTCACAGAAGCCTGGCTTGCTATAGTGAGCCCCAAGCTCGCTATAGCGAGCTGGGCTTCTGCCTAGAACTCGCCAGGCAGTAGGCTGGCTCGCTATAGCGAGCTGGCCTGCTGTCCAGCCCGTGCAGGGGAGTTTTTCTCCCTGGATTTCTACACTTCTTCCTCTCCATTTGATTTTTCTTTCCCTCCCATTTCTTCTACATCAAATCTAATATAATTTGGGCTTCTTCTTGCCACATCAAATCCATTAAAAACATCCATACATTAAATCATTCCATTCTTTCCAAGATTCAAGCATGAACAAAGCACTTTTTTTTTTCCATCAAAACATTAAAATCTAAAATGTGCATAACAAATCCAAAGGTGATTCATTACTAAATAAAAATCTCAGATTATTGAAATCATAAACTAGAGAACCATAAACATAAATCTTTGCTTAAACATTTCAAGAACAAATCAATAAACCATAAAGAAAAGCACAAGATATAATGGAAATTCATGAAATCATTCTTATTAAGCAATAAGCATCACATTAGCTGAATACTTCACTTACCTCAAGTCAAGATGGAGTGAAAATCATTCAAGGATGGTCTTCCTATGGTCTCAAGCTCCAAATTCTCAAAACCCCCAAAAATAGCTCAAGAAGAAGCCCTAGAAAACCAATCCATTGCAAATCTCAAGGAAAACCTTTGCATATATGACAAAAACATTCTAAATGGTTTGGAAAACCAAGATTTGAAGAAAGAAAAGCTTTTGCTCACCTTTGGTAGCTCAAACAAGGAAGAAAGGCTTGGAAAAGTGGTCTCTCCTAGCTCAAGTCTTTTGAAATATGCATTTTTGGAAAGCTTGGAAGGTGGGGAGGAAGATGAGAAGATCATTCTCTCACTTAGCACTCAAGATGGGAGCTTTCTAGAAGAGAGAGAAAAGGGCTGGGAGAAAACCCTAAGCTCCCCTCTTTGTTGCAGGAAATGAAAGAATGGGAAAGAAGAAGAGCCCCATTGGCTATATAAAGAGTTAAGTGGGCTGCGCCCCAAGGGCCCCAACATAACAAAGGCTGAAACTAACATTTGTGGGTCCCGAATGAGATCGACGAAGAAGAAAAAATCGATCAACAAAATATTTACTTTCCAAAAAGTATATTTTCTCCAAATTCTGAAATTTTCAAAATTCAAGTACAGATTTAGTGTGAAAAGTCGATTTTGCCCTTTTTCTCAAAAAACGCGATTTCTGAGCATCAAATCAAAATGGTCAAAACATGAAAGTTGTTAAACTTAACAAAATGAGTCAAAAGGAGCAAAATTTGGAATTTTCCAAAATAAGAATAATCTCTCACAAAAATACAAATCATATGGACCGGGTCAAACCAAAGTCAATGGTCTTCAAAATCTCCAAGGCTGTGAAAAATCTAGTCAAACTCAAAGACAAAGTCAAACCAACTCAAAGCTCACTTAAAAAGCTAAACCATGATTAAAATAATACTAAACAAAAGAACTGGGGGTCGGGGTCTTACACCTTCAATCCATCATTCACTCCTCCAACAACCACTCCATCAAAACATTAACTTCTCAATCACTTCCACTTTATTCCATGCAAGGCAAACTCCATTAATGAAAATCCATAAATGATATTTTAACAAGACAATAATGCATATGTTTTCAAGAAAACAATTAACAAAAGAGATTAGCCTATCAATATGCATATTTCCAAAACCATTAAGTCTCATAAAGACAACATAGGTGAAAGCAATTATTAATAGTTCTAATTTTCATAAGCAAGAAATCATGAAATCAACCCATTCATCCACTTGCCTTAGGTCCAAAGCTAAGCAAAACAAGCCACTAATCACCTCTCCAAGCTAACACACCCAACCTACACAAAATCCCCATATACAAACCCTAAATATCAAAAACCAAATTAAAAGAAAGATAAAACTTCCAATAAAGAAGATGGAGAGTCTCAAGGGCTAAACAAATGTAAACCTAGGAGATGAAGGCAAAAGCTTACTAGCAAGGTCTACAAATAGGTAGAGAGAGCTCAAAAGGGGCTCTAATGGTGATGAATGCCTTCACAAATGGTACCAATAGGAAGTTCTTGAGGTGAGGAAGATATCATGGAGTCCATTCCTTGATTGACAAAAGTTAGGTGGTGATTAATGAGGAAGAGAGAAAAAGGGATAAGGGAGAAAACAGTAGAGCTTGAGTTTCTTCTTCTTCAATGGAAAAATGAGCAAGGAAGGAAAATGGAGAAGTGGGCTCCCCTTATATAGCAAGTGGGGATGGGGCCCACAACTTAAAAGACTTCTCGGGCTCAAAACATCGACTTCGGGACCTCAAATGACTTCGACGAAGAAGACAAAGTTGTTCAACGAAATATCTAGCTTCCAAAAATTAAAGTATATGTTTTGCAAGTTTTGGTGACATTGAAATTAGTGTCCAGATTTTGGGTAAAAAGACTGTTTTGCCCTCAAATTGAAAAAAGTCTGATTTCGGGCCCTCGAATGGGAACGATGTCAATACGAAAGTTGTAGGGATTAGCAAGATAAGTCAAATGGGGTTAAAAACACAATTTAGGAAATCATGAATAAACCCCCAAGCTCACGCGAATCCGAAACAGGAACCTCCAAAGGGTCCCACAAATCAAGAAGGCTCTCCAAACTCCCCAAAGCTAATATAAAAGCTATTCTAACCCAAAACTAAATCAAAATCTACTAAACACACTTAAAGCTAAAGCACCACTTAATTAACACTAATCAAGGTCTCTCGGATCGGGGTCTTACACTCCTTGCACTCCACCTGCGCTTCTTCTCCTCACTCAGCCCCACTGCACACTACCACCTACACCTGCATGCTGCTACACTCCCTTTCCTCTCTTCCCTCTCTTCCCCTCTTCCTCCTCCTTCTTCTTCCACTACACCACACCTGTGCACTTCCTCTCCTCTTCTTCCCTTCACAGTACCTGTTGCACCCATTTCAGCCCTCTCCCTCACAACAGCACCTTGCCCCACACCACACCTGCTACACCCACTTCACCTATACTCCACCCTCGCTCGCCTCCATCACACACACGGCCTGCACCACACCTGTGCACCCACCTGCACCCATGTACAGTGTCGCATGCCCATCTGCTGGGCCACATAACCTTTGCCATCTCTACTCCTTCTCCAAACCAATCCACTAACCAATTTAAAACCAACATTCTCAACCCACTTACCCGGACTGATCCACTTTCACGAGCCCATTTCAGTACCCACTCTTCTAAACCGAACCCATACATGCATACTTGAGATTCTATTTTTTTTTATTAGGCTTAATTCTCTATTTATCTTATGCCTCATTATTCATGTGTAAATTATGCACATGCATCAAACCTGCCCATGCAGTTAAGTTATTTTTTTAGGTCTTTATTTATTTTGAATTATCCCTAATTTATATGTCAAACATGCCCATGCATCATATAACTTAGTTACATTTTTTATTTCTTTTTATTGTTTAGAACTGCATAATTTATAAAGAACAAAAAATAGAATCCTAAGTGTTAGATCAATTAAATTAGGTTTAATAATTAAGTTCCTTTTCCTGCCCCCTCTCGTTAGGATTAGGGAATTTTATTTAGGAAATTACAAATCGGTTAGGTTAATTAGTTAATAAAAATTAGTAATCTATTCCTTCTCCTCCTCCCCTTTTCAGTAAGATTAGGAAAATCAATTTAGGAAGTTTTAGATCCTAAAAATAAAACCAAAAATAAAAATAAAAATAAAAAGAATGAAAATCCAAAAGACCAAAAATAATAAAAATTTAGGTTGACCAGGTCAGACCCCAGACCCAACTATAGGACTCCCTCTAGTCAAGTTAGACTACCTTTAGTTTCCCTCATTTTAATAAGTTAGGTCCCACTCTCTCTCTCTGGGCCCTGCTAAGGAATTGGGAAAGCTTATGTGGGTGGTCTTGGACCTTAGGTTAAGGTTAATCTGATGATCAGTAATAAAGTATTAATTATGTAAATCCAAGTAAATCCCCTAGTTAGGCCCTTCTACTCCCATATCAAAAATCCATAAAAACTAGAAAACCAACAAAACAAACCTAAAAAGATTTTCCCTTTATTTCTTCCTCCACCTCAGGTGCCAGATATTTAATTGAACTTAATGATAAAAGGAAATGAAGAATTGACTTCTAAAATTGAATAAATGAGAATGACGAGATGAGATGAGTGATTTCACACACACTTTTTACTTCGGCCCACCGGCCACCCTTAAACAATCACGACCCATCGGCCACCCTAAAACAAACACAGCCCATCGGCCACCTCCAATCAATTATGGCCCATCGGCCTTTCACTTTTATCACTCGTGTATCGCACATGAAAAACACAAAAATCACAAGTCAAAGTCTTATTTGCATCATCATTTTGGTTTGAAAAGTCAGCCTTTAAACCCTATTTTGCCAAGGGATCTGAAGGGGGTACCTGGGAACGGGGCCGATCCTCTTCTTAAATATTTGGCACCTCCCCCCATTTATTCTCTTTATTTTAGTTGTTTTATTTTACTTAGATATACTATGATTATGCTGTGTGAGGATTAACCCTTTATTTTGGACTTTAACTCTTGACCCGGAATTGACCCTATATTAAACAGACCCAAAGAGTCCCAACTTAATGTGACAGGACAACCGTCGAGTGTTGCCGGCGGTGCATTAGATGAGAGGAAGAACCCACCCACTTATTCTCTCCCCACATTTCTTCGGTTTTCGTCGAAGAACGGTGTTACGGCCGTTACCGTAGCTGGCAATCGTGATCCATTGATTTTGAGGATAGTCGGAATCCTCATTTTCGATGTAAAATTTAAATAGCATATATAGATGAATAGAGATTTCCCCACGCAAAATGCCCTTTCTGGGGGGTCGAAATTCATGTCTGACACCCCCCCAAGGGACTTTTGTCACCTTGTAGCGATGGTCGATGCAGAACTTCAGCAGAGTTTTCTCTCTTTCTCTGGATTTTATCTGTCTGGATTTCGGGATTCAGATCGATTTTTCTAGACGTAATCTCTGGTTTTTTTTTTTTTCGGATTTGGATTTCTTGGAATGCCCTCCTATTTATAGGCTTTTGGTAGCCATTTAGGGGGTTTATGGGCTTTAATTGTAATAAAGCCGCATAATGGGAGGAGTTATAAGATTTAATTCATTTATCTTGTAAATCCTTTTCCTTGGCTTCTGATTCGCAGGAGGAGAATTAAGGCTTTTAATTGCCTTTAATCACCATCATGGGAGGAGTTTCATGGCTTTAAGTGCCATGAATCTTTGATTTGTAACTCCTTTTTCCTTGATTCTGATTGGGCCGTCCAAAATAATGAGTTAATGACCACAATAAGTTGCCATAAACGGGTCAATTAACAGCATTAAGTGGTCGCCAAGTCGCTTGAAGAGTCGCGTTGCCGTGCCGCATCTTTTGGAATTCTTCTGGTAATGATCATTGATGGATCTTCATGCTGATCGAAATCGGATGACCATGTAACTTCAGACATTGGTTGCTAACAGCGGGCCGGTGCCACCTGTCTTGTCGATTTCTCGATCGATTGGACAGAAAGTGTACTTTCTTGGTTTACCAGTTGACGATCAATGATGATTTGATGCTCTCGAAGACGGACCCATAATGTTGACTAAGATCTACGGATTTGGTGCCAGAAGTCTCAAAATGCGAAAAGGGACCGAAAAACGGCCCTTCGGCGGAATCCGGCGACCCAGATTTCCAGGGTCGCCGACGACCATGGGGGGTTTTTCCCTTTTTGGTCGCCGTTTTTCGGCCTTTCTTCTGTCTTTTCCGATTCCTTTTTCTTTGATATTTTTCCTGATATTTTTGTACATTCATTGGCCTGATTTCCCTGTAGAAAACTTGATGAGAATCCTTGCAATTTGAAGTGCAAAGTTTTCAATTTTCCGGGAAAGCCGAAGACTGTCACGCAAAGCTGCCGATTTGTTGTTAGTAGTTGAAACTGGGTCAAACGATGTCGGAATGACCTGAAATTTGAGGTGAAGCCTCCTGAGCAATAAATAAGACTAACCATAGGTTTTTGTTTGAGTTTTGAAGCCGTGTGAGGTCCAATCGCCAGTAGACTTGACTTTGCCAAGAGGATGATATTGCACTTTGATGTGCGGTCAACCGATGTCCGATTGACCTGAAATTTGACAGGGAGCCTATTGGAGTCATTTTGAGATGATCCATTAGCTCTGATTTGGAAGCCTTGGTCCTAGAGAGCTTCGCCATCGAGATGCCTGATTTGGCTTCCGATAGTCAAAGTCTGGTCAAATGTTGTCGAAATGACCTGAAACTTGACGTGTAGCCCTTTATAAGCATTTTGAAGTCAGCCATGTGCTCTGTCTAATGAGTTATGGCCTCAGTGGTTATCACTGTCGAGAGGCTTGATTTTACTGTTTGAGGGTTGATGTAGGGTCAAACATTGTCGGTTTGACTTGGAACTTGACATGGAGCCTTTGGAGGTATTTTGAGACCATCCACAGGCTCTGATCGGAGATTTGATGTCTTTGATGCTGTCGCCGCCGGGAGCTCCTGTTTAGCTTTTTGAGGAGTGAAGTTAGGCCACATAATTTTGAAATGGCCCGAAACTTCATGTGTACTCCTCTCTTGGCTGTCTTGAAGGATCTTGCAGTTTTTGTTTGATTCTGACAAGATTTGATTTTTTGGAAATAGCATTGCCTATTTATGGTAGGCTGCGGCTTCACTAGCTTTCTTGAGGTTGAAGAGGCAAAGTGGCATTTTTGGTATCAACACCATGGTAACAGAGAGTCTAAGAAGAAGGCTTTGAAAACGACTTGGGAAGATGATACTTCTGATGATGATGATGAAAATCCTAAGTTTGGCAAGTCTGACACTAGCAAAGGGAAGTTCATTGATTTTATGACATCTACAAGTTCGGTTACTTAACATGTTTCTTTTGATGATGAGACCAATCATGATGATAATGAGTCAGAAGAAGAACTAGATTAGAAAACTACAGATGAGACACTTTTCAAGAAAACCATGAAGATAGTTAAGATGAATGAAAAAGTGGCTATCAATTAGAAAGCATCTAAAGAGCAGAATTCCTCCCTCAAAACATAATTAGCTGAAGCTCTTGCTAAGGTGCAACAATTGGAGGATGAGAACAACAGAATGGCTGACAAGCTGACTGCAAAATCACCGAAGTGTGACCTACTTGATTCTGATATGAAGACTTAGAAAGCAGAGAATGTTGATCTGCAAGGAAGACTAAAGATGATTTTGTCGGAGTTGGATACTGCCAAGGCTTCATTAAATAGGATGAATGCTGGATCGAGAAAGCTTGATGACATCCTGAGCAGTCAAAAGGCGAAAATTGATAAGCACGGCATTGGCCACACTAACGGTGCATCCACATCGAACGTAAACGGTAAAAATTTCCTTGTTAAAAGTTTAGTTGATACTAATCATGTTGTTAATATTGCAAACACAGCTTCTAAAATGAAGAATGCGTCACGTCCTAAATGTATTCCCACTTTCCATCATTGTAGAGTTAAAGAACACATTCGACCCCATTGCAATAAGCTGCGAAGTTTACCAAATCAAATGCAATTGAAGAAGTAGAAGTCTGAGCTGAAAAAGAATAATACCAAAGCTATTTGGGTGAAAAAGGATGACCTACCTTCTGTGTTGGTACACACTTTGTTGAAATGCCTAAATATACATGTGTGTGTACCTAAGCTTCATCATCCCTGATCTACAAGATCAAGCCCCCACCTTAGTGCTAAAAGCCAATGACATTTAGGGAGTGTCAAAATTGAAGAGGAGCTGCGGATCCAGATTGACAGAAGTTGCATGATACTTGTTTGTCAATTATGGACAAAAAAGAGGGAGAATAATGGAGATAGAGGGAGTTATTCATGTAAAGACAGTGCAAGATCTACAGGTGCTGCAAATCTTTTTGTTCTAAAAAGTTTGTGTTTTTTTTGGGATTTTTTTGGAAGATCAAATTCGTATTGTCCTAGGGAGTTTTGTCCATGAATTACAAAAGGGGGAGATTGTTAGGTTTTTCATTGTGCTGGCTGATTCATGGGTTGGACAAAAGTCTAGGTCCATTTGAGTTGCAATTTTAAATTTCTTTTAGAATACATTGTGGTTGAGTCACCGAAAGACGTGAAGCGAGGATTGAAGTGTTCGGGGGCAAAGAGAGTCATTTTCCAGAACACAAGCTCATTATAGCGAGGCTTGTGAGCTTGTGTTCGCTAGAGCGAAGGAACCTGGAGTCCAGGGCAAAATGTGAGTTCGCTATAACGAGACTATCTGGTCGCTATAGTGAACGTGGTGAAGAGCCCAATGTGATTTAGACTTCTAATTTGAGTTTACTTTCCATTATGATTGGTTTATTATTAAAAATCTCTTGCATGAATTTGGGGCTATATAAAGGGTGTTTCTCTTAACCCTGAGAATCATTCTTCTCTAGAGCTATTATTGAGAGATTGTGCTGAAGATCTGCTCTACAAGGTTTGCTGCTTCTACTTCTTTGTATAAGATCTAAGCATCTTGGTTCTCAAGGTGTTGCTGGAGGATCAAGTATGGGGAGCGGTGCGCGGCGAGTAGTCATGGCAGCGAGGAGTTGTACAAGTACAACTATAGTCCTTAGGTCAACGTACTGACTGAGAAAGGGAGATGTGAGTATATCTTGTAACTGTTCAATAGTGATTGGTTTCTCTTATTGTGGTTTTTCTCCTTGGATAGGATTTCCGCGTAAAAAATGTGTCTGCCTTCTTGTGGTGTGTGATTGGTAGATTTGATTTCTAGTTTGCATTGTTTTTATTCTGCTACATTGATTTACAGAACTGGCATCCATTCTAATAGATAAAAAAGAGCACTTTCAGTTAAGAAACCAATCCCCAAGTGAATTAGAAGTTCAGAGTTATATCTATGGACCTTTGAATCTTTTATAAAACGGGAAAGAGTATTTCATTACTTTTATTGATGACTGTAGTATATATAGTTGCATATATATGATTAAACATATACACGAGGCTTTGAAGATGTTTGAATTGTATGTTACTAAAGTCCATAATAAAAAGGGCAACAAGATCAAAACTGATAAGATTATGTATGGCGGTTGAGTACGTTATGAGATTTTCAAAGAATATTGTGCATGTGAGGGACATAAATCGACATTCATTTTATAAAACCCACAACAAATTGCATGTCAAAATAAAATATCATACCTTATTTTATATAGTTAGATTTTTTTTTTAGAGGCCAAGGTCCCTTTTTAAGTTTTAAATAGTTAAAAAGTCTAGAATGCCCCTCTTAATACACTCTGTGCAGTATATAAAAAAGGAAAACTAATTTCATTAAGAGTTTCATTTGGAGAAAAAAAGGGAGAAAGCCTGTCAATTTTGTGAAGATGATTTGACTGCACAAATCAAGGATTACGACAGATAAGAAAAAGAAAAGCGGCAAACTTATTCAAACAAGGAGAAATCATCTAGAAAATCTGCATATGGGGCTAGGCAAAACTCAGATAAATTTATCTGAGAAGGAGAAATCATCCAAAAAATATGCACGTGGAACTGTGCAAAACTCAGATAAATTTATCTGAGTTTGTTTCAAACTCAGTTAAATTTGACCCAAACTCACATAAATTTATTTAAAACTCAGATAAATTTTTTCAAAACTCAGATAAATTTGTCTGAATTTTGCCAGAAGTTCAGATAAATTTATTTGAGTTTGAAACAAAACCTTTTGGAAAAAAACTAAGATAAATTTATATATATTTTTGAAGAAACTCACAATACAACAAAAGGAATGAGATATAGTAGCCTCGTGAGTAAGAAAACTATAGAAGATCAAAGAAACACTACAGAAGATCAAAGAAACTCTCGCGCATGACTAGAACGAACCCATTAAAAAGGAGTCAATGCTGATCTTGTGTGGGGCAAAAATCAGTTCAATACTTCTGATATGTCTTGGTGCAATTCTTCTCCTATGCCTTGTGGGGCAACTATCACAGAAACTCCCGCGCACAGAAACTCCTCAATAATGAGGTGGGGCAAATATCAATAGGAAAAGACAAACTGATGATCAGATCTTGGGCATCTCCACCAAGATGGGTATAATATGAATGGCATGGTTATCTGATGATTGCAAAAAAAAATAATCCATGAAAGTTTCTACAAGTAGTGCCTCCGCAGCGAATCATACATTGGTGTCGGACGCTTGGAATCGTTCCCTCCCATTTGAATTTCAAGACTTGATCTATTCCCTCCAATCTGAATTTTGAAACCTGATTTAAAACTAGGAAATAAAATCCGTTAGACAGCTTAATTCATTTATAAGGGGCAAGTCGGTCTTAAAACTAGGGATTAAATTCGTAACATAAATTCAGATGATTAGAAGGGCAAATCAGTCTTGCAAATGTATGATTTGGCATACTTAAGGACATCCGCCTGCAATAAGTCTAGGTGCATGGACTAGAGGCTTTAACGAAAACTCATGTGGACTAGAGGCCTTAAAGGACAGTATTATGGGACCTCTGGCTAATTTTCTCATTTTATTTTTACAACTATTGGAGGCCCATTAACCTTGTTATTTCCCATGTATTGAACCAATCCCTACAAACTTTAGCCTATTTGTGAAAATTTTAACCAAGCCCAACTTCATTTTTAGAACATACAAGGATTAATTGTGGCTAAAGCAGTTCTATTGTTGCCACAAGAAAGGCATAAACTGCTAGGAAAAAATATTTCTTCATTGGTAATCTAAGTTGTTCTAAAGATATAGGGAATGTAAAATATGAATTTTTTCCCCTGGCACTTTTTCCTACATTAGAATAGTGGTATTGGTTAAGTACTTATGTTTAAACTAGGTTATCAGGGATCAAAGCGATTGGGTATATTCAGTGGCTTGGTTGTTCGTGGTGGTGTTACTTTGCATAAGAGCGGTTTTTATGCTAGTTTACTGAGGCCTGTCAATGGGACAGGCCGGTCTTGGGCTTGGGCTATCCAATCCCATCCCGAATATTGGGCGGGCCTACCTAGGGTTGTTCAGTCTCGGCCCTAAATTGAATGGGCCTATGTCAAATCATGTCCCGTACGGATGAGTGGATGATTAAGCTAAACATTCTCTAATTATGCAGAAACTACTCAACGGGCCTCCAGTGAATGTTTAATGGCTAATTTGTAACATTCTCTAGTTTCTACGTCAAATTGCCACTCAACGGGCCTCTCCACCAAGATGGGTATTAAATGCACTAAACATTCTCTAATTACGCGGAATCTACTAAGAGCCCAGTGCATTTCATCATCCACTCAATGCACAAGTTACAAATTAACCTACTCTTTTTTGGAAAAAAAAAAGATACAAATTGAGAGAGAGCTATAGATACAAATGATATGACCCAATTAACTCAATATTGAAATCACAACCTTAGAAAAGAAATCATAATGGGAAAATCTAACAGTGAAAATTGCTCAAAATATTTTGTCCAAGAAACAAATGTTTATCATGTTAATATCTTTCGTTTGATCCGTCTAATTCCTATTCTCCATCTGAATAGCTTTTTCTTCCCCAAAGTGTGCAAGTTGTTGGATTTTTCCAATTCGATCCTTGATGTTATGCTAAACATGCATGCCTTTGTTCTTTTTCTCTTAGCCCTTGTGTGGCAAGTTGTTGTAAGTTTTTGACTAGTTTTTTAACACTTTAATATTAAAACATTCATGATTTATTAATGTAAAAAAAGTTATCTATATTATTAAAGGGATGTACTCTTCCTCACATAAAGACACCTGGCGCAACCTCAAATTTTTTGCAATGCCATTTCCGGAGTTGCCCTTATCCCTAAAATCTCTATATCTATTACACACTCAAAAGACCTAAAATCTCTCCATGAAAAATCATCTTCCACTCAAAAGCCTAAAATCTCTCCATAAGATCCCTAAATAAGCCAACACACCAAATGTGCTACATTTCTAAGTGATGGTGCCTTCTCACACACGTCTATGGGGCCTATTTCTAATTAAATGTAAGGTCTATGATAATTTGATCCTTTGATCTTTATTAATCAATTCATGGGTACCATCCCGCATCATATAGTTTTATGGACAATTAAAATATAGATGGTGGACCCCATTCATCTGGGTCCCACTTAATGATTTTATGGATGATTAAAATAGAGATGGTGGACCCCATTCATCAGGGTCCCACTTAAATATATTTGGTCTATTTGTTAGGTCTATGATCATTTGATCATTTGATCTTTCTTAATCAATATATGGGTCCCATCCCGCATAATATGGTTTTATGGATGGTTATAATAGAGATGGTGGACCTCATTCATCTGGGCGGGTTCCACTTAAATAGGTTAGGTTTGGACAATTTGTGAGGTCGACTATGATCATTTGATCTTTATCAATCAATTCATGGGTCCCATCCTGCATCATATGGTTTTATGGATGGTTAGAATATAAATAGTGGAGCCCATTCATTTGGGTCCCACTTAAATAGGTTCGGTCAATTTGTGAGGTCTATGATCATTTGATCCTTTAATTTTTATCAAGCAATTCATGGGTCTCATCCTGCATCATATAGTTTTATGGACGGTTAAAATAGAGGTGGTGGACCCCGGTCATCATGGTCCCACTTAAATAGGTTACGTTTGGTCAATTTGTGAGGCCTGTGATCATTTGATCATTTGATCTTTATCAATCAATTCATGGGTCCCAGCCCACATCATATAGTTTTATGGACGATTAAAATATAGATGATGGACCCCATTCATCTGGGTCCCACTTAAATATTTTTGGTCAGTTTGTTAGGTTTATGATCATTTGATCATTTGATCTTTCTTAATCAATATATGGGTCCCATCCCGCATAATATGATTTTAAGGACGGTTAAAATAGAGATGGTGGACCCCATTCATATGGGGGGGTTTCCACTAAAATAGGTTAGGTTTGGTCAATTTGTGAGGTCTATGATCATTTGATCATTTGATCTTTATCAATCAATTCATGAGTCCCAGCCTGCATCATATGGTTTTATGGACGGTTATAATAGATACGGTGGGCCCCATTCATCATAGTCCCACTTAAATAGGTTAGGTTTGGTCAATTTGTGAGGTATATGATCATTTGGTCTTTATCAATCAATTAATGAGTCCTAGCCCGCATCATATGGTTTTATGGACTGCTAGAATATAGATGGTGGACCCCATTCATCTGGGTCCCACTTAAATATATTTGGTCAATTTGTTAGGTATATGATCATTTAATCATTTGATCTTTCTTAATCAATATATGGGTCCCATCCAGCATAATATGGTTTTATGGACAGTTAGAATAGAGATGGTGGACCCCATTCATCTGGGGTTCCACTTAAATAGGTTAGGTTTGGTCAATTTGTGAGGTCTATGATCATTTGATCTTTATCAATCAATTCATAGGTCCCAGCCAGCATCATATGGTTTTATTGACAGTTAGAATATAGATAGTGGAGCTCATTCATCTGGGTCCCACTTAAATAGGTTTGGTCAATTTGTGAGGTCTATGCTCATTTAATCCTTTGATCTTTATCAAGCAGCTCATGGGTCTCATCCCGCATCATATGGTTTATTGACGGTTAGAATAGATATGGTGGACCCCATCCATCATGGTCCCACTTAAATAGGTTATGTTTAATCAATTTGTGAGGTCTATGATCATTTTATCTTTATCAATCAATTAATGGGTCCCAGCCCGCATCATATGATTTTATGGACTGCTAGAATAGAGATGGTGGACCCCATTCATCTGGGTCCCACTTAAATATATTTGGTCAATTTGTTAGGTATATGATCGTTTGATCTTTCTTAATCAATTCATGCCCCACCTAAAGAATAAAACATCTGGAAAAAAACATAAATATCAAATTAGCAACAAAAAGAAGGACTCTCAAGTTTGCTAATTAATAAGTTTATTAAAAATAATTCGTATTAGTATGTGTATTTGGTGGTTCCGTGGTCCGTGCATAGCACGGGATTTTGCTAGTTCTTACCATTGATGAGACCAGGTGATGAACCCTCGACTCATACATAGAAATTCCTTTTTGGATTAGCCTCAATAAAACAAAAACATTCATGTTGCCAGCAAGCCAACGCACTTGGAACTATGTTGGCTTGCTGGCGGGCCAGGCCTATTTTATTCATTTTCAATTCCATTTTGGCCGGACTTTAAAACCACTATTCAAGCCTAGCCCATCAGACTTAAATATTCTTAAAAGCCCTATATTTTTGAGTTTGAAATGAGCCGGGGAGAGCTGGGTACGCATTTCAGACGGGCTCAATTGAAATGCAATGCCTAGGTTTCATCTTTCAGGCACCCCCATCTAACGGATAGGATTGCTCAAGCGTTACAACATTTTCATGATGGTGATTTGGACCCACAAACTTTAATTTCCCATAGGTTCATCCATTACCCTTGTCAGGAGTCTGCTCCTCGTTCAGAGCTCCTCATTCAGAGATTGCAGGTGGACGATTGATCTCTCCCCACTCTCTCGTTCTCGATTGAGTTCATCTGCAAGCACTGGAAATGGATGTGGGTTGATCTCCTCTGCAATCTCTCTCTTCAGCCAGAGAAACCTCACGGCAAGGACATGGGTTTCTCCCTCTGCTATCTGGGCTTCCTCCTCTACCTTACCAATCTTGCTGCTGTCACGGGTCAAAGCGGTAAGTTCTCCTAACCTACAATCTGTACCTCATGCACCCACCAACCCTTTAGAAATGAATAGGGAAAGTAAAAGGAAAAGCCCCATCCTCTTCTTTTCATTTTGCATGTAACCTAGGCCAGAAATCTCTCGAATCTCCTTTTGCCTACCTGCAATGACTTGGGTACCGTCCAGATCACTTGCTTCCTCTCTCTGGTTAGTTATATTATTCCTCCCCTCGCCCACCCATTTGCCATTTCATGTGATAAAGGGTTCTTGGGGAGTGTGTGCTGTGAAGAGATTCTGCTGAAAATTAACACCTCTACTTATGAGACTTGCCACCCAAAAAAATTTTTTTTTTGGGTGTCAGGAACATATTATTTGTATTAACCTATAACAAGGAAGAAGACTGGAAGTTGACTTTGGTATCGTCCAAATCGCTTGCTTCCTCTCTCGCGATGCACACCCATTTGCCAGTCCATATGATGATGGGTTCTTTGGGTTGTGGTCTGTGAAGAGATTCTGCTGAAAATCAACACCTCTATCTATGAAAAATTAACTCCCCAAAAATTATTTTTGGGGTCAGGAACATTGTATCTGTATTAACTTTGAACCAGGAAGAAGACAGGAAGTTCGGCCATACTACAATCTATGAAATGCCCAGTAGAATTGTAGTAGAGTTATCTTTTTTTCTCTTTTTTTTTTTTTTTTTGCTGAGTTGGCCCAGTGGCCAGGAGAGGAAAGGGTAAACCACCCTGCCAGGAATCGATCCCTGGCAGAGGTTATGGGAGTGTCCCTGTGATTCCCGTATCTTTAGGTAGCATCTATAACAAAAGGTTTATTGCTCTATAAAGCCTGCGGATGGCCTTGGGCATAAAACTATTTGTCGAACATTATACCCCCAATACCACCCTCATGGTTCACCCCTATTGGTTTCTGAGGAGCCATATAAGAATAGAATTTGCTCTCCAGTACACCATGTGCAAATGGCAATCTGGATTGTTCCTTGCAGATGGAGAGACCTTACTTATGGATAGCCAAAAGCCACCCATTTTGAGCATGCTTAATCTTCACCAGGGGAAAATGGGCTAAACACTGACTGCTGGGGAGAGTACTCCCTCATTGCGTGCTTTCCAAATGCAGCAGCAAGTTTATGCAGCCCACACTCGAGTCTTCATCATTAAGTGACCAAAAGAGAGAGTGGAAAAAGGCAGCATTCCCGACCTGTTCTGTTTGTACTGGAATGCTGTCCATACCTCTTGGATTAGTAGACATCAAAGAAAGAGATGATCAATTGTTTCTTCATCCTCAGTACATAGTCTGCACCTATGGGGCACACTGGTTAGGAATTTAAATAAGTAGCTCCAAACCGGTAACCTTTGCTTGGCTGTATTCCAAATGAGATATTTTAGCTTTGATTATGCAGTGAGTTTTTCCATTTTCTTGTCCACATCAAGTGAGCCCTGAAGATTTGAGTCTTACAATAAGATTGATTAAATCATGCATTGGCTATTATTCAGCCAACAAAACCCATCCTTCTTACTCAGGAGTAGAGCCAAAGTTTTGAAGGAATTTCACTTGGCTATATCTCTTGAATATGCCTTCTTTTCAGCTATGCAGGTGCTCATTTATGAGTTCCTCGCCCAACTTGGGATGGGTGAGGGCATTAATGTGGGTTGATCAATTTCTTCGGTCTTACAACCCAATGATCATCCCGGATGTTTATGTGTACTATCCCCTAAAATGCGGGCTTGGCCTCCTTTGATAAAGGCTCAACATTTTAGATTTTCCTTCCACAAGATAGAGTGAAGGGCCATAGGTTTAACCACATCCCAATCCAACAACCTAAGGGGGTGTTTGGAGACGAGATATTTTAAGATATTTTGCTATATTATCTACTAGTTTAGAATGTAATCTATTCACCTAAAAAGGAGGTGTTTGGATAACTTAGAAAGTATCTTACAATATCTCACTTTCTTCCAAAAACCTTCATATTACATTATTCAAGGATATGATGTATAAAATAATCTTTAAAAAATCTTTTCTTACTACAAATGGAGAGTTTAAGTAAAAACAATAGGAGAGTTCATGAGCAACCATTAATTATATTGGACATTTATGAGTCCCTTTATTAGATTGGCCCCACAGTGTTTACAAATTTAATGTGGGGGTCCTATAGCCATATCACAACTGCAGAGCCCTTGTTAATTATCAATATTAGATGGGTCCTATAAATGTCACGCTCGGGGCTTTCATTGTGATTACCAACATTAGGTGGGTCCCATATTACCAAAATTAGTCGGGTCCCATAATTACAAAAATTGAATTGTTTGATTGTAATTATCAGTTTGCCATCATTAAATGGGTCCCACTATTTGATAGCTCTCCAAGTGTTAATATGACTACCAACATCAAATGGGTCCCACAATGATTTCTCATAAAAAATTTAAATATTGCCATTTGTGATAATCACCATTAGATGTATTATAGTATAGTTACCAACGTTTGGTAGACCCACCTTAATTAAACAACATTGCTTGGATCTCATGATTTAAATTTAATCTTATATATATTTTTTACAATAGATGGGTCATACTATGATTATTAACACCTGTGATTACTAATTAGTGGGTCCTGTGTTGGGTTAATTGATTATATTCTCTTCATTTCTTATTTGGTACATCATCTTGAGAGAATTCTTTATAAATTGTCAAACACTTCAAAGGTATATTAAAATCTTTGAAGATTGTCAAACATCATAAGTGACATAATATAATTATATGAAACTATTTTATTCTATGATAATTGAATGTTACAATATTTAAACTTGTTGATATTATATTATGCACTTATCCAAACACCCCTTAAGATAACATTCTCCTAGGATTGTAGAAGGCATTTGGATGTGATTTGGATTAATCTATGTGAAACATAGATCTACAACTTAAGAGGCATTTGGATGTAATTTGGATTAATCTATGTGAAACATAAATCTACAACTTAAAAGGCATTTGGATGTGATTTAGTTGGTCCATCGTCATCAAAATGTTGTCTTAACTATATTGGGGTCGGCTACATGAATTCTGTTTCTCCATTTCGATCTATCCTGAGCCAAATCCTCATATAAGTCGCACTTCTACGGATCTGTTTTTACTACTTCTATCCACATCCTCTTCGGCCTATCCCTTCCCCGTGGTGGGCCATCAACCTACATAGCCAAACTTTTCCTTACTAGCGTCGTTGCTAGCCTGCGTTGGCTATGCCCAAACCATCTCAAACAGGTTTATCAAATTCTATCCCTTATTGATGCTACCCCTAAATGCTCTCAAAATCACTGATTTCTAATTGTCCTTCTTAGTTTTACTACACATCCATATCAACATTCTCATTTCTGCTACATCAATTTTTGTACACATGTTGCTTCTTGATTGACCAACATTTTATTTCATACGTCATAGCTGTTTTAATCACGGTCTTATAAAATTTTTCCTTAGCATTTGTTGGTCACCTAGCACTCAAGAAGGAAGTCTTTACTTCAACCATCTCGCTTTTATTTTATGTTCAACATATTCATCAATCTTTCCATCCTCACTAATTATTGAGCTAAGGTAACGGAATGAATCTCTTTGTGGTATTTCTTGGGCTTCAATTCTCACAGTAGTTGTAGCTCTTTATAAATATCCATTGAAGTTGCAATCCATATATTTTGTTTTTGTTTAACTTATTTTAAAGCCTTTGGATTCTAAAGCCTACCGCCTTCTCATGAGTTTTGCATTCACATCATCTCTTGATTCATCTATCAACTTTATATCATCTACAAACATGCAATAAGGTACTCATTTTGAATATGAGCAGTTAACCATCTATAATCTATGCAAAGAGATAAGGGCTTAGGGCTAACCCTGATGCAAACCTGTGGTCACTGTGTACTCATCTATCTCTCCACAAGTAGTCACACTCGTTACCGCTCTTTCATATATGTCTTTAATAATTTCAATATAACATCTTGGAACATTTCTTTTATTTAAAAGCTACTAAATTAAATCTCTAGGTATCATGTCATAAGCCTGTTCTAGATCGATGAAGCCAAGGTGTAGATATTTCCTTTTCACTCGATATTTTTCATTACTTGCATAAGTGAGAAGACAGCTTTCATAGTTGACCTCTCAGGCATAAAACCAAATTAATTGTTAGATATCTTAGTCTTCTGTTTAAGTTTTGTTCCATAACTCTCTCCCATAGCTACATAGTATGACTCATAAGTGTAATCACACAGTAGTTCGTACAGTTTTGTATACTTCCCTTGTTCTTATATATAGGTACTACAATACTTCTTCTCCATTCGTCCTGCATCTTCTTTATCATTAATATCTTATTGAAGAGGCTGATTAACTAAATCCCCAACTAGTCCTAAGCATTTTCAAGCCTCTATCGGAATGTCATCTAGACCTGTGGCATTTTCTGTCTTAATTTGTTTCAATGCTTTTCTCACTTCCACCACCCTAATTTTGCAAAAAAAAGTATGTTCTGCTAACAAAATATCCTCTTTTGTTCTTATGTCTCTTACGTAGTCTTCTTTTAAAGGCTTGCTAAAATATTCCCTCCACCTTTCTTTAATATCGTTGTCCTTCACTAAGACCCGTTGGTCATTGCTTTTAATATATTTGACATGGTCTAAGTCCCTACTTTTCTTTTCCCTTATTTTTGCAAGCTTGAAATAATCTCTCTCCTTCTCTTGTTCCCAATCTAGCATATAGGTCATCATATGTTATGAACTTTGCATCACTTATAACTTTTTTAGCTTCTTTCTTTGCGTTATACATCTCATAATTTTCCATATTCCTAGTCCCCTACCAAACTTTGTAACGTTTTTTTCTCTCAAATAGCTTCCTGAACACCTCTACACTCCACCACCAGGTTTCTTTATTATAGTGTCTTTTCCCTTTTGACTCTCCAAGCACCTCTTTGGCAACCTTTCTAATATAGGTAGCCATTTGATTCCACATTGTTGAAAATTTCATTCTCCCTCCTTAATCACTTTATCTTTAAATATCGTTGCCCTTTCACTTTTCAAATCCCTCCACCTTGTTTTAGAGTACATTTTATTTACGACCTATCTCTTTCTACTACTAATGCAAATATATAAAACTACTAGCCCATGTTGTGTGGTCAAACACTCTCCTGGAATAACCTTGCAGTCTTTACAAGCCAATCAGTCAAAAAGTCTATCCGGCTCCTACCAGTTCCACTTTTATAGGAAATTAAATGCTCCTCTTTTTAAAGCATGTGTTTGCTATTAAAAGGTCAAATGCTAATGCAAAATCCAAGATAATGTCTCCTAACTCATTCTTTTCTCTTAATCCTTGTCCTCCATTCACTCTCTTAGACTCCTATTATCCTTTCCAACATGCCCATTTAAGTCATCTCCTAGAAAAATCTTTTCACCAGTTGGGGTTTCTCGTACTAAACCATCCATCTCCTCCCAAAATTGTCTCTTTAACACTTTCATTTAATCTTACTTGGGGAGCATATGCACTAATGATATGAATTATGTCTTCCTCTAACACTAGTTTAATTGTTATAATCTATCACTCAACCTCTTTTACCCCTACAATTCTTCCTTTCAAATCCTTATCTACAATTATATCCACTTCATTCCTTGTATTATTCTTTCTCGCATAAAAAAGTTTATAACCATCAGCAGGCTCCTTAGCTTAATCCCCTTTCCACTTTGTCTCATGTAGACAAACTACACTAACTCTTCTTTTTTTGCATTACCTTGTCCAACTCCATGCTCTTGCCTGTCAAGGTACCTATATTCCAAGTAGCAAGATGAATCTTTCTCTTCTTCTAGACAAACTTTTTTAGCTGCACTCGTTCAGAATGGTGCAATAGCTATTGCATACTTTCTACTACGACCGGGCGAGGCTGCGGTGCGGTGCTTAAAGTGGGAAACGCCCTAGCATGATCTCAAAATGTTCTTATTTCCGAATTCATGTTTGGGTTGTGACAGAATTTTACGCTGGGTGTCAACCTACCTAATGCAACCCTCCTCCTTTGCCCGGGCTTGGGACCGGCAGTAAAAATTGGCGGAGTTTTGTCTATTATGAAAGAAACTGGTTTTTTTCTTGGAAAACCCAAACATTACACAAAAATGGAAAGCAAAATAAAATAGCTCAAAGAATGCATGAGTTGGAAATCTTTTGTCTTTTGATGCATAGCAAGGATTTCAACATGATGAGAGAGAAGTAAAAAAATGATGAATTTTTTTACTTATCATACCTTGAGATGCTCCCTTGGATGGCTACAGGGATGGGGAGGCCAAAATTTTGGAAACCTCCTTTTATTTTTAAAATTTTGAAAATAAATAAATAAAACAAACTTGTAATTTTTAGAACTTTGTGTATTTTTTCAGCTGTCCCCCACTTGAAGAAATTTTTTTATACCCCCCGCAAGAAAATCTTCCTGGGTCCACCTTTGCTCCCTTCAGAAGATCATCTCTTGTTTCGATTCAATGATTTTTTCTTTTTTTCTTTTTTTCTGGTTTTTCTATTTGGAAAGGTGAAAGAGGGTTAGAAGCTGTGTCTCTAGGTGGAGAAGGGCTAAAAAAATCCTAAAAAATGCTTTTAAGAGGGTTTTCGCATCCATGCTAGTTGGTCGATACAGGTGATATACTATGAAGCAATTAAAAAGGTGGACATACCAGGGAAGAAGCTATGTAGGCTCTCAAAGGGTCAAAGTTAAGACACTGTATTGGCTCCTTTGAGCTCTTCATGTGCTCTTCGTCTATAATGAAAATGACATTAGGCAACACAGTGATATCAAGAGTACCTTGAAGCCTCTAAATAGACGGCAATGAGTGTAGAATAACTCTGATTGGTCTTTTTTATCCAAGAACTTCTCTTTCATTGATTTCCCCCACGGCTCCCCTGAGCGGATGAGTTTTTCTTGATAAAGCAAATGACTGGGCGTTTGGTGGGGGCAAAATCGATTCCCCAATGTATCTTATCACTGAGAATAGAGGTGGGAGTGCTGAGTTGCAATCAAGTGGAGTTGGGAGCAAAGGCTTCCTTTAATGATTTCCAAACTCCATTGAAACAAGTACCTGCTGTGGGGGATGAGTTCCCTTCAATTGGAGAGTTGGTATTCTGGTTTGGGAAGGATTACAGGATGTCAACTTGGAGCGTGAGTTTCAGTACAAGATCTTTAGTAACAGAGTTATTTTTAGGGTTTTAGATATATACATTAGTGAGGTGTAGTCTAAAGAATGAACCATAGTTGTCAATTCTGTTATGGTTCCTGTTCCAATTTGACTCTTTAGTGGAACGTTTTGGCAATCCGGTCAATTCCGATATTCCGTTCTTGAAAAGACGCCATTGAAAAATGAAAAAACTATAAAATAATACCTAAAATTAATATATATATATATTTGAACGCTAAAAATGCATATTTACATCACTTAATGAAACTGCACTCTACAACCGACCATTTTCTTAAGAATGGAATTATGAAACAGAGGCCCGAATGGGGCGGAATTGGATTGGGACCGAAACAATCGGAATCAACCGGAGTTGGGCCCAAAAATTTTTATGGGGGCATTCCGTTCTGCCTAAGGCCAATTCTAGAACGTTCCAGCTGGAATGGAACGGAATTGACAACTATGGAATGAACACATGGAGTTAGACCCATAGTTGTCAATTTCATTTCAAAACCCCATTTCGTCTGGCATCCAAATTGAATTATTTTAGCCTATTTGGAATTTCGGCAAAATGTTTTGAAAAAATATATATGTAGAAAAAATAAATATAGAATATAATTTATATGCATTCAATTCATATTATTAAAACAAAATTGTAACATATAACCAGAAAACTTGAACACATTCCATACTACTATAAAGTTTAAACACATTTCTCACAACAAAGAATTTAACAACCTTTAGGGTATGTTTGTGTATGTCTGTGGAAAACCAGCCCTGCATACTTCATCCTCATCTGCAGAAAAAGATTCTGATCCCACCCCGATAGGAAAAGATTTTCCTCGGAATAATGAAGAATTTAGCTCATTTTTTCAATTTTCTTCCTAGAAAAGCGGCCACACCAAATGTAGATTTTACTCTAGCATGGAAAAAGCATTTCCTCAATCCTCACTTTTTTCGTGGAAAATCAACCGCACAAATGTGCCCTTAAGTTTGAGCACGGTCCACAAGAATAAAGTTCAAACACATGACCCACAATGATAACAAATAGTTTTGAACCTATTCCCTCGTAGGCATGATAAGATCAAAACACAAAATTAAAAAATCCCATAGTGACTCAGACAACCGCATCGTCATCTTTGGCTCCCAATTCCTTTCCTATAATGGGACATGCTTCAACTCCCCCATCAAAGTCAGGAATATTACTCCCTTCTAGATTTGGTTGCTCCACACTCGTCTGACCACAAGTATCATTCACAAACCCACTCATCCATTATCTCGATGTTCTGCAAACTAATTGGGTCAGTGATATTTTTTTTCAATCTTTTTATCATGTCCTTGCAATTTAAATAAATTAAATAAGTATATCACTTTATACAGAACTATTATTTTTATGTACATGTAAACATGTTAAGTAAACTATCATAATGCATCACTTAAAGCAAACCTCTTGTGCACTTTCAAATTACAGTGCACAAACACTAGATCATTAAATCTTTCATGTTAGGGTGATGCAAGCCAGATCCTTGATTGGCAAGCCACTGGACCCAAGCCCACTAAAAGCCCATAAATAGAAAATCTCCAGATCATGCAGGATTTTCCTATTTTAGTGCAAGACTTTCCTATTTTGCAATTTCTATAAGATTTCTTAGAATTTCCTGGATTTCAGTAATTTCTAAGATTTAGGACTAGATTAGAAGTTTCTATTTTTACCGATGCTTGTTTTTCAAGTTAGAGCATAGACCATTCTATATAAAGAGATGTAATTCTCCTTCAATTGATCATGGGACACGGGAATAAGAATTTTAGTTTTTTTCTTCTCTTTGAGATGTTTTCTTGTCTGTGGTGTGAGACCAAGATGTTTAGATCCTACATGGATCCCTATCCCTAAGCCCTTGGCTTGGAGAATAGTCTGTTGGCTATTCTTCTTTACCCACGCTGTGCCATGTAGTCTATTTCTTTTGCAAGAGTGAAAATGCTCAAAGATGCTCCAATTTCTTTCTCATCCGGTAGAGTTAACAACACTGGCCTAAGATTAGAACTGCGAGTTTTTGTAACTCGGGAGCACCATTTCCATATTGACCCACCAACTATCTGATGATATTTTAAATCCAGTAATGACTTAATAGTTCTAGTCACTTAATAATTAATAAAGGTAAAAAAAAAAATAGAGTTTTGCTTTCTGGAGACATCTTTCCTCGCATCCTTATGGCAGTTGCACTACCAAAGTCTTGATTTCAATTTTTATAGTCCACACATTGTCGTATGATGGCCTCTTGGATATATTCATCATGAACCACTTTCTAACATCATTTATACCCTTGTTGACTTCTCTCTCTTTATCAAATTTTTGGTCAAGATAGAATTCCCTGTTTAAAAAGTAGGCCGCAACATGTGAAAGATTGTGCAACTGATTTTCTGATGCATGCCCTAGGGTTAGGGCTTGCGTGGAAGAGTGTTGGAGCACAATATGGTGCCGAAGCATGTGTCCGCGGACACTTCAACACGTCTCTACAGAGACAATAATGAGGATCCACCTCAATGGGAAAACTCAATGGTGTCTGCAGCCACCATTGATGCAACTAATATTTCTAACTTTGATGGAGGAGATGAAGCAGGTCCCATTACAAGAAAGGAATTGGGAGCCAAAGATTATGATGTGGTTGTCTGAGTCTATATGGGATTTTTTATTTTTGATCTTATCATGATTACGAGGGAATAGGTTCAAAAACTATCTAGTTGAACTTTATCATTGTCGGGCATGTGTTTGAACTTTATTCTTGTGGGGAATGTGCTCAAACTTAAAGGTTGTTATTTTATTTTTATTTTCTGTGAGAAATGTTTTTAGAGTTTATTGTGGTCAGGAATGCGTTCAAATTTTATGCTTCTATGTTATAATTTTGTTTCCATAGAATGGATTGAATGCATATAAATTATTTTTTCTACATATATGTCTTTTATTTTAATATTTTTTTGAGACATTTTGACAAAATCTCGAATAGGCTGAAATAATTTAGTTTGGAGATCAGGCCGAAATGGGGTACGAAATGAAATTTACACCTGTCTCTCAAGAAACACTAGTTTATTGATCATTGGACCAGAAATGTACAATAGATGATAGAAGATAAAAACTTCCAGAAAAGGAAACTGTACGGATGTTAGCTGTTCCAGTCTAATAGGCTAGGGGTTTCCTGCATCAATGGTGGCTTCCATAAAGATTGACAGAATCCATTACGAAACCATCGTTCATGTTATAGGGTAGCACACTGTAAATTTTCTATGGCACGAATCATCTCTCTGTATTTCCTTTGTACAAAGACGTTGGATTTTTCTCAGCAGTTGGAATGCTTGTAAAGGCCATTTTCATGAAAGGGGAAATGATTTCAGAAGTTATCTGCTATCTGACAATCCATTTTCCTATAATGAGTATTGGAGAGTAATGATCAAATGCAAACAATGTGCACACAAACTTATTCATGAATACAAATTAACAATTAAAAAAAAATATTTATGAACTTTTATTATGCCCACCTTGGAATGATTAGAACGTGTCCATGCAAAAATCATCCTTTTTTTTTTGGTTTTGTTTTTGTGTTGACAAGGACAATCTCTAATTCAATCATCCAGCAATAACATTACTCTCCCTCCAATATAGGGAACCTAATAAAATGAAGCCATGGCAAATATTAGGGTTTCTTATTGTCTTTTATCCACATAGCAGATCAAAGATCTTGCTAATCTATTGAACTATAAATAATGAGTGGTCCAGCATGAATGCATGATTGAATCACAAGCCTTAAGATTTAAAGTATAATTTTAGTTGAATCACAATTTGATTTTTAGTAGAATTGTCTGGGAAAAGAAAAAAAGAATTCTATCTTAGGTTTCAAATCTTGATTGTAGGACATGAACAAAATTATTTTGAGCCCTTGCACTAAATTGATTGACAACTTTTGTCGTCTATCACTCGTGTTGTTTCTGCATTTGTTACATTACTAAAAATGTGGCATTTTCTTTGGACAGCATTATGCCCTGCTGGTTGGATAGTTGGCCCAAATAAAAATAGGTGCTTTCAGTATGTTGGAAGCTCCCTTTCTTGGGATAAGTCAGAGAGTTTTTGCAAGGATATTCATGGTCATTTGGCAGCACTGACATCTGTCCAGGAGTTAAGCTTTGCACAAAAGCTATGCACTGATACTGTCAATGGGTGCTGGGTTGGAGGCCGGGATTTCAATTCTACAAATGGGTTTGGCTGGAAATGGTCTGATAATATGTCACGGTGGAATGAATCGGTATTTCCAGGGGCACCTTCTCAATTCAATTGCACCAGTGTTTCATGTCACAACATTAATCCAATTGATTCATGTACGTTGGTGACTAATGGCCATGCATCCCTTGTGGGAGAGAGATGCAATACCTCTCATGAATTTATTTGCATGCTCAATATAGGTATGATTTTTAATCCAATCTCTCATATTAACTTTTTTGTTTAAACATATTCTACTCCTTGTTACAGGAGAAAAACTTATACAGTCCTTGTTCAGAGTACTGACTGTGTGTTTCTAGCATCTTTTCTTTCCTCCTGAGCAGGATATCTGCCTCATTTCATTGTTTATCTAATTCAAAATTATCTTATGCCCATCTCAACATTTCACTTTGCACCAGAGAATACATGTTACCACAAACGCTGCCATAAGGAGTATTTAATAATACTTGCTGTTGTTAGCGGATTGATCCTCTCCACTACACTAGCTGTAGTGATTTGGCTGCTTGCATACCGGCGTAGCAAAAGACGCAGAAGATCGAGAAAAGTATCTAATCCATCATCAGCTGTATTAGTTCCTCCATCATGGAAAGTGTTCGCCAAAGAAGAGCTGAGATCGATTACAAAGAATTTTAGTGAAGGAAACCGACTACTTGGAGATGCCAAAACAGGTGGTACATACAGTGGGATTCTGCCCGATGGATCTAGAGTTGCTGTCAAGCGGTTAAAGAGGTCTAGTTTTCAGAGGAAAAAGGAATTTTATTCTGAGATTGGAAGAGTTGCAAGGCTCCATCATCCCAATCTGGTGGCTGTGAAAGGGTGTTGCTATGATCATGGGGATCGTTATATTGTTTATGAGTTTGTTGCTAATGGGCCTTTGGATAGGTGGCTCCACCACATACCAATGGGCGGAAGGAGCTTGGATTGGGCAATGAGGATGAGAGTTGCCACGACTCTTGCACAGGGAATTGCGTACGTATATCTCTTGAACCTTCTTGTTGTTAAAGGGACTTTGAGCTCCATTGTTATATTTTGGGTGCATTTATATGTCTGTTTCACTTTAATCTCCAAGTGATCGTAAAGTTAATTTCTTGGTTGTTAAGATTTTATTCGTCTTTTAATTGTTAGAATTTTTTAGTTTGTGCTGGACGACCATGAGTTCCATGATCATCACTAGGGTCGTTGGCCTCCAACTCCATCGTAAATGCACTGTTCTAGAACTCATATAGCTTTATCAGAACTCAGCCAAGTTGACTCGGTTGGGTTTGGATCACGTTGTTGAGTGACTTCTGAAACTCAGTTTCTGTTTATTTATTATCTTAATGAAATATTGGACAATACCGTACCTTTACTACCTTTTCTATGCAGTTAGCATTTCATGACTTACATTACTGTATGAGAATATTATTTAGAATTTAAATATCGATTGTACTCTTTGAATTTAGTCAATCTGGCTTGCCGTCAGGTTCCATTGAGTATTCTGGTGTTTGGCGTTTTCTTTTTTCTTTTTCTTTAGTGGTACTTTGCTCTCGCTTGGAGTGTGGAGTCATCCATCCCAACCATTTCTGGTCAGTTTCATCTCTGAATGTCTACTTTAATATCTAGTAATGCAGTCCTATTCCCCCTTTCAAAACACAAAATTTTTTGTGGCATTCATACTTTTAAGATCTATTTAAATAAATGGTTACTGATAAAGTATAAAAAACAGCTTTGCCTTTAATTTGAAATTTGATTCATAATGTCATTTGAAGAATTAGCCATCAGCGACTTTGTTGGAGCGGATTGCTTGTGAAAGATTGCTGTGGAATGATTCCCCATTTATTTGGAACAGAAACACACATTTTTTTCTCATATGCACATTGAAGTAAAATACTGTGCTACCCAAGTTAATGGATAAAGGATCTGATGGTGTTGCAATATTCAGGTTTCTGCTTCAGTTATTATGCAGTGGTGATGTGCACTACACTTTTACACTTTTGTTTCAATCCTTAACTTTTACTTATTTATGCTTCTGAGAACACTGTTTTTTTCTTTTCTACCTTATTCTGTTTGACAAGACTATGAATCCATCTTCATCTTTTCAATTTGTTTTCAAGCCTTGCCCCTACAATTGACTCTCTTGTCTTCTGTTGTGTGTCCTCCTTGTTCATAACTCATCTATAAAAACAGATTTCTGCATGATAAAGTGAAGCCACATGTGGTGCACCGGGACATCCGTGCGAACAATGTGCTTCTTGATGAAGAATTTGGAGCTCATTTAATGGGGGTTGGTCTCTCTAAGTTTGTGCCTTGGGAAGTGATGCACGAACGGACAGTGATGGCAGGTAACCATGGATATTTGGCTCCAGAGTTCGTATACAGAAATGAGCTCACTACAAAAAGTGATGTCTACAGCTTCGGTGTGCTGCTTCTGGAAATCATTAGTGGGCGTAGGCCTGCTCGGGCAGTTGATTCCGTCGGTTGGCAGAGTATATTCGAGTGGGCCACCCCCCTAGTCCAGTCTCACAGGTACCCAGAACTTTTGGATCCTCTGATTTCTGACATTCCTGAAGTCGGGGTGATACAGAAAGTTGTGGACCTCGTATATGCTTGTACACAGCATGTCCCATCAGTGCGGCCAAGGATGTCACACGTGGTCCATCAGCTGCAGCAGTTGGGATTGAGAACTGCCTCTGAACAGGCAAGAAGTGCAACAAGCTCGACTGCTGCCTCTCGAATGTCGCCATTAGAGGTGGAGTCCAGTCTCTGGGACAGCTTCAGTAACTAGACCTTAGTCCCATTCCAATGTCTTTTAACATGAACTACTGTAACTTTTTAAGTTATACTTCCTCCCAGTTGTCACCAAGAGATGTAGTCTTATCTCTTTAATAACTTCAGCAATTACAACTTAGCTAATTAATCACAAGCTACTTGTAACTGTATGTTGTGTGTATTGGCTGTTTTATATTTGACGTTATCAACATTGCATGGAAACGTGCAACAAGTTAAAATACTGTTTCATTAGGTAAATTAAGATCTTGCTGTTGCTTTTTTGGTGCGATGTGTTCAGTTCATATCATGAGAATCACTTCAGAAATGATTGGAGGGATATGTTATGTTGGAGCCTAAGATGACCATGAAAAAGAACTGCTGGCATCCCATCCAAAGGCTAGGAAATGAACAACTGATTCACAGGGAAAGAATAAAATGACAGCAGAATGGCTGATTATGCTCAGACAGCGCAGAAGTCAAGCACAAGGTTGTGGAGAAGTGCCCAACCAGCAGGCTCCAAGATAACAGGGAAGCACAGGAGGAGCATCTACAAATATCAAGACAGCCTGACAGCGAGCAGCTCCCAAGAAATGATTCGCATACAAGTCAATAAGATAAATATCAGATTCTTTACACGCGCCTCAGAACATTGCTTAGAACCTTCATGTTTGAGAAGCACAGGTCAGTAAGCCTTCTCTGGCCTTCTCTGGGAGCTTATTGACTATGCTACCACATACAAGTTAGGATTTTCAAATATTTGGAGAGAGAACTAGAGAAGAAGCTAAAAGGAAGAGGTGTGCTATACAGTTGTCTTTTCCATTTGGCTTTTTATAGAAGGTGCAGGCGTGCAGCCCACCTTTGGATGATCCTTATCATCAGCCTTGTCAGACCCCGACCCAGGTTTGGAATATTTAATTATGTTTAAACCGTGATTAGTGGATAAGTGGGGTTAGTGGACGATTAGCTTATTTTATTAAGCTAGATTAGAATGTTTGATTAGCCTTGGGAACCTTTGAGAGTCATTGACTTAGGATTTGACGCGGGCCGGGGCGCCCGTGGATTTGTGTGTGAAATGGTGGAGTTTAACTTTGATGTTCATAAAATCCCAATTTTTGTGTATTTTGACTCATTTTATCTAGGTCATCAACTTTCATGTTTTGGCCAACTTGATTTAATGATCAAAAATCACGTTTTTCGAGGAAAAGGGCAAAACTGACCTTTCACACAAAATCTGTGCCCAAATTCCGAAAATTTAAGAAATTGACAAAAATATGCTTTTTGGAAAGTAGAATTTTCGCTGATCGTTTTTGTCTTCTTCGTCGTTTTCGTTCGGGGCCCGCAAATACCATTTTTAGCTTGGTGAAGACCGGGGCCCACAAGACTTCTTTTATAAGAAGGGGAACCCTTCTTCTTCTCCTTCATTTCATTTCCAGCAAGTTTTGGCTAGGGTTTTCCCTCTCTTCTCACTCTCTCTCTCTCTCTTCTGAAACTCTCATTTGGTGGAGTTTTCTTGGAGGATTGATCTTCTCAAGTCCTTCCTCCCTCTCCAAGCTCTCCAAAGATACCTTTTTCTAGGATTTTGAGCTAAGGAAAGGCCCTCATCCAAGCTTCTCTTCTCCATTGGGATTTCTCAAGGTTAGCAATGGCTTTCCAAACTTGAGATTCTTGTTTTCCTCCCCATATAGAGTGTTTTAATCCCATATGCTAGGGTTTTCCTTGGAGATTTACAAATGTTGATTTTTTAGGGTTTTCCTTGGGAAAAACTTTGGGGTTTTTGTAGGTTTGAAGCTTGAGACACTAAAGCTTTGTTTGAAGAGTAATTTTTGCTTCCATCTTCACTAGAGGCAAGTAGATTCCACAATTAATATGATGATTTCTCTTATTTGGTTCTATTTTATGATTTTTCTTCTTATGTGCTAATCTTCTTTGATTGAATGAACCAATGTTACATGGATTTCAATTTATGCTAGTGTCTTACAATGCATTGGAAGTTTGCTTCCACTTTGGCTCTTTAGAAAATTTGGTTTCCTTGTGTTAAAGGTGGGTGTTCAAAGAAAGGGAAAAGAACTTTGATTCTTTAAAAAGTGTTGAGTTTGTTTTATTGGATGATTATGGATGATGATTTGATGAATTGTGGAGGTTAAGAAATGGCCCAAGTTATTGTAGAATGGTGTAAGGAAGGGAAGGAATGAAAAATGAACAAAAAGAATGGAAAAAAATGCAAAAAAGGAGGAGAATCTGCCTGCCGAGCCGGACTGGACAGAGCCCAGTCCGCTCGAGCGACCCACTGGGCCGCTCGAGCGACCCAGGCTCTGCCTGGCCCTCGCTCGAGCGACCCAGACTCTGTCTGGGCTCCGCTCGAGCGGACCTGGGCTCGCTCGAGCGAGCCCAGCTCAGCCTGGGGGCCCGGGTTGGGCCTGATCTGGGGTCTGTTTTAAACCCATTTTGGGGCCCAATTGAAGACTGTGTTGGGCCTGTTTCCTAGGCATCTTTGGGCATGTTTCAAGGTCAACTTCTGGGCTATTTTGAGACCTAATATTGGACTGTTTTATGACCTGAATTTTGGGCTACTTTAAGGACTGTTTTGGGCCTATTTTAATGGACTGTTTGAGCTTGGGTAAGGCCAGTTGTGGGCCTGATTAAAAAGGGGTTTAAACCTACGTTTAATGAGGACTTATTGGATATAATTTCAAGTCCACTTCAAGCCTATGTCCAAGCCCAATTCAGCCCCAAACTCTTTCCTATAATTGAAGCTCATTCAGCTCTTTTATAAGCCTAGAATTTATTGTGAGAATTGGCTTGGACTATGATCAAGACCACTTGGGAAACCTTCAAGTTTAAATGTACACTTCATCCCTTGTGATTGTCAAGGATCTTCGGTGGCACCAAGTTACTTTTATTAATGACAATAAAGGGGTCAAATGTACATTGAGACTACCCGCTTTAGACGATCGAATCATCATACATTCATTCCGTGTAAAAGACTTTTGTTTGGGTTCTTTCTCCAATCCTTTTGAATGTTTTGAAGTGGTTTACCATATATTTAGGTATTGATAAGACTACTCACCTATTTTGCTAAGATTCGCCAATATGTAATGGTTTGGAGTAGTTTTCTTATCGATTTTGGAAATGTATCTTATAAACGGACTTTTATTACTTCGAGCTTTCGAACTTTCATTCTAATGGCACCACTAAGCTTAGGTTACCTTGTCGGACTGATCATCCGGCTTGGAATCTTCAATCTGTTCACCAGCTGCATTTTGGTTTCTGTCTGTACCGACCATGGCAACGGTTATATCTGGTCCTATGAGTAGTGGCTACGGTTCTGTTTGATAACGATTATGTCGTTCCGGTCCCATGAGTAGTGGCTACGGTTTGTCTGCTCCGGTTACTTCGGTAACAGGAGAATTTAGCTTTACGTGGTTTGCCAATGTTTTCATGCATTTAATATGCATCTCATGGTACTTGTTTATTTTACTTATCATGACATTGGATTTGTAAACCATCGAGATGTTTATCTTCTATCTTTACTTCGTCATTGTTATTAATCGTGATTTAATCGTGGCTCTCATTTATTAATGCTTTGTTTTGCTATCATCCTATTATTGTTGTATTTGCTTGCCAGACCATCGTATCTGACCCTTTTTGCTTGGTGCCAGATGTCGAGCCCCTCGTGGTCGAGGCGCACTTCGAGGCGGAACCCATAGTCCTTGTTGAGGGCGAGTGGCAGCCCGATGATGTCGTTTAGACGTCGGGTTGCTTTTGGAGCTGCGATCACATCTTGGGAATAGATGCTATACATTTTGGGTTTTTGGTTATGGCCATTGTTGGCTTATACTCTTTGGGAAGAATTTGTAATTAATGACTAACCTTACTTTTGTATTAACTTTAAACTAACTTTGGGGCCTACAAATGAAATGTTTCTCTTTTTGATGCTAGTCTCGTGTGTTCTCATCTTATACCCGTTTGTGAGAGACTTTTATGTTTGCTACAATGCTTCCGCGTAAGTTCTTAGTATTAAAGTGATTCTTATTTATCACTGTTGGATCGGATTTCAGGAATCCTTACCGCGGAAACCTGTGGGAAACTAGTGTGTGCGGGTGGAATTTTCCGGCCCGTCGCGCCGCGACCCCGGATTAAGGCCTCGTTTAGCGGGACCTCGGTCCCGGGGCGTGACAGGCTTGGTATCAGAGCGAGAAATATTTGAGGCAATTAAAAATGGATTAGAAACATAAGGATGTGGCAAGGATTCGTTAGCATTTCCGTTAGTTAGCATCGATTTGGGTGTGGGAACGCCTTATCTATTATATTCTGTCATACTAACGAGTTGTTGTGCAGCACTATGCCTCCGCGTAGACCTCCAGCAAATGCAAATGCATCAGGCAGTAATCATGACAGCGGGATTGAAAACCCGATGACAGGTCAATTCCAACAACTTATGCAGATGTTGGTCGAACAGCAACAACGAGCTAATGAGAATCAAGCTCGATTTCAAGAACAGATGGCAAAGAAAGATGAAGAATTGACTCAAGTTCAAAGGCAACTACTTGAAGTGTTGCGTAGGAGACCCGAACCAATGCCTAATGTGGAAGCCGTGCAGAACAGGGACCGAGATCCTAATGTTTTATTTGAGAAGTTCAGAAAGAGGGGTCCTAAGGAGTTCACGGGTCAAGAAGATCCTTTGACAGCTGATGATTGGTTAGCCCACACCGAGAACATCTTCGATATCTTTGTATGCACAGGCAGACAGCGAGTTCATTTAGCAGCCTCCATGTTCACTGGATTGGCAGATATATGGTGGAAGACTATTAAGGAAGGCTATCAGAATGTTGAGGATGGGATTGCTTGGCCACATTCAAACAGCAGTTTAGTGAGAAGTATGTCCCCGCGCACATCAAGAAGCAAAAGGCAGCAGAGTTTCAGTCGCTTAAGCAAGAAGATATGACCGTTCTTGAATATCTTACCAAATTTGAAAAATTGTCTCCCTATGCTCCGGAGCTTGTGGACACAGAAGAGAAGAAGATCACTAAGTTCATGGATGGACTCAATCCCATTATCTTGAGAGATGCTTTAGGTGTGGTACCACCAACCACTTTTCAAGAGGCTATCACAAGGGCCTACAGGTTCGAAGGCATCAACAATCAGATTATTAAGGATAACCAGAGAAAGAGGCAACAGTACCAAGGAGGGCAGAAATCGTATCAAGGCAAGAGGCAAAAGAAACAGCAGAATGCCCCAACTCAAGGTGGGTGTGAGCATTGTGGCAAGAATCACCCTTCACATCAGTGCTATAGAATTTCAGGTGCATGTTTCAAGTGTGGTGGCACAGATCACCAAATGAGGGATTGCCCGAATAATAGGAACCAAGGCAATAGGGCACCTCAGCAGCCACCAAGGCAAACCCCTCAGCAGAATCAACAGGTAGCTCAGAACCAACCGAGGTAGCAGCAGAATCAGCAGCCCCGTCAGCAACCACAGAATCAAAATGTCCGTCCACCGCAACAAAATAGGAATGCACAGCTAGGAAGGCCAAATCAGAACCAAAATAGACCGCGTCAGCAGGGCCGTCTCAATCACATCAATCAAGTGGATGCAGAAGCGGCGGGTGATGTTGTGGAAGGTAAACTCCTAATTTGTGATGTAGAAGCTAAAGTGTTGTTTGACCCGGGATCTACCCACTCTTTCTTATCCCATGTGTTTGCTAAAATGATTAGTGTACCTGCTAGGGAGTTAGAGTTTGTTTTGACTGTTACTACTCCGGTAGGGAAACAAGTGGTGTGTAGTACTTTTTACCCTAGTTGTTCAGTGAAGATAGGAGAGGTCATTTTCCCTGCGGATCTTATTACCTTAGTTATGCATGACTTCGATGTCATTTTAGGCATGGATTGGTTAGCAGGTCATCATGCCTCCATGGATTGCTATAGTAAGACCATTGTTTTTAGATTGGATGGGTTGTCCTCCGGGGTGAAGTTTCAGGGAGAGAAAAGGGTTTCTCCGGCTAGGTTTATTTCAGCTCTTTCTGCAGCTAAGTTGTTGAGATCAGGTTGTGAGGGATTTATTGCTTTTGTCACCAAGGATGAGCAGTCCCTAGGGGTGGAGAACATTCCAGTAGTGTGTGAGTTTCCCGATGTTTTTCCAGAAGAGATTCCAGGGTTACCACCTGTCAGAGAAGTTGAGTTTACAATAGAGTTGATGCCAGGAACTGCTCCGATTTCCATTGCTCCTTACAGGTTGGCTCCAGCAGAGTTAGGGGAATTGAAATTGCAGTTGCAAGAGTTGCTAGAAAAAGGCTTTGTTAGGCCAAGTGTTTCCCCATGGGGAGCCCCAGTGCTATTTGTCAAGAAGAAAGATGGAAGTTTGAGGATGTGTATAGACTACAGGAAATTGAACTAAGTGACCATCAAGAAAAAGTACCCTTTGCCTAGGATAGATGAGTTGTTTGATCAGTTGCAAGGTGCAGAGTTTTTCTCGAAGATAGATTTGAGGTCCGGTTACCACCAGTTGAGGGTTAGAGAATCAGACATCCCGAAGACAGCTTTTCGAACTAGATACGGGCACTATGAATTTTTGGTGATGCCCTTTGGACTGACGAATGCACCAGCGGTGTTCATGGCTCTCATGAACAAGATTTTCGCACCCTATCTAGATCAGTTCACCATCGTCTTCATTGATGACATTCTAGTGTATTCCAAGTCGAGAGAAGACCATGAGCAGCATTTGAGGACTTCCTTACAGTTGTTGAGAGATAATCAGTTGTATGCAAAGCTTGGGAAGTGCGAGTTTTGGCTAGAGCAAATCACTTTTCTTGGTCACATTATTTCTAGAGAAGGACTAGCAGTTGATCCATCAAAGATAGAAGCAGTCATAAATTGGGAGAAACCGAAGAATGTGACTGAGATTAGAAGTTTTCTAGGTTTGGCCGGTTACTACAGGAGATTTGTTCAAGGATTTTCATCCATTGCAGCGCCGTTGACTAAGTTGACCCGAAAGAATGTGCCATTCGTATGGTCAGAGAAATGTGAAGCTAGTTTTGAAGAGTTAAAGAAGAGGTTAACTTCAGCGCCTGTCCTCACCTTACCTTTGGGGAGTGGTGGTTTCGTTATTTATACGGATGCTTCAGGAGTAGGACTCGGATGTGTTTTGATGCAAAATGGGAATGTGATTGCGTATGGTTCAAGGCAATTGAAGGAACATGAGAAGAAATATGCAATGCACGATTTGGAGTTTGCAGCTATAGTGTTCGCGTTGAAGATGTGGAGACACTACTTGTATGGAGAAAAATTTGAAGTTCATTCGGATCACCGTAGTCTCCAATACTTGTTCTCTCAAAAGGAATTAAACATGAGGCAAAGAAGGTGGATGGAGTACATCAAAGACTATGATTTTCCGATTATCTATCATTCGGGGAAAGTTAACGTAGTGGCAGATGCGTTGAGTAGAAAATCAGTTTGTTTGGCCAGTTTGCATGGGTTTTACAATTTTCAGCAATTTGAAGAATTAAGAGTAGAGTTCCAACCTTTGAGGGAAGGAGTTGTGTTGGCAAATATGACAGTGTCTGAGCCAGTCTTCATACAGAAAATTAAGGACAGTCAGATGCAAGATCCAGACTTGGTTAAGATTGTGGAGCATATCTCGGAAAGGCCAAATTTTCAGATGTTGGATGGAGTTTTGTACTTCCATGGCAGACTTTGTGTTCCAAAGATAGATAATTTGAAAGATGACATTATGGTAGAAGCTCACAATACGAGGTATTCAGTACACCCAGGGAGTATGAAGATGTACCAAAATTTGAAGAGTCGTTTTTGGTGGAACAATATGAAGAGAGAGATAGCAGCCTTTGTATCTAGGTGTATGACTTGTCAATTAGTGAAGGCGGAACATCAGAAACTACCTGGTCTTTTGCAACCGTTAGAAATCCCAGAGTGGAAATGGGAACACCTGACAATGGATTTCGTATCAGGTTTACCGACGACAAGCAAAGGGAACAATGCCATTTGGATCATAGTGGATCGGTTAACGAAGTCGGCACACTTTATTCCTTTGAAGACCGGTAAGAAGATGCACATGTTGGCTTTAGCACAAGCTTTTGTGAAAGAGATTGTTAGTCGTCATGGTCAGCCGGTTTCCATTACTTCAGATCGGGATAGTAGATTTGTTTCGAGGTTTTGGAAGACCTTACATGAATCAATGGGAACGAAGCTTCAATTCAGTACAGCGTATCACCCGCAAACGGATGGTCAGTCGGAGAGGACTATTCAGACCCTTGAAGACATGCTTAGGGCTTGTGTACTTGATTTCAAGAATCAGTGGGACGAGAATTTAGCGCTTTGTGAATTTGCCTACAACAATAGTTACCATTCAAGCATAGGGATGGTCCCTTTCGAAGCGTTGTATGGCAGGAAGTGTAGAACCCCAGTGTGCTGGGAAGAAGTTGGAGAACGCAGTTTTCATGGTCCATCTTTGGTTGAAGAAACAAGTGATAAAGTCAGAATTATCCATGAGCGATTGAAGATTTCGAGAAGCCGACAGAAGAGCTATGCTGATGTTCGAAGGAAGGATCTACAATTCCAAGTTGGAGACAAAGTATTCTTAAAGGTATCTCCGGTCAGAGGAACACTGAGATTTGGGCAGAAGGGCAAATTGTCTAAGAGATTCATTGGACCGTATGAGATCTTGAGTCGTGTCGGGGAGGTGGCATATCGATTAGCTTTGCCTCCAGAACTGTCGGGTGTGCACAATGTGTTTCACGTGTCAATGCTAAGGAAGTATGTTTCGAACCCTTCGCACGTGTTACATCATGAACCGCTGGATGTCAGAGAGGATGCCACATACATCGGGAAACCGGCAGAGATTATTGACACCAAAGAGCAAGAACTGAGGAACAGAACAATACAGTGGGTAAAGATTCGTTGGGAGAATCATGGACCAGAAGAGGCCACCTGGGAACTTCGTGATCAAGTCCAAAAGAAGTACCCTCAGCTATTCCCAGAGGTTGTGATCATTTGGGGGACCAAATGTGATTTTTAGGGGTGGAGGATGTCAGACCCCGACCCAGGTTTGGAATATTTAATTATGTTTAAACCGTGATTAGTGGATAAGTGGGGTTAATGGATGATTAGCTTATTTTATTAAGCTAGATTAGAATGTTTGATTAGCCTTGGGAACCTTTGAGAGTCATTGACTTAGGATTTGACGCGGGCCGGGGCGCCCGTGGATTTGTGTGTGAAATGGTGGAGTTTAACTTTGATGTTCGTAAAATCCCAATTTTTGTGTATTTTGACTCATTTTATCTAGGTCATCAACTTTCATGCTTTGGCCAACTTGATTTAATGATCAAAAATCGCGTTTTTCGAGGAAAAGGGCAAAACTGACCTTTCACACAAAATCTGTACCCAAATTCCGAAAATTTCAGAAATTGATAAAAATATACTTTTTGGAAAGTAGAATTTTCGCTGATCGTTTTTGTCTTCTTCGTCGTTTTCGTTCGGGGCCCGCAAATACCATTTTTAGCTTGGTGAAGACCGGGGCCCACAAGACTTCTCTTATAAGAAGGGGAACCCTTCTTCTTCTCCTTTATTTCATTTCCAGCAAGTTTTGGCTAGGGTTTTCCCTCTCTTCTCACTCTCTCTCTCTCTCTTCTGAAACTCTCATTTGGTGGAGTTTTCTTGGAGGATTGATCTTCTCAAGTCCTTCCTCCCTCTCCAAGCTCTCCAAAGATACCTTTTTCTAGGATTTTGAGCTAAGGAAAGGCCCTCATCCAAGCTTCTCTTCTCCATTGGGATTTCTCAAGGTTAGCAATGGCTTTCCAAACTTGAGATTCTTTTTTTCCTCCCCATATAGAGTGTTTTAATCCCATATGCTAGGGTTTTCCTTGGAGATTTACAAATGTTGATTTTTTAGGGTTTTCCTTGGGAAAAATTTTGGGGTTTTTGTAGGTTTGAAGCTTGAGACACTAAAGCTTTGTTTGAAGAGTAATTTTTGCTTCCATCTTCACTAGAGGCAAGTAGATTCCACAATTAATATGATGATTTCTCTTATTTGGTTCTATTTTATGATTTTTCTTCTTATGTGCTAATCTTCTTTGATTGAATGAACCAATGTTACATGGATTTCAATTTATGCTAGTGTCTTACAATGCATTGGAAGTTTGCTTCCACTTTGGCTCTTTAGAAAATTTGGTTTCCTTGTGTTAAAGGTGGGTGTTCAAAGAAAGGGAAAAGAACTTTGATTCTTTAAAAAGTGTTGAGTTTGTTTTATTGGATGATTATGGATGATGATTTGATGAATTGTGGAGGTTAAGAAATGGCCCAAGTTATTGTAGAATGGTGTAAGGAAGGGAAGGAATGAAAAATGAACAAAAAGAATGGAAAAAAAATGCAAAAAGGAGGAGAATCTGCCTGCCGAGCTGGACTGGACAGAGCCCAGTCCGCTCGAGCGACCAATTGGGCCGCTCGAGCGGACCAGGCTCTGCCTGGCCCTCGCTCGAGCGACCCACTGGGCTCGCTCGAGCGAGCCCAGCTCAGCCTGGGGGCCCGGGTTGTGCCTGATCTGGGGTCTGTTTTAAACCCGTTTTGGGGCCCAATTGAAGACTGTATTGGGCCTGTTTTCTAGGCATCTTTGGGCCTGTTTCAAGGTCAACTTCTGGGCTATTTTGAGACCTAATATTGGACTGTTTTATGACCTGAATTTTGGGCTACTTTAAGGACTGTTTTGGGCCTATTTTAATGGACTGTTTGAGCTTGGGTAAGGCCAGTTGTGGGCCTGATTAAAAAGGGGTTTAAACCTACGTTTAATGAGGACTTATTGGATATAATTTCAAGTCCACTTCAAGCCTATGTCCAAGCCCAATTCAGCCCCAAACTCTTTCCTATAATTGAAGCTCATTCAGCCCTTTTATAAACCTAGAATTTATTGTGAGAATTGGCTTGGACTATGATCAAGACCACTTGGGAAACCTTCAAGTTTAAATGTACACTTCATCCCTTGTGATTGTCAAGGATCTTCGGTGGCACCAAGTTACTTTTATTAATGACAATAAAGGGGTCAAATGTACATTGAGACTACCCGCTTTAGACGATCGAATCATCATACATTCATTCCGTGTAAAAGACTTTTGTTTGGGTTCTTTCTCCAATCCTTTTGAATGTTTTGAAGTGGTTTACCACATATTTAGGTATTGATAAGACTACTCACCTATTTTGCTCAGATTCGCCAATATGTAATGGTTTGGAGTAGTTTTCTTATCGATTTTGGAAATGTATCTTATAAATGGACTTTTATTACTTCGAGCTTTCGAACTTTCATTCTAATGGCACCACTAAACTTAGGTTACCTTGTCGGACTGATCATCCGGCTTGGAATCTTCAATCTGTTCACCAGCTGCATTTTGGTTTCTGTCTGTACCGACCATGGCAACGGTTATATCCGGTCCCACGAGTAGTGGCTACGGTTCTGTTTGATAACGACTATGTCGTTCTGGTCCCACGAGTAGTGGCTACGGTTTGTCTGCTCCGGTTACTTCGGTAACAGGAGAATTTAGCTTTACGTGGTTTGCCAATGTTTTCATGCATTTAATATTCATCTCATGGTACTTGTTTATTTTACTTATCATGACATTGGATTTGTAAACCATCAAGATGTTTATCTTCTATCTTTACTTCGTCATTGTTATTAATCGTGATTTAATCGTGGCTCTCATTTATTAATGCTTTGTTTTGCTATCATCCTATTATTGTTGTATTTGCTTGCCAGACAGTCGTGTCTGACCCTTTTTGCTTGGTGCCAGATGTCGAGCCCCTCGCAGTCGAGGCGCACTTCGAGGCGGAACCCATAGTCCTTGTTGAGGGCGAGTGGCAGCCCGATGATGTCGTTTAGACGTCGGGTTGCTTTTGGAGCTGCGATCACATCTTGGGAATAGATGCTATACATTTTGGGTTTTTGGTTATGGCCATTGTTGGCTTATACTCTTTTGGGAAGAATTTGTAATTAATGACTAACCTTACTTTTGTATTAACTTTAAACTGACTTTGGGGCCTACAAATGAAATGTTTCTCTTTTTGATGCTATTCTCGTGCGTTCTCATCTTATACCCGTTTGTGAGAGACTTTTATGTTTGCTACAATGCTTCCGCGTAAGTTCTTAGTATGAAAGTGATTCTTATTTATCACTGTTGGATCGGATTTCAGGAATCCTTACTGCGGAAACCTGTGGGAAAGTAGCGTGTGCGGGCGAAATTTTCCGGCCCGTCGCGCCGCGACCCTGGATTAAGGCCTCGTTTAGCGGGACCTCGGTCCGGGGGCGTGACAAGCCTAGTGGGAGCCACCATGGAAAAGCAACAGAAAGACTACTCCATTGATCATCTAAAACACTCATTTGAGTTGTAGATTACCTGAGTAGTTATTTGAGGGGCTCCAGATTGATGATGGTAGTAGAAATGTCTTTACTTGTAATTTGATTTAAAGTAAACATTAGACAATAATGCATGTATTGCTTTCATAGCTCAGTTGGTTAGAGCACCCGTTTAGTAAGCGGGTGTTGACATAAAAAATGTCACTTTACTTCTTCAAGATCCAGAAAGGTACATGAAGTCGCAACCTGCCATAAATAGACAATGCTACTTCCAAAAAATCAAATCTTGTCAGAATCAAATAAAAACTTCAAGATCCTTCAAGACAGCCAAAAGAGGAGTACACAAGAAGTTTCGGGCCATTTCAAAATCATTTGGCCTAACTTTGCTTCTCCGAGAACTGAAAAGGAGCTCCCGGCGGCGAAAGCATCGGAGACACCAAATCTTCGATAAGAGCTGATGGATGGTCTCAAAATACATCCAAAAGGCTCCACGTCAAGTTCCGAGTCAAACTGACAACGTTTGACCCTACATCAACCCTCGAATAGGTAAATCAAGCCTCTCGGCGGTGAGAACCACCGAGGCTATCACTCATCAGATAGAGCACATGGACGGCTTCAAAATGCTTACAAAGGGCTACACGTCAAATTTCAGGTCATTTCGACAACACTTGACCATACTTTGACGCTCAGAAGCCAAATCAGGACTCTCGGTGGCGAAGCTCCCCGGGACCATGGTTTCCAAGACAGAGCCTATGGATCATCTTAAAATGACTCCAATAGGTTCCCTATCAAATTTCAAGTCAATCGGACATCGGTTGACCGCACATCAAGCCGCGACATCTTCATCGCGACAAAAACAAGTCTACTAGTGATAAAACCCCAAATGGCTTTAAAACTCAAACAAAAGCTTATGGTTGGTCTTATTTATTGCTCAGCAGGCTTCACCACAAATTTTAGGTCATTCCGACATCATTTGACCCAGTTTCAGCTTCTGACGGAAAATCGGCAGCTATGCGCGACAAAGTCTTCGGCTTTCTCAGAAAATTGGAAACTTTGCAAAACATAATGCAAGGATTCTCATCAGGTTTTCTACAGGGAAATCAGGCCAATAAATGATCAAAAATGTCAAGGAAAAATACAGAAGAAAAAAGAATAAAAAAACAGCAAAAACGGACACAAAACGGGACAAAAGGGGGGAAAAAAAACCCAGGGTCGCAGGGGTAGCCCGGGATCGTCGGGAGGGCCCCGGAAACCCCATTTTTCACCATTTTTTCACGATTCGAAGCGTCCGGCCTCTGGTATTTTCCAAAATTCATACTTTTGAGATACCAAATCCTCTGACTTCCGTCAAAATCATGGGTCAATCATCAAGTGTATCAAAATCAACATTGATCGCCAACCGGTCAACCAAAAAAAGTGTGCTTTCTACCCGACCGATTGAGAAATCGACAGGACAGATGGCACCGACCCGCTGTTGGCAACCAACACCTGAAGTTACATGGTCATCCGATGTCGATCTACATGAAGATCCATCGTTGATCATCGCCAGAAGAATCCCAAAGGACGCGGCACGGCCCGCGACTCTTCAACTGCTCGGCGACCACTTAATGCGATTAATTGACCAGCTTTATTGCAGCCATTAATTCATTTCTTTGGACGGCCCAATCAGAAGCAAGCATCCGGGAGTTACAAGTCAAGAGATTCATGACATTTAAACCATGAAACTCCTCCCATCATGGCGATTAAAGGCGATTAAATGCCCTTAATCTCCTCCGGCCAATCAGAAGCCAAGAAAAAGGAGTTACAAAATAAAGAAATTAAATCCTATAACTCCTCACATTATGCGGCTTAATGACTATAAAAGCCCATAAACCCTCCTAAATGGCTACCAAAAAGCCTATAAATAGGAGAGCACTCCAAGAAGAAAAGACACAACAGACTGTAGAAAATCCGGAAACTCAGACAGAAAAAGGCATCAGAAATATAAGAGAAAGAAAGAGAGAAAACTCTGCGGAAGTTCTACACCGACCACCGCTACAAGGTGACAAAAGTCCCTTGGGGGGTACCCCCCCCAAGGTCCTTGTCTTCTCCTTCTGCCTCCAATGGCTTAGACGTGGCTTTTCAGCCCGTTTACTTAGTTTTTTATTGGACATAGGACCTCCTTTTGGTCTTTGTCCTCTAAAAACCTGAGGTTATAGCCAAGCCAAGCGAATCAATAGCATCCTCTGTTCTCATCTGCACGGATGATGGCGAAGTCCACATATGGCTTGCGACCGTCAATCTGAACGAGTCCCCCACAATCTCCTGAGAAGTTAGATCCTCCTTTTCTTGCTTTTCATTGTAGTTTGTATTTTTTCAAAAGAGACAAAAATCACAACTCTTGTCTTTCATTATTGATAAGGATTGTAAATCGGCTATAAACGCCAAAATCGGCTATGAACGCCAAAAATCGGCTATAAACGCCAAAATCGGCTATAAATGCCAAAAAAAATCGCCTTTCATGGCAAATCAAGAAAATGTCTCTTTTCTTAAATATATGTGCAATGGAAAACTTGAAAGAAGTTGATTTCCTTTTTACTTGCGAAGATTGATCTCCGGATCACCACTTGCAATTCCAAGTGAAATAGAAAATCTGGCACACCCACACAAAAGAAATGTTGATGCACGCCTCTACCCCCTCCGGTTATGAAAGGGTCGGACCCATACGGACTCCCACGTCCGCCGACCTCGGTAGAACCGAGCGAGCAGAATGCGCTGGTCCATCAAGCTGGCTCCACCCGGTGGGACTCGTTCATTTGAGAACATGATGCTAGAAATGAAATATTTGCATATCATATCTATTGCTCTATGCTTATACTTCTTTTCTTGATTCCTTGGCTACTTTCTAATTGGTGGCCTATGTTGGATTCCGCATCTAAAAAAAATGAGATGAGATTTTTTGGAAATTTCTAGTTCTTTGAATTTATTTCCACTCTTTCTCTTTTCAACAAAAAAAAATCGGATTTTTGGATTCAAAATTGAGAAACCTTGATCCTTTCCTATCGTTCATCGTGCTTGCAGAAATGTTGAGCCTGTTCGACTAATGTTTTGGGCCATCGTTTCTCTTCGATGAATTCATTAGAAAAAAAAAACAAAAAAACAAAAAATCAGATTTTTCATTTTGGATTCAAAATTGAGAAACCTTGATCCTTTCCTATCGTTCATCGTGCTTGCAGAAATGTTGAGGCTGTTCGACTAAGGTTTTGGGCCATCGTTTCTCTTCGATGAGTTCATTAGAAAAAAAAACACAAAAAAACAAAAAATCGGATTTTTGGATTCAAAATTGAGAAACCTTGATCCTTTCCTATCGTTCATCGTGTTTGCAGAAATGTTGAGCCTGTTCGACTAAGGTTTTGGGCCATCGTTTCTCTTCGATGAGTTTATTAGAAAAAAAATACAAAAAAATCAAAAAATCAGATTTTTGGATTCAAAATTGAGAACCTTGATCCTTTCCTATCGTTCATCGTGCTTGCAGAAATGTTGAGCCTGTTCGACTAAGGTTTTGGGCCATCGTTTCTCTTCGATGAGTTCATTAGAAAAAAAAGAAGATCGGATTTTTCATTTTGGATTCAAAATTGAGAAACCTTGATCCTTTCCTATCGTTCATCGTGCTTGCAGAAATGTTGAGCCTGTTCAACTAAGGTTTTGGGCCATCGTTTCTCTTCGATGAGTTCATTAAAGATCTAAAATATATATATATATAAAGAAGACATAGAACACTAAGGTTAAACCAACTGCGTTCTTTGATCATGGTTGATTCAAGAAAGCCTTGTCTAGAGTGTGGAGACAGCTTGATTGTTCTAGGCAAGGGTCCTCCAAACGGGTTCATTAAGTAATCTTACCCTTACCTGGGGGCAATTCTATCAATCGAGATTTCATAAGACCGGGTTAGGAGGCCTATGTGTACTCTCTCGTCTTTTAAATAAAAATTTTTTAAAATGAATTTTTTTTTTAAAATAAATATTTTAAAATAAAAAATAAAAAATTTTTCAAAAAAAACTTTTTTAAAAAATAAAAATAAATAAATAAATAATAAAATAAAGATTTTTTAAAAAAAAAAATCTTGAAAAAAAATTTTTCAAAAAAAAAAACTTCCGTCATTTTGGGTTTAGATTGGAGAAATTTTGGTCTTCTCCTTTCTGAGCACTGGCGCTCGCGGAAATCGCTGAGCCCGTGTTCAGATTGGAGTGCCTTTTGCTCTCTTTGATGAACCCGATATTGGCCATTCTTGTGATTACTAATGGATGTGGTCTTGTTTTAGAAACTTTTCGAAAACTAACAATGGCAGCTTCACTAACCATTACCTTCGACGAGAACAAGCACCAACTTATGCTTCAACAGAAGCAAACCACGCGCACCTACAAGTGCCCCATCAGCTGCCAAAGCATCAACTCCCTCGGCAACTCTCTGAACTCCGGGTCGACCTCGACTCCCCGGACTATCGTCTTTGGGACGCTGGGACCATTCCTACTTCTCGAAGAACAAACTGCACCTTCCAAGAAGCAGGAACTCGCCTCTCAACGTGTCACTACCATGACACCAAAGGCGAGCACCAGAAGGCCCGAAGCTCGTGGCAGCCCCACGAAGCCTCGACCAGCAAACAACCAAGTCTATCCCAAGACTTGGTCCGCAAGACCTCACCAAAACAAAGAAGGTCCCAAACATCCACCAAGCCAGCATTCTTGGCCCCACTCAAGGAGAACCAGTTCTACCCTCTTGCTTACATGAAAGAGGAGAGACCCATCTCCAATCTTACTCTTAAGTCAACCCAGCATGAGCCGGCTCGTTCCTACAAGCCCAAAATCAAGTTATGCATCACAAGGCCTCTGCAAGCACCTGCTAAGGCCTACAAACCTGCAGTTCGACCCTTCATCTCTACAGGGGCCGAACTTGAAAAATTCAAAGCTTCGCTGCAACAGGCGAAGGACTGAGTTCGCATCCTGTCCTTGCCCAGCTACAAAGAAGACAGGCTTGGCTGCTGCGCCCGAGGGAGCACATCCTTCATCGTCAAAGCCCAGCCAGAGCTGACCGAAGCTCAAATTGCTCGTCGTATACGCCGCCGCACGTCGTATCGGCAAAAGAGACTAGAGAAGCAAAGGACCCAGCCTCCTACACTTCAAGTCTCTCCCAAATGGGTCGAAAAAGAAAGACCCAACCAAGTTGCTGCTGTCCATATGGTTGGAAAAACCAGAAGATGCCAAAAGTCAGCAACAAAAATCCATGTCCGTCGTCCGATGACCCGCAGCGTCTCCAGGACAAGAAGACATTCAGAAGAATCCCCTGCTCCTTCAAGCAAAGGACGGCAGAATGATCCTTCCCGAAGCTCTTCTTCAAAAAGAATGAGCCCCAGCTCAGTCACCAGGACAGTTTCTTCGTTTGAATCTTGAGGGATAAACGTCCTGGCTACAAATTCTGAGCCACCACCCCGCAATCCACCTCAAGATGATGCGATCACACACATCCAGCAGTTGGAACAAGGCTAACAAAGATTTGAGACTCTGATGGAAAACCTTCTCCTCGCCTTCCAAAATCAGGCGAACAATGAGCCTCCTCCGAATCATCAAGACGATGAGGTAAATGGAGAAGAAAATGAGTCACGCGCCCTTACCAAAAAGGACGTAGACAGTATCCTCGCCAAAGCAAAAGAAGAGGATATACTCAAGGAGCATGGGATCAAGCTACCATATCCCTTATGGATGGACTCGGTCCCGTTCCCTACAAAATTCAAGCATCCTACTCTTCAAACATATACGGGGAAAGGATCAGCCAGACAGCACGTCATCCACTTCAAGATCTTGACGGGAGCTATCGCGGATTAAGATGCACTCAAGATCCGCCTCTTTGCAAGTACCCTAAAAGGTACAGCCTTTGATTGGTACTCCACTCTACCGGAGGACTCCATCTAAAATTGGGCCATGCTAGAGACACACTTCCTGACTCACTTCAAAGGTGAGGATCATCTCACTACTATGGCTCAGCTGTGCAGCCTAAAACAGGGGGAGAATGAGTCAACATATGACTTCATTCACAAGTGGAAAGCAATGGCATACAAATGCTCTGATGTATTGCCACAAGCGTCGCTAGTCGACATCTGCCGAAACAACATGAGAGCTAGAATCCGCTCCATGATCATCGGCAACAAATCAAAAAACCTGGGAGAACTCCTAGAAGCTTCCATGGAAGCTGAAACGATGATTAAAGACCTCAACAGTCATAAATCATTAAGAAAAGAGCCAACCGCCATTGCAACCTCAAAACCAAAGAAAAAAGAGGTCCTCAATGTGCAGACCAAGTCAGCTCCTCAGCCATAAAAGTGTTGAAAATTTGGTGGGCCTCTACGATAGGTTTCAAAAACTTTTGATCCACTTGATGCAGGGATCAACTATCCAGAAGGCTACCAATGTGTCCAAGATGCAAACCCTCTATCTCATCTATCATGATCAGTAATTCAATCTATCTAGGAGATATAAAATCAGTAACAAACATGCAACACAGATCTATATCATACAAGGAAATAGATTATACCTTTGGAGCTCGGTTGTGCTCTAATGGAGAATTTGCTACTTTCTTTGATGACGAACTCTTTCGCGAATCAAATAGGTTTCTCCAAAACCCAATGGCCTTCCACGCTATTACCCGAATCAGAATCTCTTTCTCAAGAAGATGGGTGGGATCTTCAAGAGAAGACAACTAGGAACTTAAAGGAACTAGAAGAGGGAGAGAAGAGAAGTGCAACTCTTGCACAAAGGGGGCTGGGCGTGAATTCCAAGGGTAGACGTCCAAGCCCCCTTTGGTTCCCTATTTATAGCTTTTGCAAACTACTCTTTACTAATTTAATTAGAAGTCTCACTTCCAAATTAATTAGTAACCTTCTTCTCTTTCTTAATTACAATAGAAGTCTCACTTCCATTAATAATTAGAAACATACTATTACCACTATTAGAAGTCTCACTTCAAATAAAAATAGTAACTTTCCTTTTAGAGTTCAACTAGAATTAGTATCCATCTGATGATTGAGCTAGCGTGGGGACCACTACGGATTCCTTATAAAGCTGGCTCCAACTGGGACACGCAACCCCACATCTCATGTGCAATCCGGGCCCACAGTTAATTGCAAATAATTCCACTATATAAATGCAATTGAACTCCAGTCTCAGGAAATTACATAGAAGACCCTAAACTTCCTTATTACCACAAGTAGGCCCCTCCATCAATATCCATGAATCAATTGGACCTGTCTTCCAAACTAGATCCATATCTTATTATCCTTGAGCCCCAATTAATTATAATGATCAATGGTACCTTTCCAATTAACTCTTAATCGGAATGGGTGTACACTTACCAATGATAAATCCATTAATTGGCACGAGGGGATATTAGAGATAGATTCCACTGACCATTGAATGTTCCCACAGCTCTACTACCACGTACCCAAATCACCGAGGTGTTGACCTACAGTTGGCCTCACTCATTGGTGACTCAAAGCAAATGAATAAATAGAAACTTGAGTTCATTAATGTCTCAGGATTGAGAGCTTACTGCTAGAGAATTATGAGAGCAGACCTTAATATAAAGACAATGTTTATAAGGTGCTTCTCATGGTCCTTCAATACATCCAATGTACCGGCACTATGATCTAGAATCTTTCATTCTGATGATCGAGACAAATCACACTATCTCATAGTAATCAAAATGCAGCAACCTTGTCAGTATGAGATGTCCAGTCTCATCATTGGTTGTGAAGATATTCAAGTATAAGATTTATTATACATGTCTCCCGTATGTGGAACTCATCCATACACATGTATTATATCTAGTATACTTATGGACTCAGGTTCATCTTATGAACCATTATGTCATTCGTATTGGTTATGTGCAAGTATATAATTAAACACCATTCATCTCATGAAATGGAAAGCATGAATATATTGATTAATAAAGAAATGAATCAATTTATTACATCATATGCTGGTATTGAGACCATAAAACTAACACAAAGAAAGCTGAAAACAAAGCTGCTGGTAAGATACCCGTACTCTCTGATGCCTTCAAAGAACGAGTAGAGAAGAAATACCCATTTGATGAAGATGTTGATGAAATCTTCGGGGCTCTTGTGGCAAACGGCAAGCTCACCTTGCCTGAACCAAAAAGACCAGGTGATGTTGGCAAAACCAACGATCCTCGGTACTGTCCATACCATCAGATGATCTCGTATCCTCTCAATCAATGCTTCGTTGTGAGGGAGAAAATAAATGAGATGTGGAAAGACGAAGTCATCACTTTTGACAAAAACTATGGGTATGCCTCCGTCAACATGGTGACATGTGGACAAACATCAAAATCACCGAAGAAGAAGGTCATTACTTCCTTCAAGGTGATAAACTCAATCCAAGCGTCCGAGGAATTGGTTTCTTACCTGACACCAGACGGACAACCCATATGGGTACATCCCGATCTCCTAGAAGATGAAAATTGGGAGGTCGTGAAAATAAAGCCTACAGCTCAACAGTGAAGGCAGGCTAGGAAATATCTCCTCAAGCTCAAACGGCAAGAGAATACCCAGCCAAAACAAGAAGTCAAAGAAAAGGCAGAGGCTTCCTCCACCGCTTCACTGGAGGCAACAAAAACATCCCTTCCAGAGACTTCAAAGGGGGTAAGAAAATTCACTCTCAGTGTTTTCATGCCACCTCAATTCAAAGAAGCCACGTAAGAGGCATCATACTCTTGCAATTTGGTAGTTGGATTCTCCATTGATGGATACAAGTCCAGCGACACCGATGATGGATTCGAATCCAACTACACAGACGAGTGGGAGGAGTCCCTTGAAACAGGAGAATATCTCTCCGATGAAGAATGGGTTCCTGAGACTCATCTTATGCCACTAATCTGGTATAACCCCCTACAGCCACAAGGATCCTGGTCTGATGATGAAAAAGACCAAGAGGCTGTATAAGAAAATGCTGCCGACCCAGCACCTCTCATTGCTCCAGTGGAAATCAACCATGTTGAGCCACAAAGAGCTGATGGAGAAGAAGATTTGGCTCCCATGCTTGATCTTGAAGAATATGCAAGGATCTTGTAGCGTCTCACCTTAGAACAAGAGCAGGACCGCGTCAACGAGCTTCCTCGCAATCCAGAGCCTGAAGTCCATGAAGACCATCAGGTACATCCTCCCTTAACTCCTGAAAATGGAGAAAATTGCTGGATAGACGATCCTCTTACATCCGAGGATGAGTCTGACTCTGATCAGGCAACGTCTCCTGTCATAGCTTCCTGTAATGTGATAATTCGGGATTATAACTCTTCCGAAGCATCGTCTGATGAGACCACTTACACTCTGACGACTCCTAGCAATGTATCTTCTGGAGCCACCTCATCTCACGTGACTTTCACTGAGACGACACCCTCTCAGGTTCCTTCTCCTAAGACTGTGACTTCAAAGTTCACACCCTTCTTGACTGAAAAATTCCTAGCTATTGATGCTTGGGACGATGAATTGGTCAACGAAGAAGAAAGGTTGCTGGATGCTGTTCAGGACTTGTTCCCGGAAAATGCTCCGTGCAACACAATCACTGAGGATGGCAACTCTACTGCAGATACATCCTCAACAAATGAAAAACGACAGCCTCTTGATCATGAAGACAATCTTCCAAACGAAGACCTTTCTCAAGAAGCTCTCGAAGTTGGTAGAGGCACCCGCTCTGGCGGGGACTACCACAAAAATTACAACCAATCTTCCTTTACATATGTAAATCCTTCGGGGAAAGATGTTGTAAGTGCCCCTAGTGGCAACAATGATGAACATGCAGGCCCTAAGGAGGCTTTCAAGTATGACTTGATTGAACACTTCAAGCACATACCTGCACGTCTGCACATCCTAGATTTATTGCAAATGTCTCCGTACACTCGTGATAATCTCATTTCAGAATTACAAAAGCTGAATGAGGATGTTGACAAACATGCCTCGCAAGTCCTCCAAATTGAAATAAATTACCGGGTCAAAAACTCGGAAGCCTCCTCAAAGGGAGAAAAGAAGAAAATTGAGGGATCATGCATTGAATGCCTCTCGGTTAAAAAAGCAGCCAGTGCAACCATTGCCTTCACAAAGGATGATCTCCTACTTGGCGAAACAAGGCATAACCGACCCCTGTACTTCACAGGGTACATGAAGGAAATGCCTATCCACAGAGTTCAGATCAGCCCAGGTTCTGCACTCAACCTCATCTCTACATCAGCTCTCGAAGAGTTGGGCATTCCACCCAGCAAGCTGAGCCACACATCTGTATCTATCTTTGGATACGATGGGAGTACTCAAAGGCCTATCGGCAAAATCAGGTTCAAGTTGCAGATTGGTGATCTTATCTCTGAGGTCACAGTGTATGCAATAAAAACCCCTTCATGCTACAACATCCTTCTCGGACGCCCTTGGATCCACGAGAATGGTGTTGTCCCTTCAACTTTACATTAATGCATTAAGTTTGTTGGCGACGACGGCATGATACATCGAGTCTTTGCGGATAGAAAACCCTTCAAAGGTAAAGAAGTCCACTTTGCAGACTCACAGATGTATGAAGGTGAGAAAGAAGAAGAGGAGAAGCAAACAACACCCTTTGCCGAAAATCTTCAGAAAGATAAAGGCAAGGCTCCTCAACAATCACTGGAAGAAAACAAACCATCCGGTAAATCCGAAGAGAGCATTCAAACTCCCTTCATCACCTCCCTCAAACCTTCAAAGCCTTTGGTCATCACAACTAAAGTGAAGAAGGCAAAGCAAAAGTCTGGGGGCAAATTTGTTGTCTCTTTCGTGTCTATCATGCAAGACACGGATTCGGATTCAGAGCCAGAAAACAACACATCGTCAAGTCAAGCTAACACTCAGCAAGTTCAGCCTGCTCTTACTCCAATGGAGACAACTTCTGACATAGAAGATCCTACGTCAGCTTCCTTCGTTGTTCCAGCAACTTCAGCAAAGGAAAAGCCGATCTTCTTCCATAGATCGGATGCTTCTTCATCAAACTCCATGCTTGAATCTTTCCAAAATGAAGGTATGCCTCAACTATCCTTATATAGTTCTATGGCACAAACTATTATGAAGAAAATGGGCTATGACGCTCAAAACCCAGTCGGTTTGGGAGAAGGACGCGGTATTCTCACGCCATTGGGGCCCGTCTTGACCAAAAGCCAGCTAGAAGATTGGAGACTCTACGGCTATGTAGAAAAGTCTTCACACAGGCTAGGGTACGATCCCGACACTCCTCTGAGATAGTTGACACAAAGGCTTAAAAGTCAATATACTGACCAAGCCTCAACATCTCAAGTCCATGAAGATATCGATCTCCCTGGATATCTTTTTGATGAATCACCTGACAAAGATTTAGGAAGCTCATCCAATTGGTACGATTTCTCAGACAATGAAGAGGAGTTGTCCGATGGCATAGACATGTGGTCTTCTAACCCAGAAGAACCCTCATCTCCAAAAGAAGTAGCCTACTTCGACCCGGTTTCAACAGGCGATTGGGATCATCTCATAGCAAGCCTTGGGAAAATTGCCGATCAAGAAGACCCGCGGAAAGGAACAAAACCTTGGTCTGGAAATGCCCTTGAAACCCCAGAAGGTTTCATTGAGCTGGAAGCCTCCGAAAATATTATGGAGGAACCACCTTCGGACCTTCCAACAGAAGATCATGTTCAAAAGATAGACTTGGGAACACCAGATAACCCATGTCCTGTATTCATAAGCAAGAATATAAAGGATGATGAGTTACCCGAGTATGTCGCCTTTCTTCGTGACTTCGTTGATTGCTTTGCATGGTCTTACGTTGAAATGCCTGGCTTAGACCCCAAAATAGCAGTCCATAAACTCAATCTTCAAAAAGACATCAAGCCTGTCAAGCAAGGCCAAAGAAGATTCCGTCTAGATGTGATGGATAAAATTGAACAAGAAGTTCAAAAACTCAAAAGCGTCGGCTTCATCCGTGAGGAACAACATCCTGAATGGTTGGCCAACATTGTCCCCGTGACAAAGAAAAACGGGCAGATCAAGGTCTGTACTGACTATAGATACCTGAATAGCGCATGCCCTAAAGATGAATTTCCGCTCCCCATACCAGAGGTAATGATTGATAATACCTGTGGATTCAAGCGAATGACATTCATGGATGGTTTCTCCGGCTACAATCAGAAAAAGATGCATCCTGAGGATGAAAAACATACATCCTTTCGGACCCCATTTGGCGTGTATTGCTACACTGTCATGCCATTTGGTCTGAAAAATGCTGGTGCCACATATCAGAGGGCTATGATGAAGATATTCCAAGATATGCAGCACAAAACGGTCGAGTGTTACGTTGATGACCTCGCCGTCAAAAGCAAAAAAAAAGAAGATCATCTCGAAGACCTTCGAGAAGTCTTCCTCCGGCTTCGCAAACACAAACTGCGAATGAATCCTTTGAAATGCTTCTTCGGCATCTCGTCGGGTAAGTTCCTCGGATTCCTAGTTCGGAAAGCTGGAATAGAGCTTGACCCCATAAAAGTCAAAGCCATTCTAGAAATGCCCTCTCCAAGAACCTTGAGAGAACTCAAAGGGTTTCAAGGGAGATTAGCCTACATCAGACGGTTCATCTCCAATCTTTCAGGGAAATGCCGTCCATTCTCCCGATTGATGAAAAAAGGTGTAAACTTTGTCTGGGATGCGGACTGTGAAGCTGCGTTCCAAGATATCAAGTTATACCTGACCAAACCTCCAGTGTTAGCTGCTCCTACCACTGGAAAACCATTCATCTTGTACACAAGAGCCCTTGATCACTCACTCGGCGCTCTACTTGCACAAGAAAATGTTAAAAGAAAAGAAGCTGCTCTATACTACCTCAGCCGCATGCTAGTAGTGTTGGGATTGGTGTATGCCCTAAAGCCCACTAGCTGCACTCTCATCTTTTGTTACTGGATATTTACTGGTTATATAATGGAATGACTCTTTTATGCTTAAACATGTATATATGTATGGTTGTGTAAGGCCCATTGTTTCTAGTAAATGAATTAGGTGTGTAGTGTCTACACACAGATAGGTCTAATTCATGGACACTGGAAACAACATATTTGTTCATAACTGAAAGATGGAGTTGGGCGCTTCATCTTGGTATAAGTTATAATGAGAGACTCTCCTGCATTCAGGGTGACTTACCTAAGTCATGGGAGGACTTTCCCGGATTTATCTCATTAGTGCATATGCAATGCATTGAACAGGACCATGGTAGGTGTGATCTCTAAAATAGTACTATCACTGAGAGAGATCAAGTCACCTCATGCTACTGAGTGACCAGTGCTCTTAATCTTGAGCGTTTGTGGATGAACTGACGAAGTAAAGTTCTTGTGCTTTAATTCACTATGGGTGAGATTCTTTTCATGGGTCAACAGCTCTGTGTTTTGGGTACTCGGACTTGATCAGTTGGGACGTGCAGATGCAATATAGAATCTATGCCATCTAATGATGGAATGATCGTCCCCTTAGAATTATCCAATTAATCATCAAAATCTAAGATCTTAGTATATGGATGTTCCATATGGATATTGAACTTGTGGGTCGCTCCCTGGACCAAGAGAATGATATCCGGATGAAGATTATGTTAAGGATATGAAGTTCTAAGGTTTAGATGTAATCGAGAAGGTTGATAGTACATGTGATAACCTGACTCGATTATGGATGTTACATAGAGGGGCATTCAGGTCATAACACTTAGTAGGTCGAAGACAACTGTCATTTTATGATGAGCTTATTATATTATATATTTGTCCCTGGAGTTCAACCATAACTCTTTAGTGGAATGAGTTAAGGTTAAAATGGTCTTTATGTTGCTATGGGTTTAGCATGGACATTTTGGTCATTTTGGGAGCCAATGTCAAATATATCTTTTGGTCCCTTCTCTAGTCACTTTCCAAGATTGGCATGGTTTCCTAAAATGTTTAGATAACATTTGGATGAATTATTTTAGTGGAAAAATAATTTTGAGTTTAAATTCAAATAGGCCTTTGATGGCATACATGAATTTAACTCTAGATAAATTATTAGTGGGCCATGGTGTGCATTATCATGTGGGACGTCCATAATGGGATTTCTATGGGTAAGGTTTTCAAATTTGAGTAGGTCTCTCTACTTGGAAAGTTGGACTTCTCTTTAGATTAGTATTCCCATAAGAAAGTTTCCTTTTTGAATTAGAAACTTAAATTAGTAAGTGTTGTACAACTAGGATTACTAATTGCCAAAGTTTGTGGGAAGTTCCTTTATAGTTTCCTTTTCTAATTGGAGTGTTTCTAAAAGGAAATAAATCTTTAGATTGTACTTTCCTCTTAGGACATCTATGAGAATTAGAAGAGATAACTTTTTAGGAAAGGATTCCCATAGTTTCTATAAAAGGGGACACCTCCCCCTTTGGACGTCCACCCCTATGCTAGAAACCATTCCACACGTCCAAGCCCTTCTTCCTTGAAGAGAGATTAAGGTCTGAGAATTTTCCATAGAAAAATTTCTCAAACTCATCTAGAAACCTAGATTAAGATCCCACCATCTTAGCCAATCAGATTTGGAAGTGAGATAGAGAAGCAGATCAAAGGCAATACTACTGCAGAAAATTCCAGCAATTTATTTGCTAATTGCAAGTCTGAGTTCGGTCCTTTAGATCTATTATTTCAGAGATTTGAAGTCTACAAATCTTCAAGGTAATAGTCTTCTTGGTTCTCCTTAAATTATACACTTGTTGGTCATGAATTCATGGAGTTATTAAGCGATCACTATGGCTGATTTATGCTGCCCAAATCAGATTTTTTTAAATCTGTCATGTTACAAATTAGCCATGATTGTCTTCCGCTAGTGAGATTCAGATCTGAATCGCAGTTTCTTTCAGTGGTATCAGAGCCACTCCATGGGAAATCATGATCCCATGTTGTGTATAATTAATCCTAGTTTGATTATGGGCATGGTGGCACCCTATTAAAGTTATGTTTAGATGCATGTTGTGTACAAGTTTCATTAACAATACTGGAATTTATTTTCTAGATTTTTTTAATGATGTACATAGTGTGTTTGCATGCACTAACCTCTTTGTTTGCAGCCATATATTGCATCCTTGATGGTTCGCATGATTGTTATGTGGATTTGGATGTTTTTTCAATAGTTGGAAAGTGTATGATTGCACGTTTAGCAATAATAGGAAGTTGTAATTCTTTCTTTACTTTTATTCCAACTAGTCTTGATGTAAGCTTTCTTGAAACACATAGGTATCTCCATTGTAATTTGGGGTTTTGTTTTTTATGGGTTTTGCTTGTATAAATTTAATTTATTGGAACAAGCAAGAAGAAGAATGTTTCAAGTAAGGTTGCAAGTAACCGAATTCCTTAGTGGTGGAGGAGACAAGACTTCTTGGTGCAAGATGAGATCTATTCTTGATGTCCTAGTTCGATAAGGATTAGAAGTCCGAAGAGCAGGGAGCCATCAAGGATTGCATACTTTTATTTGCTCTTATATATGGAATGCATGGATGAATGCTTTATATAATTGCTATAATTGTCACCTAGAAACATGGCCACCATTAGGTTCTAAAATTGGCATCTTTTTATATTACATTGTTTTTAGTTTGGCAAATTATTTTAAACGGAACTTAGACCAGCACCTTCTATTTTGTCTAAGGTTTAAAATTGGATAGGGTTTAGTTTATCTTGGTACCCTTGGTTTCCAAAAGAGGCTAAACTAAAATCTAACTAGATGCTACCTATGGGTTTCCATAACCCAAGTTAGGTCTTTGACTCTTTAAAGGGATTTTCTCAAATGTTTTAAAGCAAAGGTTATTTATTTTTAAGATGACTTAAGTCATTGAGTCATAAATTTAATTAATTAAGTTTGCTAGATTTAAAAGAGCTTTTGAGTAAACAATGTAAAGGTCAAAAAGTATAAACTCTAGAGATAAATAATCAAGTGGGAGAGGGGTTTTGGAAAGACCCCACGGCCTTCCATTTTCGGTTCATGTTATCTCATTAAGGTGTTAGAAGGAGCGGCCACCCCTTCGGTGGAGTTCTTTACTAAAGACCGCTATGATGGGTTAATGGGTGAACTAATGTGAATATTCATAATGAGGTGTTAGTAGGAGCGGCCATCCCTTCGGTGGAGTTCTTTACTAAAGATCACTTCTATAGAATGTCAATGAAGTGTTGGTGGGAGTGGCCATCCCTTCGGTGGAGCTCTTTACTAAAGTTCACTTCTAGAATGGATAAAAGTCACTTCCCTTCGGAGGACTTAAGTCATAGACATTCTGGGAAATTTCATAAGAGATGGTAAAACACTTGACATAAGACGATAATGACCTCTCCCTAGGAGTTAAGGGTTATTTGTCATATGAGGCCAAACCAATCAGTGGTAGTGATAATCCAAATAAGCATATCTTAATTCAACGTGACTGTAGGCTCGGCCATCCCTTCGATGGAGGGTCTATGAGGAGGTTGAAACACTGATACATTATGATTGGGGTTAAATAATGTAAAAAGTTTTGTGCTTTGTTTTTCCATTTATAACAAGCACCATATGCATGTTACATATATACTGCCTGTCTAATTATAAACCGTTTCATATCCAGAGAGAGATGGGTAAAGATTCTTTTAGTCCGCTGATGTGCATTCTTCGTGAGAACAAACTGACTGGACCTAACTACGTAGATTGGAAGAGAAATCTTGACATAGTACTCACTGCTGAGGAGTACAAGTATGTCTTGCTGGAAACCTATCCTGATATTGATGCTAATTCTACTGTTGACCAGTTAGAGGCTGAGAGGAAATGGAAGAAAGCGAATAGCATGGCTAAATGCTACATGCTCGCTTCCATGTCCAACGTGTTGCAAACACAGCACGAGCAAATGGACACAGCCTATGAAATCATGATGTCCTTGTCTGAGATGTTCGCTGACAAGAGCAGGCCAGCTAGGCAAGCTGTTATGAGGACTATCATGAACACTAGGATGGCTGAGGGAACACCTGTCAGAGAGCATATGCTCAAGCTGATGGATTGTTTCAATGTAGCTGAGATTCTAGGGGCTGAGATTGATGCAGAGAGTCAAACTGACGTGATTTTCGAAACTCTGCCGGACTCTTTCAATCAGTTCAAGCTCAATTTCAATATGAGCAAGATGGACATGACTCTACTTGAGTTAATGAAAGAACTCCAGGCGGCAGAGGCCATCATGAAGCCCAAAGCCCAAGCTCATTTTTTCCAGTCTTCCTCTAAACTAAACCCGAAAGGGAAGAAGTTCAAGAAGAAGCAGAATAAGGGAAAAGGGTAGAAAAAGGACAACACTGGTAATAAGAAGGACAAGGGTACAGATGGAAAGCCCAAAGGGAAATGCTTCAAGTGTGGCCTCAAAGGTCATTGGAAGAAAGATTGTCCCAAGTTCCTGGCCTCAGTTAAGAAAGGTACATCTTTTTCATACTACATTGAAACTTGTCGAGTGGTTGATTCTACTGACTCATGGATAGTAGACTCAGGAGCCACTAATCATATCTGCAATTCATTGCAGGGGTTTCAGATAATGCAGAGAATTGAGAAAGGAGAGTTTGCCTTTAGAGTCAGAACTGGAGCTAAAGTTTGGGCAGTTGCAGTAGGAGTTGTTACCTTACATTTTCCATGTAATAGGATATTAGTTTTAAATAATGTTTTCTATGTTCCAGACATGAGGAAGAATTTAATTTTAGTTTCCAGACTCATTGAATTTAATTATTCAGTTTCTTTCCATTCTGGTATTGATATCAGTAGAAGTGGAAATATTATATGTTCCGGTAGAATACATGACAACTTATTTTATATATATCCTATTGCTCCCACACTGCATAATATACAACAAGAAAACTCAACTTCCCTTAAAAGGAAGGTATCTTCAATCAATGACACATATCTTTGGCACTTACATTTGGGTCACATTAACCTAAAACGGATTCAGAGGTTGGTAGAAGATGGGCCTGTGAGCTCATTAGATTTCGAACCTTTTCCTCAGTGCGAATCTTGTCTCAAGGGAAAGATGACCAAAAGGTCATTCTCTGGAAAGGGACTAAGGTCAAAGGAGTTGTTAGAATTGATTCACACTGATGTGTGTGGTCCTATGAACAAACCGGCTCGAGGAGGGTATGAGTATTACATCACCTTCACCGATGATTACTCTAGGTATGGATATGTGTACTTAATGCGATGCAAGTCTGAGGCATTTGATAAATTCAAGCAATTCAAGGCTGAGGCGGAGCTACAACTAGGGAAACATATCAAAGCCCTTCGATCTGATCGAGGTGGCGAGTACGTCCTGGGTGAGTTCGAAGAGTACCTCACACAACATGGGATTGTGTCTCAGTTGTCTGCACCGGGTACACCCCAGCAAAATGGTGTAGCAGAGAGAAGAAACCGTACCCTTCTTGATATGGCAAGGTCCATGATGAGTCATGCAACCCTACCTATATCTTTTTTGGGATATGCCCTAGAAGCAGCAGCATACATTTTAAATTTGGTGCCTTCTAAATCAGTACCTAGGACACCGCAAGAAATGCAGACAGGTCGAAAACCTAGTTTAAGACATATCCACATTTGGGGTTGTCCAGCCTATGTACTGAATGATAAAGCTACCAAGCTGGAACCCAGATCGGAAATGTGCTACTTCATTGGGTATCCTAAGGGAACGAGAGGTGACATCTTTTATCATCCAAAGGAGCAAAAGGTGCTTATCAGTACTCATGCTAGGTCCTTGGAGGATGATTGTATGATGCACCAAGAGCTTAGTTGTAAAGAAACCCTTGTGGAGATTCTTCCGGGATCTCCTATAACATCTGTACCAGATCCTGAGACAGTAGATGAACAAGATATTCCTTTGAACACTCCGGAGCCTCGTTGTAGTGGGAGAATTTCTAGACAGCCAGAAAGATATCTAGGAGTGTCTTTTAAGACAGACTCTGAAGATCTGGTTGAGGATCCTACTAGTTATGATGAAGCAGTAATGGATATAGATGCTGACATGTGGCAGCAAGCGATGAAATCTGAAATGAATTCTTTGTATTCCAATCAAGTCTGGGAACTTGTAGATGCACCTGAAGGGATTAAACGCATAGGGTGCAAGTGGATCTACAAGAGGAAGAGAGGAGTGGATGGGAAGGTGGAAACCTTTAAAGTAAGGCTGGTGGCGAAAGAATATACTCAGAAAGAGGGTATCGATTATGAGGAAACCTTTTCACCAGTGGCTATGCTTAAGTCCATAAGGATTCTCTTGGCCATCGCATGTCATTATGACTACAAGATATGGCAAATGGATGTCAAGACAGCTTTTCTTAATGGAAGTCTTGACGAATGCATCTACATGATGCAACCAGAGGGCTTCATTGCTAGTGGCCAAGATAACATGGTTTGTAAACTTAAGAAGTCCATTTATGGACTTAAGCAAGCATCAAGAGCATGGAACATCAAGTTTAATTAGGCAGTCAAATCTTTTGGCTTTGATCAAAACATTGATGAACCATGTGTGTATAAGAAAGGAAGTGGAAAAGCAGTTGCATTTTTGGTTCTATATGTAGATGACATATTGCTCATTGGAAATGATGTAGGTATATTGTCATCCACAAAGGTTTGGTTATCCTCTCAATTTCAGATGAAGGATTTGGGTGAGGCCAGCTATATCTTAGGGATCAAGCTTTTGCGTGATCGCAAGAATAAAATGTTAGCCCTATCCCAATCTTCATATATTGAGAAGATATTGGTCAAGTTTAACATGCATGACTCCAAGAAGGGCTTGCTAACTTCTAGACATGGCGTAACACTGTCTCGAGATCAATGTCCAAAGACATCTGAAGAGATAGAAAAACATGAGGAGAGTTCCATATGCATCCGCTGTTGGAAGCCTCATGTATGCTATGTTATGTACTAGACCAGATATTTGCTTTGCCGTTGGCATGGTTAGCAGATATCAGTCAAACCCTGGACCTATGCATTGGACAGCTGTTAAGCATATATTCAAGTATCTTCGGAGAACGAAAGATTATATGCTAACCTTTCGAGCAGATGATCTAACTCCATTGGCGTATACAGACTCTGATTTCCAATCTGATAGAGATGCCAGAAAGTCTACTTCGGGATACGTCTTTACTCTGTTAGGAGGGGCTATATCATGGAGAAGTGTCAAGCAATCCTGTACTGCTGATTCTACCATGGAAGCAGAGTATGTGGCGGCATCGGAAGCTGCGAAGGAAGCAGTATGGCTCAGAAAATTCCTATTGGAATTGGGAGTTGTTCCTGCAGTGCAAAAACCGATTATCATGTACTACGATAACACTGGTGCTGTAGCACAGTGCAAAGAGCCCAGGAATCACAAGAAAGGCAAGCACATTCATAGAAAGTACCACTTGATCTGGGAATTCATTTAGGATGGAGAAATAGTGGTGGAGCATATTGCTTCGGCAAATAACTTAGCTGACCCATTCACTAAGACTCTTACTGAGAAAGTCTTTACTTCTCATGTTGAGTCTATCGGTGTTAGGTTAGGAAGTAGTGATCTTTAGTGCAAGTGGGAGTTTGTTGGGATTGGTGTATGCCCTAAAGCCCACTAGCTGCACTCTCATCTTTTGTTACTGGATATTTACTGGTTATATAATGGAATGACTCTTTTATGCTTAAACATGTATATATGTATGGTTGTGTAAGGCCCATTGTTTCTAGTAAATGAATTAGGTGTGTAGTGTCTACACACAGATAGGTCTAATTCATGGACACTGGAAACAACATATTTGTTCATAACTGAAAGATGGAGTTGGGCACTTCATCTTGGTATAAGTTATAATGAGAGACTCTCCTGCATTCAGGGTGACTTACCTAAGTCATGGGAGGACTTTCCCGGATTTTTCTCATTAGTGCATATGCAATGCATTGAACAGGACCATGGTAGGTGTGATCTCTAAAATAGTACTATCACTGAGAGAGATCAAGTCACCTCATGCTACTGAGCGACCAGTGCTCTTAATCTTGAGCGTTTATGGATGAACTGACGAAGTAAAGTTCTTGTGCTTTAATTCACTATGGGTGAGATTCTTTTCATGGGTCAACAGCTCTGTGTTTTGGGTACTCGGACTTGATCAGTTGGGACGTGCAGATGCAATATAGAATCTATGCCATCTAATGATGGAATGATCGTCCCCTTAGAATTATCCGATTAATCATCAAAATCTAAGATCTTAGTATATGGATGTTCCATATGGATATTGAACTTGTGGGTCGCTCCCTGGACCAAGAGAATGATATCCGGATGAAGATTATGTTAAGGATATGAAGTTCTAAGGTTTAGATGTAATCGAGAAGGTTGATAGTACATGTGATAACCTGACTCGATTCTGGATGTTACATAGAGGGGCATTCAGGTCATAACACTTAGTAGGTCGAAGACAACTGTCATTTTATGACGAGCTTATTATATTATATATTTGTCCCTGGAGTTCAACCATAACTCTTTAGTGGAATGAGTTAAGGTTAAAATGGTCTTTATGTTGCTATGGGTTTAGCATGGACATTTTGGTCATTTTGGGAGCCAATGACAAATATGTCTTTTGGTCCCTTCTCTAGTCACTTTCCAAGATTGGCATGGTTTCCTAAAATGTTTAGATAACATTTGGATGAATTATTTTAGTGGAAAAATAATTTTGAGTTTAAATTCAAATAGGCCTTTGATGGCATACATGAATTTAATTCTAGATAAATTATTAGTGGGCCATGGTGTGCATTATCATGTGGGACGTCCATAATGGGATTTCTATGGGTAAGGTTTCCAATTTTGAGTAGGTCTCTCTACTTGGAAAGTTGGACTCCTCTTTGGATTAGTATTCCCATAAGAAAGTTTCCTTTTTGAATTAGAAACTTAAATTAGTAAGTGTTGTACAACTAGGATTACTAATTGCCAAAGTTTGTGGGAAGTTCCTTTATAGTTTTCTTTTCTAATTGGAGTGTTTCTAAAAGGAAATAAATCTTTAGATTGTACTTTCCTTTTAGGACATCTATGAGAATTAGAAGAGATAACTTTTTAGGAACGGATTCCCATAGTTTCTATAAAAGGGGATACCTCCCCCTTTGGACGTCCACCCCTATGCTAGAAACCATTCCACACGTCCAAGCCCTTCTTCCTTGAAGAGAGATTAAGGTCTGAGAATTTTCCATAGAAAAAGTTCTCAAACTCATCTAGAAACCTAGATTAAGATCCCACCATCTTAGCCAATCAGATTTGGAAGTGAGACAGAGAAGAAGATCAAAGACAATACTACTGCAGAAAATTCCAGCAATTTGTTTGCTAATTGCAAGTCTAAGTTCGGTCCTTTGGATCTATTATTTCAGAGATTTGAAGTCTACAAATCTTCAAGGTAATAGTCTTCTTGGTTCTCCTTAAATTATACACTTGTTGGTCATGAATTCATGGAGTTATTAAGCGATCACTATGGCTGATTTATGCTGCCCAAATCAGATTTTTTAAAATCTATCATATTACAAATTAGCCATGAATGTCTTCCGCTAGTGAGATTCAGATCTGAATCGCAGTTTCTTTCAAGTAGGTGCAGAGCATCGCTACTTTCCAGTCGAAAAGGAATGCCTTGCAGTGATGTTCGCCGTACAAAAGCTACGTCACTACTTGCTTTCCAACACAGTCTACCTGATCTCGACGATCAGCCTCTTGAAGGTCCTTGTCACAAAAGCAGGTTCTCTCAATGCCCGACTGGCAAAATGATCTATCCTTCTGTCACAATTTGATATTAGGTATGTACCACAAAAAGCGATCAAAGGGCAAGCTTTAGCGGACTTTCTCACAGAGCATCCATTGCCTAAAGATTTTCCACTCAGAGATGATCTCCCAGACGAACCAATCTATAATGTGGAGACTTTCTCATAAAATGCTTCCTGGGACATGTACTTTGACGGTGCAACAAGGACAAATGAAAAAAGACAGCTGATCTCGGGAGTTGGCATCCTCTTTGTTAGCCCCGACAAATACATGATTCCACACGCTTTCTCGCTACTGGAACCATGCACAAACAATGCAGCTGAGTATCAAGCTCTGATCCTAGGATTGGAACTCGCCATCGAATACGGTATCACCATGCTGGAAGTCTTTAGAGATTCTCAACTGATCGTCGACCAGATAAATCAAAATTTGAAGTCAGGAAGCCTGATTTGCTGCCTTACTACAACAAGGCACAATCGCTTCTGTAAAAGTTTGACATCTGTCACATCACCCGCATTCGTAGAGGTGAAAACATACGTGCAAATGCCCTGGCTGGACTTGCCGCATCTATGGCAATCTAGGAAGGGGAAAACATGCAAATCATAGTGTGCAAAAGAAGAATCCTTCCTCCTCATAACACACACCAAGCAGTTGCTGAATGCCACCAAGTGGTTGGAAGTCGAATTTCAATCCTTCAAACTTCAATCGGCGACTGGAGGGATCCATTCATTGATTACATTATGTTCGGAATCCTACCTGAAGATCCAAAAGAACGGGTAAACATCCAAAGGCGAACCCCATGCTTTCATTTGGATATTCCTTCAAAAATCCTTTACAGGAAATCCTTTAATGGAGTACTTCTACGTTGCTTGTCACAACAAGAGGCTGAAGAAACACTCAAAGAAGTTCATGCTGATCTTTGCGGAGCTCATTAGTCTAGTCCCAAGCTCTATGATCAGATAAAAAGGTAAGGTTATTACTGGCCTAGCATGGTAGCTGACGCAATGCAATTTGCTAAGCGCTGCCAACAATGCCAGGTTCATGGAGATTACATTCACATGCCTCCAGAATGGCTACATCCTACAGCGATTTCATGGCCTTTCGAAGCCTGGGGTATGGACATCATAGGCCCTATTTCTCCCCCTTCGACCAAAGGTCATCGCTTCATTTTCGCCGCTACGGATTATTTCTCCAAGTGGTCAGAAGCATTTGCGTTCAACGAAATGAAGACCTCATCAGTCCTTCAGTTCCTGCGCACCAACATCATTTGTCGTTTCGGCATACCCAAAAGATTCGTCCATGATAACGGACCACAATTCCGGGATCATCGATTCTACAGGTTCTACGATAAATACAAAATCCAAAGCTGTCCTTCGACTCCATACAACCCGACAGCAAACGGATTAGCAGAAGCTTTCAACAAGACACTCTGCAAAATCCTTAAGAAGATGGTCTCTAGTCACAAAAGAGACTGGAGCGACAAAATGTCTGAAGCTTTGTGGGCCTATCGAACCACCATTCGAGGACCAACCCATAACACACCATTCTCCTTGGTCTATGGATGCGAAGCTGTCGTGCCCTTGGAAGTACAAATTCCTTCCTTGAGGGTATCCTTGCAAAATGACATGACTCAAGAAAGCAATGTCAAATTGCGACTCCTTGAGCTGGAGAATCTCGATGAGAGACGGCTCGAAGCTCAACAAAGCATTGAACTTTACCAAGCACGCATGGCAGGATCTTTCGATAAAAAGGTCCGGCAACGCGCCTACAAAAAGGGTGACTTAGTTCTTGCGGTAAAAAGACCAATGGTCTTCGCTCACAAGTCCAAAGGCAAATTTGAGCCCAAATGGGAGGGACCCTACGTCATCGACAAGATTTTCTCCAACGGCACATACGCACTCCTAAACATGGAACGTGATAGATGTATGCTGCCCCATCAACAGCAAGTTCTTAAAGCGGTACTAGCCTTGAACACTTACCCAACTGGGTAAGAGCAATGCCTGTACGGCCAAAACCGGTTTCCAGGTACACGCTCGCTAAACCCACTCTTTTTAGAATTTTCATGTCAAATGTTGAAATTTCTAAAAATTTAAACAATGCTTACTTTCATCGTTTCATTGTTCAAGAATCCAAGTTTAGGAACCTTTCCCTAACTTGACCAAAATTCTCAACCCTTGAACCCAAAATTCATGGTTTGAAATAAAATCCGGATTCAGGGATTTCCATCCTAGTCCACCCTACCTTTTACCGCCTAAATGGTTTTAGGTCAAAACTTATGACCCTCGTGTCTTTTTTTAAAAAAAAAATGGTTTTTCAAAAAATCGCGGGGAAGCGACGCCTAGTCGATACTCGCACAAATCGGAAGCGTGCGAACCACGTTCGACACTTCCAAAATCGCAGGGAAGCGACATTTCGTCGATACTTGCAAAATCCAAAACCGTGGAGATGCAACATTTCAGTTGATATCCACAACCCAAATTTCAAAGGTTCGAAAAAACCTAAAAAACCATGGAGACGCGACATTTCAGTTGATATCCATGACCCAAAGGTTCGAGAAAACCACAAATTTCAAAAATCGTGGGGAAACGACATCAAGTTAGTACCCGCAAAACCAATTTCTTTTTAAAAGCAAGGATGCGACATTCCATCGATACTTGCACCCAAATTCGCGAGGATGCGACATTCCATCGATACTCGCAATTGAATGAGCAAGGATGCGACATTCCATCGATACTTGCAAGAACATTCAGCAGGGAGGCAACTTTTAGTCGATACTTGCATTTTTGAAAACCAAACCGGCTATAAATGCCACCAAAACCAGCTATCAATGCCACAAAACAAAACCGGCTATCAATGCTACATAACAAAAAAAAATTGGCTTTCAAAAAACCCGGCTATCAATGCCACAAACCCGGCTATAGATGCCACCAAAACCGGCTATCAATGCCACAAATCGGCTATTAATGCCACAAAAATAAAGCTGGCTCTCATGCCAAAAATCGGCTTCCATGCCACAAACAAAATCTGGCTTCCATGCCAAAACAATCATTCAAACATGTGGTACCGAAAAAAGGAAAGAAGGATAGTTTCTGTTACAAAAAAAAGGAGGTCAACCAAAATTCATTCAAACATGTGGTACCGAAAAAAGGAAAGAAGGATAGTCTCCAGCCAAGATTTCAGCTCCTCAAGCAAACTTTTGGCCTCAGCCGTCAGGGATTCCAAGGCACGCTTCTTCAGAAACTTGCCATGGGATGCTGGAGAATGCTGCAATCCTTCTTTCACACCGGGAAGCTTATCCCGAGCAGTTCGCCATTGTTTGTTCTCTTGAGACCTCCTTTTAAAAACTCGATCGGCATCTGCAACCCGGCGAATCAGAGCACTCTCCCTGTAGCGAGCCTCTGTTATTGCAGCCCACTTGGCAGCGACTTGTGCCTGCAGATGCTCAAGACGTTTCCTGGCCTCATCGACCTCCCTATCAAGGATGTTAAGGTCATGTGTCAGCCCAATGATGGCTAGCTCTTCTAAGTTCTTCTCTCGGACTAGCTGCTTCCTACTTTGTGTAGCCTCATTCAGGTCAGACTTAGCCTTATCAGCAGGGTCCAGGAATATCTCCTTGAAGAACGTTGGTCATCAGCAAAACCCATGGTCTCAAACCACTTGTCACCCAGCGCAATGATCCTATCAACGATCGCCCTGGCACCTGTGACATCCAGACTAGCCTCTTTGGCATCACTGAGAATCTCATGCACATGCTAGATCATGCCAAATCCGGCATCCAAATGTCCAGCAAGGAGAGTCTCAATCCAAGAGCTCAGAACCTGCACCACCACCTTCTTCGCAAAAAGAAGAGATGGCCCAGCTGAAGATTCGCCCCGCTCCGTCGGTCGGCTGCCCATGTCATGCCCCATTGGAAGAGGAACAAAAGAACTCTTTCCAGTTGGAGCTGCTGGAGAAGGAATTTCAGCACGAGGTATCTCCTCAACAGTGTCAGAACTGGTCCCAAGAGCCTCTACCTCTGGATCGACCTTTGGCATCCCTTGCTCTGGTTCTGAAGGAAGAATCGGACTCTCCACTGTCACCTCAAAACCTGCTAAAGAAACACAAAAAGGTATGAATATGATCCTGTTTGAAAATTATTATTAAGGTTATTACTACAAAATACCTTCTTCGACGACTGGCGGAACACTCTCTTCCTCCTTGAACTCATCGGAAGCATCATCAACATTTGCATCCATCGATGGTTCAAAGTCATCGGAATCCTGTGGCAAGTCAGCTGACAAGAAAAATGTTAGCGAACCAAGTCACAGACACAAAAAAAAAGAGAAAGCAAAAGAAGTTATACCAATTGGAGATTCTGGATTCACTCCAAAGTCCCTCGGTTCTTCTTCAGGTGCCCCGACAGGATCCGTCACCACCTCATCGGTTGGAACCTCAGGCATCGCCAAATCTTCCTCTACTTAAAAAAAAGAGGAGCAGCAGGGAGAGAAAACAAATCAAGACATTGAAAAATCCCATGAAAAGAAATGGAAAGAGAAAGAGGAAGAGTCATACCTTCACCAATGGTCTCTTCTTCTCGGCTTCTCTTCTCTGGAGGCTCGTCAGCATCCACTGGCATATCCTCATTAATAGTAAGAGGGACTTATATGTCAGGAGAGTCCTCATATTGCCCCTTGCTGTGATGATGACTCCTCTTCCTCTTACTTCTGCGGGCTCGCTTCTTAGAGGAACCAGCACCGCTGTCAGAGTCAGGTCTTCCACTTGACTCCTCACTGGATGGTCTACTCTTGTCAGTAGACTCCACGGAAGCTTGCCTCTGTGCCGCTTGCATCTAAGCATCAAGTTCGACTTCCTCCTGTTCTAGTTGCTCTAAAGCCTCATCAGGTTTTTCTCGAACAGCTTCAGAACCAATGACGCCCTGGTCACCGAGAAAGCCTATCTTGTGCTTCTCTCCAGAAAGGATGGCCCAAATTTCCTCTCGTCGGACGCCATCCAACTTTCTAAGGCCCTTTCCAGATGTCAGCTTCACATCAAGCTCCTTCTTGGAAAGCCCCCGATATGCCGAAAAGCTCTCCGCGAACTACTTCGCAAAGCCGGCAATCCGGGAAGTCGACAACACAGGATAAGAGATCATGGCTATAGTGTCTTCTGCACTATAGAAAGCCCATGCATTTCTCCCGTCCTGTAAACCTCCAAAGCGCTTCACCATGCTTGAAGGCGCTGCAACAACGCCTTGAGAAAAGCCCAACTGCAAAGCTAAGCGAGAGGGTACATACGGCTGGATGTCGACGAAAAAATGTCTGCGGTACACCATCGTGCCGACACGTATGCTGAGTAATGCCTTCCCGACCCCGCCCTGTTAGAGTCTCGGGAGGCACCAAAATCAAAAGCCTTCTTCCGCAACTCCGGAGAAAGCTTCACTGAAGACTGCCCCATCTCGACGTCCCTGAACCGTCGGATCCTCATGCGGGCAAACAAAAGTGATTCGGACACGGCTTTGCCCTTAGCCAGCCGAATCATCAGAGGATCATCATCCTGTGCAGCACCCAGCCGGTGGAAGCCAGGACAGTGGTAAACATACCATGAATAAAAGATGTGGGCTGAAAATAACCTGTTCATGGGAAGCCCAAGCCGAACCAAAAAAGCAGTAGCCTGCAGTTCGGTACACAGGTAGGAGTAAAAAGCTGGCACCAAAGCAAGCTGCTCTCCAAACGCCATCTGACAAGCCGAAAAAATATAATGCGGCCTGATATGTGTTCCATCTCCTCCAACAAAAATAGCCTCACCAAGCCAATAAGTGAGGTAAACAGTGAGATCTCTCCGCAGTGCAATGTCAAGACATATGGCGTTTGTACTCGCACAGAAATCTCTCAACTCTTCTTACATAGTCAAGATATTCCTCGAACTTGGATCCTGAGCCCTGGCTTCCTGGGTCGCACTATCAGAAGACTCCCTGCTATCAAAAAAGTTGGGGAACGAGGAGCTAGAACACTTCCAACTGTTGGATCTAACTTTCAAACCCTCCTTCTCCTTCAAAAAAATCATAGAAGGCAACGAGCTGAAAGTACAGAAGCCTGAACTCTTCAGACTGCTCCTCAAGGACGCTGTCGATCGGCATAAACTCCTCATAGAGTTTGCCAAGGATGGGCAATCCAGTAATGGCGCTCAGCTCCTTCAAAGAAAAAGCAATCTCACCATTCGTCACAACTAAGGTATTGGTTTGTGGAAGGAATGACTCCAACATAGCCATGAAGGCCTCATCGGAAAAGATCACGGTCTCCCTAAAGGTGTGGACCGCATCAAAAATCACGGCTTCCTTCAAAACGGTGCCACCAATCAGCAGGACGCGATCAGTCCACGACTTCAACTCAGAGTCAGCATTGAAACGGCCACGAAGTCGAAAAGGCTTTATCCAATTGCTGCCGTCACTGCTGAAAATACCAAGGCCCACCGGTCTCAAATCGACCGAAGGATAATCAGAGCCCTAGTAACCACTGGCCGGCATCAACATGTCTAAGTTAGTAGGCGACTTCTCTGCATATCCAGGAGAACCGCCAACAAAAACCCCGGTCTTGATTACATTTGTCCTTCTCACCCAGCTTGGAGGATCTTCCTTCTTAGAGCTCGTGGGGGCAAGGCTCATGATCGAGACGGTGCTATGAAAGAGAACTGAAAACATCTCCTTTGGTATGTCATGTCATCAGGGATGGCATCACCAAAGAAGAAGGTAGGCTTGGGTAAAACACTCTGATCTTCCATCACCTATGGACGACTGCTTACCATGATCTTATAGAATTCCTCTCCCTTGAGAGCGATCAGTCACTGCCTCGTCTCATCTCTGTTGAGGGAGTCGCACTCTTCCAGATTTCTCTCAACATACTGGACCTTCTCCCAGGCCTGTTGAACTGCTGGATTAGAAGATCTAGCAGATCGACGAGGTACGCTTGTAGCAGGCTCTTTACCCTTGTTCGTTCTGGAAGAACCACCTGCAAAGGATGGAAAAGAAAAAGATCAAATATCAAAATGACAGAATTTCGCTAAAAAAATCTAGCGAAATTTTGACATGATGCCGGGGCAATTCCGAAGAAAAGGAACTATCCCGAAAGAAATAGAAAGCTTGAAGATGGGCTCAACATTGCTGCGAGCTCCGAAACTCCAAACTTTCAAAACCTCAAAGTCTCCGTAAAATCAGGAAGGGCTCAACATCGCTGCGAGCTCCAAATTCCCGTATTTGCGAAAACTTCTAGGTATGCTATCACATCATGCTACAAATTCAATTTATAATAGAATGCATGCATGAACATCTAGGTTTGCCAAAAAACGGGGGGCATTATCATGATGGGCAAAAGAAAAATAAAAATAAAAGGAAGAAAGAAAACTTTCTAAAAAAAAAAAAGAGAAAGGATCAGCAAAAAAAAAAAAAAGAGAAAGGAGAAAGAAAAAGAACAAAAAAAAAAGAAAAGAAACTTTCTCGAAAAAAAAAGAGAGAAAGAAAACCAAAAAAAAGAAAGAAAAAAGGGCTGGCCCACAGGCCACGTGGCCGTACGGCCAGATCCGTACGGATCTGTCCGTACGGCCCACAAAAGAAAAAAAAACATGCAAAAAAAAAGCATGAAAAAAAAATCGTGTAAAAAAAAAGAGCAAAAACGTGGAAAAGGAAAAAAAAGAAAAGAAAAGAAAGAACTTTTTTTCCTACAATGGGGTTAAGCTGAAAAAGGGAACTTACTTGAAGCCATTGATGGAGAAGAAGAAGAATAGTCTTAAAGATCTTGAAGAAGAAGTACTCTTGGTCTTAAAGCCCTCTTGGGATTGTTGCAAAAGAAAGCAATAAGAGCAAGAGATCCAACCTCCTCATTGCTTTTATAGAAGAGAGCAGACCAAAGAAGGAAAGAAGAAAGAGGTAAGTGTTACTAATTAATAACCTTACCAAAAGAAAGAAATTAGAAAGATTCTTTCCCAAAAGAAAGATATCTTTAGGGATTCTCTCCCAAAAAGAAATCAGTGAGAGATTTTCTCCCAAAAGATAGGATCAATGAATGATTCTTTCCCAAAGGAAGATATCTTGAGATATTCTCTCCCAAAATAAAGGGAACATGAGAGATTCTCTCCAAGTAAAGATATTCTTAGATATTCTCTATCCAAAGGAGATATTTTTAGATATTCTTTACAAAAATGACACCATATGAGATCTAAGCCATTTCAAAAGCTTAAGGTCCCATGGGTTAGCCCATATGAGACAGGTTTGACCACCTAGGCACTAAAAAAAAAATTGGCCTTTTAGTCAAAGAGAAATCCCTCTTACCAAGAGCATACAAAAATGGTTTCATGCCTCTTTTGAGTTGATTGGACCATACAAAGAAAGAATTCCAAGCCCCATGAGCTTCCAAAAATCAAACCATCCAGCCTCATATACCAAATTGAGCCAAAATCTTGAAATTGACATTCCACTACAATCCGAACCAAATCCTGGTCCCCTAACTTGCCACATAAAGCTTGTTTGGTCACAAGACCAAACCCAAAAACCAAAACCTGATCCCCTAACTTGCCACATACAGCCTGTAGTTCACAAGATCAAAACCAAAATCGACCCCCCAACATTCCACATACAGCTTGTTGGGTCACACGGTCAAAACCAAACCCGACCCCCTAACCTGCCACATACAGCTTGTTAGGTCACAAGGTCAAAACCCAAATCCACATCCCTGATGTCATCTTCAAAACTTTGCCTCAATATGGTACGTGATCCCTTTCACTACCATAAAATTCCCATGGAAGCTCAAAAGTCTACAAATACCAAAAGAAAGACTACTCAAAGACTCTTGGTCAAGTCACAAGCTCTCCTTCACAAAATCTCTTCGAGGCACATCGACTACAAAAGTTAAGCAATTCGTCGCTGCACCTCGAGGGGGCATTTGTTGACACCAAAAATGTCACTTTGCTTCTTCAAGATTCAGAAAGGTACATGAAGTCGCAACCTACCATAAATAGGCAATGCAACTTCCAAAAAATCAAATCTTGTCAGAATCAAACAAAAACCGCAAGATCCTTCAAGACAGCCAAAAGAGGAGTACACAAGAACTTTCGGGCCATTTCAAAATCATTTGGCCTAACTTTGCTTCTTCGAGAACTGAAAAGGAGCTCCCGACGGCGAAAGCATCGGAGACACCAAATCTTTGATCAGAGCCGATGGATGGTCTCAAAATACATCCAAAAGGCTCCACGTCAAGTTCCGAGTCAAACCGACAACGTTTGACCCTACATCAACCCTCGAACAGCTAAATCAAGCCTCTCGGTGGCGAGAACCACCGAAGCCATCACTCATCAGATAGGGCACATGGACGGCTTCAAAATGCTTACAAAGGGCTACATGTCAAATTTCAGGTCATTTCGACAACATTTGACCATACTTTGACGCTAGGAAGCCAAATCAGGCCTCTCGACGGCGAAGCTCCCTGGGATCATGGTTTCCAAGATAGAGCCTATGGATCATCTTAAAATGACTCCAATAGGTTCCCTGTCAAATTTCAAGTCAATCGGACATCGGTTGACCGCACATCAAGCCGCGATATCTTAATCGCGACAAAAACAAGTCTACTAGTGATAAAACCCCAAATGGCTTCAAAACTCAAACAAAAGCTTATGGTTGGTCTTATTTATTGCTCAGCAGGCTTCACCCCAAATTTTAGGTCATTCGGACATCGTTTGACCCAGTTTCAGCTTCTGACGGAAAATCGGTAGCTCTGCGCGACAAAGTCTTCGGCTTTCTCAGAAAATTGGAAACTTTGCAAAAAAAAAAAATGCAAGGATCCTCATCAGGTTTTCTACAGGAAAATCAGGCCAATAAATGATCAAAAATGTCAAGGAGAAAAATAGAAGAAAAAGAATAAAAAAACAACAAAAACAGACATAAAACGGGACAAAAGGGGGGAAAACCCCCCAGGCCTGCGACCCTGGAGCCCGGTATCACTGGGAGGGCCCCGGAAACCCCATTTTTCGCCCTTTTTTTGTGATTCGAAGCGTCCAGCCTCTGGTATTTTCCAAAATTCATACTTTTGAGACACCAAATTCTCTGACTTCCGTCAAAATCACGGGTCAATCATCAAGAGTATCAAAATTAACATTGATCGCCAACCGGTCAACCAAAAAAGGTGTGTTTTCTACCCGACCAATCGAGAAATCGACAGGACAGATAGCACCGACCCACTGTTGGCAACCAACACCTGAAGTTACATGGTCATCCGATGTCGATCTACATGAAGATCCATCGTTGATCATCTCCAGAAGAATCCCAAAGGACGCGGCACGGCCCGCGACTCTTCAACTGCTCGGCGACCACTTAATGCGATTAATTGACCAGCTTTATTGCAGTCATTAATTCATTTCTTTGGACGGCCCAATCAGAAGCAAGCATCCTGGAGTTACAAGTCAAGAGATTCATGACATTTAAACCATGAAACTCCTCCCATCATGGCGATTAAAAGCGATTAAATGCCCTTAATCTTCTCCGGCCAATCAGAAGCCAAGAAAAAGGAGTTACAAAATAAAGGAATTAAATCCTGTAACTCCTCCCATTATGCGGCTTACCCTCCTAAATGGCTACCAAAAAGCCTATAAATAGGAGAGCACTCCAAAAAGAAAAGACACAACAGACTACAGAAAATCCAAAAACTCAGACGGAAAAAGGCATCAGAAATCTAAGAGAAAGAAAGAGAGAAAACTCTGCGGAAGTTCTACACCGACCACCGCTACAAGGTGACAAAAGTCCCTTGGGGGGTACCCCCCCCCCCCAAGGTCCTTGTCTTCTCCTTCTGCCTCCAATGGCTTAGACGTGGCTTTTCAGCCCGTCTACTTAGTTTTTTATTGGACATAGGACCTCCTTTTGGTCTTTGTCCTCTAAAAACCGAGGTTATAGCCAAGCCAAGCAAATCAATAGAATCCTCTGTTCTCATCTACATGGATGATGGTGAAGTCCACATATGGCTTGCGACCGTCAATCTGAACGGGTCCCCCATAATCTCCTGAGAAGTTAGATCCTCTTTTTCCTGCTTTTCATTGTAGTTTGTATTTTTTCAAAAGAGACAAAAATCACAACTCTTGTCTTTCATTATTGATAAGGATTGTAAATCGGCTATAAACGCCAAAATCAGCTATGAACGCCAAAATCGGCTATAAATGCCCAAAAAATCTCCTTTCACGGCAAATCAAGAAAATGTCTCTTTTCTTAAATATATGTGCAATGGAAAACTTGAAAGAAGTTGATTTCCTTTTTACTTGCGAAGGTTGATCTCCGGATCACCACTTGCAATTCCAAGTAAAATAGAAAATCTGGCACACCCACACAAAAGAAATGTTGATGCATGCCTCTGCCCCCTCCGGTTACGAAAGGGTCGGACCCAAACGAACTCCCACGCCGACCTTGGTAGAACCGAGCGAGCAGAATGCGCTGGTCCATCAGTGGGAGGTCTTGAGTTCAACTCTCAATGAAAGCAAACTTTGTACTTAAACAGTTCAACCTTATTACCATTTAATTTAGAGATTTTTTTTTGTCGTTTAGCGATTGGTCGATATGGTGATGCTTTATCCCTACCCAGCTATCTTTCTTTTTCAACCATCCTCTTCCCCACGTCCCAAACCAATTTTTCAAAAAAAAATAAAAATCTCTCCATCACCTAGCAATGTATGCTCTGGAGCTATCTTGTCTCACGTGACTTTCACTGAGGCAACACCTCTCAGGTTTCTTCTCCTGAGACTGTGCTTCAGAGCTTACACCCTTCCTGACTGAAGAATCCTCAACTATTGATGCTTAGGACGATAAATTTGTCAAAAAAGAAAAAAGGTTGCTGGATGCTGTTCAGGACTTGTTCCCGAAAAATGCTCTGTGCAACACAATTACTGAAGATGGCAACTCTGCTGCACATACATCCTCAGCAAATGAAAAACGACAGCCTCTTGATCTTGAAGACAATCTTCCAAATGAAGACCCTTCTCAAGAAGCTCTCGAAGTTGGTAGAGGCACCCGCTTTGGCCGAGACTACCACAAGAATTACAACCAATCTTCCTTTACTTATGTAAATCCTTCGGGAAAAGATGTTGTAAGCGCCCCCAGTGGCAACAATGATGAACATACAGGCCCCAAGGAGGCTTTCAAGTATGACTTGATTGAACATTTCAAGCACATACATGCACGTCTGCACATCCTAGACTTATTGCGAATGTCTCCGCGCACTCGCGATAATCTCATTTCAGAATTACAAAAGCTGACTGAGGATGTCGACAAACATGCCCCGTAAGTCCTCCAGATTGAAATGGACTACCGGGTTAAAAACTCAGAAACTTCCTCAAAGGGAGAAAAGAAGAAAACTGAGGGATCATCCATCGAATGCCTCTCGGTTCAAAAGGCAGCCAGTGCAACCGTCGCCTTCACTAAGGAAGACCTCCTACATGGCGAAACAAGGCACAACCGACCCCTGTACTTCACAGGGTACATCAAAAAAAAATGCCGATGCACAGAGTACAGCAAGTTCAGCCTGCTCTTACTCTAATGGAGACACCTACCGATGTAGAAGATCCTACATCTGCTTCCTTCGTTGGTCCAGCAACTTCAGCAAAGGAAAAGCCGTTCTTCTTCCATAGATCGGATACTTCTTCATCAAACTCCATGCTTGAACCTTTCCAAAACGAAGGTATGCCTCAACTATCCTTATATAATCCTGTGGCACAAGCTATTATGAAGAAAATGGGCTATGATGCTCAAACCCAGTCGGATTGGGAGAAGGGCGCGGTATTCTCACGCCATTGGGGCCCGCCTTGACCAAAAGTCAGCTGGAAGATTAGAGACTCTACGACCATGTAGAAAAGTCTTCACACAGGCTAGGGTACGATCCCGACACTCCTCTGAGATAGTTGACACAAAGGCTTAAAAGTCAATATACTGACCAAGCCTCAACATCTCGTATCCATGAAGACATCGATCTCCCTAGATATCTCTTCGATGAGTCACCTGACAAAGATCCAGGAAGCTCATCCAATTGGTACGATTTCTCTGACGATGAAGAGGAATTGTCCGATGGCACAGACGTGTGGTCTTCAGACCCATAAGAACCCTCGTCTCCAAAAGAAGTACCCTACTTCGACCCGGTTTCAACAGGCGATTGGGATCATCTCATAGCAAGCCTTGAGAAGATCACCGATCAAGAAGACCCATGGAATGGAACAAAACCTTAGTCTGGAAATGCCCTTGAAACACCAGAAGGTTTCGTTGAGCTGGAAGCCTCCGAAAATATTGTGGAGGAATCACCTTCGAACCTTCCAACAGAAGATCATGTTCAAAAGATAGACTTGGAAACACCAGATAACCCACGTCCTGTATTCATAAGCAAGAATATAAAGGATGATGAGTTACCCGAGTATGTCGCCTTTCTTCGTGACTTCGTTGATTGCTTTGCATGGTCTTACGCTGAAATGCCTGGCCTAGACCCCAAAATAGCAGTTCACAAACTCAATCTTCAAAAAGACATCAAGCCTGTCGAGCAAGGCCAAAGAAGATTCCGTCCAAATGTGATGGATAAAATTGAACAAGAAGTTCAAAAACTCAAAAGCGTCGGCTTCATCCATGAGGAACAACATCCTGAATGGTTGGCCAACATTGTCCCCGTGACAAAGAAAAACGGGCAGATCAGGGTCTGTACAGACTATAGAGAACTGAATGGCGCATGCCCTAAAGATGAGTTTCCGCTCCTCATACCAGAGGTAATGATTGATAATACCTGTGGATTCAATCGAATGACATTCTTGGATGGTTTCTCTAGCTACAATTAGATAAAGATGCATCCTGAGGATGAAAAACATACATCCTTTCGGACACCATTTGGCGTGTATTGCTACACTGTCATGCCATTTGGTCTGAAAAATGCTGGTGCCACATATCAGAGGGCTATGATGAAGATATTCCAAGATATGCAGCACAAAATGGTCGAGTGTTACGTTGATGACCTTGCCGTCAAAAGCAAAAGAAAAGAAGATCATCTCGAAGACCTTCAGAAGTCTTCCTCCGGCTTCGCAAACACAAACTGCGAATGAATCCTTTGAAATGCTTCTTCGGCGTCTCGTCGGGTAAGTTCCTCGGATTCCTAGTTCGGAAAGCTGGAATAGAGCTTGACCCCATAAAAGTCAAAGCCATTCTAGAAATGCCCTCTCCATGAACCTTGAGAGAACTCAAAGGGCTTCAAGGGAGATTAGCCTACATCAGACGGTTCATCTCCAATCTTTCGGGGAAATGTCGTCCATTCTCCCGGTTGATGAAAAAAGGTGTAAACTTTGTCTGGGATGCTGACTGTGAAGCTGCGTTCCAAGATATTAAGTTATACCTGACCAAACCTCCAGTGTTAGCTGCTCCTACCACTGGAAAACCATTCATCTTGTACACAAGAGCCCTTGATCACTCACTCGACGCTCTACTTGCACAAGAAAATGATAAAAGAAAAGAAGCTGCTCTATACTACCTCAGCCGCATGCTAGTAGGTGCAGAGCATCGCTACTCTCCAGTCGAAAAGGAATGCCTTGCAGTGATGTTCGCCATATAAAAGCTGCGTCACTACTTGCTTTCCAACACAGTCTACTTGGTCTCGATGATCATCCTCTTGAAGGTCCTTGTCACAAAAGCAGGTTCTCTCAATGCTCGACTGGCAAAATGATCTATCCTTCTGTCATAATTTGATATTAGGTATGTACCACAAAAAGCGATCAAAGGGCAAGCTTTAGCGGACTTTCTCGCAGAGTATCCATTGCCTAAAGATTCTCCACTCAGAGATGATCTCCTAGACGAACCAGTCTACAATGTGGAGACTTTCTCACAAAATTGCCTCCTGGGACATGTACTTTGACGGTGCAACCAAGACAAATGAAAAAAGACAGCTGATCTCGGGAGTTGGCATCCTCTTTGTTAGCCCCGACAAAAACACGATTCCACACGCTTTCTCGCTACTGGAACCATGCACAAACAATATAGCCGAATATCAAGCTCTGATCCTAGGATTGGAACTCGCCATCGAATCTGATATCACCATGCTGGAAATCTTTGGAGACTCTCAACTGATCGTCAACCAGATGAATCGGGAATTTGAAGTCAGGAAGCCTGATCTGCCTACCTTACTACAACAAGGCACAATCGCTTCTGCAAAAGTTTGACATCTGTCACATCACCCACATTCATAGAGGTGAAAACATACATGCAGATGCCCTGGCCGGACTTGCCGCATCTATGGCAATCCAGGAAGGGGAAAACATGTAAATCACAGTGTGCGAGAGAAGAATCATTCCTCCTCTTAACACACACCAAGCAGTTGCTGAATGCCACCAAGTGGTAGGAAGTCGGATTTCTATCCTTCAACCTTCAATCGGCGACTGGAGGGTTCCGTTCATTGATTACACTATGTTCGGAATCCTACTTGAAGAATTAAAAGAATGGGTAAGCATCCAAAGGCGAACCCCAAACTTTCATTTAGATATTCCTTCAAAAATCCTTTATAGGAAATCCTTCAACGGAGTACTTCTACGCTGCTTGTCACAACAAGAGGCTAAAGAAACACTCAAAGAAGTTCATGTTGGTCTTTGTGGAGCTCATCAGGCAGGTCCCAAGCTCTATGATCAGATAAAAAGGTTAGGTTATTACTGGCCTACCATGGTAGCTGACGCATTGCCAAGTTCATGGAAATTACATTCACATGCCTCCAGAATGGCTACATCCTACAGCGATCTCATAGCCTTTCGAAGCCTGGGGTATGGACATCATAGGTCTTATTTCTTCCCCTTCGAGCAAAGGTCATCACTTCATCTTCGCCGCTACGGATTATTTCTCCAAGTGGTCAGAAGCATTTGTGCTAAACAAAATGAAGACCTCATCAGTCCTTTTGTTCCTGCGCACCAACACCATTTGTCGTTTCAACATACCTAAAAGATTCGTCCATGATAACGGACCACAATTCCGGGATCATCGATTCTACAAGTTTTGCGACAAATACAAAATCCAAAGTTGTCCTTCTACTCCATACAATCCGGCAGCAAACGGATTAGTATAAGCTTTCAACAAGACACTCTGCAAAATCTTCAAAAAATGGTCTCCAGTCATAAAAGAGACTGGAGCGACAAACTGTCTGAAGCTTTGTGGGCCTATCGAACCATCGTTCGAGGACCAACCCATAGCACACCATTCTCCTTGGTCTATGGATGCGAAGCTATCATACCCTTGGAAGTACAGATTCCTTCCTTGAGGGTATCTTTGCAAAATGACATGACTCAAGAAAGCAAAGTCAAATTGCGACTCCATGAGTTGGACAATCTCGATGAGAGACAGCTCGAAGCTCGACAAAGCATTGAACTTTACCAAGCACACATGGCATGATCTTTTGACAAGAAGGTCAGGCAATGCGCCTACAAAAAGGGTGACTGGTTCTTGCGGTAAAAAGACCAATGTTCTTCGCTCACAAGTCCAAAGGCAAGTTTGAGCCAAAATCGGAGGGACCCTACGTCATTGAAAAGGTTTTCTCCAATGACGCATACGCACTCCTAAACATGGAGGGTCACAAATGTATGTTTCCCATCAACAACAAGTTCTTAAAGCGGTATTACCCTTGAGGACTTACCCAACTGGGTAAGAGCAATGCCTGCACGACCAAAACCTATTTCCAGGTACTCGCTCACTAAACCCACTCTTTTTAGAATTTTCATATCAAATGTTGAAATTTCTAGAAATTCAAACAATGCTTACTTTCATCGTTTCATTGTTCAAAACAAAATCCAAGTTTAGGAGCCTCTCCTAACTTGACCAAAATCTTCAATCCTTGAACCCAAAATTCATGGTTTGAAATAAAATTCGGATTCAGGGATTTCTACCCTAGTCCACCTAGCCTTTTACTGCCAAAATAGTTTTAGGTCAAAATTTACGACCCTCGTGTCTTTAAACAAAAAAAAAATGGTTTCTCAAAAACCGCGAGGAAAAGACATTGAGTTGATACTCGCACAAATCGGAAGCATGCGAACCATGTTTGACACTTCCAAAATCGCAAGGAAGCAACATTTCATCAATACTTGCAAAACAAAAAAAAATTGTGGAGACGCAACATTTCAGTTGATATCCACAACCCAAATTTCAAAGGTTCGAAAAAACCAAAAAATCGTGGAGATGCAACATTTTAGTTGATATCCACAACCCAAAGGTTCGAGAAAACCGCAAATTTCAAAAATCGTGGGGAAACGATATCAAGTCAGTACCCGCAAAACCAAAATTTTTGAAAAGCAAGGATGCGACATTCCATCGATACTTGCACCCAAATCTGCGAGGAGGCGACATTCCATCGATACTCGCAATCGAATGAGCAAGGATGCGATATTCCATCGATACTTGCAAGACCATTCAGCAGGGAGGCGACTTTTAGTCGATACTTACATTTTTGAAAACCAAAACCGGCTATAAATGCCACCAAAATCGGCTATAAATGCTACCAAAACTGTCTATAAATGCCACAAACCGGCTATCAATTCCACAAAACAAACCGGCTATCAATGCCACAAAACAAAACCGGCTATCAATACCACAAACTAAAACTTGGCTTTCAAAAAAATCGGCTATCAATGCCACAAACCGGCTATCAATGCCACAGAAAACTGGCTCTTATACCAAAATCTGGCTCCCATGCCAAAACAATCATTTGACAAAAGATTTTCACAAAATAACAAACTTTTGATCAAATCCCATTTAGCAATTGCTTTCATCAAAAAAAAGATTTAAGTGAGCGTAGGGGAAACAAAAAAAAAGTATCCCATTTAGCAATTGCTTTCATCACAAAAAGATTTAAGTGAGCGTAGGGAAAACAAAATAAAACAAAAAAAAAGAGTACAAAAAAAATACACGTGGTACCAAAAAAGAGAGAGAGAGAGTACCAAAAAAATACATGTGGTACCAAAAAAAAAAGAGAATGATAGTTTCTGCTATAAAAAATCAGGAGCTCGGCCCAAAATGGTCTCTAGCCACAGTTTTAGCTCCTCAAGCAAACTCTTGGCCTCAGCTGTCATAGTTTCCAAGGCACGCTTCTTCAAGAACTTGCCATGAGATGCTAGAGAAGGCTGTAACCCTTCTTTTATACCGGGAAGCTTATGCCGAACAGTTTGCCATTGTTTATCTTCTTGAAACTTCATTTCGAGAACTTGATCGGCGTTTACAACCCGACAATCAGATCACTCTCCCTGTCATGAGCCTCTATTATAGCAGTCCACTTGGCAGTGACTTGTGCTTTCAAATGCTCAAGACGTTTCCCGGCCTCATCGACCTCCCTATCAAGGATGTTAAGGTCGTGCCTCAGCCCGATGATGACTAACTCTTCTAGGTTCCTCTATCGGACTACCTGCTTCCTGCTCTATGTAGGCTCATTCAGGTCAGACTTAGCCCTGTTAGCAGGATCCAAGAACATCTCTTTGAAGAACTGGTCATCAGGAAAGTCCATGGTCTCAAACCACTTGTCACCCAGTGCAATGATCCTATCAATGATCGCCCTGGCACCTGTGACATCCAGACCAACTTCTTCGGCATCAGTGAAAATCTCCTGCACATGCTGGATCATACCAAATCCGGCATCCAAGTGCCCAGAAAGGAGAGTCTCAACCCAAGAGCTCAAAACCCATGTCAGCACCTTCTTCGCAAATAGAAAAGATGGCCCAGATGAAGATTCGCCCCGCTCCATCGGTCGACTGCTCATGTCATGCCCCGTTGGAAGAGTAACAAAAGAACTCTTTCCAATCGGAGCAACCGGGGAATGAATCTCATCGCGAGTTCTTGCCTCTACCGTGTCAGAACTGGTTATAGGAGTCTCTACCTCTGGATCAACCTCTGGCATCCCTTGCTCTAGTTCTAAAGGAAGCGATGGACTCTCTTTTGTCACTTCAAAACTTGCCAAAGAAAAACAAAAAAAAGGTATGAATATGATCTTGTAAAAAAAATCATTATCAGGGTTATCATCACAAAGTACCTTCTTCGACGACTGGCAGAACACTTTCTTCCTCCATGAACTCATCGGAAGCATTATCAACATTTGCGTCCATCGATGGTTCAAAGTCATTGGAATCCTGTGGCAAGTCAACTGACAAAAAAAATGTTAGTAAGTCAAGTCATAGAAACAAAAAAAAAAAAGAAAACAAAAGAAGTTATACCAATTGGAGATTCTGGATTCACTCCAGAGTCCCTCGGTTCTTCTTCAGGTGCCCCCAAAGGATCCGTCACCATCTCATCGGTCGGGACCTCAGGTATCGCCAAGTCTTTTTCCTCTTCTAAAAAAAAAAGAAGAGAAAAGCAGAAGTAGGAAGCAAATCAGAACATGGAAAAATCCCATGAAAGGAACGAAAAGAGAAATAGGAAGAATCATACCTTCATCCACGGTCTCTTCTTCTCGGCTCCTCTTTTTCGGAGGCTCGTCAGCATTCCCTAGCACCTCCTCATTGATAGTAAGAGGGACTTCCATATCAGGCGAGTCTTCGTGTTGCTCCTTGTTGCGATGCTGACTCCTCTTCCTCTTACCTCTAGAGGCTCGCTTCTTAGAGGAACCTGCCCCGCTGTCAGAGTCAGGTCTCTCACTTGACTCCTCTCTGGATGGTGTACCCTTATCAGTAGAGTCCACGAAAGCTCGCCTTTGTGCCGCTTACATCCAAGCGTCAAGCTCAGCTTCTTCCTGTTCTAGCTACTCTAAAGCCTCATCAGGTATTTCTCGAATAGCTTCAGAACCATTGACGCCCTGGTCACCGAGAAAGCCTATCTTGTGCTTCTCTCCAGAAAGGAAGGCCCAAACTTCCTCTCTCTAGAAGCCATCCAACTTTACAAGGCCTTTTCTAGACGATAGCTTCACATCAAACTCCTTCTTGGAAAGCCCCCGATATGCCGAAAAGCTCTCCGCGAACCACTTCGCGAAACCAGCAGTCCGAGAAGTTGACAATACAGGATAGGAAATCATGGTAGTAGTGTCTTCAGCACTATAAAAAGCCCATGCATTTCTCCAATCCTGCAAACCTCCAAAGCGCTTCACCATACTTGAAGGCGCTCCAACAACGCCTTGAGAAAAACCCAACTGCAGCGCAAAGCGAGAAGGTACATACGGCTGGATGTCGACGAAAAGATGTCTACGGTACACCATCTTACCGACACGTATGCTAAAAAGCCACTCCTTCTCTGCATTTGTCAAGGAGTAATGCCTTCCCGACCCTGCCTTGGTAGAGTCTCGGGAGGCACCAAAATCAAAAGCCTTCTTCCACAACTCCAGAGAAAGCTTCACTGAAGACTGCCCCATCTCGATGTCCCTGAATCGTCAGATCCTCATGCGGGCAAACAAAAGTTATTCGGATACGGTTTTCCCCTTAGCAAATCGAATCATCAGAGGATCATCATCATGTGCAGCACCCAGCCGATGGAAGCCAGGACAGTGGTATACATACCACGAATAGAAGATATGGGAAAATACCCTGTTCATGGGAAGCCCAAGCCGAACCAAGAAAGCAGCAGCCTACAGTTCGGTGCACAAGTAGGAGTAAAGACCCAGCACCAAAGCAAGTCGTTCTCCGAAAAATACAATGCGTACTGATGTGCGTTCCATCTCCTCCAGCAAAAATAGCCTCACCTAGCCAATAAGTGAGGTAAACAGCGAGATCTCTTCGCAGTGCAATGTCAGAACAAATGGCGTCTGTACTCGCGAAGAAACCCCTCAACTCTTCTTGCATGGTTGAAATCATCTTCGAACCTGGATCCTGAGCCCTGGCTTCCCGGGTCGCGCCATCAAAAGACTCCTTGCTGTAAAAAAAGTCGAGGAACGAAGAGCCAGAACTTTTCCAACTACTGGATCTGACTTTCAAGCCCTCCTCCTTCAAAAAATCATAGAAGGCAACAAGCTAAAAGTACAAGAGCCTAAACTCCTCCGACTGCTCCTCAAGGACGCTGTTAATCGGCATGAACTCTCATAGAGTTTGCCAAGGATATGCAATCTAGTAATGGCGCTCAACTCCTTCAAAGAAAAACCAATCTCACCATTCGTGACAATGAAGATATTGGTTTCTGGAAGGAATGACTCCAACATAACCATGAAGGCCTCGTTGGAAAAGATCACGGTCTCCCTAAAGGCGCAGACCGCATCAAAAATCCTGGCTTCCTTCAAAATGGCGCCACCAATCAGCAGGACACGATCAGTCCACAACTTCCACTCGGAGTCAGCACTGAAATGGCCACGAAATCGAAAAGGCTTCACCCAATTGCTGCCGTCACCGCTGAAAATGCCAAGGCCCACCGGTCCCAAATGGACTGACGGATAATCAGAGCCCTGGTAGCCGCTGGCCGGTGTCATACCCCGACCCAGGTTTGGAATATTTAATTATATTTTTAACCGTGATTAGTTGATAAGAGGGGTTAGTGGACGATTAGCTTATTTTATTAAGCTAGATTAGAATGTTTGATTAGCTTTGGGAACCTTTGAGAGCGATTGACTTAGGTTTGACGCGGGCCGGGGTGCCCGTGGATTGTGTGTTAACTTGTGGAGTTTAACTTCGATGTTTGTAAAATCTCAATTTTTATGTATTTTGACTCATTTCATCTAGGTCATCAACTTTCATGTTTTGGCCAACTTGATTTAATGATCAGAAATCGTGTTTTTCGAGGAAAAGGGCAAAACTGACCTTTCACACAAAATCTGTACCCAAATTTTGAAAATTTCAGAAACTGACAAAAATATACTTTTTGGAAAGTTGAAATTTCGCTGATCGTTTTTGTCTTCTTCGTCATTTTCGTTCGGGGCCCGCAAATGCCATTTTCAGCTTTGTGAAGACCGGGGCCCACAAAACTTATCTTATAAGAAGGGGAACCACTCTTCTCCTCCTTCATTTCTTTTCCAGCAAGGGTTTTGGCGAGGGTTTTTTCCTCTCTTCCCACACTCTCTCTCTCATCTAAAACTCTCATTTGGTGGAGTTTTCTTGGAGGATTGATCTTCTAAAATCCTTCCTCCCTCTCCAAGCTCTCCAAAGATATCTTTTTCAAGGATTTTGAGCCAAGGAAAGGCCCTCATTCAAGCTTCTCTTCTTCATTGGGACTTCTCAAGGTTAGCAATGGCTTTCCAAACTTGAGATTCTTGTTTTCCTCTCCATTTAGAGTGTTTTAATCCCATATGCAAGGGTTTTCCTTGGAGATTTACAAATGTTGATTTTTAGGGTTTTCCTTGGGAAAATTTTGGGGATTTTGTAGATTTGGAGCTTGAGGCACTAGAGCTTTGTTTGAAGAGTAATTTTGCTCCTATCTTGACTAGAGGCAAGTAGATTTCACAATTAATATGATGATTTCTCTTGTTTGGTACCATTTCATGATTTTTCTTCTTATGTGCTAATCTTCTTTGATTTATGGAGTTACTTTGATTGAATGAACCTATGTTACATTGATTTCAATTTATGTTATTGTCTTACAATGCATTGAGAGTTTGCTTTCAGTTGGGTCCTTTAGAAAATTTGATTTCCTTGTGTGAAAGGTGGGTGTTCAAAGAAAGGGAAAAGAACTTTGATTCTTTTAAATAGTGTTGAGTTTGATTTATTGGACGATTATGGATGATGATTTGATGATTGGTGGAGGTTAAGAAATGGCCCAAGTTATTGTGGAATTGTGTATGGAAGGAAAGGAGTGAAAAATGATCAAAAAGAATGCAAAAAAGAGGAAAATCCGCCTGACGAGCCGGACTGGACAGAGCCCAGTCCGCTCGAGCGACCCACTGGGCCGCTCAAGCGACCCAGGTACTGTCTGGGCTCCGCTAGAGCGGACCTGGGGTCGCCCGAGCGAGCCCAGCCCAGCCTGGGGGGCTCGGGTCAAGCCTGTTCTTGGTCCATTTAAAGGCTGTTCTGGGCCTGTTTTCAGGGCTTCTTTGGGCCTGTTTCAAGGTCAGTTTCTGGGCCATTTTGGGACCTGATGATGGGTTGTTTTGAGACCTGATGTTGGGCTGTTTTATGACCTGAATTCTGTGTTACTTTAAGGACTGTTTTGGGCCTAATTAGTGGACTATTTGAGCTTGGGTTAAGGCCAGCTGTGGGCCTGATCAAAAAGGGGTTTAAACCTGTGTTTAATGAGGACTTGTTAGATATAATTTCAGGTCCACTTCAAGCCTATGTCCAAGCCCAATTCAGCCAAACTCTTTTCTATAATTAAAGCCCATTCAACGCTTTTACAAGCCTAGAATTTATTGTGAGAATTGGCTTGGATCATGATCAAGGTCCTTTGGGAACTTTCCAAGTTTAAATATACACTTCATCCCTTGTGATTGTCAAGGATCTTCAGTGGCACCAAATTACTTTCTATTAATGACAATGAAGGGGTTAAATGTATATCGAGACTACCCACTTTAGTCAATCGAATCATCATACATTCATTCCGTGTAAAAAGACTTTTGTTCGGGTTCTTTCTCCAATCCTTTTTAATGTTTTGAAGTGGTTTACCACATATTTAGATATTGATAAGACTACTCACCTATTTTGCTCGGATTCGCCAATATACATTTGTTTGGAGTAGTTTTCTTAACGATTTTGGAAATGTATCTTGTAAATGGATTTGTATTACTTCGAGGTTTCAAACTTTCATTCTAATGGCACCACTGAGCTTAGGTTACCTTGTCGGACTGATTATCCGGCTTGGAATCTTTAATCTGTTCACCAACTGCAGTTTGGTTTCTGTCTGTACCGACCATGGCAACGGTTATATCCGGTCCCACGTGTAGTGGCTACGGTTCTGTTTGATAACGACTATGTTCGTTCCGGTCCCACGAGTAGTGGCTACGGTTTTGTCTGCTCCAGTTACTTCGGTAACAGGAGCATATAGCTTTATGTGGTTTGCCAATGTTTTCATGCATTTAATATTCATCTTATGGTATTTGTTTATTTTACTTATCATAACATTGGATTTGTAAACCATTGAGATGTTTATCTTCTATCTTTAGTTCGTCATTGTTATTATTCGTTATTTAATCGTGGCTCTCATTTATTTAACGCCTTGCTTTTCTATCATCCTATTATTGTTGTATTTGCTTGCCAGACCGTCGTGTCTGACCCTGTTTGCTTGGTGCTAGATGTTGAGCCTCTCGTGGTTGAGGTGCACTTCGAGGCAGAACCCATAGTCCTTGGGGAGGGCGAGTGGTAGCCCGATGATGTCGTTTAGACGACGGGTTGCTTTTGGAGCTGCGATCACATTTTGGGAATAGATACTATACATTTTGGGATTTTGTTGTGGCCATTGTTGGCTTATACTTTTTGGGAAAGGATTGTAATTAATGACTAACTTTACTTTTGTACCAACTTTAAACTAAATTTGGGGCCTACCAATGAAATGTTTCTCTTTTTGATGCTAGTCTTGTGCATTCTCATCTTATACCCGTTTGTGAGAGACTTTTATGTTTGCTATATGCTTCCGCGTAAGTTCTTTGTATGAAAGTGATTCTTATTTATCACTGTTGGATCGGATTTCGGGAATCCTTACCGCAAAAACCTGTGGGAAACTAGCGTGTGCGGGCGGAACTTTCCGGCCCGTCACGCCACGACCCCGGATTAAGGCCTCGTTTAGCGGGACCTCGGTCCGGAGGCGTGACATGCTTGGTATCAGAGCGAGAAATATTTGAGGCAATTACTTGGTATCAGAGCGAGAAATATTTGAGGCAATTAAAATTGGAATAGAAATATAAGGACGTGGCAAGGATTCGTTAGAATTACTATTAGTTAGTATCGATTGGGTTTGGGAACGCCTTATCTATTATATTTTGTTGTACTAACAAGTTGTTTTGCAGCACTATGCCTCCGCGTAGACCTCCAGCAAATGCAAATGCATCGGGCAGTAATCATGACAGCGGGATTGAAAACCCGATGACAGGTCAATTCCAAAAACTTATGCAAATGTTGGTCAAACAGCAACAACAAGCTAATGAAAATCAAGCTAGATTTCAAGAACGGATGGCAAGGATAGATGAGGAATTGACTCAAGTTCAGAGGCAATTACTTGAAGTTTTGGGTAGGAGACCCGAACCAATGCCTAATGTGGAAGCTGTGCAGAACAGGGACCGAGATCCTAACGTCTTATTTGAGAAGTTCAGAAAGAGAGGTCCTAAGGAGTTCACGGGACAGGAAGATCCTTTGACAGCTGATGATTGGTTAGCCCACACAGAGAACATCTTCGATATCTTTGTATGCACAGGCAGACAGCGAGTTCATTTAGCAGCTTCCATGTTTACTGGATTGGCAGATATATGGTGGAAGACTAGTAAGGAAGGCTATCAGAATATTGAGGATGGGATTGCTTGGGCCACATTCAAACAACAGTTCAGTGAGAAGTATGTCCCCGCGCACATCAAGAAGCAAAAGGCAGTAGAGTTTCAGTTACTCAAGCAAGAGGACATGACCGTTCTTGAATATCTTACTAAGTTTGAGAAATTGTCTCGCTATGCACCGGAGCTTGTGGACACCGAAGAGAAGAAGATCACTAAGTTCATGAATGGACTCAATCCCATTATCTTGAGAGATGCTTTAGGTGTGGTACCTCCAACTACTTTTCAAGAGGCTATAAAAAGGGCTTACAGGTTCGAAGACATCAACAATCAGATTATTAAGGATAACCAGAGAAAGAGGCAACGGTACCAAGGTGGGCAGAAATCGTATCAAGGCAAGAGGCAAAAGAAGCAGCAGAATGCTCCAACTCAAGGTGGGTGTGAGCATTGTGGCAAGAATCACCCTTCTCATCAGTGCTATAGAGTTTCGGGTGCATGTTTCAAGTGTGGTGGCACAGATCACTAGATGAGGGATTGCCCGAATAATAGGAACCAAGGCAATAGGGCACCTCAGCAGCCACCAAGGCAAGCCCCTCAGCAGAATCAACAGGCAGCTCAGAACCAACCGAGGCAGCAACAGAATCAGCAGCCCCGTCAGCAACCACAGAATCAGAATGTCCGTCCACCGCAACAAAATAGGAATGTGCAGCTAGGAAGGCCAAATCAGAACCAAAATAGACCGCGTCAGCAAGGCCGTCTCAATCACATCAATCAAGTGGATGCAGAAGCAGCGGGAGATGTTGTGGAAGGTAAACTCTTAATTTGTGATGTAGAAGCTAAAGTGTTGTTTGACCCGGGATCTACCCACTCTTTCTTATCCCATGTGTTTGCTAAAATGATTAGTGTACCCGCTAGAGAGTTAGAGTTTGTTTTGACTGTTACTACTCTGGTAGGGAAACAAGTTGTGTGTAATACTTTTTATGCTAGTTGTTCAGTGAAGATAGGAGAGGTCATTTTCCCTGCAGATCTTATTACCTTAGTTATGCATGACTTCGGTGTCATTTTAGGCATGGATTGGTTAGCAGGGCATCATGCCTCCATGGATTGCTATAGTAAGACCATTGTTTTTAGATTGGATGGGTTGTCCTCCGGGGTGAAATTTCAGGGAGAGAAAAGGGTTTCTCCGGCTAGGTTTATTTTAGCTCTTTCTGCAGCTAAGTTGTTGAGATCTGGATGTGAGGGATTTATTCCTTTTGTCTCCAAGGATGTACAGTCCCTAGGGTTGGAGAATATTCCGGTAGTGTGTGAGTTTCCCGATGTTTTTCCGGAAGAGATTCCAGGGTTACCACCTGTCAGAGAGGTTGAGTTTACAATAGAGTTGATGCCAGGAACAGCTCCGATCTCCATTGCTCCTTACAGGATGGCTCCAGCAGAGTTAGGAGAATTGAAATTACAGTTGCAAGAGTTGCTAGAAAAAGGCTTTGTTAGGCCAAGTGTTTCCCCATTGGGAGCCCCAGTGCTATTTGTCAAGAAGAAAGATGGAAGTTTGAGGATGTGTATAGATTACAAGAAATTGAACCAAGTGACCATCAAGAACAAGTACCCTTTGCCTAGGATAGACGAGTTGTTTGATCATTTGCAAAGTGCAGAGTTTTTCTCGAAGATAGATTTGAGGTCCGGATACCATCAGTTGAGGGTTAGAGAATCAGACATTCCGAAGACAACTTTTCGAACTAGATACGGGCACTATGAATTCTTGGTGATGCCCTTTGGACTGACGAATGCACCAGCGATGTTCATGGCTCTCATGAACAAGATTTTTGCACCCTATCTAGATCAGTTCACCGTCGTCTTCATTGATGACATCCTAGTGTATTCCAAGTCAAGAGAAGACCATGAACAGCATTTGAGGACTTCGTTGCAGTTGTTGAGAGATAATCAGTTGTATGCGAAGCTTGGGAAGTGCGAGTTTTGGTTAGAGCAAGTCACTTTTCTTGGTCACATCATTTCTAAAGAAGGACTAGCAGTTGATCCATCCAAGATAGAAGCAGTCATCAATTGGGAGAGGCCGAAGAATGTGACTGAGATTAGAAGTTTTTTAGGATTGGCAGGTTACTACAGGAGATTTGTTCAAGGATTTTCATCCATTGCAGCACCGTTGACCAAGTTGACTCGAAAGAATGTGCCATTTGTATGGTCAGAGAAATGTGAAGCTAGTTTTAAAGAGTTGAAGAAGAGGTTAACTTCAGCGCCTATCCTCACCTTACCTTCGGGGAGTGGTGGTTTTGTTATCTATACGGATGCTTCGGGAGTGGGACTTGGATGTGTTTTGATGCAAAATGGGAATGTGATTGCATATGGCTTGAGGCAATTGAAGGAGCATGAGAAGAAATATGCAACGCACGATTTGGAATTGGCAGCTATAGTGTTCGCGTTGAAGATGTGGAGACACTACTTGTACGGAGAAAAATTTGAAGTTCATTCGGATCACCGTAGTCTCCAATACTTGTTCTCTCAAAAGGAATTAAACATGAGGCAAAGAAGGTGGATGGAGTACATCAAAGACTATGATTTTCCGATTATCTATCATCCGGGGAAAGTTAATGTAGTGGCAGATGCGTTGAGTAGAAAATCAATTTGTTTCGCCAGTTTGCATGGGTTTTACAATTTTCAGCAATTTGAAGAATTGAGAGTAGAGTTCCAACCTTTGAGGGAAGGAGTTGTGTTGGCAAACATGACTGTGTCTGAGCCAGTCTTCATTCAGAAAATTAAGGACAATCAGATGCAAGATCCAGACTTGGTTAAAATTGTAGAGCATATCTCGGAACGGCCAGATTTTCAGATGTTGGATGGAGTTTTGTACTTCCGTGGCAGACTTTGTGTTCCAAAGATAGACAATTTGAAAGATGACATTATGGTAAAAGCTCACAATACGAGGTATTCAGTACACCCAGGGAGTACGAAGATGTACCAAAATTTGAAGAGTCATTTTTGGTGGAACAATATGAAGAGAGAGATAGCAGCCTTTGTATCTAGGTATATGACTTGTCAATTAGTGAAGGCGGAACATCAGAAACCACCTGGTCTTTTGCAGCCGTTAGAAATTCCAAAGTGGAAATGGGAACACCTAACAATGGATTTCGTATCCGGTTTACCGACTACAAGCAAAGGGAACAATGCTATTTGGATCATAGTGGATCGGTTAACGAAGTCGGCGCACTTTATTCCTTTGAAGACCGGTAAGAAGATGCACATGTTGGCTTTAGCACAAGCTTTCGTGAAAGAGATTATTAGTCGTCATGGTCAACCGGTTTCCATTACTTCAAATCGGGATAGTAGATTTGTTTCGAGGTTTTGGAAGACCTTACATGAATCAATGGGAACGAAGCTTCAATTCAGTACAGCGTATCACCCGCAAACCGATGGTCAATCGGAGAGAACTATTCAGACCCTTGAAGACATGCTTAGAGCATGTGTACTTGATTTCAAGAATCAGTGGGACGAAAATTTACCGCTCTGTGAATTTGCCTACAACAATAGTTACCATTCAAGCATAAGGATGGCCCCTTTCGAAGCGTTATATGGCAGGAAGTGTAGAACCCCAGTGTGTTGGGAAGAAGTCGGAGAACACAGTTTTCATGGTCCATCTTTGGTTGAAGAAACAAGTGACAAAGTCAGAATTATTCATGAGCGATTGAAGATTTCGAGAAGTCGACAGAAGAGTTATACTGATGTTCGAAGGAAGGATCTACAATTCCAAGTTGGAGACAAAGTATTCTTAGAGGTATCTCTGGTTAGAGGAACACTGAGATTTGGGCAGAAGGGCAAATTGTCTAAGAGATTCATTGGACCGTATGAGATCTTGAGTCGTATCGGGGAAGTGGCATATCGATTAGCTTTGCCTCCAGAACTGTCGGGTGTGCACAATGTGTTTCATGTGTCAATGCTAAGGAAGTATGTTTCGGACCCTTCGCACGTGTTACATCACGAACCGTTGGATGTTAGAGAGGATGCCACCTACATTGAGAAACCGGCAGAGATTATTGACACCAAAGAGCAAGAACTGAGAAACAGAACAATTCAGTGGGTAAAGATTCATTGGGAGAATCATGGACCAGAAGAGGCCACTTGGGAACTTCGTGATCAAGTCCAAAAGAAGTACCCTCAGCTATTCCCAGAGGTTAGTGATCATTTGGAGGACCAAATATGATTTTTAGGGGTGGAGGATGTCAGACCCCGACCCAGGTTTGGAATATTTAATTATATTTTTAACCGTGATTAGTTGATAAGAGGGGTTAGTGGATGATTAGCTTATTTTATTAAGCTAGATTAGAATGTTTGATTAGCTTTGGGAACCTTTGAGAGCCATTGACTTAGGTTTGACGCGGTACGGGGCGCCCGTGGATTGTGTGTTAACTTGTGGAGTTTAACTTCGATGTTTGTAAAATCTCAATTTTTGTGTATTTTGACTCATTTCATCTAGGTCATCAACTTTCATGTTTTGGCCAACTTGATTTAATGATCAGAAATCGTGTTTTTCGAGGAAAAGGGCAAAACTGACCTTTCACACAAAATCTGTACCCAAATTTCAAAAATTTTAGAAACTGACAAAAATATACTTTTTGGAAAGTAGAAATTTCGCTGATCGTTTTTGTCTTCTTCGTCGTTTTCGTTCGGGGTCCGCAAATGCCATTTTCAGCTTTGTGAAGACCGGGACCCATAAAATTTATCTTATAAGAAGGGGAACCTCTCTTCTCCTCCTTCATTTCTTTTCCAGCAAGGGTTTTGGCTAGGGTTTTTTCCTCTCTTCCCACACACTCTCTCTCTCTCATCTGAAACACTCATTTGGTGGAGTTTTCTTGGAGGATTGATCTTCTAAAATCCTTCCTCCCTCTCCAAGCTCTCCAAAGATATCTTTTTCAAGGATTTTGAGCCAAGGAAAGGCCCTCATTCAAGCTTCTCTTCTTCATTGGGACTTCTCAAGGTTAGCAATGGCTTTCCAAACTTGAGATTCTTGTTTTCCTCTCCATTTAGAGTGTTTTAATCCCATATGCAAGGGTTTTCCTTGGAGATTTACAAATGTTGATTTTTAGGGTTTTCCTTGGGCAAATTTTGGGTTTTTGTAGATTTGGAGCTTGAGGCACTAGAGCTTTGTTTGAAGAGTAATTTTGCTCCTATCTTGACTAGAGGCAAGTACGTTTCACAATTAATATGATGATTTCTCTTGTTTGGTATCATTTCATGATTTTTCTTCTTATGTGCTAATCTTCTTTGATTTATGGAGTTACTTTGATTGAATGAACCTATGTTACATTGATTTCAATTTATGTTATTGTCTTACAATGCATTGAGAGTTTGCTTTCAGTTGGGTCCTTTAGAAAATTTGATTTCCTTGTGTGAAAGGTGGGTGTTCAAAGAAAGGGAAAAGAACTTTGATTCTTTTAAATAGTGTTGAGTTTGATTTATTGGATGATTATGGATGATGATTTGATGATTTGTGGAGGTTAAGAAATGGCCCAAGTTATTGTGGAATTGTGCATGGAAGGAAAGGAGTGAAAAATGATAAAAAAGAATGCAAAAAAGAGGAAAATCCGCCTGACGAGCCGGACTGGATTGAGCCCAGTCCGCTCGAGCGACCCAGTGGGCCGCTCGGGCGGACCAGACTCTGCCTGGCCCTCGCTCGAGCGACCCAGGTACTGTCTGGGCTCCGCTCGAGTGGACCTGGGGTCGCTCGAGCGAGCCCAGCCCAGCCTGGGGGGCTCGGGTCAGGCCTGTTCTTGGTCCATTTAAAGGCTATTCTGGGCCTGTTTTCAGGGCTTCTTTGGGCCTATTTCAAGGTCAGTTTCTGGGCCATTTTGGGACTTGATGATGGGTTGTTTTGAGACCTGATGTTGGGCTGTTTTATGACCTGAATTCTGGGCTACTTTAAGGACTGTTTTGGGCCTAATTAGTGGACTATTTGAGCTTGGGTTAAGGCCAGCTGTGGGCCTGATCAAAAAGGGGTTTAAACCTGTGTTTAATGAGGACTTGTTAGATATAATTTCAGGTCCACTTCAAGCCTATGTCCAAGCCCAATTCAGCCAAACTCTTTTCTATAATTAAAGCCCATTCAACCCTTTTACAAGCCTAGAATTTATTGTGAGAATTGGCTTGGATCATGATCAAGGTCCTTTGGGAACTTTCCAAGTTTAAATATACACTTCATCCCTTGTGATTGTCAAGGATCTTCGGTGGCACCAAATTACTTTCTATTAATGACAATGAAGGGGTTAAATGTATATCGAGACTACCCACTTTAGTCAATCGAATCATCATACATTCATTCCGTGTAAAAAGACTTTTGTTCGGGTTCTTTCTCCAATCCTTTTTAATGTTTTGAAGTGGTTTACCACATATTTAGATATTGATAAGACTACTCACCTATTTTGCTCGGATTCGCCAATATACATTTGTTTGGAGTAGTTTTCTTATCGATTTTGGAAATGTATCTTATAAACGGATTTGTATTACTTCGAGGTTTCAAACTTTCATTCTAATGGCACCACTGAGCTTAGGTTACCTTGTCGGACTGATCATCCGGTTTGGAATCTTTAATCTGTTCACCAACTGCAGTTTGGTTTCTGTCTGTACCGACCATGGCAACGGTTATATCCGGTCCCACGTGTAGTGGCTACGGTTCTGTTTGATAACGACTATGTTCGTTCCGGTCCCACGAGTAGTGGCTACGGTTTTGTCTGCTCCAGTTACTTCGGTAACAGGAGAATATAGCTTTACGTGGTTTGCCAATGTTTTCATGCATTTAATATTCATCTTATAGTATTTGTTTATTTTACTTATCATAACATTGGATTTGTAAACTATTGAGATGTTTATCTTCTATCTTTAGTTCGTCATTGTTATTATTCGTGATTTAATCGTGGCTCTCATTTATTTAACGCCTTGCTTTTCTATCATCCTATTATTGTTGTATTTGCTTGCCAGACCGTCGTGTCTGACCCTGTTTGCTTGGTGCTAGATGTTGAGCCTCTCGTGGTTGAGGCGCACTTCGAGGCGGAACCCATAGTCCTTGGGGAGGGCGAGTGGTAGCCCGATGATGTCGTTTAGACGACGGGTTGCTTTTGGAGCTGCGATCACATTTTGGGAATAGATACTATACATTTTGGGATTTTGTTGTGGCCATTGTTGGCTTATACTTTTTGGGAAAGGATTGTAATTAATGACTAACTTTACTTTTGTACCAACTTTAAACTAAATTTGGGGCCTACCAATGAAATGTTTCTCTTTTTGATGCTAGTCTCGTGCGTTCTCATCTTATACCCGTTTGTGAGAGACTTTTATGTTTGCTATATGCTTCCGCGTAAGTTCTTTGTATGAAAGTGATTCTTATTTATCACTGTTGGATCGAATTTCGGGAATCCTTACCGCGGAAACCTGTGGGAAACTAGCGTGTGCGGGCGGAACTTTCCGGCCCGTCTCGCCACGACCCCGGATTAAGGCCTCGTTTAGCGGGACCTCGGTCTGGGGGCGTGACAGGCGGCATCAACATGTCCATGTCAGTAGGCGACTTATCTGCATATCCTAGAGAACCGCTAACAAAAACCCCGGTCTTGATTACATTTGTCCTTCTCACCCAGCTTGGAGGATCTTCCCTCTTAGAGCACGTGGGAGCAAGGCTCATAATCGAGGTGGTGTGATCAAACGTCGACCGGGTAACAACGGTTCACTTCTCACCATCAGATGTGTAAGAGAACTGAAAACATCTCCTCTGGTATGTCTTGTCGTTGGGGACTGCATCACCAAAAAAAAGGGAGGCTTGGGCAACACCGTCTGATCGTTCATAACCGAAGGACGATTACTTACCATGATCTGATAAAATTCCTCTCCCTTGAGAGCAATTAGTCGTTATCTCATCTCATCTCTATCGAGAGAGTCGCACTCTTCAAGGTTTCTCTCAACATACCGGACCTTCTCCCAGGCCTGCTGAATAACCGGATTAGAAGATCTAGCAGATTGACGAGGTACGCTTGTAGCAAGCTCGTTACCCTTGTTCATTCTGGAGGAACCACCTGCAAAGGATGTAAAAGAAAAAGATCAATCATAAAAAATGACAGAATTTCGCTAAAAAAAATCTGGCGAAATTTTGGCATGATTCCGGGGCAATTCCGAAGAAAAAGGAAATATCCTGAAAGAAATAGAAAGCTTGAAGATGGGCTCAACATTACTGCGAGCTCTGAAACTCCAAACTTTCGAAACCTCAAAGTCTCCGCAAAATCAGGAAGGGCTCAACATCACTGCGAGCTCCAAATTCCCAAATTTGCAAAAACTTTCAGGTATGTTATCACATCATGCTACCAATTCAATTTACAAAAGAATGCATGCATGAACATCTTGGTTTGCCAAAAAACATGCATTATCATGATGAACAAAAAAAAAAACAACAGAAAAAAAGAAACTTTCTAAAAAAAAAGGAGAAAGAAAAGAACAAAAAAAAAGAATAAACTTACTCAAAAAACAAAGGAGAAAGAAAAGAACAAAAAAAAAAGAAACAAAAATGGGACTGGCCCACAGGCCACGTGGCTGTACGGCCAGATCCGTACGGATCTGTCCGTACGGCCCACAAAAAAAAACGTGCAAAAAAAAGAGAGAAAAACGCATGAGAAAAAAAAAACACGAGTAAAAAAAAAGAGAAGAAAACACGTGGAAAGAAAAGAAAAAAAAAGAAGAAAAGAAAATAAAAAAAAACACTTTCTTTTTTACCATCCTACTTTCTACAAAGGGGTTTTCTTGAAAAAGAGAACTTACTTGAATCCATTGATGGAGAAGAAGAAGAAAAAACTTGAAGATCTTTGAAAAAGAAGAACTCTTGGGGTTGGAGCACTCTTGAGATTTTTTGCAAAAGAAAGCAATAAGAGCAAGAAAATCAACCTCCCTTCGCTTTTATAGAAGAGAGCAAACCAAAGAAGGAAACAAGAAAGAGGTAAGTGTTACTAATTAGTAACCTTACCAAAAGAAAGAAATTAGAAAGATTATTTCTCAAAAGAAAGATATCTTGAGGGATTCTCTCCCAAAAAGAAAGCAATGAGAGATTTTCTCCCAAAAGAAAGGAGATTTGAGATATTCTCTTCCAAAATAAAGGGAACATGAGAGATTCTCTCCAAGTAAAGATATTCTTAGATATCCTCTATCCAAAAGAGATATTTTTAGATATTCTTTACAAAAATGACACCATATGAGATCTAAGCCATTTCAAAAGCTTAAGGTCCCATGGGTTAGCCCATATGAGCCAGGTTTGACCACCTAGGCACTAAAAAAAATTTGGGCTTTTAGTCAAAGAGAAATCCCTCTTACCAAGAGCATACAAAAATGGTTTCATGCATCTTTTGAGTTGATTGGACCATACAAAGAAAGAATTCCAAGCCCCATGAGCTTCCAAAAATCAAACCATCCAGCCTCATATACCAAATTGAGCCAAAATCTTGAAATTGACATTCCACAACAATCCGAACCAAATTCTGGTCCCCTAACTTGCCACATAAAGCTTGTTAGGTCACAAGACCAAAACCAAAAACCAAAACCTGATCCCCTAACTTGCCACATACAGCATGTTAGGTCATAAGATCAAAACCAAAATCGACCCCCTAACATTCTACATACAGCTTGTTGGGTCACACGGTCAAAACCAAACTCGACCCCCTAACCTGCCACATACAGCTTGTTAGGTCACAAGGTCAAAACCAAATCCACATCCCTGATGTCATCTTCAAAACTTTGCCTTGAAATGGTACGTGATTCCTTTCACTACCATAAAATTTCCCTGGAAGCTCAAAAGGCTACAATATCAAAAGAAAGACTGCTCAAAGACTCTTGGTCAAGTCACAAGCTCTCTTTCAAAAATCTCTTCAAGGCACATCAACTACAACAGTTAAGCAACTCGTCGCTGTACCTCGAGGGGGCACTAATTGACACAAAAAAAGTCATTCTGCCACCTCAACATCAAGAGAACTACATGAAGTCACAGCCTGCCATAAATAGGTAATGCTACTTCCAAAAATCAAATCTTGCCAGAATCAAACAAAAACTACAAGATTCTTCGAGACAGCCAAAAGAGGAGTACACAAGAAGTTTCAGGCCATTTCAAAATCATTTGGCCTAACGTCGCTTCTCCGATAGCTGAATAGGAGCTCCTAGCGGCGACAGCATCGAAGACACCAAATCTTCGATCAGAGCCTGTCGATAATCTCAAAATACGTCCAAAAGGCTCCACGTCAAGTTCCAAGTCAAACCGACAATGTTTGACCCCACATCAACCCTCGAACAACTAAATCAAGCCTCTCGACGGCGAGAACCACCGAGGCCATCACTCATCAAAAAGAGCACACGGACGGCTTCAAGATGCTTACAAAGGGCTACACGTCAAGTTTCAGGTCATTTCGACAACATTTGACCATACTTTGACTCTCGGAAGCCAAATCAGGCTTCTTGGCGGCGAAGCTCCCCGGGACTATGGTTTCTAAGACAGAGCTTGTGGATCATCTCAAAATGACTCCAATAGGTTCCCTGTCAAGTTTCAGGTCAATCGGACATCGGTTGACCGAACATCAAGGCGCGACATCTTCCTCGCGATGAAATCAAGTCTACTGGCGACAGGACCTGTCGCGACCTCGGACCGAAAGGGGAAGGATCCGAGTCCGGGAGTCGGGACAGTGGGTTGGGGTGATGCCGCGCCACGTGCATCTCTTTGGCTAAAACGCACACGGAATTAAAAGAATATTTATCCGTGCACGTGATTTCCCACAGGGTTCCGCGGTGAGGATTATCTTTACACATCATCTCACATATAACCATATCAAACATATTCTCAAGATTGCGGAAGCGTGTAGCAAACCATATTAGTACTATTCAATCCAATCCCGTAAACGAGACTGATTTATGGTTAATATAACACGATATCAGGATGAGCAATGTTCAAGCATATTTTCCCCAAAAGTAAAGTTAAGTATATTAACAAAATATCAGTTGATTAATGCCCCAAAATAACGGTCAACAAAGACCGTACAACCAAATGAAACCTAACATAAAGATGTAATAATTCCCAAGGTGTATCGTTCTCAAGGCAAGGCCGAATGTCTACATGACATCATCGGCTTGCCACTCAATCACTGGTTGCGGTTCACCGACCGCCTCCTCTGGCTCCTCCTCAACGGAAATAAGCTCGGGACCTGAGTACCAAAATAAATGGATCAGACACGACGGTCTGGCAGGTGGGTGAAAAGATATGTAATAATAAAACGATAATACTTTGAAAAAGTTTAGAAAACTTGTGAGTAAATAATGAACTTCATAAAAGACGATATATCATTTTAAAAGAGGCACATATGCAATAAATCATGTAAGGTAACAAGGATTTGGAAACTGTCAAGATGGCAACCACACAAAGCTAGATCCTCCCTTCACTAACGTGAAGAGAGCACATACCCTACAGGATCATTGGCCTCAGTCACACGAGGTGAGGAGGAACAACGATAAACAGGATCATTGGCCTCAGTCACACGAGGTGAGGAGGAACAACGATAAAATACTATAATATATATATACTATACAGGACCACGGTAGCGAACCGGGTAAACTATGCAAATTCCAGACTGCAGCTGACTATCAGGAGGGGAAGGAACCCCAAGTCGGTGGATCAAACCAACTAGGTCGTCCAAGCTCAGTGGTGCCGACTCATAGGTCAAATACGATAAATCAAATCGTGTACATATTAAATAAACAGGGTGCTCATAGGCACAATTACACATTCATATCTGGTCGGTCATATACAGGTTAGCAAAAGCTAAATACACTTTCAATACTCTCAAGACAGTCTAGTCATATCATGTGGGTTTGAAATTCCCAAAATAGGAGTTTGGTTGAAAATCAAATACAAATAGTTTTTCCATACCTTTACAGACTAACAATGGGGTTTCTAGAATTGAATCAGTGCGAATAGGGTCCCGTATGTCAGTTATGATGAAATTTTGGTACTCTTTAAGAGTTAGGGACATTCCGGGTCCTTATACACATTGGTCAATCTAGAAAATCTCATAGAATCCCCATGATGAGTTTCCCTTTCCTCCGGACTTTACGTAATGCCTTACAAGTCCCTAAATAACAATGGGGCTCCAAATAATACCTCCCCACTACAACCCTTTGCAATTTACCCAATCCATCCATGGGTTTAAATGCATTCTTATAGGTCCAATGCCTTCAATTAAGAATATAAGGGATAGAGCTGAATTGGACTTGAGTATAGGCTTGGAATGAATCTGGAAAAATTAGTCCCACAATTCTCTTATTTTACAGTTCATCTCGTTTCAGTCCGATCGATCGGGCTCCTTGGCCGATCGATCGGTCCTGACTTACTTCCAGTTATTTACAGTCCGATCGATCGGACATGATGGGCGATCGATCGGTCCTGAGAGCCCTCTCAGTTATTTACAGTCCGATCGATCGGACCTGGTGGGCGATCGATCGGTCCTGAGAACCCTCTCAGTTATTTACAGTCCGATCGATCGGACCTGATGGGCGATCGATCGGTCCTGTACCGAATTTCAACCCATTTGGTTGAATTCTTCTCTTGTCCAACTCCAATCCATTTCCTTTCTTTCCCCTTCTTCCATACATATCTTCACAATTAATTGGGCTATTCCTTGACCTCATTATCTCATCAATTCATCATTCAAAATCAATAAGACTAAACCATCAAACATGATAAATCAATAAAACCATCAATGAAGACAAATCAAGATCTTTGCAGAAAACATGATAAAACACATGAGAATCATTTCATCCACTTGCCTTGGGTCCAATTGCAATTCAATTGAGCTCTAATCACCTCTTAGTTCCACAATCAAACACCTATACACAAAACCCCCAAATCCAAACCCTAGATCAACAAAATCCAAGTAAAACAAGACGGAATTTTCCAATAATTGAAATAGAGCTACCCTAGGGCTAAACAAACAAGATTATAAAACTTTTAGGAAAATCACTTGCAAAGAAGTTCTTCAAAAGGCAAGGTGTTGTCCAAAGGAAGTCTTGGAGTGGGCGGTTTTCTTCAAAAATGGTGTCAAGATGAAGGCCTTGAGATGAGGAAGAAGATTATAGTAACTAATTTTCCATTATCACTAGTTTAGTGGGGGATTGAAGATGAAGAGGCAAGAAAAGATAAGGGAAAACCCTTAGGGCTGGGATTTCTCTTCTCCTCTAGGGTTTTTGCCAGAAATGGGAAAAGAAGAAGAAGCTTTCTATATATAGTAAGTGGGAGTGGGGCCCACAACTTAAAGAACTTCTCGGGCTCAAAACATGGTTTTCGAGGCTTCAAAAGAATTCGACGAAGAAGACAAAGTTGCTCGGCAAAATTTCTAGTTTCCAAAAAGTATACATTTTGCACATTTTGGTGACATTGAAATTGGTGTCCAGATTTTGGGTAAAAAGACCATTTTGCCCTCAATTAGTGAAAAATCGGGTTTAAGGTCCTCGAATGAAAACGATGTCAACATGAAAGTTGTAGGGATTAACAAGATAAGTCCAATGGGGTTAAAACACGATTCTTGGAAATCATCGGTAAACCCCCCAATCTCACACAATTCGTAACAAGAACCCCCAAAGGGTTACACAAATAAAAAGGCTCTCCAAATTTCCCAAAGCTATTACAAAAGCTATTCTAATCCCCAACTAATCCAAAACCACTAAACACACTTAAACTAAAACACAACTTAATCAACTCTAAACGAGGTCTCTCGGGTCGGGGTCTTACAGGACCCATACCGCTTCAAAACTCAAATAACAGCCTATGGTTGGTGTTATTTATTGCTCAGGAGGCTTCACCTCAAATTTCAGGTCATTTCGACATCGTTTGGCCCAGTTTCAGCCTCTGACGGAAAATCGGCAGCTCTACGCTACAAAGTCTTCGGCTTTCCCAAAAAATGGGAAACTTTGCACTTCAAAAAGAAAGGATTCTCGTCAAGTTTTCCACAGGAAAATCAGGCCAATAAATATGCAAAAATGAAAGGCAAACTACAGGAGAAAAAAGAAGAGAAAAATACCTCAAAACGGCCGCAAAACGGGACAAAAGGGGAAAATTCCCCCCAGGGTCGTCGGCGACCATGGAACCCCGAGTCACTGGGTTCACCCCGAAAGGCCCGTTTTCCGTCGTTTTTTTGCAATTTGAAGCTTCCAACTCCTGGGATTTTCCAAAATTTATACTTTTGAGGCACCAAATCCTTCGATATCCGTCAAAATCACGGGTTAATCGTCAAAAGTATCAAAATCAACATTGATCACCAACCGATCAACCAAAAAGTGTGCTTTCTACCCGATCAATCGAGAAATCGACAGGACCGATGGCACCGACCCGCTGTTGACAATCAATGCCTAAAGTTACATGGTCATCCGATGTCGATTTATATGAAGATCTATCAATGATCATCGCCAAAAGAATCCCAAAAGACGCGGCACGGCCCGCGACTCTTCAACTGCTCAGCGACCACTTAATGCGATTAATTGACTAGCTTTATTACAGTCATTAATTCATTTCTTTGGACGACCCAATCAGAAGCGAGCATTTAGGAGTTACAAGTCAATCCATTCATGGCATTTAAACCATGGAACTCCTCCCATCATGGCAATTAAAAGCAATTAAATGCCCTCAATCTCCACCGGGCAATCAGAAGCCAAAGTCCAGGAGTTACGAAATAGAGGAATTAAACCTTGTAACTCCTCATATTATGCGGCTTAATGACGATTAAAGCCCATAAACTCTCCTAAATGGCTACCAAGAGCCTATAAATAGGAGAGCACTCCAAAGAAATCCAGATCGGAAAAGAGATCGGAAAACATTTCCACAGATTAGAGATCGGAAATCCAGAAGAAGACAGGCAGAAAATCTGAGAGAAAGAAAAAGAGAGAAAACTCTGAAAAAGTTCTGCACCGACCACCGCTACAAGGTGACAAAAGTCCCTTGGGGGGTAATCCCCCCAAGGTCTTTGCCTTCTCCTTCTGTCTCCAATGGCTTAGACGTCGCTTTTCAGCCCATCTACTTAGCTTTTTTATTGGACATAGGACCTCCTCTTGGTCTTTGTCCTCTAAAAATCTGAGGTTATAGCCAAGCCAAGCGAATCAAGAGCATCCTCTGTTCTCATCTGCATGGATGATGGCGAAGTCCACACATGGCTTGCGACCATCAATCTGTACGAGTCCCCCACAATCTCCTGAGAAGTTAGATCCTCCTTTTCTTGCTTTTCATTGCATTTTATATTTCTTCAAAAGAAACAAAAATCACAACTCTTGTCTTTCATTATTGATAAGAATTGTAAATCGGCTATAAATGCCAAAATCGGCTATAAACGCCAAAAATCGGATATAAACACTAAAAATTGGCTATAAATGCCAAAACATCGCCTTTCACGGCAAATCAAGAAAATATCTCTTTTCTTAAATATATGTGCAATGGAAAACTTGAAAGAAGTTGATTTCCTTTTTACTTGTGAAGGTCGATCTCCGGATCACTACTTGCTATTCCAAGTAAAAATAGAAAACTTAGCACACCCACACACAAAAGAAAAATATTGAAACCCGCTTCGCCACCAGTCACGAAAGGGTCGTACCCCACGGACTCTCACATCCGCCTACCTCGGCAGGACAGTGAGCAGATTGCACGGTCCATCAAACTGCAGGATTGTAGGCCTTAGCAGGTGTTTGTAGAGGCCTAGTGATGCATGACTTGATTTTGGGCTTGTAGGAACAAGCCGGTTCATGTAAGCAAGAGGGTAGAACTGGTTCTCCTTCAGAAGAGCCAGGTATGCTGGCTTGGTGGATGTTTGGGACCTTCTTTGTTTAGTGAAGGTCTTGGGGACCAAGTCTTGGGATAGACCTAGTTGTTTGCGGGTTGAGGCTTTGCGGGGGTGCCACAGGCTTCTGGCTTCTTGGTGTTCGCCTTTGGTGTCACGGTAGTGACACGTTGAGAGGCGACCTTCTGCTTCTTAGAAGGAGCAGTTTCTTCTTCGGGAAGTGGGAATGGTCCTAGCGTCCCAAAAATGATAGTCCGGGTTCAGAGAGTTGCCGAGGGAGTTGACGCTTCGACAGCTGACAGGGCGCTTGTAAATGCGCGTGGTTTGCTTCTGTTGAAGCATGAGTTGGTGCTTGTTCTCATCAAAAGTAATGGTCAAGGAAGCTGCCATCCATTAGTAATCAGAAGAATATAATGATCATAAATGGGAAATTCTATGGTTTTGTCTTTTTAAATCGCTCGAGGGACATGACCCAAGCGACATGAAGAAGGCAAAAGGTTATAGATGGTACAACTGTTCTGATCGCAAGTATGGTGAACTCAGAATGAGCGTCCCAGTGACTGTCAGAAGCAATTGTGAACCTAAATTCGACTTATTGAGAAGCAGATCTTGCTCGAGGTAAGAAGAATATAAGGTTGGAGTTACAAATGTGTCGGACGCAAATACAGTAGACCCTGAAAGGGCGTACCAGTATCGCTAGGCACAAATATTTGGAGATCGCATCCATGAGATGAGAATCTCTGTTTTGAAAGGTCAATATTGGATCCATCAAAGAGAGCAGATGGTATTCCGATCCAAATACGGGCTCAACAATTTCTATGAGCGCCAGTACCTAGAAGGGAAGGAACCATAATGTTGACACCAAAAATGTCACTTTGCCTTTTCAAGATCCAAAGAGCTACATGAAGTCGCAACCTGCCATAAATAGGCAATGCTGCTTCCAAAAATAAAATCTTGTCAGAATCAAACAAAAACTGCAAGATTCTTCCAGACATCCAAAAGAGGAGTACACAAGAAGTTTCGGGCCATTTCAAAATCATTTGGCCTAACTTCGCTTCTCCGACAGCCGAAAAGGAGCCCTCGGCGAAAAAAGCTCTCCGGGACCATGATTTCCAAGACAGAGCCTATGGATCATCTTAAAATGACTCCAATAGGCTCCCTGTCAAATTTCAAGTCAATCGGACATCGGTTGACCACACATCAAACCGCGACATTTTCATCGCGACAAAAAGTAAGTCTGCAGGTGATAGGACCCCAAACGGCTTCGAAACTCAAACAAAAGCCTATGGTTGGTCTTATTTATTGCTCAGGAGGCTTCACACCAAATTTCAGGTCATTCCGACATCGTTTGACCCAGTTTCAGCTTCTGACGGAAAATCGGCAGCTCTGCGCGACAAAGTCTTCGGCTTTCTCAGGAAATTGGAAACTTTGCAAAATAAAATGCAAGGATTCTCATCAGGTTTCCTACAAAGAAATCAGGCCAATAAATGGTCAAAATGTCAAGGAAAAGTACAGAAGAAAAAAGAATCAGAAAAAAGCAAAAACGGACGCAAAACGGGACACGAAAGGGGGAAAATCTGCGACCCTGGGCCAGGGTCGCCGGCGACCTTGGACCCCGGGGTCGCCGGGAAAGCCCCGGAAACCCCGGTTTTCGCCGTTTTTTTTCGCGATTCGAAGGGCCCAGCCTCTGGTACTTTCCAAAATTCATGCTTTTGAGACACCAAGTCCTCTGACATCCGTCCAAAACACGGGTAAATCATCAAGAGTATCGAAGACAGTATTGATCGCCACCCGGTCAACCAAAAAAGTGTGCTTTCCACCCGACCGATCGAGAAATCGACAGGACAGATGGCACCGACCCGCTGTTGGCAACAAACACCTGAAACTACATGATCATCTGATGTCGATCTACATGAAGATCCATCGATGATCATCAACAGAAGAATTCCAAAAGACGTGGCACGGCCCGCGACTCTTCAACTGCTCGGCGACCACTTAATGCGATTAATTGACTAGCTTTATTACAGTCATTAATCCATTTCTTTGGACGGCCCAATCAGAAGCAAGCATTCGGGAGTTACAAGTCAAGAAATTCATGGCATTTAACCCATGAAACTCCTCCCATCATGGCGATTAAAGGCGATTAAATGCCCTCAATCTCCTCCGGCCAATCAGAAGCCAAGAAAAAGGAGTTACAAAATAAACAATTCAATTTTGTAACTCCTCCCATTATGCGGCTTAATGACAATAAAAGCCCATAAACCCACCTAAAAGGCTATCTAAAAGCCTATAAATAGGAGGGCTCTCCAAGAAGAAAAAACACAACACAGACACAACGAACATCAACAGACAGCAGTCAGAAATCCAGAGAAAAGAAAAAAGAGAGAAAACTCTGCGGAAGTTCTACACCGGCCACCGCAACAAGGTGACAAAAGTCCCTTGGGGGGTACCCCCCCAAGGTCCTTGCCTTCTCCTCCTGCCTCCAATGGCTTAGATATGGCTTTTCAGCCCGTCTACTCGGCTTTTTATTGGACATAGGACCTTCCTTTGGTCTTTGTCCTCTAAAAACCTGAGGTTATAGCCAAGCCAAGCGAATCAATAGCATCCTCTGTTCTCATCTGCATGGATGATGGCGAAGCCCATGTATGGCTTGCGACCGTCAATCTAAACGAGTCCCCCACAATCTCCTGAGAAGTTAGATCCTCCTTTTCTTGCTTTTCATTGTAGTTTGTATTTTTTCAAAAGAGACAAAAATCACAATTCTTGTCTTTCATTGTTGATAAGGATTGTAAATCGGCTATAAACGCCAAAATCGGCTATAAACGCCAAAAATCGGCTATAAACGCCAAAATCGGCTATAAATGCCAAAAAAATCGCCTTTCACGGCAAAATAAAAAAAAATGTCTCTTTTCTTTAATATATGTGCAATGGAAAACTTGAAAGAAGTTGATTTCCTTTTTACTTGCGAAGGTTGATCTCCGGATCACCACTTGCAATTCCAAGTAAAAATAGAAAATCTGGCACACCCACAAAAAAAGAAATGTTGATGCACGCCCTGCCCCCCGGTTACGAAAGGGTCGGACCCAACGGACTCCCACGTCCGCCGACCTCGGTAGAACCGAGCAGGAGCGCGGTCCATCAAGCTGGCATCACCCGGTGGGACTCGTTTATTTGAGAACACGATGCTAGAAATGAAATATTTGCATATCATATATTTTGCTCTATGCTTATATTTCTTTTCTTGATTCCTTGGCTACTTTATAATTGGTGGCCTATGTTGAATTCCGCATAAAAAAAAAATGAGATGAGATTTTTGTTTGGAAATTTCTAATTCTTTGAATTTATTTCCACTCTTTCTCTTTTCAAAAAAAAAATTATTTTAAAAAAACAAAAAAAATCAGATTTGTCATTTTTGGATTCAAAATTGAGAAACCTTGATCCGTTCCTATCGTTCATCGCGCTTGCAGAAATGTTGAGCCTGTTCGACTAAGGTTTTGGGCCATTGTTTCTCTTCGATGAGTTCATTAAAAATCTAAAAAAAAAATATAAAAAAGTAAAAAATTTTAGATTTCTCAATTTGGATTCAAAATTGAGAAACCTTGATCTGTTCCTATCGTTCATCGCGCTTGCAGAAATGTTGAGCCTGTTCGACTAAGGTTTTGGGCCATTGTTTCTCTTCGATGAATTCATAAAAATAAAAAATAAAATAAAAAATATAAAAAAAAAGACATAGACCACTAAGGTTAAACCAACTGTGTTCTTTGATCATGGTTGATTCAAAGAAAAGCCTTGTCCAGAGTGTGGAGACAGCTTGACTGTTCTAGGCAAGGGTCCTCCAAACGGGTTCATTAAGTAATCCTACCCTTACCTGGGGGCAATTCCATCAATCAAGATTTCATAAGACCGGGTTAGGAGGCCTATGTGTACTCTCTCGTCTTTTAAATAAATTTTTTTAAAAATAAAATTTTTAAAAATAAAAATTTAAAATAAAAAAATAAAAAATAAAAAAAAATTTTCAAAAAAAAAATCTTAAAAAAAAATAATAAAAAAAATAAATTAAAAAAAAATAAAAAAAAAAGATTTTTTTTTAAAAAAAAAAAAAAAAGAAAAAATCTTCAAAAAGCTTCAAAAAAAAAAAAAAAAAACTTCCGTCATTATGGGTTTAGATTAGAGAAATCTTGGTCTTCTCCTTTCTGAGCACTGGCGCTCGCGGAAATCGCTGAGCCCGTGTTCAGATTGGAGTGCCTTTTGCTCTCTTTGATAAACCCGATATTGGCCTTTCAAAAAAAAAAACTCGTCATTTTTAGATTCAGATCCGAGAAATCATGGTTCATTTCTTTCTGAGCACTGGCGCTCGCGGAAATCGCTGAGCCCGTGTTCAGATTGGAATACCATCTGCTCTCTTTGATGAATCCAATCTTGACCTTTCAAAACAGAGAATCTCATCTCATAGATGCGGTCTCAAAACATTTGTGTCTAGCGGTACTAGTACGCCCTTTCAGGGTCTACTGTATTGCGACCGGCACATCTGTAACTCCAACTTTATATTCTTCTTACCTCGAGTAAGCTCTGCTTCTCGATAAGTCGAATTTAAGTTCACAATTGCTTCTAGCAGTCACTGGGATGCCCATTCTGGGCTTACCATACATGCGATCAGAACAATTGTACCCTCTATGGCATTTTGCCTTCCTCATATTGCTTGGGTCATCTACCTCGAGCAATTTGAAAAAGATGAAACCATAGAACTTCCCATTTATGATCATTATATTCTTGTGATTACTAATGGATGTGGTCTTGTTTCAGAAATTTTCGAAAACTAACAATGGCAGCTTCACTAACCATTACTTTCGACGAAAACAAGCACCAACTCATGCTTCAACAGAAGCAAACCACGCGCACCTACAAGCGCCCCATCAACTGCCGAAGTGTCAACTCCCTCGGCAACTCTGTGAACTCCGGGTCGACCCCGACTCCCCGGACTATCGTCTTTGGGACGCTGGGACCATTCCCACTTCCCGAGGAACAAACTGCTCCCTCCAAGAAGCAGAAACTCGCCTCTCAACGTGTCACTACCATGACACCAAAGGCGAGCACCAGAAGGCCTGAAGCCCGTGGCAGCCCCACGAAGCCTCAACCTGCAAACAACCAGGTCTACTCCAAGACTTGGTCCCCAAGACCTTCACCAAAACAGAGAAGGTCCCAGGCATCCACTAAGCCAGCATTCCTGGCCCCACTCAAGGAGAACCAGTTCTATCCTCTTGCTTACATGAAAGAGGAGAGACCCATCTCCAACCTGACTTCCAAGTCATCCCAGCATGAGCCGGCTTGTTCCTACAAGCCCAAAATCAAGTCATGCATCACAAGGCCTCCACAAGCACCTGCTAAGGCCTACAAATCTGCAGTTCGACCCTTCATATCTATAGGGGCCGAACTTCAAAAATTCAAAGCTTCGCTGCAACAGGCGAAGGACAGGGTTCGCATCCTGTCCTTGCCCAGCTACAGAGAAGACAGGCTCGGCTGCTGCGCCCGAGGGAGCACATCCTTCATCGTCAAAGCCCAGTCAGAGCTGACCGAAGCTCAAATTGCTCGTCGTATACGCCGCCGCGCGTCGTACCGACAAAAGAGACTAGAGAAGCAAAGGACCCAGCCTCCCACACTTCAAGTCTCTCCTAAATGGGTCGAAAAAGAAAGACCCAACCAAGTTGCTGCCGTCCATATGATTGGAAAAACCAGAAGCCAAAAATCAGCAACAAAAATCCATGTCCGACGTCCGATGACCCGCAGCGTCTCAAGGACAAGAAGACATTCAGAAGAATCCCCTGCTCCTTCAAGCAAAGGACAGCAGAGTGATCCTTCCTCAAGCTCCTCTTCGAAAAAGAACGAGCCCCAGCTCAGTCACCAGGACAGTTTCTTCGTTCGAATCACGAAGGATGAATGTCTTGGCTACAAATTCTGAGCCACCACCCCGCAATCCACCTCCAGAAGATGCGATCACCCGCATCCAGCAGTTGGAACAGGGCCAGCAGAGGATTGAAACTCTGATGGAAAACCTTCTCCTCGCCTTCCAAAATCAGGCGAACAATGAACCTCCTCCGAATCTCAAGACGACGAGGTAAATAAAGAAGAAAATGAGTCACGCGCCCTTACCAAAAAGGACGTAGACGGTATCCTCGCCAAAGCAAAAGAAGAGGATATACTCAAAGAGCATGGGATCAAGCCACCATATCCCTTATGGATGGACTCGGTCCCGTTCCCCACCAAATTCAAGCATCCTACTCTCCAAACATATACGGGGAAAGGATCAGCCAGACAGCACGTCATCCACTTCAAGATCCTGACGGGAGCTATCGCGGATCAAGATGCACTCAAAATCCGCCTCTTTGCAAGTACCCCTAAAAGGTACGGCCTTCGATTGGTACTCCACTCTGCCGGAGGACTCAATCCAAAATTGGGCCATGCTAGAGACACGCTTCCTGACTCACTTCAAAGGTGAGGATCACCCCGCTACTATGGCTCAGCTGTGCAGCCTAAAACAGGGGGAGAATGAATCAACATATGACTTCATTCACAAGTGGAAAGCAATGGCATACAAATGCTCTGATGTATTGCCACAAGCGTCGCTAGTCGACATCTGCCGAAACAACATGAGAGCCAGAATCCGCTCCATGATCATCGGCAACAAATCAAAAAAACCTGGGAGAACTCCTAGAAGCTTCCATGGAATCTGAAACGGTGATTAAAGACCTCAACAGTCAGAAATCATCAAGAAAAGAGCCAACCGCCATTGCAACCTCTAAACCAAAGAAGAAAGAGGTCCTCAATGTGCAGACCAAGTCAGCTCCTCAACAATCACCGGAAGAAAACAAACCATCCGGTAAATCTGAAGAGAGCATGCAAACTCCCTTCATCATCTCCCTCAAATCTTCAAAGCCTTTGGTCATCACAACTAAAGTGAAGAAGGCAAAACAAAAGCCTGGGGGCAAATTTGTTGTCTCTTTCGTGTCTATCATGCAAGACACGGACTCGGATTCAGAGCCAGAAGACGACACATCGTCAAGCCAAGCTGACACTCAGCAAGTTCAGCCTGCTCTTACTCCAATGGAGACAACTTCTGACATAGAAGATCCTACGTCAGCTTCCTTCGTTGTTCCAGCAACTTCAGCAAAGGAAAAACCGATCTTCTTCCATAGATCGGATGCTTCTTCATCAAACTCCATGCTTGAACCTTTCCAAAATAAAGGTACGCCTCAACTATCCTTATACAGTTCTGTGGCACAAGCTATTATGAAGAAAATGGGCTATGACGCTCAAAACCCAGTCGGTTTGGGAGAAGGACGCGGTATTCTCACACCATTGGGGCCCGTCTTGACCAAAAGCCAGCTGGAAGATTGGAGACTCTACGGCTATGTAGAAAAGTCTTCACACGGGTTAGGGTATGATCCTGACACTCCCTTGAGACAGTTGACACAAAGGCTTAAAAGTCAATATACTGACCAAGCCTCAACATCTCAAGTCCATGAAGACATCGATCTCCCTGGATATCTCTTTGATGAGTCACCTGACAAAGATCCAGGAAGCTCATCCAATTGGAACGATTTCTCCGAAATGAAGAGCAGTTGTCCGATGGCACAGACGTGTGGACTTCTGACCCAGAAGAACCCTCATCTCCAAAAGAAGTAGCCTACTTCGACTCAGTTTCAACAGGCGATTGGGATCATCTCATAGCAAGCCTTGGGAAAATTACCGATCAAGAAGACCCGTGGAAAGGAACAAAACCTTGGTCTGGAAATGCCCTTGAAACCCCAGAAGGTTTCGTTGAGCTGGAAGCCTCCGAAAATATTGTGGAGGAACCACCTTCGAACCTTCCAACAGAAGATCCTGTTCAAAAGATAGACTTGGGAACACCGGATAACCCACGTCCTGTATTCATAAGCAAGAATATAAAGGATGATGAGTTACCCGAGTATATCGCCTTTCTTCGTGAGTTCGTTGATTGCTTTGCATGGTCTTACGCTGAAATGCCAGGCTTAGACCCCAAAATAGCAGTTCACAAACTCAATCTTCAAGAAGACATCAAGCCTGTCAAACAAGGCCAAAGAAGATTCCGTCCAGATGTGTTGGATAAAATTGAACAAGAAGTTCAAAAACTCAAAAGCGTCGGCTTCATCCGTGAGGAACAACATCCTGAATGGTTGGCCAACATTGTCCCCGTGACAAAGAAAAATGGGCAGATCAGGGTCTGTATTGACTATAGAGACCTGAATGGCGCATGCCCAAAAGATGAATTTCCGCTCCCCATACCAGAGGTAATGATTGATAATACCTGTGGATTCGAGCGAATGACATTCATGGATGGTTTCTCTGGCTACAATCAGATAAAGATGCATCCTGAGGATGAAAAACATACATCCTTTCGAACCCCATTTGGCGTGTATTGCTACACTGTCATGCCATTTGGTTTGAAGAATGCTGGTGCCACATATCAGAGGGCTATGATGAAAATATTCCAAGATATGCAGCACAAGACGGTTGAATGTTACGTTGATGACCTCGCCGTCAAAAGCAAAAGAAAACAAGATCATCTCGAAAACCTTCGAGAAGTCTTCCTCTGGCTTCGCAAACACAAACTGCGAATGAATCCATTGAAATGCTTCTTCGGCGTCTCGTCGGGTAAGTTCCTCGGATTCTTAGTTCGGAAAGCTGGAATAGAGCTTGACCCCATAAAAGTCAAAGCCATTCTAGAAATGCCCTCTCCAAGAACCTTGAGAGAACTCAAAGGGCTTCAAGGGAGATTGGCCTACATTAGACGGTTCATCTCCAATCTTTCGGGGAAATGCCGTCCATTCTCCCGGTTGACGAAAAAAGGTGTAAACTTTGTCTGGGATGCTGACTGTGAAGCTGCTTTCCAAGACATCAAGTCATACCTGACAAAACCTCCAGTGTTAGCTGCTCCTACCACTGGAAAACCATTCATCTTGTACACAAGAGCCCTTGATCACTCTTTGGGAGCTCTGCTTGCGCAAGAAAATGATCAAAGAAAAGAAGCTGCTCTATATTACCTCAGCCGCATGCTAGTAGGTGCAGAGCATCGCTACTCTCCAGTCGAAAAAGAATGTCTTGCAGTGATGTTCGCCGTACAAAAGCTGCGTCACTACTTGCTTTCCAATACAGTCTACCTGGTCTCGAGGGTCAACCTCTTGAAGGTCCTTGTCACAAAGGCAGGTTCTCTCAATGCTCGACTGGCAAAATGGTCCATCCTTCTGTCACAATTTGATATTAGGTATGTACCACAAAAAGCTATCAAAGGGCAAGCTCTAGCAGACTTCCTCGCAGAGCATCCATTGCCTAAAGATTCTCCACTCAGAGATGATCTCCCAGACGAACCAGTCTACAATGTGGAGACTTTCTCACAAAATGCCTCCTGGGACATGTACTTTGACGGTGCAACCAGGACAAATGAAAAAAGACAGCTGATCTCGGGAGTTGGCATCCTCTTTGTTAGCCCCGACAAATACATGATTCCACACGCTTTCTCGCTACTGGAACCATGCACAAACAATGCAGCTGAATATCAAGCTCTGATCTTAGGATTGGAACTCGCCATCGAATCCGGTATCACCATGCTGGAAGTCTTTGGAGACTCTCAACTGATCGTCAACCAGATGAATCAGAAATTTGAAGTCAGGAAGCCAGATTTGTTGCCCTACTACAACAAAGCACAATCACTTCTGCAAAAGTTTGACATCTGTCACATCACCCACATTCGTAGAGGTGAAAACATACGTGCAGATGCCCTAGCCGGACTTGCCGCATCCATGGCAATCCAGGAAGGGGAAAACATGCAAGTCACAGTGTGCGAAAGGAGAATCCTTCCTCCTCTTAACACACACCAAGCAGTTGCTGAATGCCACCAAGTGGTCGGAAGTCGGATTTCAATCCTTCAAACTTTAATTGGCGACTGGAGGGATCCGTTCATTGATTACATTATGTTCGGAATCCTACCTGAAGATCCAAAAGAACGGGTAAGCATCCAAAGGCGAACCCCAAGCTTCCATTTGGATATTCCTTCAAAAATCCTTTACAGGAAATCCTTCAACGGAGTACTTCTACGCTCCTTGTCACAACAAGAGGCTGAAGAAACACTCAAAGAAGTTCATGCTAGTCTTTGTGGAGCTCATCAGGCTGGACCTAAGCTCTATGATCAGATAAAAAGGTTAGGATATTACTGGCCTACCATGGTAGCTGACGCAATGCAATTTGCTAAGCGCTGCCAACAATGCCAAGTTCATGGAGATTACATTCACATGCCTCCAGAATGGCTGCATCCTACAGCGATCTCATGGCCTTTCGAAGCCTGGGGTATGGACATCATAGGTCCTATTTCTCCCCCTTCAAGCAAAGGTCATCGCTTCATCTTCGCCGCTACGGATTATTTCTCCAAGTGGTCAGAAGCATTTGCGTTTAACGAAATGAAGACCTCATCAGTCCTTCAGTTCCTGCGCACCAACATCATTTGTCGTTTCGGCATACCCAAAAGATTCATCCATGATAACGGACCACAGTTCCGGGATCATCGATTCTACAGGTTCTGCGACAAATACAAAATTCAAAGCTGTCCTTCGACTCCATACAATCCGGCAGCAAACGGGTTAGCAGAAGCTTTCAACAAGACACTCTGCAAAATCCTCAAAAAAATGGTCTCTAATCACAAAAGAGACTGGAGCGACAAAATGTCTGAAGCTTTGTGGGCCTATCGAACCACCGTTCGAGGACCAACCCATAGCACACCATTCTCCTTGGTCTATGGATGCGAAGCTGTCGTGCCCTTGGAAGTACAAATTCCTTCCTTGAGGGTATCCTTGCAAAATGACATGACTCAAGAAAGCAATGTCAAATTGCGGCTCCATGAGCTGGACAATCTCGATGAGAGACGGCTCGAAGCTCAACAAAGCATTGAACTTTACCAAGCACGTATGGCAGGATCTTTCGATAAAAAGGTCAGGCAACGCGCCTACAAAAAGAATGACTTGGTTCTTGCGGTAAAAAGACCAATGGTCTTCGCTCACAAGTCCAAAGGCAAATTTGAGCCAAAATGGGAGGGACCCTACGTCATCGACAAAGTTTTCTCCAATGGCGCATACGCACTCCTAAACATGGAAGGTGACAGATGTATGCTGCCCATCAATGGCAAGTTCTTAAAGCAGTACTACCCTTGAAGACTTACCCAACTGGGTAAGAGCAATGCCTGTATGGCCAAAACCGGTTTCCAGGTACACGCTCGCTAAACCCACCCTTTTTTAGAATTTTCATATCAAATGTTGAAATTTCTAGAAATCTAAAACAATGCTTACTTTCATCGTTTCATTGTTCAAAAAAAATATATATCCAAGTTCAGGAACCTTTCCCTAACTTGACCAAAATTTTCAACCCTTGAACCCAAAATTCATGGTTTGAAACAAAATCCGGATTCAGGGATTTCCACCCTAGTCCACCATGCCTTTTACCGTCAAAATGGTTTTAGGTCAAAACTCATGACCCTCGTGTCTTTAAACAAAAAAATGGTTTTTCAAAAACCGCGAGGAAGCGACGCTTAGTCGATACTTGCACAAATCGGAAGCAAGCGAACCACGTTCGACACTTCCAAAATCGCAGGGAAGCGACATTTCGTCGATACTTGCAAAATCCAAAACTGTGGAGACGCAATATTTCAGTTGATATCCACAACCCAAATTTCAAAGGTTCGAAAAAACCTAAAAAACTGTGGAGATGCAACATTTCAGTTGATATCCACAACCCAAATTTCAAGGTTCGAAAAAACCTAAAAAAAACCATGGAGACGCAACATTTCAGTTGATATCCATAACCCAAAGGTTCGAGAAAACACAAATTTCAAAAATCGTGGGGAAACGACATCAAGTCAGTACCCGCAAAACCAAAATTTTTGAAAAGCAAGAATGCGACATTCCATCGATACTTGCACCCAAATCCGCGAGGATGCGACATTCCATCGATACTCGCAACCGAATGAGCAAGGATGCGACATTCCATCGATACTTGCAAGAACATTCAGCAGGGAGGCGACTTTTAGTCGATACTTGCATTTTTTGAAAACCAAACCGGCTATAAATGCCATCAAAACAGGCTATAAATGCCACAAACCGGCTATAAATGCCACAAACCGGCTATCAATGCCACCAAAAACAAAACCGGCTATCAATGCCACACAAACAAAAAACTTGGATTTCAAAAAAAAATGGCTATCAATGCCACCAAAACAAAACAGGCTATCAATGCCACCAAAAACCGGCTATAGATGCCACAAAACAAATTCGGCTATCAATGCCACCAAAATTGGCTATAGATGCCACAAACAAAAAAAAACTCGGCTATCAATGCCACAAGAAAAGCTGGCTCTCATGCCAAAATTGGCTTCCATGCCACAAACAAAAACCTGGTTTTCATGCCAAAACAATCACTTGACAAAAGATTTTCACAAAATGACAACCTTTTGATCAAATCCCATTTAGCAATTACTTTTATCACAAAAAGATTCAAGTGAGCGTAGGGATAACAAAAAAAAGAGCATCCCATTTAGCAATTACTTTTATAACAAAAATATTCAAGTGAGCGTAGGGATAACAAAAAAAAAAGAAAGTGTTCACAAGCACTACAAAAAAAATAATAACAAAAAAAGAGTACCAAAAAATACATGTGGTACCAAAAAAAAAAAGTGTTCACAAGCACTACAAAAAATAAGTACCAAAAAAATACAAGTGGTACCAAAAAAAAAAGAGGAAAAGAAAGAAGGATGGTTTCTGTATACAGGAGCTCAATCAAAAATGGTCTCCAGCCAAGAGTTCAGCTCCCCAAGCAGACTTTTAGCCTCAGCCGTCAAGGATTCCAAGGCACGCTTCTTCAGGAACTTGCCATGAGATGCTGGAGTGGGCTGTACCCCTTCTCTCACACCAGGAAGCTTACCTCGAGCAGTTTGCCATTGTTCATCCTCATCAGACTTCCTTTTGAGAACCCGTTCGACATCTGCAACCTGGTGAATCAGGGCACTCTCCCTGTCGCGAGCTTCTATTATGGCAGTCCACTTGGCAGCGACTTGTGCCTGCAAATGCTCAAGACGTTTCCTGGCCTCATCGACCTCCCTGTCAAGGATGTTGAGGTCATGTGTCAGCCTGATGATGGCTATCTCTTCTAAGTTCCTCTTTCGGACTGCCAGCTTCCTGCTTTCTGTAGCCTCATCCAGGTCAGATTTAGCCTTATCAGCAGGGTCCAGGAACATCTCCTTGAAGAACTGGTCATCAGCCAACTCACGGTCTCAAACCACTTGTCACCCAGTGCAATGATCCTATCAACGATCGCCCTGGCACCTGTGACATCCAGACCAGCCTCTTCAGCATCACTGAGAATCTCCTGCACATGCTGGATCATGCCAAATCCGACTTCCAAGTGCCCAGAAAAGAGAGTCTCAATCCAAGAGCTCAGAACTCGCACCACCACCTTCTTCGCAAAAAGAAGAGATGGCCCAGCTGAAGATTCGCCCAACTCCGTTGGTCGGCTGCTCATGTCATCATCTGTTGAAAGAGTAACAAAAGAACTCTTTCTAGTTGAAGCTGCTCCTGCTCGGGAAGGAATCTCAGCGCGAGGAATCTCCTCAATATTGTCAGAGCTGGTCCCAGGAATCTCTACCTCTGGATCAACCTCTGGCATCTCTTGCTCTGGAAGCGACGGATCCTCCTCTGCCACTTCAAAACCTGCAAAGGAAACACAAAAAGGTATGAATATGACCCTGTTTGAAAATCATTATCAGAGTTATAACTACAAAATACCTTCTTCGACGACTGGCGGAACACTTTCTTCCTCCATGAACTCATCGAAAGCATCATCAACATTTGCGTCCATCGATGGTTCAAAGTCATCAGAACCCTGTGGCAAGTCAACTGGCAACAAAAAAAATATTAGCAAAACAAGTCACAAACTCAAAAAAAAAAAAAAAGAGCAAAAGAAGTCGTACCAATTGGAGATTCTGGATTTACTCCAGAGTCCCTCGGTTCTTCTTCAGGTGCCTCGACAGGATCCATCACCACCTCATCGGTTGGGACCTCCGGCATCACCAAGTCTTCCTCTGCCAAAAAAAAGAAAGAAGAAAAGCAGAAATAAGAAGCAAATCATAACATGGAAAAAATCCCATGAAAAGAAATGGAAAGAGAAAAAGGAAGAATCATACCTTCACCGACGGTCTCTTCTTCTCGGCTTCTCTTCTCTGGAGGCTCGTCAGCATCCACTGGCACATCCTCATTGATAGTAAGAGGAACTTCCAAGTTAGGAGAGTCCTCATGCTGCCCCTTGCTGCGATGATGACTCCTCCTCCTCTTACTTCTGCGGGCTCGCTTCTTAGAGGAACCTGCCCCGCCGTCAGAGTCAGGCTTCCCATTTGACTCATCACTGGATGGTCTGCTCTTGCCAGTAGACTCCACGGAAGCTTGCCTCTGTGCCGCCTGCATCCAAGCGCCAAGTTCGGCTTCCTCCTGTTCTAGCTGCTCCAAAGCCTCGTCAGGTATTTCTCGAACAGCTTCAGAACCGATGACGCCCTAGTCACCGAGAAAGCCTATCTTGTGCTTCTCTCCAGAAAGGAAGGCCCAAACTTCCTCTCGCCGGATGCCATCCGACTTTCCAAGGCCCTTTCCAGATGCCAGCTTCACATCAAGCTCCTTCCTGGAAAGTCCCCGATATGCCGAGAAGCTCTCCGCGAACCACTTCGCAAAGCCGGCAGTCCGGGAAGTCAGCAACACAGGATAAGAAATCATAGCTGTAGTGTCTTCAGCACTATAGAAAGCCCATGCATTTCTCCCGTCCTGTAAGCCTCCAAAGCGCTTCACCATGCTTGAAGGCGCTCCAACAACGCCTTGAGAAAAGCCAAGCTGCAAAGCAAAGCGAGAGGGTACATACGGCTGGATGTCGACGAAAAGATGTCTGCGGTACACCATCGTGCCGACACGTATGCTGAAAAGCCACTCTCTCTCTGCATTTGTCAAGGAATAATGCCTTCCCGACCCCGCCCTGGTAGAGTCTCGGGAGGCACCAAAATCAAAAGCCTTCTTCCGCAACTCCGGAGAAAGCTTTACTGAAGATTGCCCCATCTCGACGTCCCTGAACCGTCGGATCCTCATGCGGGCAAACAAAAGTGATTCGGACACGGCTTTGCCCTTAGCCAGTCGAATCATCAGAGGATCATCATCCTGTGCAGCACCCAGCCGATGGAAGCTAGGACAGTGGTATACATACCACGAATAAAAGATATGGGCTGAAAATACCCTATTCATGGGAAGCCCAAGCCGAACTAGAAAAGCAGCAGCCTGCAGTTCGGTACACAGGTAGGAGTAAAGAGCTGGCACCAAAGCAACCTGCTCTCCAAACGCCATCTGACAAGCTGGGAAAATACAATGCGGCCTGATGTGCGTTCCATCTCCTCCAGCAAATACAGCCTCACCAAGCCAATAAGTGAGGTAAACAGCGAGATCTCTCCGCAGTGCAATGTCAGGACATATGGCGTTTGTACTTGCACAGAAATCTCTCAACTCTTCTTGCATGGCCAAGATCTTCTTTGAACTTGGATCCTGAGCTCCAGCTTCCTGGGTCACGCTATCAGAAGACTCCCTCTATCAAAAAAGTTGGGGAATGAAGAGCAAAAACTCTTCCAACTGCTGGATCTAACTTTCGAACCCCCCTTCTCCTTCAAAAAATCATAGAAGGCGACGAGCTGAAAGTATAAAAGCCTGAACTCCTCAGACTGCCCCTCAAGGACGCTGTCAATCGGCATAAACTCCTCATAGAGTTTGCCGAGGATGGGCAATCCGGTAATAGCGCTCAGCTCCTTCAAAGAAAAACCAATCTCACCATTCGTCACAACGAAGGTATTGGTTTGTGGGAGAAATGACTCCAGCATAGCCATGAAGGCCTCGTCGGAAAAGATCACGGTCTCCCTAAAAGCGCGGACCGCATCAAAAATCCCGGCTTCCTTCAAAACGGCGCCACCAATCAGCAGGACGCGATCAGTCCACGACTTCCACTCGGAGTCAGCATTGAAACGACCTCGAAGTCGGAAAGGCTTGATCCAATTGCTGCCGTCACCGCTGAAAATACCAAGGCCCACCGGTCTCAAATCGACCGACGGATAATCAGAGCCCTGGTAGCCGCTTGATGGCATCAACAAGTCCATGTCAACAGGCGACCTCTCCGTATATCCAGGAGAACCGCCGACAAAAACCCCGGTCTTGATTACATTTGTCCTTCTCACCCAGCTTGGAGGATCTTCCCTCTTAGGGCACGTGGGGGCAAGGCTCAGAATCGAGACGGTGCGATCAAACATCGACCGGGTAGTAACAGTCTTCTTCTCACCATCTGCTGTGAAGGAAAACTGAAAACATCTCCTCTGGTATGTAATGTCATCAGGGACTGCATCACCAAAGAAGAAGGTAGGCTTGGGCAAAACGCTCTGATCTTCCATCACCCATGGACGACTGCTTACCATGATCTTATAAAATTCCTCTCCCTTGAGAGTGATCAGTCGCTGCCTCATCTCATCTCTGTTGAGGGAGTCGCACTCTTCCAGATTTCTCTCAACATACTGGACCTTCTCGAAAGCTTGCTGAACGGCCGGATTAGAAGATCTAGAAGATCGACGAGGTACGCTTGTAGCAGGCTCTTTACCCTTGTTCGCTCTGGAGAACCACCTGAAAAGGATGGAAAAGAAAAAGATCAAACATCGAAATGACAGAATCTCGCTAAAAAAAAATCTGGCGAAATTTTGACATGATGACGGGGCAATTCCGAAGAAAAGGAACTATCCCGAAAGAATAGAAAGCTTGAAGATGGGCTCAACATCGCTGCGAGCTCCGAAACTCCAAACTTTCGAAACCTAAAAGTCTCCGCAAAATCAGGAAGGGCTCACATCACTGCGAGCTCCAAGTTCCCAAATTTACGAAAACTTTCAGGTATGCTATCACATCATGCTACAAATTTAATTTACAAATTAAAGGCATGCATGAACATCTAGATTTGCGGAAAAAAAATGCATTATCATGATGAGCAAAAAAAAAAAAAAGAGAAGAAAAGAAACTTTCTCTAAAAAAAAAAAGAGAGGGGAAAGAAAACAAAAAAAAGAGAGGGGAAAGAAAACAAAAAAAAGAAAAGAAAAGAAAAGAAAAGAAACTTTCTCAAAAAAAAAAAGAGGGGAAAGAAAACAAAAAAAAAAAGAAAAGAAAAGAAACTCTCTCAAAAAAAAGGGGAGGGAAAGAAAAAAAAAAGAAGAAAAAAAAGAGGACTGGCCCACAGGCCGTGGCCCACAGGCCACGTGGCCGTACGGATCTGTCCGTACGGCCCACACAAAGAAAAAAAAAACAAACAAAAAAAAAAGAAAAGAAAGCAAAAAAAAAAACGTGTAAAAAAAAAAGGGAGGCAAACACGTGAAAAAGAAAAAAAAAGAAGAAAAGAAAAGAAAGAAACAAAAAAAAAAAGAAGAAAGAACTTTTTTTTTCCTACAATGGAGTTTTCTTGAAAAAAAAGGGAACTTACTTGAAGCCATTGATGGAGAAGAAGAAGAAAACTCTTGAAGATCTTGAAGAAGAAAAGCTCTTGGTCTTGAAGCCCTCTTGAGATTATTGCAAAAGAAAGTAATAAGAGCAAGAGATCCAACCTTCTCCTTGCTTTTATAGAGGAGAGCAAACCAAAGAAGGAAAGAAGAAAGAGGTAAGTGTTACTAATTAGTAACCTTACCAAAAGAAAGAAATTAGAAAGATTCTTTCCCAAAAGAAAGATATCTTGAGGGATTCTCTCCCAAAAAGAAATCAATGAGAGATTTTCTCCTAAAAGATATAATCTATGACGGATTCTTTCCCAAAAGAAAGATATCTTGAGATATTCTATCCCAAAAATAAAGGGATCATGAGAGATTCTCTCCAAGTAAAGATATTCTTAGATATTCTCTATCCAAATGAGATATTTTTGGATATTCTTTACAAAAATGACACCATATGAGATCTAAGCCATTTCAAAAGCTTAAGGTCCCATGGGTTAGCCCATATGAGCCAGGTTTGACCACCTAGGCACACAAAAAAAAAAAAAAAAAAAAAAAGAAAAATTTTGGGCTTTTAGTCAAAGAGAAATCCCTCTTACCAAGAGCATACAAAAATGGTTCCATGCCTCTTTTGAGTTGATTGGACCATACAAAGAAAATTCCAAGCCCCATGAGCTTCCAAAAATCAAACCATCCAGCCTCATATACCAAATTGAGCCAAATTCTTGAAATTGACATTTCATCAAACCAAAACCTGGTCCCCTAACTTGCCACATACAGCCTGTTAGGTCACAAGACCAAAACCAAAAACCAAAACCTGATCCCCTAACTTGCCACATACAGCCTGTTAGGTCACAAGATCAAAACCAAAATTGATCCCCCAACATTCCACATACAGCTTGTTGGGTCACACGATCAAAACCAAACCCGACCCCCTAACCTGCCATATATAGCCTGTTAGGTCACAAGGTCAAAACCCAAATCCACATCCCTGATGTCATCTTCAAAACTTTGCCTCGAGATGGTACGTGATCCCTTTCACTACCATAAAATTCCCCTGGAAGCTCAAAAGGCTACAAATACCAAAAAGAAAGATTGCTCAAAGACTCTTGGTCAAGTCACAGGCTCTCCTTCAAAAATCTCTTCGAGGCACATCGACTACAAAAGTTAAGCAACTCGCCGCTGTACCTCGAGGGGGCATTTGTTGACACCAAAAATGTCACTTTGCCTTTTCAAGATCCAAAGAGCTACATGAAGTCGCAACCTGCCATAAATAGGCAATGCTGCTTCCAAAAATAAAATCTTGTCAGAATCAAACAAAAACTGCAAGATTCTTCCAGACGGCCAAAAGAGGAGTACACAAGAAGTTTCTGGCCATTTCAAAATCATTTGGCCTAACTTCGCTTCTCCGACAGCCGAAAAGGAGCCCTCGGCGACAAAAGCTCTCCGGGACCATGATTTCCAAGACAGAGCCTATGGATCATCTTAAAATGACTCCAATAGGCTTCCTGTCAAATTTCAAGTCAATCGGACATCGGTTGACCACACATCAAACCGCGACATTTTCATCGCGATAAAAAGCAAGTCTGCAGGTGATAGGACCCCAAACGGCATCGAAACTCAAACAAAAGCCTATGGTTGGTCTTATTTATTGCTCAGGAGGCTTCACACCAAATTTCAGGTCATTCCGACATCGTTTGACCCAGTTTCAGCTTCTGACGGAAAATCGGCAGCTCTACGCGACAAAGTCTTCGGCTTTCTCAGGAAATTGGAAACTTTGCAAAATAAAATGCAAGGATTCTCATCAGGTTCCTACAAAGAAATCAGGCCAATAAATGGTCAAAATTTCAAGGAAAAGTACAGAAGAAAAAAGAATCAGAAAAAAGCAAAAACGGACGCAAAACGGGACACGAAAGGGGGAAAACCCCCCCAGGGTCGCCGGCCCCTACGACCCTGGGCCAGGGTCGCCGGCGACCTTGGACCCCGGGGTCGCCGGGAAAGCCCCGGAAACCCCGGTTTTCGCCGTTTTTTCGCGATTCGAAGGGCCCAGCCTCTGGTACTTTCCAAAATTCATGCTTTTGAGACACCAAGTCCTCTGACATCCGTCCAAAACACGGGTAAATCATCAAGAGTATCGAAGACAGTATTGATCGCCACCCGGTCAACCAAAAAAAGTGTGCTTTCCACCCGAACGATCGAGAAATCGACAGGACAGATGGCACCGACCCGCTGTTGGCAACAAACACCTGAAATTACATGATCATCTGATGTCGATCTACATGAAGATCCATCGATGATCATCAACAGAAGAATTCCAAAAGACGTGGCACGGCCCGCGACTCTTCAACTGCTCGGCGACCACTTAATGCGATTAATTGACTAGCTTTATTACAGTCATTAATCCATTTCTTTGGACGGCCCAATCAGAAGCAAGCATTCGGGAGTTACAAGTCAAGAAATTCATGGCATTTAACCCATGAAACTCCTCCCATCATGGCGATTAAAGGCGATTAAATGCCCTCAATCTCCTCCGGCCAATCAGAAGCCAAGAAAAAGGAGTTACAAAATAAACAATTCAATTTTGTAACTCCTCCCATTATGCGGCTTAATGACAATAAAAGCCCATAAACCCACCTAAAAGGCTATCTAAAAGCCTATAAATAGGAGGGCTCTCCAAGAAGAAAAAACACAACACAGACACAACGAACATCAACAGACAGCAGTCAGAAATCCAGAGAAAAGAAAAAAGAGAGAAAACTCTGCGGAAGTTCTACACCGGCCACCGCAACAAGGTGACAAAAGTCCCTTGGGGGGTACCCCCCCCCAAGGTCCTTGCCTTCTCCTCCTGCCTCCAATGGCTTAGATATGGCTTTTCAGCCCGTCTACTCGGCTTTTTATTGGACATAGGACCTTCCTTTGGTCTTTGTCCTCTAAAAACCTGAGGTTATAGCCAAGCCAAGCGAATCAATAGCATCCTCTGTTCTCATCTGCATGGATGATGGCGAAGCCCACATATGGCTTGCGACCGTCAATCTAAACGAGTCCCGCACAATCTCCTGAGAAGTTAGATCCTCCTTTTCTTGCTTTTCATTGTAGTTTGTATTTTTTCAAAAGAGACAAAAATCAAAATTCTTGTCTTTCATTGTTGATAAGGACTGTAAATCGGCTATAAACGCCAAAATCGGCTATAAACACCAAAAATCGGCTATAAACGCCAAAATCGGCTATAAACGCCAAAATCGGCTATAAATGCCAAAAAAATCGCCTTTCACGGCAAAATAAAAAAAAATGTCTCTTTTCTTAAATATATGTGCAATGGAAAACTTGAAAGAAGTTGATTTCCTTTTTACTTGCGAAGGTTGATCTCCGGATCACCACTTGCAATTTCAAGTAAAAATAGAAAATCTGGCACACCCACAAAAAAAGAAATGTTGATGCACGCCCCTGCCCCCCGGTTACGAAAGGGTCGGACCCAACGGACTCCCACGTCCGCCGACCTCGGTAGAACCGAGCAGGAGCGTGGTCCATCACATAATTTCTCGAATCTGAACCCAAAAATGGCGAGATTTTTTTTTTTTTTTTGAAAGGCCAAGATCAGATTCATCAAAGAGAGAAAAGGCATTCCAAACTAAACACGGGCTCAACGATTTCCACGAGCGCCAGTGCCGAGAAGGGAAGAGACCAAAATTTCTCAGATCCAAAAATAACGGAAGCTTTCTTTTAAGATTTTTTTTTTAAAAAGTTTCTTTTGTATTTTTTTTAAAATTTTATATTTTTTTAAGATTTTTTTTTGGAAATTTTTTTATATATATATTTTTTATGATATTTTTTTGAAAATTTTATATATATATATTTTATGATTTTTTTTATTTTTTTAAAAAAATTTTTTATTTTTATTTTAAAGATTTTTTATTTAAAAGATGAGAGAGTACACATAGGCCTCCTAACCTGATCTTATGAAATCTCAATTGATAGAATTGCCCCCAGGTAAGGGTAGGATTACTTAATGAACCCGTTTGGAGGACCCTTGCTTAGAACAGTCAAGCTGTCTCCACACTTTGGACAACGCTTTTTTTGAATCAACCATGATCAAAGAACGCATTTGGTTTAACCTTAGTGGTCTATTGTTTTTTTTAGATCCCAAATAGACTCATCGAAGAGAAACGATGGCCCAATCCCTAATGTGAACACAGGCTCAATGATTTCCATGAGCGCCAGTGCCCAGAAGGGAAAGAATCAAAGTTTCTCAATTTTGAATCCAAAATGAGAAATCTATTTTTTTTTATATAAACTTTTTTAAGATCTCTAATGAACTCATTGAAGAGAAACGATGGCCCAAATCCCAATTCGAACAGGCTCAACATTTCTGCAAGCACATGAACGATAGGAGAGGGTCAAATTTTCTCAATTTTGAATCCAAACTGAGAAATCTGATTTTTTTTTAAGATCTCTAATGAACTCATCGATGAGAAACGATGGCCAAAATCCCAATTCGAACAGGCTCACATTTCTGCAAGCACATGAACGATAGGAGAGGATCAAAATTTCTCAATTTTGAATCCCAACTGAGAAATCTGATTTTTTTTTTAAGATCTCTAATGAACTCATCGAAGAGAAACGATGGCCCAAATCCCGATTCGAACAGGTTCAACATTTCTGCTAGCACATGAACGATAGGAGAAGATCAAAGTTTCTCAATTTTGAATCCAAACTGAGAAATCTGATTATTTTTTTTTAAGATCTCTAATGAACTCATCGAAGAGAAACGATGGCCCAAATCCCGATTCGAACAGGCTCAACATTTATGGAAGCACATGAATGATAGGAGAGGATCAAAGTTTCTCAATTTTGAATCCAAACTGAGAAATTTGAATTTTTTTTTTAAGATCTCTAATGAACTCATCGAAGAGAAACGATGGCCCAAATCCCGATTCGAACAGGCTCAACATTTCTGCAATCACATGAACGATCGGAGAGGATCAAAGTTTCTCAATTTTGAATCCAAACTGAGAAATCTGATTTTTTTTAAAGAGAAAGAGTGGAAATAAACTCAAAGATAGAATTAGAAATTTCCAAAAAATCCCATCTCATTTTTTTAGATGCGAAATCCAACATAGGCCACCAACTAGAAAGTAGCCAAGGATACCAAAAAAGAATTATAAGCATAGAGCAAGAATATTGTTGACAACAAAAAAAAGTCACTTTCCCTCCTCAACATCAAGAAAGCTACATGAAGCTGCAGCCAACCATAAATAGGCAATGCTACTTCCAAAAATTAAATCTTGTTAGAACTGAACAAAAACTGTAAGATTCTTCAAGACAACAAAAGAGGAGTACACAAGAAGTTTCGTGCCATTTCAAAGTCATTTGGCCTAACTTTGCTTCTCCCATAGCTGAACAGGAGCTCCTGGCGGCGACAGCATTGAAGACACCAAATCTTCGATCAGAACCTGTGGATGATCTCAAAATACATCCAAAGGGCTCCAAGTCAAGTTCCAAGTCAAACCGACAATGTTTGACCCTACATCAACCATCGAACAACTAAATCAAGCCTCTCGGCGGCGAGAACCACCGAGACCATCACTCATCAAAAAGAGCACACGGATGGCTTTAAGATGCTTACAAAGGGCTACACGTCAAGTTTCAGGTCATTTCGACAACATTTGACCATAATTTAACTCTCGGAAGCCAAATCAGGCTTCTCGGCGACGAAGTTCCCCCGGACCATGGTTTCTAAGACAGAGCCTGTGGATCATCTCAAAATGACTCCAATAGGTTCCCTGTCAAATTTTAGGTCAATCGAACATCGGTTGACCGCACATCAAGGCGCGACATCTTCCTTGCGACGAAATCAAGTCTACTGGCGATAGGACCCATACGGCTTCAAAACTCAAATAAGAGCCTATGATTGGTGTTATTTATTGCTCAGGAGGCTTCACCTCAAATTTCAGGTCATTCCGACATCGTTTGCCTCAGTTTCAGCTTCTGACGGAAAATTGGCAGCTCTACGCTACAAAGTCTTCGACTTTCCCGGAAAATTGGAAACTTTGCACTACAAAAAGCAAGGATTCTCATCAAGTTTTCTACATGGAAATCAGGCCAATAAATGTGCAAAAATGTAAGGAAAAATACATGAGAAAAAACAATAGAAAAATACCTCAAAATGGCCGTAAAACGGGACAAAAGGGGAAAATTCCCCCCAGGGTCGCAGACCCCCGCGACCCTAGCCCAAGGTCGCCGGCGACCATGGATCCCCGGGTCGCCGGGTTCGCCCCGGAAGGCCCGTTTTCCTTCATTTTTTCGCAATTCGAAGCTTCCAACTCATTGGATTTTCCAAAATTCATACTTTTGAGGCACCAAATCCTTCAATATCCATCAAAATCACGGGTCAATTGTCAAGAGTATCAAAATCAGCATTGATCACCAACCGGTCAACCAAAAAGTGTGCTTTCTACCCGATCGATCGAGAAATCGACATGACAGATGGCACTGACCCATTGTTGACAATCAATGCCTGAAGTTACGTGGTCATCCGATGTCGATCTATATGAAGATCCATCAATGATCATCACCAGAAGAATCCTAAAAGACGCGGCACGGCCCACGACTCTTCAACTGCTCGGCGACCACTTAATGCGACTAATTGACTAGCTTTATTACAGTCATTAATTCATTTCTTTGGATGGCCCAATCAGAAGCTAGCATCCAGGAGTTACAAGTCAATTGATTCATGGCATTTAAACCATGAAACTCCTCCCATCATGGCGATTAAAGGCAATTAAATGCCCCCAATCTCCACCAGGCAATCAGAAGCCAAAGTCCAGGAGTTGCAAAATAAAGGAATTAAACCTTGTAACTCCTCACATTATGCAGCTTAATGATGATTAAAGCCCATAAACTCTCCTAAATGGCTACCAAGAGCCTATAAATAGGAGAGCACTCCAAAGAAATACAGATCAGAAAACATTTCCACAGATCAGAGATTGAAAATCCAGAAGAATACAGACAGAAAATCTGAGAGAAAGAAAAAAGAGAGAAAACTCTGAGAAAGTGCTGCGCTGGCCACCACTACAAGGTGACAAAAGTCCCTTGGGGGGTACCCCCACCCCCCCAAGGTCTTTGCCTTCTCCTTCTGTCTCCAATGGCTTAGACATGGCTTTTCAGCCCGTCTATTTAGCTTTTTTATTGGACATAGGACCTCCTCTTGGTCTTTGTCCTCTGAAAATCTGTGGTTATAGCCAAGCCAAGCGAATCAAGAGCATCCTCTATTCTCATCTGCATGGATGATGGCGAAGTCCACACATGGCTTGCGACCGTCAATCTGAACGAGTCCCCCACAATCTCCTGAGAAGCTAGATCCTTCTTTTCTTGCTTTTTATTGTAGTTTGTATTTTTCTAAAAGAGACAAAAATCACAACTCTTGTCTTTCATTATTGATAAGAATTATAAATCGGCTATAAATGCCAAAATCAGCTATAAACGCCAAAAATCGACTATAAATGCCAAAAAAATCGCCTTTCACGGCAAATCAAGAAAATGTCTCTTTTCTTAAATATATGTGCAATGGAAAACTTGAAAGAAGTTGATTTCCTTTTTACTTGCGAAGGTCAATCCCCGGATCATCACTTGCAATTCCAAGTAAAATAGAAAATCTCGCACACCCACACAAAAAGACGTTGATGCACGCCTTTACCCCCCGGGCGCGAAAGGGTCAGATCAAACGGACTCCCACGTCCGCCGACCTCGATAGCACCGAGCAAAAGCGCGGTCCATCAAATATGGTATGCAAATAATTCATTTCCAAGCATCGTGTTCTCAAATGAACGGGTCCCACCGGGTGTGCCAACTTGATGGACCGCGTATCTTGCTCGGGGCGCTACTGAGGTCGACGGACGTGGGAGTTCGTTTAATCCAACCCTTTCGCGCCTGGAGAGCGAAAAGTGTGTATCAACATTTTTTTATATGGGTGTGCCAGATTTTCTCTTTTACTTGGAATTGCAAGTGGAGATCGACCTTCGCAAGTAAAAAGGAAATCAACTTCTTTCATGTTTTCCATTGCACATATATTTAAGAAAAGAGACATTTTCTTGATTTGCCGTGAAAGACTATGTTTTGGCTGTTAGGATTTTGTTTATTGCAATTTGATGGATGCATTAGCATTTTATTCATCTCATGAATTTTCACACATGCATTGATTTAGAAAATCTTGAAATCTTGATTTACTCATGCATTGTTTTAAATTTTGTAAATCTCTTGTTACATGCATGTTTTGGTTTTAAACTTGGATGCATTTAATTTGAAAAAGAATTTTCATATATCAAGCAAGCCTATGGTTTTAAAACTTTCTAATCATTTTAGGCTTTTTATATTTCATGATTTTAAACCTCTTAGAATGATTTAAAATCATGTTTCCATGCTTGATTTAATGGCCCAAAAGAATCCCCTCAAGAATCACTTTAAAGTATATGAACAATGGGAATTCTGGTCCCAGGGTCGACCTGCAGTGTACCAGGTCGACCTGCCCATGGACCAGGTCGACCTAGCACACTGCAGGTCGACCGGGCAGAGGGCCGTTGGCTCTCCAACGGTCATATTTGTGACCGTTTGTATTCGGTCGACCGGGGATGGTATGGGGTCGACCGAAGACACGTTGATACTCACTTTTTGAGTATAAATATGAGTTCATTCCCATGAGAAAAGAGTTGATCAAAGTGGAACTCTTAAGCCTTCTTGAGGTGTTTGGAGACAAAGAAAAAGGGATGAACTAAGAGAGACCAAGAGGGTCATTAGCAAAAGCTAAAGCTTGGATTAATGAAGTTAAATCACCAAGTAAGCCTTTGCTTTTCTTAATCATTGTTTTATGCTTTGTTAAATTATTGGTAAATGATTTTAGCATATAAACTATGATGTGTTGAATCCTCTACTTCCTTAATCTTTGATTTAAGTCATAGGATTCTTCACCCTTGATTTCAAACCAAGTTTTGTTTTAAACTTTGTAAATCATGCTTAGCCAAAATCTTTGATTTCTTTATAGCATGATACATTAACTTGTTTGAATCATCTTTGTTGTTTTCATTCATTTGATCTTTAGTTAAACTTTCATTTTGAAAACAACATTGCATATGCATCACGTGTTTAGGATAAATTAATTTCATACAACTTGTGTCATCTTGATTTTCATAAATCATTTACAAGTTAGTATTTTTGTATATGTGATTTGCATAACACTTCAATCAAACCTTTTTATGAGCATTAAACTTTTGAATTGCTTTAAGCATAAAATAGATTGAGCTTAATTTTAATCTTGATTGAAGTTTTCACACACACACACCTCATAAGCATTCATCTTTGTAATCTTTAGTGTTTGTGTGAGTTTGTTATTCACTTTCATATCCGCCTAATTTAGAGGCAATTATATTGAGCTTAAATTGTAATCTCTTAGAGTGTTTTGTGAAGACACTTTCTTTGAGAAAAATCTATTGTTGTAAGGTTATTGCTTAGCCATTGAAAAGCATCTTGAATAGGTTGTTGTTAAGCCTTAAAAAACAACATTGTAAGGTTATTGCTTATCCTTGGAAAGCATATTGTAGAGGTTATTGCTTAGCCTTTTGAAAAGCATAATAGTGGAAATCCGGTGGGGTGTTGAGTCACAAGCCGGTAGTGGATGTAGGCATTGAGGCCGAACCACTATAAATCATTGTGTTATGGTGTGTGCTATGTGGTGATTTTGTTCATTAGCTTCCGCATTTTGTTTATTAATCATCACAAGTGACTAGTTAATTTAAAGAAATTAAAATTGGTCATAATTAGTCATTAAGTGTAGTTCACCCTATTCACCCCCCCTCTAGGGTTAGGATCCCTCGGACTTTCATTGGCATTTATAGCCTATTTTGGCGTTTATAGCCGATTTACAATTCCTATCAATAATGAAAGACAGGAGATTGTTGGGGACTCATTCAGATTGATGGTCGCAAACCATGTGTGGACTTCGCCATCATCCTTGAAGACGGACTCGTGATTTTGATGGATGTCGAAGGATTTGGTGCCTCAAAAGTATGAATTTTAGAAAATCACCGGGGTTGGAAGCTTCGAAACGTGAAAAACAACGGAAAACGAGGCTTTTCGGGGTGAATCTGGGGATTCGGGGCTCCATGGTCGCCGGCGACCCTAGGGGGAATTATCCCTTTTTGGTCCCGTTTTGAGGTCTTTTTTCATTCTTTTTTTTCTGTATTTTTTCTTGACATTTTTGCACATTTATTGGCCTGATTTCCCTGTAGAAAACTTGACGAGAATCCTTGCATTTTGGGGTGCAAAGTTTCCAATTTTTCGGGAAAGCTGAAGACTTTGGAGCGTAGAGCTGCCGATTTTCTGTCAGAAGCTAAAACTGGGTCAAACGATGTCGAAACGACCTGAAATTTGAGGTGAAGCCTCCTGAGCAATAAATAAGACCAACCATAGGCTTTTCTTTGAGTTTTGAGGCTGTATGGGGTCCTGTCGCTAGTAAACGTGATTTTTTTTTATAACATAGGAACCCGCCGACCCTCCTTCGGTTTATCATTGGTAAATCTACGGATACATAGAACCACCGACTAGCCCTATGTATCAGTTAAGGCCTTAAAAGGATTTGAAGGCATGGCCTTAAGTGTGGGTGAACATTTTAAGTGTTGTGAGGAAGATATCGCGCCTGGATGTGCGGTCAACCGATGTCCGACTGACTTGAAATTTGACAGGGAACCTATTGGAGTCGTTTTGAGATGATTCATAGGCTTTGTCTTGAAAACCATGGTCCTAGGGAGCTTCGCCGCCGAGAGGCCTCATTTGGCTTCCGAGGGTCAAAGTCTGGTCAAATGTTGTCGAAATGACCTGAAACTTGATGTGTAGCCCTTTGTAAGCATCTTGAAGCCGCTCAGGTGCTCTGTTTGATGAGTAATGGCCTCTGTGGTTCTTACCACCGAGAGACTTGATTTAGCTGTTCGAGGGTTGATGTAGGGTCAAACATTGTTGGTTTTACTCGGAACTTGACGTGGAGCCTTTTGGATATATTTTGGGATTATCCATAGGCTCTGATCGAAGATTTGGTGTCTTCAATGCTGTCGCCCCCGAGAGCTTCTGTTCAGCTATCGGAGAAGCGAAGTTAGGCCAAATGATTTTGAAATGGCCCGAAACTTCTTGTGTACTCCTCTTTTGGCTGTCTTGAAGGATCTTGCAAATTTTTTTTATTCTGACAAGATTTGATTTTTTAGAAGTAGCATCGCCCATTTGTAGTAGGCCGCGACTTCATGTAGGTTTCTTGATGTTGAAGAGGCAAAGTGACATTTTTGGTGTCAACAGTGTAAGACACCTGTTTGTTGGGAAGAAGTTGGCATTCGCAGCTTCCATGGACCGACTATCATTAGTGAAACAAGTGACAAGGTTAAGTTGATCCAAAAACGTCTGAAAGTGGCCCAAAGTAGACAGAAGAGTTATGCAGATTCTCACCGAAGAGATTTACAGTTCAAGGAAATAGATAAGGTTTTCTTGAAAGTGTCACCTACTCGTGGAACTTTGAGGTTTGGACAGAAGGGCAAGTTATCTCGGAGATACATCGGACCGCATGATATCGTGAGTAGAGTTGGGGAAGTGGCTTACAGATTAGCCTTATCACCCGAACTCTCCAGTGTACACAATGCTTTTCATGTGTCAACGTTGAAGAAGTACGTCCCTGATAGATTGCATATACTCCGTTATCAGCCGTTGCAAATCCGAGAATATGCTACATATGTGGAAAAGCCTAAGCAGATTATAGATACCAAGGAACAAGAGTTGAGAACACGGACAATTCAATGTGTCAAAGTGCTTTGGGAGAATCATGGACCGGAAAAAGCAACATGGGAATTACGGTATCAAATTCAGAGGAAGTATCCACATCTACTACCGGAGGTGAGTTTTATTTCATTTGCAGGACCAAATGTCCTAAGGGGTGGAGGATGTAATACCCCAACCCGAGAGACCTCGATTAGTGTTAATTAAATTATGTTTTAGCTTTAAGTGTGTTTAGTGGATTTTGGTTAAGTTTGGGATTAGAATAGTTTTTTTTTTATAATAACTTTGGGGAATTTTGAGAGCCCTCTTGATTTGTGGGACCCTTTGGGGGTTCTTAGTTACGGGTTTGCGTGAGCTTGGGGGTTTATTCATGATTTTCTAAAATTATGTTTTTAATCCCATTTGACTTATCTTGTTATTCTCTACAACTTTCATGTTGACATCATTCCCATTCGAGAGCCCTAAACCTGACTTTTTCTTAATTTGAGGGCAAAATGGTCTTCTTACCCAAAATTTGGACACAATTTTCAATGTCACCAAAACAAGCGAAACATATACTTTTTGGAAACTAGAAATTTCGTCAATCAACTTTGTCTTCTTCGTTGAAATCATTGAGGTCACAAAATTTATGTTTTGAGCCTGAGAAATACTTTAAGTTGTGGGACCCACACTCTCTTTGCTATATATAGAACCCTTCTCTTCTCTTCTCCTCTCATTTGCCCTAATCACTGTAGAAAGAGAAGGAGATCCCAGCAGCCCTAGTGCCTCCCTCTTCTTCTTGCTTTCTTCATCATAAATCACCACCAAACCTTGTGAAATCAAAGAATGGATCTCCTAATCTTCATCCTCTCTTCAAGAGCTATCCTTGGACGCCATTAACGGAGCAATCCTTGAACTTTGGAATTTTCTTTGAGCTAGCCTTGTTCATTTGAAAACCTTACATGTAAGTGATTCTCCCCATCTCGTAGATTCTTGTTTATTTGACTTTAGAGAAGCTCCATTTTCATTATTGAAAGCTTTCGTTTCGTTTTGATTTGATTTTTGATATCTTAGGGTTGTATTTGGGGGTTTTTGTATAGATTGGTGATTTTAGCTTAAGAAGTGATTAGAGCTTGGAATTGCTTAGCATTGGACCCAAGGCAAGTGGATGAAATGGTCTCTTAATGTTAATCATGTTTTATGTATATGCTTTGTTTTCATTAATGATTTCCAATTGCTTAAACCATGTATCAAGACTTGTCTTCTATTGATTTCAAATGCATCAATTAATGTATCTTTCTATCTCATTTTATCTCTTAGAAATGTACATTGTTTTGTGTTAAACATGAATGGTTATTTGTGGATTTCTTTGATTCTCTCTCTCTCTCTCTCTCTCTCTCTCTCTCTCTCTCTCTCTTGCATTTGAATGGATGGAAAGGAGATGTTGAATGGATGATTGGAGGTTTGAAAGTAGATTGAATGGGTTTCTAAGGATGTCTTGAGACCCTCAAAATGTATATAAGGGTGCTCAAAGTGTATGAACAAATGTAGGGAAGAAAGAAATAGAAATCTGACGTGAAATCGAACTGCGGTAAGCTGTCGGCTAGGCGAAATGCCCATTTTGGTTAACCGACAGCCAACCGAACCTTGTCGGTTCCATTTCTAGAAAGCTGCATTTGATCAGAAGATCCGTCGGTCAGCTGTCGGCTAACCGAACTGCACAACCTTGGCTAACCGACAGCCAACCGAAATCAGCTCGGCCCTTTTTCAGAGCGCTATATTTTCTGTCAATTTCTGATGTTGAAGTGTCAGCTAACCGACGGGTAACCGACACCTCTTCGGTCCCTTTTCCATAGAGCTGCATTTTCTGTCAAATTCTAATGTTGAAGTGTCAGCTAATCGATAGGTAACCGACACCTCTTCAGTTCCATTTCCAGAAGCTGTATTTCTCCCTAACTCCGATACTCAGTCCGTTGTCGGCTAACCGACATACTCAGTTCGGCTAACCGATAGCCAACTGAGAAGCCGACCAAAACTATAACTTTATTGGATTCTTTTTGAGGAACCTTGTGGTATGTGGAAGAAGAAACCCCATTCATCATGATCTCGTTAAGGTCTTTTAGACCTATCAATGTGAGTAAGGACCTAGAATGTTTTTAATTCTCAAAGAGTACCAAATGCATATCAAACCTAACTTACAGGGCCCTATTCACATTGATTTAAAGCTTGGACCTTTAACACTTGGCCCGGAAAGTATAGAAATCCATGTGTACTTGATTTTTATTGAATTTCACTTATATATTTCAAGTTTCATGCCTTAAGACTAGTCATGCCCCGGATATTGTTTTAGCTTTTTGTTATCATGTTCATGCTTGACTTGATATTATATGTCTTGTGCCTATGAGCATCTTGTCCCAATATACGTGCACTTGTTTTGTTTTCTTGCACATGACCTATGAGTCAGCACCACTAAGCTTTGATGTACCTTGTCGGTTTGATCCACCGGCTTGGAAATCCCCCCTCTTGTCCCGCCAGTTACAGCCTGGATCCTGTCCTGTCTTGCTGCCCGGTTCTCTACCGTGGTCTTGTCTAGCTATATGTATTTATATATATTAGTTGAATCTCCTTACCTCGTGTGACTGAGATCAACGCCTCGATGGCCCTCCTCACTTTAGTGAGAGAGGATTTAGCTTTGTGTGGTTGCCATCTTGACAGTTCCCTATTCTTGGTACCTTTATTGCTTTATATTGCTCATGTCTTTACTTAATAAATGATGCATTTACTTTTATGAAATTCATTATTTATATACAGGTTTTCCTACTCTCTTACAAGGTATCATTGTTTTATATTATTGTTATATCTTTTCACCCACCTGCCAAACCGTTGTGTCTGATCCATTATTTTGGTACTCAGGTCCAGAACTCATTACCTTTGAGGAGGAGCCTGAGGAGGCGGTTGATGAACTGCAACGCGTAATCGAGTGGCAAGCTGACGATGTTATGTAGACATTCGGTCAAGCTTAGAGATTCGTCACCTTTTGGGAACTTTTGCTTAATATCATTGGAGGCATTATTTTGTGATGTACTGGCCTTTGTTGGCCTTTATTTTTGCGGCAAATTAATTAACTAAACTTTTGTATAAGCATTAACTTTATGCTTTTGGGAAATGTCAATATGATCAATGCTCGTTCTGATATTATGTTGTCTTTAATTATGAATTCAGTCTTGTTTATAGAATGGTATGAATATGATTTATTACACGCTTCCGCATCTTGAAAATGTATATGTGTTTATGTGAGATGATAAGTATGGAGAATCCTCACCGCGGAACCCTATAGGAAATCACGTACACAGATGAAATGTTTTCTTAATCCCGTGTACGAATTAGCCAACCAAAGAGATGCACGTGGTGCGGCATTATTAGTCGCATGTGTTTGATCCCGGATTAGGTCCCTGACCCGGTCTGAGGTCGCTACATTGTTCTTGACTACAGTAACGCCGGCTTTTTTCGGGACGACTTGAGTAGGGCTGACCCATTGACTATCCAAGATTGGATAGATGATACCCACATCCAGAAGTTTAAGCACCTCAGCCCTTCCCACTTCCTGCATGGTAGGATTGAGCAGGCGTTGCATCTGCCTACGTGGTTTAGCATCCTCTTCAAGGTAGATGCGATGCGTACACACTAAAGGGTCAATTCCCTTAATATCTGCCACATTCCAGGCAATTGCACTTTTGTGGTGTTTCAGCACTTTCAATAGTTGGACCTCTTGGTCCTCAGTAAGTAGTGAAGAAATGACTACTGGGTATGTCTCCTCATCCCCAAGGTAAGCATATTTGAGGTTAGATGGGAGTGGTTTTAACTCAGGTTTAGGTGGTTTAACCTTGAGATGGAACAGCAGGGGTACCAGTTAGTACAAGCTCCACAAACTGGGGTCTCCATACAGCATGGGCCTCTTCCATAGTGTCATCATCCAATTCCTCAAGATAGCCCATATCCTCTCTAGCCTCAAGCATTAGCGCCATATGGGAGTTAACGCACTCCTCTAGATCATCCTCCAGTGCAATATCCACACAATCCACATCAAGGAAGTCCGGGTCAATATCCTCTGGATGTTTACATAAGCTGAAAATGTTCAGCTCAATGGTCATGTTCCCAAAAGAAAGTTTTAACATTCCTGTTGACACCAAAAAAATGTGTCACTTTACTTATTCAAAATCCAGAAAGCTACATGAAGTCGTAGCCTGCCATAAATAGGCAATGGTACTTCCAAAAATCAAATCTTGTCAGAATCAAACAAAAACTTCAAGATCCTTCAAGACAACCAATAGAGGAGTACACAAGAAGTTTCGGGCCATTTCAAAATCATTTGGCCTAACTTCGCTTCTCCAGCAGCTGAAAAGGAGCTCCCGGCGGTGAAAAGCATCGGAGACACCAAATCTTCGATCAGAGCCGATGGATGGTCTCAAAATACATCCAAAAGGCTCAACGTCAAGTTTCGAGTCAAACCGACAACGTTTGACCCTACATCAACCCTCGAACAGCTAAATCAACCTCTCAGTGGTAAGAACCACTGAGGCCATCACTCATCAAATAGAGCACATGGACGGCTTCAAAATGCTTACAAAGGGCTACACGTTAAATTTCAGGTCATTTCGACAAACATTTGACCATACTTTGACGCTTGGAAGCCAAATCAGGCCTCTCGGCGGCGAAACTCCCCGGGACCATGGTTTCCAAGACAGAGCCTATGGATCATCTTAAAATGACTCCAATAGGTTCCCTGTCAAATTCCAAGTCAATTGGACATCGGTTGACCGCACATCAAGCCGCGACGTCTTCATCGCGACAAAAACAAGTCTACTAGTGATAGGACCCCAAACGGCTTCAAAACTCAAACAAAAGCCTATGGTTGGTCTTATTTATTGCTCAGGAGGCTTCACCTCAAATTTCAGGTCATTCCGACATCGTTTGACCCCGTTTCAGCTTCTGACGAAAAATCGGCAGCTCTGCGCGACAAAGTCTTCGGCTTTCTCAGAAAATTGGAAAATTTGCAAAATAAAATGCAAGGATTCTCATCAGGTTTTCTACTGTGAAATCAGGCCAATAAATGATAAAAAATGTCAAGAAAAAATACAGAAGGAAAATGAATAAAAAAAACATAAAAAACGGACACAAAACGGGACAAAAGGGGGGAAAACCCCCCCAGGGTCGCAGACCCCTGCGACCTTGGCCCATGGTCGTCGGCGACCATGGCGCCCGGGATCACCGGGAGGGCCCCGGAAGCCCTATTTTTCATCATTTTTCGCGATTCGAAGCGTCCGACCCCTGGGATTTTCCAAAAATCATACTTTTGAGACACCAAATCCTTTGACATCCGTCAAAATCACCGGTCAATCATCAAGAGTATCAAAATCAACATTGATCGCCAACCGGTCAACCAAAAAAGTGTGCTTTCTACCCGACCGATCGAGAAATCGACAGGACAGATGGCACCGACACGCTGTTGGCAACCAATACCTGAAGTTACATGGTCATCTGATGTCGATCTACATGAAGATCCATCGATGATCATCGCCGGATGAATCCCAAAAGACGCGGCACGGCCCGCGACTCTTCAACTACTCGGCGACTACTTAATGTGATTAATTGACTAGCTTTATTATAGTCATTAATCCATTTCTTTGGACGGCCCAATCGGAAGCAAGCATCCGGGAGTTACAAGTCAATTGATTCATGGCATTTAACCCATGAAACTCCTCCCATCATGGCGATTAAAGGCGATTAAATGCCCTCAATCTCCTCCGGCCAATTAGAAGCCAAGAAAAAAGAGTTACAAAATAAAGGAATTAAATCCTGTAACTCCTCCCATTATGCGGCTTAATGACAATAAAAGCCCATAAACCCTCCTAAATGGCTACCAAAAGCCTATAAATAGGAGAGCATTCCAAGAAGAAAGGACAGCAACGACAGACTGCAGAAAATCCAGAAATTCAGACAGAAAAAGGCATCAGAAATCTAAGAGAAAAAAATAGAGAAAACTCTGCGGAAGTTCTATACCGACCACCGCTACAAGGTGACAAAAGTCCCTTGGGGGGGCCCTCCCCCAAGGTCCTTGCCTTCTTTTTCTGCCTCCAATGGCTTAAATGTGGCTTTTCAGCCCTTCTACTTAGTTTTTTATTGGACATAGGACCTCCTTTTGGTCTTTGTCATCTAAAAACCTGAGGTTATAGCCAAGCCAAACGAATCAAGAGTATCCTCTGTTCTCATCTACATGGATGATGGCGAAGTCCACAGATGGCTTGCGACCGTCAATCTGAACGAGTCCCCCACAATCTCCTCAGAAGTTAGACCCTCCTTAAAAAAAATAAAAAAAATTCAAAAAAAAATCTTTAAAAAAAAATTTTCAAAAAAAAAAAAACTTCCGTCATTTTGGGTTCAGATTGGAGAAATTTAGGTCTCCTCCTTTCTAAGCACCGGCGCTCGCGGAAATCGCTAAGCCCGTGTTCATATTGGAATGCCTTTTGCTCTCTTTGATGAACCCAATCTTGGCCTTTCAAAAAAAAAAAAAAACTCGTCACTTTTGGATTCAGATCCGAGAAATTATGGTTCATTTCCTTCTGAGTACTGGCGCTCGCGGAAATCACTGAGAACGTATTTGGATCGAAATACCATCTGCCCTCTTTGATGAATCCAATCTTGACCTTTCAAAATAGAGAATCTCATCTCATGGATGAGGTCTCAAAACATTTGTGTCTAGCGGTACTAGTACGCCCTTTCAGGGTCTACTGTATTCGCGACCGGCACATTTGTAACTCCAAACTTATATTCTTCTTACGTCGAGCAAGCTCTGCTTCTCGATAAGTCAAATTTAGGTTCACAATTGCTTCTAGCAGTCACTGGGGCGCTCATTCTGGGCTTACCATAACTGCGATCAGAATAATGGTACCTTCTATGGCATTTTGCCTTCTTCATATTGCTTGGGTCATCTCCCTTGAGCAATTTGAAAAGACAAAACCATAGAACTTCCCATTTATGATCATTATATTCTTGTGATTACTAATGGATGTGGTCTTGCTTCAGAAATTTTTTGAAAAAAACTAACAATGAGAACATCACTTACCATTACTTTCGATGAGAGCAAGCACCAGCTCATGCTTCAACAGAAGCAAACCACACGCACCTACAAGTGCCCCATCAGTTGCCGAAGCGTCAACTCCCTCGGCAACTCTCTGAACTCCGGGTCAACTTCGACTCCCCGGACTATTGTCTTTGGGATGCTGGGACCATTCCCACATTCCGAAGAACAAGTTGCTCCTTCCAAGAAGCAGAAGCTCGCCTCTCAACGTATCACTACCGTGACACCAAAGGCGAGCACGAGAAGGCCCGAAGCCTGTGGCACCCGCACGAAGCCTCGACCCGCAAACGACCAGGTATATCCCAAAACTTGGTCCCCAAACCTTCACCAAAATAAAGAAAGTCTCAAACATCCACCAAGCCAGCATTCCTGGCCCCACTCAAGGAGTACCAGTTCTACCCTCTTGCTTACATGAAAGAGGAGAGACCCATCTCCAACCTGACTCCCAAGTCAACCCAGCATGAGCCAGCTTGTTCCTACAAGCCCAAAATCAGATCATGCATCACAAGGCCTCTGCAGACACCTGCTAAGGCCTACAATCCAGCAGTTCGACCCTTCATCTCTACAGGGGCCGAACTTGAAAAATTCAAAGCCTCGCTGCAACAGGCGAAGGACTGGGTTCGCATCCTATCCTTGCCTAGCTACAAAGAAGACAGGCTCGGCTGCTGCGCCCGAGGGAGAACATCCTTCATTGTCAAAGCCCAGTAAGAGTTGACCGAAGCTCAAATTGCTCGTCATATATGCCGCCGCACGTCGTATCGACAAAAGAGACTAGAGAAGCAAAGGACCCAGCCTCCTACACTTCAAGTCTCTCACAAATGGGTCGAAAAAGAAAGACCTAACCAAGTTGCTGCTGTCCATATGGTTGGAAAAACCAGAAGACGCCAAAAGTCGGCAACAAAATTTCATGTCCGACATCCGTTGACCCGCAGCATCTCCAGGACAAGAAGACATTCAGAAGAATCCCCTGCTCCTTCAAGTAAAGGACAGCAAAGTGATCCTTCCTCAAGCTCTTCGTCAAACAGAATGAGCCCCAGCTCAATCACCAGGACAGTTTCTTCGTTCGAATCTCGAGGGATGAACGTCCTGGCTACAAATTCTGAGCCACCACCCCGCAATCCACCTCAAGATGATGCGATCACATGCATCCAGCAGTTGGAACAAGGCCAACAGAGGATTGGAACTCTGATGGAAAACCTTCTCCTCGCCTTCCAAAATCAGGCGAACAATGAGCCTCCTCCGAATCATCAAGACGATGAGGTAAATGGGGAAGAAAATGAGTCACGCGCCCTTACAAAAAAGGATGTAGACAGTATCCTCGTAAAAGCAAAAGAAGAGGATATACTCAAGGAGCATGGGATCAAGCCACCATATCCCTTTTGGATGGACTCGGTCCTGTTCCCTACAAAACTCAAGCAACCTACTCTCCAAACATATACGAGGAAAAGGATCAGCCAAACAACACGTCATCCACTTCAAGATCCTGACGGGAGCTATCGCGGATCAAGACGCACTCAAGATCCGCCTCTTTGCAAGTACCCTAAAAGGTACGGCCTTTGACTGGTACTCCACTTTGCGGGAGGACTCCATCCATAATTGGGCCATGCTAGAGACACGGTTCCTGACTCACTTCAAAGGTGAGGATCATCCCGCTACTATGGCTCAGCTGTGCAGCCTAAAAACAGGGGGAGAATGAGTCAACATATGACTTCATTCATAAGTGGAAAGCAATGGCATACAAATGCTCTGATGTATTGCCACAAGCGTCGCTAGTCGACATCTGCCGAAATAACATGAGAGCTAGAATCCGCTCCATGATCATCGGCAACAAATCAAAGAACCTGGGAGAACTCCTAGAAGCTTCCATGGAAGCTGAAACGGTGATTAATGACCTCAACAGTCATAAATCATCAAAGAAAGAGCCAACCACCATTGCAACCTCTAAACCAAAGAGAAAAGAGGTCCTCAAAGTGCAGACCAAGTTAGCTCCTCAGCCACCAAAGAAAGCTGAAAACAAAGCTGCTGGTAAGAGACCCGAACTCTCTGATGTGTTCAATGAGCGAGTAGAAAAGAAATACTCGTTCGATGTAGATGTTGATGAAGTCTTCAGGGCTCTTGTGGCAAATGGCAAGCTCACCTTGCCTGAACCCAAAAGACCGGGTGATGTTGGCAAAATAAACGATCCTCTCAATCAATGCTTCGTTGTGAGAGAGAAAATAAACGAGATGTGGAAAAATAGAGTCATCACCTTTGATAAAAACTATGGGTCTGCCTCCGTCAACATGGTGTCATGTGGACAAACACCAAAATCACCAAAGAAGAAGATTACTACTTCCTTCAAGGTGATAAACACAACCAAGCGTCCGAAGAACTGGGTCCTTACCCGACACCAGACGGACAACCCATATGGGTACATCCCGATCTCCTAGAAGATGAAAATTGGGAGGTCATGAAAATAAAGCCTACAGCTCAACAGCGTAGGCAGGCTAGGAAACATCTCCTTAAGCTCAAATGGCAAGAGAAGACCCAGCCAAAACAAGAAGTCCAAGAAAAGGCAGAGGCTTCCTCTACCGCTTCACTGGAGGCAACAAAAACGTCCCTTCCAGAGACTTCAAAGGGGGTAAGAAAATTCACTCTCAGTGATTTCATGCCACCTCAATTCAAAGAAGCCACGCAGGGGGCATCATACTCTTGCAATTCGGTAATTGGATTCTCTATTGATGGATACAAGTCCAGCGACACCGCTGATGGATTCGAATCCAACTACACCGACGAGTGGGAGGAGTCCCTTGAAACAGGAGAATATCTCTCCGATGAAGAATGGGTTCCTGAGACTCATCTTATGCCAGTAATCTAGTATAACCCCCTACAGACGCAAGGATCCTAGTCTGATGATGAAGAAGACCCAGAGGCTGTACAAGAAAATACTATTGACCCAGTACCCATCATTGCTCAAGTGGAAATCAACTATGTTGAGCCACAAAGAGTTGTTGAAGAAGAAGATCTGGCTCCCATGCCTGATCTTGAAGAATATGCAAGGATCTTGCAGCATCTCGCTCTAGAACAAGAGCAAGACTGTGTCAACGAGCTTCCTCGCAATCCAGAGCCTGAAGTCCGGGAAGACCATCAGGTACATCCTCCCATAACTCCTGAAAATGGAGAAAATTGCTGGATAGACGATCCTCTTACATCCGAGGATGAGTCTGACTCCGATCAGACAACGTCTCCTATCAGAGCTTCTTATAATGTGATAATTCGGGATTATAACTCTTCCGAAGCATCATCTGATGAGATCACTTACACTCCGACGACTCCTAGCAATGTATCTTCTAGAGCCACCTCATCTCACGTGACTTTCACTGAGACGACACCCTCTCAGGTTTTTTCTCCTGAGACTGTGACTTCAAAGTTCACACCCTTCCTGACTGAAGAATTCCCAGCTATTGATGTTGGGACGATGAATTGGTTAACGAAGAAGAAAGGTTGCTAGATGCTATTCAGGACTTGTTCCCGGAAAATGCTCCGTGCAACACAATCACTGAGGATGGCAACTCTGCTACTGATACATCCTCAGCAAATGAAAAACGACAGCCTCTTGATCCTGAAGACAATCTTCCAAACGAAGACCCTTATCAAGAAGCTCTCGAAGTTGGTAGAGGCACCCGCTCTGGCCGGGACTACCACAAAAATTACAACCAATCTTCCTTTACATAAGTAAATCCTTCGGGAAAAGATGTTGTAAGTGCCCCTAGTGGCAACAATAATGAACATGCTGGCCCTAAGGAGGCTTTCAAGTATGACTTGATTGAACACTTCAAGCACATACCTGCACGTCTGCACATCCTAGATTTATTACGAATGTCTCCGCAAACTCGTGATAATCTCATTTCAGAATTACAAAAGCTGAATGAGGATGTCGACAAACATGCCCCGCAAGTCCTCCAAATTGAGATGGACTACCGGGTCAAAAACTCAGAAGCTTCCTCAAAGGGAGAAAAGAAGAAAACTGAGGGATCATGCATTGAATGCCTCTCGGTTCAAAAGGCGGCCAGTGCAACCATCGCCTTCACTAAGGATGACCTCCTACTTGGCGAAACAAGGCATAGCTGACCCCTGTACTTCACAGGGTACATCAAGGAAATGCCTATGCATAGAGTTCAGATCGACCCAGGTTCTGTACTCAACCTCATCTCCACTTCGGCTCTCGAAGAGTTGGGCATCCCACCCAGCAAGCTGAGCCACACATCTGTATCTATCTTTGGATACGATGGGAGTACTCAAAGGCCTATCGGCAAAATCAGGTTCAAGTTACAGATCGGTGATCTTATCTCTGAGGTCACTGTGGTATGCAATAAAACCCCTTCATGCTATAACATCCTTCTCGGACGCCCCTGGATCCACGAGAATGGTGTTGTCCCTTCAACTTTACATCAATGCATCAAGTTTGTTGGCGATGACGGCATGATACATCGAGTCTTTGTGGACAGAAAACCCTTCAAAGGTGAAGAAGTCCACTTCGCAGACTCACAAATGTATGAAGGTGAGAAAGAAGAAGAGGAGAAGCAAACAGCACCCTTTGCCGAAAATCTTCAGAAAGATAAAGGCAAGGCTCCTCAACAATCACCGGAAGAAAACAAACCATCCGGTAAATCCGAAGAGAGCATTCAAACTCCCTTCATCATCTCCCTCAAACCTTCAAAGCCTTTGGTCATCACAACTAAAGTGAAGAAGGCAAAGCAAAAGTTTGGGGGCAAATTTGTTGTCTTTTTCGTGTCTATCATGCAAGACACGGATTCGGATTCAGATCCAGAAAATGACACATCGTCAAGTCAAGCTGACACTCAGCAAGTTCAGCCTACTCTTACTCCAATGGAGACAACTTCTGACATAGAAGATCCTACGTCAGCTTCCTTCGTTGTTCCAGCAACTTCAGCAAAGGAAAAGCCGATCTTCTTCCATAGATCGGATGCTTCTTCATCAAACTCCATGCTTGAATCTTTCCAAAATGAAGGTATGCCTCAACTATCCTTATATAGTTCTATGGCATAAGCTATTATGAAGAAAATGGGCTATGACGCTCAAAACCCAGTCGGTTTGGGAGAAGGACGCGGTATTCTCACGCCATTAGGGCCCGTCTTGACCAAAAGCCAGCTAGAAGATTGGAGACTCTACAGGCTAGGGTATGATCCCGACACTCCCCTGAGACAGTTGACACAAAGGCTTAAAAATCAATTTACTGACCAAGCCTCAACATCTCGTATCCATGAAGACATCATTCTCCCTGGATATCTCTTCGATGAGTCACCTGACAAAGATCCAGGAAGCTCATCCAATTGGCATGATTTCTCTGAGAATGAAGAGGAATTGTCTGATGGCACAGATGTGTGGTCTTCTGACCCAAAAGAATCCTCATCTCCAAAAGAAGTACCCTACTTCGACCCGGTTTCAATAGGCGATTGGGATCATCTCATAGCAAAACTTGTGAAAATTGCCGATCAAGAAGACCCGTGGAAAGGAACAAAACCTTGATCTGGAAATGCCCTTTAAACCTCAGAAGGCTTCGTAGAGCTGGAAGCCTCCGAAAATATTGTGGAGGAACCACCTTCGAACCTTCCAACAGAAGATCCTGTTCAAAAGATAGACTTGGGAACACCAGATAACCCACGTCCTGTATTCATAAGCAAGAATATAAACGATAATGAGTTACCCGAGTATATCGCCTTTCTTCGTGAGTTCGTTGATTGCTTTGCATGGTCTTATGCTGAAATGCCTGGCTTAGACCCCAAAATAGCAGTCCACAAACTCAATCTTCAAGAAGACATCAAGCCTGTCAAACAGGGCCAAAGAAGGTTCCGTCCAGATGTGATGGATAAAATTGAACAAGAAGTTCAAAAACTCAAAAGCGTCGGCTTCATCCGTGAGGAACAACATCCTGAATGGTTGGCTAACATTGTCCCCGTGACAAAGAAAAACGGGCAGATCAGGGTCTGTATCGACTATAGAGACCTGAAAGATGAACTTCCGGTCCCCATACAAGAGGTAATGATTGACAATACCTGTAGATTCGAGCGAATGACATTCATGGATGGTTTCTTTGGCTACAATCAGATAAAAATGCATCCTGAAGATGAAAAACATACATCCATTTGGACCCCATTTGGCGTGTATTGCTACACTGTCATGCCATTTGGTCTGAAAAATGCTGGTGCCACATATCAGAGGGCTATGATGAAAATATTCCAAGATATGCAGCACAAAATGATCGAGTGTTACGTTGATGACCTCGCCGTCAAAAGCAAAAGAAAAGAAGATCATCTCGAAGACCTTCGAGAAGTCTTCCTCCGGCTTCACAAACACAAACTACGAATGAATCCTTTGAAATGCTTCTTCGGCATCTCGTCGGGTAAGTTCCTCGGATTCCTAGTTCGGAAAGTTGGAATAGAGCTTGACCCCATAAAAGTCAAAGCCATTCTAGAAATGCCCTCTCCAAGAACCTTGAAAGAACTCAAAGGGCTTCAAGGGAGATTGGCCTACATCGGACGGTTCATCTCCAATCTTTTGGGGAAATGCCGTCCATTCTCCCGGTTGATGAAAAAAGGTGTAAACTTTGTCTGGGATGCTGACTGTGAAGCTGCATTCCAAGATTTCAAGTCATACCTGACCAAACCTCCAGTGTTAGCTGCTCCTACCACTGGAAAACCATTCATCTTTTACGCAAGAGCCCTAGATCACTCTCTGGGAGCTCTGCTTGCACAAGAAAATGATGAAAGAAAAGAAGCTGCTCTATACTACCTCAGCCGCATGCTAGTAGGTGTAGAGCATCGCTACTCTCCAGTCGAAAAAGAATGTCTTGCAGTGATGTTCGCCGTACAAAAGCTGCGTCACTACTTGCTTTCCAACATAGTCTACCTGGTCTCGAGGATCAACCTCTTGAAGGTCCTTGTCACCAAAACAGGTTCTCTCAATGCCCGACTGCCAAAATGGTCCATCCTTCTGTCACAATTTGATATTAGGTATGTACCGCAAAAGGCAATCAAAGGACAAGCTCTAGCCGACTTTCTCGCAGAGCATCCATTGCCTAAAGATTCTCCACTCAGAGATGATCTACCAGACGAACCAGTCTACAATGTGGAGACTTTCTCACAAAGTGCCCCTGGGACATGTACTTTGACGGTGCAACTAGGACAAATGAAAAAACACAGTTAATCTCGGGAGTTGGCATCCTCTTTGTTAGCCCCGACAAATACATGATTCCACACGCTTTCTCGCTATTAGAACCATGCACAAACAATGCAACTGAATATCAAGCTCTGATCCTAGGATTGGAACTCGCCATCAAATTCGGTATCACCATGCTGGAAGTCTTTAGAGACTCTCAACTCACCGTCAACTAGATGAATCAGAAATTTGAAGTCAGGAAGCCTGATCTGCTGCCTTACTACAACAAGGCACAATCACTTCTGTAAAAGTTTGACATCTGTCACATCACCCACATTCATAAGGGTGAAAACATACGTGCAGATGCCCTGGCTGGACTTACCGCATCTATGCCAATCCAGGAAGGGGAAAACATGCAAATCACAGTGATCGAAAGAAGAATCATTCCTCCTCTTAACACACATCAAGCAATTGTTGAATGCCACTAAGTGGTTGGAAGTCGGATTTCAATCCTTCAACCTTCAATCGGCGACTGGAGGGATCCGTTCTTTGATTACACTATGTTTGGAATCCTACCTAAAGATCCAAAAGAACGGGTAAGCATCCAAAGGCGAACCCCAAGCTTTCATTTGGATATTCCTTAAAAAATCCTTTACAGGGAATCCTTCAACGAAGTACTTCTACGCTGCTTGTCACAAAAAGAGGCTGAAGAAACACTCAAAGAAGTTCATGCTGGCCTTTGCGGAGCTCATCAGGCTGGTCCCAAGCTCTATGATTAGATAAAAAGGTTAGGTTATTACTGGCCTACCATGGTAGCTGACGCAATGCAATTTGCTAAGCGCTGCCAACAATGCCAAGTTCATGGAGATTACATTCACATGCCTCCAGAATGGCTACATCCTACAGCGATTTCATGGCCTTTCGAAGCCTGAGGTATGGACATCATAGGTCCTATTTCTCCCCCTTCAAGCAAAGGTCATCGCTTCATCTTCGCCGCTACAGATTATTTCTCCAAGTGGTCAGAAGCATTTGCGCTCAACGAAATGAAGACCTCATCAGTCCTTCAGTTCCTGTGCACCAACATTATTTGTCGTTTCAGCATACCAAAAGATTCGTCCATGATAACGGACCACAATTCCTGGATCATCGATTCTACAGATTCTACGACAAATACAAAATCCAAAGCTGTCATTCGACTCCATACAATCCGACAGCAAACGGATTAGTAGAAGCTTTCAACAAGACACTCTGCAAAATCCTCAAGAAAATGGTCTCTAGTCACAAAAGAGACTGGAGCGACAAACTGTCTGAAGCTTTGTGGGCCTATTGAACCACCGTTCGAGGACCAACCCATAGCACACCATTCTCCTCGGTCTATGGATGTGAAGTTGTCGTGCCCTTGGAAGTACAAATTCCTTCCTTGAGGGTATCCTTGCAAAATGACATGACTTAAGAAAGCAATGTCAAATTGTGACTCCATGAGCTGGACAATCTCGATGAGAGACGGCTCGAAGCTCCACAAAGCATTGAACTTTACCAAGCACGCATGGCAGGATCTTTCGGCAAAAAGGTCAGGCAACGCACCTACAAAAAGGGTGACTTGGTTCTTTCGGTAAAAAGACCAATGGTCTTCGCTCACAAGTCCAAAGGCAAATTTGAGCCAAAATGGGAGGGACCCTACGTCATCGACGAGGTTTTCTCCAACGACGCATACGCACTCCTAAACATGGAAGGTGACAGATGTATGCTGCCCATCAACGGCAAGTTCTTAAAGCGGTACTACCCTTGAAGACTTACCCAACTGGGTAAGAGCAATGCCTGTACGGCCAAAACCGGTTTCCAGGTACTCACTCGCTAAACCCACTCTTTTTAGAATTTTCATCACAAATGTTGAAATTTCTAGAAATTTAAACAATGCTTACTTTCATCGTTTCATTGTTCAAAAATCCAAGTTTAGGAACCTTTCCCTAACTTGACCAAAATTTCCAACCCTTGAACCCAAAATTCATGGTTTGAAACAAAATCCGGATTCAGGGATTTCCACCCTAGTCCACCCTGCCTTTTACTGCCAAAATGGTTTTAAGTCAAAACTTATGACCCTCGTGTCTTTAAACAAAAAATGGTTTTTCAAAAACCGCGGAGAAGCGACGCTTAGTCGATACTCGCATAAATCGGAAGCATGCGAACCACATTCGACACTTCCAAAATCGCAGGGAAGCGACATTTCATCGATACTTGCAAAATCCAAAACCGTGGAGATGCAACATTTCAGTTGATATCCACAACCCAAATTTCAAAGGTTCGAAAAAACCAAGAAACCGTGGAGATGCAACATTTCAGTTGATATCCACGACTCAAATTTCAAAGGTTCGAAAAAACCTAAATACCATGGAGACGCAACATTTCAGTTGATATCCATAACCCAAAAGTTCGAGAAAACCACAAATTTCAAAAATCATCGGAAAACGACATCAAGTCGGTACCCGCAATACCAAAATTTTTGAAAAGCAAGGATGCGACATTCCATCGATACTTGCACCCAAATCCGCGAGGATGCAACATTCCATCGATACTCGCAACCGAATGAGCGAGGATGCGACATTCCATCGATACTTGGAAGACCATTCAGCAGGGAGGCGACTTTTAGTCGATACTTGCATTTTTGAAAACCAAACCGGCTATAAATGCCACCAAAATAGGCTATAAATGCCACAAAATGGCTATCAATGCCACAAAACAAACCGGCTATCAATGCCACAAAGTAAAAACTTGGCTTTCAAAAAACCCGGCTATCAATGCCACAAAACAAAATCTGCTTCCATGCCACAAACAAAAATCTGGCTCCTATGCCAAAACAATCATTTGACAAAAGATTTTCAAAAAATCACAAGCTTTTGATCAAATCCCATTTAGCAATTGCTTTCATCACAAAAAGATTTAAGTGAGCGTAGGGAAAACAAAAAAGAAAGCATCCCGTTTAGCAATTGCTTTCATCACAAAAAGATTTAAGTGAGCATAGGGAAAATAAAAAAAAAAGTATCCCATTTAGCAATTGCTTTCATCACAAAAAGATTTAAGTGAACGTAGGGAAAACAAAAAAAAGAGTACCAAAAAAAATACATGCGGTACCAAAAAAAAAGTGTTCACAAACACTACAAAAAAAAAAGAGTACAAAAAAAATGCATGTGGTACCAAAAAAAAAGAAGGATAGTTTATGCTACAAAAATCAAGAGCTCAGCCAAAAATGGTGTCCAGCCAAGATTCCAGCTCCTCAAGCAAACTTTTGGCCTCAGCCGTCATAGATTCCAGGGCACGCTGCTTCAGGAACTTGCCATGAGATGCCAAGGTGGGCTATAACCCTTCTTTCACACCGGGAAGCTTATCCCGAGCAGGTTGCCATTGTTTGCCCTCTTGAAACTTCCTTTCAAGGACTCGATCAGCATCTGTAACCCGGCGAATCAGAGCACTCTCCCTGTCGCGAGCCTCTGTTATAGCAGCCCACTTGGCAGTGACTTGTGCCTTTAAATGCTCAAGACGTTTCCTAGCCTCATTGACCTCCCTATCAAGGATGTTAAGGTCATGTGTCAGCCCAATGATGGCTAGCTCTTCTAAGTTCTTCTCTCGAACTATCTGTTTCCTGCTTTGTGTAGCCTCATTCAGGTCAAACTTAGCCTTATCAGCAGGGTCCAGGAACATCTCCATGAAGAACTGGTCGTCAGCAAAACCCATGGTCTCAAACCACTTGTCACCCAGTGCAATGATCTTATCAACGATCGCCCTGGCACCTGTGACATCCAGACCAGCCTCTTCTGCATCACTGAGAATCTCCTGCACATGCTGAATCATGCCAAATTCGGCATCCAAGTGCCCAGAAAGGAGAGTCTCAATCCAAGAGCTCAGAACCCGCGCCACCACTTTCGTCGCAAAAAGAAGAGATGGCCCAGCTGAAGAATCGCCCCGCTCCGTTGGTCGGCTGCTCATGTCATTACCCGTTGGAAGAGTAATAAAAGAACTCTTTCTAGTTGGAGCTGCTCGGGAAGGAATCTCAGCACGAGGTATCTCTTTAACAGTGTCAGAACTGGTCCCAGGAGTCTCTACCTCCGGATAGACCTCTGGTATCTTTTGCTCTGGTTCTGAAGGAAGCGACGGACTCTCCTCTGTCACTTCAAAACCTGTCAAAGAAACACAAAAAGGTATGAATATGATCCTGTTTGAAAATCATTATCGGGGTTATTACTACAAAATACCTTCTTCGACGACTGGTGGAACACTCTCTTCCTCCATGAACTCATCGGAAGCATCGTCAACATTTATGTCCATCGATGGTTTAAAGTCATCAGAATCCTGTGGCTAGTCAGCTGACAAGAAAAATGTTAGCAAACCAAGTCACAGACAAAAAATGAAAAGCAAAAAAAGTCATACCAGTTGGAGATTCTGGAATCACTCCAGAGTCCCTCGGTTCTTCTTCTGGTGCCGCATCCGGATCCGTCACCGCCTCATCAGTTGGAACCTCAGGCATCGCCAAGTCTTCCTCTCCGAAAAAAAAGAAGAAGCAGCAGGGGGAGAAAACAAATCAAGACATCGAAAAATCCCATGAAAAGAAATGGAAAGAGAAAAAGGAAGAATTATACCTTCGCCGACGGTCTCTTCTTCTCGGCTTCTCTTTTTCGGAGGCTCATCAGCATTCCTTGGCACCTCCTCATTGATAGTAAAAGGGACTTCTAAGTCAGGAGAGTCCTCATGTTGCCCCTTGCTGCGATGATGACCCCTCTTCCTCTTACTTCTGTGGGCTCACTTCTTAGAAGAACCTGCCCCGCTGTCAGAGTCGGGTTTCCCACTTGACGCCTCACTGCATGGTCTACTCTTGCCAGTAGACTCCACAGAATCTTGCCTCCGCGCCGCTTGCATCCAAGCATCAAGTTCAGCTTCCTCCTGTTCTAGCTGCTCTAAAGCCTCATCAGGTATTTCTCGAACAGCTTCAAAACCAATGACGCCCTGGTCACCGAGAAAGCCTATCTTGTGCTTCTCTCTAGAAAGGAAGGCCCAAACTTCCTCTCGCCGGACGCCATCCGACTTTCCAAGGCCCTTTCCAGATGACAGCTTCACATCAAACTCCTTCTTGGAAAGCCCCCGATATGCCGAAAAGCTCTCCGCGAACCACTTCGCAAAGCCGGCATTCCGGGAAGTCGACAACATAGGATAAGAGATCATGGCAGTAGTGTCTTCAGCACTATAGAAAGCCCATGCATTTCTCACGTCCTGTAAACCTCCAATGCGCTTCACCATGCTTGAAGGCGCTCCAACAACGCCTTGAGAAAAGCCTAACTGCAGAGCAAACCGAGAAGGTACATACGGCTGGATGTCGATGAAAAGATGTCTGCAGTACACCATCGTGCCGACACGTATGCTGAAAAGCCACTCCTTCTCTGCGTTTGTCCAGGAGTAATGCCTTCCCGACCCCGCCCTGGTAGAGTCTCGGGAGGCACCAAAATCAAAAGCCTTCTTCCGCAACTCCGGAGAAAGCTTCACTGAAGATTGCCCCATTTCGACGTCCCTGAATCGTCGGATCCTCATGCGGGCAAACAAAAGTGATTCGGACATGGCTTTGCCCTTAGCCAGCCGAATCATCAGAGGATCATCATCCTGTGCAGCACCCAGCTGGTGGAAGCCAGGACAGTGGTACACATACCACGAATAAAAGATGTGGGCTGAAAATACCCTATTCATAGGGAGCCCAAGCCGAACCAAAAAAGCAGCAGCCTGTAGTTCTATACACAAGTAGGAGTAAAGAGCTGGCACCAAAGCAAGCTGCTCTCCAAACGCCATTTGACAAGCCGAAAAAATACAATGCGGCCTGATGTGCGTTCCATCTCCTCCAGCAAAAATGGCCTCACCGAGCCAATAAGTGAGGTAAACAGCGAGATCTCTCCGCAGTGCAATGTCAGGACATATGGCGTTTGTACTAGCACAGAAATCTCTCAACTCATCTTGCATAGCCAAGATCTTCTTCGAACCCGGATCCTTAGCCCTGTCTTCCCGGGTCATGCTATCAGAAGACTCCCCACTTTCAAAGAAGTTAGGAGAAGAAGAGTTAAAACTCTTCCAACTGCTGGATCTAACTTTCAAGCCCTCCTTCTCCTTCAAAAAATCATAGAAGGCAATGAGCTGAAAGTACAGAAGCCTGAACTCCTCCGACTGCTCCTCGAGGACGCTGTCGATCGGCATAAACTCCTCATAGAGTTTGCCAAGGATGGACAATCCAGTAATGGCGCTCAGTTCCTTCAAAGAGAAACCAATATCACCATTCGTCACAACGAAGGTATTGGTTTGTGGAAGGAATGACTCCAACATAGCCATGAAGGCCTCGTCGGAAAAGATCACGGTCTCCCTAAAGGCGCGGACCACATCAAAAATCCCGGCTTCCTTCAAAATGGTGCCACCAATCAGCAGGATGCGATCAGTCCACGATTTCCACTCGGAGTCAGCACTGAAATGGCCACGAAGTCGAAAAGGCTTCACCCAATTGCTGCCATCATCGCTGAAAATGCCAAGGCCCACCGGTCCCAAATCGACCGACGGATAATCAGAGCACTGGTAGCCGCTTGCCGGCATCAACATGTCCATGTCAGCAGGCGACTTCTCCGCATATCCAGGAGAACCGCCAACAAAAACCCCGGTCTTGATTACATTTGTCCTTCTCACCCAGCTTGGAGGATCTTCCCTCTTAGAGCACGTGGGGGCAAGGCTCATGATCGAGACGGTGCGATCAAATGTCGACCGGGTAGCAACAGTCTTTTTCTCACCATCAGCTGTGAAAGAGAACTGAAAACATCTCCTCTGGTATGTCATGTCATCAGGGACTGCATCATCAAAGAAGAAGGTTGGCTTGGGCAAAACCCTCTGATCGTCTATCACCCATGGACGACTGCTTACCATGATCTTATAAAATTCCTCTCCCTTGAGAGCGATCAGTCGCTACCTCATCTCATCTTTATTGAGAGAGTCACACTCTTCCAGGTTTCTCTCAACGTATTGAACCTTCTCCCAAGCCTACTGAACGGCCGGATTAGAAGATTTAGCAAATCGACGAGGTACGTTGGTAGCAGGCTTTTTACCCTTGTTCGTTCTGGAGGAACCACCTGCAAAGGATGGAAAAAAAAGATCAATCATCAAAATGACACGATTTCGCTAAAAAAAATCTAGCGAAATTTCGACATGATGCCGGGGCAATTCCGAAGAAAAGGAACTACTCCGAAAGAAATAAAAAGCTTGAAGATGGGCTCAACATTGCTGCGAGCTCCGAAACTCCAAACTTTCGAAACCTAAAAGTCTCCGTAAAATCAGGAAGGGCTCAACATCGCTACGAGCTCCAAATTCCCAAATTTGCAAAAACTTTCAGGTATGCTATCACATCATGCTATAATTCAATTTACAAAAAAAAAAATACATGCATGAACATCTTGGTTTGCAAAAAAAAAAAAATCATTATCATGATGAGCAAAACAAAAAGAAAAGAAACTTTCTCAAAAAAAAAGAGAGAGGAGAAAGAAAAAGAAGGAAGAAAAAGAAAACTTTCTCAAAAAAAAAAGAGAAAGAAAACAAAAAAGAAGGGGGCTGGCCCACAGGCCACGTGGCCGTACGGCCAAATCCGTACCCACAAAAAAAAAACTTGCAGAAAAAAAAGAAAGCATAAAAAAAAAACGTGTAAAAAAAAAAAGAGAATAGAACACGTGAAAAAGAAAAGAAAAGAAAAGAAAGAACTTTTTCTATCATCATATTTCCTACAACGGAGTTTTCTTGAAAAAGAGAACTTACTTGAATCCATTGATGGAGAAGAAGAAGAAAAGTCTTGAAGATCTTGAAGAAGAAGAACTCTTGGTCTTGAAGCCCTCTTGGGATTGTTGCAAAAGAAAACAATAAGAGCAAGAGATCCAACCTCCTCCTTGCTTTTATAGAAGATAGCAAACCAAAGAGGGAAAGAAGAAAGAGGTAAGTGTTACTAATAGTAACCTTACCAAAAGAAAGAAATTAGAGAGATTATTTCCCAAAAGAAAGATATCTAGAGGGATTCTCTCCCAAAAAGAAATCAATGAAAGATTTTCTCTCAAAAGATAGGAGATTTGAGATATTCTCTCACAAAGAAAGATATCTTGAGATATTCTCTCCCAAAATAAAGGGAACATGAGAGATTCTCTCCAAGTAAAGATATTCTTAGATATTCTCTATCCAAAGGAGATATTTTTAGATATTCTTTACAAAAATGACACCATATGAGATCTAAGCCATTTCAAAAGCTTAAGGTCCCATGGGTTAGCCCATATGAGCCAGGTTTGACCACCTAGGCACTAAAAAAAAATTGGGCTTTTAGTCAAAGAGAAATCCCTCTTACTAAGAGCATACAAAAATGGTTCCATGCCTCTTTTGAGTTGATTGGACCATACAAAAAAAAATTCAAAGCCCCATGAGCTTCTAGAAATCAAACCATCCAGCCTCATATACCAAATTGAGCCCAAATCTTGAAATTGACATTCCACAAAAATCCAAACCAAATCCCGGTCCCCTAACTTGCCACATATAGCTTGTTAGGTCACAAGACCAAAACCAAAAACCAAAACCTGATCCCCTAACTTGCCACATATAGCCTGTTAGGTCACAAGATCAAAACCAAAATCGACCCCCCAACATTCCACATACAGCTTGTTAGGTCAAACGGTCAAAACCAAACCCAACCCCCTAACCTGCATACAGCTTGTTAGGTCACAAAGTTAAAACTCAAATCTGCATCCCTGATGTCATCTTCAAAACTTTGCCTCGAGATGGTATGTGATCCCTTTCACTACCATAAAATTCCCCTGGAAGCTCAAAAGGCTACAAATACCAAAAGAAAGACTGCTCAAAGACTCTTGTTCAAGTCACAAGCTCTCCTTCGAAAAATCTCTTCGAGGCACATCGACTACAAAAGTTAAGCAACTCGTCGCTGCACCTCGAGGGGGCATTTGTTGACACCAAAAAAATGTGTCACTTTGCTTTTTCAAAATCCAGAAAGCTACATGAAGTCGCAGCCTGCCATAAATAGGCAATGCGACTTCCAAAAATAAAATCTTGTCAGAATCAAACAAAAACTGCAAGATCCTTCTAGACAGCCAAAAGAGGAGTACACAAGAAGTTTCGGGCCATTTCAAAATCATTTGGCCTAACTTCGCTTCTCCGGCAGCTGAAAAGGAGCTCCCGGCGGCGAAAGCATCTGAGACAACAAATCTTCGATCAGAGCCGATGGATGGTCTCAAAATACATCCAAAAGGCTTAACGTCAAGTTCCAAGTCAAACTGACAACGTTTGACCCTACATCAACCCTCGAACAGCTAAATCAAGCATCTCGGCGGCGAGAACCACCGAGTCCATCACTCTTCAGATAGAGCACATGGACGGCTTCAAAATGCTTACAAAGGGCAACACGTCAAATTTCAGGTCATTTCGACAACATTTGACCAAACTTTGACGCTCGGAAGCCAAATCAGGCCTCTCGGCGGCGAAACTCCCCGGGACCATGGTTTCCAAGATAGGGCCTATGGATCATCTTAAAATGACTCCAATAGGTTCCCTGTCAAATTTCAAGTCAATCGGACATCGGTTGACCGCACATCAAGCCGCGACATCTTCATCGCGACAAAAATAAGTCTACTGGTGATAAAACCCCAAACAGCTTCAAAACTCAAACAAAAGCCTATGGTTGGTCTTATTTATTGCTCAGGAGGCTTCACCCCAAATTTCAGGTCATTCTGACATCGTTTGACCCGGTTTTAGCTTCTGACGGAAAATCGGCAGCGCTGCGCGACAAAGTCTTCGGCTTTCTCAGAAAATTAGAAACTTTACAAACCAAAATGCAAGGACTCTCATTAGGTTTTCTACAGGGAAATCAGGCCAATAAATGATAAAAAATGCCAAGAAAAAATACAGAAGGAAAAAGAATAAAAAAACATAAAAAACGGACACAAAACGGGACAAAGAGGGGGAAAACCCCCCACGGTCGCAGACCCCTGCGATCCTGGCCCATGGTCGCCGGCGACCATGGAGCCCGGGATCGCCGGGATGGCCTCGGAAGCCCCATTTTTAGTCGTTTTTCGTGATTCAAAGCATCCGACCCCTGGGATTTTCCAAAATTCATACTTTTGAGACACCAAATCTTTTGACATCCGTCAAAATCACGGGTCAATCATCAAGAGTATCAAAATCAACATTGATCGCCAACCGGTCAACCAAAAAAGTGTGCTTTCTACCCGACCGATCGAGAAATCGACAGGACAGATGGCACCGACCCGCTGTTGGCAACCAATACCTGAAGTTACATGGTCATCCGATGTCGATCTACATGAAGATCCATCGATGATCATCGCCAGAAGAATCCCAAAAGACGCGGCACGGCCCGCGACTCTTCAACTGCTCGGCGACCAATTAATGCGATTAATTGACTAGCTTTATTATAGTCATTAATCCATTTCTTTGGACGGCCCAATCGGAAGCAAGCATCCGGGAGTTACAAGTCAATTGATTCATGGCATTTAACCCATGAAACTCCTCCCATCATGGCGATTAAAGGCGATTAAATGCCCTCAATCTCCTCCGGCCAATCAGAAGCCAAGAAAAAGGAGTTACAAAATAAAGGAATTAAATCCTGTAACTCCTCCCATTATGCGGCTTAATGACAATAAAAGCCCATAAACCCTCCTAAATGGCTTCCAAAAAGCCTATAAATAGGAGAGCATTCCAAGAAGAAAGGACAGCACGACAGACTGCAGAAAATCCGGAAATTCAGATAGAAAAAGGCATCAGAAATCTAAGAGAAAAAAAGAGAGAAAACTCTGCGGAAGTTCTATACCGACCACCGCTACAAGGTGACAAAAGTCCCTTGGGGGGGTACCCCCCCCCCCCCCCCCAAGGTCTTTGCCTTCTCCTTCTGCCTCCAATGGCTTAGACGTGGCTTTTCAGCCCGTCTACTTAGGCTTTTATTGGACATAGGACCTCCTTTTGGTCTTTGTCATCTAAAACCCTGAGGTTATAACCAAGCCAAGTGAATCAAGAGCATCCTCTGTTCTCATCTGCATGGATGATGGCGAAGTCCACATATGGCTTGCGACCGTCAATCTAAACGAGTCCCCCACAATCTCCTGAGAAGTTAGACCCTCCTTTTCTTGCTTTTCATTTTAGTTTGTATTTTTCCAAAAGAGACAAAAATCACAACTCTTGTCTTTCATTATTGATAAGAATTGTAAAATTGGCTATAAACGCAAAAAATCGGCTATAAACGCCAAAATCAGCTATAAATGCCAAAAAGTCGCCTTTTATGGCAAATCAAGAAAAATGTCTCTTTTCTTAAATAAATGTGCAATAGAAAACTCGAAAGAAGTTGATTTCCGTTTTACTTGCGAAGGTTGATCTCCGGATCACCACTTGCAATTCCAAGTAAAATAGAAAATCTGGCACACCCACACAAAAAAAAATGTTGATGCACGCCTCTTCCCCCCGGTTACGAAAGGGTCGGACCCAAACGGACTCCCACGTCCGCCGACCTCGGTAGAACCGAGCGATCGAAGCACTGTCCATCTGTTGGGATTGGTGTATGCCCTAAAGCCCACTAGTTGCATTCTCATCTTTTGTTACTGGATATTTACTGGTTATTTAATTGAAAGACTCTTTTATGCTTAAACATGTATATATGTATGGTTGTGTAAGGCCCATTGTTTCTAGTAAATGAATTAGGTGTGTAGTGTCTACACACAGATAGGTCTTATTCATGGACAACTGGAAACATCATATTTGTTCATAACTGAAAGATGGAGCTGGGCACTTCACCTTGGTAGAAGTTATAATGAGATACTCTCCTATATAGGGTGACATACCTAAGTCATGGGAGGCCTTTCCCGGATCTATCTCATTAGTGCATGTGTCATGCATTGAACAGGACCGTTATAGGTGTGATCTCTAAAATAGTACTATCACAGAAAAGAGATCAAGTCACCTCATGCTACTAAGTAACCGGTGCTCTTAATCTTGAGCATTTGTGGATGAACTGACGAAGTCAAGTTCTTGTACTTTAATTCACTATGGGTGAGATTCTATTCATGGGTCAACAGCTCTGTGTTTTGGGTACTCGGACTTGATCAGTTGGGACGTGCAGATGCAATATAGAATCTATGCCATCTGATGATGGAATAATCGTCCCCTTAGAATTATCCGATTAATCATCAAAATCTAAGATCTTAGCATATGGATGTTCCATATGGATATTGAACTTGTGGGTCGCTCCCTAGATCAAGAGAATGATATTCGAATGATGATTATGTTTAAGGATATGAAGTTCTAAGGTTTAGATGTAATCGGGAAGGTTGATAGTACATGTGATAACCTGACTCGATTATGGATGTTACATAGAGGGGCATTCAGGTCATTACACTTAGTAGGTCGAAGACAACCGTCATCTTATGACGAGCTTATATATTTGTCCTTGGAGTTCAACCATAACTCTCTAGTGGAATGAGTTAAGGTTAAAATGGTCTTAATGTTGCTATGGGTTTAGCATGGACATTTTGGTCATTTTGGGAGCCAATGGCAAATATGTCTTTTGGTCCCTTCTCTAGTCACTTACCAAGATTGGCATGGTTTCCTAAGATGTTTAGATAACATAAGGATGAACTATTTTAGTGGAAAAATAATTTTGAGTTTGAATTCAAATAGGCCTATGATGGCATACATGAATTTAACTCTAGATAAATTATATGTGGGCCATGGTGTGCATTGATATGTGGGATGTCCATAATAGGATTTCCATGGGTAAGGTTTCCAACTTTGAGTAGGACTCTACTTGGAAAGTTGGACTCCTATTTGGATTAGTATTCCTATGAGTTAGTTTCCTTTTTGGATTAGGAACTTAAAATTAGTAAGTGTTCTACAACTAGTATTACTAATTGTATGGAAAGTTCCTTTTGGTTTCCTTTTCTAATTAGAGTGTTTCTTAAAGGAAATAAGTCTTTCCTTTTTGGACATAAATTAGAATAAGGAGAGATAACTAAATAGGAAAGGCTTCCCATAGTTTCTATAAAAGGAGAATCATCCCCTTTGGACGTCCATAACAAGGAAGCTAAGAAGAATGCCTTTGCAAGTTTCACAACACACTTTGTGAAACAATTTGTGAGCACAAGGAGAGCCCCACACGTCCAGCCTTGGAAAGGTTCTCTTCTTGAGAGAAGAAAGCTTGAGGTCTGAGATTTTCCCTTAGAGAAATAGTTCTTAATACCTAGATTAAGATCCCACCATCTTAGCCAATCAGATTTGGAAGTGAGATAGAGGAGAAGATCAAAGGCAATACTAGTGCAGGAAAATTCCAGCAACTTGTTCGCAAATTGCAAGTCTGAGTTCGCGCCTTTGGATCTATTTTTCAGAGATTTGAAGTCTACAAATCTTCGAGGTAATAGTCTTCTATCGTCTCTATTAATTAGACACATGTTGGTCATGATTTAATGGAGTTTCTATGCGATTCTTTATGGCTGATTTCCGCTGCATAGTGCAGAAATCAGATTTTTTAAAATCTGTCATGCTTTGCATCAGCCATAGTAGTCTCTTTATGAGAAGTTTCAGATCTGAATCGCGATTTCTTTCAGTGGTATCAGAGCCACTCCATGTGAAATCATGATCCCATGTTGTGTGTAATTAATCCTAGATTGATTATGGGTATGGTGGCACCCTATTAAAGTTATGTTGTGATGCATGTTGTGTGCAAGTTTCATTAACATTGCTGGAATTTATTTTCCAGATTTGTTTAATGATGCACATAGTGAGTTTGCTTGCACTAACCTCTTTGTTTGCAGCCATGTATTGCATCCTTGATGGTTCGCATGATTGTTATGTGGATTTGGATGTTTTTTAGTTAGTTGGAAAGTGTACGATTGCGCGGTTAGCAATCATAGGAAGTTGTAAAGTTTCCTTAATTTATTCCAACTAGTCTTGATGTAAGCTTTCTTGAAAAGCATAGGAATCTCCAATGTAATTTTGGTTTTGTTTTTCATGGGTTTGCTTGTATAAATCAATTTATGGAAACGAGCAAGAAAAGGAAAGTTTCAAGACAAGAAGGTTGCAAGAAATTGGAGTCCTTGGAGATGAAGGAGTCAAGACTTCTAGATGCATGAGGAGTCCTAATTCGATTAGGATTTGAAATCCTAAGAGCAAGGAGCCATCAAGGAATGCATACTTTTATTTGCTTTTATATATGGAATGCATGGTTGAATGCTTTATATAATTGCTATAATTGTCACCTAGAAACATGGCCACCGTTAGGTCCTAAAATTGGCATCTTTATTGTATTAGATTGTTTTTAGTTTGGCAAATTATTTTAAACGGAACTTAGACCAGCACCTTCTATTTGTCTAAGGTTTAAAATTGGATAGGGTTTAGTTTATCTTGGTACCCTGGTTTCCAAAAGAGGCTAAACTAAAATCTAATTAGATGCTACCTATGGGTTTTCATAACCCAAGATAGGTTTTTGACTCTTTGAAGGGATTTGCTCAAATGTTTTAAAGCAAGGTTATTTAATTTTAAGATGACTTAAGTCATGAATTTAATAACCAAGTTTGCTAGATTTAAAAAGAGCTTTTTGAGTAAAACCAATGTAAAGGTCAAAAAGTATAAACCCTAGCGATAAATAATCAAGTGGGAGAGGGGTTTTAGGAAAGACCCCACGGCCTTCCATTTTCGGTTCATGTTACCTCATTAAAGTGTTAGTGGGAACGGCCATCCCTTCGGTGGAGTTCTTTAACTAAAGAATGCTTTGATGGGTTAATGGGTGAACTAATGTGAATATTCGTAATGAGGTGTTAGTAGGAGCGGCCATCCCTTCGGTGGAGTTCTTTACTAAAGATCACTTCTATAGAATGTCAATGAAGTGTTGGTGGGAGCGGCCATCCCTTCGGTGGAGCTCTTTTCTAAAGTTCACTTCTAGGAAGGATAAAAGTATCTTCCCTTCGGAAGACTTAATCATAGACATTCTGGAATTTCATAAGAGATGGTTATACACTTGACATAAGACGGTGATGACCTCTCCTTAGGAGTTAAGGGTTATTTGTCATATGAGGCCAAACCAATCAGTGATTGGACTACCACTGGATGTGTGTCCAGATAGTGATAATCCAAATAAGTCTGCCTTAATTCAACGTGACTGTAGGCTCGGCCATCCCTTCGATGGAGGGTCTATGAGGAGGTTGAAACACTGATACATTATAATTGGGGTTTGAATAATGTAAAAAGTTTTCGTGCTTTGTTTTTCCTTTCATAACAAGCACCATATGCATATTACATATATACTGCATGTCTAATTATAAACCGTTTTATATCCAGAAAGAGATGGGAAAAGACTCTTTTAGTCCGTTGATGTGCATTCTTCGTGAGAATAAACTGACTGGCCCTAACTACGTAGACTGGAAAAGAAATCTTGACATAGTACTCACAGCTGAGGAGTACAAGTATGTCTTGCTGGAAAACTGTCCCGAAATTGATGCTAATTCTACTGATGACCAGCGAGAGGCTGAGAAGAAATGGAAGAAAGCGAATAGCATGGCTTAAATGCTACATGCTCGCTTCCATGTCCAACGTGTTGCAAAACACAGCACGAGCAAATGGACACAGCCTATGAAATCAATGATGTCCTTGTCTGAGATGTTCGCAGACAAGAGCAGGCCAGCTAGGCAAGCTGCTATGAGGACCATCATGAATGCTAGGATGGCTGAGGGAACACCTGTCAGAGAGCATATGCTCAAGATGATAGATTGTTTCAATGAAGCTGAGATTCTAGGGGCTGAGATTGATGCAGGGAGTCAGACTGACATGATTCTCGAAACTCTGCCGGAATCTTTCAATCAGTTCAAGCTCAATTTCAATATGAGCAAGATGGACATGACTCTACCTGAGTTAATGAAAGAACTCCAGGCGGCAGAGGCTATCATGAAGCCCAAAGCCCAAGCTCATTTTTTCCAGTCTTCCTCTAAACTGAACCCGAAAGGGAAGAAGTCCAGAAGAAGCAGAATAAGGGAAAAGGGCAGAAAAAGGACAATGCTGGTAATAAGAAGGACAAGGGTACAGATGGAAAGCCCAAAGGGAAATGCTTCAAGTGTGGCCTGAAAGGTCATTGGAAGAAAGATTGTCCCAAGTTCCTAGCCTCAGTTAAGAAAGGTACATCTTTTTCATACTGCATTGAAACTTGTCTAGTGGTTGATTCTACTGACTCATGGATAGTAGACTCAGGAGCCACTAATCATATCTGCAATTCATTGCAGGGGTTTCAGATAATGCAGAGAATTGAGAAAGGAGAATTTGCCTTTAGAGTCGGAACTGGAGCTAAAGTTTGGGCAGTTGCAGTAGGAGTAGTTACCTTACATTTTCCATGTAATAGGATATTAGTTTTAAATAATGTTTTCTATGTTCCGGACATGAGGAAGAATTTAATTTCAGTTTCCAGATTGATTGAATTTAATTATTCAGTTTCTTTCCATTCTGGTATTGATATCAGTAGAGATGGAAATATTATATGTTCCGGTAGAATACATGACAACTTATTTTATATATATCCTGTTGCTCCTACACTGCATAATGTACAACAAGAAAGCTCAACTTCCCTTAAGAGGAAGGTATCTTCAATCAATGACACATATCTTTGGCACTTACGTTTGGGTCACATTAACCCAAAACGGATTCAGAGGTTGGTAGAAGATGGGCCCTTGAGCTCATTAGATTTCGAACCTTTTCCTCAGTGCGAATCTTGTCTCAAGGGAAAGATGACCAAACGGTCATTCTCTGGAAAGGGACTTAGGTCAAAGGAGTTGTTAGAATTGATTCACACTGATGTGTGTGGTCCTATGAACAAACCGGCTCGAGGAGGGTATGAGTATTACATCACCTTCACTGATGATTACTCTAGGTTTGGATATGTATACCTAATGCGACGCAAGTCTGAGGCGTTTGATAAGTTCAAACAATTCAAGGCTGAGGCGGAGCTACAACTAGGAAAACATATCAAAGCCCTTCGATCTGATCGAGGTGGGCGAGTACCTCCTGGGTGAGTTCAAGGAGTACCTCACACAACATGGGATTGTGTCTCAGTTGTCTGCACCGGGTACACCCCAGCAAAATGGTGTAGCGGAGAGAAGAAACCGTACCCTTCTTGATATGGTAAGGTCCATGATGAGTCATGCAACCCTACCTATATCTTTTTGGGGATATGCCTTAGAAGCAGCAGCATACATTTTAAATCTGGTACCATCTAAGTCAGTACCTAGGACACCACAAGAAATATGGACAGGTCGAAAACCTAGTTTAAATCATATCCACATTTGGGGTTGTCCAGCCTATGTACTGAATGATAAAGCTACCAAGCTAGAACCCAGATCGGAAATGTGCTACTTCATTGGGTATCCTAAGGGAACGAGAGGTGGCATCTTTTATCATCCAAAGGAGCAAAAAGTGCTCATCAGCACTCATGCTAGGTACTTGGAGGATGATTGCATGATGCACCAAGAGCTTAGTTGTAAAGAAACCCTTGAGGAGATTCTTCCGGAATCTCCTATAACATCTGTACCAGATCCTGAGGCAGTAGATGAACAAGATATTCCTTTAAACACTCCGGAGCCTCGTCGTAGTGGGAGAATTTCTAGACAGCCAGAAAGATATCTAGGAGTGTCTTTTAAGACAGACTCTGGAGATCTGGTTGAGGATCCTACTAGTTATGATGAAGCAGTAACGGATATAGATGCTGACATGTGGCAGCAAGCGATGAAGTCTGAAATGGATTCTTTGTATTCCAATCAAGTCTGGGAACTTGTAGATGCACCTGAAGGGATCAAACCCATAGGGTGCAAGTGGATCTACAAGAGAAAGAGAGGAGTGGATGGGAAGGTGGAAACCTTCAAAGCAAGACTGGTGGCGAAAGGATATACTCAGAAAGAGGGCATCGATTATGAGGAAACCTTTTCACTAGTGGCTATGCTTAAGTCCATAAGGATTCTCTTGGCCATCGCATGTCATTATGACTACGAGATATGGCAGATGGATGTCAAGACAGCTTTTCTTAATGGAAGTCTTGACGAATGCATCTATATGATGCAACCAGAGGGCTTCATTGCTAGTGGCCAAGATAACATGGTTTGTAAACTTAAGAAGTCCATCTATGGACTTAAGCAAGCATCTAGAGCATGGAACATCAAGTTTAATCAGGCAGTCAAATCCTTTGGCTTTGATCAAAACATTGATGAACCATGTGTGTATAAGAAAGGAAATGGGAAAGCAGTTGCATTTTTGGTTCTATATGTAGATGACATATTACTCATAGGAAATGATGTAGGTTTATTGTCATCCACAAAGGTTTGGTTATCCTCTCAATTTCAGATGAAGGATTTGGGTGAGGCCAGCTATATCTTAGGGATCAAGCTTTTGCGTGATCGCAAGAATAAGATGTTAGCCCTATCCCAATCTTCTTATATTGAGAAGATATTGGTCAAGTTTAACATGCATGACTCCAAGAAGGGCCTCCTACCTTCTAGACATGGAGTACCACTGTCCCGAGATCAATGTCCAAAGACATTTGAAGAGATAGAGACCATGAGGAGAGTTCCATATGCATCCGCTGTTGGAAGCCTCATGTATGCTATGTTATGTACTAGACCAGATATTTGCTTTGTCGTTGGCATGGTTAGCAGATATCAGTCAAACCCCGGACCTATGCATTGGACAGCAGTTAAGCATATATTCAAGTATCTTCGGAGAACGAAAGACTATATGCTAACCTTTCGAGCAGATGATCTAACGCCATTGGCGTATACAGACTCTGATTTCCAATCTGATAGTGATGCCAGAAAGTCTACCTCAGGGTACGTCTTTACTTTGTCAGGAGGGGCTATATCATGGAGAAGTGTCAAGCAATCCTGTATAGCTGATTCTACCATGGAAGCAGAGTATGTGGCGGCATCGGAAGCTGCGAAGGAAGCGGTATGGCTCAGAAAATTCCTGTTGGAATTGGGAGTTGTTCCTGCAGTGCATAAACCGATTGTCATGTACTGCGATAACACTGGTGCTGTAGCACAGTGCAAAGAGCCCAGGAATCACAAGAAAGGCAAGCACATTCAGAGAAAGTACCACTTGATCCGGGAATTCATTCAGGATGGAGAGATAGTGGTGGAGCATATTGCTTCAGCAAATAACTTAGCTGACCCATTCACTAAGACTCTTACTGAGAAAGTCTTCACTTCTCATGTTGAGTCTATGGGTGTTAGGTTAGGAAGCAGTGATCTTTAGTGCAAGTGGGAGTTTGTTGGGATTGGTGTATGCCCTAAAGCCCACTAGTTGCATTCTCATCTTTTGTTACTGGATATTTACTGGTTATTTAATTGAAAGACTCTTTTATGCTTAAACATGTATATATGTATGGTTGTGTAAGGCCCATTGTTTCTAGTAAATGAATTAGGTGTGTAGTGTCTACACACAGATAGGTCTTATTCATGGACAACTGGAAACATCATATTTGTTCATAACTGAAAGATGGAGCTGGGCACTTCACCTTGGTAGAAGTTATAATGAGATACTCTCCTATATAGGGTGACATACCTAAGTCATGGGAGGCCTTTCCCGGATCTATCTCATTAGTGCATGTGTCATGCATTGAACAGGACCGTTGTAGGTGTGATCTCTAGAATAGTACTATCACAGAAAAGAGATCAAGTCACCTCATGCTACTAAGTAACCGGTGCTCTTAATCTTGAGCATTTGTGGATGAACTGACGAAGTCAAGTTCTTGTACTTTAATTCACTATGGGTGAGATTCTATTCATGGGTCAACAGCTCTGTGTTTTGGGTACTCGGACTTGATCAGTTGGGACGTGCAGATGCAATATAGAATCTATGCCATCTGATGATGGAATAATCGTCCCCTTAGAATTATCCGATTAATCATCAAAATCTAAGATCTTAGTATATGGATGTTCCATATGGATATTGAACTTGTGGGTCGCTCCCTAGATCAAGAGAATGATATTCGAATGATGATTATGTTTAAGGATATGAAGTTCTAAGGTTTAGATGTAATCGGGAAGGTTGATAGTACATGTGATAACCTGACTCGATTATGGATGTTACATAGAGGGGCATTCAGGTCATTACACTTAGTAGGTCGAAGACAACCGTCATCTTATGACGAGCTTATATATTTGTCCTTGGAGTTCAACCATAACTCTCTAGTGGAATGAGTTAAGGTTAAAATGGTCTTAATGTTGCTATGGGTTTAGCATGGACATTTTGGTCATTTTGGGAGCCAATGGCAAATATGTCTTTTGGTCCCTTCTCTAGTCACTTACCAAGATTGGCATGGTTTCCTAAGATGTTTAGATAACATAAGGATGAACTATTTTAGTGGAAAAATAATTTTGAGTTTGAATTCAAATAGGCCTATGATGGCATACATGAATTTAACTCTAGATAAATTATATGTGGGCCATGGTGTGCATTGATATGTGGGATGTCCATAATAGGATTTCCATGGGTAAGGTTTCCAACTTTGAGTAGGACTCTACTTGGAAAGTTGGACTCCTATTTGGATTAGTATTCCTATGAGTTAGTTTCCTTTTTGGATTAGGAACTTAAAATTAGTAAGTGTTCTACAACTAGTATTACTAATTGTATGGAAAGTTCCTTTTGGTTTCCTTTTCTAATTAGAGTGTTTCTTAAAGGAAATAAGTCTTTCCTTTTTGGACATAAATTAGAATAAGGAGAGATAAATAAATAGGAAAGGCTTCCCATAGTTTCTATAAAAGGAGAATCATCCCCTTTGGACGTCCATAACAAGGAAGCTAAGAAGAATGCCTTTGCAAGTTTCACAACACACTTTGTGAAACAATTTGTGAGCACAAGGAGAGCCCCACACGTCCAGCCTTGGAAAGGTTCTCTTCTTGAGAGAAGAAAGCTTGAGGTCTGAGATTTTCCCTTAGAGAAATAGTTCTTAATACCTAGATTAAGATCCCACCATCTTAGCCAATCAGATTTGGAAGTGAGATAGAGGAGAAGATCAAAGGCAATACTAGTGCAGGAAAATTCCAGCAACTTGTTTGCAAATTGCAAGTCTGAGTTCGCGCCTTTGGATCTATTTTTTCAGAGATTTGAAGTCTACAAATCTTCGAGGTAATAGTCTTCTATCATCTCTATTAATTAGACACATGTTGGTCATGATTTAATGGAGTTTCTATGCGATTCTTTATGGCTGATTTCCGCTGCATAGTGCAGAAATCAGATTTTTTAAAATCTGTCATGCTTTGCATCAGCCATAGTAGTCTCTTTATGAGAAGTTTCAGATCTGAATCGCGATTTCTTTCACCATCAATTCCATTACGGCAATTGATCAGTGCGGGTTCGGGTTGTGAAGGATGATGGTGACGACAGTTGTGTGAGGACGTGGGAATGGTTTGGTAAGATGGGTTTAGGGTTTTTATTTCGGTGGTCCAGGGTGTCTGCTGGGTGGATTTGGTTTCGGCAGGGGTATGTGAAATGGGTGGATTTTTTCTTTTTTTTTGGTTTGACGGGAGGAAGGTAGCAGGGATGGGAATATGGGTAACACGCCAACGATCGGGGATCGTTGGGCTCTGATACCAATTGATGCAGGCCCTAGGATTAGGGCTTACGTAGGAAGTGCTAAAAGCACAATGGGTGCCGAAGCACGTGTCCTAAGACACAATCAATCTCCGAAGAGACAATAAACGAGGACACACCTCAATGGGAGAACCCAATTTCATTAATCAACTCTGAGAAATAATTCTCTACAATGCCATATAAATAGGAAAACACAACTTAGGCCCTAAGAAACCTAATTAAAATAGGAAACCAAATAAATAGGAAACCTAATCCTAAATACAACTCATCAAATAAAACTATTAAGTAATAATAATTAAATAAGTCCTAAATCTAAGTGGGCCCTACACATATGGCCATGAGGTCTATGCTGCATCAGTGAAGGTAATTGGAGAGATAGGAATAGAGGGGTACCTCGAATCGGCGATCCGAACGGAACGGCGATCAAAGACTGGATCTCTGCTCTGATACCAATTGAAGCAGCGCGGGGAAGGGAGGTAGCCAACGGGCTATTCTCCAACTCAAAAGGCTTAGGGATAGGGATCCATGAGATCAAACTTGTCTTGGTCTCACACCACAGACACACAATCAAGAGAAAACTCAATAGAAAATTTTATTAAATCAATGCATTGTCCCTAAAGAGGGATTACAATCCTTTATATAGATTTATACTCTAACCTATTCTTGGAAACAACTCTAATCAAAAGAAGCACTAAATCAAATAAGAGAAACTTTCTAATTAATCTCATAATTATTCCTAAAATCCAGCTTATACTAAAAATAAAACTATTGCATGATTTGAAGATCTTTTTATGGGCTTGGGCCCAATGGGCTACCAGACCAAGGATCGGGCCTGCATCTGTAGTGGAATTGATGTTGAGATTTGATTATTTGCCAAAAGAAGCCTACTTGAATTCATTTTTTTCAATTCTCTGTAGAGCTGGTAGGGTTGCGAGGCATATTTCTTGTTGTCAGTTCTTTTGGAAAAGGGTTTCTTCCCCAGTGTGTACAGTTACAATCCCATACTTTTGGGTTTATGCAAGTCCGATCAAAGTGCTGTGGCAATGGCTTTTTTGAAGAAGAGAGGTCTCACTTGCAATGTGTACACATATACAGGACTGGTGTATGGGTTCTGTCAAGAAGGGTTGTATGAAGTAGCTTATTGGGTTTTAAATAAGATGCAGAATGATGGGTGTAAGCCTACTGTTGTTACGTACACAATGGTTATCAAATTTCTTTGTCAGGATGGAAAGGTTAAAGAGGCTAATGTACTTTGGATGCAATGGAGAAAGAAGGCTGTAGTCCAGATTTAGTCACGTGTAATATAATGCTTTGTGCACTTTGTTGTCATAACATGATCTTAGAGGCAAGTGAGTTCATTCGTCTTATGGATGGAAAAGGTTTTTGTTTGGGTGTATTTACTTGTAGTGCTTTCCTTGGAGGTTTTCTAAAGGCAGGCCATCCCAGATATGTAAATGAACTTTTAAATGATATTCTCGCCAAAGGCTGTAATGTGGATGCAGCCATTTGCAACATCTACTTTCATGGTCTATGCCAGGAAAATCGATCAAGAGAAGTGTTCTCCCTGGTGAAGGATATGACAGAGAAGGGTTTCGTTCCAAGTAATGTAACTTATAATACGATATTGAATGGATTTTGCTTGGAGAAAGATATGTACACCGCATTGGAGCTTTTTGATCTTTTTGAAAGGGTTGGAAATGGGCCTGATCCGGTTTCCTTCAATACAATTATGTCGGCAGCTTGCAAGCAGAGAAACCCTTTGATGATCCGGAGGATCTGGTATCGCATGGAACATGAAGGCATAAAGCTTGATGTGGTTGGTGTGTGGGGAGGTTTCCGGAACACAGGATTAAGCTAATCACAGCCATCAGATGAGACTAAGCACTCTCACGTGCCATCCGCGTGCCATCCACGTGGCACCAAACTCACCTCGGCTAGCAGGGCGGAGGCCTCGGCCGGAGCCAAGCAGCTCCAGGCCGCTAGCGCCGAGCTCGACTACCCTATGTGCCCATCTCGGCTGAGAGCTCCACCCCGGCTGAAGGAGCCGGGACGAAAGCCGAGGCACGAAAGAACTTCCACTCGCACCCCTCATCCCCCACGTCATCAGGCACGTGGAGGAATAGGGGGGCGAGCCAGTGAGACAGGTGCGACATCCAGCCGTCCACAATCTTCGCCAGATCACTGACATGGCGGCATCCAGCGGCTGAAGCCACATCATGGCAAGGCCCGAGGGCGGATCCGATGGTACCCCAACCGTCAAAGGCGCCCAACACGATCTGGCCCAACATGACGCGCATTTAATGCAACGTGGGCTGATCCGACTGGCATTAAATGCGGAGTGGGCTGGATTGGACCGCATTAATTGCAACGTGGGCTGATCATGACTTCCCAGTCGAATCATGAGACCCATGCCAAGATATCGTCCAAGATATCTTCCTAATCATCTATAAATATAACTGCATTTCACATGTAAGGTACGCACAATACAACCCACAGAGCTGTTACTCTGCCTCTCTTCTTCCTCTCCTTCCATTGTTCCAGTTCATTCAATGACTTTGGCATCGGAGAGCTTTGCGCCGCCCAGGCCAGGGTCCTCTGACCGTTTGCTCTTCTCTTTCAGGCTTTCGGATGGTACCCAGTCATCACCATCGTTGGATAAGTCCTCTAAGGCTCCCCAATTATTGTGGGCCATTATTTTCTACACCTACAATTGGGGCCGTCTGTGGGAAAGTAATATCCCAACCTTCCCAACTTTCTCAACCTCAATCTCTCAGAAGCCATGCCTCCGAAAGCAAGGAAAGGCGGAGAATCCTCGAGAGCAGCGCTCGAGCTGCCACCACCGTCGACGGACGTCCCTCCCCAAGGGCGTTCCCGAACGGTGCATGGCGCATCTGCAGGCGAAGGCCGCTTAGGCTCGCAGCTTTTCGTCGAGGTCCCCCTCCAAGAAGGACTCGAGACCTCGTTCTCAGCAGACGAAGTTACGCCACCCCGACGCAACGAGCGTCGGCATGAGCGCCCTCGCAAGGATAAAGCCGTTGCCGTGGAAGAAGCGCGTCGAGTTCAACCTCCTGCCACTGGAGGAGACGTCGCAGCTCAAAATGCTCTCCTCCAGAAGCAGGAGCGGCTGATCCGCGAGCTCCAGCAGCAACTGAGAGCAGCGCAGACTGCCTCGTTGAGGCAAGTCTCTGATCCTCAAGGAAAGAAGAAGGACGCCCCCAGCAGGGCAGCCCAGCCTCCTCGCGAAGATCTCAGAAACCATCTGGACCACAAGCGGAGCCAGATCCATGACGAAGGCTCTAGCAACAGCCGAAGTCATCATAGCCGCGATGGCCGAGCCCACAGCCATCACAGCCCGAACCACTCCAAGGGAAAGTCAAGAGCCCAGACTCCGGAAAAGGACGATGAGCAAGAGCGATTTGACAAGCGCGTCAGGTTGGCTCTTCAGCGCAACCTGGACGTGCCGGACCAGAAGCAAATCTGTGGCCACACTGATCTAGGGGCCTCGCCCTTCACGAGGGATATCGAGCGCACCCCCTTGCCCAAAAGGTTCTCCGTCCCGTGGTTCGTCCCCTACGACGGACTGTCCGACCCATCCGCTCACCTTCGTCACTTTTCCCAGAAGATGTCCATCTGGGGAAACGAGGGTCACCTTAACTGCAAGATCTTCTCCTCCAGTCTGGGTGACCTCCCTCTGAAGTGGTTTTGCGCCCTCCCAGAGGAGTCGATTTTGAGCTGGAAGGAGCTCCAGCTCTCCTTTCTGAAAAAGTTCCAAGCTTACAGTGCCGTCCCCAAGAAAGAAGGGGACCTTCTCGCCCTGAGAATGAAGCAGGGTGAGACCCTCGCCAAGTTCGCCCGACGATTCTGGGCGGTTTACAGCCAGATCGAGGGCACTAGGGAAGAGATAGCAATCTACGCCTTCCAACATGCCCTGATCCCCGGCCACGACCTCCGGAAGGACTTGGTCGGAGACCCCCCAGAGTCCATGCCAGAGCTGATGTCCCGGATAAAGCGCTTTGTCGCCCGGGAGGAAGATGAAATCCAGGCTCGGGAAGAGGATGGAAGACCGGAGCCCGAGCAGAAGAGCAACCAGCCTCGACAGAGAGGCGGGGGGCCCTTTCAGAAGCAAGAGCCCAAGCAGGCCTGGTCCGCCAGTTCGGCGAAGCCTACGTCGTCCCGATCTGGGGGCACCTGGAGGCCCAAACCTCCCACCAGCGCCGGTCAGAGCGTCAACGTCGTCTTCAAGGAGCCGACGTACCGTATCCTGGGCAAGATAAGGACTAAGCCGTTCTTCCAGTGGCCTCCGCCCTTGAAGAATGAGCCCACCACCGACAGCCGAAGCAAGTTCTATTGCTCCTATCACAGGGGTAAGGGGCACAAGACCGAGGATTGCAATTCTCTGAAGTGGTACCTGGAGAAGCTAGCCAGCGAGGGCCACATTCCAGAGTTCGTCAAGGCAGATGATGCCGGCGGCAGCGAGGGCCGAGCTCACCAGAGCGCGGCTCGGGAGCCAGACAGTGAGGATTCCGAGAAGATCATTAACGTGATCCATCTGGCATCCTCAGTTCCTTCTCCCTCGTCTCGTGGAGGCTCGCAGGCCCGTGCCGAGGCCAGGCGAGCGTCGCACGGGAAGGAGGTGATGAAAGCCGAGCTCGCACCGGCATCCAAGAGAGCCCGCCGGGACCGTCGTTCTCAGATAAGGATCTAGAGGGAATCCAGCTCCCTCACAACGACCCCCTGCTCCTCACAATGAAGCTGAGAGACTTCACCGTGAAGAGGATCCTCGTCGACTCCGGCAGCTCTTCCGAGGTCCTCTACTACGACTGCTTCAAGAAGATGAAACTCTCAGAAGCAGACCTCACGGAGGTCCGTGCACCCCTACTAGGGTTGTCCGCCACGCCAGTCTACCCCAAGGGTAGGATCACCCTGGAGACCCGGGTCGGCGGAGCCTCCGTGTTGGCCGACTTCCTGGTCGTGGACGCCCCTTCTCCCTACAACGTCATCTTGGGCAGAACGTGGCTCCACAAGTTGGAAGCAGTCCCTTCTTCCCTCCACCAGAAACTGAAGTTCGTCCTCGAGAACAAGGAGGGCAAGATGGAAGTGGTCACAGTGGAGGGAGACCAGCAGCAGGCTAGGCAGTGCATGCTGGCCGCGGTCCCAGCAGTGAAGGAGTCAGAGCGCGTCAACCTCGCCGAATTCGAGAAAGGCCTAGACAAAATCGGCCGAGATCCTGAGAAGAAAAGCATCGAGGACCTGGCCGAGGTCAGGCTAAACTCGGCAGACCCAGATAGATTCTTTCTGTTCGGCACCCAGCTGCCCGACGAAGAAAGAGCCGAGCTCTCAAGGTTCCTGATGCAGAACGTCGACGTCTTTGCTTGGAGCCCAAGTGAAATGCCTTGGGTCGACCCTGAGGTCATGTGCCACAAGTTAAACGTGGACCCCAACCACAAACCGGTAGTACAAAGGGCCCGGAGGACAAGGCTGCAGCAGACAGATGCGGTCGTCGAAGAGATCGACAACCTGCTCAAGGCAGGAGCCATCCGGGAAGTCCAGTACCCGGTCTGGCTGGCCAACACAGTGGTGGTCAAGAAGAAAACTGGTAAATGGAGGGTGTGCGTGGACTTCACGGACTTGAACAGGGCCTGCCCTAAAGACAGTTTCCCCCTTCCAAAAATTGACCAACTGATCGACGCCACCGCTGGACACGACCGAATGAGCTTCCTCGACGCCTACAGAGGCTACCACCAGATTCCACTATTCGAGCCTGATGAGGAGAAAACGTCATTCATAACCCCCCGCGGCACTTACTGTTATAAGGTGATGCCCTTCGGGCTAAAGAACGCGGGGGCGACCTATCAGCGCCTCGTGACAAAGATGTTCCAGGCTCAGCTCGGCCGAACAGTAGAGGTGTACATTGAGGACATGGTCGTCAAATCAGTGCACTCCAGCGACCACCTGGCGGATCTGGGCCAAGTCTTCGACATCCTTCGCGTGTACAAGCTCAAGCTAAATGCTTCCAAGTGCGCCTTCGGCGTAGCCTCTGGCAAGTTCCTCGGCAGCTTGGTGACGCGGAGGGGGATAGAGGCTAATCCGGACCAGATCACCGCAATCCAGGGCATTCAGAGCCCCTCTACCACGAAAGAAGTCCAGAAGCTTACGGGAATGGCTGCAGCACTCAATCGCTTCATTAGCCGGTCATCAGATAAGTGCAGGCCTTTCTTTCAGCTTCTAAAGAAAAATTTGAAATTCTAGTGGACCCCTGAGTGCGATCAGGCATTGGCCGCGCTCAAAACTTATTTGATGTCACCACCCTTACTCTCCACCCCAACTCTGGGGGAGATTTTGTATTTATATCTTGCGGTCTCGGATCACGCAGTGAGCTCCGTCCTCATCAGGGAGGACGAGGGAATTCAAAAACCAATTTACTATACGAGCAAGACCCTGCTCGATGCCGAGACCAGGTACCTTTTGTTGGAGAAGCTTGCGTTGGCCCTCGTCAGTGCCTCCCGCAAGCTCTCCCATTATTTCCAATCCCACGCCATTGTGGTGATCACGGAGCATCCACTCCGTTCAATATTCAAGAAGGCTGACTTTTCAGGGCGAATATCAAAGTGGGTAGTTGAACTGGGGCAGTATGATATACAGTACCGTCCCCAAATTCTGGCAGACTTCATCGTTGAGTTCGTCTCGCCCAATTCAGCTCCAACCCAGCCCGGAACGGCACTGGGGGGCACAGGGCACGAGCCAGAACTGACTGAGGTCGAACAGCCTCCCACCTCGGCATGGAAGATCTTTGTCGACGGGTCATCCACCTCCAAGAGAGCTGGTGCCGGCATAGTCCTCCAATCGCCAGAGGGTGTGGTCATAGAGCAGGCTTTCACCCTGGACTTCATAGCGACAAACAATGAGGCAGAGTATGAAGCGCTAATAGCAGGGTTGAACAGCGCCCAAATCCTCGAAGCCTAACACCTGGTGATCTTTAGCGATTCTCAACTGGTAACTAGCCAGCTCGCTGGAGACTACCAGGCCAGGGACGACAGGATGACGGCCTATTTAGCCCTTCCGAAAAAACTGCTGTCTCATTTCCAGAAAGCCGAGGTCAGGCAAATATCCCGAGATACCAATACGCACGCAAATGCGCTTGCGAACCTGGCCTCCGCCGTCGAAGCAGGGAAGAAAAGGACCATCGAGGTTGGGTCAGTATCAAGGTCAAGCTTGGAACTCCATTCATCTCGGCTTGTCCTCTGTGCTGATCTCGGCCCAAGCTGGATGGATCCAATCGTCGCCTACTTGAAGGATGACCAGCTCCCTGAGGACAAGACTGAAGCTCACCAGATTAGACTCAAGGCAGCTCGATTCTGGCTCTCTCCCGAAGGCAAACTCTACAGGAAATCCTTCACAGGTCCATACCTCCAGTGCGTCCATCCGAGCAAAGTGGATGACTTCCTGTATGAGATCCACGAAGGAATCTGCGGCAGTCACATAGGAGGCCAATCACTGGCTTACAGAGCAATAAGCCAGGGTTACTGGTGGCCTTACATGCAGAAGGACATGCAGGTGTACGCCAGGAAGTGCGAGAAGTGCCAGAAGTTCTCCCACTCTCTCCACCAGCCAGCACAAGATCTGAGTCCACTCACTAGCCCATGGCCCTTCGCTCAATGGGGCCTGGACATCGTGGGGCCTTTTCACCGAGCTCCAGGAAACAAGAGATGGCTGATAGTCGCTACAGACTACTTCACAAAGTGGATAGAACCTGAACCGTTGTCCTCAATCACGGACAGGGACTCCAGGAACTTCGTTTGGAAAAACATCCTAACGAGGTTCGGCATCCCCGGACCCTGATTTCGGACAACGGGACTCAGTTCGACTCCGAGTCCTTCAGAGACTTCTGCCAAGAGCACGGTATCAGAAACCATTACTCCACTCCGGCATATCCACAGAGTAATGGCCAGGCAGAAATCTCTAACAAAGTGATCCTGGACGGCCTGAAGAAGCGACTGGACAAGGCAAAGGGAAGATGGACAGAAGAGCTTCCGAGCGTGCTATGGGCATACAGAACAACTCCAAGGAGGTCCACCTCGGCAACACCTTTCTCTCTGGCCTACGGGATGGAGGCGGTCATTCCTTTAGAGATCGGCCTTCTCACCCTGAGGACAGAGCTGGTCGACCAAGGCCGAAATGACACGAACCTGGCAATGGAGCTGGAGCTGGCAGACGAGCGACGAGAAGCAGCAGCCCTGCGACTAACCGACTATCAGCAGCGGTTAGCCAGGGCATACAATCAAAACGTCAGAGAAAGAAGATTCTCCGTGGGAGAGCTGGTTCTAAAGAAGGCCCTGCCAGCTGACAAAGAACCAAATGAAGGGAAGCTGGCTCCGAACTGGCATAGCCCATTCAGGGTGGTCTCACTAGCAGGGAAATCAGCCTACAAGCTCGAAGACTTAGAAGGCAAGCCACTGCCGAGACCGTGGAATGCATCCCACCTAAAGAAATTCTATTTCTAAAGATGTAATGAATCCCGAATCAATGAAAGCAGCTTTTCGCCCTGTCATCAATCTGTCGTCTCTCTTTCACTGACTCCGGCAACTCCAAGGGTTCGTAGCCCTGGAAGGAGGCCTCGAGTTCGAACACTCGGCCGAATTCCTAAAGTCAGGGTTTTATCCCACTCTCCAAGGGTTCGTAGCCCTGGAAGGAGGCCTCGAGTTCGAACACTCGGCCGAATTCCTAAAGTCAGGTTTTATCCCACTCTCCAAGGGTTCGTAGCTCTGGAAGGAGGCCTCGAGTTCGAACACTCGGCCGAATTCCTAAAGTCAGGGTTTTATCCCACTCTCCAAGGGTTCGTAGCCCTGGAAGGAGGCCTCGAGTTCGAACACTCGGCCGAATTCCTAAAGTCAGGGTTTTATCCCACTCTCCAAGGGTTCTTAGCCCTGGAAGGAGGCCTCGAGTTCGAACACTCGGCCGAATTCCTAAAGTCAGGGTTTCATCCCACTCTCCAAGGGTTCGTAGCCCTGGAAGGAGGCCTCGAGTTCGAACACTCGGCCGAATTCCTAAAGTCAGGGTTTCATCCCACTCTCCAAGGGTTCGTAGCCCTGGAAGGAGGCCTCGAGTTCGAACACTCAGCCGAATTCCTAAAATCAGGGTTTATACACCCCTCAAAGACCGTTGCCGAACTCATGCTCACATAGCCGAGACCAGCGGTATTCTGGATCCACCTCGGCGCACAAGCAGTTCGTCTCGGCCAAAGCCAGCCATTTCGGCCAGAGACAGTTTTTAAGAAAGAACTGTGCAAGCACTGAAGCACGAAAAGGCAGCACAAAAACACAAATATTCCAAGACAGTGCAAGGAAAGTAAAAGAGAAGACACAAAGCACTGCATACAATTCAAGTGACCGCAAAATTCTTCCTTTTTATTCATTGCAAACTGCTTCATTACAAGAGTTATAGAACAGAAAAGAAAAATACAGAAAGGAGGATCGCAGTCCTCTAAAAGCAGAAAATAAAGCGAAATACTGGGAGACTCTGATCTTCACCGACTCTTCAGGCTGCAGGCTCGAAGACGCCGGTTCGTTGCCTGGAGGTTCTAAGGGATCCTGAATTTCACACAGCTCTACAACATGCTATGGTTGGTCAGACCAAAGCATTCAGGATCCCCTCTAGTTCGGAGGCCCTGGACATCGCTGAGCTCTTCAACACCCTCCGGTCAGTGAGACCAAAATTTGAAGAGCCCCCAGGTCCAGCAGGCCTCAACTCCACCCTTAGTCTGGCGATCCTGACACGGCGCAAGGGGCTCGCAGGGAGCTCGATGTGACCCAGGACCCTGCAGGATCACCAGACGCCAAGGGCCCGACCATCCCGCAGTTCCAGAGGATTCCCCTGCAACCTGACCAGGGACGATCGGCCATGAACCCGCGTTCAGAGAGCGCGTGGTCCACAGGGAGTTCCTTCAGAGGGCAAGCAGACCACGACGGGCTTCCCCCCTTGGAGAAAGCCGTCCACAGGCGCAGGGGTTCCCCCCGGATCAACTGCTTCTGAACACCCACTGGGCATGGCTCCTACGTCTATGTGATTTAAACTGTCCTAAGTTCTGTTCCTTTTCTCCTCCCATGGCGAGCCTATTGCCCCTACTTATAGGAAGAAGAAGGGCTCAATCTCCGAAGGAAGTTAAGGGGCGAAGCCTCCCACGCGTTACATGGGATGCACGCCTTCCTCCCTGTTGACCAGCGATTCCAATGACGCCACGTGGAGGCGTCCGCCCGTTTCCCTCATCGGCCGTAACACCATGTTTACTGCTATTTATGATCTCCAGAATACGGAGAATCGGCACAGATAGTTATGCAGACCGTTTGACTCTCCCTACCTCGAGGGTCATGCGTCACAGTAAAGGCATTCAATGCTATTCAATATGACATCCAAAAACAAAAGAGAGAAAACATCCAAGTAAAGAAGCCCGTTTTTCATTGATAGCAGAAAGTATTACAAGGCAGAAAGCAAAAATATTACAGATAAAAGACCACGCGAAGTGAGATGAGCAAGGCTACTGTGGTTTCGGCGACTCCACCAGGTCGATCACCATATCTGCTGAACCAATGGCTTCGGCCGAAACCGTGACCTTGCTTGGAGCGTCGCTGGCAGAAGGGGCTTCAACCAGTACCTCAGCCGAAGCAGGGGCAGAGGAGGCCTCACCTTGGGGCACGGCCGAAGCGTCGCTGGCAACCGGGGCATCGCTAAGGGCCGGGGCAGCTGGAGCATCGTCTGGAGCAGGAGCGACTGCAGGAGCTTCGTCAGGGGCACTTCCAGCCGCAGGAGCAGAGCTCGGCTCAGGAGTCGGGTCCGAGTACTTCGGCAGGTCCCGATAGACAGGGTGGTCTTCGGGAACCCCCGCACGTCTCAGTGCGGCCAGGCATCCTTCCTCGAACAGAATGGAGGTGATCTCCTCCACCTGCTTCTCGTATAGCTCCGTGGCATGGCCCACCCCCTTTTAGAAAGCAGATTGGGCCTCGGACAGAAGGGAGGCCTTCTCCTTTTCCAGCTCGGCGTTCGCCATTTTCAGCTTCTCCCTTTCAGCGCGCCCGGCCAGCACCTCCCCGCGCAGCTTCGTCCCCTCGGCCGCCGATTCAGCCTTCGATCTGGCCAGTTCCGACTCCAGCTCGGCGGTCCTCTTGTTTCTCGCCCAGACCTCGCCCTTCAAATGATTAGCTCTCGACGTGAGCTCGGCAACATCAGTCAGAGCCGACGCCAGCCGAGCAGACTCTTCAGCGCTGGCCTTCTTCAGCCCCTCCATTCCCTTCCGCTGCTCTTCCAGCTCCTTCTTCAGCTTATCCCTCTCGGACTCCAGCTGAGTGACCCGTGCGGTGTTCCTGTCACTCCGTCCCACCACGGTCAGGAGCCTCTGCACATTCTGCAAATGGAGAAAGATGGGTCAAGCTGGGGCAGTCGAGCCAAATTACTTGAAGAAAAACGCTGAAAACGCTTACCAGAAGGTTAGCCTGAATCGCTAAGACCATCAGGCTCTCGTTGTCGAACCTCTCGTGCGTCTCCATGTCCCGCGACAGAGCGCAGACCTTGGCGAGAGCTCCAATGACGTCGGCATTCCCCAGCAGCCGATCCTCGACGCTCAGAGGCTTACCGGGCTGCGTTTCCATCCTCGGCCTCCATGGCGCTGGGGTAGTTCGGGGTCCGGAGGACGATCCAGACCCTTGCCCCGCCGAGATGGTGAGCTCGCGGGCCGTCCCGTCGGTCAACTTGCTGGCCGGCACGCTCTTCTCAGCTGGTGCACTCTTCTCAGCCGGTGCACTCTTTTCAGTTGGAGCCTTGACTCCGGGGGCCCGCGCAGGGGTTTTGCCCTTCGGAGGCTGTTCAGCCCCCAAGTCCTTCTCCCCCGCCTTGGACTTCTTCCTGGGCGGGGACCCCTCCTTCGAGCGATCCGGCGAGCGTCGCCGAACTCCCCCGCTCGGAGCAGGGGCAGGAGCAGAAGAAGCGCCAGCACCCCCCGAGCCTGAAGCTGAGCGGGTACTGGCAGATGATGGTGCCCCAGAAGATGAGGACCTCAGCCTGAACTTGGCCGCCAGGTCCTTCACAACTGGCTCCCTTGAGCTTCCCTCCATGCCTTCTTCTCTATCGGAAGAATAAGCGTCCACAATCTGCGTCAGGTTTGGTGGCTCCGAACTAGAAGTGGACGCCTCGGCACCAGACGCAGCTCGGCTCGCAGCGGGATCGGTCAAAGGGATCCCGGCAGGCACTGCAACGGAGACGGTAGGACGATCAGGGTGCGCCTCGTCCACCTCGTCTACTCCGGTTCTCCTGTAGTGGCCACGATACCTCGGCGTGTAACCGAGCAGCTTCCACGCCGACCTGGTCTCGTGCCCCTTGTACTCTCAACCTTGTTGATGTCGTCGGCGTTCCTCCTCCAGCCTTCACTCGCAGCTCGGCGTCGCCTCGCGCCTGCCTCTGCACAACAAACAGTTAGAGTGGGCTTCATCGAGATCAAGCAAAGCAGGTAAGAGAAAAGGAGCGGTGTTTACTTGGGACAGTCCCGGGGCGACGTGGGACCATCAGCCTCCTGCTCTCGCCAGCGCCGAACTCCCAGTCCCCCGACACACAGAAGAAAGCTTCCTCGGCATTCTTACTCGAATCCTCCAAGGCCAGGACGAAGCCCCTTCGCTGCGGCTTCACCCGGAGATAATATTTTCCTTCCCCAGCCTTGCAGATATCGTAGGTGTCCTCGATATCGTGGACACCTAGGTCGGTCCCCAGAATCTCATTCAGTTTTGCCGTGCCCATGATGACCTTATAGCCATTAGGCATCAGCTGGCACGGGGTAAAGGACCAGCTACTGAGGCAAGCCCTAAGCAAGGGGTGCAGAGGAAATCTGACCCCGCCCTCGATCACGAAGATCAGAGGGAACGGCATCCAGCCGCAGGACCAGCGCATCGTGGCATAGTCGACGGAGTCAGCCGGTTTGAGGAGGACTCCCTCCGGAATACTGTAAGCAACCCTAAATCTGGCTATGCCCTCTTCAGTATCTAGATCGAACCTAGGGGTGCCCATGTCTAAAGAAGGGGTGACAGCAAAAGCTAAACCCTAAAAGTCGCGAAACCCCAAAGAAAAGCTAGACAGAGGCACGAAGCAACATACAGAGACAAAGGGGCAACTCAAGAACAGGTCCGAGCACGTCCTATGGTCGTCCTCGCTAGAAAGATCTCGAGCAGCAGAGCAGAAATCAAAGACGAAGACGAAGGCGAAAGGAAATCAGAAACAAGAAAGGAAGATGGCAGCCCTATTTATGAAAAGGGAACCCTCGGCGCGCTCTTCTTTCGAAATTTGAAAGGACGGATTTCGCGATCCGCGCCCGTTCCATCAATGAGACAGCGCGACCAGGGAAGAGGCTACGCGTGTGGCCATCGATTCGCCTCCCAGGACAGATAGGACAGAGCATTTACTGCTTCAGAAAAGTTGAAATGACACTAAGCAAATGATCGCCGCATCCCCAGACGAGTTTTCTAGCTTCCGACCACTAAAGGCTAGGACGCTTAAAAGGTCAAAAGCTAGGGGGCAATTGTGTGGGGTGATTTCCGGAACACAGGATTAAGCTAATCACAGCCATCAGATGAGACTAAGCACTCTCACGTGCCATCCGCGTGCCATCCACGTGGCACCAAACTCACCTCGGCTAGCAGGGCGGAGGCCTCGGCCGAAGTCAAGTAGCTCCAGGCTGCTAGCGCCGAGCTCGACTACCCCATGTGCCCATCTTGGCTGAGAGCTCCACCCCGGCTGAAGGAGCCAGGACGAAAGCCGAGGCACGAAAGAACTTCCACTCGCACCCCTCATCCCCCACGTCATCAGGCACGTGGAGGAATAGGGGGGCGAGCCAGTGAGACAGGTGCGACATCCAGCCATCCACAATCTTCGCCAGATATCTGACATGGCGGCATCCAGCGGCTGAAGCCACATCAGGGCAAGGCCCGAGGGCGGATCCGATGGTACCCCAACCGTCAAAGGCGCCCAACACGATCTGGCCCAACGTGACGCGCATTTAATGCAACGTGGGCTGATCCGACTGGCATTAAATGCGGAGTGGGCTGGATTGGACCGCATTAATTGCAACGTGGGCTGATCATGACTTCCCAGTCGAATCATGAGACCCATGCCAAGATATCGTCCAAGATATCTTCCTAATCATCTATAAATATAACTGCATTTCACATGTAAGGTACGCACAATACAACCCACAGAGCTGTTACTCGCCTCTCTTCTTCCTCTCCTTCCATTGTTCCAGTTCATTCACTGACTTTGGCATCGGAGAGCCTTGCGCCACCCAGGCCAGGGTCCTCTGACCGTTTGCTCTTCTTTCAGGCTTTCGGATGGTACCCAGTCATCACCATCGTTGGATAAGTCCTCTAAGGCTCCCCAGTTATTGTGGGTCATGTGTAATCCGGGCCCACAGTTAATTGCAAATAACTCCACTATATAAATGCAATTGAACTCCAGTCTTAGGAATATTACATAGAAGACCCTAAACTTCCTCATTACCACAAGTAGACCCCTCTATCAATATCCATGGATCAATTGGACCTGTCTTCCAAAATAGATCCATATCTTATTATCCTTGAGTCCCAATTAATTATAATGATCAATAGGTACCTTTCCAATTAACTCTTAATCGGAATGGGTGCGCACTTACCAATGATAAATCCATTAATTGGCACAAGGGGATATTAGAGATAGATTCCATCTTGACTATTGAATGTTCCCACAGCTCTACTACCACGTACCCAAATCACCGAGGTGTTGACCTACAGTTGGCCTCACTCATTGGTGACTCAAAGCAAATGAATAGATAGAAACTTGAGTTCATTAATGTCTCAGGATTGAGAGCCTATTGCTAGGGAATTATGAGAGCAGACCTTAAAATAAAGACAGTGTTTATAAGGTGCTTCTCATGATCCTTCAATACATCCAATGTACCAGCACTATGATCCAGAATCTTCCATTCTGATGATCGAGACAAATCACACTATCTCATAGTGATCAAAGTGCTGCAACCTTGTCAGTATGAGATGTCCAGTCTCATCACTGGTTGTGAAGATATTTAAGTATAAGATTTGTCACACATGTCTCCCGTATGTGGATCTCATCCATACACATGTGTTACATCTAATATACTTGTGGACCCCGGTTCATCTCATGAACCATCATGTCATTCGTATTCGTTATGTGCAAGTATATAATAAATCACCATTTATCTCATGAAAAGAAATCATGAATATACTGATAAATAAAGAAATTAATCAATTTATTATATCATCTACTGGATTGAGTCCATAAAACTAACAGCTTTACCACTCGTCTCTAAGAATGTGAACAAAAGAGACCTGGGACCTATTTAGGAAATCCTCCAACCCATCTAATGAATCAACCAAGGCAGCTTGCTTTACCACTTGTCTCTAAGAATGTGAACAAAAGAGACCTGGGACCTGTTTAGGAAATCGTCCAACCCATCTAATGAATCAACCAAGGCAGCTTGCTTTACCACTAGCCCAAACTATCACACATGTGGAATTTCATTCCGTAATAAGTGGTAAGAGATCAACTCATGGATGAAAATATCGGCCGCTACGTAGCGTAGCGGCCGATATATCGGCCGTAGCGGTGGCCACCGCCACGCTACGGCCGATTTATCGCCTATCACACCCGTAGCGGCCGCTACGTCCGCTACGGGGCCGCTACGAGGCCGCTACGGGCCGCTACGGACCGCTACGGGGCCGCTACGGGGTGAGAAAATTTTTTTTTCAAACTTTTTTAAAATGCATGATAATACTTAATTCTTTTATTCTTCTTTCCAAATAACATTTCTACACAATTCTTCTACCCTTTTATGTTTAAAAGAACACCAAAAAGCACAGGATCTCGCCGAATTATAGTCGATACAGAGAGTTCTTCTTAAGAATTCTTCTCTAAGTACATCCTATTAGACACCCCCTTTGGTAGATGTATTTTTTTCTCTAGGTACTCCTAAGTCTTGACTTCATGACGTTTTTTCTTTTATGAGCCTTTCATTAGTTTCTAAGTTAGCATAACTAAACAACATGAACACATGTGAAAAAAATTATCATTATTATTATTTTCTATTTATATAGCGATACAGGACCTCATACAATGAGGGGACCGCTACGCCCCCTTTTCTTATTTACTTTTGCAAAAGAACCACATATTCTTTCATTTTACAATTTTCTGGATTTTCTGGAATTTTTTCAGATTTTTTGGGCGATTTTTTCAAATCGCACCGCTACGCCGCTACGTATCCCCGCTACGCTACGTATCGCCCGCATCGTAGCGGTTTGGCGGCGGGCCGCTACGCCCCCCGCTACCGCTATTTTCATCCTTGGATCAACTTAACCATTTCCCATGCTCTAGGGAGCATTGGAAATTTGGAATCCCAAATCAGAAAGACCCACTTCGCCCAGACTTCCCACCATATTCAGGCTAGACTTTCAGGTTGAACATTCCATCATGTGGAGGGGCCAAAAAAGGACATATAAAACAAAAAATGTGATGGTTGTCAATTAACTCTAGCCAACACCACTCCTGAAGCACAGATTATATCCAACTGAAAGACTAGAGGCTACCACACATGAGATCACTCAATTTTGAATTTGCAGAAAAAGGATATCCAAGTTGGATGACAGATTCTCTTGAAGGGTATTTCTGATAAGAAGGCCTAAGACAGAAATAAAGACAATCCTAGGGCGACGTACCTTAAAGTAAAAAATGGGCATTTGTAGAAGAGCAGTTGACCCAAAATAATAATAAACATGATTCACCACATACTGGACACTTTATCTCCTAGAAAACTGTAATCTAGAGAAATAAAGCATAATCCTGCAAAAATCAAAATGAGTCGCACTCTTCCAGGTTTCTTTCAACATACTGGACCTTCTCAAAAGCCTGCTGAACGGCCGGATTAGAAGATCTAGAAGATCGACGAGGTACGCTGTAGCAGGCTCTTTACCCTTGTTCGCTCTGGAGGAACCACCTGAAAAGGATGGAAAAGAAAAAGATCAAACATCAAAATGACAGAATCTCGCTAAAAAAAAATCTGGCGAAATTTTGACATGATGACGGGGCAATTCCGAAGAAAAGGAACTATCCCGAAAGAAATAGAAAGCTTGAAGATGGGCTCAACATCGCTGCGAGCTCCGAAACTCCAAACTTTCGAAACCTAAAAGTCTCCGCAAATCAGGAAGGGCTCAACATCACTGCGAGCTCCAAGTTCCCAAATTTGCAAACACTTTCAGGTATGCAATCACATCATGCCACAAATTTAATTTACAAATTAAAGGCATGCATGAACATCTAGATTTGCGAAAAAAAAATGCATTATCATGATGAGAAAAAAAAAAGAAAAGAAACTTCTCTAAAAAAAAAAAAGAGGGGAAAGAAAACAAAAAAAAAGAGAAAGAAAAAACTCTCTCAAAAAAAAAAGGGGAGAAAAAAAAAAAAAGAGAAAAAAAAGAAAAAAAAAAACGGGCTGGCCCACAGGCCACGTGGCCGTACGGCCAGAACCGAACGGATCTGTCCGTACGGCCCACACAATAAAAAAAAAAAAAAAAAAAAAAAAAAAAGAAAAAAAAGCAAAAAAAAAAAAAACACGTGTAAAAAAAAAAGGGAGGCAAACACGTGAACAAAAAAAAAAAAGAAGAAAAAAGAAAAGAAACAAAAAAAAAAAAGAGAAAGAACTTTTTTTTCCTACAAATGAAGTTTTCTTAAAAAGAAAAAAGAAGAACTTACTTGAAGCCATTGATGGAGAAGAAGAAGAAAACTCTTGAAGATCTGAAGAAGAAAAATCTTGGTCTTGAAGCCCTCTTGAGATTATTGCAAAAGAAAGTAGTAAGAGCAAGAGATCCAACCTTCTCCTTGCTTTTATAGAGGAGAGCAAACCAAAGAAGGAAAGAAGAAAGAGGTAAGTGTTACTAATTAGTAACCTTACCAAAAGAAAGATTCTTTCCCAAAAGAAAGATATCTTGAGATATCCTATCCCAAAATAAAGGGATCTTGAGAGATTTTCTCCTAAAATCAATCTATGACGGATTCTTTCCCAAAAGAAAGATATCTTGAGATATCCTATCCCAAATAAAGGGATATTGAGAGATTTTCTCCTAAAATCAATCTATGACGGATTCTTTCCCAAAAGAAGATATCTTGAGATATCCTATCCCAAAATAAAGGGATATTGAGAGATTTTCTCCTAAAATCAATCTATGACGGATTCTTTCCCAAAAGAAAGATATCTTGAGATATTCTATCCCAAAAATAAAGGGATCATGAGAGATTTCTCCAAGTAAAGATATTCTTAGATATTCTCTATCCAAATGAGAGATTTTTGGATATTCTTACAAAAATGACACCATATGAGATCTAAGCCATTTTCAAAAGCTTAAGGTCCATGGGTTAGCCCATATGAGCCAGGTTTGACCACCTAGGCACAACAAAAAAAAAAAAAAAAAAAAAAAAAAAAAAAAGAAAGAAAAATTTTGGGCTTTTAGTCAAAGAGAAATCCCTCTTACCAAGAGCATACAAAAATGGTTCCATGCCTCTTTTGAGTTGATTGGACCATACAAAAGAAAATTCCAAGCCCCATGAGCTTCCAAAAATCAAACCATCCAGCCTCATCTACCAAATTGAGCCAAATCTTGAAATTGACATTTCACAAAAATCAAACCAAAACCTGGTCCCCTAACCTGCCACATACAGCCTGTTAGGTCACAAGACCAAAACCAAAAACCAAAACCTGATCCCCTAACTTGCCACATACAGCCTGTTAGGTCACAAGATCAAGACCAAAATTGATCCCCCAACATTCCACATACAGCTTGTTGGGTCACACGATCAAACCAAACCCGACCCCCTAACCTGCCATATATAGCCTGTTAGGTCACAAGGTCAAAACCCAAATCCACATCCCTGATGTCATCTTCAAACTTTGCCTCGACATGGTACGTGATCCCTTTCACTACCATAAAATTCCCCTGGAAGCTCAAAAGGCTACAAATACCAAAAAGAAAGATTGCTCAAAGACTCTTGGTCAAGTCACAGGCTCTCCTTCAAAAAATCTCTCGAGGCACATCGACTACAAAAGTTAAGCAACTCGCCGCTGTACCTCGAGGGGGCATTTGTTGACACCAAAAAATGTCACTTTGCCTTTTCAAGATCCAAAGAGCTACATGAAGTCGCAACCTGCCATAAATAGGCAATGCTGCTTCCAAAAATCAAATCTTGTCAGAATCAAACAAAAACTGCAAGATTCATCCAGACAGCCAAAAGAGGAGTACACAAGAAGTTTCAAGCCATTTCAAGATCATTTGGCCTAACTTCGCTTCTCCGACAGCCAAATCAAGCCTCTCGGTGGTAAAGCTCTCCGGGACCATGGTTTCCAAGACAGAACCTATGGATCATCTTAAAATGACTCCAATAGGTTCCCTGTCAAATTTCAAGTCAATCGGACATCGGTTGACCGCACATCAAACCGCGACATCTTCATCGCGACAAAAAGCAAGTCTACAGGTGATAGGACCCCAAACGGCTTCAAAACTCAAACAAAAGCCTATGGTTGGTCTTATTTATTGCTCAGCAGGCTTCACACCAAATTTCAGGTCATTCCGACATCGTTTGACCCAGTTTCAGCTTCTGACGGGAAATCGGCAACTCTGCGCGACAAAGTCTTCGGCTTTCTCAGGAAATTGGAAACTTTGCAAAATAAAATGCAAGGATTCTCATCAGGTTTCCTACAAAGAAATCAGGCCAATAAATGATCAAAATGTCAAAGAAAAGTACAGAAGAAAAAAAAAATCAAAAAAGAGCAAAAACGGACGCAAAAACGGGACCAAAAAGGGGGAAAACCCCCCCAGGGTCGCAGACCCCTGCGACCCTGGGCCAGGGTCGCCGGCGACCATGGACCCCGGGGTCGCCGGGAAAGCCCCGGAAACCCCGGTTTTCGCCGTTTTTTCGCGATTCGAGGGGTCCAGCCTCTGGTACTTTCCAAAATTCATGCTTTTGAGACACCAAGTCCTCTGATATCCTCCAAAACACGGGTAAATCATCAAGAGTATCAAAGACAGTATTGATCGCCACCCGGTCAACCAAAAAAAAGTGTGCTTTCCACCCGACCGATCGAGAAATCGACAGGACAGATGGCACCGACCCGCTGTTGGCAACAAACACCTGAAATTACATGGTCATCTGATGTCGATCTACATGAAGATCCATCGATAATCATCGACAGAAGAATTCCAAAAGACGTGGCACGGCCCGCGACTCTTCAGCTGCTCGGCGACCACTTAATGCGATTAATTGACTAGCTTTATTACAGTCATTAATCCATTTCTTTGGACGGCCCAATCAGAAGCAAGCATTTGGGAGTTACAAGTCAAGAGATTCATGGCATTTAACCCATGAAACTCCTCCCATCATGGCGATTAAAGGCGATTAAATGCCCTCAATCTCCTCCGGCCAATCAGAAGCCAAGAAAAAGGAGTTACAAAATAAACAATTCAATTTTGTAACTCCTCCCATTATGTGGCTTAATGACATTAAAAGCCCATAAGCTCTCCTAAATGGCTACCAAGAGCCTATAAATAGGAGAGCACTCCAAAGGAATCCAGATCGGAAAAAAGAGACAGACACACAGACAGAGAGAAGCACAGAAATCCAGAGAAAGGAAAAAGAGAGAAAACTCTGCGGAAATTCTACACCGGCCACCACAACAAGGTGACAAAAGTCCCTTGGGGGGTACCCCCCCCAAGGTCCTTGCCTTCTCCTCCTGCCTCCAATGGCTTAGATGTGGCTTTTCAGCCCGTCTACTCGTTTTTTTATTGGACATAGGACCTTCCTTTGGTCTTTGTCTTCTAAAAACCCGAGGTTATAGCCAAGCCAAGTGAATCAAATAGCATCCTCTGTTCTCATCTGCATGGATGATGGCGAAGCCCACATATGGCTTGCGACCGTCAATCTAAACGAGTCCTCCACAATCTCCTGAGAAGTTAGATCCTCCTTTTCTTGCTTTTCATTGTAGTTTGTATTTTTTTAAAAGAGACAAAAATCACAATTCTTGTCTTTCATTATTGATAAGGATTGTAAATCGGCTATAAACGCCAAAGTCGGCTATAAACGCCAAAAATCGGCTATAAACGCCAAAATCGGCTATAAATGCCAAAAAAATCGCCTTTCACGGCAAATCAAAAAAATGTCTCTTTTTTTAAATATATGTGCAATGGAAAACTTGAAAGAAGTTGATTTCCTTTTTACTTGCGAAGGTTGATCTCTGGATCACCACTTGCAATTCCAAGTAAAAATAGAAAATCTGGCACACCCACAAAAAAAGAAATGTTGATGCACGCCCCTGCCCCCCGGTTGCGAAAGGGTCGGACCAAAAGGACTCCCACGTCCGCCGACCTCGGTAGAACCAAGCAGGAGCGCGGTCCATCAGTGTTTGAGTTGTTGCATTTGATGTCTTGTTAATACCCCACCTTTTCCTTTTCTTTTCTCCCCCTTATGAACGAGCGATTTATGTTATTTGCCTATATGGATTGGAATGCTCATATGGGTCCTTCGGTTTTTGATTGATTATGCTTTCCCATGGCTTAATTCGGGGTTTTATTTGTATATTTAGCATTTGAGTTGATGTATTTGATGTTTTCTTAAGCCCCCATCCCACTCTTTTTTTTTTTTCTGTTTGCTGCCATTATCTATTCTAATGATACTTATATTTGGAGTTTCTGATGTGTGCTTTCTTCGTTAGCTGATGGCTCAGTGATTTTTTATCTGGGTATTTTGACTGTCTTCTGCTATAGCTAATGGCTGTTTAATTTTTCATTTAGGTATTTTGGCCTTTTCAGGTATTGCATTTTCTTTTTGGGAGTTTTCACCCTTCTTTTGCTTTTAAGAATTGTGTTCTTATATTATAGGTATGAAAGGCACTAAGGATCGAAGGGTTTCCAATGCCACCAGACTCTCCCAACCTCGTCACGATTCCGCCAATCCCACCCTCTTCTTCATCGCCGATCCCGTCCCTCTCTTCTTCGTCATCTCTTCTCCCTCCTCCCCCGCTGCTTCCCCCCCCCCCTTCTAAACCAACCTCCTCCGCTCTTGCCAGTTTTTCAAATTCCTCCTTCTCCCGCCCATTTCCCCTCAAGCTCCTCGTCGACCCAACCCTCTTCTTCTTCTCCGTCAACTCTCCTTCCTCCTCCCTCATTGCTTTCCCCCTCCCCTCCCCCACTTTTAAACCAACCCCCCTCTTCACTCCTGCCAGTTTTTCAAATTCATTCATCTCCCGCCCATTTTCCCACCAGGCCAGCCCCTTCAGCTGCGGTCCGGCCAACCCACTTCCCCCCTTGGACTTCCAGACCTCCTCCTCCAAACCCCCCATCTCTTCCCCCAACCAAGCCTCTTCACCACTCTGCCTCCTTCCCCTATCCCCCCCTCCTGACCCCTCTGCCTTCCCTCCCTTACCATCCGCAATTCCCCCTACTCCCAGCCTCTCCTCTGGCACACCTATTTTCCCCCCTTCTTCCTTTGCAAACCTCTTTGCTTTTCCACAGCCTTCCTTCCACCCTCCAAGCTATCCCCCTACCACCTGGACTAATGGTAGACCGACCTTATCCATCCCCCAAACTGTGCTATCCGCAGTAAGGAATCCTTCAATTTCTCTGTCATAGGCAAATTTGCAGGTAAACGCCCCTCCCTAGAATGGGTTGAAGAGAAGGCCAAATTCTGGGCCCTTTCCAGACCTTGCTTGGTTTCCCTTACCATCAAAGGCCACTTCATCTTCCGCTTTAACTCACCCGAAGATAAAGCCTTCATTCTGGGCCTCTCCCCTCTGTCCTTAGACAGGAAGAAAATCTTCTTCCAACCCTGGTCCCCTGGTCAGGATGAATCAGTTTGGCCCTCCTTTTCCCCTGTATGGGTGAGACTTTCAGGGCTGCCTTACCACTGCTGGAGCCAGCACATCATTTTCTCCATAGCCAACTCCATTGGCCAACCAATCAAGCTAGATGCAATTACCTCCTCACAAAGAATTCTAACTTTTGCCAGGGTCCAGGTCAATATTGACCTCTCCAAACCTAAACCCAAAACCATCCTTGTAGACTTGCAGGGTGAAGGGGAATTGGAAATTGCAGTTTCCTATGAACATTGCCCTTGCCCTCTCTGCTTTCAATCAGGCCACTCCTCTCAAAATTGCCATCTAGCTCCTCAGCCCAGCAACCACTCCTTAGGCCTGTTTCCCCCCCTTTTCACTCCCCCCCCCCCAACCCCCCCCTAGCCCAATTCAGCCCCTGCCTACCCATTCCCCCCCTCTTCAGTCTCCCCTGCCTTTCACCCATTCCCCCCCTCTTCAGTCTCAGTTTCCCCCCCCCCTCTCTCAACCAACCCTCCTTGGCTCCCCCAACCATCACTGTTCCTCCCCTCTCTCCTCCTTCCTCTGCAACCAACCGCCTCCCCCCTCCTCAGCTACTACCACCATCACTTCCTGCCCCCCTCTTCTCCTCAGCCTTTTCTATCACTTCATCATCCCAAATCCTCAATGACTTTAGCTAGTCCTCCCAGTAAGTCTCTTTCTAAGGCTAACACTCTCACCCTTTCCTCTTCCAACCTTCCCTCAATGACCTACCCTCTGAAGTAGTCTCTGTCATCCTTAAAGAAACCTCTCCTCCAACCATTGACTTATCCAATCCCTTTGACATTCTTGATAAATGTTCCCTTTTAGACCCCACCTCCAATCCAAACCTCTTTGGTCGCAATCTTCAGGCTCTCTCTGAAGATGCTCCCCCTCCAGGCTTTCATCATCCTTCAGACACCCCTCTGGCCAACCCTCCTTCACCCCCTCCAGCCGAACTCCTCAGGCTGCGAACCTTGGGACTACTCCTGCAGGCCCTTCCAAGCACCACTCCAAAGGCAAAGGGAAATCCAAATGCCCAGTCTCTGGTCCAATCACTAGGAGGTCTAGAAGTAAGTTCACCTCCCCCCCCTCCTAACCATGTTAAAGATCCTTTACTGGAACTGTAGGGGAATAGCCAACTCCCCTACCATCAGAGCCTTGGCTAACCTGATCCGCTCCCATCTCCCTGACTTTATTTTCATCTCTGAACCAATGTCTAGCTTCTCGTCCACCAATTCTCTTGGTCTGCTTAATCTGGGTTTTGACACTTTCCACTCAAACCATCAATCTTTAGCTACCCCAAATCTTTGGTGCTTCTCAAAATCTTCCCATCACCTCACTACCTCTGTCCTCAATGTTTCATCCCAGCACCTAACTCTTCTCCTTCATAACCCAACCTCTGGTCACTCTTCCCTTATCACAGGAGTCTATGGATCCACCAACCATACTCTTAGGAAAGACCTTTGGAAAGTATTAATTGACACCTCCCAAACCTCCCTTCCCTGGTGTGTCCTAGGTGACTTTAACGCCATTCTCTCCCACAATGAGAAGCTCAGTCTCCGCCAAGCCTCCCCCTCCACCCTCAAGGACTTCCAGTCGACGGTGTTTCAAGCTGGCCTCTCTGATACCCTCTACTCAGGTAGCAAATTCACTTGGTCCAACAATAGGCAAGGCCTCTCCTATGTAGCAGCAAGACTCGACAGAGCTCTAGTGAACTCTCACTGGCTGGACTGTTACCCTGACCCTCTGCTTCTTCACCTCCCTAGGATCTCCTCTGACCACAGTCCTATCCTTCTCACCCATTCCAACCTCCCCCCAGCCCCTAAAGCCCCCTTCAAGTTTGAGAATAAATGGCTCCTCCACCCTTCCTTCCTTGATGTTGTTGCTTCCAGCTGGGCTACTCCCATTGCTGGGAATCCCCAGTTCATCCTAGCCCAGCAGCTCAAAGCTCTTAAACAATCCTTGAAAATCTGGAACAAGGCCACCTATGGCCACATCCACCAAAACATTCTGTCTGCGGAAGCTTCTGTCCTAAGGTGCCAACAGAACTTTGACTCCTCCCCTTCGGACTCTCTTAGGAATGACCTTCTGGCAGCAAAGCTAGTCTCCATGAAGCTCTAAAAGCCCAAGAAATTCACTGGAAACAGAGATCCAGGAACTCTTGGCTCAAGGAGGGAGACTTGAACACTAAGTTCTTCCACCAATCTGCAAAAGCCAGGAGTTCTTTCAATAGAATCAACCACATCACTGTCAATGGCAATCAAACTGATGATCCCTCCATCATCCAAGCTCAAGCAGTAGACTTCTTCTCCAACCTCTACAAACCTCATGATGGCCAGCTTCACCAAATCTCTTTCAATCTGATAGCCCCAAGGTAACAGACCTGGAAAACACTACCCTTGTTTCTATCCCTGCTGACTCCGAGATCAAAGAGGCAGTCTTTGCCCTCAAAAGAAACAGTTCTCCAGGCCCAGATGGCTTCAATGGCGCTTTCTTCACAGCAGCTTGGGGCATTATAGGACCTTCAGTAACCTCAGCAGTGCAGCACTTCTTTCAATCCAAGAGAATCCTCAAAGCCTCTAATACTTCTTCCTTGCTCTCATCCCCAAAACCAACTCCCCTGCCACCTTTGCTGATTACAGACCTATTAGCCTGCTGAACTTCTCCTACAAAATCATATCCAAAATCCTATCTTCCAGACTAACCAAGCTCCTACCAAAATTGATATCCTCCTATCAAGCAGCTTTCATCCAAGGCAGATCAATCCATCACCATGCAGCCTTGACCTTCGAGCTATTCCAGAAGCTCAACTCCAAGCTCAGTAAAGGCTCCCTTTGCCTCAAGCTAGACATTTCCAAAGCTTTTGATAAGCTCAATTGGCAATTCCTTTTCTCTGCCCTCAGGTTTTTCAACTTCTCTGAAGACTGGATCTCCCTCATGCGAGAATGTATTTGCACAACCAGATGCTCTGTTTTGATCAACCGAACCCCTCATGGTTTTTTCAGCTCCCACTGTGGTCTTCGACAAGGCGACCCACTATCACCTTACCTGTTTATCCTTGCAGAGGAAATTCTCAGCCTTCATCTCCACAACCTTCAATCTCAAAGGACCATCCTTCCCCTATCCTCAGTTCCCTCCACCCCTTGCCACCTCCTCTATGCGGATGACATTATCATCTTCATGAAAGGCACCACCTCAGGAGTCCTAGCTATTCAAGACCTGCTGGAGCTGTACCAATCCTCCTCTGGCCAGCAAATCAACCTTCGCAAGAGTCAGCTTTTCATTGGCAAATGTGGGACTCGTAGGAAGTCCAGAATCTGCTCTATCCTTGGTCTGCAGCAGTGCCAGCTCAGCTAAAATATTTGGGATTTCCTATAGTTTTCGGCACTCCGAAGCAAGCTCACTTCCTCCCTCTGCTGGATTCCATTCTAGCAAGGCTGTCAGCTTGGAAAGCCAAATTTCTCTCTTTTGCAGGTAGACTGATCCTCATTAAGCACGTACTCTCCTGCATCCCATTACACACAGCCTCCATACTTCCTCTCCCTGTCTCTATATGTAAAGCCATTGAAAGATTGATGAGAAGGTTCCTATGGTCTGGCAGTGCTCCCTCCTCTAAGTTCAACCACGTCAATTGGTCCCAAGTGACCCTCCCAAAGTCAGAAGGAGGCCTCGGCATCAGAAGGATCAGCGAAGTCAACAATGCAGCTTTCATCAAGTTGGGCTGGCAGGCTTCCACCATGAACACCATCTGGTCTGCTTGGTTCAGGAATCGTTACTTCAAGCTCAGCAGCATCTGGGACCCTGCAAATACCATCTATGGCTCCTGCATTTGGAAAAAAGTTCGTCGTCTTGCTCATCTTCTTCACCAGGGCAGTGCCTGGGCCTTTGGCAATGGCAAAGACATCAACCTCTGGCATGATACATGGTGTGGAGACAGACCTCTCTCTGCAGTCTTCCCCAATTTGCACTTTCCTCTGGACCAAAGGCTGGCCTCTCTCTTCCACTCTGGCTCTTGGCATATCCCCCTGAATCTGCCAACTCCTGTTCAAGACCTGCTCGATAATGCACTTCTTACCTCTCTCCCAACCACGCTACTAGAGACAATCTCTACTGGAGAGAGTCTGCTGATGGCCAGCTTTCCCTGAAAACAGCCTGGAATTAATCAGACAGAGAGGCATCATCCTCAATTGGCCTTCTCTCATTTGGAACGGTATCTCCCTTCCCAGAGTCAGCTGTTTTGGTTGGAGACTAATGCTTAACAGAACACCCTCTGATTCGCGTCTGCAGCAAATTGGCTTCTCCTTAGCTTCGAGGTGCAGTCTCTGTCTCAGCGGAGAAGACTCAACCAGCCACCTTTTCTTCTCCTGCCCTTTTGCTCTTTCTCTCTGGCAATGGCTGCTGCTTCCTCAAATGCTTTGCACCCGACCTCATGCTCTGCCTCTTCTATTTGGCATGCTCTGTCGACAGGTAATGACTCAGCTGGGAGGTCTTCATGGCAGCAGTCTTTCTCTCAGTTCTTCATACCATATGGAAGGCAAGAAATGCAGCTCTTTTTGATGACCATCATCCTTCCCTTAATCAGATTTACTTAATCTGCATGATGATCTGGGTATCTCTCTGAAAAGGATCTCAAAACCTTTTGCCAGCCACCAACTTACCTCCCTCTTCAGACTTTTGAATATTCCTGTAAATCTCAATTACAATTGAATACCCCCTGACTTTTGTATCTTCTCAGGGTCTTTTGGTTTTTCTTCTCTTGTATTTTCCCTTTCTTTGAGGCTTTCTTGGCCTCTGTATTCTTTCTTCTCTCTCATTAATACAATTACCCTTTAAACAAAAAAAAAGGTATGAGGTAGAGTGTCAAGTTGATTTATCTTCAAATTTCTGTTTTATTCTCCGTCTGGGTTTTCAAGATTTTTGCAAGAATCAGCTTTTCTTCTTTTGGAAATATCTATTGTATTTGATGATTGGGTTTATGCTTTTCTGTTTCTAGTGCCAACTTGTATGGCATCTCTTCCTCTGGGCNGTAGCATCTTTCCGGATTTCCAATGGCTCGTGACTGAGTACATGCAGTGGATCGGGGACGTACTTCTTTAACATTTACACATGAAAGACATTGTGTACGCTGGAGAGTTCGGGCAGTAAGGCTAACCTGTATGCCACAGTGCCAATTTTGCTCACAATATCATATGGCCCAATATATCTCCTGGATAATTTGCCCTTCTACCCAAATCTCAGCGTTCCCCTAGTCGATGACACCTTCAAGAAAACCCTATCTCCTTCTTTGAACTGTAAGTCCCTTCTGTGAGAGTCTGCATAGCTTTTCTGCTTACTTTGGGCTACCTTCAGACGTTCTTGAATCAACTTGACCTTGTCACTTGTCTCACTCACTATAGCCGGTCCATGAAAACTGTTGTAAGACCCCGACCCCCAATTTTTGGGTTTAGTGTTATTTTAATTGTGGTTTTGCTTTTTGAGTAAGATTAGTAGCGGGTTTGACTTGGTTTTTGAATTTGATAGATTTTTCTTAACTTTGGAGATTTTAAGGACTGTTGAGTTTTGTTTGACCCGGCCTTTGTGAAGTGTATTTTTGTGATAAATTATTTTTTATTTCTAAAAACTCTATTTTTTTTATTCCTTTTGACTCACTTTATCGATCTCAACAACTTTCATGTTTTATCCGTTTGGATTTGAGACTCAAAAATTGCGTTTTTCGAGAAAAAGGGAAAAAATGACATTTTACACTAAATCTGTACCTGAATTTCAAAATTTTCAGAAATTGGGGAAAATATATTTTTTAAAAACTAGATATTTCAACGATCGATTTTGTCTTCTTCGTCGATCTCGTCCGGGGCCCGCAAGACCATGTTTTAGCCATTTTAAGTTTAAGCTGAATGGGGCCCATTTTCAAGCTACTTAAGTCATCTCCTTCCTCTCTCTCTTCCATTTTTCATTTTCCTGCACCTTCTTGACCTAGAGCTGGGAGGAGAATATCCATTTTCCCTCATCTTCTTCCTCTTGTTTGATCTAGCTAGAGAGCTCCGTTTTCAAATCTAAGACCGCCATTCTTTTCCTCTCATCTCAAGCTTTCGATTGCTACCATTTTCTTGGAGATTCCAGCTGATTTTCTACTCCATCTTTCTCCTTGCTTCTTGTTTGGACAGCCATAGGTAAGAGCTTGAACCCATCTCTTTCATGGAGTTCCTTTAGCTCTCAAAGAGCCCCTTTCCCTAACTTTCAAACCCATTTTCGAAATGGGGGTTTTTGGTGACCAAAATAGTGATTTTGTGTGCCCTTTTTGGGGCTTTTTGTGTAGATTTCGTGGCTCTTCTCTTGGGTTAAAATTGTGAGAGTTTTGAGTAGCTTTTGGCCAATGCAAGTAATCTCTATAGGTTTTATGTGTATGTGGTTTATGGAATGTTTTCATTTTTGAAATGTATGATTTTATTGCTCAAACTCTTAGTTTATGCCATGTTCATGTTCTTCAAATTTATGCTCATCTTTGACTTGATTTTTAATTAGATTGATATGAGAAGTTCTTTTCTTTTATTAGTGACATCTCATTGAAAAGAGCTCAAATCAAATTTTGTATATTTCTTATGGTTATTTATGATTTTCCATGTTGATTTTTGTAAATGAAAGGTAATGTTTTAGTTTAGTGATGAATGAAAAATGGTTGGACATGAATCAATTCAGTTTTTAATGATTTAGAATGATGATTGATGAATGAAGGAAGAAGAGATTCAAAGAAGTGCAAAAGAAGCCCCCAAAATAGTGCAAAAATGCACTTCCAACTGGCCAGCCAGAGAGCAGGCTCGCTCTAGCGAGCCCACCCTCTGGGAAGGTCCGCTCGAGTGGACCCAAGCCCGCTCGAGCGGGCCCAGTCCCTGCAACCCAATTCATTTGGGCTATTTAATGCCCTTTTTATGGAATTTTGGGCCTGTTTTATGTATTTACACTGATTTATGGCCTCTGATTTAATTCTTGGACTAATTTACATGATTTTTGTAAATATCTTGAAGATTAAAAAGTTTAGATAATGTTGAGAGATCTCTAATTGAATGTTGTATATTTGAAATTTAAAACTGTCCTAACTTCGGAGGCACCAATTTCATTTCTATTCTTCTGACATTGGATTTCAAATACACAGGAATCAATGGGAGTCTTGAGCACATGCTCGATAGACCTTGCTTTTCGAACTTTAGTTTTGATATCCAAGATATATTCGTGTATTGTTTAAATTTCTAAGTACAAGTTCGTTTGAGAAACTGATTCAAGAAAAATAGTCATGCTCTCGCTTTAAAAACTTCAAGCACAAGTTTGTCTGAAGATTTGTTTTTAAGAATAAGCAAGGGGACTACTTTCGTATTTTTGACATATTACTAGTTCATGTTATCGTGTCTTGTCTTGGTTGCATCGTCCACCTTGTGCGTGGTCGATGAGGAAAATATAAGAACTCGGTCCGAGCGGCACCCTTAATCATGGGGCGAAGCGTGTCAACCACGGGCTTCAAACGGCGAGTCTCTACTAGCTTGACAAGTTGTTTTCTCCTTTTTGTGTGATTTATCTCGTAAGTATATTTTTATCTCGTGCATTCATGAATTTAAGTAAATGCCACTGAGCTTGGACCGCCCCTTCAGTCTGATCTACTGTCCGGGGGTCCTTAAACTTGTGGACTGTCTGCAGACTAGTCGTGTATTTTATACACATCGTGGGTGTTCCGGTTCCGCGGCCGGTTTCCCCGTCTACCTCGTGTGGCGTGGGTTCGTGTTCTTGTGTGTCGTGCTTGTCATGCGTGCTTGCTCTAATCATCATGAATGATGGAGAAAGGATGGGCTCTTTGTGGATTACTATTCATGATATTATATGTATTCATGTTAGTTTCGTTTCGTATATCGTTCGTGGCATCTTGTTTTCTTGATAAGCATCTTGCTCATGCATTGTTTTAAACCTTATAAATATGTTTCAAGTTCAGTAAAATGTTTTAAGCATTGTTTCTTTTAAACTTTAGTTTTGTTTATGCTCTCGCCTAAATTGATCACCTGCCAGACCGTCGTGTCTGATATTCTACACTTTGGTGCTCTAGGTAGCAGGTTTTCGTCTTGAGCTAGTTCGTGTGTAGTTGGCTTTTGAGCCACGAGTTTTGCAGACTTGGTGTGTCAACGATGTCATGTAGACGTCATGCTTGACTCCGGAGCTACGTTTCACCCCTGGGTAGTATATGTTCTTAGCTTGATATTTTGTACGGCTTCTGTTAGCCTTTATCTTGGGAATGTAATTAATGCACTTGTTAATTTGTAACTTGAATATGTTCGGGTAAGGATTAACCTGTTACCGTCAGCTCTGTATATTCTGATATTATGATTTGCTCCAGTCTAAGTCTGAATATTGTTATGACAGTTTTACACTGGTAGGTTGAGTGCGACGCGGAATCCAATGGCCATGGACTCCGGGTCGCAATGCCTTGTAAGCTTCCGCGAAATATTTTGATGTGTTTGGGAAATTTTCTTTCCTCACACACGCGGATCCTGGGGAGAAATACAAGTTTTTAATTAACCCCAAATCATGCTCCCCGAGATCAGATCACTGCAGGATCCCGGTTTCGGGGCGTGACAACTGCGAACACCTACTTCCTCCAAACAAACTGGAATTCTACATCTCCTGCCATACAATGCCTTGAAAGGCGTCATTCTAATACTCGAGTGATAACTGTTATTGTAGGCAAACTCGCACAATGGTAGAGCCTCATCCCATTGAGTCTTAAAGTCCAACACACAAGCACGAAGCATATCCTCAAGAGTCTGAATCGTCCTCTCTGACTGGCCATCTGTCTGTGGGTGATAAGCCGTGCTGAATTGTAGCTTCGCACCCATGGATTCATGCAGTGTCTTCCAAAACCTCGAGACGAATCTGTTGTCCCTGTCGGATGTGATGGAAACTGGCTGTCCATAACGACTGACAATCTCATTGACAAACAACTCTGCAAGAGGTAACATGTGCATTTTCTTTCCTGTCCTCATGGGACTAAAGTGGGCTGACTTGGTAAGGCAATCCACAATGACCCAAATTTCATTATTGCCTCTACTGGTTTTCAGTAGTCCCGAAACAAAGTCCATGGTGATGTGCTCCCACTTCCATTCTGGGATCTCTAACAGTTGCAAAAGCCCTGGAGGCTTCTGATGCTCTGCTTTCACTAATTGGCAATTTATACTGGTAATTTATACATCGAGAGACAAATGCTGCAATTTCTCTCTTCATGTTGTTCCACTAAAATCTGCCCTTCAAGTTCTGATACATCTTCGTGTTGCGCAGATACATAGAAGAATACTTCGTACTGGAGCCTCTGTCATGATGTCATTCCTTAAGTCTTCAATGTTAGGCACGCATAGATGATCACGATAGTACAAGACTCCATCCATAATATGAAAGTTTGGACGCTCTGCTATATGCTCCGAAATCCTTGCCAACTCTGGATTTTGCAATTGATTATCCTTGATCTTCTGAATGAAGGAAGGCTCAGACATTGACATGTTAGCTAACATTAAACCCTTCCTTAGTGGCTGTAGGTCTACTCATAACTCTTCAAATTGCTGAAAAATACAAGTACCCCATAGATTTGTCAAGCGTACTGATTTCCTGCTCAAAGCATTGGCAACTAAATTTGCTTTCCCCGGGTGATACTTGATCGGAAAATCATAATCTTTGATATATTCCATCCATCTTCTTTGCCTCATGTTCAGCTCCTTTTGAGAAAACAAATACTATAAGTTGCGGTGGTCGGAGTGGACTTCGGACTTCTCTCCAAAGAGATAATGTCTCCACATTTTTAATGCAAAAACAACCAATGCCAACTCAAGATCATGTGTTGTATAGTTTTTATTGTGATCTTTCAACTGTCGGGATCCATAAGCAACAATTTTACCATCTTGCATTAGCACACATCCAAGTCATACATTCGAAGCATCGGTAAAAATAGTGAAACCGCCACTTCTGGATGGTAAATTAAGGACCGGTGCTGTAGTCAATCTTATTTTCAGCTCTTAGAAACTAGCCTCACACTGGTCTGTCGATGCAAATGGTGTATTTTTCCTGGACAACTTTGTCCATGACAAAGCAATCGACGAAAATCCCTGAACAAACCTTCGGTAATAACCTGCCAATCCAAGAAAACTTCTGATTTCTGATGCATTCTTCGATCTTTCCCAGTTCACAACTGCCTCAATCTTAGCCTGATCCACTGACAGCCCTTCTTTGGAGATGATGTGCCCCAAAAATGTTACTTGTTCAAGCCAAAACTCGCACTTACCGAGCTTTGCATATAGCCGGTGCATTAATTAGTCCAAATGGCATCACTAGGAATTCATAATGCCCATATCTTGTCCGGAAAGCTGTCTTCGGTACATCTGACTCTCTAATTCTCAGCTGATGATAACCGGATATCAAGTTAATATTCAAAAAATAAACAACACCTTGTAACTGATCAAACAGTTCATCTATCCTTTGCAAAGGATATTTGTTCTTGATGGTCACTTGGTTCAATCTCCGATAATCAATGCACATCCTCATCGAACCATCTTTCTTTTTGACAAACAAAACCAGAGCTCCCCACGGCGAAATGCTAGGTCTAACAAAACCTTTGTCCAGTAATTCTTGCAATTGTATTTTCAATTCTCCCAATTTTGCCGGAGCCATCCTATATGGTGCAATAGAAATCGGAGCGGTCCCTGGTAATAACTTAATAGTGAAGTCAATTTCTCTAACAAGTGGTAATCCTGGGATCTCTTCTGGAAAAATATCTGAAAACTCACAAACAATAAGGATCTCCTCTACCCCTTGGGACCATTTATCCTCCGTGATAAATGCTAAATAAGCTTCACATCCACTATTCAAGAGTCTATCAGCTTTCAACACTGAAATAAACCTTGCACGATGGTTCCTCCTCTCTCTCTGAAACATCACTGCTGCCGGTGTCTCCTCAAGTTTAAATATAAGGGTCTTATGGAAACAATCCATCATGGCATGGTACCCTGCCAACCAATCCATCCTTAGGATGATATCGAAGTAGTGCATATCCAATAATATGAGGTTTACTGGTAAGACCACTTCTCCTATCTTAATTGCACAACTAGGGTAAAAAGTTCTATACACAACTTGTTTACCTACTGGAGCAGCCACAGTCAGCATAAACTTAAGTTCTCCAGCATGCACATCAATCAACTTAGAAAAATTTGGAGACAAAAATGAGTGTGTAGAGCCAGGGTCAAACAAAATCCTAGAGTCAATTCCACAAACAAGGAGTGTACCATCCACCATGTTGCCTATAGCCTCTGCATCAGCCCGATTGACTGCATATATTTGCCCTCACTGCTGTGACCTATTTTGAGCTTGCTGCTGCCTGCTTTATGGTGCATTATTATTCTATTGTGGAGGACGTTGATTATGATTCTGTCCTTGCTGCTGGGGTCTATACTGTAGCTGTGGTGCTTGTTGCCGAGGTGACCTTGCCTAATTCTGAACAACCGGTGCATTCTGAGGTGGTGCTGGATGCTGTGCTGCTTGTTGTTGCTGATTCTACTTGTTACCTTGCCCATTGAGCCTTGAGCAATCCTTAAGCTGATGGTTCATCGAACCACACCTGAAGCATGCCCCCGTTACTGCACGACACTGAGAAACGTCATGGTTCTTGCCACAATGGATGCAAACCACTTGATTCTGAACATTCTGATCTTGCCTCTGCCTCTTGTTTTACTGGTTCCTTCTTGGTGATTCAGCTGGTGAGATTGGTTATTTCCCTGAGTTCGGAGAATCTTATTGTTCAAATTCTCGAGCTTATATGCTCTTTTGACAGCCTCTTCAAAGGTTGTAGGTAGTACAACCCCCGTGGCATCCCTCTCTATGATCAGGTTAAGTCCCCCAAGGAACTTGGCTATCTTCTTCTCCACGATATCTATCAATTCCAGAGCATATCTGGACAACCTCTCGAACTTAGTGAGGTACTCAAGGAGCGTCATGTTTCCTTGCACGAGTTGCTGGAACTCAATTGCCTTCGGCCTCTTGACATGTGTAGATACATACTTGTCACCAAACTATTTCTTGAAGTTATCCCAAGCTTCAGCATCTGCCACAGTCCTATAATCTGCCTTGATTGTCTTCCACCAAATATCAGCTAAGCCTGTGAACATAGAAACTGCTAGAGCCACTTGCAGACGTCTTGTGCATCAGAACACTTTATAAATATTTTTTATGTGCTCTAGCCAATCATCTGCAGCCAGTGGGTCTTCTTGGCCAGTGAATTCTTTTGGTTCTCGCTTCCGGAAACGTTCAAATAGTGCATTGGGATCATTCTCCCTGTTGTTGATGACAATTTGAGTGCCCGATGGTTGAGCTGGACCGGTTTAGGCCTCCTTTCTAACACTTCCAACAACTGCCTCTGCACTTGTTGCATTTCTCTTGCATGATCTTCATCCTTTTTGGCCATTTGTTTTTGCTGCATAGCCTGATTCTCATTTGCCTGTTCTTACAGCCTAGCCTGATTCTCATTTGTCTGTGCTTGCAGCCTTGCCTGATTCTCATTTGCTTGACGCTGCTGATCAAGTAGAGTCTGCATCATCTGCTGAAACTGATTCTGCATAGTGGGATCAAGTGTATTTTCCTCAAGTGGCCTTGTGTGTTCGCTATTGCTTGCCATGGGATTGCCGTTTGCGGGTCTCTTACGAGGTGGCATATTGCAGCAAAACAAGGTGTTAGCACATACAAAATCAAGTAGAGGGTTATACATTGCTCACACGGTTCTAACTAACGGAAGTCTAATGAATCCTCGCCATGTACTTAGGATTTCTAGTTTCTTTTAATTGTCTGAAACATATCTCGCTCTGATACCAGCCTGTCACGACCTCGGACCGGGTTCGCGAACAAAGGCCGTTCCTAATCTGGGATCGGGCGACGATAATGCTGCCAAGTGCATTTATTTATTTATTTGGCTATTAAGTACACGGATGACGGAGAGATACAACGTCCATGTACGTGATTTCCCATAGGTTTTCGCGGTGAGGATATCACACATAAAAAATTCAGTCACAATCAGGATGTGGAAGCTTGTAGCAAACTAAGTTTGCCAATTCATTCCATCATACAAAACTGATAACACAAGGGTATACAACATGATGTCAGAGTGATTCCCCAAAAATAAAGGCCAACAAAGGCCAGTACAGCCAAAAGAATTCCCAAGATGAGTCGGTCACTATCCCAAAATGTCTACTATCTCAAGGCTTGACCAAATGTCTAAACGACATCATCAGTCTGCCATTCTCCTACGCGTTGCGGCTCTACAGCCGCCTCCTTCGGCTCCTCCTAGGGGATGAGGAAATCTTGACCTGAGTACCATAAAAGTTGGTCAGACACGAAATAAGTTTATTGGAACTCTTTCAATGATTTAAATGTTTCATAAATGGACCCACTTTATTGGAACTCTTTAATGATTCTATATTTTTTCCTATTTTCTCTATCTTTACCGTGTAGATAAGGTCATGGGCCTTGAAATTAGTATTGAGCCACAAAAGAATTGCCGATTTTCCTGAAAGAAATTTCACTCCAATATAATATAAACCCCAAACTGATCTCTACAAATTGATTTTATTTTTTTAATAATATTCTACCTACATGTTCTAAAAGTTATTATTCTAGCTATGGAACATTTAAGTGAAATCTTAGATAGACTATAAGGAAAGACTCGTTCTAGAATTATTTTATTTATAAGTGGGCCGGTCTAGTGACCTCATTAGTTGATCATCCTTAACCATCCTCATTTTAGGGAGAAGAACCCTCTATCCAGATGATTTCTTCATTCTCTTGGAATTAAGCTATCCTTATTTAGGGTTTTTAGGAAAAAAAAAAGAAGAATTGCAATCCATCATTGGCATAGACAACAAAGTCCTACTACCATCTACATCATAGAGCATCCAACGGCTTTATATTTTTCGCAAATCTCTCACAATCCATAATAAATTAAGAACTAAAGTTCAGCCTTCACAACAAAGTCCTACCATCTACACCATAGGCCTTTCAGAGATGATGAACATTTTAGATCATGATTTATGAGGCCCACAAGAAGGAAAAAATAAAATAAAAAAAGGACTGCCTGTATGAAGCTTGCATCCCACTACAGCACATCAACAGTCATGAGTTTTTTTTTTTTTGTTTTTAATCTAACGATCAATGATGAATCAAGAGCTTAAGTTTGGTCTCTTAGTTATTTTCAACCTTCCAAAGAAAAGAAGATCAATGATTTGGATCATACAAATGGGCCCTAAAAAAAGTTAAAAAAACAGTCATTTAACGTTCTGAATTTTTTCACAAATAATTCAACATCTATCTATGATGAATTAACAACTGAAATTCGACCCTCTAACCATACTAAGCCTTTTAAAGAGGACGAAAGGCTCCAATCTTGCTGTAGGGCCCCACACCCGACAAATTTTAACAAATAGTCATTCCAAAAATACTGTCTTGACTATAGGAACAACACAAATCCATGGGAGCGATTCTTTCGGGGTCCAATGGGGGTGTTTGAGTACTTCTGGCCAATTTATTTATTCTTTAACTCTAACTTGGGCTGGGTACGGTCTTCAACATTTTCAAGTGGGCCAGGCTTGGACTAATAGTTAGAAGTCAGGCCAGTCCTGAATATTCCTCAGCCCGGGCCAGGCCCCTCCATGAGGGTGTTTTGGGAATAAGCCCTGCTGGGGCTCGGTCTTTGGACCGACACCCTGGATACCAGGGTGTCCAGGTAGACTTTGTCTTTGGCAATTGGTTTTCCTTACTTCAACCATTTCCTCACACTTTGGCAAACATGGTTTTCCTTGCGACCCAGAAAACAATTTTTTTTACCTCAAATGCGAAAGATTCTGGTTTCCACTGGTCCTACCTATGCATGCCTATAGACCCCCATACTCCACCAGAGCACTAAACAGCTCGTAAAAAATAAATTACACCACAAGTGGGAATGCAGCCGCAATACACAAAATACAGTGGACAGGAGAGCCCTTTCCAGTGCATGCATTGCGCCCGTCAAAAATTCGAACATAGGATCGGAGGATATCATCTCACTCACTCACTTGTGTATTTTTGTCTATGTTGTCCGCTGGAATTTGAATCTTATAGATGTCAGAAACAGATAAGGGCGATGAAGGAAGCGTAGCACTCAATGACTCCCTTTCCTTCAATGAAGTCGCCAAGCTTTTCTCTATGCCCATTGCCAGGGGCGGATTCAGGATTTCTAATCTGGGGGGGCTGCACTTAAGTTACACTAAAAAAATAACAACAATGTCTCACCAAAAATTATAAAAATAACAACAATGTTCACCAAAAACTATCTATGTACTATCTTCATAATTCATTTTCTACAAGCATCATACCAAAAGAGTGATCATTTTTATTATACTACTCAAAATCAATAAAAAAATGTCTTCACAATTGATCTTGACAAGTATGACAAAAGACAAACAAAAGTTAAAAAACATCACACTAGTGAAATCTTGACTTGCGTGGCTTCTTATCAAATTCATCTATTACCAACTCTATGTCGACTTCATTAGCAAACTCTCTTTCGATGTAAATAACCATGCAATCCGCGAGAAGTGTCTTCAACACCAACAATAGCAAAAACTTTTCTTTAACAAAACCACCACGATCAACAAATCGTAGAATAATGGACATTTGTTCTCTATGTGAATTATCTTGTGCTTCATCCACAAGGATACAAAACTTTGCATCACCAACATCTTCGCGTATTTTCTTTCTCACATTTTCGGCAAATATATGCAAAAGTGTTTTCTGAATACCATGTGAGGTATACTTGGCATTTCTTGGACAATCACCTACTATTTCGGCAACTTTCTTGTTCAACATTTTCGAAAACTCGAACATTGCAATGAAGTTTCCACAATTCTTTGATTTCTTCGATTCATCATGTCCTCTAAAAGGAAACCCTTGTAATGCAAGCATCCGAATACATTGAATAACATTTCGGAAAAGCAACTGATTATTTGCAATTGCTTCTTTAGAAAGTGTATTGAAAACACTATCTATATGTCGAGAAGGTTTCATTAGATTCTCACAATACATTGTCACCGACCTATGTGGAGAACAAAGACCACCTTCATGTTTCAAAAAAGGACACTTCTTCCTATTGTTAACCTTCTTCCAATTCTGAAACCCATCAATGGTAAATACCGGATGCTTCGGAGGATTTGTTTCAAAGAGAAAGCAATAAAAACAATATGCTCTATCCTTGTGGAGTGAATATTCTAGCCAATGGAATAGTTTGTACCAATTAGTATTGAACCGTCGGCCTTGTTTTCCAAATATGGTCACCGGATAATCTTTTTCTTTCTCATGAGTAGGTCGACAAGGTCCCATTCTAAGATAAGCTACCCGAACTTCATCATGTTTGTTAAGCGGGTATTCATATATAGCAATGCGTTTACCCGGATCACATTCAAATGAAAAAGTGACATCAACTTCCACAGGTGCAACTTCTTGAGCTTTGGAAGAATGTGCAACTACGACTCTTTGGACTCGAGAAGAAGGTTCAACTCCTTCAATTTCAACAACTTGAACTTTGGTAGGACGTCGCTCATCCTCATCAAGCTTTGAAATATCAGGAATAGATGTGGAAGTTTTGCCACTTTCAGATTTATCATCTTTTCTCTTATAGAACGATAGAAGAGTTATTGATTTTTTGAGCGCTTGATGATGCGACATTATAACCTAAGATAGTAAATAATCATCAATATACAATACATTATACATAAGACGACCGGTTTTACTTTTTTTTTCCTAATTTTTTTTATTTCTTTTCTTTTCATTTTCAGCTCACAATGAAGTTTTATCAAAGCTATGAGAATTACTGTCTGCTGCAACAATGGTAGGGTAATTCCTCTGATATTTTATTAGAGAAGAAATAACAGGATTTAAACCCATGCTTACAAGCTAAGACTACAAGTTGTGAAAGTAATAGTGACAATTTTTTTTTTGGGAAACTGGATTTTTTTTTTTTTGGAAATTAGATTTTTTTTTTGGGGCCCAAATCTTGGGTGGGCTGCAGCCCACCCGGGCCCCCCCCTTCATCCGCCCCTGCCCATTGCAGAGGCCGCTAATATTCTCGGTCGGTAATTGCCTTCTTTTCTCTCTTTTTACATGCTCTTTTTTTTTGCCATTGTTTCCTTGAATTCTCATCTGGGGTACTTCCATTTTTACTGGATTTTGCTTTCTCTTGGCTGAATTCTGTTGTTTTTCATGATCGTATTGTTATGTTTGGTGTTTGTTGACACCAAAAAATGTCACTTTGCCTTTTCAAGATCCAAAGAGCTACATGAAGTCGCAACCTGCCATAAATAGGCAATGCTGCTTCCAAAAATCAAATCTTGTCAGAATCAAACAAAAACTGCAAGATTCATCCAGACAGCCAAAAGAGGAGTACACAAGAAGTTTCAAGCCATTTCAAGATCATTTGGCCTAACTTCGCTTCTCCGACAGCCAAATCAAGCCTCTCGGTGGTAAAGCTCTCCGGGACCATGGTTTCCAAGACAGAACCTATGGATCATCTTAAAATGACTCCAATAGGTTCCCTGTCAAATTTCAAGTCAATCGGACATCGGTTGACCGCACATCAAACCGCGACATCTTCATCGCGACAAAAAGCAAGTCTACAGGTGATAGGACCCCAAACGGCTTCAAAACTCAAACAAAAGCCTATGGTTGGTCTTATTTATTGCTCAGCAGGCTTCACACCAAATTTCAGGTCATTCCGACATCGTTTGACCCAGTTTCAGCTTCTGACGGGAAATCGGCAACTCTGCGCGACAAAGTCTTCGGCTTTCTCAGGAAATTGGAAACTTTGCAAAATAAAATGCAAGGATTCTCATCAGGTTTCCTACAAAGAAATCAGGCCAATAAATGATCAAAATGTCAAAGAAAAGTACAGAAGAAAAAAAAAATCAAAAAAGAGCAAAAACGGACGCAAAAACGGGACCAAAAAGGGGGAAAACCCCCCCAGGGTCGCAGACCCCTGCGATTATGTGGAGAAGCCTATTCATATAATTGATACCAAGGAACAAGAGCTAAGGACTTGAACAATTCATTGGGTGAAAGTGCTTTGGGAAAATCATGGATCCGAGGAAGCAACGTGGGAACTATGGGATCAAGTCTAGAAGAAATATCCTCATCTACTACCTGAGGTTAGTTGTTTTTTCATTTGGAGGACCAAATGCCCTAAGGGGTAGAGGATGTAAGACCCCGACTTGAGTGACCACGATTAGCACTAATTAAGTCGTGAGTTAGCTTTAAGTGAGATTAATATATTTTGTTTAAGTTCGAGATTAGAATAGCTTTGAAATAACTTTGGGGAGTTTTGAGAGCCCTTTTTATTTAACGATACTCTTTGAGGGTCTTTTGTGACTTTGCGTAAGTGTGGGGGATTATTCGCGATTCCAAAAATTCGTGTTTCACCTCCGTTTGAATTATCTCGTTAACCTCTATAACTTTCGTGTTGACTCCGTCCCCGTTCGAGTCTTCGAAACCCGACTTTTCCAACTTTGAGGGCAAAACAGTCCTTTTACAAAAAATCTGGACCCAAATTTCGATGTCTCCAAAACCCTTGAAATATATACTTTTCGGAAACTAGATTTTTCGACAAACATTTCTCCTTCTTCGTCGAACTCATCTGAGGCCCGGAAAACCATGTTTTTAGCCCGACAAACCTTGTTAGTAGTGAGACCCATCTCCACTTCGTATATAAAGAGAACCCACTTCCCTTTCCCCCTCTTCTTGCTCCAAAATGTGGGGAAAGAGGGCTGTAACCCACTCTAGGGTTTTTCTTCTTGTTCTTCTTGCTTTTTGCATCTTCAACCCACTACCAACTCTTGCTAAATGGAAAAATGGAGGTCATCATCTTCTTTCTCTCAATGAAATCTCTTTATTGATACCATTGGGAAGGAAATCCAACCACATTGGGACTCGATCGCTTTGAGCTAACTTTGTTCTTTTGAAGACCTTATAAGTAAGTAATCACCCACATTCTTCCAAATGTGTGTTTTCATAACCCTAGAGAGTCTTCTTCTCTCCTATTGCAAGCTCTATCTTTCTCTTTCATGGTTTGACCATTTAGGGCTCTAAATGGGTTTGTTTTTAGGGGCTTTTGGTATGCTTGTAGGTTTGGCTTTGAGAGTGGTATTAGGAGCTTGCTTAGCTAGTTTGGAGGCCAAGGCAAGTGGATGAATGGATTGTTTTGATTACTAGCATGTTTTGTGAGAAAAGCTTGCTCTTCATTAATGGTTTTGATAATTTAATACTTGCTTCTTGCTATGATTTCTATGGATTTCGAAATATGCATATTGACATGAGTCTTTTCCCTCTTGTTAATCTCTTAGAAATGTATACATTTTGGTTGGTTAAATCTTGCCTTATGTGTTGTTTCGGATTTCATTTATGATGGGTTTTCTTTTGGTGAAATGGGGATGAATGTGATGGATTTTGTTAAGATTTGTGGGATGTGTTAATGGAGTATGAATTGTGGTTTTGGGGAGATTATAAGCCCCTCTTTTATGTGAATGAATGGTGGCTCAAAGGGGTTTGCAAGAGGAAGAAAGGAGGAGCCCGAAACTGCACATAAATGACTTTCTGAAGGAGTTCGCTTGAGCGAACCTCATCCAGAGGGTCACTGGCTCCACTCGGCCCTTGTAAAGGTGTCCTCCCCTTGATGTTGCATGTCCTTCACAATAAAACAATTGGATGTAAATATAAAATGGCAATTATTATCAGTAGCAAATCTATGAACAGATAATAAATTTGCAGAAGCAATAGACGATGAAGTTTGTTATTTAGTTTGAAATTAGAAGATGGGGTGATAATAGTACTTGAACCTGTATTCACTATTTGAAAACCTGTTCCATTGCCTACAGTAACATTGTCATGGCCAAGATATTCTGACTGCAGAGAGAGATTCCCTAGATTTGTAGTAATATGATTCATTGCACCACTGTCAGTGTACCATGTTTGTTGTGATGATGAAGCATTGATCTGTGCCACCATCGCAGCAAGTTGTTGAGGTGGTTGACGACCTTGAAGCAAAATCCACCTGATGATAACAGTCAAGAGCATTGTGGCCAAATTTACCACAATCTAGCAAGATGGTCGACCGGTATTGGATTGAGAAATGTGGCCAAAACCAGCTGTGTTCTTTGGCTGAGGAATACTAGGTCGTCTACGCTGGTTATGAGGGGGCATATTTGTTTTCTGTTTGCTTGAGCCTAAAAACTTGGGTCATCCTTTTCTGATTTGGAAGAGTATAATGCACTACTCCCATGTTTAGTGATAAGAGATTGATTTTGATTGTCGAGCATTAACTCATAAATAAGGAGTTCAGCTTGAAAGTCATCAAAAGAGATGGGATTACCTTTAGAAGCTAGTGAAACTGAGGTATTGAATGGGTTATATGCTGGATTAAGAACACTTGTAATGTAGGAGATGAAATCATCATCATCAACTGGCTTCCCAACTGCCGCAAAATTATCAGCTAAAACCTTATCTTGTTGAATATATTCTGAGCATGTTTGAGACCCTTGTTTTAGATTTTGTAATTTTCTCTTGAGTTGGCTAATGCGAGATCTGGATTGAGATGCAAATTGACTCGCAAGTGAGGTCCAAACTTGTCGAGCAATGTTCAGACCCAAAACAGTGGAGAGAACACCCTCTGACAAGGTGACATTAAGCCAACTTAAGAGGTACTGATCTTTCTTATTCCAGAGAGTAAAAGATGGATTATATAAGTCCTGGATCCTTACCCTAGAGGGGGGGTGAATAGGGTGAGGTACTAATTAGTGACCAATTATGACCAATTTTAACTTATTTAAATTAACTAGTCACAAGTGATGATTGACAACCAAAATGCGGAAGCTTACATAAACACAATCACCACATATCATGCACCATCACACAATCATTTATAGTGGTTCGGCCTCAATGCCTACATCCACTACCGGCTTGTGTTCCTCACACCCCACCGGATTTTCACTATGTATGCTTTTCAATAGGTTAAGCAATAACCTTTACAACTATGCTTTTCTAGGCTAAGCAATAACCTCTTACAATATGCTTTTCAAGGCTAAGCAATAACCTCTTCAACCAAAAGGTTGGTTATCTCTCTAAGTAGTGTCTATAATACACTTGATGGAGATTACAATTTTGGCTCAATACATTGCCTCTTAAATAGGCGGATATAAAAGTGAAAATCTAATTCATACAAACACTGTATGAATGCAAAGATGTATGCTCAAAGTGTATGCATGATGTCCTCAATCAATTTGAAAATAAAAGCTCATAAATGTATGCCAAAGGCTTTAGAAAGTTTTAGCTCAAAACATTTATGATTGAGGAAATGCTAATCACATGCTAAAAGTAACTTGTAAAAGACATACCTATGTATTCTAAACAAGTTGTGAAAATCAAAGAACAAAACATGTGATGCATATGGATTTCAATCAAATTAACAATGAAGCTTAATGTATGTTTAAAGCATTTGAAAGAGTAAAACATACAAATAGATTTGATTGAAATAAAGGGTCAAATCTCATATATTTAAAAATACAACTTGAAAATGATATACCAATCAAAGCTAAACAAGTTGTGAAACTTTAAAACAAAATACATATGATTTGTAAAGTTATTGAATCCAAAACATAAGATAGATTTGAAAGAGATTTTCTTATTATGAAAAACAACAACCAAAGATTCAACCAAGTATAGGAATCATGTTACATATGATTTCAAAGATGATTCCAAAACAAGATTCACATAGATATACCAATTAGAGTCCTACTTGGTTTGAATTATGGAGGTGTATCCAAAACAATGAATCAATTCAAAACATAAACATGTTAAGGACACAACAAATCATAGTTTAGCATGGTAGAAAATATTTACCAATAAATAAAGCAAAGCATGAAAATATATGATTAGGAAAAGCAAGCTTACTTAGATGGTTTAACTTTTGATTCCAAGCTTTAGCTTTCCTTAATGACCCTTAGAATTCCCTAGCTCATTCCCATTTGTTTGGCCTCAAATCACCTCAAGGAGGGCCTAAAAGTTCCTCCAAATTTTCAAGGAATGAACTAATATTTATACCCAAAAAATGGGTTTCTGCGAGTCCTCGGTCGACCTGCACTTTCCCCGGTCGACCTGCCCCTCAACGGCAAAAATATGACCGTTTGACAAAAGCTCAACGGCCATCTTTTTCCGTCGACCTGCTGTGTTTTCGATCGACCGAAAGCATGGGGTCGGTCGACTGAACACACTGTGGGTCGACCGGGTCCCTGGACCAAAATCCCTATATTTTGCATATTTAAAGTATGTTTATTTGGGGACTTTTGGGCCAACAAATCAAGCATGGAATCATGTTTTAAATCAAACTAAGAGGCCTAAAAAAAAACATAAAACATAAAAAGCCAAAAAGATTTCAAACTTTTAAAACAATGGCTTGCTTGATTCATAAAAATTCTTTTCAAAACTAATTGCATCCAAGTATAAAATCAAAACATGCATGTACCATGAATTCTAAAAAGATTTAAAACAATGCATGTGAAAATCAAGATTTCAAGTATTTTAAAATCAATGCATATGTGAAAATTCAAATGATGATTAAAATGATAATGCATCCATCAAATTGCAATACACAAAATTCCTAACAGATTAATCTCTGGAGTTTCCTTCCCATTAGAATCAAGCAGACGTTTGTGGGGACAGGGCTTAGTTCCATTAACAATGCCCATGAGATCATGGCTTCGAAGGACTGGAAGAAATTAAGAAACCCATAGCAAATAATTTGATATGTCTAGTTTGACATATACTAAATGGGCAATATTTGGTGTGTTAAATGAAGCAGAAGAGATTATTGATGTTGAAGATGCCGAAGACACCATGAATGAGTTGAAGATGAATCGATTGCAATATTGGTGAAGTCAATCTCTGTATTACAGCTTTTGAAGGACCATCAAAACTTATAGTGCTACAATACACCAAAAGGATGATGTGCTGTTGACTTGAAACAGAGTGCAGAGAAAATGGTGGAAAATGATGTTTAATCTTTTCCTCTACCTTGGCTCTCTTCTTCTACCTTGGTTCTCTATAGTTGATTTTGCAGGATGGGTGGGCCGTAGCTCAAAGAGATGTGATATTAGAGATGGGGGCAAGACTTAAATAAACATAGGGAACGATCAAACCGCTCTGATACCTTAAAACAATTCACTGCCTTATCATAGCCGTGAGGTATGTATTGTATATGTAGTAAAAAGTTTACAAGTTTACTCCTTCAGTCAAGTCAAGGAGGGATAGAATACAAGATTTTCCTATTTGAGGAAAAAAAAAATATACAGAGAGATAAATCTAGAGCTTCAATAGATTTTATCTCTTGATATGCTGATCTTGTGGGAATGAGTTGACTGAGGATCTCAAATGAGTTGGCTGAGGATCTCTACAAATATGAGAATGGGCTGGTTGAGATATGGACCGATTATTATGTGTGACTAGAGGGGGAGGAATGTGATTTGGAATAGCATTTCATCCCCAGCACTGTGGAAATGGAAAACAAAAAAAGTGAATCTCAAGAATAGAGAATGGGAGTTGATAAAGTGAGAAAATGGTAGACCTTCCCCATCTCTCTCTCTCTCTCTCTCTCTCTCTCTCTCTCTCTCTCCACTTGGGCCCTTTTATCAGTAGCAATTTCTATAATTTATTCTTTTGTTGCATCATTCTACAAAGAGAATATTGAGGTATTGCAAAGAGAATTAAAATCAAGGGCAAATACTCACCCCAAATGCCACAATTTGGATTTAGGTGCTAGTATCTCACCTAATCCTTAAATTCTTAGGGTTGAGGGCTTATCGAGGTTGGTTCAAGCTTACACTTCATACCCAATCAATAAATATGTTTGGTTCAAATTGAGTTTGTTATTCAACATAACAACCTGACTTGAATCCCACTGATGAGAGCCTAAAATATTCATTTTAGGCCCCTCAATGAAGAGTTTGTTATACCGTCTGATGAGTTTAATTATGTTAATTTAATGTTTACATGTGTTTCAGGCGAAAACCCAGAATTCGGAGCTAAAATGGAGACGATAGAACCAACGCGAGACGACCCAGGCTCATTGCCTCCGGGCGTTCGGACGCCAGTCCCAGAATATCATCCGGAAGCTACTGCTTCCGGCCACCAGACGTCCGACCAAAAGACTCCGCCTCTCCGCGTTTTGAAGTGATTTTTGGAGCAAAAGTCTATATAAAGGCTTCCAAACTTGTTTTAGAGACAATTCACATCTTGGGAGAAGTTCTGGAGGCTGATTTGGGAGCTTTGGAAGAGCGCCAATGAGGATTTCGACGGAGATTCTTCGTCAACCTCTCGCCATGTATAACTAAATCTCCTTCTTAGAGTTGTGATGAAGCCCTAGTTTTCTGTTTATGGTGATGCATAGGTTCTAGGGTTTTATTTTGAATGCTTTGATTATATGACATTGATGTTATCCATTGTTGGATTCTATTTATTAATGCAAGAACTAGTTTTGGTATTTTTTTATTGTAGTTTGGAATACCAGTCATATAATATGGTGTTTGAATGTGTGTGGAGTCAAAGCTAGGATAATCTATGCCATAGAGACATGTTATGCCCAGATCTAAACCCGCACCCCTTGTTTGTTGACTTTGTGAAGGTTTGTAACCAGAACGAGTCTTTAAAGCATTGATAGTGAAACTCTAGATCCATATTCGCCATTGCACGAGGCTAAGGTGGATTCGTACCCTAAGATCTTTTCTCTGATCGGATTAAAACATTGTCTTTTAATTTGTTAATTTAGGAATCAAACTCATCAAACCGACACTTCGTTTACTAGTAGGATTAGTTTAAGAATCTAACACTTAATATTCTATTAGGATTAGTTTAGGAATTCTGGAACCAACACAACTTAGCCTTCTTATCCCAGAGGATACGACATCCGGTTGATATCTTTGCTCTCACAAGTAGAGATAGTAGCTAGGTATAAATTATATTTGCAATCCTGTTTTAGGACGATCACCCACCAAAATTTTAACCCTATTCATAAATGAGTTGGATTCAAATTGAGCCTGCACATGTTATTATCCACAACAGTCATCCTGACCCATTCCTTACCAATTTGGAAGTCTTTTTAAGCAATAACCGGCCTCTCACAACATTTCCAAAAAATATAAAAGGCCCCTATATTATCAGGTTTTCCCTTACATCATAAGAGCTCACATGTCCAAAGATCAACCATTGTGATTTGTGAAGCACCTTCAACATCCTTTTGTAGCTTCTCTTCGAAATTTGTACCTTACTTCCCAGAAAAAAATAGATTCCATGGAAATCAGAGCATCCAAAAGCAGGTCTCCCCCTTTCTTAACAGCCCCAGCAGCTGCAACACTATAATTTACCAGAAACAGATTCGACATAAATAAGCCTCTTTTGGGTGGGTCAGTTTGTTTATTGCTTTGACGTCGACTGATCTTGCTCGCGCCCAGATCCACTATAGAGCCAATCAGGTTGGGTCTAGGACCCTTGGTGACCTCAACCCAGCCCTAAGTACTGGAAATTTTAAGGTTCACATGATATGAATATCCAATTATCCATAGATGAAAGCATTGACTGCATAAATGATCTATTATTCGAATATCCACAACCAATTGAGACTGTTTGACAAAAATAATGATTTCAAACCCAAGAAAAAATATATACCAAATTGATAGTTCTAATAGGGCTTCGTTTTCAATAGCCCAATCAGTGGTCATATCCCGCTAACACGAGGCCTCTCAAATTTGAAGGGCATCCGCAATGGATTCTGCAAGACTCAACACTTCAAAAGCAGCACAGTATGAGGGCAGGAATCTATGATCCAAAAGTATGTGAAAGGTTTCTCTGACCCCTCTGGAAGCAATGCAAGTAGAAATTAGACCCCGGTGAATTTTAAAAGAGAGTACTTGAGAAGTAAGAGCACTTACTAGAATTCTCATATGTGCAGGGGCGGATGAAGGGGGGGGCCCGGGTGGGCTGCAGCCCACCCAAGATTTGGGCCCCCAAAAAAAAATCTAATTTCCAAAAAAAAAAAAAATCCAGTTTCCCAAAAAAAAAATTGTCACTATTACTTTCACAACTTGTAGTCTTAGCTTGTAAGCATGGGTTTAAATCCTGTTATTTCTTCTCTAATAAAATATCAGAGGAATTACCCTACCATTGTTGCAGCAGACAGTAATTCTCATAGCTTTGATAAAACTTCATTGTGAGCTGAAAATGAAAAGAAAAGAAATAAAAAAAATTAGGAAAAAAAAAGTAAAACCGGTCGTCTTATGTATAATGTATTGTATATTGATGATTATTTACTATCTTAGGTTATAATGTCGCATCATCAAGCGCTCAAAAAATCAATAACTCTTCTATCGTTCTATAAGAGAAAAGATGATAAATCTGAAAGTGGCAAAACTTCCACATCTATTCCTGATATTTCAAAGCTTGATGAGGATGAGCGACGTCCTACCAAAGTTCAAGTTGTTGAAATTGAAGGAGTTGAACCTTCTTCTCGAGTCCAAAGAGTCGTAGTTGCACATTCTTCCAAAGCTCAAGAAGTTGCACCTGTGGAAGTTGATGTCACTTTTTCATTTGAATGTGATCCGGGTAAACGCATTGCTATATATGAATACCCGCTTAACAAACATGATGAAGTTCGGGTAGCTTATCTTAGAATGGGACCTTGTCGACCTACTCATGAGAAAGAAAAAGATTATCCGGTGACCATATTTGGAAAACAAGGCCGACGGTTCAATACTAATTGGTACAAACTATTCCATTGGCTAGAATATTCACTCCACAAGGATAGAGCATATTGTTTTTATTGCTTTCTCTTTGAAACAAATCCTCCGAAGCATCCGGTATTTACCATTGATGGGTTTCAGAATTGGAAGAAGGTTAACAATAGGAAGAAGTGTCCTTTTTTGAAACATGAAGGTGGTCTTTGTTCTCCACATAGGTCGGTGACAATGTATTGTGAGAATCTAATGAAACCTTCTCGACATATAGATAGTGTTTTCAATACACTTTCTAAAGAAGCAATTGCAAATAATCAGTTGCTTTTCCGAAATGTTATTCAATGTATTCGGATGCTTGCATTACAAGGGTTTCCTTTTAGAGGACATGATGAATCGAAGAAATCAAAGAATTGTGGAAACTTCATTGCAATGTTCGAGTTTTCGAAAATGTTGAACAAGAAAGTTGCCGAAATAGTAGGTGATTGTCCAAGAAATGCCAAGTATACCTCACATGGTATTCAGAAAACACTTTTGCATATATTTGCCGAAAATGTGAGAAAGAAAATACGTGAAGATGTTGGTGATGCAAAGTTTTGTATCCTTGTGGATGAAGCACAAGATAATTCACATAGAGAACAAATGTCCATTATTCTACGATTTGTTGATCGTGGTGGTTTTGTTAAAGAAAAGTTTTTGCTATTGTTGGTGTTGAAGACACTTCTCGCGGATTGCATGGTTATTTACATCGAAAGAGAGTTTGCTAATGAAGTCGACATAGAGTTGGTAATAGATGAATTTGATAAGAAGCCACGCAAGTCAAGATTTCACTAGTGTGATGTTTTTTAACTTTTGTTTGTCTTTTGTCATATTGTCAAGATCAATTGTGAAGACATTTTTTTATTGATTTTGAGTAGTATAATAAAAATGATCACTCTTTTGGTATGATGCTTGTAGAAAATGAATTATGAAGATAGTACATAGATAGTTTTTGGTGAACATTGTTGTTATTTTTATAATTTTTGGTGAGACATTGTTGTTATTTTTTTAGTGTAACTTAAGTGCAGCCCCCCCAGATTAGAAATCCTGAATCCGCCCCTGCATATGTGAATCGCTCCCATGAGCGTCTGGGGAACACACCATGAGTGACGTAAGCACTTACTGTTGTCGCACCATGAGCAGCCAGAACTTTCTGAGAAAAGTTAACAGTAATAACGATAAATAGTAGTGTCATCTGGAAAGAAAGTTCACATAATAGCATGTTGCAAGTTACACATTCACTAATTTTCAATAAGCTTGTTGCATCAGAGTAGATTAACACTGTGTGGGGAGATTTCCGGAACACAGGATCAAGCTAATCACAACCATCAGATGAGACTAAGCACTCTCACGTGCCATCCGCGTGCCATCCACGTGGCACCAAACTCACCTCGGCTAGCAGGGCAGAGGCCTCGGCCGAAGTCTAGCAGCTCCGGGCCACTAGCGCTGAGCTCGGCTACCCCGTGTGCCCATCTCGGCTGAGAGCCCCACCTCGGCTGAAGGAGCCGGGACGAAAGCCGAAGCACGAAAGAGCCTCCACTCGCACCCCTCATCCCCCACGTCATCAGGCACGTGGAGAAATAGGGGCGCGAGCTAGTGAGACAGATGCGACATCCAGCCGTTCACAATCTTCGCCAGATCCCTGACATGGCGGCATCCAGCGGCTGAGGCCACATCAGGGCAAGGCCCGAGGGCAGATCCGATGGTACCCCGACCGTCAAAGGCGCCCAACACGATCTGGCCCAACGTGACGTGCATTTAATGCAATGTGGGCTGATCCGATTGGCATTAAATGCAGAGTGGGCTGGATTGGACCGCATTAATTGCAACGTGGGCTGACCATGACTTCCCAGTCGAATCATGGGATCCATACCAAGATATCGTCTAAGATATCTTCCAAATCGTCTATAAATAGAACTGCACTTCACATGCAAGGTACGCACAATACAACCCACAGAGCCGTTACTCTGCCTCTCTTCTTCCTCTCCTTCCATTGTTCCAGTTCCCTCACTGACTTTGGCATCGGAGAGCCTTGCGCCGCCCAGGCCAGGGTCCTCTGACCGTTTGCTCTTTTCTTTCAGGCTTTCGGACGGTATCCAGTCATCACCAGCTTGGATAAGTCCTCTAAGGCTCCCCAGTTATTGTGGGTCATTATTTTCTGCACCTACAATTGGCGCCGTCTGTGGGAAAGTAATATCCCAACCTTCTCAACCTTCTCAATCTCAATCTCTCTGAAGCCATGCCTCCGAAAGCAAGGAAAGGCGGAGAATCCTCGAGAGCAGCGCTTGAGCTGCCACCACCGTCGACGGACGTCCCTTCTCAAGGGCGTTCCCGAACGGTGCATGGCGCATCTGCAGGCGAGGGCCGTTTAGGCTCGCAGCTTTTCGTCGAGGTCCCCCTCCAAGAAGGACTCGAGACCTCGTTCTCAGCAGACGAAGTTACGCCACCCCGACGCGACGAGCGTCGGCATGAGCGCCCTCGCAAGGATAAAGCCGTTGCCGTGGAAGAAGCGCGTCGAATTCAGCCTCCTGCCGCTGGAGGAGATGTCGCAGCCCAAAATGCTCTCCTCCAGAAGCAAGAGCGACTGATCCATGAGCTCCAGCAGCAGCTGAGAGCTGCGCAGACTGCCTCGTTGAGGCAAGTCTCTGATCCTCAAGGAAAGAAGAGGGACGCCCCCAGCAGGGCAGCCCAGCCTCCTCGCGAAGATCTCAGAAACCATCTGGACCACAAGCGGAGCCAGATCCATGACGAAGGCTCTAGCAATAGCCGAAGTCATCATAGCCGCGATGGCCGAGCCCATAGCCATCACAGCCCGAACCACTCCAAGCGAAAGTCAAGAGCCCAGACTCCGGAAAAGGACGACGAGTAAGAGCGATTTGACAAGCGCGTCAGGTTGGCTCTTCAGCGCAACCTGGACGTGCGGGACCAGAAGCAGATCTGTGGCCACACTGATCTAGGGGCCTCGCCCTTCACGAGGGACATCGAGTGCACCCCCTTGCCCAAAAGGTTCTCCGTCCCGCGGTTCGTCCCCTACGACGGACTGTCCGACCCATCCGCTCACCTCCGTCACTTTTCCCAGAAGATGTCCATATGGGGAAACGAGGCTCACCTGAACTGCAAGATATTCTCCTCCAGTTTGGGTGACCTCCCTCTGAAGTGGTTCTGCGCCCTCCCAGAGGAGTCGATTTCGAGCTGGAAGGAGCTCCAGCTCTCCTTTCTGAAGAAGTTCCAAGCTTACACCGCCGTCCCCAAGAAAGAAGGGGACCTTCTCGCCCTGAGAATGAAGCAGGGTGAGACCCTCGCCAAGTTCGCCCGACGATTCTGGGCGGTTTACAGCCAGATCGAGGGCACTAAGGAAGAGATAGCGATCTACGCCTTCCAACATGCTCTGATCCCCGGCCACGACCTCCGGAAGGACTTGGTCGGAGACCCCCCAGAGTCCATGCCAGGGCTGATGTCCCGGATAAAGCGCTTTGTCGCCCGGGAGGAAGATGAAATCCAGGCCCGGGAAGAGGACGGAAGACCGGAGCCCGAGCAGAAGAGCAACCAGCCTCGGCAGAGAGGCGGGGGGGCCCTTTCAGAAGCAAGAGCCCAAGCAGGCCTGGTCCGCCAGTTCGGCGAAGCCTACATCGTCCCGATCTGGGGGCACCTGGAGGCCTAGACCTCCCACCAGCGCCGGTCAGAGCGTCAACGTCGTCTTCAAGGAGCCGACGTACCGTATCCTGAGCAAGATAAGGACTAAGCCATTCTTCCAGTGGCCTCCGCCCTTGAAGAATGAGCCCACCACCGGCAGCCGAAGCAAGCTCTACTGCTCCTACCACAAGGGTAAAGGGCACAAGACCGAGGACTGCAATTCTCTGAAGTGGTACCTAGAGAAGCTGGCCAGCGAGGGCCACATTCCAGAGTTCGTCAAGGCAGATGATGCCGGCGGTAGCGAGGGCCGAGTTCACCAGAGCGCGGCTCGGGAGCCAGACAGCGAGGAGTCCGAGAAGATCATTAACGTGATCCATCTGGCGTCCTCAGTCCCTTCTCCCTCGTCTCGTGGAGGCTCGCAGGCCCGCGCCGAGGCCAGGCGAGCGTCGCACGGGAAGGAGGTGATGAAAGCCGAGCTCGCACCGGCATCCAAGAGAGCCCGCCGCGACCGTCCCGTTATCTCGTTCTCAGATAAGGATCTAGAGGGAATCCAGCTCCCTCACAACGACCCCCTGCTCCTCATAATGAAGCTGAGGGACTTCACCGTGAAGAGGATCCTCGTCGACTCCGGCAGCTCTTCCGAGGTCCTCTACTACGATTGCTTCAAGAAGATGAACCTCTCGGAAGCAGACCTCACGGAGGTCTGTGCACCCCTACTAGGGTTGTCAGCCACGCCAGTCTATCCCAAGGGTAGGATCACCTTGGAGACCCGGGTCGGCGGAGCCTCCGTGTTGGCCGACTTCCTGGTCGTGGTCGCCCCTTCTCCCTACAACGTCATCTTGGGCAGAATGTGGCTCCACAAGTTGGAAGCAGTCCCTTCTTCCCTCCACCAGAAGCTGAAGTTTGTCCTCGAGAACAAGGAGGGCAAGATGGAAGTGGTCACAGTGGAGGGAGACCAGCAGCAGGCCAGGCAGTGCATGCTGGCCGCGGTCCCGGCAGTGAGAGAGCCAGAGCATGTCAACCTCGCCGAATTCGAGAAAGGCCTAGATGAAATCGGCCGAGACCCCGAGAAGAAAAGCATCGAAGATCTGGCCGAGGTCAGGCTAAACTCGGCAGACCCAGATAGGTTCTTCCTGATCGGCACCCAGTTGCCAGACGAAGAGAGAGACGAACTCTCGAGGTTCCTGATGCAGAACGTAGATGTCTTTGCTTGGAGCCCAAGCGAAATGCCTGGGGTCGACCCCGAGTTCATGTGCCACAAGCTGAATGTGGACCCCAACCACAAACCAGTAGTGCAGAGGGCCCGGAGGACAGGGCTGCAGCAGACAGATGCGGTCGTCGAAGAGGTCGATAACCTGCTGAAGGCAGGAGCCATCCGGGAAGTCCAGTACCCGGTCTGGCTGGCCAACACGGTGGTGGTCAAGAAGAAAACTGGTAAATGGAGGGTGTGCGTGGACTTCACGGACTTGAACAAGGCCTGCCCTAAAGACAGTTTCCCCCTTCCAAAGATTGACCAACTGATCGACGCTACCGCTGGTCACGACCGAATGAGCTTTCTCGACGCCTACAGAGGCTACCACCAGATTCCACTATTCGAGCCTGACGAGGAGAAAACATCATTCATAACCCCCCGCGGCACTTACTGCTATAAGGTGATGCCCTTCGGGCTAAAGAACGCGGGGGCGGCCTATCAGCGCCTCGTGACAAAGATGTTCCAGGCTCAGCTCGGCCGAACAGTAGAGGTGTACATCGACGACATGGTCTCAAATCAGTGCACTCCAGCGACCACCTGGCGGATCTTGGCCAAGTCTTCGACATCCTTCGCGCGTACAAGCTCAAGCTAAACGCTTCCAAGTGCGCCTTCGGCGTAGCCTCTGGTAAGTTCCTCGGCAGCTTGGTGACACGGAGGGGGATAGAGGCTAATCCGGACCAGATCACCGCAATCCAGGGCATTCAGAGCCCCTCTACCACGAAAGAAGTCCAGAAGCTTACGGGAATGGCTGCAGCACTCAATCGCTTCATCAGCCGGTCATCAGATAAGTGCAGGCATTTCTTTCAGCTTCTAAAGAAAAATTTGAAATTCCAGTGGACCCCTGAGTGCGACCAGGCATTGGCCGCGCTCAAAACTTATTTGATGTCACCACCCTTACTCTCCACCCCAACTCTGGGGGAGATTTTGTATTTATATCTTGCGGTCTCGGATCACGCAGTGAGCTCCGTCCTCATCAGGGAGGACGAGGGAATTCAAAAACCAATTTACTATATGAGCAAGACCCTGCTCGATGCCGAGACCAGGTACCTTTTGTTGGAGAAGCTTGCGTCGGCTCTCGTCAGTGCCTCCCGCAAGCTCTCCCGTTATTTCCAATCCCACGCCATTGTGGTGATCACGGAGCATCCACTCCGTTGAATATTCAATAAGGCTGACTTTTCAGGGCGAATATCAAAGTAGGCGGTTGAACTGGGGCAGTATGATATACAGTACCGTTCCCGAACTGCGATCAAAGCCCAAATCCTGGCAGACTTCATCGCTGAGTTCGTCTCGCCCGATTCAGCTCCAACCCGGCCGGCACGGCGCTGCGGGACACAGGGCACGAGCCAGAAGTAACTGAGGTCGAACAGTCTCCCACCTCGGCAACACCTTTCTCTCTGACCTACGGGATGGAGGCGGTCATTCCTTTAGAAATCGGCCTTCTCACTCTGAGGACAGAGCTGGTCAATAAGCGCCGAAATGAGACAAACCTGGCAATGGAGCTGGGGCTGGCAGACAAGCGCCGAGAAGCAGTAGCCCTGCGTCTGACCAACAATCGGCAGCGGTTAGCCAGGGCGTACTATCAAAATGTCAAGGAAAGGAGATTCTCCATGGGAGAGCTGGTTCTAAAGAAGACCCTGCCAACTGACAAAGAACCGAACGAAGGGAAGCTGGCTCCGAACTGGCATGGCCCATTCAGGGTGGTCTCACTGGCAGGGAAATCAGCCTACAAGCTCGAAGACTTAGAAGGCAAGCCACTGCCGAGACCGTGGAATGCATCCCACCTAAAGAAATTCTATTTCTAAAGATGTAATGAATCCCGAATCAATGAAAGTAGCTTTTCACCCTGTCATCAATCTGTCGTCTCTCTTTGACTGACTCCGACAACTCCAAGGGTTCGTAGCCCTGGAAGGAGGCCTCGAGTTCGAACACTCGGCCGAATTCCTAAAATCAGGGTTTTATCCCACTCCAAGGGTTCGTAGCCCTGGAAGGAGGCCTCGAGTTCGAACACTCGGCCGAATTCCTAAAATCAGGGTTTTATCCCACTCCAAGGGTTCGTAGCCCTGGAAGGAGGCCTCGAGTTCGAACACTCGGCCGAATTCCTAAAATCAGGGATTTATCCCACTCCAAGGGTTCGTAGCCCTGGAAGGAGGACTCGAGTTCGAACACTCGGCCGAATTCCTAAAGTCAGGGTTTATACACCCCTCAAAGACCGTTGCCGAACTCATGCTCACATAGCCGAGACCAGCGGTATTCTGTATCCACCTCGGCGCACAAGTAGTTCGTCTCGGCCAAAGCCAGCCATTTCGGCCAAAGACAGTTTTTAAGAAAGAAAGAACTGTGCAAGCACAAAAACACAAACATTCCAAGACAGTGCAAGGAAAGTAAAAGAGAAGACAGAAAGCACTGCACACAATTCAAGTGATCGCAAAATTCTCCCTTTTTATTCATTGTAAACTGCTTCATTACAAGAGTTACAGAACAGAAAATAGAATACAGAAAGGAGGATCGCAGTCCTCTAAAAATAGAAAATAAAGTAAGACTGGGAGACTCTGATCTTCACCGACTCTTCAGGCTGCAGGCTCGAAGACGCCGTTTCATTGCCTGGAGGTTCTGAGGGATCCTGAATTCCAGTGAGCTCTACAACACGCTATGGTTGGTCAGACCAAAGCATTCAGGATCCCCTCCAGTTCGGAGGCCCTGGACCTCGCTGAGCTCTTCTACACCCTCCGGTCAGTGAGACCAAAATTTGAAGAAGAGCCCCCAGGTCCAGCGGAGCCATAATCCCACCCCGCGTCCGGCGGTCGCTCAAGACCGTGCCAGACGCAGAGGGCCCGACCATCCCACAGTTGCAGAGGATTCCCCTGCAACCTGACCAGGGACGATCGGCCATGAACCCGCGTTCAGAGAGCGCGTGGTCCACAGGGAGCTCCTTCAGAGGGCGCGCAGACCACGACGGGCTTCCCCCCTTGGAGAAAGCTATCCACAGGCGCAGGGGTTCCCCTCGGATCAACTGCTTCTGAACACCCACTGGGCATGGCTCCTACGTCTATGTGATTTAAATTGTCCTAAGTTCTGTTCTTTTCTTCTCCCATGGCGAGCCTACTGCCCCTACTTATAGGAAGAAGAAGGGCTCAATCTCTGAAGGAAGTTAAGGGGCGAAACCTCCCATGCGTTACATGGGACGCACGCCTTCCTGTCTGTTGACCAGCGATTCCTATGGCGCCACGTGGAGACATCCGCCCGTTTCACTCATCGGCCGTATCACCGTGCTTATTGCTATTTATGGTCTCAGAATACGGAGAATCGGCACAGGCAGCTATGAAGACCGTTTGACTCTCTCTACCTCGAGGGTCACGCGTCACAGTAAAAGCATTCAATACCATTCAATAGCATATCCAGAAACAAAAGAGAGAAAAATGCTCAAGTAAAGAAGCCCGTCTTTCATTAATGGCAGAAAGTATTACAAGGCTGAAAGAAAAAGTATTACATATGAAAGGCCACGGGAAGTAAAAGGAGCAAGGCTACTGTGGTTTCGGCGACTCCACCAGGTCGATCACCATGTCTGCTGGATCAGTGGCTTCGGCCGAAACCGTGACCTTGCTTGGAGCGTCGCTGGCAGAAGGGGCTTCAGCCGGCACCTCAGCCGAAGCAGGGGCAGAAGAGGCCTCACCTTGAGGCATGGCCGAAGCGTCGCTGGTAGCCGGGGCATCGCTCGGGGCCGGGGCAGCTGGAGCGTCGTTTGGAGCAGGAATGACTGCAGGAGCTTCATCAGGGGTACTTCCAGCCGCAGGAGCGGAGCTCGGCTCAGGAGTCGGGTCCGAGTACTTCGGCATGTCCCGATAGACAGGGTGGTCTTCGGGAACCCCCGCACATCTCAGTGCGGCCAGGCATCCTTCTTCGAACAGAATGGAGGTGATCTCCTCCACCTGCTTCTCATACAGCTCCGTGGCATGGTCCACCCCCTTTTGGAAAGCGGATTGGGCCTCGGACAGAAGGGAGGCCTTCTCCTTTTCCAGCTCGGCGTTCGCCATTTTCAGCTTCTCCCTTTCAGCGGGTCCGGCCAGCACCTCCCCGCGCAACTTCGTCCCCTCAACCGCCGATTCAGCCTTCGATCTGGCCAGCTCCGACTCTAGCTCGGCGGTCCTCTTGTTCCTCGCCTAGACCTCGCCCTTCAAATGATTAGCTCTCGACGTGAGCTCGGCGACATCAGTCAGAGCCGACGCCAGCCGAGCAGACTCTTCAGCGCTGGCCTTCTTCAGCCCCTCCATTCCCTTCTGCTGCTCTTCCAGCTCCTTCTTCAGCTTATCCCTCTCGGACTCCAGCTGAGTGACCCTCACAGTGTTCCTGTCACTCCTTCCCACCACGGTCAGGAGCCTCTGCACGTTCTCCAAATGGAGAAAGATGGGTCAAGCTGGGGCAGTCGAGCTAAATTACTTGTAAGAAAACGCTGAAAACACTTACCAAAAGGTTAGCCTGAATCACTGAGACCATCAGGCTCTCGTTGTCGAACCTCTCGTGCGTCTCCATGTCCCGCGGTAGAGCGCAGACCCTGGCGAGAGCTCCGATGATGTCGGCGTTCCCCAGCAGCCGATCCTCGACGTTCAGAGGCTTACCGGGTTGCGTTTCCATCCTCGGCCTCCATGGCGCAGGGGCAGTTCGAGGTCCGGAGGACGATCCAGACCCTTGCCCCGCGGAGATGGTAAGCTCGCGGGTCATCCCGACGGCCGACTTGCTAGCCGGCACGCTCTTCTCAGCTGGTGCACTCTTCTCAGCTGGTGCACTCTTTTCAGCTGGAGCCTTGACTCCAGGGGCCCGCGCAGGGTACTTGCCCTTCGGAGGCTATTCAGTCCCCAAGTCCTTCTCCCCCGCCTTGGACTTCTTCCTGGGCGGGGAACCCTCCTTCGAGCGATCCGGCGAACGTCGCCGAACTCCCCCGCTCGGAGCGGGGGCAGGAGCAGAAGAAGCGCCAGCGCCCCCCGAGCCCGAAGCCGAGCGGGTACTGGCAGATGACGGCGCCCCAGAAGATGAAGACCTCAGCCTGAACTTGGCCGCCAGAACCTTCACAACTGGCTCCCTTGAGCTCCCCTCCATGCCTTCTTCTCGATCGGAAGAATAAGCGTCCACTATCTGCGTCAGGTTCGGAGGCTCCGAACTAGAAGTGGACGCCTCGGCACCAGATGCAGCTCGGTTCGCAGCAGGATCGGTCAAAGGGATCCCGGCAGGCACTGCAACGGAGACGGTAGGACGATCAGGGTGCGCCTCGTCCACCTCGTCTGTTCCGGTTCTCCTGTAGTGACCGCGGTACCTCGGCGTGTAACCAAGCAGCTTCCACGCCTACCTGGTCTCGTGCCCCTCGTATCTTTCAACCTTGTTGATGTCGTCGGCGTTCCTCCTCCAACCTTCACTCGCAGCTCGGCGTCGCCTCGCGCCTGCCTCTGCACAACAGACAATAAGAGTGTCAGCTCGGCATCATCGAGATCAAGCGAAGCAGGTAAGAGAAAAGGAGCGGTGTTTACTTGGGACAGTCCCGGGGCGACGTGGGACCATCAGCCTCCTGCTCTCGCCAGTGCCGAACTCCCAGTCCCCCGACACACAGAAGAAAGCTTCTTCGGCATTCTTACTCGAGTCCTCCAAGGCCAGGACGAAGCCTCTTCGCTGCGGCTTCACCCGAAGATAATATTTCCCTTCCCCAGCCTTGCAGATATCATAGGTGTCCTCGATATCGTGGACACCTAGGTCGGTCCCCAGAATCTCGTTCAGCTTCGCCGTGCCCATGATGACCTTGTAACCATTGGGCATCAGCTGGCACGGGATAAGGGACCAACTACTGAGGCAAGCCCTAAGCAAGGGGTGCAGTGGAAATCTGACCCCGCCCTCAATCACGGAGATCAGAGGGAACGGCATCCAGCCGCAGGACCAGCGCATCATGGCATAGTCGACGGAGTCCGCCGGCTTGAGGAGGACTCCCTCCGGAATACTGTAAGCAGCCCTAAATCTGGCTATGCCCTCTTCAGTATCTAAATCGAACCTAGGGGTGCCCATGTCTAAAAAAGGGGTGACAGCAAAAGCTAAACCCTAAAAGTCGCGAAACCCCAAAGAAAAGCTAGACAGAGGCACGAAGCAACTTACAAAGACAACGGGGCAACTCAAGAACAGGTCCGAGCACGTCCTATGGTCGTCCTCGCTAGAAAGCTATCGAGCAGCAGAGCAGAAATCAAAGACGAAGGCGAAGGCAAAAGGAAATCAGAAACAAGAAAGGAAGAAGACTGCCCTATTTATGGAAAGGGAACCCTCGGCGCTCGCTGCTTTCGAAATTCGAAAGGACGGATTTCGCGATCCGCGCCCGTTCCATCAATGAGACAGCGCAACCAGTGAAGAGGCTACGCGTGTAGCCGTCGATTCGCCTCCCAGGATAGGTAGGGCAGAGCATTTACTGCTTCAGAAAAGTTGAAACGACACCAAGCAATGATCGCCGCATCCCCAGACGAGTTTTCTAGCTTCCGACCACTAAAGGCTAGGAGGCTTAAGAGGTCAAAAGCTAGGGGGCAATTGTGTGGGGAGATTTCCGGAACACAGGATCAAGCTAATCACAACCATCAGATGAGACTAAGCACTCTCACGTGCCATCCGCGTGCCATCCACGTGGCACCAAACTCACCTCGGCTAGCAGGGCAGAGGCCTCAGCCGAAGTCTAGCAGCTCCGGGCCGCTAGCGCCGAGCTCGGCTACCCCGTGTGCCCATTTCGGCTGAGAGCCCCACCTCGGCTGAAGGAGCCGGGACGAAAGCCGAAGCACGAAAGAGCCTCCACTCGCACCCCTCATCCCCCACGTCATCAGGCACGTGGAGAAATAGGGGCGCGAGCTAGTGAGACAGATGCGACATCCAGCCGTTCACAATCTTCGCCAGATCCCTGACATGGCGGCATCCAGCGGCTGAGGCCACATCAGGGCAAGGCCCGAGGGCAGATCCGATGGTACCCCGACCGTCAAAGGCGCCCAACACGATCTGGCCCAACGTGACGCGCATTTAATGCAACGTGGGCTGATCCGATTGGCATTAAATGCAGAGTGGGCTGGATTGGACCGCATTAATTGCAACGTGGGCTGACCATGACTTCCCAGTCGAATCATGGGATCCATACCAAGATATCGTCTAAGATATCTTCCAAATCGTCTATAAATAGAACTGCACTTCACATGCAAGGTACGCACAATACAACCCACAGAGCCGTTACTCTGCCTCTCTTCTTCCTCTCCTTCCATTGTTCCAGTTCCCTCACTGACTTTGGCATCAGAGAGCCTTGCGCCGCCCAGGCCAGGGTCCTCTGACCGTTTGCTCTTCTCTTTCAGGCTTTCGGACGGTATCCAGTCATCACCAGCTTGGATAAGTCCTCTAAGGCTCCCCAGTTATTGTGGGTCATTATTTTCTGCACCTACAAACACAATAGCCCTTATTTGGGAAAACGTATATAGTAGATGACAAATGAAGAACACTAAATTAGCAATTCCGCATAACTCGGAATGACTCGATGTCCCCACCAATGGACCGTCCTCTCAAATTTTTTCTGTGTAGGCTTTAAAGATAAAAAGAGCTTATTAACCATGTAAGGGCTGCACAAAAGAACTTTCTAATACCAACTGTAATAACTTGACAATGTTTCAACAATCTAGCACGGAGTGTACAGTGAACCCCGCTCACTCTAGACTTAAAAGTAATTGACTAGAGAGAGCAGTGAACCCACTAACTTGACGAAAGAAAGGCAACACAAGGGAAAAGGATGAATACGTTGTACCTAGCATTCAATCAGTGTCCCTCCTGACTGAACAAGGTCCTCAACAATGACAACATGGCGACCTTCAAGATTCCCCTCCTTAAGACGGACAATCCTTTTATCACCTTCACGAACCTTTGTGCAAACAACCTCCAATAACACCATTGAAAAATAATAAACCCGCTTAAACAGACAATGGTAAGTTTATTTAATATTTATTGAGGGTACTGTGTGGGGATATTCCCGAACTCAGCGGAGTCCCGGCCAGATGCTCCATCTCGGGCTCCCGCACCAGCTAGTCCATCTCGTCAGGGCTCGGTCTCAGTCTCCATTAGCTTGACAGGTGCTCCCACCTTGGTCCATACCTCCATCTCAGCCAGGCACTCCACCTCGGCATACTCCACTTCGGCCAAAGCATCCCACTTCGGTCAAGTGCTCCACCTCGGCACCTTTGCCAGATCTCTCTCTAGCCAAGTCAAGGTCGTTCCCAACCTCGGCTCCCCAACCTCAGCAACACACCCTAACCTCGGTCACAATGCCAGAGCTAGCCCAGGCATTGGCTGACAGCTGTCCTCCCATGGACGCTCAAGCACGCTACGGCACGTGCGACAAGACAAGGGCACCACCCATATCATCTGATAGAGCTAACCATACCGCCACGCTTCCTGACAGATTGGCGTCCACAGCTCCCAAGATGCCAGGGTATGGCCCGACGGGACAAATGGACCGCGATTAGACTTCCTGTCAAGAGCTGCAGAGCACTCTCTCTCTCTCAAAAGTCAACTCTCTCCCTCTCCTTATCGATATAAGGAACAGCAGATACAGAGAGCAGGGGGGATGATCGAACATCCAATCCAACACACCATACACAAAACCATATGCTGGCTCTCCAAGCCATACGCTGGTATCATCTTCTTCCCCAAAATCTCTATCCTTAGTCCAGTTCTCATACTGATTTAGGCATCGGAGAGCCCTGCGCTGCCCACAGCAAGGGTCCTCTGACTGTTATCTTCTTCCTCCCTTCTCCTGGTTTCAGGCAAGCAGCGATGTTCGACCAGAGAGCTCTCAGCTCCACTCCCTATACCTTGTGAGTCATTTTATGCACTTACAATTGGTGCCGTCTATGGGAAATCGATCAAAAAGTCATCTTCCCAAACACCATGCCTCGAAGAACCAGAAAGGGAAAAGAACCATCGACACTGCCACCGCAACTGCCGCTGGTCCCTCGCCAGAAGAGGTCCAGGGCAGGATCTGGTGCGACAAGCTTTCCAAGCATTCGCTCTTAGTCAGGTTCATCTCCGAAAGGGGTGACAGCACCTACCCGGTGAGATAGCCTTTGACTGGGGGATCCCCAACAAGCCAAACTCCGTCATTAGATCGACGACGACGACAGCTCTCTTCTCACGGATGTCAGGGCCCGAAACCTTGTCGTCCTCCAAGAGTAAGACGAGTTGATCTGTAAACTTCAATAACAACTGCAAAATAGGGCGGCAACGCCAACGCCATCCTCCAAATCTCCTTCAGCTGAACCGGCACGCAACCATTCCGGGAGGACAATGACAACTTGAGACAAGGGCTTGACCAGCAAGTCAAGCAAATAATCCAGCAGATTCTGGACGAGGCCAACTCTAACGGCTACGTTTCGAGGGATCTCAGCACATATTCCTCCTCTCGAGAACTAAGGGTTAGGTCTACAGACTCCTCGACGGGATCAAACCCCAGCCATATTTCAAATAGCCATAACCAGTGATAGGCATCTTCTGTAGCTCGGCAGTGCTTATAGATCACTGCAGCTCGGCAACCATGTTCCAGCTCGGTAGCCCTGCTCCAGCTCGGTAGCGCTTATAGGACGATCCAGTTCGGAAGTAGTACTCCAGCTCGGCTGTACCGCTCCACCTGGGCAGTAGTGCTCCGACTCAGCAGCCTTGTCAGAATGCGTCAGACCTTCGACTTGACTAGTGAGTCCCTGACAAGGCGACTCCCATCACCATCAGACATCCATTCCAGCTCGGGGGGCTACTAAAGCCTCCTATCATCCTTCAGCTTCGATCACCTGTTAGCTTTGATCGTACAACCCTCTATCGTCTCCTGGCACGGTCCTCTGCTAATAGCTTTGACGGCATGATCAGCCCCTACGGCATTCTCAGCTTCGATGGCACTGTCAGCTTCGACGACATCGGCACGACCCTCTACTGTCGGCTTCGATCGCACGACCCTCTACCGTCATTTTCGACGGCACGGTCCTCTACTGTCAGCCTTGATCGCACGGTCCTCTACCGCCATCAGTCATCCAAAGCCCCATGCTCCTACATCTCGGCCAAGCGCCAGATCTCGATCTCTTGCATCTCGGCTACGTGCCAGATCTCTACTTCGTGCATCACGGCAGCAGCGCCAGATTTTCGGCCTCGTGCTGGTTTACTGGACTACACCTCTGGTCCAATGCCAGCTGGTCATGTCCTAGATTCTCCACCTCACGCTGGTGTCGCCCTCATGCTGGCATCCACGTCATGTAGGTTCGGCCTCGTGCTGGCCACGGCCTCACGATGGTGTCGCCCTCATGCTGGCCTCCATGTCATGTAGGTTCTGCCTCGTGCTGGTTTACCGGACTACACCTCTGGTCCAAAGCCAGCTAGTCATGTCCTGGATTCTCCACCTCAAGCTGGTGTCGCCCTCATGCTGGCCTCCACGTCATGCGGGTTCGGCCTCGTGCTGGCGACGGCCTCACGATGGTGTCGCCCTCATGCTGGCCTCCACGTCATGTAGGTTCGGCCTCGTGCTGGTTTACCGGACTGCTCCTCTGGTCCAAAGCCAACTGGTCATGTCCCGGTTCCCGACCTCGTGCTGGTTACGGCCTCACGCTGGTTCAGCCTCATGCTGGTCTCGGCCGCGAGCACATCTCAGTATCAGTACCAGATCGCCGACCAACGAAACTGCACCTCTGGTGACGAGCTAGTTGGTCATGTCTCGATTCTCAGCTACACTCAGCTTGGCAGTAGTGCCATTCCTCAGCTCGGCAACAGTGCCAGTCTCCAGCTCGGCAGCAGTGCCAGTCTCCAGCTCTGCAGCAGTGTCAGTTTCCAGGTTGGCAGCAATGCTAGCCTTCTCCGCAGCATCACTAGAATACTTCCAATGAGATTACACCTCTGGCGACGAACCAGCTGGTCACGTCTCGGTCTCTCAGTTGGTGACAAACTAGACACTGAAGACTATCAAGCTCAACAACTCCTCCCTTCTTAGCTTCCAACCTCAAAGAGTACTCTCAGAGCTCAGAAGCTGGGGGGCTATTGTGTGGGGATATTCCCGAACTCATCGGAGTCTCGGCCAAATGCTTTATCTCGGGCTCCTGCACCAGTTAGTCCATCTCGCCAAGGCTCGGTCTCAGTCTCCATTAGCTCGACCAGGTGCTCCCACCTCGGTCCATACCTCCATCTCAGCCAGGCACTCCACCTCGGCAGACTCCACTTCGGCCAAAGCATCCCACTTCGGTCAAGTGCTCCACCTCGGCACCTTTGCCAGATCTCTCTCTAGCCAAGTCAAGGTCGTTCCCGACCTCGGCTCCCTAACCTCGGCAACACACCCTAACCTCGGTCACAATGCCAGAGCTAGCCAAGGCAGGGGCTGACAGCTGTCCTCCCATGGATGCTCAAGCATGCTACGCCACGTGCGACAAGACAAGGGCACCGCCCATATCATCTGACAGAGCCACCCATACCGCCACGCTTCCTGACAGATTGGCGTCCACAGCTCCCAAGATGCCAGGGTATGGCCCGATGGGACAAATGGACCGCGATTAGACTTCCTGTCAAGAGCCGACGAGCACTCTCTCTCTCTCTCTCTCTCTCTCTCAAAAGTCAACTCTCTCCCTCTCCCTATCGATATAAGGAACAGCAGATGCAGAGAGCAGGGTGGATGATCGAACATCTGATCCAACACACCATACACAAAACCATATGCTGGCTCTCCAAGCCATACGCTGGTATCATCTTCTTCCCCAAAATCTCTATCCTTAGTCCAGTTCTCATACTGACTTAGGCATCGGAGAGCCCTACGCTGCCCATAGCCAGGGTCCTCTGACTGTTATCTTCTTCCTCCCTTCTCCTGGTTTCAGGCAGGCAGCGGTGTTCGACCAGAGAGCTCCCAGCTCCACTCCCTACACCTTGTGAGTCATTTTATGCACTTACAGGTACATTGAACATGCTTCAGCAAGAAGAGTCTAACCATGGGAAAATGCTGCAATTGCTTGTAGAATCGCTTCCATGCCCCATTATTGGGAAATGCCACACTTATCTGGAGAAAATCTAAATTTATATATCAGGCAACAAACCAAAGCAAAAAATTAGCGAGCAAGTTTTTTTCAATAATAAATACACTTTGACAATAACCATCTCACAAAGAAAATTTTAAAGGGGTCTTTTAAGAGTCGCAAATTAAAAACCATCGATGTCAATAGAAATTGACATTAAGGCAGATAAAATAAATAATAATAATAATAAAAAATAGAGATATACTTTACCCACATTGTCAACATCAGGAAGCTGGTGAAGACGTTGCTTCAGCAGAGGGATCCCAGTTTCAAAGAAAGGTAACACATGGTCTCCAAAATAAAATCGTTCCTGCATTAATCAAGAAAGTAACAAATTATTAAATCAAGAGCAATGACTTCATTGCCATTAAAAAGCATGCTTGTTATACGACACAGTTGGAAGAGGAATGGACGCTGCAATTACTAGATTCAAGATTGAGAAAACTTGTAGAAAAAAATATAGAGGAATTTACCTGGTAGGGCCCCATAGGATCCTATACGACTTCGGATGTGTCGTATTTACCATGGACACGAATAAGGCTCTACATGTGCGTTTTTTTTTTTTTTTTTTTTTTTTTTTGTCTTTTAGCGAATGGTCGATATTGACCACTTTTATGGTCGATATCGACCATTCTGCGGGAACCCAAATAAAAATTAGGTTTTTCAGGATGGAGAAGATGGGAGGGATTGCTCTGTTCCACGCCATGGATACAGATCGAGCCACTGTCAGTTCCGGGAAAGTCAGAAGAAGACGACACTGCTCTGTTATCTCGTCCTATAGCCCTGGAATCAACGGCCCAGATTTCTTCAAAATCTTTGCAACAAACACATAGAAGAAAAACAAGCAAAAACCAGAACCAGAAGCAGCAGCAGATCCAAGGATTTCTCTTTCTCTGCTTTTCTAATGTCTGGTTTTGATCTCCTCGAAGGATTATGTAGTATACGTGGTGGATGTATGGAAAGAGAGAGAGGATTCCGCGAAATCCAAAGGAAAACGACGAGATTTAAAATAGAAAGAGGAATGCCAATACAAACGGTTTTGCAGAAAACAGGGATACTATGGAAATCTACTTCACTCGTTTTTCTCTCTCAGAGGAAGAAAGAAGAAGAAGAAGAAGAAGGCCTAAAACACAGACTCCTCCCCTCCCCTCCCCCTCTTCTCCATCCTGAAAAGCCCAATCTTTATTTGGGTTCCTGCAGAATGGTCGATATCGACCATTTTTATTGTCGATATCGACCACATAACTGAAACATTAATTTACAATCATTGTCAGTGTCGACCACTTTCATTGTCGATATCGACCACATAACTGAAACATAAATTTACAGTCATTATCAGTGTCGACCACTTTTATTGTCGATATCGACCACATAACTGAAACATAAATTTACAGTCATTGTCAGTGTCGACCACTTTTATTGTCGATATCGACCATAATAAAATAGAAGAAAAAAAATGATGACTGTCCATAGCAGTGCTCCGTTTGGAGATGCAAAACCTGTAAACCTCCACTCGATCTACAGTGCATAAGCTCCAAGGATTTGAAGATATATGACCCATCATATTTTAAGTCCTTTTCATGGTTTCTGATGATGCAAGCTTTGTTTAAGAACCTGCACCGTTCAATGCACACAGACAATTAGATTGTAATCAAGAAAGTATAGAAAACCATATAGATGATAATGGTGTTGGATGGCTATTGATAAACTTACATTCATAAACTTTCCCGGAACTGACAGTGGCTCGATCTGTATCCATAGCATGGAACAGAGCGATCCCTCCCATCTTCTCCATCCTGAAAAATTCAATTTTTATTTGGGTTCCCGCAGAATGGTCGATATCGACCATAAAAGTGGTTGATATCGACCATTTGCTAAACGACAAAAAAATAAAAATAAAAACGCACATGTAGAACCTTATTCGTGTCCATGGTAAATACGACACCTCCGAAGTGGTATAGGATCCTATGGGGCCCTACCAAGTAAATTCCTCAAAAATCTATGATGTATTGATGCCACACATTGTTCTACTCACAAATGTACGAGGCCTTGTGTAATATGCGCCAACAAGACAATAATATGGTGTGGTTTTCTTTGTGGGATCCACACACCGGTAATCATGTAGCAGGTGAGATAATACGGTCTCATTGTGGATAAGCTTTTCCATCATTTGAAGGGTAAGATCAAATTTGAGCCAGTGCCGATTTAGTAGGGTAGGTGGGTACGAGGGGTTGAATTCACAGGTAGCCTAAAAAAAATGAACATGTGGTTGGCTCTTACTATATAATTTACCAAAAAGGTATTAACAAAGAAAAAATTATTTACTCCAGAGTCATCTGTTTTTTTATTAATATCATCACCACCATCATCATCAAAACCTTGTCCCAACTATGTTGGGGTTGGCTACAATGATGTTTCTCCATTCCAATCAATCCTTAGCCAAAACCTTAGCTGCACTTCTTCATATCTATTTTTACTATCTTTATCCACGTCCTCTTCGGCCTACCATTTTCCCTTAGTGGGCCAGCAACCTACATAGCCAAACTTTTTCTTACCGGCACCATTGTCAGCCTGCATTGGACATACACTAGAATTCAATCTTATATATTCCCCTTCCTTTCTTCTAGCCTTCTTCAAGTCTTCTCTTCGAGTTGATGATTACTAGGGTTAGGGTTCTAATTGTGGAAATAATATTGTTAGGTCTATTTATGTTGCAATTTGATTGGTTGCGTTTGAAATTTTATTTAAACTTGACTTTCTTGCAGGTTTGTTTTAAGTTTTTATGTTCATCTCTTAGAAGAAGCTTCATAGATCACTTGGGGTTGTAATATTTAAATGTTATATATCTTTGTATTATTCCTTTGCATTCTGGATACCAAATGCAGTAGCCCAAACAGTCAACCACAGTAGCTCTTCGGCTAGCCGATTAGAAGTTTAGGCTAATTAAATGGTTGCTTTGGCAACTTTTCCAGAGAACTAATTTTCAGCTCCTACAGCTTGGCTAACCAAACATTCTCCGGCTAACCAAAGACTAGCCATTGTGGAGGTCAAATATGACCATTGGACCTTCAGCTAATCGAGTAGAGACTTCAACTAATCGAAGACTAACCGTTGAAACATTTTTTATATATACAAAGCTCAATCCAATGGCCCGAGGAGAGATTTTCTAGGGAGAAAAAGAGCTAGCTAACGCTTGCAAGGTGGGAAATGCTAATGCTGCACAAAAAGAGATAAGAGAAAAGGGAGGATCATGATTCAAGCCAAGTTAGTTTAAGCTTTCATAGATCTACATTCTAACTCTTGTATTGTGTTAAATACTTTGTTCTTATTCTTAGCATGATTTTACTTGGTTGAATCATTTCATTTTTTATATCATAACATGAAAACATTTTCAAATCCATGTATGTTTGGTTTCAACAATGCTTAGACATCATGTGGTATGTTTTCTATGCTTAGATCAACTTGCAAGTGTTGATATGTTGATCTAATATCAAGTTGATATATATGCATACCATGTGTTTGTGTTATTAGCCCAAGTTACACTCAATGCGCTTTGATATATGTATGAGGCTATACGTTTAATGGTTGTAACTTGGTATTATGCCTCATCTCTGAGTGTTATTTGTGCTTAATTTTAATTGCCAACTAATACTAAAATTATTACAAACTCTTCATACTGATTGGGTTCAATCATTCTTAAACAATGTAAGGTGTGTACTCTATGCTTGAATCAACTTAAAAATGTTTAGATATATGCATGCCATATGATTGTATTTTTGCCACAATCAGACCATATCCTGTGTACTAAATTTTAAAGGCTCGACCAAGCACATCTTTGTTCAACTACTGTTTGGCAATATAATCATCCTCCTCTAGGCTCGTCTTTTCATTTCCTTGCCTATGAAAACTCTTGTAATGGATGTCAGCAGTGGAATTCCAGAACTGTGAAGATTCATAATCCGTGAGTGGATGTCGGCAGTGGCCAACCACTATAAATCTTTGTGTGTTGACTTGATCATTTATTCTTTCTCTGTGGTGATGCTTATTATAACTCATTAATCAACTTATTCCTTTGGTCTTCACATAAGTATTTCTTGTAAAAAAATTACAAGAAGCATTTTAAAAAAGGATTTACTTTTTGGCACGCCCTATTCAACAGCCCCACCCCCCCTTTCTTGTCTTTCAAATATGGGACATGAGAGTGAGTATGAAAGGTTCTAGGGTTTTGTTGTGGATGCAAGTGAGAGAGAAAGAGAGGGTTGTGGTAGATATAAAGTCCCTCATTGGACTTTTCTTTACTCCTAAGCAACCTCATTTAATTATTATAAGTGTCATGGGACTTTATTACATCCTTAATCAACCTCACTTTAAATAGAAGGTGTCTTAAGGATGAAGCAAAGTCTCATTGCATATAATATTTAAATAGCGTTGCCTAGGGACTGTCTCCAACCTGAGTGTCATGCAAGCCATCATAATCGAAGCCCTATCATGTTCATTTGGGGTCAAGTTTGTGAGTTCTACTTCTTCTCCATTAGTTATCAGAGAAAGTAATTGGCATATAAATTGCTTCGTATAGACATTTCTAGACATGATAACAGTTTGATGTAACAACCGTTGTATATTCTCAGCAATTAAGTCGGAGCTGGCCCAATTTTAGCTCTCCAAGCATAATAGCCTTATCCCACCTATTTCAGGTCAACTTTTGTAAGTGAAGATTGGAGCAAGAATTTCTCCATAATTTTGCTTCATATGGACATTTCCAAACAATATGAAGATTTGATATAGAAACTGCTATATGTTCCTAACAAATAAGAGCCCATAACTTTTCATAATTCATGCACCTACCCAACTAGCATTTCATTACAATGTAGTTGGATTTTTTCTCCATTTCTTTTTTGTTTCTGGTTCAAGCATGATCTTTGTATGAAATGTATCCTGGGCAAGGCTTAATATGGTAATTGGTTGTGTGCCTCTTGACTTGCATTCATCATCATCAAAAGCCTTTTTCCTAACTATGTTGTGTTCAGCGTAATGAGTTTTGTACTATAAAATTGGCCATGGATTTGACCAGTGATGTTGGGGTTAATTTTACAGTGCCAAATCAATCGCTGGTCTAATCATTATAGGATCTTACACCCAATTGAGCTCCCACTTATCCCAAAACCATTTGGTGATAGGAAACAGCACAACAATAGTTTTATCGTGAGAGCGAGGGCTCAACCATGATTACCCTGATTATGACCGCTCAAGAGCGAGGGTGTACGTTGACCTCAACAATCCCTCGCTCAACGGCACACCCGCTGCGACTCCTGCTGTGAACTCGCAAAACGTGTGTCCCGTGACTCGAAGAATCGACCTACCGGGCTCTGATACCACTTGTAGGATCTTACACTCCATTGAGCTACCGCTTATCCCAAAACCAATATTTGATAGGAAATAGCACAACAATAGTTTTATGGTGAGGGCGAGGGCTCAACCACGATTATGATCGCTCAGGAGCAAGGGTGGACGTTGACCTCAACAATCATGGTACTGTAAAATTTTCCATTTAATCTTGTTGGTATGCCCTGAGCACTTGTACCTCTTGACTTAAATCATAGACTTTTATCTTCTAATTTCATGCATAAAAACTCAACATAAAAAAATATAGTAAAAACATGGCAGTCTAAAGTTCCTCGGTGAAAATGATCAATGTCTGTGATTGGAAGTAGATTGTAGCTAAAGGTGTAAACTGGCATGGCACGACCTGCTTTCAGGCAAGCCCAACCATGCTAGCCTGTGAAAATTCGTGGCCTGTGTCGTGCCCAGCTCGGCTGGGGTCTCCTAGCACGGCCCACGGCACAACTTTTTCGTGCTGTGCTAGGTCATGCCACCCACGGGCCGGCCCACATGCCCATCCTAATTTTGTTTTTCATTTTATTATATAAATTAAAAGGAATTAGGGCTTTGTTTGTGTAATGCCCACGGAGATGGAGATTCAAAGGGGGAAGGGAAAAGAGCGAACGAAGAGGAGGAGGCGGGGTGGGTGGTGGTGGTGTGGGGGGGGGGGGTTTGGGTTGGTTAGACTTCACTTTCTATTTTTTGCCAAGAAAATTGCATGGAGATCTTGGCATATCTGGGGAGATTCAAGCTGCACCAAATGAGGAGAAAAAAGTAGGACGTGGAAGTCCAACTTGGCATGGCTTGTTTTTCCGCAGCTTTCTTCTCTACACAAAATGTGCCCTTAGGTCATGTTTGGTAACAAGTGAGGAATCCATGAGGAATCTGCATATTTGGGGATTCCTCACTACCCCTAGAATGGGGACGACTCAAAAGAATTATATCGCCGAGGATTTAACATCAATATCAATGTGTATCAATGTGTATAACTGAGAAAAATTTGTGTCCGTGTGTAAACTTACAAAAATGAGGATTTCTAAATCCTATAGGAGATGCGGGTTGGACCCAAAAATCCTCAAAATGAGGACTTCCACTGGCCCAAATCCTTGGGGATTTATAATTGTCAAATGTAGGTTTTCCACGACAATATGGAAAACTAGTGAGGAATCCTCAAGGATTTGATTGCCAAACGTGACTTTATAATTCCCATATAAACCCTGAGACAAACAAGATGTGGAATAGTTGTTTGTCGTGACTCCTAACATACAATGTTTAAGGAATACTCATGAGCAAATATGATGAAACCAATGGATATATCTGGAGTCAATTGCATTTTGAATAATTTTGAGAAACCTAGGGCCATCGAATGGATAGCTAGAACAATTCATAAAGGTCTTCCAAATTGATATCTAGAACAACTTGGTCCCAACGATCATTTCATGGTCTTGATTCAATGGTTATGATCATCATCATCACCATCACCATCACCATCAACAAAGCATTATCCCATCCATTTGAGGCCAGCTTTGTGAGTTATGCTATTCCATCGACCCCCATTTAAAGCCATGTTCTCTATATATCTACAATCCATCATGTTCTCTATAACCATTTACTGCAAGGTATAGAGATTATTTCAATCTTACTTCCATACTTGCCTGTACCATCTCAAATGGCATTCCTTGATTCCCCCACCCCCCCTTCTACTAGAGCTACTCATAAGTTTCCTCTTAGGCATTCATTCTAATTAAATCTAACCTTTTTAGTAATTCCATGCATCCATCTTAGTATGCACATCCCAACCATATGTACTTCAACTTCTTCATTGCCCTGTTGGAAATAGGGTGGGCCTCTAGGATAGATTTCAAAATCTTTTGACCCACTTGACGCAGGGATCAACTATCCAGAAGGCTATAAAACCCAATCCAAGATCCATGTCCTCAATCTCAGTCATCATGATCAGTAAAACAATTTATCTAGAAGATAAAAACAGCAACATATAAGCAACAAATAAATCTACAACATGCATGGAAGTAGATTATACCTTTGGAGCTTGGTTGTGCTCTAATGGAGGAGTTGCGTCTTTCTTTGATGATGAAACGCTTTCACTAATCAAATAGGGATCTCCAAGACCTCTTGATCTTCCACGCTATGACCCGTATCAGATTCTCCTTTTTTTCAAGAAGATGGTGGGATCTCCAAGAGAAAACTACTAGGAACTCTAGGGAGGAATTAGAAAGAGAACTAGAAAAGGGAAGAGGAGAAAAGCTCGTGCAACACTTGCACTTAGAGAGCCTTGGGCGTGAATCCCAATGGAAGGAGCAAGCATGGACGTCCAAGGCATCCTCTCTTATTTATAGCTTTTTCAAGTTGCCTCCTCTTTTCTAATTATAATAGAAGTCTTACTTCCATTAATTAGTAACTTACCATATCATAATTAGAAGTCTCACTTCAAATATGATTAGTAACTTTCCAATTCCTCTCTAATTAAAATAGAAGTCTCACTTCTACTAAAATTAGTAAGTCTACTATTACCACTATTAGAAGTCTCACTTCAAATAGAAATAATAACTTTCCTTTTAGAGTTCAACTAGAATTAGATACTTTCTAATAATTGGGCTAGCGTGGGGACCATTAGGGATTCCTTAGAAAGCTGGCTCCAACTGGGACACGCGACCCCACATCTCATGTGTAATCCGGGCCCACAGTTAATTGCAAATAATTCCACTATATAAATGCAATTGAACTCCAGTCTTAAAAAAATTACATAGAAGACCCTAAACTTCCACATTATCACAAGTAGACCCCTCTATCAATATCCATGGATCAATTGGACCTGTCTTCCAAAATAGATCCATATCTTATTATCCTTGAGCCCCAATTAATTATAATGATCAATAGGTACCTTTCCAATTAACTCTTAATCGGAATGGGTGCGCACTTACCAATGATAAATCCATTAATTGGCACAAGGGGATATTAGAGATAGATTCCATCTTGACCATTGAATGTTCCCACAGCTCTACTACCACGTATCCAAATCACCGAGGTGTTGACCTACAGTTGGCCTCACTCATTGGTGACTCAAAGCAAATGAATAGATAGAAACTTGAGTTCATTAATGTCTCAGGATTGAGAGCCTATTGCTAGGGAATTATGAGAGCAGACCTTAAAGTAAAGACAGTGTTTATAAGGTGCTTCTCATAGTCCTTCAATACATCCAATGTACCAGCACTATGATCCAGAATCTTACATTCTGATGATCGAGACAAATCACACTATCTCATAGTGATCAAAGTGCTGCAACCTTGTCAGTATGAGATGTCCAGTCTCATCACTGGTTGTGAAGATATTTAAGTATAAGATTTGTCACACATGTCTCCCGTATGTGGATCTCATCCATACACATGTGTTACATCTAATATACTTGTCGACCCCGGTTCATCTCATGAACCATCATGTCATTCGTATTGGTTATGTGCAAGTATATAATAAATCACCATTCATCTCATGAAAGGAAAGCATGAATATACTAATAAATAAAGAAATTAATCAATTTATTATATTATCTACTGGATTGAGTCCATAAAACTAACAATCTCCCACTTGGGCTCAATGCCAGTTAGAGTTGCATCTCATGCACATCCCTTTTACATATAGTTCAAAGACTTTGGTAGTCAAAAGCTTAGTAAATGGATCTACTAGATTGTCTGCAGAGGCTATCTTGGTGATCGTACATTACCTCTCTGCACAATCTATCTGACCATGTATAACTTCCTCTGTACATACTTTTTGGCTCTTGGGTTATTTGGACTTAATGACTGCCCTGCTGTCATCACAGTAAACTGTGATTGGCTGTCCTGCCAAAAATACCACTCCAAGTTCCATAAGGAATCTTTTGAGTCAATCTGCTACCTTAGCTACTTCTCAAGCTGCTACAACATAAGCACATACCCAGAAATTGATTTCCTGGAATTCTGATCTGACTAGAAGTCAGTATCTATGTAACCGACTGGTAATCAACTCATCACTGCTATGACTCAACATGTGATCTCTAGTCCTTCTCAAGTATTCGAGAACACATCTTACAACAGTCAACGATAAAGACCTGGGCTAGACTCATATCTGCTGACTAGGCATACTGCGTGACAGATATCCGGTCTAGTACAAAGCATAGCTTACCGTACCAGAACCTTATCTATGTACACATTATTGGGATAAGCCTATCATCCTATTTTTCCAGTCTCAATGGAAATTGATTCCTAGGATGTACCTGGCTTTTCCAAAGTCCTTTATTATCAAAAGTCTTAGCCAACCAAAACTTTTACTGTTGACGATATCCCTATATCACTCCATAGGAGAAGGATGTCGTCGACATATAATATCAGAAAAAACTACCCTGCATTCTTAACTTTTCATTTACACATGACTTATCCGGATTCTGATAAAAATCAAGTGACTTGATTTCCTTAATCAATACGGATGTTCCTGTTTCGGGATATTTGCTTGAATCCATAAATGGACTTATGCAGCCTGCAAACTCTTCGCACTTGGTTATTAGCTATAGAACCATCTGGTTACATCATATAGATGTTTTCCTTAAGATTGCCGTCGTGAGACGCTGTCTTGACATCCATTTGCCAAATCTCGTCACCGAGATGAACCGCAATGGATAAGAGTATCCGGATGGAACTCTTCCATCTCGCTCTTATTTTCTTTTGTAGACTCACTTGCACCCAATAGGTTTGCTATTGGCAGGCAAGCCCACAAGTATCCAGACCTGATTAGAGTACAAAGACTCCACCTCAGCTTTCATAGCATCTAACCAACGTCCCAAAACTATGTCATTAACTGCTTTATCATAGTTATAGGGATCTTGTTCCGGTTACACCGGGATTGCCTTGTAAGACTTTCCCTAGACCGAGAACTTGTCAAGGGTCCTGACAATACTCCCACTACGACAAGGCACTGGTGTAACTACTGGGTCAAATATGGGCGGATTTTCTCAAAGTTTGGTTATTCTTGGATTTGGAGTTCTTTCTTGAATTTCTTCCAAGATAACCATTTCTAAAGATTTCCAGTTAATCTTATAATCTCCCTCCAGAAAACCGCATTGGTGCTATGAAGCACTTTTTGCTCTCTGGGATTATAGAGCAACCAACCTTTAGTTCCTTTTTGGGATAGAATATAAACATATATACTTACGACTTCGATTCCAACTAATCCGTCTTTATCCTTCAGCACGTGTGCTGGACAACCCTGAAAAAACGTTGTAGACTAGGCTTTCGCCTTGTCCATAACTCCCTGGGAGTCTCAAGTATAGACTTAGATGGAATGAGGTTTAGTATATATATTTCAATTTCCATATCCCAAAATATAGGTAATCAGTAGAAACTCAATCATAGGCTTGATCATAGCTAAAAGAGTCTTTGTTCCTTCTTTCTGCTACTCCGTTTTGTTGAGGTAAAACAGGAGCAGGCTACTGGGATCAAATCCCAAAATCTGATAAGTATCCCATAAAATTAGTGGAGAGATATTCGCCTTATCGATCTTATCGAAGAGTATTTATACTTTTACCTAATTGCTTTTCCGCTTCCGCTCGAAAACTCTTTGAACTATTCAAAAAATCTTGGACTTGCGGTGCATAAGGTATATGTATTCATATCTCGAGTAATCATCAGTGAAAGTGATAAAATACTCGTATCAATCTCTCACTCTAATATTATGAGTCCATACACATCAGTAAACACTAACTCCAATAAATCTTTGGCCCGACTGCCCTTAGATGAGTAAGGGTCTTTTGGTCATTTTGCCTTCCAGACAGATTTGCAGACAGGCATTGATTCTACCACCAATGAAGGCAAGATATCATCTTTCACTAGCCTGTCAATCCTGTTTAGGTTTATATGACCTAGCCTCTTAGGTGCCAAAGTTTGTTGGATTAGATGAAGGTGACTACCTCTTTAATGATGGTCTATTATTAGCATCAGCGTCATGTATCTCATACATTGTGGGAGTTAACAAATAAAAGCCATTGATTACCTTGTCAGAATATATAAGAGTACCGCTCCTCTTTAAGACGATTTAATTACCAAAAGTAACTGAATAACTCTTATTCATCATACTAGAAATTAAAATTCTGTCTTAAAACGGTACATATAATGTATCTGACAAAATCAACTTAATATCTGAAAATAACTAAGTTACTACTCCTACTGACACTGCTTCTGCCTTGGCTTCCGACCCCATGTTAATACTGATTTCCCTGTCATTAATCCTCCTGGTTACATGTAACTCCTACAACATATACTGATGTAATTAGTTGCACCAAAGTCTACAAACCAAGATTCTGAAGTACTAGTTGAAAAAACTATCTTCAGAAATAAATGACTCAATCATACCTGAGGTCTTTTCCTTTGACAGAAATCATGGACAATTCCTCATCCAATGTCCTGTCATACCACAGTGGAAACACTTTCCCTTTGCTCCCGTACCCTTGACCTTGGCCATACCACTAGTGGAACCATACTCCACCTTAGGACCTTTGATGACTGATTTCTTCTTGCTATCCCGGTCTTTGCCTTTCGGCTTAGACTTAGCAAATGACTTTTCTGTCATGAGGGCAGTTGGTCTTCTCTTCATGATTTCCTCAAACACTACCAGCTGGCGAGACAGCTCAGCTATGGTCATTTCCAATTTACTATAATTGATCTTGAAATGTTTGAATGAGTCTGGTAGTGATTGAATGATCATGTCGATCTGCGTTGTATCAAACGTAGTCCCCAGTACATCAAACTCATTCAATGCCAACTTCATTTGTAACAAATATTTTTGTACTGGGGTTCCCTCGGCCATCTTTGTCTCCATCAGCACTTTTAGAGCAGCCTGCCTAGCAGGCCTAACCTGGTCTGCAAACATCTCCTTTAAGTTCGATATAATATCGTATGCTGACTTATAGGATTGATGTTGTTCTTACAAAACAGTAGACATGGATGCCTGAATAAAACATCTGGCTATCTCATTGTTTTTGGTCCACTTGGTGTAAAAGTTTTTCACAATCTGTGGTGCATCAGGCTCAGGCTCAGGAAGGGGGGGGGGGTATTAGAAGGACATATTTGCAACTTGAAGATGTCAAGAAAATATCCAGGTTCCTTTTCCAGTCAACATAGTTGGATCCCATCAACTTGTTCTGGTTGAGGATGGTCGCAAGTGGATTGAAAGTATTCGAATTCATGCTGTATAAATTAAAAGCACATAACCATACATTCAATGAAAGAATATAAATGACATTAGGGTTTAGTACTCTACCAAATTCATATGGGAATCCTCATAAGCACTGATTCAGAATACATCGGAATCCCAATCCCTTAGGGCATGCCTCCTAGGGGAGTGCGAATGTCCTTGGATTGGTGCGGATCAAAGTTGTCAAAATTAAGATTAAGACTAACTATCCTTGATCCCCAATCATTCACTATCATCTAGGTATCTCATACCAAATAATGTATGACTCCCGATTATCTTTGGTTTCTAAAATACATGAGGCAAATCCTTGGGGATACTACATCATTATTTTAGTTAAGTGTGACCCACCAACTAATATTGCATGACAACCGCGATGGGCAGCTCCTCCTTGGGGAGTGAACCCCCACCACGTCTCATCAATACTATCCATAGGAGATTCATATCTAGTAACCAGATAAATAAAAGCCCTCCGTGGGGAACGGCCACTCTCTTGGTGGCGCGAGGCTAATACTTTCCTTACAATGGACCTATGGTGGAAAACCATGGGGATTAAATGCCCCGCTCCCACTTAATATTTTAAAATTGAGGATTTCCTTTTAAGGTATTAGGGCCCACATATATAAATATATGAATCATCAAATCATCTCATGATATGATCCAAGATTGGTTCTAAGTCAAGTTATTTTAAGGAAAGTCCAGTTTCTTAAATTAGTGTTACCAATGTCTCCATCTCATGGGACATCAACACTAATTAGAACTCTTTCCAAAAATTAATTTGATTTGACCAATATTAGTAACTTGCTATGTTTGGATCAGATTTGGAAACATTCTAAATAAAGCATTCAACTATAAATAGAAAACGCTAAAATTAGAAACTAGTCCTTGTTGGATACCGCAATCACTGAGAGGGGGGGGGGGTGAATCAGTGATTTCTAAAAACAGGTCCAATTCAACAACAAAACAAGTCAAATCACACAATGACACCAGATTTAACGTGGTTCACCGAAAGGCTACGTCCACGGTTCAAAGACTGTCCGAACACCAATCCGGGACAGATCTGAATCTTATTTAGTCGCACCAACGACAAAGAGCACCAACCCTTAGTTTCAGATAGCACCAACTATCTAGGAAGCACCGACTCCCTTTACAATTTATCTGCACCCACAGATAGGATCACCAAACCCTAAACACCAAGCACCAACTTGATGTAAAAACAGAATGGAAGATTAATTCTGTCTACAGCCCTTCCCCTCTACAATTCTCTCTCTCTCAATCCCTTACAAATTGAAATCTAAAGCATAAAAGAGAGATACTTAACTCATGGACGAATCACCATCTTCTAGAGCATAATCTCGTCCACAATTGCTGTAGAAAACGTCTGATAATGCAGCAACACAGCAACACAGCACCAGCACTCTTCTTCTCTCCAAAACTCTCTCTATTTTCTCTCTAAAACTCTTCTCTTCTGGTGTGTCTTTAAGAACGACCCTTACATGCCTTTTTATAGGTTTTGATAACCCTTAATTGTATTTAAAACGGGCTACAATTCGTTTAGAAAGAGTCCCAAACAAATTAGATAAGAGTGCTGAATTTTCGTGCAAAACTTCTAATTCTGCGCAACTCTGGTTCCCGTGCTCGGTCGACATCATGGCTTGCTCGGTCGACCGAAGACACTGACTGGAAAACAGACAATTTCGAGCTCGGTCGACATCCTGGGGTCCCGGTCGACCGAAGACATACTGTGTCACGAAAATAACTGAGAGGTGCCTGAAACTGTTTTCTGCAGGTTTCTTCTTGCTCGGTCGACCGCATGGGGTTCCCGGTCGACCGCGTGCTCTGCATCAGGAATTCTTAATTCCTGACTGTTTCAATTCTATTTCTCCTTTTCAAGCTCTATCAACACCAGCTTATTATCATCATGTTTGTGACAATGTGTTGACAATAATTCCAACTCAAATCAATACTTGAGATACTATCTTCTTCAATTCTTCAAAGACTACTCAAGTCATCTCAAATTCCAACAATCTCCCCCTTTGGAATTGTTGGCAACACTATTGGAACTTCAACACTTTCAACTCCAACTTGCAGCTCTTCCAAGTTCTTTTCAAAACTTACTTGGAACCAAATTCTGAAATTCTGAAAAAACAACCATGCACTGATGACAATCTCCCCCTAGCTTTCATAGCATAACATCTCTCCTTGCTATCATATCATAACATCTCTCCCCCTTTGACAACAAGTCCAAAGGGACCAAACCGAGGAGCGAATAGGATATTCAATGAATGCATTGCTCCCCCTTTCAAGCACAACTCCTACGGTTTAGGAGAGTGAGTAACTCCTAACTTTTTCCGGAGATACTCGAAGACTTCCTTTGGCAGAGGTTTCGTGAAAATATCAGCCACTTGCTCAGTTGTTGGAACATATTCCAACTTGACCTCTCCATCAGCAACTTTATCTTTAAGAAAATGATAACGAATTGCTACATGCTTTGTTCGAGAGTGCTGAACAGGATTCTTAGATATATGAATTGCACTCGTGTTGTCACATAGGATCGGCGTAGGATCCGTTGTAGGAACTCCTAGATCAGAGAGCATTTGCCGCATCCATAACACTTGCGTACAACAAGTTGCCGCTGCAATATATTCCGCTTCCGCTGTCGAAAGGGATACAGAGTCTTGTTTCTTACTATGCCAAGCAACTAATCTTTCTCCAAGATAAAATGCGCCGCCGCTAGTACTCTTGCGATCATCTACGCATCCAGCCCAATCGGCATCAGAATATGCAACAAGAGTGAAGGATTTGCCTTTGGGATACCAGATACCAAGCTCCATAGTACCTTTCAGATATCGAAAGATTCTTTTCACTGCTGTAAGGTGCGTTTCAGTTGGTGCTGCTTGAAAACGTGCAACCATACATACTGCTTGTAGAAGATCTGGTCTTGTAGCAGTCAAGTAGAGCAAGCTTCCTATCATAGAGCGATAGGTGGTATGATCAACGGACGAGGCCTTATCATCTTTGCTAAGCTTCGTGTTCGTTGACATTGGTGTGCTCACTGGCTTGCTGTCTTCCATATTGAACCGTTTCAGCATTTCCTTAATGTACTTCATTTGTGATATGAAGATGCCATGTTTCAGCTGCTGAACTTGTAAACCAGGAAAGAACTTTAGTTCTCCAAGCATCGACATCTCAAATTCTTTCTTCATCTCTTCAGCGAAATTCCTGCACATCTCCTCATCATTGCCACCAAAGATTATGTCATCAACATAAACAATGACAACCAGCTGTTTGCTTAACTCAGTTTTGACATACAGATTGCTATCAACCATTCCTTTTCCAAAACCGATCTTGCGGAGATAGAGATCCAGCCTTGCATACCATGCCCTTGGCGCTTGTTTCAGTCCATAAAGAGCCTTTTTCAATTTGCACACTAGATCTGAATTTTTGCTGATGAGAAAACCATCAGGTTGCTCAATGTAGACTTCTTCTTCAAGTAAACCATTCAAGAAAGCTGACTTTACGTCCATCTGAAATACCTTGAAGGTTTTGTATGCTGCCAATGCAAGAAACATACGAATAGCTTCCAGACGAGCCACCGGTGCAAAGGTCTCTTCAAAATCTATGCCTTCAACTTGAGCATAGCCTTTACAAACCAACCTTGCTTTGTTTCTAATGACTTGACCATCTTCATTCAGCTTATTCCGAAAGACCCATTTAGTACCAATAACATTCTTATCAGTAGGTCTAGGAACAAGTTCCCATGTGGAGTTCTTCTCAATTTGCTCCAACTCCTCATGCATAGATTTCAACCAACTTTCATCGAGACTGGCTTCAGCCACAGTCTTGGGTTCAATGGTGGACACAAGTGAGTAATTGCTAACTACACTTTGTCTAGTTTGAACGCCTGCCTTAGGATCTCCAATGATTTGATCCTTAGGGTGTTGCTCTACCCAAGTGCTGTGCTTCTTAGGTGAAGTATCTTCTGAGTCATCCTTTGATTTCTCAAAATCATTAGATTCAGCCATCTCATCATCAATCTCACTCGAGTCCTCATAAACTGGACTGTCATTATGAGTTGCATTCTTTGGTTCAATATTTTCATCTATTCTCACATCAGCACTTTCTATGATTTTTCTGGTTCTTTTGTTAAGACACCTATATGCCTTGCTAGTAGAGGAGTAACCCAGAAATATACCTTCGTCAGCTCTTTCTTCAAATTTGCCCGGATTTTGTTCGAGCCGCTTGATGTAACACTTGCTGCCGAAGACTCTGAAGTGCTTGACTGTTGCTTTTCTTCCAAACCATAGCTCATAGGGAGTTTTGTCTTCATGTGGCCTGATCAAGCATCGGTTTTGAATGTATACAGCCGTATGAATTGCCTCTTTCCAATACTTGTCAGCCATCTTGCTTTCACTTAGCATCGTACGAGCCATCTCTTGTACGGTGCGATTCTTCCGTTCCACAACTCCATTTTCCTGTGGAGTTCTAGGGGCTGAGTACTGTCTTTGAATGCCATGATGTTCACAATATTTAGTGAACTCTTCAGATGTGAACTCGCCTCCACGATCAGACCTTAAAATCTTGATACATTTTTCCAATTGATTTTCAACCTGTGCTTTAAACACTTTAAAACGATCAAGTGCTTGATGCTTATGCTTAAGAAACAATACCATGTCATACGAGTATAATCATCAATGCATAACATGAAATACTTATCTCCATTTGTGCTTTGAGTTCGCATCGGTCCACAGAGATCAGTGTGCACTAGCTCAAGAGGTTTCTTGGAATGATGCTCCTTTGACTTGAACATAACCCTCGTTTGCTTTCCCTTTTGGCAAGAGTCGCAAATGGGATTGGAAGGCTTTTCAACTTTAGACATGCCTCTTACAGCCTTTGAATTGCAAATCTTTGACATGTTGTCAAAGCTTAGATGCCCAAGGCGTTTGTGCCACAACCAACTTTCCTCTGTCCGACTCATCAAGCAGGTCTTTTCAGCTCCATCTGACAATGTATAGAGATTTCCAGCAGTTCTTGATCCAGTTGCCACTGTTTTGCCGTTGCTACTCTTCTTGATGGCAAACCCATTCTTAGTGAAGATAACTTCGTGACCCTTGTCACAGATCTGGCTCACACTAAGCAGATTGTGTCTCAATCCAGACACATATAAGACTTCTTCCGATCTGATCTTGTTTGCCATAAGCTGAATAACACCTTTTCCGCAGATTTTGGCACCATCATTGTTGCCAAACTTCACTGAACCGCCTTCATAGTGCTGTAATTTGATGAATTTCTCTTTATCACCAGTCATATGGCTTGAACAACCACTATCAAGGACCCATGGTGCTGTCTTCTTTTGTGCATTGAATGCCGTTTGCACAATGAGAGATTCTTTGGGACTTTCTGCACTTTGCTTTGCTCTCCAAGCCTTGACTAACTTGGGTTTCTTTTCAATCTGAAATTTGTTAGCAATATGCAACCTACAATCCCTAGCCAGGTGTCCATAATTATGACACATATAGCACTCAATTTTGTGGCTACTTAGGATTGAAAAAGGATTCCTAGTCACAAGTGGGCTGTTTCTTACATAGAATTTGCAATCAGCTCTTTTATGTCCAAACATATTACAATGAAAGCAATAACCATAGAATTTGTATCTTCTTTGTGGCTGGTTAGTCTTCATTACCTTTCTAACAGGAATGGACTCCTTTCTAGGTTGAGTGGGCTTCATAGAGTTAGAAGGTGCAGTGACTTGCTTCACAAGCTCTTTCTTTTTAGGAGGTGCAATCTTAGAGGATTCTCCTTTCTCAAATCCTAGACGAAATCTGAAGTGGGCAGGTCTTTGAACTTTCAGTAGTTCATTGAGTTTCATAGTCCCTTCAATCGCTTGGAGCGCTTTGAGTTTTTTGCTATTTTCCAAATTTTCAGCCTTTGCTCTAGCGATCTCAGTTTCAAGTTTCATAGCCTCTTCCTTTTTTATACTTATTTGGTTTTCAAGGACTTCTACCATTCTTTTATATTCTTCTACTTGAGTTTTCAAAGAAATAATAGAACTTTCAGATTCATGGAGAAGTTTCAGATTTTTCTTACTTGATTTGCGTTCCATGCTTAGCTCCTCAAGTGCGGCTATGAGTTCCTCTTCAAGATTGACTTCAGCCTCCTCATCCTCTTCCGGATCTAGCTCTTCTTCTTCTTCAACAGTGACCATGAAGAGAGCTTCGGTTGATTCATCATCGTCTGAAGTTTCAGACGTGCTGTCATCTTGTTGACATAGAAAGTTTTTAGCTTTGCCCCTTTTTCTGAAATTTCTCTTTCCTTTACTCTTTTCAGCATAAGAGTCATTATCATTGTCTTCTTTTAGGGGACACTTCGCAGCAAAGTGACCAATACCTCCACAATTGAAGCATTTAAAGGGTAGCTTCCCTTTGTACTTGCCATTGCTTCCTTTCTTCAATTTTCTAACAAATTGAGCCTCAAGCTCATCATCATCAGAATCAACATCATGACCAGCAGTCTCTTTTGCCTTTTTCTGAACTTTGAAGGCCGCTTCTTTATCAGTTGAAGACGTCTTTCCTATGCGCATCTCATAGGCAGTTAGAGAACCATGTAATTCATCCATGGAAAATGCATTCAGATCTTTGGCTTCTTCAATGGCTGAGACTTTTGAATCAAACCGGGGAAGAAGAGATCTTAGAACCTTTTTGACGATGACCGGCTCTTTAATCTCCTCCCCTAGTCCACGAATGTCATTCGTGACTTCATTCACTCGTTGCATATACGAGTCAACATTCTCGCTTTCCTCCATGCGAAGAGATTCAAATTGAGAGCGATGGGTTTGTAATTTGGCTTCTTTAATCTTCTCATCACCTTCATGTATGCTTTGCAACTTGTCCCAAATTTCCTTGGCTGTTTTGCATGCAATTACTTTGACAAGCTCGCTGTCCACAAGGCCACTAAAGAGTGCATTCTGCGCCTTGGAGTCGTTGTCTGCCAACTTCTTCGATGCTGTATCATTGGGTACGGTGGCAGCATTGTAACCGGCTCTGACAGCCTCCCAAACATCATAGCCAAGAGATTTGATGAAGGCTTGCATCCTAATCTTCCAAAAGGAGTAATTAGAACCATCAAACAGAGGTGCTTTCATATTCCCTGTATTGACTGCCATGTGATTTGACAAGAGATCACCCTTAGCGTATTAAACTGATCAAGGGAACCTCGCTCTGATACCAATTGTTGGATACCGCGATCACTGAGAGGGGGGGGGGGTGAATCAGTGATTTCTAAAAACAGGTCCAATTCAACAACAAAACAAGTCAAATCACACAATGACACCAGATTTAACGTGGTTCACCGAAAGGCTACGTCCACGGTTCAAAGACTGTCCGAACACCAATCCGGGACAGATCTGAATCTTATTTAGTCGCACCAACGACAAAGAGCACCAACCCTTAGTTTCAGATAGCACCAACTATCTAGGAAGCACCGACTCCCTTTACAATTTATCTGCACCCACAGATAGGATCACCAAAACCCTAAACACCAAGCACCAACTTGATGTAAAAACAGAATGGAAGATTAATTCTGTCTACAGCCCTTCCCCTCTACAATTCTCTCTCTCTCAATCCCTTACAAATTGAAATCTAAAGCATAAAAGAGAGACACTTAACTCATGGACGAATCACCATCTTCTAGAGCATAATCTCGTCCACAATTGCTGTAGAAAACGTCTGATAATGCAGCAACACAGCAACACAGCACCAGCACTCTTCTTCTCTCCAAAACTCTCTCTATTTTCTCTCTAAAACTCTTCTCTTCTGGTGTGTCTTTAAGAACGACCCTTACATGCCTTTTTATAGGTTTTGATAACCCTTAATTGTATTTAAAACGGGCTACAATTCGTTTAGAAAGAGTCCCAAACAAATTAGATAAGAGTGCTGAATTTTCGTGCAAAACTTCTAATTCTGCGCAACTCTGGTTCCCGTGCTCGGTCGACATCATGGCTTGCTCGGTCGACCGAAGACACTGACTGGAAAACAGACAATTTCGAGCTCGGTCGACATCCTGGGGTCCCGGTCGACCGAAGACATACTGTGTCACGAAAATAACTGAGAGGTGCCTGAAACTGTTTTCTGCAGGTTTCTTCTTGCTCGGTCGACCGCATGGGGTTCCCGGTCGACCGCGTGCTCTGCATCAGGAATTCTTAATTCCTGACTGTTTCAATTCTGTTTCTCCTTTTCAAGCTCTATCAACACCAGCTTATTATCATCATGTTTGTGACAATGTGTTGACAATAATTCCAACTCAAATCAATACTTGAGATACTATCTTCTTCAATTCTTCAAAGACTACTCAAGTCATCTCAAATTCCAACAGTCCTCTCCTCCACATGGCCCATGCGGAATAGACTTCTTGGACTTCTAGACTTTCCAAAAATTTGGATTCCTCAAACACTTTGGGAAACTCCAAAACACCTTTGGTAATCTTCAAACTCTTTGATTAGGAGTCCAACTTCACTTTCCTTCTTTGTCTCGGACATTGCCAGAATTTACAAATTTAGAAAATTACATAAATTCCTATGTCTCTACGATGAGACTTACATGATAATCTATTAATGGAAATAAAAAGCTCATAGGGAATTTCACCATGCCTTGCCCCAAACCGGGAAAACAAGGAAACCATGATGCCCTTTACAACTTGCCAAAAATAAACATTCAACCATAAAAGAAAGTAAAACGACTTGTGGGCCATATGGAGAGAACATGATAACCTGCATGTTAGTATCTCATACTAGTAAAGCAACTCACAAAGTCGGGTTACCAAACAATAATGGAAAGACAGGATGCCAAATATTGCCACTACTATGATTCATGCCCCCTACGCGGAGGGGGTCCAGGGGTGTCCCCCGGCGGGGGTCGAGCTATCCCCGAAACAAAAATAAAAACTGAGATCTCATATGTCAGTCTGTTCGGTCGACCTACTAGAGGGTTCGGTCGACCGGCCTCAGTGTCTTCGGTCGACCTGCCTGACGGAAATCTGCAAGTTGGATTTTTGTATTTCGTGTCCAACCATCTCCAGAACTCTTCTGAAGACTTCCAATGGCTTCCTACCATCATTCCATCATTGTTAGACCCTTTTGTGACTATCCAAACATGGACTTACTAATTATCCAAGCAAAACCATCAAAACTGATCCGTACATAGCCCTTGATCTATCCTCTTCGCATCTCATGTAAAGACTAGATCAAGCTTACTGATCTAATATGATAAGAGATGAGGTAAGGCTCTGATACCAATTGTTGGAAATAGGGTGGGCCTCTACGATAGATTTCAAAATCTTTTGACCCACTTGACGCAGGGATCAACTATCCAGAAGGCTATAAAACCCAATCCAAGATCCATGTCCTCAATCTCAGTCATCATGATCAGTAAAACAATTTATCTAGAAGATAAAAAAAGCAACATATAAGCAACAAATAAATCTACAACATGCATGGAAGTAGATTATACCTTTGGAGCTCGGTTGTGCTCTAATGGAGGAGTTGCGTCTTTCTTTGATGATGAAATGCTTTCACTAATCAAATAGGGATCTCCAAGACCTCTTGATCTTCCACGCTATGACCCGTATCAGATTCTCCTTTTTTTCAAGAAGATGGTGGGATCTCCAAGAGAAAACTACTAGGAACTCTAGGGAGGAATTAGAAAGAGAACTAGAAAAGGGAAGAGGAGAAAAGCTCGTGCAACACTTGCACTTAGAGAGCCTTGGGCGTGAATCCCAATGGAAGGAGCAAGCATGGACGTCCAAGGCATCCTCTCCTCTTATTTATAGCTTTTTCAAGTTGCCTCCTCTTTTCTAATTATAATAGAAGTCTTACTTCCATTAATTAGTAACTTACCATATCATAATTAGAAGTCTCACTTCAAATATGATTAGTAACTTTCCAATTCCTCTATAATTAAAATAGAAGTCTCACTTCTACTAAAATTAGTAAGTCTACTATTACCACTATTAGAAGTCTCACTTCAAATAGAAATAGTAACTTTCCTTTTAGAGTTCAACTAGAATTAGATACTTTCTAATAATTGGGCTAGCGTGGGGACCACTAGGGATTCCTTAGAAAGCTGGCTCCAACTGGGACACGCGACCCCACATCTCATGTGTAATCCGGGCCCACAGTTAATTGCAAATAATTCCACTATATAAATGCAATTGAACTCCAGTCTTAGGAATATTACATAGAAGACCCTAAACTTCCACATTATCACAAGTAGACCCCTCTATCAATATCCATGGATCAATTGGACCTGTCTTCCAAAATAGATCCATATCTTATTATCCTTGAGCCCCAATTAATTATAATGATCAATAGGTACCTTTCCAATTAACTCTTAATCGGAATGGGTGCGCACTTACCAATGATAAATCCATTAATTGGCACAAGGGGATATTAGAGATAGATTCCATCTTGACCATTGAATGTTCCCACAGCTCTACTACCACGTATCCAAATCACCGAGGTGTTGACCTACAGTTGGCCTCACTCATTGGTGACTCAAAGCAAATGAATAGATAGAAACTTGAGTTCATTAATGTCTCAGGATTGAGAGCCTATTGCTAGGGAATTATGAGAGCAGACCTTAAAGTAAAGACAGTGTTTATAAGGTGCTTCTCATGGTCCTTCAATACATCCAATGTACCAGCACTATGATCCAGAATCTTACATTCTGATGATCGAGACAAATCACACTATCTCATAGTGATCAAAGTGCTGCAACCTAGTCAGTATGAGATGTCCAGTCTCATCACTGGTTGTGAAGATATTTAAGTATAAGATTTGTCACACATGTCTCCCGTATGTGGATCTCATCCATACACATGTGTTACATCTAATTACTTGTCGACCCCGGTTCATCTCATGAACCATCATGTCATTCGTATTGGTTATGTGCAAGTATATAATAAATCACCATTCATCTCATGAAAGGAAAGCATGAATATACTAATAAATAAAGAAATTAATCAATTTATTATATTATCTACTGGATTGAGTCCATAAAACTACCCAACATTCAGCGCCATAGATTAAAGCAAGTCTAACTGCCACCCTAAAAGAATGCCCCTTTAGTCGAAAAGTTACTCATTAACACTCCACTAGTTGGTCCCACTGTGCCCACCCTATGCTTATCCTATTTGATATATCCAGTTTAATCTATCCATTTTGATATTCAATTCTTTTTCAAATAAAATTCAATTTTAAACGGTATGTGATCTATGAAGTTCTCTTTCAATCAAGCCATCCACCAAAAATTACAGGGCTGAATTGGGCCCCATAGCATTGATAATGGTAATACAAATGTAGTACATTGAATTTGGTCTTTCTCATTAAGGGCCTGTTTGTTTGTATTAGAACACATAGGAATTGAATTCATACCACACGCTGTTAAAAATGAAGAAACAAGGTGCATATACAAAAATGATTATCAAATAATCTTCTTTTTAATGGAAAGTGAATCAAGGGAAGATGGGAAATGGATACCGGGCTGTAACCCTAGTAATTCAAATTCTAAGAAGGTCAAGGTCTCTCTACATTGCTATCTTATACTCTCCACCTCATCTCATATCATTTTAGTATATGCACCTTGGGTCTTCATTTTTAACCACTCATGGGATGAATATGTGAAGCAGGATTAACCCATGATCCATGGATCGACTTGTCCTTTGGGGCCAATCCCACTTATTTTATCTTATTTAGAGTTTTTATGTTTCAGAGTTTTTTTAAGTTGGATGTTTTAATCTTGGCCATTAAAAGAGTTTAGATGGCCAGGATTAGTTCTAGGATTTTTATTTAACTATATAAGTGATGCAATGCCTCTTTGGCTAGTTAGATTTTGATTAATGAAGAAAACATTTGAGTGCTTTGCTATCTTCATCTCTCCTGAAAAGGAATGGTGTGTTGCCATGGGCGTGAAGCATGAGAACTTCGGGTGTGAAGCCTGACCTATCTCCTTTTTCTTTCATATTCCCTTGCCCGGAGCATTGAAATTTGAATATGAAATTGGAAAGCATTGAGATTTTTAATGGGCTTCAATTATATGGAGGTATGTTAAGAATAAAGTCATCTTTCGACAATTCCTTAATTTGAGACAAGGAGATTTGACAGTTACTAAATATGAGAACAAAATTGCACAATTGAAATATTTATGTCAACTAGTGGAGGATGAGGCATATGATTTAATTAGTTTTCTCAGAGGTTTATAACCAGATATATTGGAGAAAATGAATGAACGCAAGACAATTGCAAAAGCAATTAAAGAAGTAATCCATGTTGAACATTTTTAGCAAAGATTAAGAGCTCACGTTGTGGAGATACATTTTTCCAGAGATGAAGAGTGGAGACAAATTGAGAAATTCTAGACACGGGTAAAGTGCTAAGCATGGTTGAAAATAGCGGTCGCTACGCTGTTGAACACTTTTGGCAAAGAATAAGAGCTCACATTGTGGAGATACATTTTTTTAGAGATAAAGAGTGGAGACAAATTGAGAAATTCCTGACACGGGTAAAATCCGAACTGCTAAGGCAAGACAGCTAAATTGGTTGTTGATAATGGTAGTGTAATAAACAAGAATTTATTGACAAACATCATTGCCAACTGAGAAGCTACCTAAACCCTATACAATCACATGGTCTAATGGTTCTATCATTTATGTACTCACAAATGTCTGGAATCTTTCAAAATTGATGCTTGTGAAGATGCAATTTGGTGTGATGTGATCCATATGAATATTGCTCATAACCTTCATGAAAAACCATGGCTTTTTTTATCAGGAAGTACACTATGACAAAGAGAAGAACATATGTAACTTTCCATAGGAAGGAAAATGGGTTAAACTACTTCCAATGCAGCCTACAATAGCATCTCTGCCTACGACATCGCCTTCAACTGAATTACCAAACACTACTAGAAAAATGACTTTTAGCAGCCGCCATTAGTCGTCTCTAAAAGTCACCTGGCAGTCGCTAATACTCTTTAGCGACCGCCTGGTACCGGCCGCAGAATTTCGTCGCAAAAACGCATTAGCGACCGCCACATGGCGGTCGCAACATCTTTTGCGATGGCTTAGCGACGGTGGGTTAAATACTAAAAAACTTTTAGCTACCGCCAATAGCCGTCGCTAAAGGTTTAAATAGCGGTCGCTAATACTCTTTTTCTTATTTTTTGAAAATAGTAAAAGCTTTTAGCGACTGCCAATATCCGTCGCTAAAGGCCTACATGGCGGTCGCTAATACTCCTTTTTTTATTTTCAAATTTTTTTTAATTTTTTTATTTCTTGCGACCGCCAATTAGACCTTGGCGGTCGCTAATACGTTTTTTTATTTAATTTTATTTAATTTCTTTTCTCTATTTGTTGCGACCGCCATTGGCACCTTTTGCGACCGCCAATTAATACAACTTTTTTTTTATTCTTTCCAAATTTCCAAATTTTTATCCTGTTTTTTATACCTGTATCTATACCTGGATATATTATCTACACTAGAACAATCAATTAAAAATACTAATAACAAAAAAAAGTCTTATATTAATAACATTTAAAACATTACAAAAGTTTGAACAAATTATAATAATTATAATTCCAGTAAAAAAAAAACAAAAATAAATATATTTACTGGGTGGGGTGCCCTGATCGATACGTTGCTCTCGAACCTGCAAACAAAAGAGGAAAATAAATATTAATATTTAATTATAAAAATAGGCAATATATAGTAAATATAAACAAAATTAAGTATTAAAATGAAAATTTTGAAAGTTAAACCTACTTTTCAACTATACGAGCATTCCAGGAGTCCGAATCTCTAGCCGTCAGTTCCGGCAAGTCAAGAATGACAATGGGCTCGTGTCCGTCCAGTTTCACGGGCACCGGAGACCGTTTGCTCCGTTTGGGCACTCAGAAGCTGATTTCCTAAGTTTTAAGTTAACGTTTTAAGTTAAACCTACGTTTCAACTATACGAGCAATCTGGAGTCGGAATCTCGAGCCGTCAGTTCCTACAAGTCACTCTACCCTTGAGCGAAGTGCTCGTGCCGGTTTTCGATTTTTGGAGGGGCCGTTTCCAGTTCCGGACCCCCGGCGGGCCGTTTTGGAGCCTAAGTACCAGAGAATCCTATGTTTTTGCTCGTAACTCTCTAATCGGGAGTTATGTTTTTGAACCATCAGTTCCCACGAGTCACTCTACCCTCGAGCGAAGTGCTCGTGCCGGTTTCGAATTTTTCCGAGGGCCAATTCCCATTATGGACCCCCGGCAGGCCGTTTTGGAGCCTAAGTGTTGGAAAATCCTATGTTTTCGCTCGTAACTCTCTAACCGGGAGTCCTATTTGCGAACCGTCAGTTCCTACGAGTCACTCTACCCTCGAGCGAAGTGCCGGTTTCCATTTCTTTCAGGGGCCATTTCTCATTTCGGACCCCCGGCGGGCTATTTTGGAGCCTAAGTGTTGGAAAATCCTATGTTTTCGCTCGTAACTCTCTAAAAGGGATTTACGAGCCGTCAGTTCCTACAATTTACTCTACCCTCGAGCGAAGTGCTCGAACCAATTTCCGATTTTTGGAGGGGCCGTTTCCCGTTACGGACCCCCGGCGGGCCGTTTTGGAGCCTAAGTGTTGGAGAATCCTATGTTTTCGCTCGTAACTCTCTAACCGGGAGTCCTATTTATTAGCCGTCAGTTCCTACGAGTCACTCTACCCTCGAGCGAAGTGCTCATGCCGGTTTCCAATTTCTGGAGGGGCCGTTTCCTATTCCGGACCCCCCCCACGGCGGGCCGTTTTGGAGCCTGTGTTGGAAAATCATATGTTTTCGCTCGTTACTCTCTAATCGGGAGTCCTATTTGCGAGCCGTCAGTTTCTATGAGTCACTCTACCCTCGAGCGAAGTGCTCGTGCCGGTTTTCGATTTTTGAAGGGACCATTTTCCGTTCCGGACCCCCGGCGGGCCGTCTTAGAGCCTAGTGTTGGAAAATCCTATGTTTGCACTAGTAACTCTCTAATCGGGAGTCCTATTTGCGAGCCGTCAGTTCCTACGAGTCTCTATACCCTCAAGCGAAGTGCTCGTGCCGGTTTCCAATTATTGGAGGGGCTGTTTCTCGTTCCGGACCCCCGGCGGGCCGTTTTGGAGCCTTAGTGTTGGAGAATCCTACGTTTTCGCTCGTAACACTATAATCGGGAGTCCTATTTGCGAACCGTCAGTTTAGACGAGTTACTCTACCCACGAGCGAAGTGCTCGTGCCGTTTTTCAATTTTTGGAGGGGCCGTTTCCCATTCCAGACCCCCGGCGGGCCGTTTTGGAGACTAACTGCTGGAAAATCGTATGGTTTCGCTCGTAACTCTCTAACCGGGAGTCCTATTTGCGAACCGTTAGTTCCTACGAGTCACTCAACCCTCGAGCGAAGTACTTGTGCCGGTTTCCAATTTTTTGAGGGGATATTTCCCGTTTCGGACCCCCGGCCATCCGTTTCGGAGCCTGAGTGTTGGAAAATCCTATTTTTTCGCTCGTAACTCTCTAACCGGGAGTCCTATTTGCGAGCTGTCAGTTCCTACGAGTCAGTTTACCCTCGAGCGAAGTGCTCATGCCGGTTTCTGATTTTTGGTGGGGACGTTTCCCGTTCCGGACCCCCAGAGGGCCATTTTGGAGCCTAAGTGTTGGAAAATCCTATGTATTCGCTCGTAACTCTCTAATCGGGAGTGCTATTTGCGAACTGTCAGTTCCTACGAGCGACGCTACCCTCGAGTAAAATGTTCATGCCGGTTTCCGATTTTTAGAGGGGCCGTTTCCCGTTCCTGACCCCTTTCTGGCCTGTTTGGAGCCTAAGTGTTGGAAAATCCTATGTTTTCGCTCGAAACTTTCTAACCGAGAGTCCTATTTGCGAGCCGTTAGTTACTACGAGTCACTCTACCCTCAAGGGAAGTGTTCGTGCTAGTTTCCGACTTTTGAAGGGGCTGTTTCCCATTCTCGACCTCGGCGGGCCGTTTTGGAGAATAAGTGTTGGAAAATAATATGTTTTCGCTCGTAACTCACTAACCGGGAGTCCTATCTGCGAGCCGTCAATTCCTACGAGTCACTCTACCCTCAATCGATGCTCGTGTCGGTTTCCTATTTTTAGATAGGCCGTTTCCCATTTTGGACCCCCGTCGGGCCATTTTGGAGCCTAAGTGTTGGAAAATCCTATGTTTTTGCTCGTAACTCTCTAACCGAGAGTCCTATTTGCGAGCCGTCAGTTCCTACGAGTGACTCTACCCTCGTGAAAAGTGCTCATGTTGGATTCCGATTATTGAAGGGGCTGTTTCCTGTTCCGGACCCCCAGAGGGCTGTTTGGGGGCCTAAGTGTTGGAAAATCCTATATTTTCACTCGTAACTCTCTAACCGATAGTCCTATTTGCGAACCGTCTGTTCCTACGAGTCACTCTACCCTCGAGCGAAGTGTTCGAACCAGTTTCCGATTTTTGGAGGGGCCGTTTCCCGTTCCGGACCCCCGGTGGTCTGTTTTGGAGCCCAAGTGTTGGAGAATCCTATATTTTCGCTCGTAGCTCTCTAACCGGGAGTCCTATTTGCGAGTCGTCAGTTCCTACAAGTCACTCTACCCTTGAGCGAAGTGCCCGGGCCTATTTTTGATTTTTGGAGGGGCCAGTTCCCATTCCAGACCTTTGGTCGGCCGTTTTGGAGCCTAAGTGTTGGAGAATCCATATGTTTTCGTTCGCAACTCTCTAACCGGGAGTCCTATTTGCGAGCCGTCAGTTCCTATGGGTCACTCTGCCCTCGAGAAAACTGCTAGTGTCAGTTTTCGATTTTTAGAGGGGCGTTTCCCATTCCAGACCCCTATCTGGCCTATTTGGAGCCTAAGTGTTGGAAAATCCTATGTTTTCGCTCGAAACTCTCTAACAAGGAGTCCTATTTGCGAGCCGTTAGTTAGTACGAGTCCCTCTACCCTCGAGGGAAGTATTCGTGCTGGTTTCCGATTTTTGAAGGGGCCGTTTCCCATTCTCGACCCTCGGCGGGCCGTTTTGGAGATTAAGTGTTGGAAAATACTATGTTTTCACTCGTAACTCACTAACCGGGAGTCCTATTATCTAACCGTCTGTTCCTACGAGTCACTCTACCCTCGAGCGAAGTGTTCTTTCCGGTTTCCAATTTTTGGAGGGCTGTTTCCCCGTTCCGGACCCCCGGCAGGCCGTTTTGGAGCCTAAGTGTTGGAAAATCCTATGTTTTCACTCGTAACTCTCTAACCGGGAGCCCTATTTGCGAGACGTCAGTTCCTACGAGTCACTCTACCCTTGAGGGAAGTGCTCGTGCTGGCTTTTGAATTTTAAAGGGGCCGTCTCCCATTCCAGACAAATGGTGGGCCGTTTTGGAGCCAAAGTGTTGGAGAATCCTATATTTTCGCTCATACCTCTCTAACCGGGAGTTCTATTTGCGAGCCGTCAGTTCCTACGAGTCAGTCTACCCTCGAGCGAATTGCTTGGGAGTTTTCAATTTTTAGAGGGGCCGGTTCCCGTTCCGGACCTTTGGTGGGCCGTTTTGGAGAATAGGTGTTGGAGAATCCACATGTTTTCGCTCGCAACTCTCTAATCGGGAGTCCTATTTGCGAGCCGTCAGTTCCTACGGATCACTCTACCCTTGAGCGAAGTGCTAGTGTCGGTTACCAATTTTTGAAGGGGCCATTTCCTGTTCTGGACTCCTGTCGGGCCGGTTTGGCGCCTAAGTGTTGGAAAATCCAATGTTTTCGCTCGAAACTCTCTAACCGGGAGTCCTATTTAAGAGCCGTTAGTTACTACGAGTCACTATACCCTGGAGGGAAGTGTTCGTGCTGGATTCCAATTTTTGAAGGGGCCGTTTCCTGTTCCCAACCCCCGGCGGGCCGTTTTGGAGACTAAGTGTTGGAAAATACTATGTTTTAGCTCGTAACTCACTAGCCGGGAGTCCTATTATCGATCCGTCAGCTCCTACGAGTCACTCTACCCTCGAGCGAAGTGTTCATTTCGGTTTCCAATTTTGGAGGTTCCGTTTCCCATTCCGGACCCCCGGCGGGCCGTTTTGGAGCCTATGTGTTGGAAAATCCTATTTTTTCGCTCGCAACTCTCTAACCGGGAGTCCTATTTGCGAGCCCGCAGTTCCTATGAGTCACTCTACCCTCGAGGGGAAGTGCTCGCTCGGGTTTGTGATTTTTGAAGGGGCCGTTTCCCGTTCCGGATCCCCGGCGGGACATTTTGGAAATACTACGTTTTCGATTTTTGGAGGGGTCGGTTCCCGTTCCGGACCTTCGGTGGGCCGTTTTGGAGCTTAGGTGTTGGAGAATCCATATGTTTTTGCTTGTAACTCTCTAACCGGGAGTCCTATTTGCGAGCCGTCAGTTCCTACGGGTCACTCTACCCTCGAGCGAAGTGTTAGTGTCAGTTTCCAATTTTTGGAGGTGTCGTTTCCTATTCCGGACCCCTGTCGGTCCGGTTTGGAGACTAAGTGTTGGAAAATCCTATGTTTTCGCTCGAAAATCTCTAACCGGGAGTCCTATTTGCGATCCGTCAGTTCCTACGAGTCACTCTACCCTCGATGGAAGTGCTCATGCTGGTTTGCAATTTTTGATGGGGCCGTTTCCCATTCCAGACCCCCGGCGGGCCGTTTTGGAGCCAATGTGTTGGAAAATCCTATGTTTTCGCTCGTAACTCTCTAACCGGGAGTCCTATTTGTGAACCGTCAGTTCCTACGAGTCACTCTACCCTTGAGCGAAGTGCTCGTGCTAGTTTCCGATTTTTGGAGCTGCCGTTTCCCGTTCCGGACCCACGGCGGGCCGTTTTGGAGCCTAAGTGTTGGAAAATTCTATGTTTTCGCTCGTAACTATCTTACTGGGAGTCCTATTTGCGAACCGTCAGTTCCTACGTGTCACCCTACCGTCGAACGAAGTGCCAGTTTCCAATTTTTCCTGGGGCCGTTTTCCGTTCCGGATCCCCGGCGGGTCATTTTGGAGCCTGAATGTTGGAGAATCGCATGTTTTTGCTCGTAACTCTCTAATCGGGAGTCCTATTTGCGAACCGTCTGTTCCTACGAGTCACTCTACCCTCGAGCGAAGTGCTCGTGCTGGTTTCTGATTTTTGAAGGGGCCATTTCCCACTCCGGACGCCCGGAGGGCCGTTTTGGAGCCTAAGTGTTGGAAAATCCTATGTTTTTGCTCGTAACTCTCTAATGGGGAGTCCTATTTGCGAACCGTCAGTTCCTACGAGCCACTCTACCCTCGAGCGAAGTGCTCGTGCCTGTTTCCAATTTTTGGAGGGGCCATTTCCCATTCCGGACCCCCCGGCGGGCTATTTTCGAGCCTAAGTGTTGGAGAATCCATTATTTTCGCTCGTAGCTCTCTAACCGGGAGTCCTATTTGCGAGCCGTCAGTTCCTACGAGTCACTCTACCCTCGAGCGAAGTGCTCGTACCGGTTTTTGATTTTTAGAGGGTTCGTTTCCCATTCCGGACCTTCGGTGCGCCGTTTTGGAGCCTAGGTATCGGAGAATCCTATGTTTTCGCTCGTAACTCTCTAACCGGGAGTCCTTTTTGCGGGCCGTCAGTTCCTTCGGGTCACTCTACCCTCGAGTGAAGTGCTAGTGTCAGTTTGTGATTTTTGTATGGGCCATTTCCCGTTCCGGACCCCTATCGGGCCGATTTTGAGGCTAAGTGTTGGAATATCCTATGTTTTCGCTCGAAACTCTCTAACCGGGAGTCCAATTTGCGAACAGTCTGTTCCTACGAGTCACTCTACCCTCGAGTGTTCGTGCTGGTTTCCGATTTTTGAAGGGGAAGTTTCCCATTCCAGACCCCCGGCGGGCCATTTTGGAGATTAAGTGTTGGAAAATACTATTTTTTCGCTCGTAACTTTCTAACCAGGAGTCTTATTTGCGATCCGTTAGTTCCTACGAGCCATTCTACCCTCGAGAAAAGTGCTTGTGCTGGATTCCGATTTTTGAAGGGGCCGCTTCCCATTCCAGACCCCCGGCGGGCCGTTTTGGAGCCTATGTGTTGGAAAATACTTTGTTTTGGCTCGTAACTCTCTAACCGGGAGCCCTATTTGCGATCCGTCAGTTCCTACGAGTTACTCTACCCTGGAGCGAAGTGCTCGTGCCGTTTTTCGATTTTTGGAAGGGCCGTTTCCCGTTCCAGACCCACGGCGGGCCATTTTGGAGCCTAAGTGTTGGAAAATCCTATGTTTTCGCTCGTAACTCTCTAACCGGGAGTCTTATTTGCAAAACCATCAGTTCCTACGAGTCACTCTACCGTAAAAAGAAGTGCCGGTTTCCAATTTTTCTGGGTCCATTTCCAGTTACAGACCCCCGACAGGCCGTTTTGTAGCCTAAGTGTTGGAAAATCCTATGTTTTCGCTCGTAACTCTCTAATTGGGAGTCCTATTTGCGAGCTGTCAGTTCCTACGAGTCACTCTATCCATGAGCAAAGTGCTCGTGCCGGTTTTCGATTTTTGGAGGGGCCGTTTCCCGTTCCGGACACACAGTGGGCCGTTTTGGAGCCTAGGTGTTGGAAAATCCTATGATTTCGCTCGTAACTCTCTAATCGGGAGTCCTATTTGCGAACCGTCTGTTCCTACAAGTCACTCTACTGTCGAACGAAGTGCCGATTTCAAATTTTTCCTGGGGCCGTTTCCCGTTTCGGACCCTCGGCTGGTCGTTTTGGAGCCTAAGTGTTGGAGAATCGCATGTTTTCGCTCGTAACTCTCTAACCGGGAGTCTTATTTGCAAACCGTCAGTTCCTACGAGTCACTCTACCCTCGAGCGAAGTGCTCGTTCCGGTTTCCGATTCTTGTAGGGGCCATTTCCCGCTCCGGACCCCCAAAGGGCCATTTTGGAGTCTAAGTGTTCGAAAATCCTTTGTTTTCATTCGTAACTCTCTAACATGGAGTCCTATTTGCGAGCTGTCAGTTCCTACGAGTCACTCTACCCTCGAGGGAAGTGCTCGTGCGGGTCTGTGATTTTAAAAGGGGCGGTTTCCTGTTTCGGACCCCCGGCGGGCCGTTTTGGAGCATAAGTGTTGGAAAATACTATGTTTTTGCTCGCAACTATCTGACTAGGAGTCCTATTTTCGAACCGTCAGTTCCTACGAGTCACTCTACCCTCGAGCGAAGTGCTCGTGCCGTTTCCCATTTCGGACCCCCGGCGGGCCGTTTTGGAGGCTAAGTATTGGAAAATCCTATTTTTTCACTCGTAACTCTCTAACCGGGAGTCCTATTTGTGAACCGTCAGTTCCTACGAGTCACTCTACCCTCGAGCGAAGTGCTCGAACCAGTTTCCGATTTTTGGAGGGGCCGATTTTGGCATTCCGGACCCCTGGTTGGCTGTTTTGGAGCCTAAGTGTTGGAGAATCCTATGTTTTCGCTCGTAGCTCTCTAACCAGGAGTCCTATTTGGGAGCTCTACCCTCGAGCGAAGTGCTCGGGTCAGTTTTCGATTTTTGGAGTGGACGGTTCCCGTTCCGGACCTTCGTTGGGCCATTTTGGAGCTTAGGTGTTGGAGAATCCATATGTTTCCGCTTGTAACTCTCTAACCGGGAGTCCTATTTGTGAGCCGTCGGTTCCTAGGGGTCACTCTACCCTCGAGCGAAGTGCTAGTGCCGGTTTCCGATTTTTGGAGGGGCCGTTTTCGGTTCCAGACTTTTGGTGGGCTGTTTTGGAGCCTAGGTGTTGGAGAATCCTATGTTTTTGCTCGTAACTCTCTAACCGGGAGTCCTATTTGCGAACTGTCAGTTCCTACGAGTCACTCTACCTAGGAGGGAAGTGTTCTTGATGGTATCCTATTTTTGAAGGGGTTGTTTCCCGTTCCAGAACCCCGGCGAGCCGTTTTGAAGACTAAGTGTTGGAAAATACAATATTTTCACTCGTAACTTTCTAACCGGGAGTCGTATTTGTGAACCGTCAGTTCCTACGAGTCACTCTACCCTCGAGAAAAGTGCTTGTGCTGGTTTTCAATTTTTAAGGGGGCCGTTTTCCATTCCGGACCCCCACCGGGCCGTTTTGGAGCATAAATGTTTGAAAATACTATGTTTTCGCTCGTAACTCTCTAACTCGGAGCCCTATTTGCCAACCGTCAGTTCCTACAAGTTACACTACCCTTGAGCGAAATACTCGTGCCAGTTTCTGATTTTTGGAGGGGCCGTTTCCCGTTCCAGACACACAATGGGCCGTTTTGGAGCCTAAGTGTTGGAAAATCCAATGTTTTCACTCCTAGGTCTCTCACTGGGAGTCCTATTTGCGAATCGTCTGTTCCTACGAGTTACTCTGCCGTCAAACGAAGTGCCGGTTTCCAATTATTCCTAGGGCCATTTCCTGTTACGGACCCCCGGCGGGCCGTTTTGGAGCCTAAGTGTTAGAAAATCCTATGTTTTCGCTCGTAAATCTTATTTGTGAGCCCGCAGTTCCTACGCGTCACTCTACCCTCGACCGAAGTGCTCGTGCCGGTTTTCGATTTTTAAAGGGACCGTTTCCCACTCCAGACCCCCGGAGGGCCGTTTTGGAGCCTAAGTGTTGGAAAATCCTATGTTTTCGCTCGTAACTCTCTAACCGGGAGTCTTATTTATGAACTGTCAGTTCCAACAAGTAACTCAACCCTTGAGCGAAGTGCTCGATCCGGTTTCCTATTTTTGGAGGGGCCGTTTCCCGTTCTAGACCCCCGACGGGCTGCTTTGGAGACTAAGTATTGGAGAATCCAATGTTTTCGCTCGTACCTCTCTAACCGAGAGTCCTATTTGCGAGCCGTCAGTTCCTACGAGTCATTCTACCCTCGAGCGAAGTGCTCGTGCCGATTTTTGATTTTTAGAGGGGCCGTTTCCTGTTCCGGACCTTCGGTGGGCCATTTTGGAGCTTAGGTGTTGGAGAATCCTATGTTTTCACTCGTAACTCTCGAACCGTCAGTTCCTACGAGTCACTCTACCCACGAGAGAAGTGTTCATGCTGGTTTCTGATTTTTGAAGGGGTTATTTCCCGTTCTAGACCCCCGGCGGGCCATTTTGGAGTCTAAGTGTTCGAAAAAACTATGTTTTCGCTCGTAACTTTCTAATCGGGAGTCCTATTTGCGAACCGTCAGTTCCTACGAGTGGCTCTACCCTCGAGAAAAGTGCTCATGCTGGTTTCTGATTTTTGAAGGGGCCGTTTCCAATTCCGGACCCCCGGCGGGCCGTTTTGGAGCCTAAGTGTTGGAAAATACTATGTTTACGCTCGTAACTCTCTAACCGGTAGCCCTATTTGCGAACCATCAGTTCCTACGAGTCACTCTACCCTTGAGTGAAGTGCTCATGCCAGTTTCCGATTTTTTGAGGGGACATTTCCCGTTCCGGACTCACGGCGGGCCGTTTTGGAGCCTAAGTGTTGGAAAATCCAATGTTTTCGCACGTAACTCTCTAATCGGGAGTCCTATTTCGAACCGTCAGTTCCTACGAGTCGCTCTACCGTCGAACGAAGTGCCAGTTTCCAATTTTTCCTAGGGCCTTTTCCCGTTACGGACCCCCGGCGGGCCGTTTTGGAGCCTAAGTGTTGGAAAATCCTATGTTTTCGCATGTAACTCTCTAATCAGGAGTCCTATTTACGAACCGTCAGTTCCTACGAGTCACTCTACCGTCGAACGAAGTGCCAGTTTCCAATTTTTCGTAGGGCCTTTTCCCGTTACGGACCCCCGACGGGCCGTTTTGGAGCCTAAGTGTTGGAAAATCCTAAGTTTTTGCTCGTAACTCTCTAACCGGGAGTCCTATTTGTGAGCTGTCAGTTCCTACGGGTCACTCTACCCTCGAGCAAAGTGCTCCTACCGGTTTCTGATTTTCAGAGGGGCTGTTTCCCACTCTGGACCCATGAAGGGCCGTTTTGGAGACTAAGTATTGGAAAATCCTATGTTTTCGCTCGTAACTCTCTAACTGGTAGTCCTATTTGCGAACCTTCAGTTCCTACGAGTCACTCTACCCTCGAGCGAAGTACTCGTGCCGGTTTCCAATTTTTGGAGGGGCTGTTTCCCATTCCGGACCCCCGGCGGGCTGTTTTGGTGCCTAAGTGTTGGAGAATCCTATGTTTTCACCTGTAGGTCTCTAACTAGGAGTCCTATTTTCGAGCCGTCAGTTCCTAGGAGTCTCTCTACCCTCGAGGAAAGTGCTCGTGTTGGTTTTTGATTTTTGGAGTGGCCGTTTCCCGTTCTGGACCTTCGGTGGGCCGTTTTGGAGCCTAGGTGTTAGGTAATCCATATGTTTTCGCTCGTAACTCTCTAACTGGGAGTCCTATTTGCGAGCCATCAGTTCCTACGGGTTACTCTACCCTCGAGCGAAGTGCTAGAGTCGGTTTCCGATTTTTAGAGGGGCCGTTTCCCATTTCGGACCCCTGTCTGGCCTGTTTGGAGCCTAAGTGTTGGAAAATCCTACGTTTTCGCTCGAAACTCTCTAACTGGGAGTCCTATTTGCGAGCCGTTAGTTACTATGAGTCACTCTACCCTTAAGGGAAGTGTTCATGCTGGTTTCCGATTTCCGAAGGGGCCGTTTCCCGTTCCCGACCCCCGGCGGGCCATTTTGGAGAATAAGTGTTGGAAAATAATATGTTTTCGCTCGTAACTCATTAAACGGGAGTCCTATTTGCGAACCATCTGTTCCTACGAGTCACTCTACCCTCGAGCGAACTGCTCGAACCGGTTTTCGATTTTTAGAGGGGCCGTTTCCCGTTCCGGACCCCCGGTGGTCTATTTTGGAGCCTAAGTGTTGGAGAATCATATATTTTCGCTCGTACCTCTCTAACCGGGAGTCCTATTTGCGAGTCGTCAGTTCCTACAAGTCACTCTACCCTCGAGCGAAGTGCCCAAGTCTGTTTTTGATTTTTGGAGGGGCCGATTCCCGTTTCGGACCTTCGGTGGGCCGTTTTGGAGCCTAGGTTTGGAGAATCCATATGTTTTTCGCTCGTAACTCTCTAACCGGGAGTCCTATTTGCGAGCCGTCAGTTCCTACGGGTCATTCTACCCTCGAGCAAAGTTTTAGTGTCAGTTTTTAATTTTTAGAGGGGCCGTTTCCCATTACGGACCCCTGTCTGGCCTGTTTTGAGCCTAAGTGTTGGAAAATCCTATGTTTCCGCTCGAAACTCTCTAACGGGGAGTCCTATTTGCGAGCCGTTAGTTACTACGAGTCACTCTACTCTCGAGGGAAGTATTCGTGCTGGTTTCCGATTTTTGAAGCGGCCGTTTCCCGTTCGCAACCCCCGGCGAGCCGTTGTGGAGACTAAGTGTTGGAAAATACTATGTTTTCGCTCATAACTCACTAACTGGGAGTCCTATTATCTAACCGTCTGTTCCTACGAGTCACTCTACCATCGAGCGAAGTGTTCGTTCCGGTTTTCGATTTTTGGAGGGGCTGTTTCCTGTTCCGGACCCCCGGCGTGCCGTTTTGGAGGCTAAGTGTTGGAAAATCCTATGTTTTCGCTCGTAACTCTCTAGCCGGGAGCCCTATTTGCGAACCGTCAGTTCCTACGAGTCACTCTACCCTCGAGGGAAGTGCTCGTGTTGGTTTACGAATTTTGAAGGGGCCGTTTCCCGTTCCAGACACACGGCGGGCCGTTTTGGAGCCTAAGTGTTGGAAAATACTATGTTTTCGCTCGTAACTCTCTAACCGGGAGTCCTATTTACGAACCGTCAGTTCCTACGAGTCACTCTACCGTCGAACGTAGTGCCGGTTTCCAATTTTTCATGGGGCCGTTTCCATTTACGGACCCCCGGAGGGCCGTTTTGGAGAGTCTTGAAAAATCTTATGTTTTCGCTCGTAACTATCTAACCGAGAGTCCTATTTGCGAACCGTCAGTTCTTACGAGTCAATCTACCCTCGAGCGAAGTGCTCGAACCAGTTTCCGATTTTTGGAGGGGCCATTTCCCGTTCTGGACCCCCGGTGGGCTTTTTTGGAGCCTAAGTGTTGGAGAATCCTATATTTTCACTCGTAGCTCTCTAACCGGGAGTCCTATTTGCGAGTCGTCAGTTCCTACGAGTCACTATACCCTCGAGCGAAGTGCCCGGGCCTGTTTTTGATTTTTGGAGGGGCAGGTTCCCGTTTCGGACCTTCGGTGGGCCGTTTTGGAGCCTAGTTGTTGGAGAATCCATATGTTTTCGCTCGTACTCTCTAACCGGGAGTCCTATTTGCGAACCGTCTATTCCTACGAGTCACTCTACCCTCGAGCGAAGTGCTCGAACCAGTTTTTGATTTTTGGAGGGGCCGTTTCCCGTTCCGATCCCCCGGTGGTCTGTTTTGGAGCCTAAGTGTTGGAGCATCATATGTTTTCGCTCGTAGCTCTATACTGGGAGTCCAATTTGTGAGTCGTCAGTTCCTACGAGTCACTCTACCCTCGAGCGAAGTGCCCAGGCCTGTTTTCGATTTTTGGAGGGGCAGGTTCCCGTTCTGGACCTTCGGTGGGCCGTTTTGGATCCTAGGTGTTGGAGAATCCATATGTTTTCGCTCGTAACTCTCTAACCGGGAGTCCTATTTGCGAGCCGTCAGTTCCTATGGGTCACTCTACCCTTAAGCGAAGTGTAGTGTCGGTTTTTGATTTTTAGTGGGGCCGTTTCCTATTCCAGACCCCTGTCTGGCCTGTTTGGAGCCTAAGTGTTGAAAAATCCAATGTTTTCGCTCGAAACTCTCTAACCGGGAGTCCTATTTGTGAGCCGTTAGTTACTACGAGTCACTCTACCCTCGAAGGAAGTGTTCGTGCTGGTTTCCGATTTTTGAAGGGGCCGTTTCCCGTTCTCGACCCCCGGTGGGCCGTTTTTGAGAATAAGTGTTGGAAAATAATATGTTTTCGCTCGTAACTCACAAACCTGGAGTCCTATTTGCGAGCCGTCAGTTCCTACGAGTCACTCTACCCTCAAGCGATGCTCGTGTCGGTTTCCTATTTTTAGATAGGCTGTTTACCATTCTGGACCCCCGTCGGGCCATTTTGGAGCCTAAGTGTTGGAAAATCCTATGTTTTCGCTCGTAACTCTCTAACGGGAGTCCTATTTTTGAACCGTCAGTTCCTATAAGTAACTCAACCCTTGAGCGAAGTGCTCGATCCGGTTTACTATTTTTGGAGGGGCCGTTTCTCATTCCAGACCCCCGACGGGCTGTTTTGGAGACTAAGTATTGGAGAATCCTATCTTTTCGCTCGTACCTCCCTAACCGGGAGTCTTATTTGCGAGCCATCAGTTCCTACGAGTTATTCTACCCTCGAGCGAAGTGCTCGTGCCAGCTTTTGATTTTTGGAGGGGCCGTTTCCTGTTTCGGACCTTCGGTGGGCCGTTTTGGAGCTTAGGTGTTGGAGAATCCTATGTTTTCGCTTGTAACTCTCTTACCGGGAGTCCTATTTGCGAACCGTCAGTTCCAACGAGTCACTCTACCCACGAGAGAAGTGGTCGTGCTGGTTTTCGATTGTTGAAGGGGTCATTTCCCATTCTAGACCCCCGGCGGGCCATTTTGGAGTCTAAGTGTTGGAAAATACTATGTTTTCACTGGTAACTTTCTAACCGGGAGTCCTATTTGCGAACCGTCAGTTCCTACGAGTCACTATACCCTCGAGAAAAGTGCTCAAGCTGGTTTTCGATTTTTGAAGGGGCCGTTTCCCATTCCGGACCCCCGGCGGGCCATTTTGGAGCCTAAGTGTTGGAAAATACTAAGTTTACGCTCGTAACTCTCTAACCAGGATCCCTATTTGCGAATCGTCAGTTCCTACGAGTCACTCTACCCTAGAGCAATGTGCTCGTGATGGTTTCTGATTTTTGGATTGGCCGTTTCCTGTTGCAGACCCACGGCGGGCCGTTTTGGAGCCTAAGTGTTGGAAAATCTTATGTTTTCGCACGTAACTCTCTAATTGGGAGTCCTATTTGCGAATTGTCAGTTCTTACGAGTCACTCTACCGTCGAACGAAGTGCTGGTTTCTAATTTTTCCTGGGGCTATTTCCCGTTACGGACCCCCGGCGGGCCGTTTGGGAGCCTAAGTGTTGGAAAATCCAACGTTTTTGCTCGTAACTCTCTAACCGGGAGTCCTATTTGTGAGCGGTCAGTTCCTACGAGTCACTCTACCACTACAACAAAAATCATTTTTCGCGTCAAATATTCCGTGATGTTTTAAAATTTTGTTGCTAAATATTATTTTTCGCCACGAAATATTCATCTCGTCGCCTAAAAAAAAACGTAAATTATTTAGCGACGATAATTTTCAATTGTCACTAAATATTGTCGCGAAAAGTTTTGCGCCAAAATATGGTGTTGGCGCCATAAGAGGTAAACTTTTCCCGACGAAACTATTTATTTGGCGACATGCTATTTTCGTCGGTAAATCATTTACTCCATTTTTTTATTAAAAAAATTTTGCGACAAAAATATATCGTCGCAGAATTCCTTAAAAATAATCCGCGGCAAAATTATTTCGTCGCGGAATACATTAAATTTTCGGATGGCGCCATCCGTCTTCGCGGGTCATTTTTTAGCCTTACTCCCTCCCCATTGCGATAGTTACTCCTCCCCTTTTCTCTCTCTTTCGTTTCTCTCCAAGTGGTTTTCTTGCGGAGGATTTCTTCTTCTTCGTATCTCAATATCCGAAGAAGGTACGTTCTATCTCCTCTTTCTTTTATTCTTCTCATCTACTGATATCCTCTTTCTTCCCATCTCTTATCAAGAAAACCCCATAAAAGGGGCTTTTCATTCGTATGCTGGAATTCGATTCTCTGTTGATATCTCATTGTATATTGCAACTCCTAAAGTTGTATTCTATTTTCAAATGAAAAGGAAGCATGGAGATTTTTAGATTGAAAGAGAAAGCCCTTAGGCATCTTTGTGGATGCCGATTTTCTGTGGCATTTCGTTTCTTCTACAGTGATTTTCTTTTCCGTTGAAAATATAAACCTAATGACTTGATTTTTATGCAGTCTTAGTTTCCATTGCTTGTGTAGGATCGATTAGAAAAATAATCTACCTTTTGGGGGTTCAAATCCGCATTCTGAGAGATTTCCAAAAAAATGATTTCATATCGAAAAATGGGTTTAAATCTCCATTGCTTGTGTGACTGCTATCAGAAGAGACTGATTTTTTGGTTTTGCCATTTATGTGGGTGTTATTGGTTGCATAGAGGGATTATAGGGTCCACTACAAAGTAGCAAAAAATATTCTTTTAAACAATGGCATGGTTAATGGTTTCTTCTTCTTCTTATTCTTCTACTTTCTTGATCTCTTTTTTTTTATGTCCTCTCTGCTGGGTTTGGGGCTGGGGTGTCGATTATTGGGGAGTGGGATGGAGCAAGGTTTCTGCAGGGATGGGTTACTATGGGAATGGGTCACCGATGGGGATGGGTTTGTGAAAAAAAAAACTCAGAAAAGCAACAATATATATATATATATAAAACAGAGCTGTACATTTCTTGTTCTTCATCTTTACTCTGTAGTAATGATGAGTCTGGCTTTGTTCTCCTCAGCCCATGAGGTGTGGATGCTTTGCAGAGTGCAGAGTGCAGAGTGCAGAATCGATCATGTCTTCCATCAAGGAAAGGGTGGCATTGCTTCCTGATTTTTCCCTTCATCCAACAATACATGGGCCTGCAATGTCTTGTGCTCTCTTCTTTAAATGGCCAAAACTAAAAGGTTCCCAAAGAAGTAGTAATAGGAAAACTTGCAATTTCCATCTTTGAGATATTCTTCCCCCACAAATCACAATCCACATGTTTTTGCCTTTTCCATTGTCCACATGTGAGGATGGAGCATGGGAAAAGTTGGTCATGTGTGTCATGACCCTATAGGGACCATGGCTACAATCATGCATGAGAACGATGGGCACTCAATCATGCCTTCCCTGGGCGTGCTGATATTTATTTAATGCTTCTCTGCAGTTAAGACCAGGCATGGGTCACACCCCCCATTTTCTTGTGTCCTTCAATCATACAACAGACTCCATTAATTGCTCACCTATAAAAATGGTAAGGAGGACTGATCATCATGTCGGTAGGGAGGGCCCCCACTAATCCTACTTCATCTTAGCCATTCCTATCCACTTATTCCTTGTTTTCACTTTAATGCTTAAATGTGTGGCATGACATGACTCAAGAACTGATCTTTATACATGCATAGATATCACTATAAGCTATTTCAAATGAGCCAAGGTTGTGAATTGTCATGCAAATGGCTTGAAATAAGAAAAAGTAGATCCTACAATACATACATCAAATCAACACATTAACAGGTATAGTTAAATCATCTTATGGGATCCACTTCAATTTTATCATAAAAAAAAAATAATACTCACCTTACATCATGCATATGAGGGCTTCCTCAAAGTGACATGTGATTACCATTCACATATGAACTGTGCGCCAGGAGGGTTTCCTACTATGAATTTATAGCAATATTTGTTGATCACAGTTATCTCATTGAGGGCTTGAAGTATGGACGGTCAAAACCATCTATTATAATTGTTCATTTTGCACGCTCTCAATTTAATGGTAGCCATCATTGTACTAAAATAAAATTTAAGGCATACATGACTAATTAACATGAGGATTCATAAATCATATCTGACCACTCACAATTCATTTAGATGGGTTGGACTTTGACTATCTCTATAAAGAAAAGAAAAGCATAGCTCAAGGCATTAATTGCTATTTCCATTCATTCAACTCGAATGATTCAAGCCCTACACCTGCCCCTTCATTGGTGAGCAGATGCATGTTCAAATGAATAACAAGAAAGGATCCATAGCAGCTTACCTTGTTATTTGTTTAGGTTAGTATAATGAAACAATATCTTGTACTCAATTGGTGCTCTTGATTGCATTACTTTATTTCATGTCTTCTTTAGTAGGCTGTTGGTTACAGCTTTGTCTTCTGTGATCCTGTTCAATCCTTCATTTTGTGGTTTTGGGCGTTTAGTTTTTCACTGTAGACCTTTTGTGCTGTAAAGCTTAAATGAATGTGAAGTTATTATTCAAAAATCAAATAAAGTAAAATTCAAAGGCACCATTTTTGAACAACTTGTACATAGTTGGAAGTTTCTTTTCTAATGACACTTTTTTTTTACACATATCTGATTTTTCATGAAGCTATAGCTTAGGTATGGGAGTGGATAGAGTAAATCCTAGAATCTTAGCTATCAAAATTTGTATTTCTTACCCATCAGTTTCTTTTCCCATGGAATTTAGAGCTTAGACCATTTCGCTGTTTCTCTGTGAGTTGCCATTTGCACATTAGACCATTTTCTCCATCCTTTTGGTGTTGACCAATTCACGCTTATGTTATCATTTCCAATTGATTATTAGGACCTGGCCTGTGTATATCACCAAATGTATAATGTGTATAGAGCTTCTGCTATGAGTGGCATAGTAAAATTGCATTACGTATAAATTTTGAGTATTCCTAGGAACTCAATTTCTTGTTATGAATATAGAAACAACAGTTCTGTATACTTACGAATAAGTTGCCTTTTCTGCTGTAAGTTGCCCTCTTGTGCTGTAAAGCTTAAACAAATAAGTTGCCCTTTTGGGTGCTGATTCTTTTTTTTAATTAATGGATGGGTGGTGACAGAGTTTTGCTTTTGGGGTCAGAACGGTGGAATGGTCGGGCTGGGCTGAATCCAACCAGAATGGTTGATGGAAATAGCCTTTACAGGATGGATGAAGAAGGATTTTATTTGTATCTGCATGTTTGTTTGCTATGATAGTTTTTCCCCCTTCTATTAAATGGACTCTTTTTTTTTTAGGGAATTAAAATGTGGCTGTTTGTGTCCATGGAATTAGATACATGAGGATTCAAGCCTCAAATGGTTTCAATCCAACGGCTGCTGCTTTTAACAAGCATGGGGACCTCATATACACGCATAAATTGACATAATCATTAACTGTGATGTTGTAGGTCACCAACTATGGATAAGACTTGGATGAATTGCAGGAACAAACTTTGACCAGAGTATACAAATGGGGTGAGGCCATTTATTAAATTTGCCAGTGAACATATGGGTGAGCAAAGTAAGATTTGGTGTCCGTGTTTGAGATGCATGAATGTAGAATTGCATACTTACCCCACCATCCAAGAACATTTGTTGCTTAACGGAATCATGACTTCTTACACGACATGGATACTCCATGGGGAGCCAATGCCTATGAATGTCGAGGGTGTACATGACGATGATTTTGACGACGAGGAGGGAAGTATTCATGGTGGAATCTCTTACACGGAAGACAATCCTCATGATGAGTTGCCCGAACTTCTGGAAGACATATACAAGGGGGTTTTTATGGATGATGATTTGGGGGATCTGGGATCTGGCCATGGTTTTGATAGTGTTGGACGAGAGAATGTCCAGAAATTTGAAAAATTGTTGAAAGATGCCCAGCGTGCCTTGTATCCAGGTTGCACAAAGTTTACATTGTTGTCATTTGTCATTAAGATGCTGCATGTAAAGGTGTTCAATAACTCGAGAAAAGTGCTCATTCTGGTTTTCGATTTTTGAAGTGGTCGTTTCCCATTCCGGACCTTCGTTGGGCCGTTTGGGAGCCTAAGTGTTGGAAAATCCAATGTTTTTGCTCGTAACTCTCTAACTGGGAGTCCTATTTGCGAGCTGTCAGTTCCTACGAGTCACTCTACCCTCGAGCGAAGTGCACGTGTCAGTTTTCGATTTTCGAAAGGGCTGTTTCCCGCTCCGGACCCATGGAGGGCCGTTTTGGAGCCTAAGTGTTAGAAAATCCTATGTTTTCGCTCGTTACTCTCTAACCGGTAGTCCTATTTGCGAACCTTCAGTTCCTACGAGTCACTCTACCCTTGAGCGAAGTGCTGGTGCCGGTTTTCAATTTTTAGAGGTGCCGTTTCCCGTTCCGGACCCCCGGCGGGTCGTTTTGGAGCCTAAGTATTGGAGAATCGCATGTTTTCGCTCATAACTTTCTAACCGTGAATCCTATTTACGAACCGTCAGTTCCTACGAGTGACTCTACCCTCTCACGAAGTGCTCGTGTCGATTTTCGATTTTTGGAGGGACCGTTTCCCACTCCGAACCCCCGGAGGGCCGTTTTGAAGCCTAAGTGTTGGAAAATCCTATGTTTTCACTCGTAACTCTCTAACGGGAGTCCTATTTTCGAACCGTCTGTTCCTACGAGTAACTCAACCCTCGAGCGAAGTGCTCGATCCGGTCTCCTATTTTTGGAGGGGCCGTTTCCCCATTCCAGACCCCCGACGGGCTGTTTTGGAGACTAAGTATTGGAGAATCCTATGTTTTCGCTCATACCTCTCTAACCGGGAGTCCTATTTGCGAGCCGTCAGTTCCTACGAGTCATTCTACCCTCAACCGAAGTGCTCATGCCGGTTTTTGATTTTTGGAGGGGCCGTTTCCTTTTCCAGACCTTCGGTGGGCCGTTTTGGAGCTTAGGTGTTGGAGAATCCTATGTTTTCACCCGTAACTCTCTAACCAGGAGTCCTATTTGCGAACCGTCAGTTCCAACGAGTCACTCTACCCACGAGAGAAGTGGTCGTGCTGGTTTCCGATTTTTGAATGGGTCGTTTCCCATTCTAGACCCCCAGCGGGCCATTTTGAACTCTAAGTGCTGGAAAATACTATGTTTTTCGCTCGTAACTTTCTAAACGGCAGTCCTATTTGCGAACCGTCAGTTCCTACGAGTCACTATACCCTCTAGAAAAGTGCTCATTCTGGTTTCCAATTTTTGACGGGGCCGTTTCCCATTCCGGACCCCCGGCGGGTCGTTTGGGAGCCTAAGTGTTGGAAAATACTATGTTACGCTCGTAACTCTCTCACCGGGATCCCTATTTACGAACCATTAGTTCTACGAGTCACTCTACCCTTGAGCGAAGTGCTCGTGCCGGTTTCCGATTTTTGGAGGGGCCGTTTCCGTTCCGGACCCACGGCGGGAAGTTTTGGAGCCTCAGTGTTGGAAAATCCTATGTTTTCGCACGTAACTCTCTAATCGGGAGTCCTATTTGCGAACCGTCAGTTCCTACGAGTCACTCTACCGTCGAACGAAGTGCTGGTTTCCAATTTTTTCCTGGGGCTGTTTGCCGTTAAGGACCCCATAGCAGGCCATTTGGGAGCCTAAGTGTTGGAAAATCCAATGTTTTGCTCGTAACTCTCTAACCGGGAGTCCTATTTGCGAGCGGTCAGTTCCTACGAGTCACTCTACCCTCGAGCGAAGTGCACGTGCCGGTTTCCGATTTTCGGAGGGGCTGTTTCCTTGCTCCGGACCCATGGAGGGCCGTTTTGGAGCCTAAGTGTTGGAAATCCTATGTTTTCGCTCGTAACTCTCTAACCGGCTGTCCTATTAGCAAATCGTCAGTTCCAACGAGTCACTCTACCCATCGATCAAAGTGCTCGTGCCGGTTTCCAATTTTGGGAGGGGCCGTTTCCAGTTCCGGACCCTGGCGTGCTATTTTGGAGCCTAAGTGTTAGATGATCCTATGTTTTCGCTCGTAGCTCTCTAACCGTGAGCCTTATACGCGTGCCGTCAGTTCCTAGGAGTCACACTACCCTCGAACGAAGGGCTCGTGCCGGTTTTTTATTTTTGGAGTGGCCGTTTCCCGTTTCGGACCTTTGGTGGGCCGTTTTGGAGCCTAGGTGTTGGAGAATCCATATGTTTTCGCTCGTAACTCTATAACCGGGAGTCCTATTTGCGATCCGTCAGTTCCTACGGGTCACTTTAACCTCGAGCGAAGTGCTAGTGTCGGTTTCCGATTTTTAGAGGGGCAGTTTCCCATTCCGGACCCCTGTCTGGCCTGTTTGGAGCCTAAGTGTTGGAAAATCCGATGTTTTCGCTCGGAACTCTCTAACCGGGAGTCCTATTTCCGAGCCGTCAGTTACTACGAGTCACTCTACCCTCGAGGGAAGTGTTTGTGCTGGTTTCCGATTTTTGAAGGGAACGTTTCCCATTCCAGACCCCCGGCGAGCCGTTTTGGAGCCTATGTGTTGGAAAATACTATATTTTCGCTCGTAACTCTCTAACCGGGAGCCCTATTTGCGAACCGTCAGTTCCAACAAGTCACTCTACCCTTGAACGAAGAGCTCGTGCCGATTTTTGATTTTTGGAGTGGCCGTTTCCGTTCCGGACCCACGGCGGGCCGTTTTGGAGCCTAAGTGTTGGAAAAATCCTATGTTTTCGCTTGTAACTATCTTACTGGGAGTCCTGTTTGCGAACCGTCAGTTCGTACGTTTCACTCTACCCTCGAGAAAAGTGCTGGTGCTGGTTTCCAATTTTTGAAGGGGCCGTTTCCCTTTTCGGACCCTCAGCGGGCCGTTTTGGAGCCTCAATGTTGGAAAATACTATGTTTTCGCTCGTAACTCTCTAACCGGGAGCGCTATTTGTGAACCGTCAGTTCCTACAAGTTACACTACCCTTGAGCGAAGTGCTCGTGAAGTTTTCCATTTTTTTAAGGGCCGTTTCCTATTCCGGACCCACGGCGGGCCGTTTTGGAGCCTAAGTGTTCGAAAATCCTATGTTTTCGCTCGTAACTCTCTAATCGGATGAGTCCTATTTGCGAACCATCAGTTCTTACGAGTCACCCTACTATCGAACGAAGTGCTGGTTTCCAATTTTTTCCTGGGGCTGTTTCCTGTTACGGACCCCCGGCGGGCCGTTTGGGAGCCTAAGTGGTGGAAAATCCAATGTTTTTGCTCGTAACTCTCTAATCGGGAGTCTCATTTGCGAGCTGTCAGTTCCTACGAGTCACTCTAACGCTTGAGCGAACTGCACGTCCCGGTTTTCGATTTTCAGAGGGGCTGTTTCCCGCTCCGGACCCATGGAGAGCCGTTTTGGAGCCTAAGTGTTGGAAAATCCTATATTTTCGCTCGTAACACTCTAACCGGTAGTCCTATTTGCGAACCCTCAGTTCCTACGAGTCACTCTACCCTCGAGCGAAGTGCTCGTACCGGTTTTTGATATTTGGAGGGGCCGTTTCCTGTTCCTGACCTTCGGTGGGCCGTTTTGGAGCTTAGGTGTTGGAGAATCCTATGTTTTCACTCGTAACTCTCTAACCGAGAGTCCTATTTGCGAACCATCAGTTCCAACGAGTCACTCTACCCACGAGAGAAGTGGTCGTGCTGGGTTTTCGATTTTGAAGGGGTCGTTTCCCCATTCTAGACCCCCGCCGGTCTATTTTGGAGTCTAAATGTTGAAAATACTATGTTTGCGCTCGTTAACTTTCTAACCGGGAGTCCTATTTGCGAACCGTCAAATTCCTACGAGTCACTATACCCTCGAGAAAAGTGCTCATGCTGGTTTTCGATTTTTGAAGGGGCCGTTTCCTATTTCGGACCCCCGGCGGGCCATTTTGGAGACTAAGTGTTGGAAAATACTATGTTTATGCTCGTAACTCTCTAACCGGGATCCTTATTTGCGAACCGTCAATTCCTACGAGTCACTCTACTCTTGAGCAAAGTGCTCGTGCCGGTTTCTTGATTTTTGGAGGGGCCGTTTCCTGTTCCAAAGCCACGACGGGCCGTTTTGGAGCCTAAGTGTTGGAAAATCCTATGTTTTCGCACGTAACTCTCTACTCGTGAGTCCTATTTGCGAACCGTCAGTTCCTACGAGTCACTCTATCGTCGAACGAAGTGCTGGTTTCCAATTTTTCCTGGGGCTGTTTCCCGTTACGGACCCCCAGCGGGCCGTTTGGGAGCATAAGTGTTGGAAAATCCAATGTTTTTGCTCGTAACTCTCAAACGGGGAGTCCTATTTGCGAGCTGTCAGTTCCTACGAGTCACTCTACCCTCGTGCGAAGTGCACGTGCCGGCTTTCGATTTTCGGAGGGGCTGTTTCCCGCTCCAGACCCATGGAGGACTGTTTTGGAGCCTAAGTGTTGGAAAATCCTATGTTTTCACTCGTAACTCTCTAACCAGTAGTCCTATTTGCGAACCTTCAGTTCCTACGTGTCACTCTACCCTCGAGTGAAGTGCTCGTGCCGGTTTTCAATTTTTAGAGGCGCCGTTTCCCATTCCGGACCCCAGGCAGGTCGTTTTGGAGCCTAAGTATTGGAGAATCGCATGTTTTCGCTCGTAACTTTCTAACCATGAATCCTATTTGCGAACTGTCAGTTCCTACGGGTTGCTCTACCCTCGAGCGAAGTGCTCGTGCCAATTTTCAATTTTTGGAGGGACCATTTCCCACTCCGGACCCCCGGAGGGCCGTTTTGAAGCCTAAGTGTTGGAAAATCCTTTGTTTTCGCTCGTAACTCTCTAATGGGAGTCCTATTTTCGAACCATCAGTTCCTACGAGTAACTCAACCCTCGAGCGAAGTGCTCGATCTGGTTTCCTATTTTTAGAGGGGCCGTTTCCCTTTCCAGACCCCCAACGGGCTGTTTTGGAGACTAAGTATTGGAGAATCCTATGTTTTCGCTCGTACCTCTCAAACCGGGAGTCCTATTTGCGAGCCGTCAGTTCCTACAAGTCATTTATCCTCGAGCGAAGTGCTCGTGCCGGTTTTTGATTTTTGGAGGGGCCGTTTCCTTTTCCGGACCTTCGGTGGGCCGTTTTTGGAGCTTAGGTGCTGGAGAATCCTATGTTTTCGCTCGTAACTCTCTACCGGGAGTCCTTTTGCGAACCGTCAGTTCCTACGAGTTACTCTACCCTTGAGCGAAGTGCTCGTACTGGTTTTCTGATTTTTTGGATTGGCCGTTTCCCGTTCCGGACCCACGGCGGGCCGTTTTGGAGCCTAAGTGTTGGAAAATCCTATCTTTTTGCACGTAACTCTCTAATCGGGAGTCCTATTTTCGAAACATTCAGTTCTTACGAGTCACTCTACCGTCGAACGAAGTAGTGATGGTTTCCAATTTTCCTGGGGTTGTTTCCCGTTACGGACCGCCGACGGGCCGTTTGGGAGCCTAAGTGTTGGAAAATCCAATGTTTTTGCTCGTAACTTTCTAACCGGGAGTCCTATTTGCGAGCTATCAGTTCCTACGAGTCACTCTACCCTCGAGGAAGTGCATGTGCCGGTTTTTGATTTTCGGAGGGGCTGTTTCCACGCTCCGGACCATGGAGGGCCATTTTCGAGCCTAAGTGTTGGAAAATCCTATGTTTTCGCTCGTAACTCTCTAACCGGTAGTCCTATTTGCGACCCTTCAGTTCCTACGATTCACTCTACCCTCGAGCAAAGTGCTCGTGCCGGTTTTCAATTTTTAGAGGCGCCGATTCCCGTTCCAGACCACCGGCTGTTCGTTTTGGAGCCTAAGTATTGGAGAATCGCATGTTTTCACTCGTAACTTTCTAACCATGAATCCTATTTGCGAACCGTCCGTTCCTACGAGTTACTCTACCCTCGAGCGAAGTGCTCGTGCCGATTTTTGATTTATTGAGGGACCGTTTCCCACTCCGGACCCCCGGAGGGTTGTTTTGAAGCCAAAGTGTTGGAAAATCCTATGTTTTCGCTCGTAACTCTCTAACGGGAGTCCTATTTTCGATCCGTCAGTTCCTACGAGTAACTCAACCCTCGAGCGAAGTGCTCGATCCGGTTTCCTATTTTTGGAGGTGCCGTTTCCCGTTCCAGACCCCCGACGGGTTGTTTTGGAGACTAAGTATTGGAGAATCCTATGTTTTCTCTCGTACCCCTCAAACCGGGAGTCCTATTTGCGAGCCGTCAGTTCCTACAAGTCATTCTACCCTCGAGCGAAGTGCTCGTGCCGGTTTTTGATTTTTGGAGGGGCCGTTTCCTTTTCCGGACCTTCGGTGGGCCGTTTTGGAGCTTAGGTGTTGGAAAATACTATGTTTTCGCTCGTAACTCTCTAACTAGGAGTCCTATTTTCGAACCGTCAGTTCCTACGAGTCTCTCTACCCTCGAACGAAGTGCTCGTGCCAATTTGCAATTTTCGGAGGGGCCATTTCGTATTCCGAACCCCCCGGCGGGCATTTTTGGAGCCTAAGTGTTGGAAAATCCTATATTTTAGCTTATAACTTTCTAACCGAGAGTCCTATTTGATAACCGTCAGTTCCTACGAGTCACTCGACCCACGAATGAAGTGCTCATGCCGGTTTCTGATTTTTGGAGGGGCCCTTTCCCGTTCCGGACCCCCGGTGGACTGTTTTGGAGCCTAAGTGTTGGAGAATCCTATGTTTTCGCTCGTGGCTCTCTAACCCGGAGTCTTATTTGCGAGCCGTCAGTTCCTACGAGTCACTCTACACTCGAGCGAAGTGCTCGGGCCAGTTTCTTATTTTTGGAGGGGCCGGTTCCCGTTCCGGACCTTCGGTGGGTCGTTTTGGAGCCTAGGTGTTGGAGAATCCATATGTTTTCGCTTGTAACTCTCTAACCAGGAGTCCTATTTGCGAGCCGTCAATTCCTACAAGTCACTCTACCATGGAACGAAGTGCTGGTTTCTAATTTTTCCTGAGGCCGTTTCCCGTTCCGGACCACCGGCGGGTCGTTTTGGAGCCTAAGTCTTGGAGAATCACATGTTTTCGCTCGTAACTCTCTAATCGGGAGTCTTATCTGTGAACCATCAGTTCCTAAGAGTCCCTCTACCCTCGAGCAAAGTTTTCGTGTCGGTTTTCGATTTTTGGAGGGGCCGTTTCCTGCTCCGCGCCCCCAGAGGGCTGTTTTGGAGCCTAAGTGTTGGAAAATCCTATGTTTTCATTCGTATCTCTCTAACATGGAGTCCTATTTGCGAGCCGTCAGTTCCTACGAGTCACTCTACCCTCGAGGGAAGTGCTCGTGCTTGGTTTTCAATTTTTAGAGGGGTCGTTTCCCATTCCGGACCTTCGATGCGTTGTTTTGGAGCCTAGGTGTTGGAGAATCCTATGTTTTCACTCGTAACTCTCTAACCTGGAGTCCTATTTGTGAGCTGTCAGTTCCTACGGCTCACTCTACCGTCGCGCAAAGTGCTAGTGTCAGTTTCTGATTTTTGGAGGGGCCGTTTCCTGTTCCGGACCCCTGTCGGGCCGGTTTGGAGCCTAAGTGTTGGAAAATCCTACGTTTTCGCTCAAAACTCTCTAACCGGGAGTCCAATTTGTGAACCGTCGGTTCCAATGAGTCATTCTACCATCGAGGGAAGTGTTCATACTGGTTTCCGACTTTAGAACTGGATGTTTCCCATTCCAAACCCCCGGCGGGCCGTTTTGGAGACTAAGTGTTGGAAAATACTATAGTTTCGCTCGTAACTATCTAACCGGGAGTCCTATTTGCAAACCGTCAGTTCCTACGAGTCACTCTACCCTCGAGAAAAGTGCTCGTGCTGGTTTTCGATTTTTGAAGGTGCCCGTTACCCATTCCGGACCCCGGCGGGCCGTTTTGGAGCCTAAGTGTTGGAAAATACTATATTTTCGCTCATAACTTTCTAACCGAGAGCCCTATTTGCCGAACCGTCAATCCTACGAGTCAATCTACCCTCGAGGAAAGTGCTCATGCTGGTTTCCGATTTTTGTAGGGGCCGTTTTCCATTCCGGACCCTCGCCGGGCCGTTTTGGAGCTTAAGTGTTGGAAAATACTATGTTTTCGCTCGTAACTCTCTAACCAGGAGTCCTATTTGCGAGCTGTCAGTTCCTATGAGTCACTATACCCTTGAGCGAAGTGCTTGTGCTGGTTTTCGAATTTTTAGAGTGGCAGTTTCTTGTTCTCCGACCCACGGCGGGCCATTTTGTGGCCTAAGTGTTGGAAAATCCTATGTTTTCGGTCGTAACTCTTTAACTGCGAGTGCTATTTGTGAACCTTCAGTTCTACGAGTCACTCTAACCCTCGAGCGAAGTGCTCATGCCGGTTTTCCAATTTTGGAGTGGCCGTTTCCCATTCCGGACCTTCGGTGGTCCATTTTGGAGCCTAGGTGTTGGAGAATCGCATGTTTTCGCTCGTAACTCTCTAACCGGAATCCTATTTGAGAACCGTCAGTTCCTACGAGTCACTCTACCCTCAAGGGAAGTGACATGCTGGTTTTTGATCTTTGAAGGGGCCGTTTTCCCATTCCAGATCCCCCGGCGGGCCATTTAGGGAGCCAAAGTGTTGGAAAATCCTATGTTTTTGCTAGAAACTCTATAATCGGGAGTCCTATTTGCGAGCCGTTAGTTACTACGAGTAACTCTAACACTCGAGGGAAGTGTTCGTGAACTGAGTTTCCATTTTTTGAAGGGGCCGTTCCCGTTCCCGACCCCCGGCGGGCCGTTTTGGGCCTATGTGTTGGAAAATACTATGTTTTTCGCTCGTAACTCTCTAAACAGGAGCTTTATTTACAAATCGTCAGTTCCTATGAGTCACTCTACCTTGGAAAGAAGTGCTCGTGCGGTTTCCGATTTTTGGTGGGGCATTTCCCCGTTCCGGACCCTCCAGGTGGGCTGTTTTGGATCCTAAGTGTTGTAGAATCATATGTGTTCGCTCGTAAGCTCTCTAACTGGGAGTCTTATTTTGCGAGCTATTAGTTCCTATGAGTCACTCTACCCTCGAGCGAAGTGCTCGGGCCAGTTTTCGATTTTTGGAGGGGTCAGTTCCCGTTCCGGACCTTCGGTGGGCCGTTTTGGAGCCTAGGTGCTGGAGAATCCATATGTTTTTGCTTGTAACTCTCTAACTGGGAGTCCTATTTGCGAGCCGTCAATTCCTACGGGTCACTCTACCCTCGAGCGAAGTGCTAGTGTCGGTTTCCAACTTTTGGTGCAGCCGTTTCCTATTCTGGACCCCTGTCGGTCCGGTTTGAAGCCTAAGTGTTGGAAAATCCTATATTTTCGCTCGAAACTCTCTAACCGAAAGTCCTATTTACGAACTGTCAGTTCCTACTAGTCACTCTACCCTCGAGGGAAGTGCTCATGCTGGTTTGCGATTTTTGAAGAGGCTGCTTCCCGTTCCAGACCCCCGGCGGGCCGTTTTGGAGCATATGTGTTGGAAAATACTATGTTTTCGCTCGTAACTCTCTAACCGGGAGCCCTATTTGCGAACCGTCAGTTCCACGAGTCACTCTACCCTTGAGAGAAGTACTCATGCCGGTTTTGATTTTTGGAGTGGCCGTTTCCTGTTCCGGACCCCTGGTGTGCTGTTTTGGAGCCTAAGTGTTAGATTATCCTATGTTTTCGCTCGTAGCTCTCTAACCGGGAGTTCTATACGCGAGCCGCCAGTTCCTAGGAGTCACACTACCCTCGAACGAAGTGCTCGTGCCAGTTTTCGATTTTTGGAGTGGCCGTTTCCCGTTTCGGACCTTTGGTGGGCCGTTTTGGAGCCTAGGTGTTGGAGAATCCATATGTTTTCGCTCGTAACTCTATAACCGGGAGTCCTATTTGCGAGCTGTCAGTTCCTACGGGTCACTTTAACCTCGAGCGAAGTGCTAGTGTCGGTTTCCAATTTTTAGAGGGGTCGTTTCCCATTTCGGACCCCTATCTGGCCGATTTGGAGCCTAAGTGTTGGAAAATCCTTTGTTTTCGCTCGTAACTCTCTAACCGGGAGCCCAGTTTGCGAGCCGTCAGTTCCTACGAGTCACTCTACCCTCGAGGGAAGTGCTCGTGTAGGTTTGTGAATTTTAAAGGGGCCATTTCCCATTCCGGACACACTGCGGGCCGTTTTGGAGCCTAAGTGTTGGAAAATACTATATTTTCGCTCGTAACTCTCTAACCGGGAGTCTTATTTACGAACCGTCAATTCCTATGAGTCACTCTACCGTCGAACGTAGTGCCAGTTTCCAATTTTTTCTGGGGTTGTTTCCTGTTATGGACCCCAGAGGGCCATTTTGGAGCATCTTGAAAATCCAATGTTTTCGCTCGTAACTCTATAACCGGGAGTCCTATTTGCGAACCGTCAGTTCCTATGAGTTAATCTACCCACGAGCGAAGTGCTCGAACCGGTTTCAGATTTTTGGAGGTGCCGTTTCCCGTTCTGGACCCCCGGTGGGCAGTTTTAGAGCTTAAGTGTTGGAGAATCCTATATTTTCTCTCGTAGCTCTCTAACCGGGAGTTCTGTTTGGGAGCCGTCAGTTCCAACGAGTCACTCTACCCTCGAGCGAAGTGCTCGGGCCAGTTTTGATTTTTGGAGGGGCCGGTTCTCATTCCGGACCTTTGGTGTGCCGTTTTGGAGCATAGGTGTTGGAGAATCTATATGTTTTCGCTCGTAACTCTCTAACCGGGAGTCCTATTTGCGAGCCGTCAGTTCCTACGGGTCACTCTACCCTCGAGCGAAGTGCTAGTGTTGGTTTTCGATTTTTAGAGGGGCTGTTCCCAGTTCCGGACCCCTATCGGGCCGGTTTGTAGCCTAAGTGTTGGAAAATCCTATGTTTTCATTCGAAACTCTCTAACCGGGAGTCCTATTTGCGAGCCGTTTGTTACTACGAGTCACTATACCCTCGAGGGAAGTGTTCGTGCTAGTTTCTAATTTTTGAAGGGGGCATTTCCTGTTCTCGACCCCCGGCGGGCCGTTTTGGAGACTAAGTGTTGGAAAATACTATGTTTTCGCTCGTAACTCACTAACCGGGAGTCTTATTATCGATCCGTCAGTTCCTACGATCACTCTAGCCTCGAGCGAAGTGTTCATTCCGGTTTCCATTTTTGGAATGGCCATTTCCTGTTCCAGACCCCTGGCGAGCTGTTTTAGAGCCTAACTGTTGGAGAATCCTATGTTTTTGCTCGTAACTCTGAAATCGGGAGTCCTATTTGCGAGTCACGCTACCCTCGAGCTAAGTGCTCGTGCCGGTTTTCGATTTTTGGAGGGGCTGTTTCTCATTCCGGACCCCTGGCAGGCTGTTTTGGAGCCTTAAGTGGTGGAGAATCCTACGTTTTCGCTCGTAACTCTCTAATCGGGTGTCCTATTTGCGAGCCGCTAGTTCCTACAAGTCACTCTACCCTTAAGCGATGCTCGTGTCGGTTTCCTATTTTTAGAAAGGCCGCTTCCCATTCTGGACCCCCGTCGGGCCATTTTGGAGCCTAAGTGTTGGAAAATCTTATGTTTTCGCTCGTAACTCTCTAGCCGATAGTCCTATTTGCGAGCCGTCAGTTCCTACGAGTCAGTCTACCATCGAGAAAAGTGGTCGTGTTGGTTTCCAATTATTGAAGGGGCTGTTTCCCGTTCCGGACCCCCGACGGGCTGTTTGGGAGCCTAAGTGTTAGAAAATCCTATGTTTTCGCTCGTAACTCTCTAAGCGGGAGTCCTATTTGCGAACCGTCTGTTCCTATGAATCACTCTACCCTTGAGCGAAGTGCTAGAACTGGTTTCCCATTTTCGAAGGGGCCATTTCCCGTTCCGGACCCTGGTGGTCTGTTTTGGAGCCTAAGTGTTGGAGAATCCTATATTTTCACCCGTAGCTCTCTAACCGGGAGTCCTATTTGCGAGTCGTCAGTTCCTACGAGTCACTCTACCTCGAGGGAAGTGCTCATGCTGGTTTGCGATTTTTGAAAGGGCCGTTTCCCGTTCCCGACCCCCGGCGGGCCGTTTTGGAGCCTATTTGTTGGAAAATAGTATGTTTTTTGCTCGTAACTCTCTAACCGGGAGCCCTATTTGCGAACTGTCTGTTCCTACGAGTCACTCTACCCTTGAGCGAAGTGCTTGTTCCAGTTTCTGATTTTTGGAGGGGCCGTTTCCCGTTCCGGACCCACGGCGGGCCGTTTTGGAGCCTAAGTATTGGAAAATCCTATGTTTTCGCTAGTACTATCTTACCAGGAGTCCTATTTGCGAACCGTCAGTTCCTACATATCACTCTACCATCTAACGAAGTGCCGGTTTTCAATTATTCCTGGGCCGTTTCCCATTCCGGACCCCCGGCGGGTCGTTTTGGAGCCTAAGTGTTGGAGAATCGCATGTTTTCGCTCGTAACTCTCTAATCGGGAGTCCTATTTGTGAGCTGTCAGTTCCTACGAGTCACTCTACCCTTGAGCGAAGTGATCATGCTGGTTTCCAATTTTTGAAGGTGCCGTTTCCCGCTCCGGACCCCCAGCGGGCTGTTTTGGAGCCTAAGTGTTAGAGAATCCATTGTTTCGCTCGTAGCTCTCTAACCGGGAGTCCTATTTGCGAGCGGTCTGTTCCTACGAGTACTCTACTCCCTCGAGCGAAGTTCTCGTACCGGTTTTTAATTTTTAGAGGGTTCGTTTCCCATTCCGGACCTTCGGTGCGCCGTTTTGGAGCTTAGGTGTTGGAGAATCCTATCTTTTCGCTCGTAACTCTCTAACCGGGATTCCAATTTTGAGCCGTCATTTCCTTCGGGTCACTCTACCCTCGAGCGAAGTGCTAGTGTCAGTTTCCGATTTTTGGAGGGGCTGTTTCCCATTCCGGACCCCCTATCGGGCCGGTTTGGAGCCTAAGTGTTGGAATATCCTATGTTTTCGCTCGAAAACTCTAACCGGAGTCCAATTTGCGAACTGTCAGTTCTTACGAGTCACTCTACTCCGCGAGGGAAGTGTTTGTGCTGGTTTCCGATTTTTGAAGGGAACGTTTCCCATTCCAGACCCCCGGCGAGCCATTTTGGAGATTAAGTGTTGGAAAATACTATGTTTTCGCTCGTAACTTTCTAACCGGGAGTCTTATTTGCGAACCGTTAGTTCCTACGAGCCACTCTACCCTCGATAAAAGTGCTGGTGCTGGTTTCTGATTTTTGAAGGGGCCGTTTCGCATTTCGGACCCACGGCAGGCCGTTTTGGAGCCTAAGTGTTTGGAAATACTATGTTTACACTCGTAATTCTCTAACCGAGAGCGGTATTTGCAAACCGTCAGTTCCTACGAGTTACTCTACCCATGAGCGAACTGCTCGTGCCGTTTTTAAATTTTTGGAAGTGCTGTTTCCCGTTCCGGACCCACGGTGGGCCATTTTGGAGCATAAGTGTTGGAAAATCCTCTATTTTCGCTCGTAACTCTCTAACTGGGAGTCCTATTTACAAAACCGTCAGTTCATACGAGTCACTCTACCATCGAAAGAAGTGCCGGTTTCCAATTTTTCTGGGTCCATTTCCAGTTACGGACCCCCGGCGGGCCGTTTTGGAGCCTAAGTGTTGGAAAATCCTATGTTTTCGCTCGTTACTCTCTAACCGGGAGTCATATTTGCGAGCTGTTAGTTCCTAGAAGTCACTCTATCCTTGAGCGAAGTGCTCGTGCCAGTTTTCAATTTTTGGTGGGGCCGTTTCCCCTTCCGGACCCCAGCGGGTCGTTTTGGAGCCTAAGTATTGGAGAATCGCATGTTTTCGCTCGTAACTCTCTAACCGTGAATCCTATTTGCGAACCGTCAGTTCCTATGAGTCACTCTGCCCTTGAGCGAAGTGTTCGTGCCGGTTTCCAATTTTTGGAGGGACCGTTTCCCACTCCGGATCCCCGGAGGGCCATTTTGGAGCCTAAGTGTTGGAAAATCCTATGTTTTCGCATGTAATCTCTAACCGGGAGTCCTATTTGCGAACCGTCAATTCCTACGAGTCACTCAACCCTCGAGCGAAGTGTTCGATCCGGTTTCCTATTTTGGAGGGGTCATTTTTGTTCCGGACCCCCGACGGGCTGTTTTTGGAGACAAAATATTGGAGAATCCTATGTTTTTGCTTGTAGCTCTCTAACCGGAGTCGTATTTGCGAGCTGTCAATTCCTACGAGACATTTTACCCTCTAGCGAAGTGCTCGTGCCAGTTTTCGATTTTTTAACGGGCCGTTTCCTGTTCCGGACATTCGGTGGGCCGTTTTGGAACCCTCGTGTTGGAGAATCCTATGTTTCCGGTCGTAACTCTAACCGGGAGTCCTATTTGTGAACCGTCAGTTCCTACGAGTCACTCTACCCACAAGAGAAGTGTTTTTGTTGTTGTTTCTCGATTTTTGAAGGGGTCGTTTCCCATTTAGACCCCCGGC